>JAVFKF010000012.1:36765000-39265000 GCA_036926295.1 Pachydiplax longipennis
CTTTATTTTCAATTGATCACTAGAGTACGTAAATTAAGCGGTCCCAAGTTACAATCCCAAGTTCAGCACTTGAGAAATTTCATAATCAAATGTAACTCTATGTGGACCCAGGTTGTCAAATATGTAAAATGTAATCCTACGCAGATACCATTACTAGAAATATTTTTATTCAATGCAGAATCATTTTCAGAAAAACTAAATGCATTTTCTGTTGTTTCAGAAGCTGTTGGAATAACGAGACTCAATGTGAGGAAGTTGCAGTAAGTGATTCTTCTCTTCCTATTTCCTCCCGAATGCCTTTATAGTGAATCAGTACACATTCCTTCATGTACTTACCAACTCCGGACTTAACTGTCAATAAATTATGTATGCGTGTTTCAAAGCTTAAAATAAATAATAAATACTATGCCGTTAATATTTGAAAGGTTTACATCAATAGAGTGGTAATTCTTTGAATGATTATTATAAACTGAGTTTTATATCTTTATAATTTTATTTAAAAAATGCCAACTCAATGAGGATAGCAGGAAGGGGTAACACATTATCCCTTCTTGGGATAAAATGGATGCTATTAACTGACAAACAGTTGCTTATAAGCAATGAAAAACGCATGGTACACATGCTTGACTGTAGATTTTTATTCTTCGGTAAGGTTTGAGTCCGGTTTAAGTCAAATTAATGAAGGGCGATATATTAATCTCTTCTACTGCTTGTGCCATTCCACGGGAGAATGGTCAGAATATGACCTCTATTTTTTACGATTACGCTATTTTAGTTACGAAAATTTTTATACTTGCGCACTTCCATGAGAAACCCTTTACGCCGAAATTGAGGCTCAGAAATATTTTTTGCAAAGTTATTGATTTTTGAAATTTCGAAATTTTTGCTCAAATTGGCGAACATGGGACATTTCGAAGGGCTATAACTTTTTAATAAATCGTGTTAAAGGAATTTTATTTCATGTATTGGTAGAAGTTGAATGTATCTTTAAAATTACATCAATGAAAATTACACAAATCGTTTCAATTAGTAAAAATTTTTAATGAAATTTTAGCCTCAGAATATATATACCTCATTATATACCAATAATTATGCAAGAATACCATTAAATTTGGGTTTGAGGATTCTCTCTATTGCGAATGAGTTATGATCATAATTTATTTCCATCTTCGCCCAGATATACGGAGCTATGCCATTATTAGCAAGGAAGATTTTTATGTTGCAATTTTTCTGATTTTTAAAATTTAAGTAACCATATGAATCCGATAATCCCAATATACAGTTAATAATGTGCAAAATTATCAGCATATCCGTAAAAACTAAAGCTAAAAGCTTTCAATCCTTTTAATAAATGGTGTGCGATCGCCAAATTGATTGATTTAATAATTTAATTTAATATTTTTAAAACCAGTAGTAATAAATGTAAAATAATTGTGATATAATATGGTAATGAAAAAATTAAATTTAACATTTTAATTAATAATGAAGTACAAAGAAAACCCTGGTCATGAAGCGTGTAAATGCTTGCGTTACAATAGATCAGAGATCTAAATTCGAGATGAATTTGCTTCTTTGTTAAGTTATAGATGATATTTCCCATACTTCACGGTGAAAAATTCACAATAATACCATTTGAATAATAAAAATTTTAAAGAAAAAACAAGGATAGATATTATTATTTATTTTGAAAGAGGAATCATAAAACATCATAACGTAAGTCACACAAAAGGATGAATTTTAGATAGATGTTAAATTGAAACAAAACTAAATAAGTCCCTAAGTTGCGTGAATGTATAAAGAGTGGGAGTTTGAAACCCATCGTACGAATATATTAAATAAAACATCCTTTATATTGGAAATATGGGGTTGTAATGTCGGGAAATAAAAGATTGGATCTCGTCGACCGTGAATTCAGGTGATCGCAGCGTTTTCGACGTCGCTTTACGAGCGATAAATAAATTCCGATCGTAATTAAATTCAGGGTAATTCCTTTCGATTCACTCCAGATATCCTACGCACCCGCATTCCTTAGCTTGGCTACTTGTGCATGTAACGGTGAGTTCCGTTATGGAGAATGAAAGTTCGTCGCACCTCCCGCCGTGCTCAAGGAATGAAAAAAAAAGCGTTCATCTGATGGGAAAGTAGAAAGAGAAATCTTCCGTATCTTGCGGATATATAACGTCCGGAATTGGCTTTAGCGAAAAGAGTCCGGTGCCTTCCGACTTCGTGAAGAAAATAAAGCGTTTATTTACTTATTTATCTAGCAACAATAGCAACTTGCGTTGGATACCATGACAAACAAGAGAACGTATCAGTAACATCGGTTGTTTACATTCTCCTCCCTTGTCTAATTATTTTAAATGGATTTATAATAAATATACGATGTGATTGTAAATATATGCTTGGATCATATTTGTGTAATCTATCAAATATCAACAACCAGAATACTTGATGCAATTTTTTCCAATGTAACGACCAGAATGTCTCTCGACTATTTAATCACCCCACTACACAGAACCACTACATACCAAAAATTTTTTGTATTGTTGGGGCAAAGCTATGGAATACTATTCCTAATGTCATTAAAGATTCCAATTCATTGTCTGTTTTTAAAAACAAATTTTTTCGCTATGTTTACGTATTGGAAAGGGAATAATATGACATCCACGCCACGATTTTACATAAAAAATTCATTATTTTCTTATAATAAAAATGTATGCGCTTTTCAATTTAATTTTATTATGTTATGAGCTATCATGTCATTGTATTTCTTTTCTGTGTGTTCTTAGTGGACGAAGAATTCTAAGAACAATAAAACATTTCTTTATCTTTATCTACAGTATAACTTACGATGTAAAAGAAAACATTCATTTAAATAATAAGACAAAGGAGGGACTTTAAGGAACCGATTTTATTGGTGCAATGGATATTAATAATGATAGAAATTAATGTAGACTTTGGTGAAAAAGGGTCAATGGAAGGTTTTCGTAAAAAGAAAAATTGATAAATGTATGAGATAAGCAGATAATAATCTTTGATCTTGGTAATTTTGCCACTAAATTTAGCGAATTAATTTTTCGATAATTTTGTAATTTATCAAGTGTTTCAAATAGCTAGCAAATTTAAGCTGACACTTAATTGTAACTTTTGTATTTTTTTCAATTTGAAAATTCTGTTTTTACAAAAATTGATTCACAAGTGCAAATTAGATCAATAAAAGATTTTAAAATATCTGTTAAATTACATCAGAAAATAAAACATGATATACGTATACATATACATAAGGAGTTGTCGATAATAGTAGTTTCAGGCGTTCTTTTGACCGTGATATTTTTAAAACTGTTGCGAATGCCGGAGTATAGTGGTACCTCGATTTACGAACAAATTTTCTAACTTTTCGACTTATGAACTTATGTTTAGTATATATGCATTATATATCTACTTGCTCATATTAGTGCATGTAGATGACCACACCATAATCCTTTCCCGGGTGAAATTTTTCGTCAAATTTGACCAAATTTACAACCATTTACAAAATTTGTCAAATTTGAATGCTTCATCTTAATTTTTCTCTATCGGAGAAAAAGTTAAAAATAATGTAACCCATATGAGATTTGATAAAGATGGACAGGCTACGGTGTTAGCTCTTATAAAGAAAGAGCTAACACCGTAGACTTGTAACTCGCACTAGGCTTATCTCGCGCTAATTTTATGCACGGTATTTAAACCATTTATTCTACCAATGTATGGAAAATTGGGCAGGAAAGATTTGAAGCATGTAAAGCTAAAATATAATGAATAAAAATAATTACATTATTCAAATGATGGAAATGATTTCAAACTTAGCATATGAAGTTGTGTGACTAAGCCAAGGTTGTACGAGAAGTGGAAAATAGTGACTTGACTGGGACTCGAACCCAGGTCTCTCAGCATAAGATACTATGGAAAACTGACTCTCGATATACGAACTTTTTGAGATACGAACTTGTCTGTGGAACGAATTAAATTCGTAAGACGAAGTACCACCTTAATTGCATTTGCAGTATCTCTCTTTGAGGCAAATAAAAAGAACGTTAATTTAAATTTTCATAGAAAATTTCACACTTTTCACTTCCCGATGTTTTAAGCTGTTATTTTTAATAATGCTTCAAACGACTTAAATTATTTATCTTTCAAATTATTTATCTAGCATTATAAAGAAAATTTTCTCCGAGGAAAATGGACTTAGGAACGTCAAAATGCTACTTAAGATCAAGAAATCAATTATTCAAAAAATAATTGAGGTTGAAGTGAAAGATCCGTGCGAAGAATGGCAAGATCACTTTTAGCAAGGTAAATGTAGCAAAATGCTGCACGGCGAGACCCTGCTTCTATGAATATAAAGCGACGTTAACCCTCTGAATGCCAATCATTTTCCCTAGAACTATGCTAGAAATCGTTTATTGACTATTCAGTAGTTTGGAAATACAGTTGTGCCTTGACTGACGAACTTAATTAATTCTAGACAGGAGCTCGTATCTCGAAACCCAGTTTTCCATTGCATCTCATGGTAAATCGGTCAACACGTTCTGTATTGGGCATATTAAAAGTATTTTTGAAAGTTTTTCAACAGCTGAGGTCATTTCTCCCGTGAACTCCCACCGGGAATCGAACCCGGGTACACTTTCGCTAAAGTCGAACCCGCAGCCTTCTTGGCTATCTAGGAAACACGGGAATATAAAAAACAAACGTTCATATACAAGAATGCAATTATTTTTATTCATCAGATTCTTTGTTTTACTCGGTTTAAATCTTTCCCGCCTTATTTAACACGCATTGGTAGAATAATAGGCTTGAAATTTGTTCATAAAATGAAGTCGAGATAGTGGGAGTATCTCTCGGAGGACTCTCTTATAGCTATCTCCGTAGCTTGTTCATCTTTAACTATGAATATCTCATTTAGATCACATTATCTTTTTAAATTTTCTCCTGGAAAAATTAAAGAACTGCTGATTAGTTTCGTAAAATTGTTATATATTATATATTGCTCTAAAATTTGTCAAATCAAACTAAAGTTGCATCAGGGAGAGGTTTATAGAGTAGTCATACAGCTTGTATATGTGTACAGAGCTAGCGAAAATAATGTGAATTTTGTTGTTCATCTGTTGACAGTTACTCACCAAATTTTCAGCCATTTTGGACGCGCAGTTGTTATGTAACAGTCGTTTGAGTGAGTTGGTGTGAGTGTTTTTGTGAAAATGGACAAAATCGAGTATCAAGCTGTCATTAAATATTTGTTTTCGAAAGGCAATACGCCTACGCAAATCAAAGATGAGTTGGATTCTGTGTATGGGGACTCTGCACCATCATTTACCACAGTGAAATTTTGGGCAGCTGAATTTAAACGTGGCCGTAAGAACTTGGGAGACGATGAACGTTCGGGACGTCCAAAAACGTAGTTTCGAGCGGTGCGTATTTTAGAGCCATAAGGGTTCGAGATCCGTGCTCTCATAAGAATCCAGAAAAGGTTTATTATGGCTGGGACTTACGAACCGTGGTGCTTTTGTAATCTCAAGTACTGTAGTATATATACGTTAGCGCTTGTAGATGACCATACAATGAACCTATCCCTGGTGAAAATTTCTCTAATTTGACAAAATTTACAACATTTTACACGATTTACCAAATTTTAAAAGCATCTTCTTAATCTTTCACCATTGGAAAACATATATAAGATGGTCTTAAGCTTCACTTATGTTTTTTTTAATCCACAACTAAGGTTATCTTACTCTCTGTCAATTTTAAATCACCTTTAATTAGTACTTATTAGTATGATTAAATAATTATTTACATTAACAATGGATTAAACGGAAGAGGATACTTTATAGTCCCAATTTTTCCTAAAATAAAGTTTTCATTTATTTATTTATTATCTCAACAGGCATTGTCCACTATGGAATCTCCCATTCCAATAAGTCACCGTTATGAGCTGCCTCGCATCTCCTGGAGTTCAGAGCGTCTATGCCCTCGCAGATTCCTCGACAAGTACTCCGTGCCACGTATTGTTCGTGTGTCTCCGGATGATGCCACGGTCCCTCTTTGCCATGCACTGGACCTCTCCAGACCCATTCTCCTCTACCGGCATTACCATTGTGCCAGAGTTGTGGCCAAGAGCATAAGGAAGAGGCAAAGACACTGGGAGGAGTCAGGACCACCAATTGCCATTCCAGAAGAATATGGAGGTGTGTCTCATTTTGAAGCTTTGTCTGCATGTTTGCTTCCTTGCTACCTGTTTACTTTGTCCTCATGTTTTCCACTTTAACTAATTAAATTCGTAACATTCAATTAAGGTATGTATTTCATGATATTCTTAAAAACAAAAGTTAGCTCTAAAGCTGTATATTTGATAAAGGAAATTTACAGACAATTTTATCATGCATAAAGGAAAAAAATAATCTTAAGTTTGTCTTTAAGCTTCTTCAGTTAATCAGTTATGGAAAAAGTTAATAATGCTACAGAAACAAGTCAAAAATCATGGTAACCCAAATTAAAATTAAAATATTCTTGTGCATCCATTAGCACAAATATTTCATTTCAATAGATGTTTATATTGTAGAATCGAATTTTAAAAAACATGCTTCTGAGAACTTCAATTTTCTTTTAAATAAGAAAAACTGATTAACAAGTCTTCTAATTCTAGTCAAGGCATTTCATACTTGGGATCTATTCACATAGTTATTGAATATGTTCTACTACTTCCTCAGTTGTTCACTCTCAAGTCCTGTTATCTTGTAGGTCCAAAGACATGGCTAAAGTTGAATTTATTTTCCTCTCATGGCATTTTCACTAAATTCTCTTTTGTTTTTCTTTTGCTACAGGCTGGTTCACTTTGATAGCTGATGATGGTCGTCAGATGGCTACTTGCTTCACTTCTATTGCACATGTTGTCTCTGCCCGACTCCATTTCTTCCTCACCACTTTTGATCTTCCTGCCTACAAGCTCATCTCTGTTCCTGGTGGAATTTCAGGTAATTAAAATCAAAGGGACCCAATTATATGTCTTCTTATCCTCTATAATCTACTGAAATCTCCTAAAATTGCATCACTTGCAACCATGGACCGCTAAGATAATATAATACCAGTTTTGTTTTTACCTCTTTGTATGTGCTATCCTATTAAAAAAGATTAAACTTTCTGCATCACATATCCAATAATGTTTCCTTTCTTATTTAATTCCTACAAGAGTACATTTGATTCTTTTCCGATACCTTTTAATCTGCCATCCCCATTCAATGCTTACTTCATAGTAGTAGTAGTAGTAGTAATTTTTGGTCATTCATTTCCATTTATTGATTACTACTAATTGTTACTATTAATTGTTGCGCTCTTTATAACATAGGTTGATTTACAATGCATTAATATGTATTTAAATCTCTTGTTTTAAATTGGGACTAAACATCAAATTAATAGAAAATAGTTTGCTAATATAATTTAATAACAGAATTTTTCATTTATAGAGATCCATAATCACACATACTACATTTGTTCTCACTACTCTTTCTGTGTATTTTGATTGGAACCATTTCTCTGTGATTTTATTGGACAGGTGAAAAGGGCAAATCCATATACTCCAAAGCAACGGTGCATTCAGGTCAAGTGCTTCGTCTGATGGGAGTTTTTGAAGATACAAAGGAGCAGTTGAATGGGGCCAGGAGAAGCGATGTCCGCCTTTCATCCTTCCTGCAAAGGCTTTCGAGGGGTTCAAATGGGAGACTTCGAGGAGCAGTGCCTCTTCAAGGTGCTAGGTTCCCTGCTTCTTCCTCCAAGTATGCTCAGTGTCTAACACAAGCGAATGAGGTGAGTTTTATTTTGTAAGAAAGTGTATTTAAGAGATCACTAAGGATGTCAAGCATAGTCAATTGCAGAGATCTCATCTGCAAATTCCTGGAAACCGCTAAGGCTTTGAATGTTATATAATGATCTAAAACTTCCACGTTTAAATAGAGTAAAACCCATTTTAAAAAACTCCTGCTTAAGATGGTATCCTGCTTAATGCATGGTTTTTGCTTGATCCTAGTCCCTTTCATAATTAGTACATGATAAAAATGCTGTATAAGATGCTCTGCTATCTGCCTATAAGATGGATTTTTCCCATCTACAGATTGATTGCAACCTGCTATAGCCAATCATTCACCATTGTCAACAGGTCAAAAATTTCTCTGTGGTGACCTATTACCACCAATTTTCAAAAACTCCTAAGTTTTCCCTAATTTTATATCTCCATGGTAAAAATTTGCTCATTTAAGAGTACAGAAGGAACCTAATGAAGTAACAAGGAAACTTTGTCCAAAAATCCAATCATTCTTCAAAAATCTGATAAGAAGTAGAACAATGGAAACAATAAGAAGTATTACACAATAGCTTATAAGATATCCCATCTTCAACTGTGGCTATTAAAGCAAAATAAAATTTTCATTTTAAAGTTAAAAGTGCTTATTTAAATATTGAAGAGGTAAAAAACACTTCCTTTTTTTTTTCTAAGTACAAAGTTTTCACAACCTGGTTATTCCACCTATAAGGTGGTTTTCTTTTGATCTCCTGAAAAATGTATTACTGTATTTTTATTTAGCAAGTTTGTCTTTCTTCTAAAGGTGGTTTTTGTGCCTGTGAAGAATCCTGGAAGGTTTTATGCAGCCCATCCTCCTTCATCTCGTGGAAGCAAAGCAAAAATGAACTCCCTTCCCTCGTCATCATCTCCTCTTTCTGTGGACCCTAAGAGGGCCTTCACCCTTTCTCAATTCCTCAGATTTGGGCCTCTTCCGATCCGAGTTCATCTGATTTGTGGCCCTCTTCCGATGGCCCTTCCATCCAATGGATTCACAGGTGAGTGCTTACTCCTATTACCTTTTACATGCAATTTGGATTATTCCACTTTAAAATGTATTCATTTCTGAGTTTAAATTTTTCAAGAGGCTGAAACATAAATTTTAGATAGAATTTAGAATTAGATAATATAGAATTTGCATCAAAAGTAGGGCTTGAGTAGTCTCACTTATAGCTTCAGCTACATTAGATATTATTATCAACTTACTTTTTGCTTCAGCTATCATTCATTTCTATAAAATTCCTTGGTATGAGAATTTTGGCTGCATCGAAACCCTCTGCATGAAGATAATGAATGTCAGCACACACCTCACACTTTGTGGGAGACTATTATTATTAATAGTATTAGGCATGTTTACTCACTCACTACAATCTCAGAACTAAAAAGTAAGATGTGACACAATCAAAGAGTGTAATAGAGATGCTGTGCAACACATGTATGCAAAGTTTCATAGGATTTTCACTGTGATTTTAATTTTGTGACCAATCATAACTTGAAAAAAATAGCCCTCTTATATCCTATGATATTTCTATTTATGCAATTTTCCCAGAGCATATTTTTCACTTTTTCCTATTGAAATTTCTTATAGTGGATGTAATGACCTCAGCCAATCATGGCAGTGAGCTTACATATTCTGAACACTCCCCTGCTTTCAGTGCTGTTCATATGTTTGTTTTGTGACCAATTAATAATTCTAGAAATTATATCACAGAAGGCAGTTTCTCAATTGCAAATTAACTCTTATTTTTCCAGGGACACTTCTTTTGGAAGAGTGGCACCAAGAAGACGTAGTGTTAGCATGCTCTCTTCCAGACGATGCCTCGTCCAACTGTTCTCTGCTGGAGATGGAATTGGACTCCCGCCTCCTGTTTTCTCGTCCCTCACGACACGAGGCGAGGATAGGGCGCTCGCCCCCAGTGAGGGCTGCCCTGGCTTTCTGCCGTGACCACGCCCAGCAATGGAGGAGCAATATGAAAGTGACTCACCACGTGTTCCGAGAGAAGGGCAAGGGAGAGCCAAAGAAAGAAGAGGAACCTCCGTACAGCCGAGTGTGGGATGAGGTGACTGCCGAAGAAAATATTTATGCAGAGATCTGTGAAGCACCAGTGGAAGGGGGGCAGTATTACTATGTGAGAGGTGGAAGCGATGGAACATTTTCTGGAACCTCTTCCAGTCCCGAAGATGAATACTGCTATGATTCAGTTTGCTGACGAAGGCACGTTTGAGCACTTGAGGGCTATAAAATGCTGCAGAGGAAATGGAGACATTCTCTCTAACCTTTACTCTTTGGAGGGTTTTGCTTGTGGAATCTATCGAGGATGCCACCAATGGGAATGTCATTCCTTATGTTTGAGAGTTGTATAGAAAGCACTGGCCAGATTTTCTGATTGGCTTTATTGTTGGAGAGACAAATGGTTACTTTCCTTTGATATCATCACCCCCAATTTGAGAAACATTCTCTCGCTCATTGGGAGGACTTTGCATAATGTCAGAGACCCTGTCTGCTAACATCATGCAATGACTGTTCTTTGGTATAAACAATGCCTTCCTTGATATATAGCACTTTCTTTGAAACAGTTGTTCCTTCTTTTTGAGCAGTGATGCCCTAAGAGAGCATTATTGCCCTCCTGAGGTCGCTTAATAAGTGTTTAATTAATCTAGAGGTGGGAGATTAATGCTAAAGAATTTGATCTCAATGCCAGTCACCTTTTATCTCAATTAAACTTTACTGGATTCTAGGAAATCACCAGATGGTGATTTGATAGATATTATAATTATAGTTTTCACTTTTTATATTTCTCATCAGATTTGACCATGGAAATTATAATTTTCATAAATAATTTTTGGTAGAAGCGGTATGGTACCGACAGAATAGTTGGACATAGAGGAAGAGCTCATGCACTCATATAGTATGAATATGCCTCAAATCATGGGAATTTTGATAAAAAGACATGAAAAGCCTTGGAATCAAAGTATAGATCGTTATGCTTAGTTAGCTCAAGCAGTTGAAGCACCTCCTGGAAAGTGAGAAATCAGGGCTTGAGTCCTTGCTAATTCAGACCTTTTCTCTTTTGATTCATGCACTAGCTGATTGACAGTTCCACTCTCCTTTTATTTCTACTTCATAGCCTTGAACTTTATTGCCGATTAGCAAACATTCATTCTTGCTTCGTATATTGTCTTTTTGGCCTTCTATTGCCAGCTACCAATATATCATGGCTTACACTGCTGATAGTACAGACAGATATTACTTTTTATCCAACCTTTGCAGTAACCTTTTGTGAATATCTAGCTATATAAAATTTATTTCTTCTCATCTTAAGAAACCATAAACACTAATCCTTCCCATAGACTCATGAATTTGTCTCTAAGGTTACAGTAACCTTGCAAGTCAGCAAACAGCTTCAGCATAGATATTTGTCAATGGCATATGGCAGTGTTTTCTCAATGATTTACTGTAGTATATTGATGTATTGCAAGTAAGTTCTAGGTGTACCATGTAATGTCTAAGAATACCTTATGCTTCCACTTAAGTTTTTATGTGCACCTGATTTTGAAAGAATGTTTGTCATTTAATAATATCATTTATCATTACAGTAATATTCCATTCTATAAAGTGTTCTGTTCATTATCTGTTGATTCGGGACTAACTAGCAGTTGCATTGATTGATGTGTCAGAAGTTTGAACAAATACATTAAAGTGCTGTGGAGGAAAAGTTTGGGAAGTTCTGATATTGTGGATTTTCAGCAGACCCAAGCTAAGCATTAAGTTATGATGTCAAACTTTGTGTCTTTGTGTTTTGTGAAAGGGATAATACCCAACAAAATTGAGAATGTTTCAGCAGAATGAGGAGAAATTAAACTGCCTTTTGGTGGGGTGATATTTTGAGTGAAATTTCCATCAGATGCAAATGATAGAATATTTGTAAATGACAGTGAAAAAACATTGATTAAGGGCAAAGGCCTTCGCTGTGCAATGGTGCTACATAACTCCAGTGTGTGGATCTGTGATCTGAACTGTTACCTTAAGGAGAAACCTTCTAATGAAGGTTAATATCTACTTACTACTTAAGGTTTAATATCTACTCAATTTAACACATTGATTTTAATGAAATGAATCTCAGGAGACAATTACTCTACCCATTTTCATGGGGGTTTTAAATCTCATTAGCATACAGTTTAGAACTGCTACTCCTCAGAATAAAATCAGATTTCATTACAATGTGCAATAAAAGTTTAACTATACTTATTATTGTGAGGTTATTGATACCCATCAAACCTGCTTTCCATATTTACAAACTACAAATGCCATTAATTGCATGAATCATTTAAAAATTTAAAAATAATGAAATAATTAGATTAGATTGTGAGGGTCTAGTTCTTTTATTAAATGTAATAATCCTAATTAACTGTCAATAGATATCCTTTGCAGATGATATAAGAATCTTGGTTTCTTAAGATCAATTAGAGTCATGAAAGTTAAAATTGATTAATGTGCAAGTACATAGAACAGTTTAAAATTTAATCATAATACATTCAATCCAAGTTAATAGCCCTACCTTAAGACGTTATAATGCCTTATACGCTCTTTTTCGCGGTCTCTTTCACATGAAGGACAAGACAAAGATACATAGATAAGATATATCTCTGCAGTTCCTAGATGAACTGTAACCCACTTTAACTGACATTCCACCTCATCTGATAGGCAAAAAATTGCTACATTGTCAGTAATTCTTCTTTTAGGGCTTTACGCAAGTTAATTTTGCTCATTTATAAACAGAAAATATTGAATTTTAAAATATTTACATATAAACGAGTACTATTGTTTAAGCAAAGAATACTATAAGATATCCCTTGTCGTTTTGAAATAGTAAGTTCTACTTCTTTCAAAGACAAAAGTACCAAAAAATAACGACCAAGAAATGAAATTCTAGCGTATCTTAGTTAAAACTGTCGCCTAAAACGTGGTTTACAGTAGGTCCGTTGTAAACCATCTGAAGGAGAATTTTACTGTATAAATAGAAGGCCTCTACATGAATTTAAAGGTTGCGCTCAGGATATACGACTGTCTATTGTCTTTGTCAATACGATGAGTGGCGTTTTCCTCGATTGTTATGGATAGCTATCTTCGAGGGATATCAGATATTTATATAAGTTATCAATAACAGGCATCAGTTTTGACTTGTTGTTATGATATTTAAAAATCACTTTAATTTGTAGATGTGATATATTGTGAGATTTAATTACGTAATATTTCAGTGAGCTTTTTAAGATGGTAATTCCAAGACTGACAGGAGTTTACATTTTCTATAATATCTATATATGTGTGTATAACTCTGTATATTAATTTTATTCGCTTATGTTTTCCAGTTTGGGTTTCACTTATTTCCCGTAGCTATACCCAGGCCGTTCAACACCCAATTCAAATGTTACTCAGTGTCTATGATACCTGGGAATGAAAGAGAGGATGTCGAAAACGGAGGAAAAAGTAAATATTCCTGTTTATTATTCTTGGCAAAGGGTTGCATTTTCCCCCCTTAATGATGTTTATATTTAAAATTTTCAGTCATAATGCCACCATCTGCGTTGGATCAGTTAACTCGCCTGAACATTGTGTATCCTATGCTTTTTAAGCTTACGAATAAAAAGACTACTAGAATAACCCATTGTGGAGTTTTGGAATTTGTTGCCGAAGAGGGACTAGTATACATACCTTATTGGGTAGGTTCTGCATTCAATTCCTTTTAAGTTCTGTAATTTATTTTTGTATACAATAAACTAGAAAGAAGAAAGTAAGCTCACATTTTATCATAATAGTAGCACCCTAGAGTGCCCTAGGTATCAGTGAGAATTTAGTTTTCATGATGAGAAAAGATAGTCTACTTTAATGGAGTAACTATCGATAGCTTATATTTTGGTGTTGGTTGAAAGATACCTTACATATACATGTTCTTGCAGATGATGCAGTATTTACTTCTCGAAGAAGGAGAAAATCTTCAGGTGGAAAGTGTCGCACTACCAGTCGCCACATTTTCTAGGTTTCAGCCTCAATCACCCGACTTCCTTGATATCACAAATCCCAAAGCAGTGCTTGAAAATGCCCTTCGAAGCTTTGCATGCCTCACCACTGGTGATGTTATTGCTATCAAGTATAATTCCCGTATTTATGAATTATGCGTTTTGGAAACACAACCGGGAAATGCAGTCAGTATAATCGAATGTGACATGAACGTAAGTTCTAACTTTTATGAGAAATCGCTGATTTCATTTAGTTCATTCATTATATTAATCAGAATTTTATCGTTGATTATGAACTCTGAACTTAAACTCAGTTGATGTATGTCTAAGTTAATTGTGAATTTCGATCAGAAAGCAACTCTCTTATTTACTGTCAATTATTTATTTGTTTACTCTCAATTTTCAGTGTTAATTTTTTGACGCTGAAGCATTAAAGTAAGTGGGTACAAAATTTTGTGGATGTGAATTATTTTGTGCAACTACCTAGGACTAAGTGCTTGTATAATTTTCATTGTACATCCATTTCCTCATTGTAAGATTCTCATAGAGATACCTTCATGAAGATATATGAATAGTTCTGGCTTGTGTAAGTCACTCCTCTGGGATATTTCCACTGTTTTTAAGTTTACTGTTCTAAAAATCAATTGCTATACAAACCTAGTGATCAGTGTGTCATTGGTTGATGCTAATTTGAAATGAGATTGAATCTTGGATGTTCACAGATCCATTTCATATATGGAATATATGAGGGAAACTGGTTCGAAATGAAAAATATGGAGAAGATTCAATCTCTTGTCTTTGTACTCGAAGAATTATTATGCAGCTTTGTATTCATTTCTTTGTAATTTGAAAAGGTGGAGTTTGCCCCACCGGTTGGATATCAAGAGCCAGAGCGCACACCAAATAGGGACTCAGTAATGACGGATGCTGTCGATATAATGGCAGAGCCAACTGGATTTGTAGCTTTCCATGGACAAGGAAATAGGTGAGAATCACAACTTAAGGGGATGAAAATTTTAAATAATTTTATTTATTCGACTGGAGAAGGAATTATTGTGATATTATCTGTTTTTCCCAAAATCAGTCACCTCCAGCTGTTATTCATATCCATGATTTTACAGTTTCAAATTTAACCCCTCAGTGCGTTTTAAATTAAATTTGCTGATTCTGGAGGTATTTTAGCCTTAAGTTGTTATTCTGAAATAGTGTCACATAAAAATGTATCTCATGAGCTATACTTTGTATTTTTAAAATACTGTCAACAAATTGTGTAAAGGTATGTTCTTTTTTGTTGTTGTGGAATTCTGTGGAGTTTTATGCTGATATAAACTATCAATTTTAAAATAATTGTTTGTCAGGATTTTCTGATGAAAAATTTTTAAGTATGAACTAATAAATCATTTAAAAAATGCCATTGAAAGGTTTGGGTTTTGGTATATATGTGTCCGATAGATTTAGGAAATCTATTAAAAAGTGGTTTTTCATAAATTAGCTGAATCTCACCATTGGTAATAATGATTGGAAAAGAGAGAAATCATGATACAGGAATGAAAATGTGAAGAAAAGGGGAATTGATTCTGCTGGGAAAGAACAGAAAATGCCCATGAATAAAATATGGTTATGTATTTGTGATGGTGTGATAATGCTTGTAACTTTTAATCTATTTTTGGGTAATTAAAAATACCTTTTGAGTGGATTTTGCTAGAAAGCATATGAGCATGAAATTAACCTTAAGATAATATGCTACAGCTGTAAGCAGAGCTCATTTAGAGGAGTAAGTTTCATCATGAACATATAAACATTAAAATTACGAAGTAATATTCAACAGCTAGGAACATTAGTTAGTGTAGCTTCATTAAGAGTTTCGGTTTATTTTTAATTTAATTTTAATAAATGTTAAAGTGTATTCCTGACAAAAATATTTTTAGACTGGATGGCAAAAAGAAGAAAGATGGAGCTGCACCTGAACCAGTAGCTGTGAAAGTACCGTATCAGCGTGGAATTCCCGATTACAACTACAAAAGGGGCACTCTGCACTTTTTGAGAAATTCAAGGCCCCCACCAAACAAAGAGGTTTGTTGTATAAAAATAATTTCTCCAAATGACCATGTGATAGTGATATATCTTATATGCAAATATGTGTGTTTATGCACTTTCATATTCCTGCATAACAAGCTTTATCACAAATTCTTGGTGATCTCAAAGTTTACTTGACACTTTTAGTAAAACTTCAATTGTAGTTTGTGTCTATGTGGTGAAAGGAAGCTTTTCAATTTGTCCCATGAGTTATAGAAAATTTATTTCAAGTTTGAGATTTGTAAAGCAGACTCTAATAAGTGTAAAAATTTATCATTATTTATCAAAATAGTGAACTAGAGAGCCTTAACTTAGTTTTGTATACTATCAAATGTTAACATACATATTAGCAAGATTGTATCTCCTAGTCATCTATTCCTTTGTATTTCAGCCATCCATTCAGATTTTTCATTGCTTTTGAACATTTTCTACTCACTACTTTTATTTTGGAAGATTATTTATATTTAATACTACAATTAAAGGTAGTTTTCTACATCAGCAAGTGTATTGAATCATTACTGTAGTTTTTCATATTTTATTTCTTGTTGTGTTTACAATAACTGATTTAGTTTCATATTGATTTTGGCATTCCCTCGCATATGTACCATTGTTTTATCTGCATATCCTATCAGACAAAATACATAACTTGATTAATGATGTGGTTGTAATCTTTAATACTTTATCAGCTTCTGAGTAGAATTTCCATGGGGTTTCTGTACAAGTTTCTTCCTTATCTAAATACCAACACCATTCTGTGGCATAAAATGAATAGTCCACCCAAGAAATGCTTCTTTCATTCTGTTAATTTTCTCTTTCAATTATTCAAGAATATATTCTTAAATAAAATATACATAATTATATAAGAAATTAAACCATTTAAGTTGTGTTTCATGGTGAAATCAGAATGTTTTCACTACAAAGAGCGATATGAGCTGAAGATCTTGCTGTATTTTCCGATTGTTATACCTAATTTTTTAATTTTAATTTCAGAAACAAGGGGCTCAAGATGATTTCCAAGCTTTTTCTGGAGAAGGTCAGTCACTTCGTTCTAATAAAGGAAGAAAGTAGAAGAATTCCTGCATAACATTGAAAGTGAAATGTTAACAAGGCTTGTAATTTTTGCAAAATTTATATTAATTTAAATTACAGAGTTTTTTTATTGACTTGTTGTTTTTTATTGGTATTCATCCCTTACTTAATATGTGTTCCATTTTCAAAATTATCTGCTTTAATAGGATTTTTTTGTATGGTCACATTTTGGTTATTAAAATTCTCAGCATTTTGGAGGATCACAAATTAAACATCTTATTTTCTAAATCTGATAAAGTCCTGTTATTTTTTATTCAATGATTCATTGGAGACCACCAGTTCTTGAAGGGAAAATAAAAATTGTTAAATATTATTCTTATTGCATTTTATTGGGGTCTCAGTTATAGATGTAAAATGTTACTTATCAGACAGAGGAACAACTATCTACTGAGCAAAAAATATTTTGCTATTTTCATTTCTTTGAGATCCTGTTGACGGATTAATGTTCACTTCTGAATTTATAGTGTAAGTGAAAAGTAAAAACTGAGGATTCAAACTCAGACTAGGAAACAAGATCACAGGAGTAAATGAAGTCCTTAAAAAGAATACAGAATGAATTCCTCATGTTGTGATCACTCAAAAATTTTCTTGGTTTATCCATATCTCTGTACTGACAAAAATCTTGTTTTATCCCAATAATGACTAAAAAATATGTATACTTTTTATCAGTATCTCAGACTTCTTTCCTATGCAAATAGGATCACTAAAAAGTTAAGGAAATAAAAACAGGAGATAAATTCTTCTCTCGTGAGATTCTTTTCTATCTTTCTAATATTTTGTATGTTTGTTTACTTTCTTTCCCATATCATACCACATTCAATCACAAAATCCAAGAGAGCTTTTCCATCTGAAGAGAAGGACCTAGGTTTTCAGAAAAGATAGCTGAATAAAAAAAGTCCCTTGCGTCCATTTCCTCATTTTTAAAAGCATTGTAAATACAAGTTTTATTTTGCTTCTACTTAGTATTCATCTCTTTAGTTTGCTGTTGCTTTAATGTTTTGTACATCGATTGCATATATTTGGCATATATTTCTTTACCTCGAATAGTCACTAAATTCCATCAAATCATTTTAATAACTACCATTCTTGTTAATTAGTTTCTTAAGGGCTAAATATGATAGCCTCTTTCTCAAAATTCATATTGAAATGCACCCACGCTAAAAATCGTCCACTGCTTTGATTTCGTGCCTATACTTTACATTGCCTCTATTGTCATAATTAAATCCTTTCCGTGAATGTTCATATTCGCGAGAATATTGGGATTTCGTCGCCATCGTTGAGTTGCTGAGATTCGTATGGACCTATTACTCACAAGGAGACTATACACCGTCGGACGCGATTTAAGTGATAAGATTCGGTAATTTGATAGATATCGAGTCAAGATTGACGAATCACCACCAAAGTTGGGTTTTATCTGTGATAGTTTTCACGGAAAATGAACTTGAAGTTTAAGCAAATCAGCTACTTTATAATGCTAAGGGTAGCAAGATTCGAGGTTGGATCGCCTGGCGTAGTGGTATTGTAGCTGCTTCCAAACTCATTTTTGTCGGGTTCGAGCCCATCCACCGAAAAAATTTTTTTCTCTTTTTTTCTTTCACGTAGTCTTTCGTAATCTTAATCTTTATCTGTTTTCTTCTTTCGGTGAATTTAAACTTATTTCCCGGAAGTTATAGAATTTTTCCGGCGGTGAGTCACCCGTTTCTTCAAATAAAGCGCAAATACTTCTGTCCGCATATATAAGCGTGCTTGTGAATCCTAATTCCTGAAATTTGAAAATTACAATACTAGAAAGGAAACGCAGAGGACTATTTTCAAACCTTTTTATATTTTCATAAATAAATATTTTGATACACTCGTATAATAGGACTATTGAAAATAACTAAAATACAATTTGCGAACCCAGAATAACTTGTAAAAGCGTTATAGCATCTTTAATCGTTTTACTGTGTAGGTCATATTTTAAATATTTGAAAAGGACGTAGTTTTCTCGAAATTCAATTAAATGCAGATACATTTCACTATCAGTCAATTTCGTTTATCTTTTTTTACCCATGATACCTTCTCCTTAACGCTATATAAGGCAGGTTTACAAACGATCTCGTCCTTTTCTCGAGACAATTGCTTACCTGAGTGGACTGGTTCACGAGGCTACCGCATCGCTTTGTAACGAGTGACTGACGGCGTGCTTCCAGCTGAATTCCGAGGGAAGTCTGATTGCAATTGCATTGCCTTTAGGTAAGGACAATACATATGCGTTGTGTGAGATTATTATCTTAGGACTTTCGTGCTTTAATTTGACCTATACGCTCAAAGCATATCATCGAGTTTCTTAAGATTCAAGTCAGTTGAGAGATTAGTATCGTGATTTTGCTGTAGAAATCTTCCATCGTCGAGGATTTCTAAAATTCTCTCTTATTGCAGGCAAGTTTGGCCAGGTGCACGGTTTCTTACGCGCAATACTGGATGTCGTCCAAACTTCCAAAGATGCCTCGTCCTGCTATCCCTCACTTCACCACCTTTTCAAATGGATTCGGATCGGATCTGCAAGTTGTAAGTTCTTTTCTCATAGTTTCTGGCAATTTTGCTTATTAGTGGAGTACCATCTGCAATTAATTTACTGATTATTTGTCACGTGGCCAGTTATTACTTATTGCAGTCAAAATTTAGGGTGTCCTGCTTTGACTGAATTCAGGATTCTTCCAGAATTAGCGCGTGGTACGTTCCATTTGACTCATTCGCTCGTTTGAAGTAAGGATTAGGACGCACTTTCCCTTAAGAACTCACTACTCACTCAAAGTATGACGTATATTTTTCAAGGTCGAATTATACTAATTAAATTTCATATTTTTCGAGGGGTCTGGTCATGATAGCATTTAAAATTATTTCAAAACTTGATCGCATTAAATGCGGAGTGGATTGAACATACGGTCATACTACTCCGCAAGTTTGAAGATAATACATGCTTTAATGAGCTTAGTGCAGAAAATGCTGACAAACGTCTTTAGTGAAAGCTAACCGCGGTACGTTGCTTCTGTAGGGATTCGCTCTTAAGGTTAGATTTGTAGAAGACTAAATTTGAGAGTTAATCGCTTCATTTTTGCATGCGCTTCAGTTTCAATTCGATTACGTAATTTTATTTCTTGAAAAGGTCCATTTGGATTTAGGGAGTTAAAAATTTCTCGTGAATTATAACACTCTTGGATAAAATATATAAAAATTTGCTGTTTGAATATATTAGATTCGGCTAGTTAAGTCAAACTTGAAATCGGAGTATGATTTAGGTTTCAATTTATCGTTCGATCTTGAATTGTAATATGAATAACGTAAAGCTTGATTAGGCCTGAAGTAGATATAGCCCCACTCTTTGTCTAGTCACACCAGGATGGGAATTCCAAACATAATATCGAGTCAAACGTAAGTTTTCATTTCTTCTCATAGACAATATTTTATTATGAGGGGTCAACACCGAAGGTAAATTTCGTTGAAAGAATTTTTTGCCCTGTTAAACAATTTTCCGGTTACCACATTAATGGAAGGGTTTGTAATGCCTTGAAACCTTTAACATCTAATCGTTCTTTCTTCCATCATTATGACGAATTCCCACGCTCTCACCTGCATGCTTTGGAAGAGGTTTTAACATGTAAATACCCGTCTGCGATATTAGTGGCAAAGCTTACCAAAGGTCACGGATTGTCCAAATTTAGAGATTTGACGTGAAATGTGATGGAAGTTTTTGGAAAGTGATGCGTAAAATCTTTGGCTGATAACTTTGAACTGGAAAGAAGTTATTCTGATTTTATTTTGCACATAAGAGTGAATACGTAAAACTAAGCTCTCCAGTAAAATGTATTTGCGACGACTCTCCTGCATTCTTTACTCGATTTCAAACGTAAGTTGCAGTGTTAATGTATTGGCGATCTGTTATTCTGCTGTAAACTGTGGAATTTGAAATCTTCATTTTATTCATTCTGGCTTTAAATTCGTAAGGATTTTTGAATCGCGGTTTGCTAAACTTGTATATGTATATCTTTCCGAAAAGTATCTTAGATATGGATCGATGTTTCAACAAATGCGCTGCTATCCGCTTCATAATTTTCTAATCCTTTCCTAATTAAGGAAATCCTAAACGTAATAAGGTTGTCATAACTTCTTAAGGTGGTATAAATTCAATTTGGGGATGTCAGAATATAAATCTAACGTCATTATGCTAAAAATCTAATCGATAACGTTTCTTTAGAGACCTTTCAAATTCATTGATTAAAATTAAGCTATTTAGCTTTATAAATTTCTGGTGGTATCCGTAGAATTGCGTCTATTTTACAATATTTCAATGCAAAGGAAGCTATTTGCGAATTGCACTTCGTAATTAATGTTTAATCATAAATGTTCACCTCTGCTAAGTTTCTAAATTTTGATAGTGGTAGTGACGGAAATTAAAACTAATTTTCATCTTCTACTGTGGGGTAAATTTAAGAAAACATTTAAATTCAATCTCTCTGCAAAAGATGGATTTGATCTTGCAACGTTAAGTTTTCCATCAATCTGGAACTCGTTTTTTCACTATCTTAAATTTTGAAAGATTGCAAAAAATTCATGTTTGTATATAAAAATTCTGAAATTTTCAAATTAAAATATTAAAAATCTAATTTGCCGAGTAAAATTATATAGCTTCCTTTTGTTGAATTTTCTGAGGTACAAAAAAAAACCTTTTACAGAGTATTTTTTATAGGTGTCTATTTCTCATTTCACTGTTCCCAACAGCAGGATGGAGAAATGAGGACTTCAAGCAACTCTTTTTAAAAGTGATTTAATTGCATAATTTCAAAGGATACATTTTTTCCAGGAGTAAATGAAGAAAATTGCAGAGAGGGCCTTTTCAAACTCCATTCAAAACCTGTCCCAGCCCCAACCCTCAAAAGTTCCTGGTATTGGAAGAGCCGGACTGGCCGAACCTATCTCGAAGATTTTGACGTGTCATTTGTTTTCTGGTGTTGCAGCATCCATCTGGACCATTTCTTCCTCCTGTACTTGTACTCCCAGTGTGCAGTGCCACTTCAATGGCTTAGAATTATTCTGAATACAGCCATTAAAGTGGCACTGCACACTAGGAGTACAAGTACAGAAGTCAAAATACTATCTGAAAATAGAATGTATATTATTAAAGTTCAATAAAGATATGAAAAGAGGAAAAAACATGTTATTTTTTAACCACTGAATGACCTTGGGGACTTAGAATATTTTTCCCAGTGCTACTGCCCAAAGGGTTAAAAAAAGCAGTTGCGTAAGCTCAAGGAGTTTATAATTTTTTTTCTGAAATTTCTAGAAGCTACTAGAAAAAGAATTGAGAAATAATCCAAAGAACTATGGCGCACTTATACAAGAAAGACAAATACACTTAAACTGATATAAAATGCAATGAGTTAGATTAACAGTAATTCAACTGTCGCTGAGACTTAAATTTTGGCAACCAACACCTGGAGATTAATTAAAATGAGCATTCAGCAATTTATGTGGTCAAAAATGAAGAAGAAAACTATGCAATTTAAAATGAGATCTCAAAATTTAGCAAAAGCAATAAATACAATAAGCTAGATTAATAGTAATTGATTGAGATGTCTCAAACACTTAAATTTTGATGATCTGAAATACTCTGACCAATTAAAAGTGAGCCTATCCAGAAATTATTGGGTCCAAATTCAAGAACTAAGGAATTTAAATCAAGAAGTTCAGAACTTAAAGCTCTTTGGATTATTGCTCACAATTCTATGGTGGACTTATACAAGAAAGACAATTAAACTTAAACTGAAACAGAATGCAATAAGCTAGATTAGTGCTAATTGATTGAACTGGTACAAAGGGTTGAATTGTTAGAGAGGATTTTTCGGAAATTTCTAGAAGCTACTAGGAACAGAACTTTAGATTATTTCTCACAATTATATGATAGACTTTTTAAAAAAGAATATAGATTCAACATCCATATAAAATTTAATCAGCTAGATAAGCAGTATTTGGTTGAACTATCACAGAGACTTTAAATTTTGACAAAAATATTGAGTCCTGAAGCAGATTTGAAAAATCTCAGCAAAGTCAGAAGTAATTGTAGGGCAAAAAAAGAAAATAACAAAAAAAACTCTAGTGGACTGGAACCCAGTAAAGAAACAGCTGTGAGACAAGAATATTTTGTATTTACATATGATTTATAGCTACGGATGACTCAGGTAAAAACATAGTTTCTTTGATACACTCTCAGAAGAGCTAAATACAACCTACACAAAAGAAGTACTTTGACTTGGAGATCTAAATGATAGAGAAGGTAAAGTTCAGATGACAAAATATTTGAGCGATACAGAGAAGCTGGGGTGGATGACGATGGAATAAGAGGGATAGAACTCTGCGAACAACATTCACTTAGTATCTTAAACGTTTTTTCCAACCAAAAGACATAAAAGCACAAAAATTTAAAATCAATAATTGATTAGATTGTGATAAAATAAAAGTGATCTATGAGACCAAATGATGTTAAAGGAAGAAGATGAGCAGATTGCAGGTCAGACCGATTTTGAGTACAATCTAATGAGAAAAAAAGTGAATATAAAACATGGGAGTATACTATATGGATGTAGAATAAAAGAGAGACTAGAACAAATAATAGCTATTAGGGAAGAACAAGATGGATTCACAGCAGGAGATTCTTATGTTGACAGCATGTTTATGCTAAAACAAATAATGGAGAAAAGAAGAACAAGAAATATAGAGACCCGTCTTTTGTTCACAGATCTAGAAAAGGCCTATGACAAAGATTCTACAAAAAATCTGCTCAATCTTTGATAATATTGGCATGAATTAAAAATCTAGAAACAGATAAAATAGGAAGTGAATAATTATTCCAGATAGTTGACTGTAAAAGACTTGTTTACTAAGAAAGAGCCACAGGGTTGACAATATATAAAAAACAAAAGGAAAGGAGCTAAGGATCATCTTGATTGGCTAACCTACGTTTTACATACGTTAAATTCCATAAGTGAGTAATAAGTGTATTAAATACGCAGGAGCAACTCAATATATCACTGCAAGTTCCAAAGTATTTCTATGAAAAATATTCAAAGACTCAAACAACTGATGAGTTGAAATGCTTCACTAATTCAACGGAAATATTACCTATCAATCAGATCTATGAAAGTGAAAGCTACTTCCAAATTATTTAAAGTCTAGAGAGATTTACAAAATAATCTTACTTCCAGAAAGAATGTATAACTGTCCATCAACTATTACATATAACTGTATCCACATCAATACTTCCAAAATTGAAAATAAAAATGACAACTATGCCATAACTGAATATTCTACATGACTCATATCAGAATGACAGTAAATCCAACTTTCTGCTCCAAAGTGCACTGAACTAAGTAAGTTATATGGAGCCTGTAATTTCATTCACAATTTTCTGGCAAAGTAAATTATGAAATGAAAAAGAGTGAAATTTTAAAATAAAAATTGAGAAGATATTGGTAGTTCTTTGCTAATAACTTCTGAAGAGATAATCTAAATACTTACTCATCTTAAAACATGGGAGATTTCATGAAATGACGATTAATGATTTTCAAAAAGAATTGGAGTTGTAATTTCCTTGATAAAAAATAAAGAAAAATTGGTATGTCACATAACTAAACTTCTTGGGGAATTTAATGACAAGGAAAGAAGGGATTTTGCTAAAATATTAAATTTTCGATTTTCATGATATCTGAGTTTAATACAAGAAATACTTCAATTGAAAAGGTGTTAATTTTCAGAATCAAATTTCTAGTAAGCCAGAATATAAATGACCAATAAATTATTCCTTTTACTTCTTTTTGATTGATCACCTTACAATTTCATTCATTAATTCGCCATAAATTTGTATAGAGGTAGCTATCTTTTTAACTGATAGAGTACTCTTCCAGCAGGGAAATATGAAAATAAAGCACTCTTACACTGAAAGAATCCAAAAAGCTACCGAAGTCTGGTATTAAACTTTTTCTGACTACCTAAGGTTAAACATAGGCAAGAATTATGAAGATATGAGATGAAATGAACTTTGAGATGGTCTACCAATTTCTTCATGAAAGTATCAAAAGAAATACGAACTTATCCACGAAGAGGACTACCTTCCTTCATGGAAGCAGTAGATTAGCTTGCAATATTTCTAAGGCCATCAATCATGTCTTCTTAATCACCAACTAGAGCCAGGCGATTCACACTGAATAAGTTGGATTTCACTACAGTAATAAAGGAAAGACAGAAATACTAACATTAAAAATTTTGTGAGAAACTTCTACGCTTAACACCGACTGACTGATCATATCACTGATGGAACCTTGAAACTTTCCCGAAGCCTTCATTGTCTAGGATAACATTATCACTTTCATAGTTAGTTTACTTATACCGGATCAAACGCTCATATCGCAAAGTATACATTTAGACTGAGAGAATCTTATAGAATGTGCTAATTACTATGATAAACATCGGTTCTAGTAATAATTATAAGTACAACAATTACGTATTCGCAATGCATAAAAATATTCACGGAATAGTATGAATTCACAGAAATATACACACCAATGATGGTAATATTAGAACTCCAAATACTCCAAGAACACCCAATATTAGAACTTCAAATACGATCAAGTAGTTTAGAACACTTCACAGCACAGAAAAAGACACTATTGATACGCAATGGGCCTAAATTAAACGTGTTTTCATAGAGCTTTCTAACACAGGAACATTCAGTTCTCTCTCAGCTCTTCCCAAAACATAACTAGTTTTTTACTATTCATTAAATTTCTCACTCCTTAGTTTCACGTGAATTTGAAAGAAGTTATTTACGAAATTTAGAAGAGCTCCGCCTAGGTGGTGGTCATGCCGCTCTCCCGACGTCACTAACCTCCCAATAGGCGGTCTAAGTTAAAATGTTATTATTGAAAATAAATTAATATGAAACGTAATAATCGACTGTTGCTTATTCCCTACAAAAGAAAAAAAATCAAGTTCGAGCCAAACAAAGTTGCCAATGTAAAAATTTTGAGAAACCATGGGCATGACTGCCAAACCCAATCCAACCCTTTAAAGTTCGAGCCTTCTCGCCATTAATTCGAGCCTGTTAAGACGAAACCGACGACTTTCCAATTCATTTTTTGCAGGCAAAATTGTCCGAATAACATGATTCATGAGAAACTACATTATAAATTAAAATTATTTCGAAATCGTCAACAAATTCAATGCCTTCAATTAAAAGCAGAGACGCATTAAACGACCCATATTCAACTACGCAGACATAGGATTCCTACGCGCACCATTCAACATTGCAAGCAACAAGGATTACAATTAGAATTCTTACAATTCAGAATTCATTAACTTCACACTTCACATAAAAAGAACACTTACAATTCAGAATTCCTCGGAAAATAAAATATCACTCTTTACGTATAAGTTACTCAAATGTTACACCCGTTCACGCAGCAAATTGCCGGATAACTTATCCTTTGATTCCGACATTTTGTTTCAGGACGAAAGCACAGAACCAGAAGAGATTGAATTTTTGATTTGCTTCCAAACTTGAGTAGAAATGCCTATGGAGCAGAAAAGTAATAAGAGAAGCAATGCATAATCCAAATTACTTGATTTAAATGAATAATTCATTTTTACGCTCTCCCTGAATACATTATTCAGGAAAATTTAAAAACAGTTCAGCTGATTATAAAACAATCTCAAACACTACATATTAAATAACATAAATGTATATTGATTAAATAATACTGACACTTTATATAATCAAGATTTATCAGGAGATAGTAAATATGTAATTGATTATATTTTGCAACAAAAAATACACAAAATATAAAGGCTGATTAAAAAGCAAAATCAGAGGATCAATTAAAGTTAGGAATCATAAAGAGATAGGGCTCCCATCATCACAAAATGGAGTTAAGCATTGACTTTTTATTAAGCATATATTTAATGATATCAACAACTCCTCTTTAATCCTATAGACTTTTGTGATTTAAACACTTATTTATAATTAATTGATTCATAAATGTAGGGAAACAGCATCTATTACAATGCTATATTTTCTTCATAAAGAGCAATAAGGACTCAAACTTTCTAATCAATAGGGCTTGCTTCTAACTTTCAAAATCAACCGCTTTCTTTGTCAGCTCATAACATAAGAAATCAATTTGCACACTTCCGTCATTTTATGTACCAATCTTAATTTTTTTTAACTGCATAAATAAAGCACTTTGACTTAAAGAATGTCAATAGATGACATTAACAAGACTAGTTTCAATTGGTAATAGCAAGGTTGAATAAGGTGATATCATCAGTCATAAGGGAATCCAGATTTCTTATCAGCTCCATCCATGGCTTTCACTTTTCTTCAAATTTTTCTATTCCATAATAGGCAAAGTATTTCAATGAGTGGTGACAAGTGTGAACATTGTTTTAATACAATGAAAATAAAGGATGAAAAAGGGGACACAATCATTTACTAGAGTTTTGCTGAACTCCTCAATAGTACAATGAATATTAAAAGTAGAAGCTCCTTATCATCCTTTCAAAGTACTCAGGAAACTAATTATTAATATTTGCTATCTTGACATACTTCATTTCAGAAAATCCTAGGATAAAGAGAAGATTGCCACTTAAAAGCATAACAATGTTATTGCTGAAAGAAGAAAGCTTGCATAAAAATTTATATCAAAGAAGCTTTGCAGTCTTACAGGAGAAAATGAACCATAATGACTACAAATTATGACTTGAATGAGAGGAGCAGCAATAATTTAAACATTTTTGTTACTAAATACTAACTGAATAAAATAAAATGTAGGGAAGTGCTCTTCACAATTTGCAAAATGAATTAGTAACTACAAGTTCACCATTGCAAAAAGTGACCACAATAGCATTGATTACTGCAAGCAAATTTGGGTTTATTATACATTAACTGAAAATCTTTTATTGAATGATCACAAAAATATCCATTCAAAGAAGTTCATTTTACATGTACTATTGAATGAAATGCTACCATATAATTGCCAAGTTATTAACTATAGATCATACTACATTCTTAATAATCTTTACACAACCATTTTAAAGGTGATACAAGAGGTAGATAGGTGATAAAGGTTATAAATTTTACAAGATCCTCCATTTCTATAAATAATGCTTCAGTGAGAAATAGGGGAAAGTCTGTCTTAATACTCTCAAGAAAGGCTCCTCATATTAAAATAATACTGGCATGTCACACACTGTAGAAGGTCTCTAAGTTACTAAATAGTATGATCACTTTATATCTCTTACCATTATTACATGGTACAGCAAAGTATTAGAAAATCACTTACCAGCTTCTAACTTGAGACCTTAAACTCTGAAAAAAATGCATAAAGGAAATCCTATGAATGAATTTTGAAAAAGGCTATCGTTAGACTTGAAGCACTGAAAAATATGTAGCTGTGATAAAAATTTAATAAACCATTAGTTTTCAATAAGATTTTACATTACAATTCTCTAGAGCCTGGATCCCTTGCCTTGATTGTTAGCATTATTTAGTAAATAAATTCACAAAGAGCAACACTGATTGTAATAAAAGGGCTATAAAATAATGAAAAAATCTATAGGTTTCCCTCATTAATTATCAAGATAAATAAATGCTATTTAGATCAGATGGAAGCATGCGAACAATAACCTAAAATAATTAACCATCTTCTGTACTCAAGCTCAATTACTCAAGCAGTAGTGATTCAATTGAATTTTCAATCAAGTTGGTAAAGATAGAAAGAATAGTTCTAAGCTGAAATTGCATATTAAAAATGAATGAATAAACCTTTGTACTGTAATGAAAGTATAATGACATAAATTCAGAAATTAGAAATACTTTTCAGCACATATATTTGATTTTTGAAAAATTATTCCCATTTTAGGTTATTCCCATAGGAAGGTTCCTATTTTACCAGAAATAGATAAAGCACATTCTCTGCATGACAGTTGAGCCTCGATAATGGCAGCGGGAAACACCAAGTCAATAATACTTGCAATCAGTGACTTTCTTTCATGAGGCAGGTAAATTACATTTAAAGCTAAACATAAATAACCAAAAAAATCGAAATCTAACCCCATCATTATTTCTACTACGCATTAATAAAATGCATGTCCCCATACAATCTGAACAAGTTGAGCTGAACGTTATTTTGCATTATTATGTATTTTCTCTCTTATTAATTAAATAATCCTTTTGCGCCTGTTTTCATGCATACACAACAGAGATTTTTCTACATCAAAGACCAAGTATCTTGAACAGACGATGCAGCTGTAGGTGGCAATGAAGAAAAGTAAACAATTCCTATGCTATTTTTGAGTTTTCGGAAGGAAATGATAACTCTTTGTGATAAATACTCAACTTAATATTGTCTAAACTCTTCATTTATCAGGAATATCGGCAGCTAGTGATTGTTCTGAGTATGGACGGATCTAAAAACCGCCCAATGGGGGAGGATAGCCATGTATTGCGTTTTTGCCTTTGGTGACTGACATCCCAGCTTTGATTCCCGGTGGAAGCCCATATGTACGAAATCATTCATTCTCGAAGTTTTTTCACATACACTACAAATATAATATTCCTCGATATGAGTTGTTCCATTGATAATTCTTAATTTACTTTAAAAAAATATTAACTAAATCTTTCAAATATTGGCAGAAATTTACCGCATTGGGTTTCCTATAATAAAAGAATAATTTATGTAAAATAATTTGAAAACATAATGTTCCTTGTCATCGGTAATAGTTAGAAAATGGCACAGTTAAGCTTCCCCAAGCTTCAATGCTCCTGCTCAACCAGCCTACAACTGTTCAAGGGAGGGCCCCTCCCTAATGCATCTGCCAATCATTGACCTGCAGATAGCCTAGAGGATAATCCATTCGTCTTTGGTGGAAGCAATTCGTGGGTTTGATTCTCAGTAGCGTGCCAACATTTAACAGTCTACACAGCTTATTGATGAATATGTGAAGCTATCTACACTAACCTGCAAGACTGAAACAAGACACTAAAACACTGCAAGAATATTGCGATAGGTTCTCTTCCATACCCTCTCATAAGGGAATTATTGATGGATAACTCTGAATGCAATTAATTTTCTGAAACTGTTTATGCAAAGAATATTGGTTATTGTGGCAGAAAAATTGACGATGTGCTTCATGTATGAGAAAAAAAGAAGTCGGAAAACTTTCAACAGTCTCCATCTGTATATTTCCTTCGCATTAGAAGGAGAGAATAATCATGCATTTAATTTCTTGTACCTTTCCATCTTTTATTTCATTAGTAAGATTGTGTTTGGAATATTTAAAAAAAAGTTAAACCAATCATTTAATACCTTTTTCTTCAGTGCACCCTTTTCCCAATAAATTTGCCTCCTTTCAATACATGATTCATTGACTCCTGGATATTCCCCTTTCTTATGCAAAAAAGAACTGAAAATTATAAAAGAAATAGTGGTAGGTAATGGGCAATCCCCTCAAATAACAGATGCCTTTTTGAGAAGGAAGGAAAGGCTAATCACTTCCAGGAGTGTTTTCCCAACCTCCGACGAACCATCTTGTAGGTGGGTCAAGCTTCATTTTTGGTCAAGCAATACTGTATAAATTTGCAAATCACTGAGCAGAAGAGGGGCCCAACAGAATATTTACCTCAAGACTCCCCTACAGATGGCCCAAAGGAAGGAAATTGGTCCCACTGGATATTTTCATAACACCAGACTTGACCAATGGTATGACTTACAATTAAATTTACCAGTTCACCAACCATCAAGACGCCATAGACATGTATAATTTTGTAATTTCTGATTGCAGCATGACTGATAGTAAAGATTGAAACTGGTTATTGAATTTAAATGGTGGAAAACATTAAGTGCTCTTTTAGTTTGCTTTTGAAAAAGTGTTTTGCATCGTTTTATCAAGTCCATCTTTACCGACTGTAAGCTAGAAAATATAATTCTTTTACATTTTTGCACAAATCGTGAAAATATTCACAGTTGTTAACATAAAATATCTTGATAAAGAAATAATTAACGGTATGAAATAACATTAATTATATTCATAAATAAGAAAATTTGAGAGAAGAGTCAGTCAGGTCAAAAATAATCTAAGTTGCATTAAATCTTAATACCTGGTGCTTAAGTAACCCTATAATGATAAACAAAAATAGTTCACAGCTTATCTTGTGGTGGATGACCTATTAAAAGTATAACACAAAACAATTACAAAAGAATTGAAATTGACAGAGTGAGCTTCTCCTTCCTTTGACTAGTTTATTCAACCTCAAAGACAATAAATTCATTCAGAGAAAATAGAGACAACAAACTGAAAGACAGATTTGGGGGAACAATCAATGCCGGAAATAAAGAAAATCTCAAAAATATTACAAAAATGTATGGGGAATGGTTATTTCTATTGTATGTTCACTTCATGCTCTTTTTCACCATGACTGTTTCAGTCTGTCCTTGCATGCGTTTCATATTACACTTCGAATATCTGCCAAATAAAAAACTAAAAACTAGTCCAGACTTGCAAAAACTGCCACAAAAAATGGTAGAGAAAGGCCATGGAAGCACAATAGGAGCGATGACGGACACTCAGATCCATTCTCGGCATCACATTAACTTATGATTTTTCTACACTGTCCACAGAAGACTGATTATCTTTGAACTTTTCTCTCTGAAGAAGACCTTTCTTTTCTTCTGAGGAGACACCGGCACACTCAACCCCACCTGGATTGTACATTGAGTCGTAGACGGGATTTGCAAAATTCGATGGCTGGAAAAAGAGAGAAATAATATTTTTAAGTTAGTATGATAGCAGACTCATGTACGATACCAGATTTACTCACAAATAATATACCATTGAATGTAATATGCACCCCAAAATGAGCATTGGATATTGAAAAATCATTTTCCCACAAATCTTGAGGGCACCCCAAGACTTGTGATCATGTAATTCACAGTAGTGAATAAATAAAACCATGCAGAAACTTCTACTTTGTATAAAGAATCAATAGAAATGAACTAGGTAAATGTTCAATTAGGTCTGCAAATTAACCAATTACCAATTAACCAATAATTACATCCTCGCATTACCTTAATATCTATATCAATCATTATATTTTATCACCAATATTACTTACATCGCACCCTCAGCAATGTAATATAAGCCAATTACAGATATGTTGGGCTTGCTGATTTTTATCAAAATTTAATTAGTTTTAATTAAAAATCATTGGCCATCAGTTTTGTCTAGATAATTCAGGGCTTAACAGCCAAAACATAAGTAAGGCATGTTTAAAAATTTTGATGAGTTACATGGAACCAGGGTGAGCAAAGGATTCAAGAAGCTGTGCACTATGGAAAATGTGCATAAGTAGATCTGTGCCAGAATGTGCCACCATCAATTCTAACGCATTATTTTCAAGTAAATACAGTATATTAAGTAAACCATTACCATCTCAATAAAATGCTGATTCCAATGAATAGAAAATCTTCATTTTCTATTCTTCTTCAGTAAATAGGAAATGTTTGGAACAAGAGATTAGACAGAGGGTATTCAACATTTCTTTCTGTACAAAATCATATTAGCTGAAACATATACCTTATCGGCATCCAAAGCAACAAAAGTCCTTTCAAGAGCTGTGTCATCATCTTCATCAACATCTTCCCTCAGGTACATTGGATTGTTGATTTCCACATTGTCTTGCATCCTTACATGCATGAATGGTAAGCCACTAAAAAATAAAAACGATTTCATGAAGTGTGTAAAGCTATACTATGTACTCATGATATTCTATATTCAATTGTATATATAAGTAACTTGAACTATTATTATCCTCAAATATTACTCAAAAAGTAACATTATAAAACTTTTCCTTTGGAATGCTCTTACTGACAAAAGATTTTTATGAATGTTATCAATGCAATCAGCATCTTAAGATATTTTTGTAGATTAACACTTAATAGTAACACGTAAACTGTGAAATTTTAGGATGCAAATGGAAGAGTTTGACGTACTAAAAACATAAAAGTTACTGAAGTTTTCAGTAAATGGGGCTTATCATACATAAATCTGAAGCTCCTTTGGCCTAACTTTGTGGAATTACATCAGAGGGAATGAAAAGGAACTTCACAGTTTCTACAAAATTTATTTTTCATGAACAGCTTTGACCATGAGTCACTTTCAGGAGAGAAAATTTTTAAAGGTTTTTATAAGTTAATCTTGTGCTTTACAATTAATGATGAAAGAAAGAATGGTAATGGGACTTTGCAAGGTTTTATGTTTGAAAAGGTCTATCTAGTTTCCATAGCTTTTCCATTAATTCAGCATCTTTCCTATGGAGAGTTTAGTAAACATTCTTGATATCTTCATCTGATCAAAGAATGAAGTTTAAATTTTGTAAAGTATGAAGTTTATGGAAACTTTGATGGACCTTTTATCCTTCTGAATTAAATTATTCCAAAGATAATGTAGCATATTTATTTTGGTGACTTGGATATTCCTTTGAAATAAGCAAAGATTTTTCACTTTAAGTGGAAATTTTAGTGTAGGAGATAAAGTGATTAATATCAAGTGCCTGGGATAGACAAATAGAACAAAATATCTCCATGTAAAATGTCACTAAATTTAGTATTTGAGACCTGGAACCTTCAATTCCTACAATATTTTAGCAGGTCCACCTTCTAGTAAGGAAAGTAAAGTTAAACAAAGAAAAATATGCATAAAATATGGTGCAGCTTACCTTCTTCTCTTACGAATGTACAAGAAAGCAAATAGAACTCCCAAAAAGAGAAGAATAAGGACTGAAACAACAATTATTGCAACAAAGATTCCTCCACTGGCATCCATTTCTTCTGCCACAGATAAATCTGCTTTGGTCTGGCACCGCAGTCCGACAAAACCAACGGGGCATCTGCAGCATAATAGAAAATCATTTCACAATTTTGAGATAGCAATTTTCCTTGACAAAGGTAAATATACAGTTAGGTTTTAACTGACTCTTGAAAACGTATTCAGCAAATAACTTTCTTGTCATGTTTATCATCAAATACATGTCTTAGAAATGATCTCACAGTGTAAGTATTATCAAGTGACTTGATGATCATGCTAAGCATTGAAACATGTTGTATACATGAGAAATTGATCTAAAAAGTATATTTTGTTATATTCTAAGGTTTGTAAAGTACACCATATTAAAATCACGATGGGCAGTAGTAGACTGGGACTTTAACCTCACAGCAAAAAGGCAATATTTTTTGAAAACAGTGGGCCACTTGACCTATTAAAAACATTAAACATCCTTCCTCAAGCTATATCTGCAGCTATATGGAAAACAAAATGCAGTACCCTTAATCACAGGATAGTTTCTAGTCCTGGGAAAGAGATCAAAATCTTGGTCTCACAGCATCACTTTGTATTTAAAATCTTTACTGGCTTAACATGATCAATTATTGCTCCGACTGTTCACTCTACTGCAGACTCTTTTCCCATCTCTTTGGACAAAAAATTTCATAACTTTTGGCTAATTATTCTACATTATTATATTCTTTCACAATGTTGGTAAAATAACCCACAAAATTAAAGTAAATTATGCATTAATCTGATGTTAAAGGGGTTGTAAAGAACTGATTGAAATTTTCTCGCATGTTTCTGAGCAATGAAAGGGATTCATGGAGAAAGCAAAAGAAACTAAAATTTGATAATATGTAACAATATTCTACTAATGTCTTCCCATCTTTTTACAACTCTACCTACAGTGTATACCTACGGCAGGGAGCAAAAGGGTGAGAGAGCTAAAAGGAGAGGGGATGGATCAGGGTGGATGTATAGTTGTCACATACAGTAGAAGTCTGTTATAGTAAGTACAGCATATAAAGAGAGTTGTGTTATAGCAAGTGGTTTTTTGGCCATTGACCAACTCATAGCAAAAAGGATAAGAAGTTATGTTCATTATAACAAGTGGTTATTTCTGAAGTATCGCTATAGCTACTGCCCCGTTTCTATATTTGTCTCGCAGAAGGGATATCTCAGAATCATTAACTGACATGAGAGACAAAGTACAATAAGAAAATGGTAATCTGATGCATGTTATCTCTTCAAAGAGTAGAAAAATATTAAAAGCAAAACTTATCGTCACCTAATTCAAGCATTTGTTACCCACAACTCACCTCACCGCTCCTTGGCAAAAATGCTTTGGGGAGCTTTGCTTAGAGTCAGATTTTGTTAGAATCTTATGTTTTTATCATATTTATTATTTCCTCATTGTTTACTATTGCATTTTTTTCTTTTTCTGATTTTATTTTATCATTGTTTTTGTAATTTCTATATAGGACTGCTTTTGTAATTTCTAATTCACACACAGTTTTCTATTATATCTTTTAGCATTTACTATCGGTAGGTTTGCACAGGTTTTTCATGCCCCCATACTTTTCGGGCATTTTCCTGCAGTGGATCTTTTTTCCTATGATATCACCTTAGGTTTTTTTTTTACATCTATTCCTTCTAAAGTTTTCCTCTCTATTTCTATCCACCTACACGAAACGTTTTATGTATGTAATATCATTGACGAAAGGTTAGATGGAAGAAAAGACTTTTCAGTCTGAATCTCGCCTAAGTAAAGACCTTATACTTACATGCAGAGTGGAAGTAAGTTAGGATCTGAGGACTGAGAACAGGAGGCACCATTGAAGCAGAACCCTTTGCATGTGGTCCTGTTTTCACAACGGTCACCAGCCCAACCAGGCAGGCATTCACAACTTGGGGTGGAGGAGCTGAGAGTGCAAACTCCCCCATGGAGACAGTAATCTAGGCATGGATTGTTAACACCCAAGTGTTTGTCACAGATGTCTCCACCCCATTCCTCTGCACACCTTCAAGAAAATTTCAAATGTTACAATGAGGCATTATAAATATAAATAAAATCTTTATTTTAGTCACGATGCATTTTTAATGCAATAACTTGAATGAATTCCACATAAACCAAGCACAGACACTGCACTGATTAAACAATCAATTGATCCTAGATTTTAAAAATTTATTTTCAGCTATTTTTTCAATTCTGCTTTGGCCACAGATGAAACTGGTTTAAAAAACTGGCTACCAGTGACATCATTCATATGAGGTATGTGAGTGAGGTGTGAAGGTGAGCCTCAAGTATATGATTATCCTCTTCTCTCTTAGTGTCTTTATAATTTCATTATTGCTTACTACTTTTCTGTCATAATTCAATCCTTTCTCTAGACACAAATAATTCCAATTTCCACCTAATACTTGGATTGCAATATCTGATACATTGGAAATAAAATGATAACTATTTTCATATGCTGGAAGGAACGAGTTTTAACTCCACAAAACTGCAATCATAACCAAGAATAAAGTTAAAACTGAAGAATAAAAGAACACAACCTGATATTTTAGGATTCACTTACTGCTATTTGAAAACACTTTCTGAGCTAGGACATCCTAGGACTACTTATCTGAATCAAAATCCTATTCCTTCAATTTAACAACAAATATTATAATATTAATGTGTTGTAGTCATCAATATTCAAGGGAGCCAGAAATAATATGAAGAGAAAAAATGTTTGACCTCACAATAATGAATGAAGAAGGTTTCAAACTTCCTCTACTCCTTTTTCAAAATATAAAACCTTACTATCTATCAAGAAATTCCCAGCAAATGTTCGTATCATATTCCTTCAGAACTCTCAATAGGAGCCATTTTAATCAGATTGGGCTTTCTGATCCTCTGTTGTTCACGAGCATTGCAGTGTTTTGAAGAGGCAAGGTAGTAGTAGTGGAAGGGTTTATCTTAAATTTCTGAGCCCTTTAACCTTATACCTTATTATTCTAATACTTTCAAAGTAATACATGAAGCGAGCATCACATACCTGCACCTGGCAACTCCCTTGACTAAAACACACTTTCCACCATTCATACAAGTCATTCCATTACATTTCTCCCCAGCTGACTGTTTGCAAACTCCTTCAGCAGGGCACCTACATCTTGTTGAGCTAGGGATTGAGTCACCAGGAGATCGGCCTTGACAGTCAGAACATGGACATGCAGGAACTTCACACCGCCTTCCAGCAAAACCAGGAGGGCATTCACAGGTGAGCTTTTTAGCAGTGTAGTGGCATGTTCCTGGAGAGCATTTAATTACACAAAAATTTTATTTATGTTTAACATAGTGGCTAAATATTAAGACGTCTATTTTGGCTGTGACCAAGAACTTATCATTCTGCACCATTAGCATATGCTTTGTATACATCCTGTCATATCAGAATAATTACTGATTTTAAGCAACATGCAGGATAAGCCAATGGAATTAAATTAAATCTCCATGCATGTGGGGCATTTCATAGGAAATAGGACAAAAATTGACATCTATTTTTTAAAGTAATGAGTAAATAAGTGAAAATTTTAGTACTAGCCATTCCTATGAGAAACCCTATATGCCAAAGTTTGAGCTTAGAAAATATTTGTTTGCAAATTAATTAATTTTTAAAATTCTTGCAAGAAGAGGCAAAATGGTTTATTTTGAAGATCCACAACTATTGAATGAAATATGTTATAGACATGTTTTTTTATTTATTAGTAGAGATTGAATATATCTTTAAAAGTTTATCGATGAAAGTTTCACAAACTGCTCACAAGACTGTTTCAATCTATAAAAAATTGTTTAATTTGACCTCAATGTGACTAAATCATCAGATCTTGAAATACAAAACTGAATTTAGTATGAAAGTATGGTGGTAATTGAAGGCAAAAATGCATAATCTCCTAGTGTAGACTAGATATCAAAATTATTTTAAAATATCTGCTCTCTGAATAAATCTCTATAATCCTTAGAGTAGAAATTGATATGCATTATACTGACCTTGATTTTGGCAATGTCCTCTACAAAGGTAGAGTTCACAGCGTTTACCAGTGTATCCAGGAGGGCATTGACAGACAGGTCCTTCACTTCCAATTGTGCAATTTCCCTGATAATAAATGAATTACACGTGTGAAAAAATTACTCAAAGCATGTGAATTTTGTTTAAAAACTGACTGACATTCTCATACATCTAAATATTAATCTTATTTGCTGATACTAATGCTGAAAAGTTGGTCCATAAATTATGTGATTCATTCATAATATAATTATATCTCTCACATTTGTAAACAGAACATGCAGCTGCTTACTTAAGAAAAAATAGATAAATCGTCAAACCTGAGAGCAATACCCATCACATTCTGACTTTTCACATCTAGGTCCTTGGTACCCAGGAGGACACATACACTTCATACTTGCAGTGGAATCTTCATAAATCTTCCGACACACACCTTTGTTCATACACATCATGCCAACACAGTGTTCACAGCGGGGTCCTGAAAATTACATCAAAGAAAGGTGACAAACATATAAGGTGCATAGATGCAGTATAGGCTATACTTTGTCCAACATAATGAAGATACACTGATATAAATCCTATGGCTCCATGTAATACTTATAGGAGATGGGTTCTATGCAACTTTTGCATAGAAAAATAAAGTTGGCGACAATTGATTTTGAAGACATTCAGCAAAAAATAAAACTGATCTTTGATGGAACGGTACAAACCCTATGCACCATACTCCCCAAAATAGCCATATACATAGTGCCATAAGATTCACGTGGTCTCTTCATGATGTTGGACAAAGAATGGCACAAAGCTACCTAGCAAACGATATAATGTGACTTTCATGATGGACTGACCTTTCTGAAACTTAACTTTCAACAATTTAAATGCAAATCACATCCTTAATACCATTTTGATAGTACCTCTGAGATTAAAAAACAAATTTGATTCCCACATTCATGATTTTGTTGAAAAATAAGTCTCACATTATAGCTTGAGACTTGGCATATTCAGATGATCTTGAAAAATCATGAAGAGATTGAAATTAAGCCCTTAAAGGCATGTTTATATTTAATCAACAAATATAACACCCTGTCATAAATTTATAATCTCTGTCTTGCTACAATACAAAGCTTAGCAACACACAACTCACCAAATAAACATTAAAGACACATATTTATGACATTGCAATTACAGTAAACATTAGTTTAAGATTTTTTATTAGGTTATTATTAATTAATTAGACAGATGAGGGACAAAAAACAGAGAGTAAAGGAAGAAGCGGAACACAAAATATAAAATGTGAAAGATGACTGGTTGGGATTAACGTGAAGTATAAGTATTTTATAGTAGTGATTGTAATACATTTCATGAGCATTGGGTGCGATATCTATCTGTAGATAGCTCTGATGTTAATGACACCCAAGCAAGATATGAAAATACGATTAACAAAGGGTTAAAGTGTGAGAAGAAATCCAAATGAATTAAAGAAACATTAAATAGGAACAAAAATACAAAGGAGGGGCATTTCCCAATTTACAGAACAAGCATTAATGAGAGAGGTTTATTTTTTTATTTTTTATAATAATGTGGACCAACACAATAACAGAGTGGATACTAGACTCACCAGTGAAGCCTGGAAGGCAATTGCAAAGTGCTACATGAGGATGAGGGGTGTAGCAAGACCCATTGTTATAACAATGGCCTTCACAAAGATGAACTGGAATCTCACATCTTTCCCCAGTCCATTGTGGTGGGCAGTTGCACTAAAAGAAAAGGTATTGGAATGTAAGAGAAAGAAATATACTCGTATATGCATACAACCTCAAATACAACAAATTTACGAATGGATACAATGATAAATTATGAGGATATTGTTGACAGAGTAAGGCTAAACATAAAAGAGAACGAAGAAGGTGAAGAATGCTGTGATGATAATTATGAAAGTGAAACTGATTGCATCATTAACCCTTAGATAGCTGCATCAAAAAAGTTCCTTAAAAGGGACAAAATGACTACAAATTTCTTTCAATCATAACAACCCTTTAAAATGTGGAAACAGTTGATATCATCTATAAATAAAATCAAGAATAGATCTTTAGATAAACGGTATGATATTTTTTACTTGTAATTTGTTTAAGTTTTTATTTATTAACCAAAATGCTGACAAATGTCCTAAATTTGCAGTATTTTATTAAACTGAAAATTTTATGATTAAAAATGGATCTAAGAGCCTCAAACTTTTGGAAAGAGTAGTATCATATCCAAACTACTGATGAAATTCAGTTACAATTCAGGTTTGCTATGCCATCTGATGATCATAATAGGAAACTACTATTTCACTTTTAGGCAGAAAACCTCAAAAATTATGGTGGAAAAATTTTTAGAATTTTATCTTGAGAATTTCCACCCAGGGCTCATATTGAATTGATTTATGACATTAATTTTTCACTTCTTGTATAGCCTTGGGTTAGTCGCACAACTTAATGTACAAAAAATTCCATTTCCATCATTTATAAATTTGTTCATTTAGTTCATAAAGTTTAAGGAAGCATGGTGGCCAACTTCTCGGACTGTAAAGTGAAGAAAGATATGATTTTTATGGAAAAACCTTAATTTTAACATAAATCAATTTTTAATCAATGAAAATCATCATTGCAACAATTCAAATAGACATCGGATGATATTTGCTGAGCCCATTCTGTGAAAAATTTATTTCTTTATTATTGAAAAAGAAATTGGTTTTGGTGTATAACTTGAGTAAAAGAGAAAGGGAGATACATAAAAAAATAATAAAAAATTAAATAAGAATAGTGAGACATAATCCAGAGTAAAGATGCATGGCCAGTATGTGACAGAGTGTGTTATACATTCACTGAGATACCTTGTTCATCAATAGTTTAGTAGAAGCAATAATTAAGTACTGTATGCATAGAATATAGAATATACGTAAAATTGGTATCACTCATTCAATTAAGAGTCCCTAAACATATGATGAGGTCACCTGAATTATTTGTTATAGATAAATATAAAATGAATTTTTTATGCTATTCTCCGATTATAAGAATGTAGCAATTAGGTAATGACTACTTTGGTGATCTGTCACTAGATATATTTAATACAACTATTCTACTAATTAAGTCTGCATTCAAGTAAATTTAATATTATGCTTTATTTATTTTTTGATTTGTTATCTAATGTAAAATGTTATTACAGTTTATCCTTATGTTATGCATATAAAGTTTTGCTTTTCTTAAATCATATTTGTATTAAACTGTGCTTATTATATGTATGCAATGTTCTTACTCTGTTATGCTTAGTATATGATCTATGCATTTCTTTAAATCAGTTTGTTTATATATGTTTTGATGTTACATTTTATTTATTTTTTATTTCTAATATAAATTTGATGCGTAAACATTACGTATATTTATGATGTGTATAATGAAAAAGGGCACTTCTATGCCCGTTAATAAAAATCAAATCAAATACTAACTTTTAGAGGTGGGACTCCCTCATCTGGTATTGCAGAAATGAGATCAGAGAAGCACATTCCCTTATTCTTGCAGAAGCCAGAGCAGCGGTAGTGTTCACACCTCTCTCCTTCGTAGAGAGCGGGACATTTGCAGTGAGCTCCATTCACTGGATCCATCTTGCAAATGCCTACATTGCATTCCAAGTCACATCCCTTCTGCGGAGGCGTAACGCTGCCAGAGGTCTGCTTGCATATCATTGGAGAGGTTGTTTTGGTCTCCGACATTTTCTTCTCATCGGAAGTAGCCTCCCAGCCATCGGGACAAACACAGGATCGCGTGGTTGGAGATTGGATTAAGCAGAGGGTGCTCTCGTGACATGGACTTAAAATGCAGGGGTTGTTCACTGAGGAGAGATTGAAATTCACATCAACTTATTAAATCCAGAATACATATGAACGTTGAAAGTCTGATCTTGATGTAAATGACCACACTTTCAAAAACCAAGGCTTTCAGATAACTTCTGTTAATAATGTGAATAACTTACAGTTCTTTGGCTGTTTATTTTCCTGCACAATCAGAATGTCTGATGCTTTGTTGAGACCTTTAACCAGAAAAGTCATATTTCCTCTGCCAAACTTATTCAATCTGATCACGTTGTTGGTCTGATAAGTAGTTACATAAAGATTATCCTCAAACACTTCCACTTTATATGGTTTGTCCTCTGAAATGGGAAAAAATAAATCCTTCAGTCACACTTTTGCCGCAAATTCAAATGTTGACTTTATATATCTAAAATACAATCAATGATTAATAACTGAATGCTGCTTACCCAGAGGAAACTGTTTAACAAGCTTCCTGTCTTTACCATCCAAGTCAACACTCTCAATTGTGTGGGCCTTGGGGTCAGTCCAATAAATACGCCCAGCTGGACTGTCCAGGGCCAGGCCTGTTGGCCAGTGAACTCTCGTTTCTACCAAGGATCGCCTCTCACTACCATCCATTCGAGCCACTTCTATCCTTGCATTAGTTCCCCAATCAGACCAAAATAATTTCCTGTGCAATTGTGAAGATTATACATGTCAATCAACATTCATGGTACAAAGTAATAATAATTTTTCAAAAACTAACAAAAATATAGTCAAAATTTTCCAAATTTACAATATATTGAAGTGGATTGGAAGATAATTTTATAACTTTGAATTTAATCCCTCATTTGTATCAAGAGAATTTGAAACATATATTACAAAAGAACCTTTCTAGAGGAATAGATTTCTATGGATAATAATTGAATAGACAATCACTTATCTATATTTGATAATTTCATAAAGTTTGACAAGGAAATATTAAGACATTGAGTTAATTATTAATGTAGCCCAGTTACAATAAAAAGTTAGGAGCATTTGTGTAATTCATAAAAATCATTCCATACCCTGATTTTGGATCTACAACAATGTCATGGGGTTGATCCAAATCAGTAGAAATCAAGGTTTTACGTTTTCGTCCATCCAAAGAGGAAACATAAATGACATCAAGGCCTGCATCAACAAAGTAGAGAAGGTTTCCCACCCAGTCAACAGCAATGCCTCTTGGATTCTTCAGATTGGATATCTGTTCAAGAAGACACCAAAGTTAAGATAAAATAATTACAACTATGAACATATGGCAGGTTATTAGATGAAGATGTAATTTCATGAGATCCATCACAAAGGAAAATTTGTTTTGTTTATAAGTCTATATTAGGTTTTACCAACACAAGATATTTACATGCAATACTTAAATAAAGCTGTCCATAAACATAATTCTAAGGGCTAAGTGAGAAAGCAATTTTATGTGAAAACCTTTGTGAATAAGAATTGAAATTCACAGAAATACTCAATATATTGCAGAAATCCATTATGCAGAATGAAGAAGTGTAGAATGCTGAAAGAAAAATTATTTATCAAAAGTGTATCTGAAAGTGATCTGCTCAGGTATGGATCGATCTCACTTTAAGTTCAATTAATTGAAGAGTGAGTCTCATTTTGAGACTTAATTGCATATGAGAACCCCACTTATGGGACTAACAAATCTGTTCAACAAAAAGGGAAAATAAACAGAAATTTCTGATTGTGCATACACTAAACAAGGGAAAGTTACACACAAGTGTAAATTGTTAAAACTATATTTTGTGAGACATAAAGAAATCTATAGTAATGAAGATATTTTGAATTAGAAATATCAGTGTTACCCTTCCATTACCAATCAAATAAAATGGTTTGAAATCCAAAATAAATATTTCTTTTCAAAAGTCAAAATAACAAATAATTAACTACGATCAAAGCATCAAATAAGCTACGCACCAAAATTTGAATGACTTGTCTCTTCACTCTCTGAGATGGGCTTTCAGGAGGCAATCGGATATGCTGTATTCTCTTGTTGTGATGATCAGTCCAGAAGACAGTATGCCCTCTCTTATCATGCAGTACATCCACTGACTCTATCTTATAAGTTGGGTGCACTTGTTTCTCCAGCAGCTGATTCACACCTGAGCTCTCCCCTGGTTTGTAAGGATTCAACTGCTTCAACTCAGCATCACTTGCTATCATTAGGAATGCAGGCTTACCTGAGAATTAAAGAGAGAAAATATAGCTTCCTCAGGAGACTTAAAAAAAAGTTATGCCACCCTAAATGTGAAAACCAACAGAATTAATTATTTAATATAATGTGGAGACATATATCTAGAGAAAATCTATGGGTATGAGATGAATTTTTAGGAATGTTGTATAGAAAAATGTAGTCACATGCTACTTTTGAAAGGAAAATAAAGGCATGAAATTTTCTGAAACAATAACAAATCAGCAGATATCTCTATCAGAAATGGAAATGACAAAAGTTTGACAGGACTGGTGCTTCATCCCAGTCCTGTCACATTTTTTTCAGATAGAACCCCATAGTGCATATTTATAGAACAAAAATATACACCATTTCTTTATAGAAAAAATAAACGCTATGTCCCCTCTGCTATCCAAATCTGTCAGTATATACAATGCTTCTTCGTGAAGTCTGTTTTAATTATTTTTCCAAAATATGATTTTCAAAATACATCAACAAAGACTTCATCTACATCTACATATGTACCCTGCAAGCCACCTTTCAGCATGTGGCAGGGGGTGCAAGCACCATGACTCTATTTTCCTAGTCAATTATTTTTGTGTATTGTTCTTGGAAAAAATGAATTCTTGAATTGACTGGTTCTAGCATCCATTTCTCTTATCTTTCTCACTGTATCAGAATGGCCAATATAACAAAGAGGGCTCATAATATCAGCTACATCTTCTATGAACGTACTCTGTCTGAATTTATCTAGTAATTTAAATCTCTGATTGAGCCTTCTTTCTTCTAAAGATTCCCATCCTGCCTCCTGAAACATCTGAGTAACGCTTGCCGATTTATCATAGCAATTTTTTACAAAATGTATTGCCTTTTGTTGTATCTTTTCTATCTTGCAAATGCAACACTTTTCTGCAGGGTCCCATACACTGCATGCATACCCGAGATGAGGCCTAACTAATGCAAAAAGTAAGGAAAAAGTAAGCAAAAAGACTTGTAAAATACCTTCTGCAATACATGAGCCAGCTGATCGGCCAGTGGCTCCCCATCCTGGTGCATAACCAGCAGCACACTGGCAAGTAAAGTTCAGCTTTCCTTTCTTCTCAACACAGATCTGAGAGCAAGCACCAAATGTACATGGAGAAACAAGGTCACTGTGACTTCCCTTTTCTGGACAATTTAACTCATCGCTGTTATCCCCACAGTCATTCTGAGAGTCACAATGTAGAGATTCGTCAATGCAGTAATTGTTATGGCAATGGAATTGGCCGTGAGGACAAAGGACCCCAACAGAACCTAGAATATTAAAGAACATAGAAATATTAATACAATTATCACAAACACATCCACTGAGCAAAATAATACAGTATAGTTCTTATGGGTAATTCTGCGATTTTTTCCTGTCAGAAAGTAGCACAATTAAAAAGCAATAATTATGACTCTGCATAGCCAGCAAGACAGTGCTCATTTGACAGAAGAAAACTTATGACTTAGAAATTTTTATTAATTCTTAAGTTTTTAAAATCTTGAAACATACGCTAAAAACTGAATTCAAAATGCCAAAACAGTCAAACACTCCTAATTACATAATTTTGAAGGAGCTTGACTGTGATTTTTTAAGAAAGACAGTCTCATATATTGATAAAATCACTTAGAATACTTAAACGACGTATTATAATATAATCTTAAAAAATAATAGTAAACGAAGTCACTAATGAATTGAATATTCTGGTTCTTCAGGGTAATTTCCAAAACCAAGCTCCATCTGTGGGTGGGATCCTAACAATATATATCCATCTCTCAACCAATTTGAGATGCAAACAGGTGTTCAAAACATAACCTGTTCATAAGTAGGGAGCGAGTGTATTTGGACGAAATACAGATGTTGGGAATATTTTTACATTTGGGTTAAGAACATAGAAAGATGGACTGAGTGACAGAAATATGTGAAATGTAAATTGTCCTAAAGAGGATTGAAACAAAGCCTAGGTAGATAACCTTTAATTAGGTTTCATAATTCTCCGTAACTCACTGAATCAAGTGAATCACTACACCATCATTCAGCTGCCAAGTCACTATATCTGCTATGTATATAAATATTCATAAATTTTGTCTAAATTTATTCCCTTAATGACTTTCTCAATGAATGGTAATACTATTAACAGATACTTGATAAAAAAGCAATGTGTAAGTCAATTTTCAAATATGGGACATTGATTGTAGCAGGAACATAGAAGCAAATTCTCATCTAAAATTGTTTTTAATATCATATTTGCTTTCACAGAAGAAAAATATCACAACTCACAGAGATGGGGTTCTTCATCTGAGTTGTCTCCACAGTTGTTGGTACCATCACAGACTGCTGATTGAGGAATGCAAATGTGGTTTCGACAGCGATGTCGACCAGGGGGGCATGGAAGAGTAGCGCAGAGGGCTCTAGCCTCGTCTGACCCATCGCTGCAGTCATCATCACCATCACAGCGCCACAATGAACTCACACACTCTTCATTGCTACAAGCAAAGTCACCAGGAGGACAGGCAGATACTGATGTGCTGTTGCCTAGAGGCCCATGACAGCCAATCTCATCGGATCCATCCGTGCAATCTGCATCCCCATCACATCTCCACTCTCTGCATCAGAAAATGTCATTTCAAACACTGGCAGCAAATGAGATGCTGTAAGCATCCTCAAGTTATCATTAATCAGTTCTTGAAAGGCTAAAGATATTCATCAACTTGAAGTAAAAACTGCGAGTGATTTAATGATTTTCAATGAAAAGAATTCATTCACAATCATGACTGTTAAATGACTTATTTTTATGACTTAATTCATTATTATTATCATTTATAACTGGAAATGGTGAATATGAAAGCATAACTCAGCATATAAAAATAAATAGTCATAGAATGTTAAAAAAAGAGTAATTAGAATTAAGAACCAATTTTGAACAAACTTAAGCAAAACTCCAGATAAGAATTCGAGGAATTGAATGGTTTACTTGGAACATAATGAGAAATCCTTTAATGAACTGCCATAAATTGGCTATTTAGACCTCTAAAAACCAACCTAAAAATAGTAAATGATAATTAAATAAAAACTTTTCTAAGTACTCACAGGAAGATGCAGTACTGAGGTTTCTGGCACTGGAATTCATGTTCTTTACAAGTGGTATTACACTGAGCTTCGTCACTTAGGTCATCACAGTTGTATTCACCATCACATAACAAGTTACCTCTAATACAACGTCCATCTGAGCATCTACAATGCAAACAATTAGAGCTATAGAAATAAATTATAGAAAGATACACACAAAAAGCTATGCTGCCCTTTTGCACTCACAATTTCCTTTCCTATCCAATATTTTTCTTGTGTCTGAGATAATTTAGAGGAATGTTTTTTTAGCTTCAGTAAATAAGATGCATTCTAAGTAGTCAATTTATTAATAAATTAGTGATTTTAGTGATCTTTGTTTTTCAGTTCTTCTTTTAGAAAAGATATATTAGATGTTTACTTATTTAATATATTTTTAATAGTTAACTTGATTTTATTTTTGATATTATTGATAGCTGATTAATTTTAATACATATTGAGCCTATACTATAATACAGTGAGATAAAATCAACAAAATGCCTCACATTTTACCTCATTATTGTGATTATTAAGTTCGTTAGATTAAAAACCAAAACAGAAAACTTCTAAAAAATACAGTAAAAATCTTTGGTATGTATATAAGTTCATCAGTTGGATTATTTTGGAGGTAATTAAGAAGAAAATGATACCTGAATTCAGATTCACTACAATTACGAGGTGAACAGCCTTCCTCATCAGAGTTGTCACCACAGTCATTGTCATAATCGCACCTCCAGCGCCCAGGGATGCATCTGCAAAAGGATTTCCATTACTTGAGATGTTTTCCAATAGAAAACATTTTCAAATAGTTTAAATTATGCATAACTATATTTTCAAATGATAATAAATTGTTTAGAAATCAAATATATATACAACAGTGATTAGTATATAGGATTAGTTATCCAGAGAAGTGTCTTAACATTAAGGGACAAGATAGAAGAATAAATATCCTCTACATATTATTTCTAAACATCTATTTTCGGTGAGTGGGGCTTTTCTCCCTTCATACTCCATTAAAATATATAAATAACTGGTCATTTGAAAGAGAAAATTTTCTGGTTCCAGTTGGAAATAGACCAACAAATGGAAAATGCATCATTTGGTCAAAAAATTGAACTATGATTTGAAATTTTGTTTCTTTTTGTAGGATATAGGCGTTGTCATGTCTGAGTTTTTTTACTTGTTTAAAGTTTGTTATGGTAAATAAATAGTATAGAGCAAGGACATATGAATATAGTATATAGTAATAAGAATGATTACCAAAGAAGCGTTGCCGAATGTGAAGGTTTGTGTAACACTTTAAGACAGCTTACATTGTTATTTCATTCAAATTATCACTTTAATTAAATTGCAAGCGCACCAGTGACCATTTGTGCAAAATATTTGCACAGAACAACAAGTAATCATTATGTTAAATGTTATGTAAATATTTACTACTTACTTATTGTTATTACACTTGAAGTATGTAGCTTCACAAGTATGGTACTCAGGGCTGCTACATGAAATAGGTTCGTCTTCTCCGGAAGAGCAGTCATGCTCACCATCACATTTCCAGGTCATGGGAATGCAGCGCCCTGAATAGCACCTTAACATAAAAGAATTAAAACTCATGAGTAAATATTACTCCACAAATAAGAAAAGGAGCTTGCCACCTTCGAAAGAAAATGAATTTTAAACAAACTCAATCTTTTAAGATTGTGAAATGTGATAATCAATCATGAAATTGAAAGCTTTGTTCAATATCAACATCTTGAGGGAAGATTTAGAAAATGTTCAAGGATATTAAAATATATTATATAAAATTATTTTTCTAAACTAGACTGTACTCTTTCTGAGGAACATTTCCTTATGACCTAATGTTATATGCTGATATATCAATAGAAAGTAACGAGGAAGTAGGATGGCATTAGCCATTAAAAATAATAATATCCTTGAGCAAATTACTTCCTAAAAATATCAAGTACTAAAAAGATTAAATATACATGTATTATCATAATACTTGTATCCTCTAATGCCATTATATTTTGAATGAAAATAATAAAAATCAATAGAGGAGAGAAATAACTTTGGCAAAGTTCCTTAGGAAAACTTTTCTTTGAAACAGGTTCAACCATTCATAGTTAATAAAGCTATATTCACACATAGTAATAAGTAAGAAAATGTTTAGGTATATGGAGGGAAGGAGGAGAAAAAGGGTTGGTGGAAGAGTATTGGCAGCAGGGGTTCCTGAATTGAAGCATAAAAGTATACCCATATAATCACAATTTAACAAGGGGATCCAAATTAAGAAAAGATGGAAATTTTAAACCTCATACCCTTGCCACCTGCAGTTGAAAATCAACTCAAACCTCTTATTTCCTTCAAAACCCTAGATATACCTGACAATTTTCATATTTTTTTGTCAAATGAATAGTTGAATCTGGTCGCTATAAAAGTTTTACTGTGGAACTTCAACATAAGTATTTCTGTCTTCACCATTACGGAATTCTAAAAATTTAAGGCAGCATCCATAGATTGTATTAAGGATATTTTATGACCAAATATTACATTGTACAATACCCATTTTACTTATATAATACCATGAATGGCAAATGTAAGAGGTTACAGGAAGATATAAAGGATTACTTTGGATATTCTACGCTGCAAACTTCCTTACTTAAAAACTAATAGCATCTGATCAGGGTTTTGATGCATAATGGTAACTAATGCTACTATAGGTAAAAAAATAAAGAAACTAAAATGCTAACTAATGCTACAAAGGGTAAAAAATGTAGAAATGGGAAGAGAGCGAGGCATGCTGAATGGAGAGACGGTTTGTTTACTTGAAATGATCTGCAGGGCATTTCCTTGTTTTGCAAGCAGGTGGTTCATCTGAGCTGTCAGAACAATCATCATCTTCATCACACACCCACACAGATGGTATGCATTTTCCATTTTGGCATGAAAACTGAAATTGTGTTCAAATATCATAATCACATACTCAACACTAAGCCAAACAATGTACCCATCATTCTGACTTATATATATTAGTCAGTATGCATACAAGAGTACACATGTGTGACAGGTATGTAAGGTGAATGGATATACAAATGGATGAAAAAGCAAAAAAAAACAGATTTGAAAATGAATTCTACAAAAATGTATTCAAACTGAACAATTATAAATTCCAGATGATATTTTAAGAGGAACCCACAATAAAGAACCTATATACACAATCTAGAAATGTACAGTAATGATTTACTAGAGTCTCCAGAATGAAATAATATGTTTGTTAATAGAGATAAGACAAAAACTTCTATTGAAAATAAATTTTAGTAACATTTTGTTACGAATTTCTTTTTACTAAAATCTCAGAAAATTTGAGGCTGCCTCTCATATCTATAACATTTTGAATTACAATACTATTTCAAATAAACTGCACTGATACAGACTTATATTTTTCTATAAAACAAAACTTTTTGTTACAGAGCTACATAAATAAGAATAAAAATAATTTTGTAGTAGAAATTATAATGAAGGCATAATATACAACAAGAATCCCAAGGAGAAAAGTCTGATGGGCACTCAAACTCAGATCTTCCAAGTGCCAGTTTGTTGCTGTAATCACAAACTGTCCGGTCAGAATGCTTTCAGGTCACTTGAGAGATTTTGTAGTCACAGGCCTGAACAGCATGGAACTGTGTTTTGACTGGTTAGCCTAGCAAACAACAAGCATCTGGGAGATTGTGGTTTGAGTCCAGCTCTATCAAACTTTCTCTGTGTCTGTTTATCCTTGGGATTTTTCCTATGTGCACACATATACGGGCCAAATCACCTTAAACCATTTTCTTGTGAATATAGAGCAAATTCCTCTGAAGATGAACTAACATTAGCCAATGCATAGATGTAAAATCTTCAGTAAGTGAAAAAAACTGAATATCTTACTTGATTTGGAGGACATGTTTTGGGAGGGCAATCCTCTTCATCCTCTTTTCCAGCACAGTCTACATTCCCATCACAGCGCTTTGTAATTGGTATACATTTATCTTGAAGAGTCTCGTTGCCATGACATTTGAACTGTGTATTCAGGCATGTGTGCTGCATGAAGAAGAGAAAGGAAATCATATTTAAGAATATAAAATGCTGTGAATTTAAACCCTGAAAAATCCACTCAATAACTCAAATTTCATCAAATTACTAAATCAACAATCATAATTTGATCCGAAATGACAATGTAAAATTTTAAAAAAGATGATCCATTATAAAATTAAATTATTCCTGATGAATATTTGATGATTCTTAATTTACATTACCCAATTTGATATGGAGATTCATAAAAATGGATCATACCTTGTTACAATCCTTCTCATCAGAGCCATCACCACATTCTGATTCCCCATTGCACAGTTGAGAAGGATGTATACAAATCTTGTTATCACATTGGAACTGTCCAGGTAAGCAAACAAACTTAGGACAATCCTTTGGTTCATCAGAACCATCCCCGCAATCATCCTGCAAGAGGAAAACAATTTGGTTAAATCGTCCACATAATTCTAATGTTAAAATAAAGAATTCCAAAAGAAATTATTATAATTCAACAGGATGACTTTAAAATAGGGATTTCACAATTTAGAACAAAAGGCTGAAGAAAGTTATAGAGCTAAGAAATTAGATATAAACCTTTTAAACATAAAATAGATTCATCTTTCAAGAGCAATACTACATTCTCTGGAGATAAGTAAAACTTTTTAATATTAATTCATGCCATTACATTTAGTAATAAAATTGATGGCAAATTAATAAAAATCAAACAAATCACTAATAAATGAATAACAGCAGTTTCTCAAACTTAATCTTCAAATATGGGAATTATTTGAATCTAACTAAAAAGCATGCCAAAAGGAACTCACCCCACTTGGGGTGGTCAGTATTCCCAGCTACTTAAACTATCAGTTGACTTACTTGGGTATCACATTTCCACCAGAATGGAATACATTTGTAGGTGGTGGCGCAGTGGAAGTGGGCAGTGGTGCAGTTGCTAACACATTCCCCATTGTTTCCTTTGCTCAGGATATAATTTTCAGGGCAAGCACACTTATATCCTCCACCAGGAGAGAGCAGACAAAGGGTGCTGCATCCACCACCATTTGCACAAGGATTTTCTTCCACTGTAAACATTCACAACATTACAAGAGATATAAGTGCCACTACAAAAAATACGTTACTTATTCCCAAAAAGCAATCGTATCTACTATTCTTCATCACCTCACTAATAATTTATAGCTAAATTCAACAGGATAAGAACTAGTGCATAATCATTGACTAAACAAAAATACTAAAACAAATGTTTAAACTATGATAATATGAGCGAAGTATATAACTTGCTAAATACAAATATTGAATTGAAGAAAGGTAATATGGATATTTTTGCACCAAAGTTTATTTAAAAGTATATCTGATATAAAACTTAATGATTTCTGTCACATACGAGGGTGGTCTGAAAAGTTTCCGACCCCAGATTTTTAAGAAATCTTCAGAAGTAACTTTGTCGGAAACTTTTCAGACCACCCATGTAAATATGATTTAAAAGGGTATCTTTTCAATTTGAAGGTAAACTACTTATGAGGAATGTATGTAATATAGACAGAATTGGTCCTCAATAGAGACTTCTATACTGGCCGTGAGAACTGGCTTCTTCATAAACTGATGTTCAACAGAAATCAAGACTACATAAATTTATCATCAACAACTTCCCAGAGTAATCATATTTCTTGTAATTCTAATTGCCATCTTCTTACACCTACCTAATATCCCAACAGGTTTATAGAAGTGAAGTTTCCAAAATTAATGCTTTTGCGATAATAACTGTTAGCCTTACGCATACAATTAATAGAAAAATAGCATATAAGAATTTCTACTGATAAATGTCTAAGGGAAATGTAGGCAGTCCTTTCATTTATGCTCATTGTATTTTAATGCAGATCAGAAAATATATCACAATTCACAGATGCAGTGATAAATATTTGTGCCTTCCAGAGGAGATGGTGCAACCAAGAGCAGACAACTCTTCATCTTCTGTTCAGGTTGTTTCTAGGACTTGGCTTTGCTTCATGAGTATCCTTTTTCAGGACCCAGGATTATTAGAGAATTGCCCCTAGGTATCCCTATCATGGTGGATGGCACAATGGACCAATTTAGCCTAAGTGCCTCTAGTTCCCTTAGGATATTCAATAGGATACATTCAATTCAATCGTCATTTTATTGTGTGTATTATCATTTGATATTTTAGCTTTGGATATTTTGGCAACACTAAATAATATTAAAAAGTATTATTACTAACTTGGTGGCTGACGATAAGGATGATAAACTTGTATATCCATTGGTCGATGAACAGTGCTGGTGATAGTTGTACAGTGACCCATGCCATGTTTATGACAACGCTCCACTGACTTTGTCTCCCAATCTGTCCAATACAGGTAATCCTCAAAAACAGTCAATGCAAATATATGATTCAGCATAAGTGTGGAGTCTTTAGCTGCAATGGAAAGTGGGAAATATCACATTATGTCATACATTGGCTGACTGAATAATTGTTAAATAGGTATGATTAATGAATCATGATAAACTTGGTAAAATATCTAAGAATAGACTCTAAAGTGTCATAGTAACAATACAGTGCAGAAAGCTTTGCTTTATGATACATAGTGGAGAAGTTATATTAAATTAAAGCATTCAATTTTATTGACAACAGTGGTACAGGTTTGTGATACTTTCAAACAAGATATCAATTTCTTTAGTTTAATTTTACCTTAAAATTTTTAATTTGCCTTAGAGCACAAAATATACAATTCACTGACAAAGTTTTGAAAAATTAATAAGTGTTATTGGAATTTGAGGAAAATCTTACCCCTGCTAAGGACAATCCTTCGATTATTCCCATCCAGATCAGAAACTGCTATGTAATCTTCACGGGCATCTGCCCAAAATAGCTCACCAGTTTCATACGCTATGGTCAGAGCATTTGGCCAACCTAAAGAATCATTGACTATGACCTTACGATTGGTACCATCCATTCCAGCTTTACCTATGTAAGGTCTATCTCCCCAATCTGTCCAATACATATATCTGTAAATACCACACCAGCATGATAGGATAAGAGACAGAAGAGTAATTTAGCAGTAGAAAATAGATGTATATGTTGCATTTATCTCTATGAAATATCACATTACAAAACCAAAACTGCTCCAGATAATGGAGAATAGCAAAAATTTAGAGAAATTCAACTCACCCATTATGTGGATCTAGAGTGATAGCTCTAGGCTCTTGGAGTCCAGTATTGATGAGAACTTTGCGATAGTGCCCATCTAATTTAGACACTTCAATGGTGTCATGGCCTTTATCACACCAGTAAAGATTTCGTCCAACCCAATCAACTGCTAGTCCATCTGGGTTTTGCAATGTTGCTGAATGTAATACCTACACAATCATCAAAAAAAACTTCTAGTTACAAATCTTTAAAACCAGATCATTGAGGCTAAATATTGTTGGATTCCTTTAATTATTCCAAAAAGCTTTACATAAACTGCAAACAACTAATTTTAGATTCATTCCATTTGGGTGGTAGTTGCTGAGTTATTGTAGTCATGCCCCTTTTGAGAGATGTATAAGTAGTTTAATGCATAAGTCTCTGGCAAGCAAAAAAAAATACAGGAAGTAAAAGATATCTGTTCTTTTTCCACAACTTTGATTGCACTATGATGTATACTTCTGTGTTTCTGTGTATTGGCAACATCATCGCATGATTAGAAACAAAATGCAAAGGCAAATACAGCCAGGGAGGAAGGGAAAAGGGAAGAAAGAGTGGGGGTAGGAGGGGAAAGGGAGAGGAGGGGAAGAATGTGATGTGAGAGGTGGAAAGAAAGGGACTAAGTAATTTAGGATGGACAAGGAGCTCTCAGAAAACAGATTTCCATTACTAGCTAGAACCATTGCAACTTCATTGAAGCATGCTTTCCCATCACTATAAATAATATATTTGAGAATTGTATGAGAGGGAATTATCATGATGTTTTCAATATTGTAATTCATTTTTGGTCAAATATATGTTAAAACTTTTAATACATAAAAATAAAAGAATCTGAAAATGGATAGCTTACCTGAATAGTACTGTTGCCTTCACACATGCGTTTTAAGCTGCTTCCCAAAGCAGTGACATCAGACCAATAGATGCAGCGATCTTGCCAGTCAAAGTCCAAAGCTACAGCATTTGTAAGGTTGTGAGCAAGAAGGGTGCTATGACCTTCAAGATCTACTTCTCGTATATAATACCTATTAGAGAAGATTAGCTTTGGCTCTGCAGCTGAAAGGAGAAATGGTTCAAAATACATTTATGAACATATAATGATTTGCAGCTCAATGCTGTACATGAAATATATTTGGATTATTCTAGAGAAAGCTTTGTAAGAAAAGAATTAGTAGTTATAACTGGAAGTTATAATTTTTACCTGCACTTTTTCTTTGATTTCTAGAATTTTGAATTAGAGAGCAATTTAAATGTAAGGCTGATTAAAATAGTTTCTCCTTCAAGAATTTTTGGAATGATTCTTTAAAAGAAGCACTTTCAAGGTAATATATCAGAGATATCTCAAAAGTGAGTTTCTCAGCACCACCGAGAATCGTAACAGGAGAATTCACAAAAAAGTCATGAACCATTTATTCATAATCTAATTTCATCATATTTTGGCATAACCTCCATTTCTTTCATGGTATATTGGTATCTTGGAAACATCTTTATATCAAAATTTTATTATCATTGTAAGAATGAACCACTCTCTTCCTTTAATTAATATTAAAACTAATGGCCAACAATTATTAGACATAGCATCCATCTGTTACTGAATTTCCTTGGCTGTATAATTTATGAAAAACCAAAACTAGAATTTTTTACTGGAATGAATGGAATAGGGAACCTATTTAGAAAGTATGCCTTGAGAAACCAAGCAACTGAGTCACAAAATTTAAAACAAAATTTAATAATGAATAAATAGTTCATGTGATGTTGAAACAGAGTTGATTTCCTTCACCAATGGATTATATGTTTTTATTCGAGAACATCTCAGTTAGTATTTCACAGAATGATCAAGCTAGCAGCATAATACGAAAACATAATAACAATATAAAAATATCCACCTATGCATAATCTGCAAGGATTGCATATTCACAAAACAAAGTAACATAGACATTGATACTCACATGCATTGGCTTTACAACTGTGTTTGTCTCCTCTCAAGATATATCCAGAAACACAGGAACACACGTATGAGCCATGTGTATTACGACACAACTGTGAACATGGACTAGGAGGCCTTCTTTCTTCTTTGGGTTCCTTTTTCAAAGGCTTTGGGCCCACCTCCAGCCAATCTGTAACCCCACCTGCACATTCATCTATGTCCTCACATAGATTGCTTTGCTCTGGATGTACTTCAAAGCCAGGATAACATTTGCACTTATAGCCAATTTGCAAGTCTATACATTCATGAGCACAGATACCTGGAGTTTCACATTCGTTGATATCTAGGAGGTAAAAAAAAATAAACAAAATGAGTTCATGTATAGATACACTTGTAATAAAACCATCGAATCCAGTTAATTAGGTTTTTCAATGAATTTTCCCTTGCAAAAAACTGGCTGATCCACTTTGATTAATCAGTCCCTACCTCGATCATGGGTAGCAAATAAAATGAAGCATGAAATCATAAATGCTTAAGTAAAAATGTGTGAGTATTCACATTTGCAAGCATTACTTGATGAAGATCCATTTCAAATGACAGAAGATCTGACAATTGAATTAAATAATGTTTGATCCACCATTGAAAAATATCTGCATGCAATAGGGAGAGTCCAAAAATAAAAAAGGGCTTCCACAGAATGTGAGAAGATCTTTCGGTCACCTGGGAGATACTGCTAGAGCAATTATAAAAGAAAGCTTTTTTGCAAAGGTTTTTGACAGTTGCCACTGAAATTTACAATAGAAATCTGTAATACTTTCCACAAAAACTTACGGAAGCCTATTATCTAAAATTTATGATAATGTAAATGAATGAAAGAAAAAATCGAATGAATGAATGAAAAATCCATTTTTAAAATGCAGAAAATATGGAAATATATTCCTCTAGGTTCCACATTCCTGAAGAGAATTTAGAACATATAAATTTTTTTCTAAGAGGTAAACTAGTTCTTCAAAAAAGGATTACCACTCAAAGTAAACATAGCTTAATAACCCTAGTCATGTACATATGAGGTAATTACACAAGAATACAAGGAAATGATAATGTAAGAAATGAAAATATAATAAAGAAAATACTCACTACATTGATTTTCGTCACTGAAATCACCACAGTCATTCTGTCCATCACAAGTCAGAGTATTATTAATACATAATTTATTCTTGCATCGAAACATTCCTTCTGCACATTCAGAAGAATTAGCTGAAAGTAAAATGAAATATTGATTAAAATATTCCTGATTCAGTCTACAGATCATCTTAACAACATGCTTGAATCTTGGGTAAATATCATGAGCACTATTTTTATTACTAAACAAAATTTCATGTATTTAAGTAATTAATGAGATTAAAAGCTCAATGTATAAAAATTAAGAGAGGAAAGATAAGAAAATTGAATAAAGAAAGAAAGGTAGGATTCAAAGCTAAAAGAGGGGAATTGAAAATGTGTTGGATGATATAAAATATGGGAAGAGAGAAATAAAGAAGTGAGTTTTAAGGAGGAAATTTAGAGAACATGAAACTTCTTCAAGGGTGACAAATTAAACACCTAAATTATATAAGTCTCAGAATCTAGTCTGGTATTTCAAGCAAACTCACAACAATGATCCTTGTTTTCATCCGAACCATCACCACAGTCATCAAATCCATTGCAAACCCACCGAGCAGGAATGCAGTGATTATTTTTACAAAGGAATTCAGTGAAGTGACATTCGGAGGGTATGCAACCTTCCTCTTCATCACTACGATCTTCACAATCAGCATCTCCATCACAATAGTATACCTAAAAAGAAGAAGAACATCTGTTAAGAAAACACAGTAAGCCTTCAATTTACTACAAAAGAGTAACTCAGAATTCCATCAATCATGAAGAGGATGTTCAATTACTGGGAATACATTGCATATTAACCTCACATAATCTCATGGCTAAAATGATGAGTGTCACACAATCGCATAAAAATGAAATAGTAGCAAATTTCATACCTTTGCAATACACTGGTGATTAAGGCATTCAAACTGATCCTCTTCATCACAAAGATTTGCTCGATTCACTGAGCAATCCCTCTCTGCATTCTCATCAGATCCATCAAGGCAATCCTTCTCTCCATCACATACCCAAGTTAAAGGAATACACCGTCCAGTTCCATTGCATCTAAAATCAGTGCTACCACAAGTGCGTACAGCTGAAACAATACAAAGTGATATTGAGCAATTGAGGAAAATCTAGCCATCTTAGCACTCTCCTAAAATTAACAACGCTACATATTTTGGAATTCATAGAATAAAATTAACTACAACTTCAATTAACAATAACCACTATAAGAGATAGCAAGGGAAACCTTTTATAAGACTCAGCTATATTAGAAGCTGGAAAGAATATTTAGAACTACCCAGTAAACATGCTTAAAACATGGTAAAACCCAGTAAACATACATATCGAAGGGACCAAGTGAAAGGACAATAGCAATATGACCAGGCTGTGTATTGACGGTTCTACATTTATCATGTTTTTGAGAAACAGTTTGTTTTTCCTTAAAGCGAGCATTTTCCTCGGTCAATCCACAATGATAATATTTTTATCAGGTCAGACAATTAGATAAAGGGAATGATAATGAATTATTTATCAGCAGTGAGGAGAAGACCATTTCCCATGGATTCTTCCTCCATCTTTTCAGTTTAGAGTAGAGGGATACATATTGAGGGATTCGTAATAAATTTATGAAAATAACAGAATAGATATAATGGATGTTCAATATAAAGAGGAAATTAAATAAAGCTTTAATAAAGAAAATAGAAAAGCAGAAGAGAAAGTTCTGGGAAATGAGTTTACTTGGAATGAAAGCGTGACTGAACTACACTAAGAACAAAATGAATCTAACACAGTACATAAAGGTGAGATTTATGCAGGGAATCAAGAAATGATACTCACAACAGAGTTCTGATTCATCTGATTCGTCAGAACAATCTGGAAATCCATCACACTGCCAATTGATGGGAATGCATTCAGAATTGTGGCAACTGAATTGGCCTGGAGAACATGTGTACTCTGAAAAAATGATTCATATATTTATTTTAAATCACCTCCATCACCAAGTAGAACATAGAATTTTCATTAATAAACAAGTGTTAAGCTACATCTGCTTTAAAATTAGTAGTCAAGATAATAGCAACGATAGGAAATAAACCACTCAGCAGAGTAATTTCTTATACGTTGATGATAAACAATACTTACCACAGTCCCTTTCATCAGAGCTTGGTATTCCAGCTTCTTCATTCTGATCATCACAGTCATTTTCCTGATCACACCTCCAATTCATTGAAATACACTGACCATTGCTGCACTGGAATTTCATTGATGGACATTCGGTTTTCTCAGTACCTAAGGGGAAGGATAAAAAAGAATAAACCTATTGATCTAATGCTCTAGCAGCCACTCTTTTGCTCCTAGAAAGCTTTCAAACAAGACATCCTTTCCAGAGTTCTACATTCACTTCATTATTCCACTCAAGGAAAAATAAACTGTGCACATATTTCATAGATTGCCAAAGAAGGGCTATAATTGTCAAGATTGAAAAGGATTTTATTTTTCAGACAGGCTTAGTGATGTGGTTAACACTTTTTCAAATAATTAGTGTTTCTGCAAATAAGAGGTGCTTTCTATTGTGCAATACACAGAAGCTTGATTTCAGAATCGTGAAAAGTGAGGTAAAATTTGTATACATAAGATAAAGAAAAAGGCAAATTTTGAATGATTAACTACAAGAGTCATCATGAATTAGGATGAGCAGTTTACTAGAAACTATCTTCTTTGCACTGTGGAAGGAACTAATTTGTTTACCTTTAGCTGCTAGATTCAAAAGTTGTACTTTATCTGGTGAAAGAAAAGGTTTTTGGAGCATTAATGAGAGCTCAGATTGATCCTAAACATTTCAATTGCAAAGAAAATAAGAATCTAAGAAATTTCAAAGATTGCTCAAGGAATGCACACACAAGCTGATGTTCACTGATCAAAAGGCTCTGCTTCATAAAAAAAGAATTCGAAATTTCAATTTTACCCCTCTACATAAAATATGAAATATAACAAATGAAAAGCATAATGGTAAAAGAAAACTCACTGGCATGACTTCCACAATTCAATTCATCAGAATTGTCCCAGCAGTCATTTTCTCCATCGCATATCCAATTAGGATTAATGCAAGCTGTTGTATATTGACACTTGACCAATGAATCAGATGTATTGATGTGATGGAGTGTCACGGAGCAGTTTTGAGGTGCTGTAAAACACAAAGTGTCATATTTACTCATACACTCTAAATATCCATGGAGAATAAATAATAGATATGAAATCTGAAGGAATATAGCCTTCAATCTTACGGTCTTTTGCCTCGATTTCACTGAAAACCAGCCACTTCCTACCCACAAAAATTCAACAAATAAGTTTTTAAATTATTCTATCTGAATGACAAAACACACATCATGATTTCCCTTCTTTTCAAATGTGTGTACATTAATGAAAAAACTGAGTTATAGCTTCCTATTCTTGCATCTCATGTATAACTATCTCATAAATGACATAATAACTAGAGATGAACCCAACCCCACAGCTTAAGTATTCTAAAAGATAGCCAAATAGCCTGATTTCATCAAGGACAAGGACGATGGATATAAATATTTAAGTACCTCACAATTTCTGCCTCAAATATCATTTCTTTGCTTGTTGCCATCACATCACCCACTATAGGAAAATTTACCATTAAATTCCACCAATACTATTTGAAAACAGAAATTTTGTCTTTCCATCTATTTCTTAAAGTCTAGGAAAGAGTTACTCAGTAAACTTCAATGAAGTACGGCCTGACATGATAGAGTTCATCAATTTCTTTAAACTTTAAATTCTAAACCAGGGTAGGGGATCCAGCTTTCACTGAAATACTATATGCACCATCAGGAACCACCAAGAAACAACCAAGACCAAGCTAAACATTCAGGCTCTGCATTGGTGGGAGACAATCCAAATTTAAATATGTAATTTAAAATCAAAATTTTATGGAGAGAGACCAATTCAAGAGCTAAGCAAACCTAGGTGAAATATTTTATTTTACTGCAAGTAAAAAGGCAAGATCATGAGACAAAATCATTAAATGCACTTATTTGAGGAAGAAACAAAAAGATCACAATGAGCTCCAAAAAAGGCTCACAGGTTCCCCACTTTCATTCTAAATCATTTCTAAGGTTCTTTTGCAATACTTCTCAGAATACAAATTTCTCTATATTCTTCATATACATACTTTTTCATACAGTTATATTTTTGAGTGCATACAGTGAGACTAGCTACAGTATTCTTATCATAAAGGAGGCTCACATCAACCAAAATATTCAGCCATTTTTCAAACATTTATAAATCCTTTTCATCCCATAAAAGATGTTATAATCTAAGGTTTGCTTCAGCAGGTGCACAACTCATTTCTGGGCTGTAGGCTTTTGGAAGGGAAATATTATCTTAAAATATTGACGATTTTGAGAAACAATTATCAACAGGGAATGCTGTTAAAAAGTTTGCCAAATAAATTACTGACAAAAGTAATGCTCACATGATTATTTTGCTTTACAACACAATAAGGATAGAAGTACTTCGATTCAGGTGGCTGACAGTCTGAAAAGAGGCCTGATAACAGCAACCTGTTAATTTTAATGCTTCATTCTGGACAAAATTTTGTTTCTTTATTGTTTTAAAACATCAGTAGCAACCAACCAAGTAAATTCATCACTATAATCCTAAGTAGAAATAAATACAAAGTAGCATTACCATATTTCTTGGAGTGAGAATTTTTGACTGTAAGATTTTATGTTTATACTTATATAAATCTTTACTTTAACGTAAATGAAAGATACATACGGCATCCCATTTCATCGCTGGCATCTGCGCAGTCAGGATCATTATCACATCTGAAGTGAGAGGGGATGCATTGACCTAGCTTTTTCCCTGCTCCGCAACGGAAGTGGTCTTGAGGACATGTACAGTTAAGCTCATCACTTCCATCCCCACAGTCGTTAACCTGGTCACAGGTTTGATTTTGATGAATGCAATGATTGTTGCTGCAACGGAAGTAACCAGGTTTGCATGGACGGTTGGCTGCAATGAAAAAGTTGAAAATCCAGAAATTTCTAAACATTCAGATGTATGTGATTGATTTTCTGGAGGGAAATACGTCAAAGCTGAAAAACCATTGACCAAAATTAAATTTTAATTGGTTTTATATATTCCCGCTGTTTTAATTAAATGTTTACATGTTAATTTTAATTTATAGTAAATAAGGTATGAAACTGTTGCTTTAACTACAAAATTCACAGAGAAAATTAAACAAAATTCTAGACAGTATACACATTTAAGATTGTTCCAAATTTTCCTGAGGATACAAACTTTAGTTCAGCTCCTTCAGATACTGCTGAAACATTTGTTTGACAGAATCTAATGCTTTTATATACTATAGGTTTATGATCATCTTCAGAGCAGTAAATAAAGGAGCAAAAAGTATCAGTTAGTCACTAAGAAGATAAAAAGGTGACAAACTGAGAAAACAGAAAAAATATGGAAACTTATATGTTGACCTTCTCCTAGGCTAATTGACGACATGATTGCATTAAATTTCCTTAAACAATGACTCAACATAAAAATTATTTGATAGAAAGTGATTAGCAAGGGAATTATACTCATGACCATTGAAAAATATTTCTTGGGAAAGTGAGTGAAAGCTAAAATTAGGTTCAAATTTTTAAAGAGCCTTTTGTAACTTTGTGAGTGCCATTGTAGCTGGAGGTCTTTTACTATTCTTTCTGTTTTATACAGAATTTTCTTAAACCAGAAAATTTCTTTCATCGAACAAGAGAATATTAATTTCTTAAACTGAATAATTTCTATATTTTCTTAAATCATTAAATTAATGTATAACTAATTAGGAAACAGAGAAACTATTATCACTATTTGAAACCTTAATATCTTAATATGGCTGAAATATTTTTCTTCTTACATCAAAGGTATTATAACAACTGAATTTTGTGAAAGAGTATACATCATTTTGACAAAGGCAGATTTGAAGGTTCAGCAAATAATTCTAATAAGAGAATGAGATATGTTTATAGAAAATAGACTGAACTTACCACAATATTTTTCATTTTCATCTGAATCATCAGGACAGTGACTAATGCCATCACAGGTGAATGTGTGAGGTATGCAGCCACCATTTGAGCAATGAAAGGAGTCTTCAGAGCAGGTCATTGACTGTCCAATGCACTGTGTCCCATTTGATTCCCCTCCTGTGACCAAGCTGCGTCCAAGATAACAAGAACAAACAACCAATCCTCTGGCATCCAGTCCACAAATATCTTGACAACCTCCATTATTCACTAAACAAGGATTTCTAAAACCTAGGAGAAAGATATATATTTTTGTTGTCAGTTAATGCAGCATTTTTCAATACAAAATAATCTCATTTAAGTCTTTATAAGGGCTCTTCTAGGCCATTCTCATACAATATTTAACAATTATACAAACTGATTTTGCAATCAAACTACAACTAACTTTCTATCAAATTCCTGAGACAATGAATAAGTTTTATGTAATAATATAACGTAACAAATTATATTAAAGGCTGAAAATCTGTTAGTCATGGCCAGTGTCTTCTAGGCAGCAGGGCATCCAGATAGGCCTGGATTACAGACTTCTAAGAGTTAATTCATTCTATGTCCCTTGAGAAGACCCTGACCAATGGCTAACAGAGTGCAACTAACCTCTAATACAATTTATTACCTTATATGTATATAAAAATTGTCTCAGGAATTTGATAGGAACTTAGTTTAACCTTAAATTATGGCAGTTGTTCCATTTACAATGCAGTTTTATTCAATGTCCTGAAAGCAGCTTACTTATGTTTTAGTAAGTTTCAATTAATATTGATCAGGTGTTATTTTTTTTTGACATTCAACTGGCACATTAGCTAGTAGAGAAATAAAGTCAACATAATTGTGATTACTGTTAGAGATAATTGGAAAGAAGAATGAAAAAACCAAAAGATATTTGTAAACTTCAGATGACCTCAGAGTTGCAAGCATACTATGATGATCTCTACATTTTCATTTAGGGTTTTCCCAAAAAAATTATTAAATGGATAAATTAAATACTACGTTCCTTTGGTTAACATTTATGGGTATCATATTGGAGGTATTCAAGTAAACATAAATTAGGATAGAATGTAGCACTCACAGTCATCAGTATCATTTGCAACAGCAATGATTCCCATAGGATGAGAAACCTCCTTCCTCAACCAATAAACATCATCACCAGTGTACTTATTTGCTCTAATCACAGCATGAAGCACCCAATCAGTCCAAAATATGAAATCTCCATACAAAGCAATATCAAATGGATGCTGTGGAGTCACTTTAGCCAGCACCTGCAACAGATTAAATGATTGAATATATTTATCACAGATTTGAGGGGCCTTCAAAAAGTAAGTTATACATTTCTCTCAAAAGATTGTAACTTCGCACAGCAAAAACTGAACTGGTACAAAAGATCATTAATATCCTTAGCTTTTTAAGGTGGCATTTTTATTTGATGAGCACCAAGCATTGTTACGTAATATGAAAACAAATTGGAGCCTCATGTGAAAACTTGACCAACGTTAAAGTTCACAGAACAGTGCCATTTTTGTGTGTGAACCAGTTCATTTACACAAAAATTCATGATGACGGCCTCACAGACTTGAGTGACCCAAAGGAAAGTAAGGAATGGTGATTATGACAGACCTGGTGGAGCAAGCTGAAGAAAAGATTCTCAAAAATAATTGTGACCATTGCATACTGCACAGGGGTTGGGTATTTTCACAATGGATTTTTGTGCATGTGAGCTGTTTTGCATGCAAAAATATTACACTGTCCTGTGAAGTTCAACAATAGAGTAACTTTTCAGGTGTTCCTTTTTTCATATTATGCAACACAACACATCCTCCCTGCTGATTGAATGAAAATGCCATTGTACCAAGCCAAGGGTCCCAACAATGTTTCACACCAGTATTTTAGCTGTGCAAATGTACAATCTTTTAGATAACATACATTTCGTAAACCCCTCATGCAATTATAAATCAAACTGAAGGAGTGGAGTATTTATGAATGAGTTTTAGAAGTGTATGTGTTTTGTAGAATAAAAGTGATAGATAGTGGAGAAATTAGAGTAAATTATAGACCAACTGGAATCACTAAAGGCATATTTGTTTTTGATTCATCATAGCATAAGGCATAATTAAGAAGTATCAGCCAAAATATTGGTACAACATAACACACTGAAGTACTTGGGAGCCTGTGAATTTGTAGCATAATCACTAAAAAAGTTCTAGTTGCAGCAGTATTATCAAAATGCTCTGACAGCTGAGGTAATTTTGCACATGAGCTTCCACTGGGAATCAAGCGCAGGTATGTCTTTGCCAAAGCCTAGCGAGTTGCCAAATTGGCAATTAAGGGGTACAGTTACTGATCTTCACCAGGCGATAACCTAATTTAGTTCTTATGATAATATAGAACAACTGTAGAAAAGATAGTGGATGATGAATAAATTTGATATGATAAATTTGAGAGAAATGAAACAGCTAAAGTTCAATGTCCTTATTCCTATTACCAGGGTTTAAGAAACATTTCCTTCATCTCTAATAATGACAAACAAAATTTTTTCCAGTTTTCATATCAACTTCTTTCACAACTGATTCCCGAAAAAGTAAAACTAAAAGCATTCTATATTTCTTAACCTCAATAAAAATTAAACTTGTATGAAAAATTTTCAAGAAAATGCAACATATTTTATAAATTTGATATTTCTTGAAAACCATGATAATGACAGTTGTACAAGAAATTTTACATGTGTGATGCAAGCTTATCTATTCCAGTATTTTGCAAAATAAGCTTCACTTAAGAATTAATACTGAACTTTGCCATAAGAGTCATTGTGACAGAAAGACTTAAAAATTAAAAGCATTTAAGAATTATTTGAAGACAGTGCATGGACATGCCAAGCAGGTTTCAGTAGTCACCAACCATTCACAAGGATCAATGTCTACTTTCTGTGGCCAAATTTTGGATTCAAGCTCCCTTGTAACTTCAGCTCATTACTTATTACTTACTTTTTTGACAATGCCTTTGCTTCAAGCTATCTGTGAGATAATGTAGAGTCATCATTCTTAGCTTAGGCTCTAATTCCCTTATTTTAGAATTACGTGTCCTTAGTTTAAATATCAGGTATTTACGTTACCTACAAATAATGGCCCTTATTCGGTAAGTAAAATTACTTTTTTATTACTCTTACTTCAATTTTATTTTAGTTTAGATGGAGTGTACTGTTTATAGCTATAAAAAATAGTAGAAGAGTGGATTTGTTAATGAGTTTAAGTTAATTAAGAGTGATTTTAATAGTTTGTTTTCTATCTGCTTGTTGTGAAGTATCTGGATGTGTTTTATTACAATTATTGGGTCTGCCAGATGAGCAGAGAAGCATTATTAATAATACTTTATGAGGATATTTGTTTTCTTTAGAATTCCAAACGAAATAAACAAATATTTAAATCATATTCTAAAATATACAGAATCAGATCATTAGAGTAGTTTTAAATATAAAGTGAAGTTAACTAGAGAATTTCCTAAATGCATAAACAGTGATTTCCTCACCACACGATTTGATCCATCATATTCAGCTCGCTCAATCTTATCAAGCCTTGCATCGCCCCAGTATATCTTTTGAGCTTTATGATCCAAAGCCAATGCATTTGGCATCCTAATATCAGTTGTAATTATGGACTCCAGATCATTGCCATCCCAATAGGCCCTTTGTATGGCAGGATGGTGAGAGTTCCAGTTTGTCCAGTATATTCTCCTGGAATCAATAAAAAAATAAGTCTTTAAATAGGTGACTGATACAAACAAAGCCCTTTCAACATCCATGCAATTATTATTGACAATTTTAAAAGAAAATGGGTAGAGACTTAATACTTGTGTGCATGTTATACATCCCATCACTGCTAAACAAATTAATAATGTAAACATAAAAATGAGGAAAAAATGGCATTTTAATTAGAAATTGTGCTTTTTAATGCATGATTTCCTTGCTAGTTCTAAAATTTAAATGTCATTTATAAATATACTTGAATATATAGTAAAACCTGGTAAATACATTTTCCAGGGGATTAAACAAAAACCTTGTCTTAAACAGAATGGCATTATAACCAGGTTAAGTGATGCTGTTGCCTCTGATTATACTTTTGAAGAATGGTCAGCTTCCTGAACAAAGAGAGTATCACAATAACTTAATTTTTCTCATATTTAACTCTGAAATGAGGCAGTTATTACCAGATAGATAATTAGGAAAGAATAACAATTTTTTAAACAGCAGTGGTGAGAGGGTATAACAATCTTTCTGGGACTATACCCATTAGCCCATGAAACACTCCTTTTCTGGTTTATTCAGTATGTTTACTCCTTAAGATAGTGACGTGAGGAAAGACTAACAAGCAACTTTTATCACCGTTCTGTAGTGAGAAAAGTGATATAGAAGATTGCACTCTATCTCCGAGTTTGTATTGGCTATGGGATTAAGGTAGTTCTGCTTTAATATCACAAAATTTATTTAATTTATTTAATTTAATTTATTTACAATGTCAAGTTACAAGTGGACAACTGTCCGGTGGCAACTCAAAAAATTTTCCCTTAACAGGATTCGAACCACTGACGATAAACATTTGGATTATTCTTTGGAAATTTGGAACTTTTGGAACTTTGAACCAGACACTCTAATCGCTTGGCCATTCTGACGAAAATTAGTCATTTGAAAGGAGAATTTCAAAAAAAAATTCTAGAGATAAGGGAAAACATGAGAGGACAACACTGTTGATGAAAAAAGTTTGGTCTATTGAATGAGGAAAGCAATTGGCTTAGGTGGGTTGCTGTGCATCTGGGGATGGAAAAATTTGCTTTTTAAGCTGGAAGCAGGGTATCTTAAGCAGTATTTTGATGCGTGAAAGGGACCAGGACCATGAGAAAACCACATCTTAAGCGAGATGACCTCTTAAGCAGGAGCATCTAAAATGGGTTTTACTGTGTTCAACTCCTAAGCTTCTACATATAATATTCAGATATACATACAGCAAAACCTGTGTAAAACTCCCGCTTCATATGTTTTTCTACTTATCATGCCATTTTCTCACTTACAACAAATGATTAAAGGTTAGAAAACTGAAAATTGACTACTGCCGGTACACATTACCAATATAAAGAGAAGAGAGTGATGTAAGAGGGAAAGTAAAATTGCATAAGCAAATCAGAATTTCACATGAAAAAAAGAAAACGATATTTACCTTTTGCAGCTATCCACAGCAATTCCTCGAGGTTTATCGTTGTTTCCTAAGGTAATCACAGTCGTCACAGGGGCAACTGTTCCTTTGTCAATAGGTATACAGCTAATGGTAGCATCATTATTACAAGTCCAGTAGAGGACTCTGTTGACTGACTCAAATGCCAGGCCCTCCACTGATCCCTGTCCTGATAATCCAATGTAAAATGATTACTGATGTCATAGAATCTGACTATCGTTGTTTCCACTCTTTCAAGCCAAGTTCATCAATTTCAAGGTTTTCATGTAAGAGTATGGTCTTTACTTTTTGCAAAAGACTATTAACATAGCTCTTTAAATTTATCTTCACAGATACAGAGTAGGAGTCTAAAAATGACCCTTAGATTAACTCTTAAGAGCACACTGGGATACTAATAATAATAATAATTTATTTGTTTCTTGAGGCTATAATATATGATATGGAATACATCTATACATGCATACAATACTAGATTGTCATATTTATAAATAATTTCCATTAGTCAATAAAAGAAAAAAGGAAATAAATACATAATGATAGCTTTACAATTATAAAAAATAAGAACTTAAATAATAATACCAAATACGAGATAAATATTACTGCCAATAGTAAGTTGAATGAAAAAAACAGGTCAATGAGAATATAGACACGGAGCCATAAAGAAAGAACTTAATACTTTTCATGAATTGCAATATTTTAAATTTTAACTTTCTTTAAGTTTAACACTGAAAAAATAACAGAAATTTACTTACTTTCCACAATGACAGCATGACCCGTTCCATTGAAATAGACAGCATTGATACTCCCACGCTGAATGTCAGAATAGAATATTCTCTTTGTCTTATAATCGAATGAGAGACCAATGGCATTTCTCATAAAATCCTTTGACTGAATACTTGGAAATGGAGCATTAAGGTTGAATTCATCGAACATATGGATACTATCAATGCGTACCACTCTTGAGTACATCAAGAAACTGTCATAATCTGCAATCAAAGCAAAGTAAATCATTAACATAATGAGAGCTTACTTTTCAAGCACTCCCCAGAGTAACGAGTTATTGGCATAAATTTACTACCCATTAGCTTGCAGTAGGCAAGCAACTTTTCTCATACTCCCTTAACAGAGAGGTGTCTATCTATTATGAGTTAAAGTTGCTCCTTCCACATCTCACAATTTATATTAGATTTCTGACCAACTCTAGGTATGAATGCTCAGAATAAGACTGCATATATTCACACATTCAACCCCAATCATCTTAATTTTATAGATTTGATTTTCTTAGCCTAGTTATTGAAAATTTTTGTTTGCAGCTATATCGTTGAACATTTTAAGCTGAAGAAAGGTAATGAAGGTAATGTGGCAATGAAAGGCAAGAACATTAATTTAATGAAGAAACTGATACAAAATATTTAATAGGGAAAGCAGAAGAAATGTTAATGATAGAAGACTACAAGAGGTTAAGTAATAGAGAATTCACAGTGCTTGAGTTCTTAATTACCTAGGAAATCAAGTAATTATTCAGGATATACTAGAATATATCGAGTTATCCAAAATATACTTTTAAAATTCAAAACTAAATACAGTTCTCATTATAATGTGCAACATTAAATGGATAATATAAATCATAATTTCAAACATCAGTTACTGTTACTCATGAATAACCATTACAAAATTTAAGACAATTTAATATAATTAAGACTTAGTAACTTAAAATGAAGGTTGAATATGCTGAATATATTCTTTTGCAGCAATTGATATCAACAAATATATAATGTTGAAATACCCCAATGAAATAAATGATTTAAATAATTTAAAACTATCTATTTCTAATTTATTTTTGATGCCTTCTATTGGTAACACAGTGCTTGCAGATGTCATCTCTATAGATACTGATAAAACAATTATAAAGAGAAAGTTTCACCACCAAAGAATCTCAAATTTTTACCCCAATCTAGTTGGCAGAAAGGTTTCAGCATTTGTGACGAATCAAGAGGAAGTAGCATGAAAATGAGAATCTGTTAGCTCACCTTCACATGTTTTTCCATCAGCTGCCACTTTTCCATGAGCACAAGCACACACTGGATGCGAGCCATTGAAGAGGCACAATTCCTGACACCCACCATTTTTTATTGCACAGGGATTTGTGCCCATCTGCCTAGCCTTTGAAAATATCTGTAGGAGGAAAAAGACCACAATTATTCCACTCTAGTTTCTTTTCATCATGAAAAAATACAAGAAATAAGAACATACATATACTGTACATTCCAAAATTCCAGTCAGTATAGTGCTATGAGAACAACAAAAGACCATGCACCTTTATTACTAAGATTTGCAGTTGACATTGGTCGATTTCAGACCTTCAGATTTAAATGTGACCTACACAGATGTAATCATTTGCTGACAATAGTGAAGGAATTTGTCCAAAGGCAAGTTAGATTCTCAAAGATGAGCAACAGTAAGCCTTAAATAGGAAATGAAGATGAAATGTGCAGAGAGGGAGTTTAATTTCCTCATAATGCTATGAGAGGAAGACATCAATTTAAGTGCACCACCATTAAATATAGCTTCTCAGTAAGGGATAGACCAAAATAAAAGTGACAAATAAATTACTTGCATTAAATATATAATGAATTTTCTTACCTGTATATCTTTGAGAGAATCTCCTAAACCACGCTTTAAAACTTTGAAGTCAGATATATTACTTAATGGAGCCTGTTTGATACTCCCAGAGAGATGGGTGCTGTCAATAAGAGAGAGAAATTAGATAATTATTAGATTAATTATCCACTTATTATTTATTATATAATTAGATTAATTATCCACTATACATACTATTCAACAATAAGAAATTCTAATGAATATCTTTAGATAATTCAAATCACAACAAAGATTATAGCAAATTTAAATAAAAATTTGTTATAAATTATCAGACTAAAAGAGAATGAATAATAACAATGTTATAAAAATTCATTAGTTAACTCATTTCACACTTACATGTCAATCCAAAATATGTGATCATTATGAAGAGCAAGAGCATATGGGTTTTCCAGATGAGATGGATGGAGTAACCTCTCTCGGCCAGAACCGTCAAAATTCATCCTCTCAATTGAATCCAAACTGGAGTCGCACCAATAAAGTTTGTGGTCCTTAAAAACAATGCAGGATCTTAGAGCTCACATTCTACTCCACAGAAAATAGTTGAAAAGTTAATAAAAATCAGAGGCCATTGAAACATTAAATCCTGATATTATTTTTATTCTATTACCACATTTCAAAGTATATCATTCGTCACTATAAAATAACGATGTATACTTGAGAGTATATTTCATTTTGATCATGATTTAGATAATGTTAAATAAATATGGTACCACAAAACCTGCAGACAATTAAGATGAATATTGCTGATAATTAGAATGAATAAAATTTATAACATGATGATCTTAGGCTTTCCTGGTGGATTGATTGCAAAAAGGTTTCTCGGGTTACTAACCAGGTTAAAAGAGGTGACATTGCTGTTGCCAACGTTTCGATGACGTACTCTGTCATCTTCCTCAGTGCAGCCCTGAGGAAGATGACAGAGTACGTCATCGAAACGTTGGCGACAGCAATGTCACCTCTTTTAACCTGGTTGGTAACCCGAGAAACCTTTTTGCAAAATTTATAACAGTTTTACAATCCACTTCAACTAATCATTCTTTAATTTAATAGAAAGGGTGAAACATATATCATAGGGTATAATATATCCTGTCTTCTTATATCAACTCAATAAAATAATTCCATTCTATACACATTCATTATCTATATACAGTAAAAATCTCATACACAAAAATTCTAAATAGTCTCATTGATGGTTTTGTTAATTCTCTTAACTTGTGACTATAACTTACTCTGTAATCAATAGAGAGGTCATTGATATGGCTGACAGAGTCATTGGTGAGGACTCTGCGATTGGATCCATCAAGCATAGCAGTCTCAATGCGAGGGGCACCTTCTTTCCCCCAATCACTCCAAAACAAGAGACCATCAACTGGTGACACTGCTACACCCATGGGCTTCTCTAGACCACCTCCTGCAACCACTACGTATCGATGTGACCCATTTAAATGAGCCATCTCTATCACTCCAAATTTAGGATCCGTCCAGTAGATGTTGCCTATGCAAAACATTAAAAGATGCCATTCAAGATATTCAAGATTCTAGGACTGAATATTTCATTATTACAATAATTATGAAAAATGAATGAATGAGTTCAATACTCAATGAATCATGAAAAAGGAGTGATGAGAAAGGATTTATCAGAAATTCTAGTTTTTACATTTCAGCATCGAATAAATGTTAATTTTCTTAAAAATACAAAACAAACATCTTTCTACCCAATACTTACTCAGACATGCACAGTGTTAGGAAATTCTTCATCTCATATTCTATGAATTGAGGTTAAAGTTTTAAGCAAATTAATGAAGATATGTAGTTGGGCTGAATATATTCAGATTTATAATCATCATTGTAAAATAAAATATAAATGCTGAAATGAGTTTGAAATGACTGACATTGAGAAGATAATCTTTGCTGTTGAAAAGTATTCTTTGAAAAAGCAGTTTCACTAAAGCCCTCTTTGCATTCTACAGCCAAAAATACAACTGCATGAAGGTGAAGATTAATTTGGGTATAATTAGAGAAGTTTACAAAATTTGCAGTTACCTCCAATCCAGTCTATGGCTAGGCCTGCAAAAGAAAAGGGAATCTAGTGGTAGAATTTGATTTAAGAATACAAGTAAATAATTTATACATCTAAAAAAATCACAGCAGGAAATTTGAAATGGAGGAGCAGAGAGGTATGAAAAAACAAACTTTAACAAAAACTGATGAATTCATTTGATAACTTTGGGAGAAGTCACTTTAAGATAAATTTATTTAACCTCTCTTTAAGTGACTGAATGAACAAGATATAATGTTAAGATCTCATCTTCCTTCAAATAATTCAGAAGTAGTACCTGTGACCCAATCTACAGCAATATTTTCCACTGATTCTATGTGTTCCACCACCACTTCTCTGCCAGTTCCATCTCTTCTAATCCTTGTCACACTTCCATGATCACTGTCAACCCAATAAAGGTAATCCAGACCTACAAGTATTACAATAGAATTAAGTAGCAACAAAGGTTAAAAGCAATCACAAAAAATATTTAACAAGATTATATGCATATGAAATTCTCTGATATTATGAGCCTAGGATAGGGCCTATAGGCCCTGGGCCTATTTGGAAATATCTTATTTTGGAAATAGAGTGAAACTTGTCTTATCTGGAAAATAAATATCTGCCTAAAACTCTGTCTCAAGTAATTTTCTATGAAGATTCTTAACAAGAAATATTATTTTCTAAGTGAATGCAGAAAATAATGAGCAGTGTACATAAAATAGAGATTAACAGTTTCATGTAAGTTTAACGCAAGCTTTATCAAATTATAATAGCTAAGATAATATCTTTATTTCTTAGACAAGAAAATTGTTATTGTGCATTTTGCTATCAACTTCATGCTTTAGTAAATATTTAGTGGAAATCATTAACTCATGAGAATAATATTATCAGTGCTTACTTTCCACATAAAACCTTTTCTTTCAGCATTTTTATTTCTCCTTCTTCATCTACCTCATGCAATTTATGTCTTTTCTTCTTTCACATTTTTAGTCCTTCAACTTAGTAAGTCATTTTTCCTTCATGATGAGTAATTTACCATTTATGGATTTATTCATATAATGGAGACCTTAGCTACTTCAATTGAACAGATGGGTAAAATTTGTAGGTAATTATTCAAAATAAATATTATATAAAATCTTAATTCTTAAAAATTAAAATAGTAATAATTATTAAAGTAAACCTAAACCAAATGACTTTATCAATCATCTCAAGAGATGTAAGAAAATTATTGGGCAAGCTAATTTGCAATGACTATCCTATCATTTTTTATATAAGAACATAGAGCAAGGTTGAGTATTGAAATTTTAAGATAAAATTAGGGATTGCAAATATACACAGAAATGCTGCAATGTATTGATAGTGAATATTTAAAAAATAATTACTGAGTACTGAATAATAATAATTTTAATAAATAATACCTATACTCTAAATTAAATATAAGGTTCATGCAGGGATAAGCCTCACAAGGTTGATGATCAGAAATCTTCATTTTAAGACATACAATAATAGTTAAACTAAGTAAAAATACATACTTTAGCAAGGATGCAAAACTTCAAAATTAGCAGCAAAAATCCTACGGAATAGAGGTGTTGATTAAAGAGTTTTAAATAATGCAATTAACATACCAGCATGGAAATCAACACTAGTTGCCATGGACACCTTGGAGATAGGGGCCAGAACTTTGCTCGAGTTGTCCTCTCCTAGTGGTAAACCTTTGATCTCCCAGTTGTTAGAATAAAACAGAAATTCTTCAATTCCTACAGAAAAAAATAAACCGGGGGATGAAAACTTTAGATTGCAATAAATATCCAAAAATGTTGTTTCATTACATAGATGATTCTATTAATATGATTTGTTGGTTGTGTTACACATTTGTATAGCCTATTAGGCTAGGATCTGGAATTTAATCTTGGTTATATCTCGAATATTTGTCTTAGTTTACAAATTTTTAAGTCATTTCCACTAGCATATAATATTAACAGTCATGGTGATAGAGAGTTAAATAATAAAGTTAATGACAAAAGCTGAGTAAATTCATAATTAGATTAAAAACTCCACAAGATGTTAAATAACACACAGAATTGGTCAAAAGTTATAATCAATCTATTGATACATATCACACGAGCACAAACCTTGAAACTGTGCGTTCTTAAATTCTTCATCAGTTATGAGAATAGAAAATAACAATCCTTTGCAAGGACTGAGAATCTTACCTATGCATTTCCTTTCATCGTTAGGATCCTTGTAGTATCCAGTGGCACACTTGCACACTCTCTTCTCTTTAGAAATAGGAAGACACAGATGAGAACAGCCACCTCCTTTTTGTCCAGCAACACATGGATTCGTCCCTGACTGCAACTCTGGGTCATAAACCCTGAGGGCCAGGACACCAGAAGTGTTGTTCCTTAGCACCACATCTCCTTCACCGCTGGTCTTGTTTGCTAAATGTATAGCTGAGTCATTTGCGTCGGCATAGTAAAGCATTCCAGCATAAACAACACAGGCATATGGTTGGGCAGACTGCACAAGTGGCACTGAATGCACCACTCCATCTTCAAAATCGTAATACTGCACCACCTCCGAGTTGACCCAGTAAAGACGATGATCTTCCATGTCCACAGAGAGACCTTTGATAGAAGTAAAATTATATTAATCCACATGGTTGTACCAGCTGAGGTGGCAGAGTGGTTTGCATGATAACACCAAGGTCCTGGGTTCGAATCCCAGCAAACCAGATTTTTCCAGTTAAGGAAGTCCTTCCAGTCGTTTGTGTTTGTCTATTGTTAGGTGTTGTGTTCGAGTGTGTTGTCGGTTATTGTTGGTTAAATGGAAGATAGGACTCTAAAGTTACAATTTCAACCAAATAAAGTCCCATAATAATAATGATTGGGATATGCATTTGCACATGTACGCAGTAACCAATAAAACCATACAGTCACGTGCGTTTGCAGAAGATTAAGGATAATGTAAAAATGGGCCACCAACACATGTCTCAACCATGTAATAACTAAATTCCCATATTCTCTTCCTATCCTTCCCTTTCCTTTAAATCCTCTCACTCTTTTGTTTCCTGCCATTAAGTCATACCCAGGAAGAGTTTTATAAACAACTAGAAGGCAAGTTAGATATTGAAAAAATTTCAGTTTCTTTTTCTTTCCTCATGATTCCCTTTCATTTTTGCTTGTCATCCATACAGCACTCAAGCTGGTATCTTCAGGTTAAGCGGTGTTATGAAAAAGTAACCCTAATCTCTGATTATATTGTTACACGTTTCCATTTTGTTCAGTATCATCAGAAAATAGTATCTTTCCACCTTGGGAAATTACTTCCTCATCTGTAATCTTTTGGTAATAAAATATAGAGCAGAAAAGAGCAAATACAGGAAAAGCAGATACCATCATGCAATATACAGAGGGAATTCGTGAGAGAAACTCGAGATTTTACGATAACACACCTTTATCACAAGATTCAACTGTACGATAAAGATATCAGGAAAAACTCTTGAGCCCAAAAGACAATCTTGATTCATTCCACAATTTAATTTCTATTTGTCTGCAACTGACAATGTGTACAGTGAGGCAGAAGGCCCAGTTATGGATATGGAGTTTATTACCAAAGAGAAAAAATATCCTAAGATTCGATAGAAATGTTTATGTCAAATAAACAGATAACAGTTACACTCTATACAGATGTTGAAGGGCTCAATGACCAAGTAACCCTTCGGAAAATATTAATGCAAATAGAAAGTGTGGAATGAGCAGCCTTTATCAGCAAGGCATGAACCACTACTTGACGAATGACACTGCCAAGAATATTGAACTAACTGCCATCAACTGAAAAATGGTCATGACAAAGCCCAAAAAATGCAGAGAACATCTGAAAGATTCTGCAGAAGCCTACAAAGGAACAAGTACTTATTATTATTATATAAACTTACTTGTTAAAATATTCTGCTCAGAGGAACCTTCCTGCGTGTGAAGGGTTTTACGGCCACTTCCATCCATGTTTGCCATCTCAATAACTTGTGCGCTATTCCCACCCATCACAGCACCACTCCAAAATAATTTTCCTCTGACTGGGTCAACTGCCAGTGAGCGGAAATGGATAAATTCATTCTTCTGCGACTCTTCCCTTTCTTCCAATATCATTGAAACGTATTCTCCCTCTAGGTTGCAAATTGTGATGTAACTAACATCCCCATCAAATGAAGATACAAACATGTTCCCTGAGATCCAATCGATGGCAAACCCTGAGGGGCTTTCAATTGCTGTCAAATGAAAGGAAAGTAATCGGTGATTATTTTTATCAATATTAAGTAAAATAATCCTAGGGAAAATTCAGAAAACTTAAAACAAGACTTATTAAAAAGTCTATGAATAATCGTACCATTCCATTCACACTCAGACAGAATTTTTGAAGTTAACATAATTGAACAACCTAAAAAGAAGGATTTATTCTATCCTCAACATTTTCCTATTTCACAAGTGAAATTTTCTAAAAGCCTTACATCTATTATGAGATAAAGCCATGATTTGCAGTTTGTGAGCATTGTATCCCAAAGACCAAAGGCAGCAAAAAAGGTATATAATTAGAGGAAGTTTTGAAAAGTTTCCGACCCCGGATTTTTCAGAAATCTTCAGAAAACATGTTGAGAAATGGCGAAATGTCAGAAACTTTTCAGACCACCCATGTATCTTAGATAACTTACCTGCGTCGAGAACTGTTTGAGTCACTCCTCCTGTCAATCCCGTTCGTTTCACTTCATTGACTTGCATGTCAGCCCAATATATCTGCTTGGTTCTAGTAACAAAATCCAGCTGAGACGGGGACAGCACCTGAGGAAGGCTGATGGTGGGGATGGTATGGTAGTAGGGCGCTCCAAGGTCCACTCCGCGAATCTCATTTGGGCGCGAGAACAGCAAAACCTTCTCATTCACTGCAGCGGGAGGGTAAGCGGAAAGAGAAGAGATTCGGAGAAAGTAAAGGAGGACAGAGGAAGAGGCAAAACCACCAGACGTTCAGGATAGGAAGTGCCACACACCGATTCATTGATTAAGCAGGTCAAAATTAAATGGCCCAAAAATGATGACGGAAATGAGGAAAGTTGAGACAAGAGAAGGAGGCGAACAGAAACGACAAGTTTGTTAGTAAGAAATAAAAGCAGAGCAGAGGAAGAGAGGGAGAGAAGAGAAGAAAAAAGAGAGAAAAGGTAGATTGGTGGACAACATAATACAATAGAGAAAGAGAGACAGAAGAATTGACAACAAACTTGTGAAGTCATCAAAAATATCCCAAATAAATGCATAATAAAATGATGAAATTGATACAATTAAAAAGACCGTACAAATTTAAACATGTACGTTAAGATTTTTCCTTCATGCAAAACAAGCAAAAGAAGTGTGCCTTGACTGACAGCACAATAATCTATTACTAGCATAATTTATTGTGAAAATAAATATGGCTCATTAGTTTTAAAATAGGTTGAATTGAAGTAGCTCACTTACTTGAATTGAAATTTAATATAGATCATAATAACGGTAATAAAAATAAACAATGGAATAACAAAACAAAGAGGATTCTTAGTTCAAACAATAAACTAAGACTTATTAAAAGAGAAACCTTAAATGAATCAAGTGAATTTACTTTTCATAGGATGAGTAGTACTGTTACTATTATTCCTAGAAATCTATCAGATGCTTATTTATAAAAATTCTTAAAATAAAACAATAAAAATACTAATAGAATTCCAAACTCTGTAAAATATCAAGCAATCCAGTCAACTAACTCGTTTCATCAAGTTTATTTTTCTTATATTTAATCTACAACTGCTCATATATTAATACAATAGAGTTGATAGTTCTAATTATAAGAAGCTCCTAGAGCTATACACTTCCTCATGACCTATAAATGCTTTGCTGGGAGCCTTGGATGGACAGGAATTTAAAAGTCAGCAATATGGATCAGTAATCTTCAGTTAAGAATCAGCAAGGAAATTAAAATAATTTCCCTAATTATAATCACAGAATATAAAGCCTGCTGATATTTTCCATGATTTTAAAATCTTCAAACCACCTCAACTGACAATCTTAAATCACTAATTTCTGCCTTCTTTCCAGTGTATACATTCATGTTCAAAATAATTTTCAGCTTCACAATCACTTAAGTTGAAGAGCAATCTCCATGGATAACAATTATATATTATACATGGTAGATCCTTCCTCAATATTCCATAACAATTCAAAGTGAGCATTTGGGCATCTAAATGACATGCAAGGCCATAAAATTGGTGCCATAAAAGTGCTAAGGAAATAAAATTGAAGAGTATCTCATTGACAGCAAAGAGATTCATGATATTCAACTTCAATGAAACCTATTGAAAAGTCCCTCTATTTCACTATCATTTTTCAGTCAATAGCAATTTATGAGTAAAAGCCATACTTTAAGAAAAAGTTGCATCCTCTTCATGGCAACAGAGGAATGAGGAACATGCAAAAACTAGTAAGGTCCACAGCAGACTGAAGTGATTAGTTACCTAGATCAGCAAGTATCATACTTTTACTTAAATCAGCCAAACTCTGTATTAGGAGGAATCTCTGAAACGCTAAACAAATAGGGATCGCTTTCTTACCTTTAAACTTTCATATTACTGAGATTATTTACTCACCTCTTGAATCGTGAAGCTATAAAATAAATTTCCCATCTTATTGAATACTTCTGCTTTTCCTTCCATAGCTTTCAATTGTTTTACAAGGAAAACAATCATGCAATTATTAGTGTAACATTTAAATTACAATGGTAAAAGATACTATCATCAAAATCTAGCTGTTCTTCTCAGTATAGCACATGCAAATATGCAATTTTCAGAGGAATCCTCGAGGAATCCAGCAGAAGATTTTCATTGCATAATTCAATCAAGAATATACTAACAGCTGATTGTTTCAATTCTTAATGCGCATCACTGTTTTAGTTATGCATTAAAGCTTATAATTTTTCATTCTGATATCTCAGTTGTTCTATCTAACCTCTCACGTAAGTATAATCCATTTTAGTTACGTGCATTAATTATTCAACAGTTTTTATGAATATCTTATTATTATCAGGCAACACCCTGAATTCCCCAATAACTTAGCATCATTCAGGTAGGGTCTACCTTACCAACAAATAAAAACAACAACATGAGTCAACAACACAAGGATTACACGAGAAAAGAAAAGTAAAACAAATGAAACCAAGGAAAAGCAACTGCCTTCCAATACGAATTCAACAGAAAACATATGAGAAGGCAATGACTGGCTCAGAGGACTGCAACTTACCAACACAGGTCTTCCCATCTGCAGAAAGCCGCATCACATGGGGACAATCACACTTGTATGTTCTGTTAACGTTAATCAAGCAAAGATGAGAGCAGTTGCCATTGTTTTTACCACATGGATTATCAACCCCTGAAATATAATAAGTCTGTTATTTACTTACTCGTGTTTACATAAACATCAGGAACTCATATTAAAAGCAATATAAAAAATCATAAATTTACTCATTCTACTCTGAGATCCCTAACAAATTGTTAAGAATGGACTTCCAATAATTTGTTTCAGAGAGAAACTTTCAATTCATTCATTTCTTTGAGAAAAGAGTTATCTCAATGAAATTTACTGGGCTCAGTCTAACATAATTATGAAAAATAATGAGGGAAGAGTAGAGAATATAAAGGGGAAGAGTGAAAATGCCAAAGAGGCAACCTCCTGAGACACAACTGATCAAAACACTACTGAAAGGTTCCTCATACAGGGGGAATTCTAAATTTAACATAAATTTCAACCTCACTAAAAATCATCCATGATGGGCCTTGTTTTCAAAATTAGACATTTATTGGATATAATCTTCATTTTCTCAATTTTTTTGCCTTAAAATGTTTTCCTTAATCCAATAGGAATAAGTTTTTAATGTGGGGGCTGATTGAGTCTCAAAGGTTGCTTCTTCAAAACAAATCCACACCATTTCTTCTTACTAAACGATGATGCAAATTTATTCTATTCATAAGTATTCCTAATGGGATTCATTCTCATTAAAAATGTCCAGTTTTTATCATGCAAGAATATGTGACAATAGAAAAATGCCCTATATACTAACAGACTTCTCACCTCTTGGTTGTCTACTTGGATGAAGAATTTGGATGTCAAATGGTTGTGTAAGAGTGCGTTGAATGACCGTGACATCTGAACCATTCCATTTACTTGCTCGGATGACTGAGTTGGTACGCCAGTCTGTCCAATAGACATAATTCTCAAAGAGGGCTATGGCGAATGGATGAGACAGTGTTTCGTGGCCTCTCATCACCTCCTTGTGGTCCTCTCCATCATACGTTGCTGTGTGAATAGAATCTGATCTAAAATATGAAAAATCAATCTTTAGACTTAAATGAAGAGAATCACTTCAGCAAGTAACATTGATATATAATATCACAAGAAAGTATAATAATTTTTGCAAAAGCCAAAATGTGGCACAAATAACATGACTGTTCCATTACGTAAGAAATAAACAATTTGAGAATAACAAATCAATTAAAAAATTTAATGAGTGCATTTTATGACAAGAATATAAAATATGACTCAGAAAGCTGCAAGGATATCACTTACATAGATATGAAGGTCTTTTCATATATAGATTGAAGTATTACATAAACAGGTATACTATTAATGAGTACCAAGAAAATCAGATTTTGGTAAATTATACTACTTACTATACTACTACATGTCAATTATAATTAAGAATAATGTAATTTTTCAAATTATTAGGCTTGGGGCAAAATGCAAAAACATAGCTTAAGCTCAAATATGGCATGCAGTGCAAAAATCTCTTTGAAAGAACCTCCTGGTTCTTTATAAAGAGGTTTGACATGAGGATTGCGATTCTGTTCATTTCAAAACCACAGCTTCATTTTGTAGATGACTGGGTTGTTTCACTCATTCAGAAGAATTGCGTTAATTTGGTTGTAGTAACTGTAAACATAATTTACCGAGCATCTATCCAGTATATCCGTTTTAAGTCATAATCCAGAGTGAGTCCATTCGGCCATGCACCATCCGTGATCTGGTCAACACGAACTATGATCATCCTACCCTCTCCAGCCATGCTACACCGTTCTATCCGTGGACTGCTTGCATCCCAATCAGTCCAAAACAAATACCTGCAAATAAATTCCATAAAACAACAACGTTATTACCAAAGATATATGAATTCTTATAAGTTTTGTAACTTTTATAAAATTCATTCTACACATAGAGAGATAAGTTATTTGTTCTTCCCTTCCTGCTAATCTTTATAGAAACAATCTTACTTTTTTATTTGACATGTGACCACTTTTTATCAATTTACCTAAAAATGTACAAGATTGTATAAATATAATGATAGTTTTTTCCCCCAATATTATCAGTTTACTTATTTCGCACCCGAAACGAGGGTCCAAAGCAATGGCACGTGGGGATTCCATATCTCCAGCAACAAGAGTACGTCTGAAGCTGCCGTTGAGACGAGCTACTTCTATCTGATCAAGGTTACTCTCAACCCAATAGAGGTTCTCGCCTATCCAGTCCACTGCCAGACCTTCTGCAGTTGCCAATCCAGTCTGCACCACTACTTCTATGTTTATTAGGGCTGAAATTGAGATTGAAATCATACCAAATTACATTTTTCAAAATATGCTTTAAAATGCAGTGTTCGCAAACCTTTTCATCCCACAGGCTTGTAAAATAGGAAAAATATTTCATCTTTAAGTTAATGCTTTATACATGAATCTGGGTAAAAAGTATCCTAAACAAAAGCAGACACACTAAATAAAATACATTAATTCCATGATTCTGAAGTGAATATGTGAGAGAAGACAAAAATGATTATTTTCACTTCACAAAGTGCAGATTGAAGCAATTTTCAAGATGACAACAAGCTGTTGTAGGCACATAACACAGTGTGTGAAGATAAAAAGTGCAATGAGTAGTACTTTTAATCCTGGTATTTGCTAAATATTCCAGAGGTTAACGAAAGTCATAAAATGGATCTTGTGGCTTTTGGCAGATAATAGCAATTGTCTGAGAAAAAACCTTGATGCAGGAGTAGCAGAGAATGGATGGTAAGGGAATGAAATAATCCAAAATGTTGGTAATGACTATGAAGAGTGAGTTGAAAATGAAACGAAATTGGAAGGAAAATTAATGGCAGAAATTCTAATAAAATGTCTATAGAAAGTTGAAGATAGAAGAGGATCTTTAAAATTAAATAAAAGGGGGAAAATGGAATAAATACTAGAATAATATATAAAAAATAACTGAAATATAAAATCAAAGGAAAGAAGAAAATCAAAAGGAAACAGAAATTAAGAGAATATACTTTTTTCAATTTAAGATAAAAGTAAAGGATATTATTATACTTACATCCACCAATAAGAGTTCCTTGGTATATCTTATCATCTATAACATCAGTCCAATATATGATATTGGCCACAGGAGTGTGGTAAAAGTCAAGGGCTATGGTATTCTTCAAACTGGATATGAGAGCCTTAACCTGTATTGTGCGGAGGTCAACACTTCTCAATTCATGGCGATTGCTGAATATAACAAATGGAACACTGGGATCTGAAAAAATTCCACAAAGGGTATATACACACATTGATGAAGGAGTATATATCAATGATATTTATAAAACAACATTAAAGGCTACAGTAAATAATATGACACTGTACAAAACAAATTAAAACTTTAGTTTAATAATTCCTAACTTAATTAATTCTTATTAGAGTTTTATTATAGATTTTATTTGTTAATAGGATACAAATAATTTCATATTTTCTAGCTTTCAATGAACTTCTATTATTAGTATTTATGATCTAATTACAAGAAAGAAAAAATCTGAACAATAGAGATTTTTATCTCAAAGAATTTAAAGATAAGTCATACATATAAATATAGACTTCTAGCAATAATTCTTAATTTAATCACTTCCAAATGAAAAAGCTTACCAGCCTAAGATATTAGCATTCACTGTATACATTAATGTATGACATAATTTAGGTAATTTAGGTAATTTATATCTCTGAGAGAAGATAATTCTAACATGTTGTAAAAGCATTATGAGCACCTACCATCACTGCGGCAGGTAAAATGGTCAGCCTGTAATGTGTAGTTGGCAAAACAAGAACATTTGTGGTGGTTTTTAACTTGGATACAATCCTGTGAGCATGTACCCCACTGCGTGCATGGATGGGCATCGCTACAAGTTAATTTGTCATTTCCCAAATTTAATCCTTTAGGACAGTGACAGACGAAACCTTCTGGAGCATTATTGCAGAAATGGCTACAGTCTTTCGAACGCTGACATAAACTTTCTCCTGCAAGTATAAAGATCAAGATAACATGAGTTATGTCAGATGACACTCCAAACACCATTAAATTTAACTCATTTCAATCAAAACAATAGACTTTTGAAAAGATATCGCAAAAATTCCTGATTCATAGGTTAATATTTGACTGGAAATTTCTCCATTATAAAAGTGACTGTAAATTTGAGACGTCAAACAACATTTTGTTTGTTTAATATATACTTTTAGAAATTAGAAGTAAAAACAAGTTCCTGTTTTCTAAGCAAATGCCATTGATTGTTGATACAATTTACAATTACAATTTACATTTACAATTAAACTGTCAAAGGTGACTCTGGGTAAATTGATTGAATTTTTCTTACCTAATGATTATGAAAAATGTTCAGATCACCATTAAGAAAAGTTATGAAGATTTAATTAACAAGGGATATTAAATATATTTAATCTAAAACATGGAAGCTTGGATCTTAAGGATGCTTGTCTTTAACTATGCAAGTTAATAACTATTTCCTTATTTCTATTCAAAGTGGAAAGTGTGACTTAATGTACATAGATCTCTTTGGAGTTTTAAGTAAAAAATAACTCCAACTCAATATTAAAAGATAATTTATATTATAAAAGATACCATATATTATAAATATACTGAGTATAATGTAAAAGAAAAAGTTAAAATATTTACTGCTTAGAGTTAGTACAATTAATTCTAGGAGGGGTTAGATAATTAACAGCACTGACCACAGCGTAGACCTTCATCAGAGCCATCCTTGCAGTCCTCCTTATCATCACAAAGTGCTGTCACAGGTATACACAGAGTGTTGCTATCACAGAGACGAGAAGGGTATTCACACTCAGGCATTGGCATCACTGTGCTCTTTGGCTGATTGCAGTCCCTTCCTTTACACTCTGCCCCTCCTGACTTGCGACAACCCTCCCCTGTGCAGTTCTTGCGTTTTGAATCTGCCAAAACAAATATTTTGCACATAAATGAGAGGCATTAATACAAATAATACAATAATAGCAATATACATACATGCATATATAAACATAGATGACATTCAACTGGTTTTCAAGGTTCAATTGATAGGTTTAATTTTAAAATTGTTCCTTTTCTTACTTTTTCACAGATTTTCTTATCTCATAACTCTGACACAAATGTTGCTAAGTTCTTCAAAGTAGAGTTTGAATTAAGTTTGTGCAGGATTCATTAGGTATCAGTGTGGCTTCGTGCTCATCCCTACACACACACGTACAAGGGATTTGGGGAAAACTTTATCGATGAAATAAGGACTCTATATAACAGCACTCACTTTCTCGTTAGAGTTTGTAACTCCCTTCTAAATCCAAGTTATGATACTTGAGGCATCACTCTTTCTTGGAAATTACTTGGTCATGTATGAACCCCTTCTGAGAAACTCTCCTTAGAGGGTGCTATAGGATCAAACAGTCACATGCCTCGGTGCTTTTACTGACAATTAGTCTATACAGTGACTGCTTACAATGATCTGAATTTGAGGTGATTCTCCCCGACACAAATGCAATGCACAGAGGAGCAAAAGTCAATTACAGAAAGAGAAAAGTATTTTGGGTGAGAAGTATGTGACATGGCCAGGTGACAGAGGATGATTTTTAGGCTGTCCACTTTTATAGTCAAAAGGAAAGCGAAAGGCACTTATACAGAGGCTCACAGCTCTTAGAAATACAAGTGAAAAAGTAAATGTGGCTATTCAAAGATGGAAAGCTGAGTCTCTTAGGGGGAAACTTTATTTACCATTACCACAAGTGAGGTTTTAGCTATTTTCAAGTAAATATGGTATTAATAAATATTGCTTTACCATCTTTTCACCACTTTATGGTGGAATAATGAACATATTAGAGATATGGCGGCAACCAAATAGAATACCTCCACAAGCAGCCTCGTCAGATCCATCCAGACAATCTTCATGGCCGTCGCACCAAAAATCTTTGCGTATGCAAGCTCCATCTTTACAGCGCCACTCGTGCTCTTCGCAAGGTCGTTGACGTGCTGGTTTATGTGATCTCCGAGGGGTTTCCTTATCACCACCTCTGGTCGCATTATTAGTAGTGCAGTTGGCTTCATCAGTCTCATCTAAGCAATCCGCCACACCATCACACCGATCGCTCAGCGGCAAGCACAAGTCAAGGTCACAAAAGAACTGAAATATACATATTTATAGAATCTCATTAACTAATATGGATTCCAGGTCATAAAATTTTATCCTGGTAAGAAGGGTAAGCTCTCAATTAAGTCGAGCAAAGCATATCAACTCTAAAGTGAAACAATCTATAAAAAGAAACAGATATATGTATACAGGTGATTTTTCTTAGCAAAATCAGCCTCTAGAGAATTTTTCAATGGTTTTTTTCTGTCCTGAAACATGGCATCACAAATGATGATTTGACTATGATTTTAAATAAAAAAGGTTAAGTAAATACTTAAAACTACACCAATTCTACACAATAAGAAAATCCTAAAAAAAATTTTGTTGACATAAGATACACTAATATGAAGATACTAACATCAATTTCTCTGGGCAAAGAAACTATGAAAAGTTAACGTACTCAGGTAATCGAGGTTTATAGAATGTAATTTACTGCAAAGAAATATTGTAATTATCACAAAAATAATGGTTGTATGAGGTAGGATTCCCACAGGTCTTATATTGGGAAACGGAAATCTGTTCTAGGTCATGTAAGTAGTTAAGAAAACAAAACAAAAACATGGAGGAATATCTTCCCATAAAAATCTACAACATTACCTGAGATGACTGCTCACAGATCACTTGGCAGTCCTTTTCATCACTGTTGTCTCTGCAATCATCATCTCCATCACAGAAGTAATCAGTTGGAATGCAAAGCTTATTATCACAAGTGAACTCGGTAGGCTTACACTCTGGATAAACTGTTCATTGAGAGAAAATATTACATGAAAAACAAATCATTATGATACAAATTCAACGTGTATTGCAATATTTCTTGGAAATACAATTTTCTGGATATTTGTAAATTAAAACTTTATTTGGATTTTAAAATAAATTTACTCATTTTTCAATGGAAAAATCTTTTTCTTTTGGTAAGCTTTTGTAGCTAAATATAAACTTCTATACCCTTCAAATAGTGCATTGTCTTTATTAGGAATCTGACTTACCACAATCAGCATGCTCATCAGAACTGTCTCCCTCTCCACAATCTAAATCTGAGTCACACGTCCATGAGTGAGGAATGCAACGGCCTGAAATCTTACAGCGGAACTGTGTTGAGAAGCAAGTAGGTGTCACAGAGGAACCGTTGCTATGGCAAAAGCTTGTGGCCTCATCAGAGCCATCCGTGCAGTCCACGTCTCCATCACATACCCATTGGTTTGAAATGCAACGGTCTCCATCACAATGGAACTGGTTTTGATTGCAGGATACAGTTTCTAAAACATTACAATTTTCATCATTAAACAAAGTGCACTTGACCACCAAGTATGCCAAAAATATTTGTATGTACAAGATGTTTACATTTATAAAATCACAAAAATTATCTTTCCTCAGAATACATCTTTCAACTTGTTTATAAAAAAATCAATCTGATGTGCTGGTATAAATATTTTAAGTTTCTTACTAAGACATTGAAAAATCTTCTGAGAACCTCTTCATTTAGTTAAATATCTTTTATTCTTTGCTTGTAACTTTGCAGTTAAGAAAAGATAAAAATTACAGTAAGAACAATCACTTTGACAGATAATTATGATTTATTTATTATTCAAAGTTGTTGCAGAAATTGCAACTAGAGCTCAAATGCTCCATAGTTGATTTCTTCGAAAATAAACAGCTGCATCAGAATTACTCATACATAATATATGGTGTAAATATGAATTTAGTTGAATTAATTAATTTTGTGATAAGTCTTGCAAGTAATTTAAGCACAAGCACTCACATCCAAAAAATCTATGGTAAAGCAAGGAACAAATCTTGGCTTTATAAAGCATACTGTTGGTAGATGCCATGATAAGGTTAGAGAGAGAGAGAGGTATTTCACCTTGGTTAGGCCCCATTTTGAATATACGGCAAGTATAAGGGATTCAGCAGATGGAACGGGTATCCATGAACTCAAGAAAGTGCAGTGCAAAGAGATATGTTTTATTAAAAGTGCAATGAGAAGAGAGCTATGAGGATGCTCTCACAATATCAGATGCAGGTTGGGAACCCTTTAAAGAAAGGAGACTAGAAGCTAGATTGAGATTGCTTGACAAATTTAGAGACAGTGTGTTTACAGAGGTTGTTATTGAGATTATGCAATCTCCTGCTACTTTGGCCGATCCGAGAATAAGCATAAATTAAGATAAATAGATACTAGAAGAAGCTCTTTTAAGGACTCATTCTTTCCAAAAACAATATGCAATAATAACAAACTAAAATAGTGACTCAATCATTCAGTTTACACCTCCTGCCACATGATGAAAGGCAGCTTTCAGGGTATTTATTTAGATGTAGAAGATGAGATTACCACAGATAGCACCAGGAGAGGAGTCTTCATCAGAGCCATCTGAGCAGTCATCGTCTCCATCACATACAAAACGGGCATCAATGCAGTGCAGATTTTTGGCACACTGGAAGAAGCCATGTGAGCATCTAGATGGTCTTGTATAGTTCTTCTCCACTTCACATGGTGCTGTTTCTAGAGCACTTGAGCGTGTATATCCATCTCTGCATCCACAAACAGGACCATCTGGAGTTGCGAGACACAGCTCTGGACACCCATTGTTATTCACAGAACAGCCATTTGAACCTTGAATGAGAAATAATAACATTGAATGAGAAATAATAACATTGAATGAGAAATAATAACATCGAATGAGAAACAACATCAAAAGAAGGCAATAGCAGATCAAATGAAATTAATCTTCATTGGGTGGAATGCCATCATATGAGAAAACTATTTTTTTTATGACAATGAAAGTTGAAAATTCAACTTCTCCCTAATTTCTGCTTCTTTGGTGATCATTTCACATTAAAAACATTATCTAAATTGATTTAGAAGAGGAATAATGAAAGAGTTGAAAGCAGAAGGTAAAATATAAAGTGGGCATCAATGATTATAAAGGAAATAAATTTGTAATTGTGCTTCTCATAGTTATAGTACAAGTTTGGAACCTTTGCAGTGAAGGATAATGATTTAAAAGGCTGTTTGGAAAGGGGAAATTATTAATTGAAAGAGATTCTTATATTTAGCTGAAAATTTTTGGACAAGTATATCAAATATTTATACCTTCAAATTTATCTCATATTTTTCTCATTATTGATTATTTCACATATTTGTCTCACTAATATAAAAAATAGAAAATGTTTAGAAGTAAATGAGTAAAACAAGAATAATATACACATCAAATGTTAATGGTACGTACCAGTTTGGGAGGAATTGTCAAACACACGTATTTCAAAAAGTGGAGGATTTTCAATGCTGAGTGTTTCCAAGGTCTTATTCTGTAGGTTAAGTCGTTGCACTGTTCCATTTTGAAATTCAGCCCAGAAAAGGAAGTTGTCATGATAGGCAAGTCCATACGGATGATCCAGTTGTTTACCGTGAAACACCACCTTAAAAAGAAGGTTTAACAGTTCTTCAAACAATACTTCCAATTTAATGAATCCACACAAGAAGGCTTTGTCAAAATTTGTTGAACCATCTCTTCCCCCTCATCATAAAAGACATTTGAGACACTAACAAGAGATGCTAACAATCACACCGAAAGCCTCACTTAATATAAGTTATTGTATTGAGAGGATCCATACAGGTGTGAATTTGATGTAACTATTTATTATGGTTGCACTGTGGAGAAGCTAATTTTAATTTTTCACATAACCAATATTACATCACTTAAGTTACAGTTAACTTTCAAAATTATAAACGACTATAAGGTCTATATCAGTTGTAACTTATTACATTAATCCTTGAATCAATTTTACTACAGAGTCACTCTTTGAACTTTCTATTTGCATCTTTTATGGTCATGTTTGCTATAGGAAAGCAGTAATTATTATAGAAAGCAATAAAAGGTCCCAGAGCTGCTGTTCAGGTGACCAAAATCCATCTAAATAAGAACCTAAATTGCTTCCTTCTTTATTAGTTCAAAAATTTCCACCAAGTGAGCATTAAAAATGAAAGAGCAACCTTCACAAAGGCATCTAAGTCAGATTTTGAATAAAGAACATCTTTAATCCTATCTGATACCTCTCCACCTGTTTAAACGCAGCCTCTAGTGACAATTCTGCTCCACAACTACAAATATTATCTAAGTATTTTTTCAAGGAAACTAGATTTAAACTAAAAAAGAATCTGAACAGTTTAAAAGATAGCCAAAACTACAATGTAATTCATATATACCTCTCTTCCTGTACCATCCAAGCCAATGCGCTCAATTTTGTCAAGGTAAGCATCGCACCAATACAGTTTCTGAGCAACGTAATCCAGACTCAATCCATTAGGCCACTGCAGTTGGTCGTCAACAAACACACTCCTTTGTCTGCCGTCCATCCAAGACCGCTCTATTTTACCTTTCAAATTACCTCCACTTGCCCAATCTGACCAGTACATGTACCTAGAAAAGTAAAGCACTTTCATTCTCTTGTCACCAAATTACTTAGCCATGATCACTTGCAAAAAGAATCACTGATGACCAAATAATTTCAGTAAATACTACGTTTTTTTAGAAACAGAAATTTGGATGAGAACATATCATACAAGCATCATAACAGGTGAAAGTCAAAACAATCAAATTCAACTCACCCTCTCTTAGGATCCACAACAATAGCACGAGGATGCAGCATATTCCCATAAATGATCATTTTCCTTTTAGAGACATCCTCTAAGCGAGCTACACTGATGGCCATTAGTCCTTCATCAGTCCAATAGATATTTCTTCCCATCCAATCAATTGCCAGGCCTTCACAGTTATTTATTCCCTGGTCTAATAGCATTTCACGGGAAGATCCATCAAGTTTCTGTCGCTCTATCACATACCTTTGCATGAAAAAGAGCAGTCATTTACCAAATGTGCTTTAATTACATAAAAAATAGTGCCAACTGTGCTGTTTCTTTCTGAGCATACTATTTAACAATTCTCTACAAATAATCTCCTCTACTCTAATATTTTCCAATAAGATTCATCCATACAAAATTTTCAAGTTTAACTTTAGGATCACATTCAATAAATTGAACCAACTTTTGACCTTTAATATTAATGGCATGTGATTGTGAAGAACTATGAAAGAGAATACACTAATTTTTTGGTGTCAACAATTAAATTTTTGGAATCTATTTTTTTAGAATGGCCCATTTTCTGCACGAAGAGTGCATCATACATTAACTCTACAATGAAGCAGTTTCACCAGATGGACAATTAGGTAAGAAAAACGAATTTTTTAACATCAGTTGTGAAAGGGCATCAAGATCTCTCCAAGACTACACTCATATGACACTGCGCTTCTTTTCTGGTTTCTCTGACACGTTTACCACTGGAGATTGTGACAAAAAGAAACACCACCAAGAAACTTATAATCTAAAAAGCTACTAATCAGAAAAAGAGAGATTCTTTGGGAAACCAAGAAATCTAAAACATAAAATTTCATATAATAAATATGTAAACAAAGGTAATACCAGTATTAAGTTAACTATTTGGAATAAGTAGATTTCTATCCTGTTGGGGTACAGCAAAATTAGATTTTGAAAAAAAAGCAAATTACAATGAAATAGTTGTAAAAGAAACAATCATCTGGTGTGGAACAACTTTTTTTTTAAATGATAGCATTTTCTAAGCAAAATTTTCAAGTTTTTACCTTTGAACATCAGAGTAATAAATATACTGCGTTTTGACATCATAGTCGAGAGCTGCAGGTCGTGTGAGATCTGTAATGGGAATCATTACTTCTTGATGACCTCCACTCACACTAATTCCTTTAATCATTGCAGGTCTGCCTTTCCCATACAGTAAAAACGTTGACTGCCTAGCCACTGCAATTAGTCAAACCAAATTTGAAACTTAAACAAGAGGAGAAATGAAAATAAATACTTTGAAGTTTCCACTGAATACTCAGGCCAGTTTTGACACTGTGAAGCCATCATCTTGTAAATAAAACCAGAAAATTCTTCTTTAGAAAACCTAAGAATCAATTATAAGGACTTAATTTATCCAGTGTCCGGCCTTTAAATTGCTGGACACTCTTTCGAAGGGGTGGTCTGCAAAAGCCTGTAGCTTCATCAATGTTCAGCCACTCTCACCTTTAATTGCTATCCTGATTGAATGGTGACAAAAGAATTGACCCAAATGGTTCATATAATTCAATGAAGAAGGCTCCACAGTGTCCAAACCAGTTGGAGTAAAACTGCTTTGTGAAAACTACTAATAATTATATTTCTTCCTCCAATATTCCACTAAGTTAGGCTACATCACATAGATTATTTAAAAATGGTTATTAAAATAGTTGTGTAGCTATTCAAGAAGCAGGGACAGAGTTGATATACATTTCAATGACAATATTAGCACAAGAAAATAATGGTAGAAACAATAATTGAATTTAAAACAAATTAAATTGAAAACAATTATACATAAAAATTGTATACTGGTAGTTTCTCTAAAATTTTCTAGAGAATGATAAATTTAACACATTGGCCAAATAACGCATTACAGTAATTTACACTTTCAGACAAATATTTTCCTACTTAATTAATGAGTTTTATTTAGCACAATGCTATTCATTAAATACAAATAAATAAGACAATATACTGCATTATAGACTATGGTACAAATTAAAATTGGCTTTAACAACAAAGGAGTCTGCTATGAATAAAGGATACAATTTAATAGAGTACCCACCCACACATCTTCCATCTTTGACTAAACGGTAGCCTGGTTGACATATACAATGATTTACAGGTGTGTTCTTCTTCCATGCTGGAATGCAAATATGCTGGCATCCTCCATTGTTCACTTTGCAAGGATGATCCACTGTAACATAACCATTTATTAATTAAACATTTTAAAGCAAGCTCACTATTATACAAAAATTTACAACAAGGACACCAACTTTCAGTCAGTTGATATTAAAACTAACACAGCATTGATCTTAAGTTTAAATAATTAAAATTTATGGGAAACACAACTGAGCCACAGAATTATTCATAAAATAGCAATGAAGGATTAAGCATCATGAAATGCTTGCCTGAACTTTGATTTAATTTTATGAAGTAGGCTAAAACTGTATAAAAATCTATAATACAAAATATAAAAAACTACCAAATACTAAGATCCAAATTTTTGGACAAAAATTTAGTTCCTATTCAGGTGAGAACATCTTTATAGGTAGAACTGAAATAATATTCAACCAATTACAAAATTTGAGTTAGGTTTTTCTTATCTTTTTCACAATAATTGAACTTTACTTGATTAAACAATTGAAATCCTTGAAAATTAAAGCTAGAAATAAAGGAAATCTTGCCTTAAATTCACTCTTTTGCATTAGAGAACATAACCAAGTCAAATAATTACGTATTACTTTTCACTAAAAATCATCAAAAGTAATCCAGCCATAATCAAATTATATGGCATATGTGTGAACAACTCAGATACATGGACACTCATAAATATGAAGCCAAGCATAAGCCAAGTAATGACGATAATTACAATACAATGCTTATTTTCCAGGGTGAAATTGGCCAATTCTGTGCTAGCAACAAAGGTCATCTTAAACCAATTACTTTAAATTTTACTACCATTCTAGACTGATTAGGACTTTATTAAGAGATTAAATGTCTATAATTTATTTTTGGAGTTTTTTTGGTTAAGTGCAGAATTTTCTTTCAGTTTTCCCTTCTATGTCTAATGTACAATGAATAGAATTTAAATGAAATCTATTGTGAAGAACAAAGCTTACCATCTGGTTGTCTTTGCCGATGGAAAACATGGATGGCAAAAGGTTTGCTGAAATTACCCAAGGTTTGGTGGTCATCGGATTTGAATTTGTTCAATCTAATAACACTATAGTTTCTCCAACTTGTAACAAACAAATTGTTCTCAAACACTGTAACTCCATAGAGATTTTGGACCTGAGGATACAAATAAAATTATATTGGCTATATTTATATTCATCAGAGACTTTGCACATAATATAAAAGGAAAAATATTTATTTTATTAAAGGAATTTTTAAACTTTGCATTTATATGCAAAAACCTGCAAGTGCTAATTCTCATTCAAATTGAATCTCAAAACAGTTTAGAGAGCATATGGTGTAGATTTTTTGTATATACTTTCAAAATTATCAATTCATAACTAATGCTTAATATAGGCATAACTAAGTAATCCAGGAAGTGTGAATAAAGGTGGCAACATCAGCATAAATATTAATTATATGAGAATTTCATATGAACTTTATATTAAATTTTTATATTACATATTTGAACTGCAAATCTCCATTAATTAAGACTTACATAAGATGATTATCTACAAATTTTTCCCATTCAACAATTTCTCATTCAAAAAAGAGAATGTCAAGCTGTTAACTATGTGATAATGGAATGATAGATTTAAAAAATAATTTGAAAGGATAATCATAGATATACACAACGTACATGAAATCCTTTCTTCACAGTTCGGCGATTGGTCCCGTCGTATGAAACACGCTCCACAAAATCCAAGTAACCATCCACCCAATATACATGTTTGTTGGGATAATCAAGTGCTACTCCATAAGGATAGACAATTTTGTGCTCAACAAGAGGAGTCCGCTCTGTCCCATCAAGATTGGCCCTCTCAAGCATTGGGGTGGACGCTCCCCATTTTGTGAAGAACATAAGTCTGGAAAAAAATCACATTATCCAAATGTAACTGTGAATATTTAACTAATTTGAAAAATCAAATGAGGATATAGTCTAAAAGAAACTTTTTTGTACATAGATCAAGAATGATGTATATCAGGAATTGTGAAGTTAAAAACAGAGGTATGTACTTCAATTTAAAACAAGTGAAACTATTCTTCTAATAAAACTATATGATCATAGGTGGTTGTTACTCTTTACATGAGTTGTAGAATTAAAAAAAGGGGGATTGCTACTGAAAAAATTGAGCTCTCAAAATGGTGGAAAGTAGATTTTCATAACTGAAGAATAATTAATGTGACTTTAAAATGGATCTTTAGCTTTAATTCACTCATTTATACATTTTTCTATTAGAATCACCCATTTATGATTGATACCCTTTTGCTGGATCCAGAGCTATGCCTCTTGGTTTGCTCAAATCGACATCAATCAGGATAATACAGGCCTTCATAGTAGCATTGCATAAGAATATCATCTCCCTAGTGTCATCCAGGAAGTACCAGTTCAGACTGACCCAATCCAAGGCCAAGTGAGTCATGGCTGAAAAAAATAATGCCCAGTGAATGAATAAAATACAATCATAAAATACAATTCAGAGAAAGTGAATAATGGAACTTACATTCAAGAGAGAACATGGTTGGAAGTGGTGGGTCCCAATATACAGAGAGGTTATAGACAAGAGCACAACGAATCAAAACACGAGTTACATTGTGATGAATGAAGCAGAGAGACTGGTTTCGATGGTAAAAGTCAAGAGCTAAGGTGTTATGTTGCTCTGCTGAATTTACACTTGTTTTCTTGTGAATCTTCTTAGATTCTTCTTCCTTACCAGGCCAACATGAGCTACCATCAAACCTTATACAATGAATGTCCTGGCTGGTGGCAAATATCAGAGCAGGAGGATCATTCGGGGGCACTGAAAATACAAAAAAGTCAAATAATATTTGACAAGAAAGAAAATTTATGATGACAATGAAAGAAAAAATACAACATCTATTAATTTACAAATTAATGCAATTAATAATAATATGCAACACTGAAATACTGGCAAAGATTTAAGATGTAATTAAGTAATATTATCATCACACTCCAAATTAGATATGAGGTAAAGGTTTTTTAGAAATACACAGCAATTCGAACACAAAATTCTGAATAGGTGGAGAAATAAAATGTTGCATTATGACTAGGACTAATAAAATTGAAAGAGTGCCAAGAAATAAACATCAGCACAAAATATAATCATACTTTCAATTGAGTGAGAGAATATTTCTTTATAACCAGAAAATTTATTATAACTTGACCAGGATTTTCTCCCAATATAAAAACATATAATGAAATTCTAATCACAGCTGACTGACCTCAAAGCAATTTTGAAAATCCTAGAATTGCAACAGTAGGTATTGTTTTTATTTTAATAGAGTATAATGGTATAGAAAGTAAAGAAATTATCCTAGTTATGATTTATACAGAGCAAAAAGCAAGCACTATTCAGCTTGGAAATAAGATTCATAAAAAATACCAGTATTTACTGTTTTTTTATCAAGAAAAATCATTTACATGCAAAGTTTGAGAATTTTCATTTGTAATATAACATGTAATTAAGTGATTTTATAGAGAAATTTAACTGCTAAATTGTATGGAGTGCAGAGATATATATTAACCCAAATATCACCATCAGGTGATTGTAGGACAATACCCAAATTTTATCTCAAGAACGCAACAGTAGATGCTAAGTAAAAGAAGCATTGGTCCTAGAGGATTGGGCAAATATATTGTAAAACCATTTTTAGGTGAAATCTCACATTTTATCAAAAAGCATACAAATTTAAGCTTTTAAAAAATAATTGTCTTCAATGAAGTACTCTTTCTTATTATATTTATTTCAACCTCAAATGGTTAACTTCCATAATTTGCCTTTGCAAAAAATAAAATGAGCAGATAATGACATAAACGTTTGATGCATTTCTTACAAAATCCATTCTAAATTACTAACCATTAGAGCTTGAAGATGAATGAAATATATAATACAATGTCTAGTAACTGAAAGGCATTGTATAATGTCCAACGTTCTCATGCCTTTCTCAATCTTCAAGCTGATATATATACGTATTAAGATTCTAAAATGCATACATTCATTTTGATAAATCCTTAAATAATAATAAAGAGGAACACAATAGTATTTAGGAAAAGAGGTAGGAATAATCACGAGAGGATAGTAAAGGATGTATCCAATAGAACTCACCATTCACAGCTTTGCAAGAGTCATTCTGTTGGACATAGCCATTGACACAGAAGCACATGTACGAGCCAGGGAAATTGGTACAAATTTGGTCACAAATACCATCCAGTTGGCACTCATCAAAATCTCCATTGAAAGAAAAGAGAAGGTATGCATTATTATCATAATTATTACACTGTACTTACTGTAATATAAGACAGATATTTTCCTGTCTTAGAAAACTATGGGATCTTCTAATATTTCCAATCTATGAATAAAATTTTAGCATACAAGAAGAGCGTTAATTTTTATGTATAGTCCATTACATATGGTCTTGAAGCCCAAGATATACAATATAACTATAGTCTGTATTTTTTTACTTGCCAATATGATTTTACTGAAAGTTATTGCATATATCTACTGTACAAAGTACAGTGCTGCATTGACCAAAATATTCTTACATATTGTATGAGTTTGCAGAATATTTAAGGTAAATGGATAAAGGGTTTTTGTTTCCTGCTAGGGAATACTACTCCAGGTAGAAAAGAAGGGAAGGGTTTAAGCATGTCTGAACTTTCAATGATATTACTCTAAATCTGAATTTGTATTTCCTAATAAATGAAAAAGGGAATTTTGTATTGTCCATCATATTTCCTACATAATTAGCCAAAATTTTAAACACCTTCAAGCATAGGCTTTGTTTTTGCAAATACATTCCATAGAACTGACTATGCAGGTATCTTAGCTTCATCGGTAATGGTTATTCAACATTTTGCTGAATACGCTGTGCCTTCATGGGAAGTCAACTAAGTCCTTGGATACTTTGCAATGGATTACTACGATTTGATAATGGAAGAGCTACAATTTATATTATAGATATTTCTTTTAATCAGCATAGTCCTTGATCCCAATTACACAAAATATGATGTATTTATATGCAAATTTGAACCCCATATCATACAAATTTGACTTATTCAATTTTTGGCAGTCCCACTAATTGCACAGCTTTGGGGTATTTCTGTTCTGTATTTAGTTTATTTGGTCAGTCAGTCATACTGTACATACTAGAATATGTTTATTTCTACTTCACCAGAAAATTTTTCTCACTGCACTCTGCTTCAGTAGTAAATAACAATATGATTATTACAATGCATTAAGCAAAGCTAATCCTGACACATGCAACATGAATGTTAGAGGCATAATCCAATCAGGTAGAGAAATAATCTTTATAATATGAGATGTTATAGAATTTAACAGACCTTAAAATTCAGGAAAAATTAAGAAATCCATATTTTAGTAATTTGACCAAATAAATTACAGGCCCAAGACACAGGCTGCCAAAGATGGCACCTTGGGCACAATTTCTCTCATGCAAGCTTTGGCAAAATATTAAAATACGTCAAGATATATTGTTTCTGTACCTTTCATTTGAAAGATAATCTTTTTCTGATAAAAATGATATGCTTGTCTGCTTCTATTGATGCTAACTATGCCTACTGCTAATAAAAATTAATTCCACGATTACTAACTTTATGCCACATTTAAATAATTTTGAAACATCAAAGAGAATTTCATGAGTACACAAACACATTCTTTACTTTGTTTCATCCAATAAATTTTCATCAGTCATAGATCTTATCATGATTGTAAATTCACTATTGACTATTTAGTATTTATTATTTAAATTTTTGAGATCGTGACGAATGCCTTGGTTTCATGATATCTTAATTTTATTCTCATAAAATTAGTCATTCAAGAGAATGGACTTGCAAGGAGTAGTTTTAGATACAAGAAGAAAAGAGATGATGGCTACACAGAAAATGTAACCAATTTTTGGTTAACTAATGAGGCAAACGATTGGCTTTGGTAAGTCGCAGTGCATCTAAGGATGGAAATAATCTTGAGCTGGTTGCATAGGGTTCTTAAGCTGTATCTATACCATGTGTTTCAGGTGAAAGGAATAAGGACCATGAGAAAAGTATGTCTTAAGCCTGATAGCTGCTGAAGTGGGAGCATCTTAAACAGGTTTTACTGTAATTCTTTTAGGCAATTGCATTCATACCAATTACAATATATCAGCCTGAGGCAGTAAAAGAGAATATAAAACCCTTGTTGAGCTTTCAAATTTAGATCAAGACTACAATATGGTGGAAATTTACACAAATAACTTTCATATTGTACATTGGAGTATAAATAAATATAAATAAGTGAATAATTAATTTACCTTCTATGTTAGTTGAAAAATACATAAGCATCAAAAACGACCTTTTCAAAACAACCATTTGCTAATGAATCAATACTATTGAAAAAAGTAATTTTCAACTTACTACAGTAGAACTAATTATCAGGTATTAGGACCTGTAAATTAAATGCAAATTTTAAAATCAAGAAGAACTGATTGCTAAGAACTTTATTGCATAAAAAATTAAGACAAAATGAAGTTAATGAAAATTATGACCATTCAAAATTTAATAACAAGTAAGTAATTACCAACACAGCTAGTGCCATTCGGTTGTCGTCCTTCGGGACAATAGCAGAGAGGTCCTTTTGGTGAAGATTTGCATCCATGAGAACAGTTCATCTCTGCACAAAGTGTTGAATTTGCTACAAGTCAATTCACTTCATCAGAACATTTACTTTGCCAGAAAATAAATGAAGAAAACTTCAAGCACACAAACTTCTCGCAAAATTTTCCAAAATGCTGATATTATTCCAACATTAAAACCAAGAAGATAAATGAATGTACTTACAGCAAAAATCTCCTTCATCCGAGCTATTGGGGCAATCTGCCTTTCCATCACAGAGACCTACAATTGGTTTGCATAAAAAACTACTTTCGTTGCAGCGGAAATAATTTGAAGGGCATGTATGTCCTTTTGAGCCTGAAGAAGAAAAGGAATGCATTAAATTCAAATTGCAGCTATTACATACAGGCAATCAACCCTTAGTAACTAAGAGATAAAGGTTCTCCAAGCGCCGAAATAGCGGCGACCGTCTAAGGGCGATTACCGGGAAACGGATAATCGTTTAGCGGTCCCAGTTCTTCAGAATCCCATTCAATCATCATTCATTCCGATTCAGCATTGGACCCCCCATGAAATGGAAGCATTGTTTTCGAAATGTGCATCGGGATTCTGAAGAACTGGGACCGCTAAACGATTATCCGTTTCCCCGTAATCGCCCTTAGACGGTCGCCGCTATTTCGGCGCTTGGAGAACCTTTATCTCTTAGTTCATTGACCGCCGAGTTCCTTTTTTCTCCTTCTAACCCTTAGTAAGTCTTGTCAAAAATAAGTTCCTTAACTGGTAGCAAAGGGCCAATTTTGATTAAATTATTGCAAGCCTTTAAAATGCGGAGACAGTTGATTTTACTTATGTAAAATAAAGAATAAACCTTTAGATAAACACTGTATTTTTACCTTGAATTTGTATAGACTTTCATTTATTAAACAAATCATTGAAAAATTACCTGAATTTCTGGTATTTTATACAATTCCTACTAAAACTTAACTTATGAACATCAAACTTTCAGAACACTTAGGAGTAGGTCCAAACTATGGATAAAGTCCATTAAATTTCAGCAGGTTCACTCTACCACCTTCGGTAAGCATAGAAAACTACTACTTCACCGTTAGGAAAAATATGATGATGGAAAAAGTATTGGACTTTTCTTGAAATTTTCTGCCAAGGGGTTTACAGCCATTCCAAATTGATTTCAAACATTTACAAATTTGTAAAATCTCTCGTAAATAGGATTGCCAATACATTAACTTTGATCATTTTAAAATTTTCTTTTAATTCTTTTCCTGGATAAGTATTGACCTTATGTTTCAAATTTAGAGTCAGTATTCTGTAGTCAAAATCAGCCCGTGAATAAAGAATCTGGGAAAGGGGCCAGTTGTGCCAATGTTTGCTTTAGCCACCTGGTCTACCACCTCCTCCACACAAGGCAAACATGTGGGTGATAGAGATTGGCAGAAGCTTAAACTTTTACCCACATGATCAGCCTATCCTCTGTAAAGGACAGTTCATGGGTTAACTTGACTCATCAAAAGATGCCAGGGTTTCCTTTGGCATTTGCAGGTCAGCATTTAAAGTTTTAAGGGTTAATGGTAAAACTGCTCTTGTGAGATGAAGATTCATTCTATAAAGACTTCATGATATTTTTATTATATTATTAGTCTCCCTAGCCTTACAGCTTTTCTTACCAAATAAAAGCAAAGGAATAATCCATGTAATCACAGAATATATTTACCAATATTTGAAATAAGGGACATATTAGTGCTAGAGACATGATTTTATACCCACTCTTTGCATGGTAATAAAGACTGGGTTATTCCGGAAAAGTATGAGTGAAAGCTCAGAAAGGGCAGATAATCATGTAATGAATCAATGTGTACAGAAGACAGGATTATGTGAAGAGGATTGTTTGTTTTTAGTCTGAATGCATAGAAGGGTGGTGTGTATTGAGAGTGAATTGTTTGACGGTTAGAACTCCACGAGATAAATAAGATTCCGGTAAAACTAATATTGAAAATAAAATAATAATGAATATAATGTGAGACAGTATGAAAATTTGTGTACGTCTAATGTACCAATGGCTAAGTATCAAAGGTCAAGAGGAACAATGTGCACTAAATAGATATAGCTGCTATCTTGCTTAAACAAAAATTGAGAAATTCCACTTTAAATGAGTACTTAGATAAATTAAAATTTGCAAAGAGATTATTAAAAACTTACACCTTTCCAAATCCTCATCAGAGGTATCTGCAACCTGATTAGGCCATACTCCACAGTCTGGCTCTCCATCGCAAATCCATCCCAAGGGAATGCATTTCTTACTTGCTAAGCATTGGAACTGCCCAGGCCTACAAACCAATGGAACTGCTGTGGAAAAAGTCATATAATTAATATCAATATCATTTTAAACAATTGCTATTATTCGATCATTAAAACAGTTAAAATATTAGTCCAAAGCTGGCGTACATTTAAGATTAATGTTGTCTTTATATTTGCTTTATGCGTTACATGTTAATTTTCTTTTTTAGCTGGTTTATCTTAGCTATTTAAATCCCTAAAGTTTTTCAATTCCTCGAATTAACATATATTTTTCGTTGCAAACAACATGAGAACTCCAGAATTCCATTGATGGTTCCTTGCTCCAAACAAAATGAAATTTGGAATAGAAACGTTATGCTCTAATTCCTTGTACAACTACAGTAAGTGGGATCATTTGAAATAGGTTTACATATACAACTGACTACATTCTCATTAAAGGGTATTGAGAAGAATTTGCAGTACACTAGGTTGGCATTCATTTATTACGATTTACTAAATTTCATAATATTATATTGGGAAGATGTCAATCTTAATTTGTCACATCTTAAATATTCTTGCAGAATTACCAGTAATCATTTATTGAAGTGATTTAGTGTATAATAAAGCTATGGCTATAAGCTTTCCAAAAAATGAATGAATATTGTTGAAAAATAAAGCCCATGGGAGTCATTTTCAATACCAACTCATTCTTTGATCATTTTGAATAATTTCTTGTTAACAATGTAACAAAAAACTAAGAGAAAATATTTGTATATTATATTCAGTCAATACAACATCAATAGCCATTTCTTTCTTAGTGAAAGATGAGGAGCCTAGACCTAAATTTGGCATTTTGTAAGGCTTAAGGAGATTCTTCTCTTAAATATAAACAGACTTGAATATTGTCTTGTTTACTTATATTATTCTGTTCTTCACATATAGTTATGCAAGAAAAAAATAAAGTGACTCTTTGAGTTTGCTTAGTAATAGGATTTATTTTCTCAGGTACAATATCTAAGTAGTACTATTTAGATATGTACAACATGCAAGTGCCTTTCGTTAATTACAAGTAAGTAAACATGCAAGATCCTGATGAAAAGATGTTTCATATCTCTTGATAGTTGTATGCAGCTCAAATTCCTCAGAAAAGAAATATTAGCCTTTATTATCACATATACCTGTAAATGTGTAGAAACAAATTATTATTACTATTATTATTACATAAACACTATAAGTAGATACATAATCTGGTGGCAATGGGAAAATTTGACATGAATACATCTGTACATATTAGACCAGTCCTGATAACATACTTTCTCATGAATATATTCAATTAATAAAAATGTTAATTAAAATTCACATTCTAAACATTATAAATTGAGATAAAAACACACAAAGACAATCAGGTATTTGCCCAAGGAGGAGGTAAACCCACTGGAAAACCTCACTCAGACAGAAGACAGCACACACAAGCCAACAAAATACTCAACATATAGCATTGAGAACAAAATACATCAATATATCAATAAAATACATCATTGAACTACACAAGCCAAAGTTCACCCAACCCTATTCTAATTTTGCTCAGTGAATACAATTTTCTTAGTTTTACCTTTATGCACTCAGAGTCAAATCTAGTTGCAGGAAGAGCATTCATTACATTGATCCATTGTTCTGTTAAGAAATGAGAATTTAGCCCCAACAGTTCTTTGAGGGGGAGTTTCGATGTTATATCTTTGTTCTTTTCTGCTTAAGTAGGAGGGGTTTATTATCCAACTTGTAACATCTGCTCAGGCTGACTCTCCACTATACATGTTATTTAGATTTCCTAACCCGTAAAATTTTCTTTTGTTTTCCTAAGTTTCCCAGCATAGATTTTCTAGCATTTCTGTTACAGAAGGAGAAGAAATTGGAACTTGACTATACATGAATCAGAGTTTTCAAAAACTCTTCAATTGACGACACACAGGTGAATATCCAGACAATTTCTCGAAATGAGCTAGGAAACTCCGAGAATTTTTTCTTCTTCTATTCTTCCCTTCTGCCAGATGGTCATTAGCATATCAGAGAGTTTTTTGAACCTCTTATTTCAGTTACACTTACAGTTCTTTTAAAAAACCTTCATAATGAAGTGAGCAAGGGATCAAATAATGTCTCTTTGTTGTAGGTCTTATCTTGCTCAAGTGCAAGTGATTCTCAAGCGAGAACAGTGGATGTGGACGGCACCTTTACCTGCAGATGCTCTTTTGTGTTTATCCTTTGATTTTTACCTAAATAGAGCATCCTCTATTTAAACCTCATTATTTTTTGTATTCTCTCATATAAAATTTAGTCTTCTTTAATAGCAGCAGTTGTGGCTATACATCTTCTACGGAGGAAGGATAGTGTAAATCATAGAGGAAAGGTTGAGAAAGACAAGTTGTGGGTAGAAACGGCATAAAATAGAACAAATACAACTTTATTGATTGATTGTGAGACTATTAAGTCACCTCTCACATGTATGCCTTTGAAATTTAGCATCAGAAATAAACTATAGTAACAAATCTAGCAATACAATAAGGAACAATAGGAATATTAGGAAAGAACTACTGTCTAGACTAAATAGAACCTCATTGTCAGTCAAATACATAGGAAAACTTTCCATTGCAGGGAAACACACTAGAAAGGATGCATGAAAAACATGCTACAGTTAATGATAGTAATACATATTTTAAGTTAAAGGATATTGTTTTCTGAAAAAAAAATATCAAAAAAACTTATGACAGCATGAGAAAGTTTCCACGCCAAAAGACACAGAATATTGAAAAACATGTAAATAGATATTACATAGTAAATGCATGAAAACAAGTACTCTGGTATGGGTATGCAAGAATTAACATGCTTAATAAATAAGGATGTAAAATTTATCATACAGTATGAAATATGTGAGCATCAATGATGGAGATAAGATATAATGGGATATAAGATAGAAAAATCACTAGAAAATTGAAGAATAAGGTATGGAGGAGAAAATATTGAAAAGAAATAATAAAAAATAGAGGTTAGAAGTATACTATACACAACTGATAAAAAAGCTACCAAAAATATAACATTTGATAATATAAATTGTTAAATGCATTCAGAAAAAACATTTATCCATATAAAATGTTCATCTATCAAAAAAATATGATTAAAGAGAGAGAATCACAAGGAAGTGGAATTCAAGAAGCCTCTTATAGCAATGCTGGGGCCTTTGCAAAGAACTGCACTTGGGGGGATATGAGAACTAAACCTTTATGATCAATTAATCAATTAGAGGCCAGTCACAGCTCTATAAGAAACAACTTTCTTTGATGAATATAGAGCAGTTATCCCAAGGGAATCTCTTCTATCCAAATACAGGTCCATTTGTTGCAGAGAGCACCAATGGTAGAGGGGTACAGATACTAGTAGACAAAGGAGCCAGAGTAACTCTTATTAATGATGAATTGGTTAATAACCAAAATAAAAAGCCTCAAAAACAGTAGTATTGGTAGTAGTTCAAAGAAGCATTGCCTACCCAGTATGAATGTCCATTTGTGATACGACAGAGAGAGAATATATCACAAAGATAATGGACAAATGCATATTAGGAATATCAACTAGAACAAAATTTGACATATCTAGGATATGAACCACAGCTCTCTACATTTTAAGGATCAGGAGGTGGCTCTTTATATTGATGGTGAATCTAGCATTGCATTCTCAGAGCAGCCATATAAATTCCACCATAGTCTAGAGTGTGGACACAAAAGGGCAAGATAGAAGAGTTTTGAATATAGCTGAACCAACTGAACTATATCTGCACTGCCCATAGGAAAAAAAAACTATTGAACTTTGGCAGAAAACTGCTTGGCAACCTGGAAACTTATTGGATATGATACAGCAGGTTGAAGGACTACATATCTCCAGAGGCCAACCTATGGAATGGGTGATATGCGATAGGGAATGGACTAGAAGGTCTGGGGAGAGATTGATGGTAGTTCGGATAACAAGATGACATCCACCTGGAAGGGAAATTCCCAGCACAGATGACATGAAATTGACATAGATAAACCAGATAAAGAAGCAACAATTACACAGTTACAAGCAGCTGAAATGTGGTCAGAAACAAAAAATATATATCTAAGATCAGATGATAAACCCAAGAGACTACATGAAACATGTAATGAAAGACCCAAGTGTTATGGATGCAAAATAGAGAAAATTCATACATGGATGGCATCAAGCCATCATGAATGGATGGTCTCTATAAATATAAAATATAGAAAAAATTAAATTCTATAAAATTAAGAATACAGTCAATAATTATGAGCCAAATTTTTTACTCTCCTATTTCTCCAAAATATTTCAAACTTCTACGGTGTACAAAAGAGGGTATTTCCAAAGGGTTGGCACTTGGGCCTCTAATATTTATCAACTGAATCCATGACATAAGTTTTATATTTAACACACATGTAATACCATACAATGATGACAATACTGTAAAAAGGATTTTTGGTAGCCACTCTCTGTCTATTGTGCAGTTAATTTACATCTATCTTAAAGGTTGTGTTGTGTGTATATAGAATGGAGCAATCTTGTGCATTTGTTATAATGATAGTGTATTGTAAGAGGTGCATTCAAATTCTAAGGTCTTCAATTTGTTTTTTCACAAAATTGAAACTACTGACATTTCTCAACGTAATTTCCCTACAAAACTTAAACTTTTCACAACATTGATACCATGATTAAATGGCTACTGTGAACATTTCTTCAGGAATCTATTTTAACCACCGGAAAATTACTGATGCAATAGTGGCACCACTGGAGAATGTGTGATCACAGAAAGCATCTTTCATCATTGGAAAAAGCCAAAATCGCTTGGAGCCAGGTCTGGTGAATAGCGAGAATGAGAAACCTCTAGGATGTTTTCACTAAGAACTTCTGAAATCTTCTTCTTTGATGCATACATTTGGAGGACACTTTTTTGCATTTTTAGATCATTTTGCAGGAGTGCACAGTGACCTTTCACACTTAATAGGTCCTCCAAAACAGCAGCTTCCTTTTTCTTGACCACATTGTCAGACTGACTCGTGCAAGGCAAAGGTTGTTTCAGAGTGTTGTCACAAGACTTCTATGAACTGCCTCAATTATAAATACACATTCATGACAACAACACTGCAGTACTCACTTAACTGGTGATGAATTTCAATGGGTATCACACCACACAAATGAAGAAAACAAATGATTACTCATTGTTCTTGTAATGAAAATCTTGTCACTTCTAGTATCAAAAACACTTCTCACTCACACCACAATTGCTAGAGTGCTGTGTGCCTGTTATATCCGCAATGCACACATGACAAGTACACATATGTTAAGCCAAATTGCAGGTTTCTTCTTCTCTCCATTGTGAGAATATAAATCAGAGACCTGAGAACTTGAATACACCTTATAATATGTATACTTTTATTTTAAAATTTTTAAGTAACATGAGGTACAAATATTGGCAGAAATATATTAATTTATGTTAAAAAATGTACAACCATTTGGATCTGACTAGATATAATTCGCTTTCAATAATAAGAAGACGTAGGTGAATTACATACATAAACAATTGTTATTATTAGACAATATTTATAAATAATTCAATACATAATACTAAACAATTATTGATTGTACAATAAGTCAGAACACTGCTACCAGTCTTGTGTCCAACTACAGCAGAAAACTAATAAAAAATACAATTGGGTCAATCACTTCTCTGAAACTTGTCTTTCAAAGAAAGTGTTTCTTACTTTTTCTTATCATATTCCCAACTTTCATTTCTCGTGAATCAAAGCTCATTTCAAAACAACCAAAACAGATAAGTCAAACATATTTTATTATTCTCCCTATATTGAAGATTGCTTCACAAGAGATTTACAAATTGATTTGAAGCCATCAAGTGAAATTTCCTGAGGTCTTATAGTGTAATACATTCTATACACCAATATATTTTTTTACTTTGTTAATATCACCTTGATATAATTCATTATCTGATAAAATATAGATCAAAAGAATAAGGAGCTTATCCAACTCTCAAGGGTCACATAACCTCACCAATTTAAGACTGTAGGCATTCACATTAATTTTGCAGAATTAAAGTCAATAACATGTGTCATTCTTCTATATTTTTGGTTAAATGGTGAGTAGATAAGCAGAAGTTATCATCAATGGCATGATCAAGGCAGTCTAATTTTAGATAGGATATCTAACTATACAGGTGATTCATCAGATCTAGCATGTCCGTCCAATTATAGACAGGACATCTAAATACAAGTGATAACCAAAATCAGGTGGTTCATCACATCCATCAAGGCAGACTAATTTTAGAGAGAATCTTTAAACATACAATTGATTACCACAATCAGGTGATCCACGGGATTCAGCAAGGCAGTCTAATTTTAGATAATAATCTAAATATAATATACTAATGTTTACCACAATCAGGTGATTCGTCAGATCCATCAAGGCAGTCTGGCCTCGAGTCGCACTTCCATCGCAGGGGAATGCACAGTCCATCATCGCAACGGAATTCGTCTGCAGCACATGTCGCGGCTAACGTAATGAAAAAAAGGGAAGGGCTCAAAAGATGTCATGCATATTAAGTATGTGCATCTTGAAGAACGGCTACATAAACATGCACACTCTCATTCCTCTATTTCAAATAAAATTTCCCTATTCATTAAAATATACAAGGAACATGAGTAAGCTGCTAAGGAATGACTACTTGTTTTGCAAGTGAAATAAAATTAACTCTAATTACCAAGATGTTTTAATGACTAACTAATTACCAAGACCAAGACAAGCTATTTTATACCATCCATCTCATATTTTTACTCTTTCCAAGGGATTCTTAACTTGAAATTATAATAAACAGAATAGCGTTGTCTATAATGGCCAAAATAGCAATAAATACCATTTTTAACAAACTGATGTAAAAATTCATGAATCATGATTCAATATACTTCATTTTGAATATAAATGAACATTTGAAATGCAGTTTCCTTGAATAAATTATTAAAAACATACCAAGAATAATGTTTGGGAATATCAACAAATAAGGTAGGTCATACTTAAACATAAATATGAAAAATCAATTACATCTACATCTACATCTACATCTGTACCCTGCAAGCCGCCTTTCGGCGTGTGGCAGGGGGTGCAAGCACCAGGACTCTATTTGCCCAGTCGATTATTTTCGCGTATTGTTCTGGGAAAAAAAGAATTCTTGTATCGACTGGTTTTAGCATCTATTTCTCTGATCTTTCTCGCTGGATCAGAACGGCCTATAAAGCAAGGAGGGCGCATAATCTCAGCTACATCTTCTATGAACGTGCTCTGTCTGAATTTATCAAGTAATTTAAATCTCTGATTGAGCCTTCTTTCTTCTAAAGATTCCCATCCTGCCTCCTGAAGCATCCGAGTAACACTTACCGATTTATCATAGCAATTTTTTACGAAGCGTATTGCCTTTCTTTGTACCTTTTCTATCTCGCGAATACAACACTTTTCAGCAGGGTCCCATACACTGCATGCGTACTCGAGGTGAGGCCTAACTAGCGCAAAGTAACATCGCTCGCGGACTTTTTCTTCGCTTTTACCGACTATTCTTTTGACGAAGCCTAGTTTCTTAAGAGCTCGCCCACATATGTTATGGATGTGGGTACCCCAAGTTAAGTTATTCGTGAGGGTTATTCCGAGATATTTTACCGAATCGACAGTTGATAATGTTTTCCCTCGAAGGCTATATGAATTATGATTGGCAAAGGATTTTCTTTCGAAAAAATTAACTACTGAACATTTATCTACGTTGAGCTCCAATTGCCAGTCGTCGCACCATTTTACTATTTTATCTAAGTCATTCGACAGGCTTAATCTATCGTCATTACTTTTTATTTCTCTGTAAATAACCGTGTCGTCCGCAAATATTCTAACGTTACTGTCGATGTGTTCATTAAGATCGTTAATGTATATTAAGAATAATAATGGCCCGATTACGCTTCCTTGTGGGACGCCTGAGGTCACCTTGACTAGGTTGGAACTAATACCATCTAATACTACTCGTTGTTCTCTATCGGACAGGAAATCTTTTATCCAACTTATTACTTGTTCATTGATGCCCGCAAGTTTTAATTTGTACAACAATTTACGATGTGGGACTTTATCGAATGCTTTCCGAAAATCCAAAAATATTGCATCGACTTGTCTTTTACTTTCGGCCGATTTCAAGATATCGTGAATTAATAACGCTAACTGTGACTCGCAGGAACGTGTCTTACGAAAACCATGTTGATTCTTAACAATGAATTTAGAGGTTTCGAGAAAACCCATTAAGGAACTAGTAATTATATGTTCCATTATTTTACCACTCAATGAAGTTAACGAAATGGGCCTATAATTCGATGGATCATCTTTTACGCCGCTTTTAAAAATTGGGGTGACATTTGCAATTTTCCAATCTTTTGGGACCTTACCTTCGCTTATAGATTTTTCAAATATTACTTTAAGAAAGGGGCCTATGCTCTCTGCTAATTCTTTAAATACTCGAGCTGGTATATCCTCAGGACCAGGAGCTTTATTTGGCTTAATCTGCCGTAAAAGTTTAATAATTCCGTCTTCCCTGAATGTGATATTCGACATTGTTTCTGCTTTATTAACTACTGGTAGGGCGCCTAATGTAATATCGGACGTAAATACGCTATGGAAATATTCATTTAAGATGTTCGCTTTTTCCTTAGAATCGTTAATTACATTGCCGCTGTTATCTTTTAACGAACTTACGGTTTGAACTTTACCTTGGACCTCACGCACGTACGACCAAAAAGCTTTTGGGTCCTCGTCTAAGTATTCGTATAAAACTTTCCTTTTAAATTGACGGAGGGCATCACGCATTATTCGTTTTGTTTCTGATTTTACTCGTTTATATTCGGCCTTTACCTGATCCGTTATTATGTTGTTAGGAAGCCTCATAACGGTTTTTAATTTCAAATGCAATCGTCTTTGTTTCATTAACGCTTTCCTAGTATCTCTATTATACCATCTAGGCTCATTATTTTGGTTAGAGTATTTGGAGGGAACATATTTATCCATATTATTACGCATTATCTGTACAAAAAGGTTCCAAGTTTCTTCGGTATTTAAACGCATCGCGCGCGTTTCGTAAAACGTAAAATCGGAATTGAGTTTATTACGAAATCCTCCAAAATCGGCTTTAGAGTAGAGATAAATTTTGCGCTTGGGTTTTTGGTGCCTTGTCAAGTTAATATCGATATCTATAATCACAGCTCTATGGTCGGATAACCCATCGCATACTGATGCGCACCTTACACGCTCGGGGCTGTTAGTTAAAAAAAGATCTAATATACTTAATTCCCTAGTTGGCTCCTTAACGATTTGATGTAACGAATTTTTTTGCATAACACTGAACAAAGTCCTACAAGAATCGCTATCCCGAGCTCGTTTCTTAATTACGTGATTCGGCCAATCGATATCCGGGAGATTAAAGTCCCCTCCAACAAAAGTAATGCTGTTATTATTTTTACGAGAATAAAAGTTAATTTCTTCATTCAGGCAATGTAAGACTTGACGTGGAGAGTTGGGTGGTCGATAAAAAGCACACACATTTAAACTCGGCTTATTGATTTGAATAATTTTGCACCAAACGCTTTCGATGCTGCTATTTGAAAAAGTGTGTAAACTACTCTGAAGGAAACTTTTAACCGCTATAAATACGCCACCGCCCGTTCTGTCCTGACGATCCTTACGATATATTTTAAAATCTTTCGGGAATACTTCATAGTCGCAAATATCTTCTGTGAGCCAACTTTCGGTGCCTATAATAATATCTGAATCGTTACTCCGAATGAAATGTTCTAAATCGGTTACTTTATTTTTGACGCTTCTACAATTTATAATCGCGATTGATAAATTATTAGCGCTGGGAGAAGCCCGAGAGTCGCATTGTGAATCATTATTATTTATATTTAACGTATTTGCTACTTTTTCCGGATTAATGACTATTTCTGATTCACTTTTACTCGCATTATCTTTACTGGATAAACCCTTTAACCTAAAAAAAACCTGCAGTGCTCAAAAATCCTATGAGCCACCCCTCTCGCAGCCGCAGCAGTGTAGTGAACACCAGAGCTGTTCAAGGCGAGGGGGTACGATTGGAGGGTCGGCCGAAGGTCAACGAAGTCAACTCCCAAGTCCCGACAAAACTTCCACAGCCTCGCATTCAGACCAGAAATTTTCCTCCGAACGCGATGGTCGCAGTCGGTTCGCGGGACAATACTGCAGATGGACAGCCGCACATCGATGCCAAGCGACTTCCGCACGCGCACAACCTCGGAATTCAGGTCCTCAAAAGAACGCAGAATATCCTCGGGAGCACGGTGGCAGACGTCGTTGACCCCAACATGGGCCACCACCCGCAGCTGAGAGCAACCCGTTCCCTTGGCCGCCGCACCTACCGCACCCGTGACATGGGCCACACGCCCTGAGGGAATACACCAAGATGTAACCCTCAAGTCACCTCCCTCCCTCTCCGCCCTTGAACGCAAAGGCGCCACTACACGCTTGACGTTTGAGCTCCCTATCAAAACTATCCCCCCACCCCGACTTCCCTTAGGCTTGACCACTTTAGAGGGCAGAGCCGCGGGCTTGGCAAGACCAGGGGTGGCCTTCCGAACGGGCTCATCAGCACTTTGCAGCGCTGAGAACCTATTGCGGACAGGGATGGGGTTCGGCGTCACCTCCCCAGAGCCCCTGCCAGACCGCGCAGCTCCTCCACTCCTTGTAGCCAACCTCCACTCAGGCTCTAGGAACGGGGCCGACCTCGAATGATTGGGAGTTGACCGTACCCCCTCCGAGACAGTCCAACCAGCGTTGACCCTAGGACTAGGCCTAGTCATCTTCGCGTCGCGGACAGGCCCAGAGTTGGAGGGTCTCCTCCCCCCCATCGAGGTAATCCCACTCCTTCGAACCAACGAGCGAAGCTGTCTAAGGGCTCTCTCAAGGTAGCGTACTCGTGCCCGCAGGGGGCCCTCATCCACACACCTTTCAAAAGCACCATAAGCAGACCTGTAGGAAGCCATCCTATCACTAATGAGTTTAGCAAGAAACGAAAAACGCCGAAGAACTAAAATGAAAAGAGTTAGTAGGAAATAAGTGTAATTTACCACCCGCTGCGCTTCACCAGAAAGACCAAAGAATGGAACTAAGTTTCAACTGAAGAAAAAGAGAAAGCTTGCTAGCGATTTATGCACTAACGGACGAAGGAAGATTTTCAACGAGAACTTACTAACGTTATTTATGCCAGAATTTAAATCTAAATGTAATACAGCAGAAAAGGAAAGCTGGCACTAATCAGAAGTGAATACTTTTTCAAATGAAATACCCTAAATACACTGGTAATGAAAATACGTAAATTTAAAAGGCAAAGAAAAAAAAAAAAAAGAAAAATTCGCGGCTATAAGATTAGGTATAACCGCTTATGAAAGACACTACATACACACCAATGGAAAACGATGAGCAATAAACCTGGAATATGGAGGAAGTAGAAAAGAAAGATTAGAAAAAAAAAAACAAAGGTAGATGGTACTTAACGCTCGCGGGTCGGGATAAGCTGCTGCAAAGATCTCGTGTGAAGACAACTAAGATAAAAGCACTGATCACTGCTAAAAATTCACTACACTAAACACGTATTATGCACTCAATATGTAACTGAATAATCTAAGCGAACACAGGAAAATATAAAACTAGATGGTAACGCAGGTAGTACGTCTGCGGCAGCAACTCAGCAGGTGCACTCAGGAGCGAGAGATGGGCACGTCCGTCTCCTTTGACAGCTAGGTCAAGAATTAAATTGATTTATACACATTTCTTTGTATCTTTCCATCCATAATCAAACCCTATCCATTTATTTCTTAAATCTAGAACCTCATAGCATTTTACTGATGTATACGTAGCAATTTGCCCCTTCCTAGTTCAACTTGCTCATTAAGAAAAAATCAACCTATTTGCAATTTTAAAATTGACTTTCAAATTTTTTACCTGAAATTTCACAACAGTTTCCTTTGACAGATATTTCCTAGCAAAAAAGTTAATTTTGAAAAGCGGAAGGGATTATAATATGGAATCCCAAATTTAAGTCCAAGAAGACCTTCACTCACATGTAGTCCAATAATACTAATGTTATTTTATTCTTTACTGCACACAAATCAGGCCTTCCTGACTTCTAAATTTAAATATAAGGATGAGTCAGAATTTGACAAAAACAATCCAATCCAAAGATTAGAAAAATCAGTACAAAGAAGTGGGCATTCTTAGTTAACAACCTGTCTTGGTACTGTATATGTTAGTGATATTTCTCCTGTAGGTGTTGCAAAACTTTCTTTGTTAGAATAAAAGAGGTTTTCAGGAATTTACAGTTGGTAACATTGTCTAGTGTTATGGCAGAGATACAGAGAAATAAAGGAGTTGTATGAAGTCAATGGAAATGTTCTGACTTTAGTCCAAACCCTATGCAGATCGCCTTAGCCATGGCTTCACATCAGCAACTAATATTATATATTATCTTATACCAGCAGAGTATAAGAAAAGGTAACTTTAGATTGACTGATAAATACCATAGGACCAATATAATTTTCAATTAGAGCTTATAAAGGGTATAATATCAATGTTTAAAACAATTAAAATGATAATACCCAATAGATTTTTCAATTGGAGCTTATAAAGGGTATATCATCCATGTTTAAACAGTTAAAATAATAATGAGCTCAATTTCATTGCCTACTAGGAGATCTACAACCCCCTCACATCCCTTCAATAATAACTAAAGTATGAATCTTTTATTTCAACAGAATATGGCACTTCAGACTGGACAAAATTTTTCTCTTAAACATTTGCAGGGACATCTAGATTTCCATGTTTTCCATAGGAGAAGCCAAAGACATGATCCATAAATGATATTAAATACTGAATATCAGAAAATATTTATCGATGCATCTAAAATGGAACGAGCCAAAATGCTGAATGAAATAGGATGCTCATCCACACAACTGATCAAATTTTCTTGCGTTTAATTTCATCAAATCCATCATCTTTTAGCAATGCACCACTATCTTCCTAAACAAATTTTTTTGATGCATCTTGTAAAATTAACAATGATAAAATCAAAAGTAAATTCAAATTCAGGGGTGACAAATTATGGTTTTTAACCGCAAATTTTCATTGCTGAAAAGAATGCAACATTAAGTAACAAATGGGTCAATTTCAGACATTTTCCTCTGATAAACTAGAGTAATTCAAATTTCTACTTCATAACTTAAACTAGAGTGAATTCTTCATTCAAAATTATGTTTCATAAACTATACACAATGCACAGCAGAGGTTTAATCAATTTCTAAGATGTGAGGTTGGGATCAAATGGGATCACAGCTAATGAAAAAGGACATAATATTTGATGCTATAAGGGTTGGGTATCACTGATATATGAACAAACATCATGCAGGACAGATGTATCTCATACAAACTCATCTCTATATATTTACATGAGGGAATGTTTTTAAGTACTTGAATCAGTTGATATATATCTATTATATGAGGACACTTCACTGGATATAAATATATAAACAGTAAAACCCATTTAAGATGTTTCAACTTAATATGTTATTTTCTCCCAGTCCCTTTCATACAAAACACTTGATAAAAATACTACTTAATATGCCCTGCCACCTGCTGGAGACATTGGTTTTTCTTGTCCCTAGATGCAATACTACCCATTAAATCCAATAGTTTATTCAATACACCAAAATTTTTTACCATCAGAGTTTTCCTCTCACGCTTTGCTTTATCTCTAGATTTTCTTTTGAATTTTTTCTTTGGTATGACTAATTTTGTGAGATAAAAGCAGAGCTATATATGTATATCCCATCATCCGAGCCAATATGAAATCTAAGATAGAGTGAGATCATCTCTTCCACTCCTTCTCAGAACAGCACATTAGATTAAAATTTTTCTTGCTAGTTTCTCCTGTCATCGCTATCTTAAGAAGTAAACATACAGAATAAAATAGAAAGGGAGCGCAGAGACTAGCTAGCATTGGAGAGATTGTGCTCTGTGATGCCCTCCCACCACTGTTGTTAAAAATTTATCATTTGTACCTATTTTGTAAATATTATTTCATTGAAGAGTAAAAAATGATCAAAAGTCACAAAGTTGCTCTCTTTCTGCAAAAAGCAAGCCATTTTTCAAATATATTATGTAAGGCAACCAGCAATACACAACCCCAATTATAATGCTATCCCCTGAAAAGTGAATCAATCAGATTTTGCTGAAGTTTCTCCAATCTCCATAGTTTTCAAATGTTTTGGTACACATAGTAATTGACTACAGCCATCATCAGTAATTGTGTTTCTACTTACCTTGACTATCATAAGGAAAAGATTCATACTTGTTTCTTCTTCGCAATAAAAGTTATGACATCATAGATTACACAAATGTTAGAATCAATGGTAAGTAAATAATAGCTGTAATATAAGAATATTAATGGAGAACGGATTTTTAATATGTAAATAATGTGGTGCTGAAAAAACCACACATAAAGTAAGATTCATACTACTGCAAAAAGAAAAGTGAAGAAGAATATCACTGCAACCATCCAGAATATCATCATATATGCAAAGTGTATGTAGTAGATTTTAAATGTAAACATTGGCAATAAGGAACAAAGGCCACAGAAAAGGTTTTGCATGGAAATTGGCACAGAAAATCAAAAAAAGGAAGGAAGGAACCAGAATGAGAAGTGAAAATGTAGAGAGGGCAGATGAAATGAATGAGTGAGGCATGGTAAAAGAGGCATCAAGTAAGTGAGAAAGAGGATCACCACTATGACTGAGTCAATGAATTTGAGGTTTTATGTGAAGAGAAGCAGTTTAGAGTTAGGTTATTATGTAAACCCCAATTGGGTTCCACTTTGCACTTGGGATGAATAAAAACATAGCATGTGTTGTATCCTGAGTCTTTCATTAGGGCATTAACACTATTACAATTTTAGAAAGAGTTTTCCTTAGAAAATCAGTTAGATGTAATTAATTTCCTATTGCCAAATATTTTGGCTTAGGACAATACGATAGTTATTACTTTGTGAGCCATGTGATGTTAATCTTACTTCTTTGACAGTGTAATACAGATGAAAAACGTCAATAAATTTAACAGCCTTGTGAGCTGGATGAAATTCTATTGGATTAGATTTCAAGCTTAGCACCCATTTGGAACAGAACAATACACCCATCACTCTCCCATACCAAAAAAGGGGGAAAATATTATTTAAAAAATTTTCCATCTACTGGAACTCTTATGCCTGGCATCAAACATTGGTGACCAGAAAAACAATTTAGATTTTCTGAAAGAACTCACTGAAAGGTTGATGTGTAACATTGATTACTATATTAATGAACTACATAAAACGAAAAATTTATTCCTGGCAGATTGTGTGTTCTCAGAGCTCGCAAAGTGATAATCAAGATATTGCCATAATTTAACCATAAATTTGATTCCAGGTGAGTACATAAGTCTCCCTTTTAAAATACATTGCAGGAATTTGAGATATTTTTATTGAATCCCTTACTAAAGAAGGGAATACAGAATTATGTTTGTTGACCTGCCCAAAATGAAACAGACTTGAAATTCTGCATACAGTTAGAGGGGTCGCTTCTGCAACCTAATGTCCAATGACATCTCCCAAAATAGCTCTGGGTTCAATAAAAAGCTGATTTAATCTTCCCTTTCAAATGCACCGTGGTGAACGTGAAATTTTTTTTCAAGCACTTACTGAAAAAATGGACTGTAACCCAGAATTCTGCGAAGAGATCTGGTTCTGCTATATACCTTTGATATTTCCCAAAACCACTCTTAGTTCGAATATAAGTGGTTATACACGTATTCCATTGAGATAAGAAAGGGGAATCAGTTATCTTCAATATTAAAGTCATCTGAACGTTTTCTTGGAAACCATGGGTCGTATTAAGGGACATCACGATGTCTCCGAGACTAAGCTCAACACACCACGTAGCACTCCACAGATTTTTGCTATGTTAACTTCTTTTACATTGTGATCAAAGGAAACACCGCCATGCGAATTTTCAATCAACGTTCTTCCGAAGAAAAAGCGAAAGTAAATATCTATCTCAATGTTTGCATCGGCTACACGATTAAATTACTCTGCTTCGCGATAACTTCATCTTATTTCATAGAATTAGTCATTCAGAAGTCGAGACTCACAAGGATCCCTTTTATACACAAGGACAGAGGAGATGACAGATAATGTTTATAGTCTTCTTTTGGATTTACCGAATGAGGCGAAAGATTTGCTGTAGCGGATTGCAGCGAATCTGGGCATGGGAAAAACCCAAGCCTTATGTGGGTAGCAGAGCGTCTTAATTGGTATCTATACCATGTGTTTCGAGTGACAGAGAGCGTGAGAAAACCGCATGCTAAGCGGGATAGCGTCTTAAGCGAGATCGTCGTAAACGGATTTTACTGTCTTTCGGAAGATATGAATGCATATTACGATCCGATATCGACCACTTTAACTTTATACAGATTTTCAAGGCGAAGTCATATCGGGAAGACCTTCAAAAACATCATCCCATTGAAATTAAGTGGAAGAATTACGCTCAATGGTCGAACCAAGAATCCTTAGGAAAACGATCGACTTCATACATAAAGAAATGGATGAAAAAATTTCAAAAGGAGAAAATGAGAGTAATTTCCGTGGAATGGAAAGATCGCTTAGCTTATGACAGCAAAAACAGCGAGTTGGTTTATAATCAGCGAAGAGAAAATGCGAAGGCGAGATAATGGACGGGTATATAAATTTACGAATTCTAATTTATGTTAATCCCGAATTCTTCGAATGCGAAAATATAATAAAACATATCGAAGAAAAGAGATGTTGAGGAATGATTTGCAAGTCCCATCAATGACAACGAAGACTGTAAAATATGTAATTAATTCGCAAAAGATCGGTCAACTTCTCGGAAATTTAAAGCAAATGGAAAGTCAGAGAGTAATTTTATCGCCGAATTCTTTTTACTTCTGTTTATTGTTCGATAATGGAGGTCAAGGCGTCGACTAATGGCGTTCGACCGGATTCAATTACGAATCATTTCAACGCATTTTAGCTGCCATCGTTGAAACGGTCGAAATAATTTGTAGGAAAACCATGACTCCGACTTATGAGGAGAAGCGATTAAATAAATACATGACATTCGCCAGATATGTAGGCGATGATACATCTATTTTCAAGCAACGACTTTTCATTTTAAGGCTCCCAGATAGTCATGCGGGCAACGTGTTCGACTTCGGCGAAAGCGATCCCGGGTTCAATTCCCAGTGGGAGCACTTTTAAGAGAATAGATACAAGTTAAGATATATGTATATATAAGTGATAATATAATCGAGAAGTCTGGGACTACTTTTCATTTTGGAAAAACTATCGAAAAAAATTCATTTGGAGGCAAAGACATATAAGAAAAATTAAATTAGAAAATTTCAACGTGTGAAATATTAGACTCGAAACTGGCGAAAAGTAAATATTATTGCTATTGTTCATCGTAAAAGGACATGAGAGTTATAAAGTTAAAATAACTAAAGTTAACAAAATACAATAATTTATGTGCACGAATTGATCTTAGCTGTCGAGGCATTTAAAAATACATCACTCCAAATCTAAATTACCTTTACGTAAACTAGAATAGACCAATTTTTTTAGACTCGTTGATATTTCCATTAATTTATCATTTTATTCCTACAATTTTATGCTCCTGCAGCCATCCGATGATAGATTTACGTCTTCAGCTGGCTAAAATATTTAAAGAAGACGTCTTGGTATTCCGCTCAACAGATGTTCATCCGTTTATTTTCATGCGGATACCTATTCCGTTTTTCGCGTTCCTCAGTCTCCTTTAAACAGTTGGAATGCACTAAAATCTTATATCGTACGCCGGGACTTAGTTATTTTTCCGGATAAGACAGGTTTCACCGTATTATAGCTGCAATATTAAATGTATTAGAGTTTCGTAAGTAAGCACAAGGTATGTAGGGACGGAGAAATGTTTGCTCTATTCCATTTTATTTTTCTGTAGGTTTAGTAGCATTTCATTATGATAATAATAGAGTTTGGAACAATGTAGTAATTACTCCTTTATTTAATTACGAAAGTCATCAGAGAAACAGAAATACTCCCTACGACGAATATCGGCAACCGTCGGGGGCAATTCCTCAGAAAAGGATGATCTCATTCAGCATTTGAACCCCCTTAATGATGGAAGCATAGTTTCCGAAATGCGCATCGGGAGTTCCTGAAAACAGGCGGCCGCCCGGGTGATAATCCTATTCTCAGGAATTGCCCCAAACGGTTGCCGATATTCGGCGATTAGAGATTCCCGCTCGTCTTATTCATTGACAGCCGAGTTCCTTTTCTTTTCTTTCTACGAACGCTATGTTTATCAAGTTGCCAAATTTGAGTTCATCCACATGTGTGCCGCGAAACGTTGCATATTCGTTTATTGAATGGCGAGCTCAATCTTCCCACATTGCATTCCCACAATATTTCAATAGTCCAAGTTTAAAGTGAAGTGAAAGTTGCAGTTCGACCAGACGCTTCAACTTGACATTGTTTCTAAGTATTTACATTTTATCTTTCCGTGACTCGGAGACGCTAAACAAAAAGCAGGAAGTTTTGTTATGTCGGCCCTGAAATAAGAGTACCTCTGAATAATAAATGTTTCGAAGCCAGTCTTTCCGCCAAAGAACACAGAAATTTCGTATTTACCGTGAATGTTTTCCTTGGAGAGCGCACGAAGGGCAATTATCATACAGTAGAGGAAGATCCTGCGGAAAATTGCAGGTATTAGGGATACTGAATGTTGCTGAAGATCCATTTACATGGTGAAGACAGTGAAAAACATGACAAAAGATTTCAGGGCATTAAGGTTATGGAAGAACATTACCAGCGATTATGGGAGATCACTGCTGCTCACTAATAAAGAAAAACTCAACACTACACAAAAGTAGTAAAGTGGCAAGCAGAAAAAGAATTCAGGAAATACTTTAGCAAACTATTTTTGGTGCAATTTGGTGAGTTTGGTGCATATACAAGTTCGTAAATTTTTTTACTTCTTATAGAATTTATAGATATACAGTAAAAACTGGTTGAGATGCTTTCTAGGGACTGTGTGAAGACTGCGTTACAAGCAAGATAGCCCTATAATCGAATTGTGTAATGCTGGTTGCCTTTTAGTCATATTTTAGAAAAACAATTATACCGGCCATGTTGGCCGAGTGGTTAGCGTGCTAAACGCTATCCCTCCCGCCCCTAGGCTGGAAGGGGTTCAAACCCCGGCTGATCAAGATTTTCTCATCAGGGAAGGGTTGTGTGATTTTTCCCGTTCAGGGTTGGCGATAATCAGGGCATTCCACTGTAGAAGTTCATCATCACCAGTCACAAATTATCATCTTGGTGATCCAACCTTTTCATCACCCAGCAACCGATCACTGATTGGAATAACGCTCAAAAAATATTTTTTTGAAGAATGTTCAGCTTTTTGAATAAAGAGATTTCTTGTAAATCAAATGAAGTAAAACAGTGAGTAAATGATACTCTGTATTGCAGTCTTTCAGACGACCCTTTTTAGAAGGGCCTGTTCGTAATTTTTATTATTGAACAATTAACAAGTATCCGTCTATATTGTAAAAAAAATTTAATTGAACTATTACCATGTCTTTAATTTACATTTTTATTATTCTTTCAACAGCCGTCTGCGCAAATAAAATTTCCTTCTAAGTTGTATGGATCGTACTGTATCTCCTCAGTCTCCTGAACGTTGTCATTGAACAAAACTTTGAAATTATCGCATTCACCGTAAAAAAAAAACATAGAAGATTTTAGGCAGCAAAGCTATTAAAGAAAGCTTGATATTTATAAGGTTTCTGTTAATTTCAATGTAAACTATTTAAAATAACAGTTGTACTTTATTATTATGATAATATTATCACCGTTTATTTGACAAGCCCAGATTTCTCGCGAGAAAAATTTTCCATTTAAAAGTAATTCTATAATGAAACATTTTACTTTATTTTTGGTGTATAAATTCAGCATACACGAATGGAATATTAAGACGAAAAGCGAAAAGTGAGCGGCGAAAACTTAGTTTAATGCATCACTTTCTTTCTCGATAACGGTTTCAGCAATAGTTCTAATCTTTTTTTATTTTCCGCAGCATTTACCCAACTGAAACTAATATTTAAAAAATTGTTAGGTCAACGTAGACCTGTTCGGCATCGGTTTATTCCAACATATCGTATAACGTGAGCGTTTGAAAACGTTATAACTTATTATTATGGAACTATTGTCAAGGAGGAAAATGGAGAAAGACAGGAAAAAATATTCCTTTTTCGGTGATAGGAGCAAAAATATAACGTTATATAAAAATTCGCTCTTGGAAATAACGCGTAATTGGCGGCGATCATGGAAACCATTCTGCATTTCATCGATTCTTTCCCAATGATGTATGATACGCTAATATTTAAAAAATAATATAAAAGGTATTGCAATATCCATTGGCTACTCTATATACCCGGAAAAATTATATTGACATTGCATTTTTACTACATTACGTGCTGACGCAGAGCAAAATCTGCTAATTTTTATTTAAATATCTCAAAAAATCTCTCTGTATAACTAACTATGGTAATAAATTAATGCCTTCCAACTCTCTTTAATGAACGAATTCCTAATTTTACCAAATCTTTAACACGTATAAGATTATATGTCTTCGATTTATCTGTAGTTCTTTCCCTTCACAAATACAGTTACTCTCGTGTTCTTCGGAGAAATCTTTCATGTCAAACTAAAAATATTGCAAAGTTTGATATTGGCATACAATAATATTAACAGATTCTGATTACAAGTTCCAGGGTTCCAGACTGGTTCCCAACCCTTTTAGTCTTCGATAAGCTGCCGATGTCACGGAAAATTTCGCTCGCGAATCTAAAATTCGAAAGCTTAGGTTCCATTCACGATATCTTCCATTAAAAACGATAAATTAACATTGAAAAAATTTAACTCTAATTCTCTCCATGTTGCTAGTTACGAGAGAAATAAAAATATTGGCGACATAACAATCGGCTGCATGATCAAACTTTTCGTATGTTACCTCCCACTTAAATAATTTCTTACTTAGTTTTGGAGACTCGAAAATAAGTTAAGAGTTCTTTTTTTCTGTATGCTGATTATAATAAAAGACTTGATGTAAAAACCATGTGACCCTTTTAGCTATATGTATGCGTGTTTAGCAAAAAATGTATTTTTGTAAGCATATTCGTGGAAGATGATGGACGTCAGAATATCTTTGTCGCAATGAGCCGATAACCACTTCAAAATAGTCGCTCCACAAGTTCTAAATCATCTACACGAGGAATCAGGATCCAACTTTAATATCGGAGGATTCGAAAATATAAATCAGCGTAAACATTAGCATATGAATTTAAAAAATACGATTAGTGAGGCTGCCGAATGGCCATGTAGGCAGCACGATTTTCAGTGAAAGCAGTCCCGAGTTCGATTCCCGGTGGGAGCCTATACGTGCCAAATGACCTCAACTGTCGAAGTAGTTTCAAGAATACTACTAGAATATGATTAGTGATGAATCACTGAAGAATATAACTAATGCAGAGTTGTTAATTCTACCGAGAAAGCACTTTATAGCACGACGCAGCAGGAGACACGATGGGAATCTTTAGAAGAAAGAAGGCTCAATCAGAGATTTAAATTACTAGATAAATTCAGACAGAGTACGTTCATAGAAGATGTAGCCGATATTAGGCGCCCTTCTTTTTACATAGGCCGTTCTGATACCGCGAGAAAGATCAGAGAAATAGATGCTAGAACCAGTCGATTCAAGAATTCATTTTTTCCGAGAACGATACGCGAAAACAATCGACTAGGAAAGTGGAGCCATGGTGCTTACACCCCCTGCCACACGCCGTAAGGCGGCTTGTAGGGTACATATGTAGATACAGATGTAGACACAAATTTTTATTTTTTGTCCATTTAAGACTGACCGCAGTTACAATCGGAACCACTTTTCGATTCCATCCATACACGACTTAAAAAATTCTGCATTTATATATCATTCAAGCAAGACTCGTTTATTAAAAACCGAGTGATGGGAACGTTAAAACCCGAACGTTATAAAAGTCATCCCTGTGTCGCATATCCTCATTCGATTCGCCGGCTAATTGACGATCGCTTCGTCCGTGCATTTGAGATGATAATTGTAAGGAGGGAATGAATGTGATCGAGAAAAAGAAGTGATGACGTGCGTCGTTGCGAAAGCAGTGACCTACGACCGAACGACCGCAGCACACGCTTTTTCTTAAATAGTCGCCCAACTCTCTCCTTCGTACACTATTCCATTACTGGGGAAAAGTTTGTACGAATAATATTTCATCTCCGAGAACCCAGTCAACGATCGAATCCTTTCTTTCTTATCCTCGGCAGCAGACTCATACACATCGCTAATTTGTGAGTGTAATCCGGGATCGATGGGATAGATTGAGCTGAGAAAGATGTGGTCTGAAAGTGAAACTCTTGGTAAATAACATGTCTGGAGAAGGAAATATCCCAGCAGACTCTGGAAAATGTAAGATATTCAGAAAAAGTGAAGCAGACAGATGCGGTTACAAAAACTGCGAGGATAATGCCTGGTTTCGTAAATAAATAGACGGAAAAATGAAGAAGAGACAGAATACCGATTGGGAAAAATAAACTTAAATAGTCTAAATAACTAAACAGCAGTAGTTAGAAACTTAATATTATTAACTTAATACTAATAAAATTTCTTTATAAGGGGAGATTTATTGTAGTATACAGAGATTGGCCATTGACGTCATTTGCGTAAAGATTTTTAAAATTTTCAAACAGACAGACGAGAATAACTTGATGGGATGGGATACACTTTACATCCGTAATTTGAGAAAAGAAGAGAAAATGTAAAAAGCGGAATGAAAAGGAACTCGAAGATAAGGAACCGTATAGGGAACGACATTCATAGCGTGGTGAAAACTTGGACAACTTTTTTCTCCTTAAATACAAGTCAGCAAAGTGGCCGAGTGGTTAGAGTGTCAGGGTTCAGATTACAAAAAGTTTCCAAGATTTCCAAAGATTAATCCAAAAGTTTATTCTCAGTGGTTCGAATCCTGCATAGGGAGAATTTTTCTATTTGACGATAGCATCCATATTATGCATTTTTATTATGCCAAACACTGCCACCTGATTTTTAATCTACCTTTGGTGTATAATTTGCAATAATAATATTTAAGACTCATCCTGAAGTTTTCGAAACCAAGTGCGTCTTATACGATAGGAAATTCGGTATGAAAAACTGTATTGAAGACACACAAGTAAAAATGGCAGGGATACAATCTTTCTCTATTTAATAGGTTTATACTGGAAGGGAATAGGCAAGGTGTTCTTTCACGACATTACGTGCACCCAGGAAAACCCCCAAGGAAAAATGAAATCTATTGGCCGGCAGGACAGCTCAATTGTCGGAGTACCTCACCGGCAACTGTGAGACCCGGGTTCGATTCCCGGTCCCACTGGCCTTTTTCGATACTATTTTTGGGGTATATTCTATTCTGGGGATATATACAAGATGCTAGGGATAAAGTTAAGAACAAATGTACGGAGAAGTGCGGGAATAAATCTGATACATAGATCTTAGATGAAAGAGAACTTGATCTAGATTCATGAATGAAAATAATTAAGTCGATTTTGGAAAAAAGAATAAAATTTTAAAATGAATTTGAGGAAACCAAAGGTAAGAAGTAAAACTAAACAACAAGAGGGCAGCTGCATTGAGAAAAATGTTGTAGACTCTTTTATCACTAAGGATGGACGGAGAGATATTGTTAGAAAAACTGGAAAGACGAAGAAGACACAGGCTCTTAACAGCAAATGAAATTCATTTAGAAAGTAGCAAAAGGTTCCCGAATCCCATTTTATGGAGTAGAAGAAGTTGGGCGAATAGAAAAGATTCTTTCGAAATGTGATACGTTGGATCGATGAGATTAGAAACGGAGATATTCTTTTAAGATGTTTGAGAGAGGAAGAAAAAGTATTGCCTTCGTTTATGAGATGCATGACATTAGGATTTTTTCATATTCATATATGTTTCCCATACATGAAGTTCTCATATATATTCATCGTATGTAAATAAAAAATGGCAAATTTGAAACTTGACTAATTTCATTGTTCGTAGCGGACACCATCCATCTGAAACTCTTAGCCGAAGATGGAGTGAAATAACGAACAGAAAAGGAGAGGATTTTTCATTCAATTTGGTAAATAAATATTATGTATGTACTATGCAAAAATCCATTGGTAGCCAGTGTTTTCACATAGTTCAAAATCTCTTTATTTGCCAGCCAACTGAAAGGAATTCACGAATTTACCGTTGTTTTGACAAACTTGAGAATCAATGCAGTATAAATTCATTATAAAACTAATGATTACAAAATTTTGATGTACTGGAATAACTTTCGTTGTAAAAAAAGCAATTCCAGCGGTGTAATTCCAAGTTCGATATGTGCCAAGATTTCTGCGGAATTCGGACTATAAAATCATCCCAAACCCGTGTTTTCATTCTTTGTAAAAAAATCGAAAAATGTGCATCTATGTTCTATAGTAGTGAGTTTCCTTCAGAAAAAGTTTTATAAATCGCCTTCTGACTCTTCCTCCAGACCCCTGCTCCAAAGTGCAAAGTTATCATAAGTAATATACGGCTGAAGATTACATGACATAGAAGAGGGGTTGATACAACATTTAGAACACATCATTACTTAAAGTTTATTTTTATTTCAGAAGAAATGAAAACGCAGCTCTCAAAGTTACACTCTAACGAACGCTTTTTATATCGACTTATTTTTGAAGAGAATGACCTGCCCAAATAATAGGAGAATATAATTAAATATTTATCGCAATGCATAGCGGAACTTTGCTTATATTTAAACGAAATAAAAGATAAAACTCCGTCCAAAAATTGCCTTTCCGTCTAAACATACTCGAATAATTAAGTTAGATGAGAAAGAGCCTATTCTATAGCTCTTAGAGATAAACTTCTTATCTTAATTTACAATAGTAGAAAGATACGAAAAATGGAACATAATTAGATAATTAGCCATTTCGAAACAAGAAAATGTATGCAAAATTCATCTTTTAGAACGACTTCACAAACATTAGACTCATCTAAACGTGATGGTTTTGGTTAGGCGATAAATGGAAAACTTTAATCTGTTATATCAATAGCTACTTCACAGTCGTCTGGGAGTTTATAAAAAAAATAAATTTCACCGCGACCGTCTGCATGCGAATCCAATTACAGTAAAACCTACTTCACGCTATCCGAAGGTGAAAACCGTGTCTTCAGCGGGATAGCATTATAACCGGGTTGTGTACGGCAACCAGCCTTACATGAAATTTTTATTGGTCTTTAATTCAACCAGGAAAAGTGTTAATTAATTGTGGTCATTAATGCGAGTTGTGAGTTAATTAATTGTGGTCATTAATGCGAGTTGTGAGTTAATTAATTGTGGTCATTTACCCTCTGAAATTAAGCATTTTTTACTAGATGATAATAATAATAATATTTTATTTACCGCAAACAGGAAATCACCCAGTTAGATGAGATATTATACATAAATCAGATAAACAGTTAGGGAAGTAATACGAATTTTTTAAAGTAATAGCGAGAGGGCATCACGATCTCTCCGTGATTACACTCAACAGACCTCAAAGCACAGCATTCCCTTTCTGGTTTATTCGATACGTTTTCCAACTTAAGATTATAACGAAATGAAAAACCGACAAACCTAAATTTTAACCTACGTTATTCCCTAAGAAAAAAACAGATCTCAGAGTTCGTATCGACTGCGAAGTTAGGACCCGCTTCGCGATATCTTCATTTTATCCTCACAAAATTATTCAGTCGAAAGAAGACTTATAAGGAACCCTTTTTGAAATGAGAGGAGAGACGATGGCGACCCAGACAATGTAAACATCTTTTGGTCTACGGAATGAGGCGAACGACTGGCTAAAGCGGGTTGCAGTGCATCCTAGGAAATCCGCGTCTTAAGCGGGATAGCGTGTTAAACAGAATTTACTGTACATCGCCAGATGTAAAAGAATCCCCACCTGAACCAGCATCTTTTGGGTTTATTCTTTACTTCGGTATATAGAAAGATAAGAAACAAAAAGAAAGGATCAGTCCTTTGCTCATAAAAGCTACCAATTACAGAAGTGAGATTGAGTGGCTCGGTAGTTCAATGGCTGGAATACCTTCCCGGAAAGTGGGAGACCTGGGTTCGAGTCCCAGCCAAGTCACAATTTTTCACTTCTCGTATAAATTTAAGAAACAAAAAGCACAGATCATCAAGCACCAGGGATTTTTTAGCATACTCTCTCCTCTTACTAACCAGTCAACACAGAACCTTTTCTCCAATCAGTTTCGCTACGCATAAACGCCAATTTTAATTTTGAACACGGAAAACAATTAAAATTGTGTCTGTTGCAAAGAGAGCGTTAGAGCGGAGGAGCCGGCACTGAAGAAGAAAATCGAATAAATTCTATAGTATTTGGCGGACTTCGTGGAAAGGCACAATGAGAAATGAAGAAGGCACTTCGTAATTTCCACACTGATTTATTTAAATACGACCGGTTTCGGCTAACGCCATCTTCAGACCACTCGTATTAAAATAAAACAGCGTAGAAATTACAAAGTGCCTTCTTCATTTCTCAAGAAAATCGAAAATATTCAACTCTTATCACCGGCATAATCCAAAGAATGCGAGATTTTTTCGATTCGATCGTAAAATCGAGTTGAGATGCGTTCGCTGGTGTCGGCTCCTGTTACTGAATGGACCAGAGTTCAACTAGTATGCGCAGACGTTATGCGCGTAGGTGGTCTGCAAATGATGAAAGAATTTATTAAGGATCTTGAGATAGAGAAAGGATAAACAAATGGGCGATAAACAAATACCTCTTATTTCATAAACGAAGAGGATATAGATAGAGAAAATGAGTTGACTACATTACAGACAATTCTCTTCCGAAAGATTCCAAATTGCGATTCAAATCAAACTTTAGTCAATTCATAAGGTTTCAGATAGATATCGCGGAATAATTTCTCGGAGATTATCGGAAAATGTGCGAATTTGGCACTTAAACGGAGATAAATGTTTCAAATATTGAAACTGTAAAACTAGACTCAAAACCGAACATCTATGAAAGCGATCATCTATCATTATGCTAATCTCATTTGGAAATCCCCACCAAGGAACATTTTTTTTCTGGTTTAAAGACAGAAAAATATTATTTATCATTCACAGTATTTCATATAATTATACCTATATATTATACATGATATCTTACTTATGAAGAAAGTTATATTCATTTATGATTAGTAGTAACGCAATCCCTAAATGACAGCCGTAAATTATCAACTGAAAGGAATTTCTCATCCACTTGAAATTGCTTATTACGGAGTACATGGTTCTCATGGTATGAATTTATGGGTTATACATTTCCTCGAAATGTTCTTCTTATTAATTAATCAACTATCTCCTTTTTCAAAACCCCACTTTTGCCGCATCATGCACCGATACCGGTATTAACTTATTCGAAAATGATTGAAATAATGATGATGAGTTGGTACGCTATTAAGGTGCGGTTTTACAAATCTCCAAAAGTCATTAATCGATTTAAAAGACCAAAATCTCCTAAAACAGAACATTCAGGGAAAGTTTTTTTTAAATTCCCCATTTTATAAACATTTCCTAAGAAAAGGAAAGTGTAGTTTTCTTTGCTTTCCGTGGAACGGCATAGGAAACCTGATAGCACATAACGAAACTCTATCAATAAATTAGACTTTCTATAACTTGTCCCAAAAGTTGAAGTTTCAAAGGTGTTCCTATAGCAGGAAAATATTTCGCTCGAACTTTCGAAAGTGTGTTGGGGAGTACGCAACATGGCCAATTCACTCCTCATTATACTTATTAACGCGTTGTTTAATCAATATAGATTTAAATAAATCTTGATGAAAAAAGTTTAATGCTTATCTTTTCTCGCTTGTTACTGGAGAGAATAACTATTCCAACATTAATTTTTACAACATTAATTTTCAACAAATATTGGGTCATACCACGTGAATAATTAAGAACCTTGCTAGAATTAACTAAGATTTGGATAGGTAGTTACCAAGTAGGTAATGAAAAAAAGAATCACTTTCACAGCAGAACTGGTGTATTTATTCACAATAACTTTGCAAAATACTACAAAAACTTAATTCTAACCACACGACATGTTTCGACGCATGAGCATGACACGTCGTGTGGTTAGAATTAAGTTTTTGTAGTATTTTGCAAAGTTATTGTGAATAAATACACCAGTTCTGCTGGGAAAGTGGTTATTTTTTCATTACCTGTCATGGAATACTACCAAGTGAATCGCCGCTCAGAGGATTTTATCATTTATTAAGTAGTTACCAATTTATAACTGCAGATATTGGGGCATTTATTATTGAGGAAGGAAAAAACCAAATGGAATATTTAACGATGCAAATATTTAGTATTCAAAGCTGTTTTCGAGCGCGTGGCTGAATAACATTTGCCGAGATCAGTTATCTTACTATTTATATTCTACCGAACTTTTATGTTTGTAGTGTAATTTGATTCACATTTAACATTAAGGTATAGTTTGAGAGAGGCATTCCGGCTCATTCGGAGACGATCACTCACATTCACGGCCAAGTTATCAGAGTAAAAATCAAGCTCTGAGATAACTAACTAAATTTACTATTGAAAGACAAGGATTTGAAGTTTTCCTTGAATGAAACAAATAAATTGAATATATGAATGATAATAAAACCAGCATAGTGCCCTGACCTTAAAAAGGGGATAAACAAATAGATTATCATGAACTATTTGGTAAAGTGTCAAACGTTATAAATGTCGGCATTAAAAACGAAGAGCGTTATCTACGCACAAAAAATTCATGAGGGTTATAAAACTTATACTGATCCGCCAGAACACTAGACATAGATAGAACATGATAGAAACGACCATGGTTTCGTACCATCGCTACATGTTCAGGTCTATTCGGGAGTGAATATATATTTGGGCATGTATTTTTATTCGGCAGTGTTAATAAATTATCACTATTAATAATGCGTTTGGGAGTGATTACTTATTTGACAGTGATTACATATTTTGGGGAGATTATATATTTGGAAGTGATTTTTTTTATTTGAGAGTGATTATATATTAGGGAGCAATTATGTATTAGGAAGTGATTGTATATTTGGGAATGAATTTTTATTTGAGAGTGAATACATATATATTTGGGAGCAATTATATATTTGGAAAAGATTATAAATTTGGGAGCAATTATACATTTAGAAGTAATTGCATATTTGGGAGTGATTTTTTTATTTGAGAGTTATCATATACATTTGAGAGCAATTATATATTAGATAGATAGATACTTATTGCAGTTATAATTTTAAATTTCTTTTACAAAATAAATTTAAAGTAAAATAAACATTTCCATACACAGGTATAGCCAAAAGGTAAGTCACCTTGTCAGGCTCTGCAAGATTTAAAAGTTATACATGTGACAAGTTATAACTAATAACACAAGCCTATTTATATTTCGGAATGATTATTTATTTGGGAGCCATTATATATTTGATATTAATATATTTATAGACAGCAGATACGTAAAAAGAAACGCTACTTCCGAAACATTGCGCAAAGGTATCATTCATAACCTCTATAAAAAACGGCATTTTATCCCTTTCAATTGGTAAATCAAATACGTCCGTACGTGCATCTCTGTCCGTGCGGCTACCCCAGTTATCCGGTCGCACGATTAATATAATCGAACTTCCTTTCGGTGGAAGGGAGGAGGAAAGAGCATTTGACGATGGGCGTCGCATTAGAGAAAAAGGCCAATTGGAAACGATCGAAAGTGTGCGAAAAGTGATGAGATCGGTTCGAAAATGAATAAAAAGGAAAGCGTGAAATGGATCGATCGCAGATGGCAGTAAAAGCGGCAACAGCGCGCAGGAAGAAAGGGAGGCTGTGGTGGACCAATTGCACGTGAGTCATCAAACACAATTGACGGTTATAAGCAAAGGCATGAGTGGAGACACTCTGCGAGAGGACGAAACAGCGAGGTAATCAAGGAAAATGTTTCATAGCCGATAAGAGTACAAATTATTCCTGACGGAGACGCTTACGTATGGGACTGGGACGATCCAAATGTTGTTGTGGAAACGTAAAATGCGCAGCAGGCGGACCGTGGTAAACTAAAAGAAGCGGCAACTTTTCCTGCGCCGACGTGAGCTATTTAATCGGAGGTCGGTCTGAAAGGAGATGCCGCACATTTCTTATTTGAGAGAGCATCTGCAAAACATCGCGATGTATCCGACGACGTAGAATAAACGAAGAAAATGTATCCACATCTTCGCACTTGAAATCTAAAAAATCAATTGAAAATAGGAGAAGTATTTCTCCGAATAAAAGTAAAGCTATTGAAGACATTTCGATCAGTTTCGGAGATGTTATTATTTAATCTATCTAATGAGTTATTATCTGACCTAACCTATCTTAAATTATTATAAGTTTTCTGATGATAATTTATGAATCTAAAGGAGCAAAGTACGATTAATGAGCATTTTTTTACGGTCTTGACGAATTTCCAAAAATTTACGCAGATGTTTACCTAAAAATAAAGTTTTTCAATCAATGTATTCTGAGTAATTACCACAAATTAGAAACACCATACCAAGTACACTAACTTAAGATAATGAAAATTTCCAATGAGGTCATTTTTTCAATATCTTGCATCAAGATCACGGTAACGGTACAGTTCTAACGCCTTTTTTTGGATAAAAATTAAATAAGAATGTGAATCAAGTAGAAGATTCAGAACCATTTATCATATACGAAATGCATGCGATTTTTATCAAGGAAGAGGGTTAGAGTACTTTAGCACATTAGGGAAAACTTTACACCCAGAAAAAAAAAACCCGAAGAAAAACGGACTTCAAAAATTTATGACGGGGCCGGGAATCAAACCCGGGATCTTCCTCTATCCGGGATGTAGGATATCTAACTTTAACTGTAGCTTTATCTAACTAAAACTATCCGTCTAGAACGTTCAGACCCTGATAGCTTGGATGGATAAACCAACCTCCCGGATAATGGAACACCCCGGGATCAATTTCCGGTCCCGTCAGACTTTCTTCGAGTCCGATTTTCCTTTGGAATCTTCGTCAAATCACAAATCACGCCTAAATGATCTAAAGGACAAAGAGAAAGTTATAAGTGCAGTCTTGTAAAAGAAATCGCTTTTGGAACCGGATGGCCCTTCTTAACTTCAAATCGAGTTTGTTGAAGAGGTCACCATTTTAAATTAGCTGAAGACGTTATTCGTCTATTTGAATGATGTCGTCGACGGTGGTCCTATATCTACCGAGTTTTCACTCAGCCTTATAATTATAGGCGGATCCATTCACCCACACCGTTAAGCTCCTATTCCCCCTAAGCTGAGTTCTGTGAATGGCATTTCCTCATATTTTTAATATCTTTCCTCCTTCCATTACACTAAATGGACCACTACACCGTTAAATTTGAAGGAAAAAGGAAGACTCTTGCACACACCTGTTACATACCGAGTTACGTAGCTTGGATGCCGTCCACAAAAATATCGTATAAATCTAATTTTTCTCTTCTTCTTTCTCACACTAAGATGAATTATAAATTAATTATAAAATGGCCCCATGAAATGAAAAGCACCCTAAAAAGGTATGTTGAATTACGATTGTCATATTTGTCGCGGAACGTAGTTTGTCATCGGAGACTGTAAATGCACACACGTTAATATACGTACATTTGTGGTTGATGTCACTAAATTTTCGCATTTCCTCATAAGTGTACTCGAACAATGTTGGACTGTGATGAATTAATGCTATAAATGTCTTCTAGAAGGGTACCAATGTAAAATTAAACAAATTGAACTCACGGATGTTTATTTGATCATCTTCAAAATAATTTCGTGAATTTATGAAATAATCGCTAGAAATCCGCTTTTTTCCTAAAATAAAGCAGCCAAATAAACGGAAGGAATTCAATAGCGGACTGAATTTATTGCAAAGAAGTTTGAGGAAACTGGTAAAATTTCTAACTTTATCACCATAACTCTGGGATTTCATAAAATGTTAGAAGTTAAAGGATCTGCGGACAAATCTGCGAGACTGCTTTGCAGGATGGTTAAAATACCCGAAAGGCAAGTGAAAGATTTTCGTAGAGTCATGCTTATTCAGCTCAGTTTTTACTAACCAATTTGCGAAGCTCGGATATGTAAGGCTGTCTTTCTTGGTGCACCTCGACTTCATCTTCACAGCTTAGTATTCTTGGGCACACAGGCAAGTTTCTCTCTAGGCGAATGATTGTGTCTTTAAATTTCTACTTGATTCAATGCTTCTGTGTGGAGACATCTAAGCATTAAGGCGAGTCTAGGCAACTATGAGCCAAGCAAGACATACAGGTGTACTCTAAGCCTAGAGGTTGATTACAAGCTCCTTGCAAGTTAATTGGTGATAAAATTGCATCATTACCCCACTACCTTGGGAAGTGCTTATAAAAATACTTTTAAGTTCGCCTCAGAGTATTTCTAACGGGAAATGTTACAGGTCTGGTGTCGAACACAGCACCGTTTAGGGAGATCTCTATAAATTAATATACGAGCTAGTCACCTATAGCAAGACCCAGATTTTCAAGTGCATATCATATCGGGGAGGTCCTCAAACATAGTTCCGTATTTCCCATTTAAATTGTATAGTAGAATCTGAATGGGGCTCTGGCGTCGAACCAAGTCATTAGGGAACGGGTCGACAGTATTTATAAAATATATTGATGATTCCTGTTTACATGGTTTTACCGATTGACGGATTTCTACCATCCTCCGAAGTGCCTAATAAAAATATTTCAAAATTATCTCAATGCATTTTTAATGAGATATTTGCACCGTCCTGGTTCGAACCAAGATTTTCTCTTATTTTCTCATATTCGAATGGAAAACGATATTAGAGGATCAAGGTAAGAATCTTTATCCAATTTTCCTTCCTATGGAGCTTGTCTCGATTTCTTAGGATCAATTATTTCTAAAGCAATTATGGAAATGAAATGAAGCCAGCGAACGGTAAAAATAACTACACATGCATTCCTTATGGGAATATTTTCTTAAAGAGTCGAACCCAGGATACTCTGGGGAAAAGAGTATCGATACGTCCATTGATCCTCTAACAAAGTCCTGAATTTCCTATTTTTATTTTATCGGAAAAAGGGTCAAACTGATCGGATAATACATTTTTACGTAGAAATTCTTACATCAGATTATCGGCCATTTTGAATTCACCATCTCACCATCGGTCAATTTGAAATTACACTGGGCACATAGTCACGTTAGTGCTATTCCGTTACAGATTTAATAGATTGATTTAGTGAATATGTAGTTTGAAACCATTCATTTGGGATTAAAGCAATTCTTTGCGTAGCTATGCATCCTCAAGTAAATTGCTCGAAGAATTTGGAATCGATTCCAGTGAAAATCGAAGTTATTCCGCACTCGAGCAGAGCTGAATCGAAGTCTTTAGGCAAATTTATTTCAACATTTTAGAGGAATGTCTGAAATTACACCGAACTTATAAAGATAGATTTTTTTGGACCCTTTTAATTGTAAACCGGAAAGAGGTTCTGGTATTTCGTCATGTTGGTCTTTAGATAGCATATTCATACACATATTCTTTATTGATTCTATATTTACGTGGAAATTGAATCCGTACTGGCAGTGCTTATCCTACATGCGATGGTTTTCTCAAAGTCGACGAGACTTATCGTCATAAAGCTAATAAATGCAGATAAGAAAAAAATACAGAAAATCTTCTATAGGTTCTTTGCGCAAAGAAATGCATTTTCTTTCATTCACTTCCATGCAAAATGGTAAAAAATAAAAATTAAGCTAAAGAGCGCACCTCACGTATCGCAGAATTTAATAGATCCACGACAAGGAATTGAGTACATTCTTGAAAAACTTAATTTTCTTTGAAACTCCCCGTAAGAAATGCATAGAGAATGTAATGAAGAAATATTTGACTGCACATTCATGCATGATGGAAGAATGCAACTAGAGGATTCATGAGAAGGCCTAATGGGCTACGAAAATTCGCCTTTACTTTCACTAAAGTATCCCGGGCTCGATACGACACGAATTAATAATTCTTTCTGAAGAAATGCACGGAAAGTTATTTTTATCTCTTGCGATACTTTATCAAATTAAATTAGAAATATTTGCCCTACGAAATGCAAATACATGTTTTTCAGTTTATATTCATACTTTCGTGAAGCAAAATCACCCTTCCCGGGGGGAAGCCTCCCCGAATTATTCGACACTACTTTTCAAAATCCGACGTTAAAGTTCTCCGTCTAAACTAGACCAAAAAACTTTCCTTCGGCCTGCATTTGTTCCTTGCTCAATGATACGTCATTAAAGAATTTCCACAATAACTTTGTTCGCACTCTCAAACTTGTTATTCATTTCTCAATTATTGATCTAGTAGGTAGTCCATTTCGAATACAGAGACAATGTATATCATTAATAAATAGTTAATCTCCTCGGTAATATTAAAAAACAAGGGATGAATTGCCTTTTTAGTAGGCGATTGCAATGGAAAGTGTGACTCAGAGCGAGAAATATTTTGGGAAATCCTCAAGGAAATGAAGATTAACATGTGTGTTATTCATCATTCTCTTGAAAACATCACTCGTTAGGATAGTCCCAGTTACATAATCCGTATGAAATAACCATGAGAAGCGGTTGGGAGCCTACTGAAATACCAATAAATATTTTTAAATCATGAAATTACATAAGGAATTCAGTTAAATGACCACTTTTGACAGTGTTGCAAGAATTTCATTTGGCAACATAAAGCTGAAAAGATTATATTTGAGAAACATTATTTCTGTATGAAGGAATTTAATTTGTAAAGAGACGACTTTGATTTGCAAAAGAGTGAATTTGCACTGCAAAACCCATATTTGCATAACGTAGGACAAATATTTCTAATAAAATTTGGCGAAAGAACTGCAAGAGATGAAAACTAAATTTCCGTGAATTTCATCAGAAAGAATTTTTAAATCGTCTCGTATCGAACCCAGGATACTTAAGTAAAAGTCAGGCCTTCTCACGAATCTTTTAATTGTATACTTTCATCACACATGAATGTGAAGTGAAATATTTCTTCATTAGTTTCTCGGGAGATTTCTTGGGCACGTTATTATGTGCGTAGATCGTGCAAACAATGTGTGGAATGACAGTCATCGGTTGATGGATGAATGCGGAAGAACGGAAAATACAGAAAAATAATGGATTGAGAGAATGGGGATAAAGGGATAGCAACTTGGAGAATGAAATACCCAAGATGAATGGGAAAACGGAAAAGATATACCGTAAGATAAGGATGAATGAAGAAATGTGTGTTAGAAATATAAGAAGAAATAAACGCGCGAACGGGAACAGAGTAATTTGTTTGTAATTACCACGAATAATTTCTTACGGACTATTACTGTGAACTGTATGCACTTTGTGGAGATTAATTATTTATCAATTGTAATATTGTCTACGTATTCATAATGACGCCTCTATAGATATATAATTGAGAAATCAATAGCACATTATAATTGTAAATACAATTGACTCAATTCTTTAATGAGGTGTCATTGAAGAATAAGCGAATGCAAACCTAGAGAAAGTTTTTGCGATCAATATATGAAATAGTGAACTTTTACGTCGGTTTTGAACCGATCTTAACCAATCTTTATTCAAATTTCCACAATTTTCCAACCGATATCATTCATGAATTAGCTTAATTCAGCGCTTATTAAAGTAGTTACGTCAAAATAAGGTTACGAAAAATTACGTTTACTGACACAATACATTTATACATAGTTGGTCTGAAAAGTTTCTGACATTTCGGCATTTTTCGACGTTTTCTGAAAATTTTCTGAAGATTTCTGAAAAAATCTGGGGTCGGAAACGTTTCAGACCACCCTCGTACATAGCTAAATACGGTTGTTTAAATTGATTTCATCCTCGATTACAATATATATTCATAACAAATCTGCAAAGGGGGCTGAGTGTGTATACAGAAGGAATTTTCAAAAATGTGATAGATTCGATAATTAGAAGTGAATCTGAGACCAAAATGACTATTTTCAAAATTGTTGTTTTCCAACAATCTCATCAAAATTCAACAGATTTTGATAAAATTTGACAGGATTGCGGTGTATGTCCTGGAGAGACACTCAGAATAATTTTTATCCCGATATGTTGCATTTTGCGACCAGAAGTGGACAATTATCTTTAGAAATATGAAGCGAAAAATGGAAAAATAAGATGCAATGGGAAATGAAGTGGGGGTGCAGTGATAGGGGAGGGGTCAGCCATATTTTCCTCCAAGAAAGTACGACTAAACGCAGTCTGGCTTTCAAAATTGTGACATTATCAATTTTTTCTCAGGGCAGATACTTCTCATTTATCTTTAAGACCTTGGTTCGATCCCAGACGAGGAAAGCGTTCCCAAAAAAATAATATAAATTAAATTTTGATTACATACTGGTTCAATAGTCGTTGAATAATTTAATTAATAAGAATAATCCTATAGACTTGAGAACATTTAATAAGAAAGAAAATATATGACGATTCCTATTAGTAACGTTGATAATAGGTTCCGATCCAAATTATCAGAACTTTAAGAAGATTGAAAATTATCTTCTTCGATAGAATTGAACTAATCTAATGTAAGATGAGAGAATTTGAATTCTCTATTGTTTTAATATTTACAGCTACAATATTGCTGTCTCCTTCTATTTCTCCCGTTGAGAATCAATGAACACTTCAGCTAGTATAAAATAAAAATTAAAGAGATTAAATAAAAATTAAAATTTCTTAAGAAATAATGTCCGCGAAAATGTAATGCAGAAGACCAATAAGCAAAATACATCGAATTTTCTTGACATCGCTATATTCGCATAAAAAAATCTTAAAAAAACAATTAAAATGTTCTTGCAACAGAGTCAGCATTTGCGGTAGGGATAGTAATTACTTTCAGCGGATACTCTCAGCTTTGAAAAAGACCTTTTCATTTCGAGATATACCGCTATTTAAACATTCTCTTTAATCCTTTTTTTTAACTTGACGAGTATTATGCAGTAGCAATCCTTTATCCAAAGTCCCTATTCATACGTCCATTTATTTCGCGCTCCTTTCTTATTTTACCGTCATTGTAGGTTCATGATAATTTTCACTTTCACAAAATAAACTAAAACTTCAATTCCTTTAACAACCAAGATTTTACACATCGCAACGTTTATAAACGGACGACTGTTCCATCGAGCCCATAATCTAGAAACTTAACAATACAAACAAATGCCATATGGTTGTCTCCCCTAAAAATCCTATTGAATCCAATCACAGTGTAGTCATACCTCCTAGGGCAACTCGGCAAAAGCATCTGGACGTCATTGTTGATTCTTAACTTTCATTAACAGAACATACATTGAAAATAAAAAATCACGCCGTATCGTTGAGCTCTTTCCTTATCCTTCATCCTGTTACATCTCCGTCCTCGGTTACTCATCTTTCCTCCTTACGAAATCTCGAAAGAGTTTCTTCTTCCCCCTTTCTCTTTCTGCCAATCGAACTTAACATGATTCACCTTTTTAAATCCCCTTTTGGAATCATTTCTCTTCTAATTACCTAATACGGTTTCACTATTCTATACCATAATACTATTCCATACCATAACACTATTCTATACTTTTCTTTGGCCTTTCCATAGTGGAGTTTGGCGCAACCGAACGTAAACAACTGAATGATTCGATTGATTGTTTCTATCGAATAATTAGATTAAAGCGTACGATTTTTCAGTCTATCCTAACCGAGTGAATATATCCGATTGTTCGAAGCGATTAATTTACTCCTTGGGGAGAAGCAAGGTTAAAAACCGAATGGATGTATTCAATTGTTCTAAGCGAGTGATTAATAAACATTGTGGAATATCATAAAATGAAAGAAATTACGGGAATGAAGACGTTCAGCCCGAGCAAAACCATTGCCGCACGGAATCAAGTGTATTGACTCGAATGAAAACAATCGAATAACAATCTTTTTCAATCGATCACCCCATCTCTATTCTATAGAATATTAGAGGCCGCATGATTCTAACACCTTAATTTATTTTTCTGCATTTCAGTGACAGTTTTGCGTTCTTTCTTATCATCACTGTAAGTTGGCGATTTCATTCCGCATGCGATAAATAAATAAATAAATAAATCGACGTGGGTAATGATTGCCTCTAATTTCCGAGATTAGATCAATCAATCACCGAAACTTTCCTCCTCCGCCCAAGTTCTGTTGAAATCCAATCAGATTGCTCCTTGCCATTCAATCTCTTCTTCGAATTCCATTTAATCTTCCGATGAGTACCTGGAAATGAGTTGTTTATTCCGCGTCCAGGTGAAAACAGCGCCCACTTGTATCCTGTTGACGAGATTTGTTATCTCCTTAGCAACCGATTTCGGCTGCAGTTTCATAACTTCCGTTCCTATTTCGCCTTTATCCCTACTAAATCGCCCAACCATTTTTTTAGCCAAGCTTTGTTTCCGCGCTTTTGCAACAATCGTTAGAAATTTGTTTCTGGTGGTTAAAGCCCTTACGTAGTGCTGAAGCAATTGAGTTTACAAAGCTTTATTCGAGAAAACGTTCCCGAGCATTCCTGCAGTTGTCCCTTGGTACTTGGATTGCTTACTTCTTCCCTCTTCGGTACTCCCTTTTCGGAGGTCATTTCCTTTACGCTTCTCTTGATTTCATCCTTGTTTTCCTCATAACCTCGTTGCTTTTTTATCCTCGTCCATTCACAGGGAGGAATACCAAATACAAGGAAATCTGTTTTCGAGTCAATAGCCAAATGAAAGTACGTTTATTCATTCCCACTAGTTTCGATGGGTCTATCGTGAATAAGATGAACATTAGCCTACAAGTCATTGTCAAGATAATCTGCGTTTCAATTGAGAAATTCCATATCTATACAAATATCAATCTCAAATCTTAGGATTAAAGTAGAAAGTTATGCTAGCGTATGTTTGTGCATATGTTGGCCTGAAACACGAAAACCGAAAGTTATGCAAGGTTCAAACTTAAAAGATTATGATCCTTAAGCAGATAATAGGCTACTTTCCGCGTATCTAATAGTCTCTGATTTGACCCCAGACAAGTCAAAAGGTCCACGTAAGACTTTTTACCTTCAGCATGGTTTATTTTCTTTCCCGAAATGAAATAAGGAAAAATAGAAAGAAATCCGGACAAGTGTCAAATGATGGTGAATTCAACCAAAATTATTTGACTTGCAGAATATTCCTTAAGGAGAAACGGAAATTAAAAAATTCTGAAGAATGCCCACAAAGTATTCCAAACGGCATGGTAAGTAGTTCTCGTCGGATCGCTTAACTGACAAAAGCAGCCTCCCGGAAAGATGTAGATCCCGGTTCTGTCACACATTTTTCATCTCCGTTTTTCCTTGGAAATTTTCCTGGATGCACATCCTTATGTGCTTAATAATCTTTCGCCCTTTTCCTCGAGGAAAATTGTTTTCGTTTCGAAATTAAGGGATTTTTGATGAAATGAAACTTTCGCAAACATTTATGGCTAAAAACAATCTGTTCCTTGATGAGCAACGCTGTTGTGGAAGGCTAGTTCACGCATTTTTCTATGAGAATAGAATGTGCTTTAGATCCATATGGAAGTAATACAGTAAAAACATAGCAATGATTATCTGACAATAACGCAGTTTCAAATTCATATAATAATAATAAAACGTCTATATTTGGGCAAGGTTGAGAGCAAAAAGTCTCTTTTTATCTCTAACTATTCGTCAATTAACACACGAAAGAAAGAGATGGCATGAAAGAAGAAGAAACCAAAGTTGTGGGTTTAAAATGAAAAAAAATATATTCCACAGCAGGAAAACACACGAAGGGGGCGTGAAAAACATGCGAAACCTTTAGAAAGAAACTTTTATTTTACAGAAAGGGCAGACAGACAAAAGAAAAGTGTCTCCATTTTAAATTGCAATTACAAAAGAAGGTACGTTTACATAAAAGAAACGATAATAATAAACAGAAAATGAACATTGTGAAGTAAAAAATTGATATGTAAGAGATGAAAAATGGCAATAAGAACAGAAAAGGAATGCAAAACAAAAAATAAAAATTATAATTAATTAAAGAATAAAATCAAAAAAGAAAATAAATTAATAAAAACGTCTAAATATTCGGGAAACGATAATAAATATATGAGATCATGCGAAATGGTTCGGATCCATCTTGGACGAAACGGGAGTGATACTGAATGTATTATCCGCGTGATTAGTCCATGATCGTTGGACCTCCCTTATATTGATCAGAATGCTGTTTCCAGTTCAATCATCGGTGGAGAGAATCGAGCACATTCGTTGATACTTTCTCGGACTACTTAAAACACATGTTTACAAAGACATGGCATGAAGAGAGGGAAAAATTTTAAAAGAGTATCGAAATTGCTGGAGAGGGACTGATGAGAAATGCATCCTTTTGGATCAAGGAACAGACTGCAGCGACAAATTCAATTTGGCCTTCAAAACAGATAACATGGAGTGGTCATAGGAAGCACGTGAATTAAATGGTGCAAAAGCGCAAGAGTGAGTAATGAATTAAAGCGAATTAGATAGGAAAAAGGACGTCGCATGAGAACCGGGATGGCATTTCGAAAGAGGAAGTTCATTACGTAATTAGACTTGACCGAAAAAAGAAAAAAATTTTCTCTTTCACCTTCATCACTGAATGGATTCTTAATCATACTGGAATAATTCGCGAGCACATTTCGTTCGATTTAAGAAAAAACGATTAAAAAGAAACATGGGATTATTCTAGGCTCCTGACTCGTTAACCGAAACTGAATTGCGTAACGGAAACTAGACTTTCCTTACGCAATCATATATCTTTTCTTAATAATCGCGTATCTACGGAGACAATCGTGGGTGGATAAGATGAGCGAATTAAACTTCAACACGAATCCTTTAAACTGGATTATTTATCTTTCGCTGTTCCAAAATTATCATCTGCAAATAAAGTTAGTCGACATCTTTCTTATATAGGATGCTAAGCAAACGTGACGTCGGAAAGATTTATTTCGGATTAACATTAACGGTCCTTACGCCGGCAAAATGACTTCTATTCACATACTTTACGATAGGCAATTCGGAATCTACTTCGAAAAATATTCAAAGTCGCCTCGATGCATTTTAAATGGCAGCTTTTTGCACCCAACTGGGGACGACGAAACGAGGATAATAATGGCAAAACTCTTTGCTGTTTACAATTTCACTATAAGGATATCCGGATTTTTAATTCTGTGTATTTCTTGGTTGTGCCTTTAAGAAATTTCTGAAAATCCGCACAATGTATGCTCACGGGAAAATCGGGGCCTTGGGATCGAACCCATGACAGCTGGGTACGATAATAATATTTTTTCTATGGTCTCACGGTTAGGACAGTTGCAGTTTGGTCTGTATCCTATGAATTGCAAATACCGGCCGCGTTGGCGAAGTGGTTAGCTCGCTTGCGTGCTAACGCTCCAACACCGAGGTCTCGGGTTCGAATCCCGGCTAGCCATATTTTTTTCGATATGGCAATGTGTTTATCTGTTAATTGATTCTCTCCTGTAATGATCCAAAAACGGATGTTTTCTGAGAGCTCCAACAAAATTTAAATAAAATAACAAATCGTGAAACGGTTACGGACTGGCAGCAACAAGTTTAACACTTAAAGAGCATATTCACAAGGATTCAGTCACATTTTAAACTCCTCAGAACAAGTATTCAATTTGATCAAAAAAACGGCAGAGCGGTACTGACAGAGTAACTTTTGATCACTTTGTTTGCTAAGCATTCCTCTTAATCAATCAATTGATTTCTTGTTTAGTGTGTAGTTCTACCTTCAGTGTGCGATTTTCCGGGAAATATTTTCCCCAATATTCTAAGGCTACCACATAAAGTATCCTCTGTATATTATTTCTAAACGTATTTTCTGTGACCGGGGCTTTTCTCCCTCCACACCCCATCAAAACATATAAACGACTGACTATTTGAAGGAGAAAGTTTCCCGGTTCCTGCTAAAAATAGTCCGACCAATGAAAAATGCACCATTCGGTTAAAAAGAAAAGAGTTAGAATTTGAATTTTTGAGTTTCCTTTCGTGGGATATAGGCGTTGCCATGTTTGGAGTTTATTGTTAACTTGGTCAGGTTTGCTGTGATAAATAAAGTTTTTTCATTGAACGGTGATATTTATTCCTGGTCTTAAAAATTCCTGGTCATCGAAAAAATTTTCGCGAGTAATATTATAGTCTCCATTAACGAAAACCTAGTCGTCGTACTCAAGTATAACAAAGATTTTAATAAACCGGCAAAAACTTGCATCTTTTGGGAGCAGAACGACAACCACAAAAACATTGCCGCATGGGAATGTTTGTGTCACACTTTAAGAAAGCTTATTTCATTCGAAGGGCAGCTTTCATTTAATTAACTTGTATGCACCCCAGTGACCACCTGTGCGAAATATTCGAAGCGGAAGACTAGTTAGCATTATAAGAAATAAATAGTGATTGGGACAAATATCAGGTAGAGGGTATGCTGTCGATAGGATCATGAATATTCTTCCATCACAGAGATATCCTTGCGGTCATAAGTGTCAGGGCAATTGAACTATGAATCCTCAATTAATTCCTCTCAGACAGGAAACGGTGATCTCCATAAAAATCGCCACTAATTCCCGATTTTCTTTAAAGTATCGCTTTCTTATTTTTCCTTCGATTGTGAAATTATTAGACCGTGATTAAATCGCACTGTGCTGTCAGAATTTAATATTACTCTATGCTCAATGTATTCCAAATCAATATCCGCTAACATTCTTTATCTATGCATGAGTTGCAACAGCGCGCGCGGATTCCCCGTAAGGAATACCAGGGCCGAACGTGGTCTCTTCATGACGTTCGATGAAGTATAGAAGAGGTATCCGGGCAGAAGAGCTAATACGTACTTCTATTTATGCTACAAATAACATTGATTAATTACGGGTGAATACGCGGGGTAGATCCAAAATTGGCCTTACTGTTTAATTTTTTTCCAATTTTTTTACTCAGATTTGTATGGAAGGCTTGGAAAAGTATGAAACTTAATTTTTTTTAGTCCGTCTGGAAAATATAAGATTTCAATTCTGATTTTAGGAAATTAAATTATTATTGGAATAAAATATAAATACGAAGTATTGAAGCATGAAATACATTTGAGATTTGGATCACGTAAATAAAAACATGAGCCCGATAACAATCGTGCTTTAATTTATACGAGGATTCATCTTTTTCCATCAAATTTATTTCCATAAATATTCTCTTCGCATTCCATTAAAGGAATACAAAGGGAATACATTCCCAAATATTCAATAGAAACGTATGTTGCAAATGTTGTTTTAGTTGGAAAAGGATTCGCAGTGCAGCGCTCGAAGAGTATACTATAAAGCGAGAAATATTGTTCAATAACTACAGATTATCAAAGTGCTCATAAACAAGCTGCGTTTAAGACAGGTTCTCCCTCATCTCGATGCAAGGTGTCCTCGGGGAATCTTTTTCTCCACTTCACTCGACCATGGGGAAAAGGACAAAAACGCATTATGCAAATGTTGAGCTGCCATTTTAAAATAATTTCTATAAGTGGTAATGTTACCATGTCAGTGTATTCGAATCGGCGTACCTCCAGAAACCTTCCGCGATAAATTTGATGGTAGTTTAGATGCGTTTAAGAAGTATTTTGCAATTTTCCTTCGCCTTTAATTTGCGTATTTCAGAAATGGTTACCCATAGAACTATTGATGCTAGAAAATCTCGAGATGTTTGCGCAATTTTTGACTATTTGGTGGGGTTCCCGGATAGCCGTGTAGGCAGCGCGTTCGACTTCAATGAAAGCGGTCCGGGTTCGATTCCTGGTGGGAGCCCACGTGCGAAATGACCTCAGCTGTAGAAGCACTTTTCACAATACAAGAGAGAAAAAATTGCTGGTATCTGCTAGTTTTTCGTTCTCCGAGAGAATCCCCGGACGCTTAAAGGACCTCGCGAATATCTGAGCAATTTACTTTAAAGTGAGGCATGCTCGGGATCACCAACCCATTAGATGATAAATCTGTATATTAACTCCATTAAATTAGGATAATGGTGAGAATCAGGAAATGCTGCAATTCTCTCCAACGATAAACAAATTATAGACAAACTTAGGACTGGTGCTTCTTAATCATTGACTGTTATATTCTTTTGTCACGACCAAATAGTGACGATAGTATCAAGATATTTATCGGCGCAAGAAGAGGAAAAGTTTGAGAGGATATTTATCAAACGTGGATCGTACATAAAAATAGTTATATGCGTCGAGTTTTTGTAACCTCATTTCGTTCATAATTTCGTAATATTTAACTACATTTATTCTTAATTTTGATAAACTATTCATTTAGACTGATACGTTTAGCTCCAAATTGTATTATGTATATTTGTAGAAATTTATAGAACGAATAAGTTACTTTATTTTTGTTATTTAATCATTACTGGTTTATTAATAGGTTAAAATTCCATATTGCTCGTCTGGGGCGATTACCAAGGAGACAGCAGAATTCATTCATATAAAGAAGCGAGGAATTCATGTCCGAATTAGGAAAAAAGTGAATAGATAATACGTTTTTATTTACAAGGTGTGGAGTTGAAAAGAGAAAAATACAAAATTTAAGCGAACGTTGATATCTTAATTATTATTTTCATCCCAATAACAGGGCAAATAAAAGCTGTTTAATTGGTGCATAATTATGATAGGGCTATAAAGAACCAGGTTTTCACAATAAAAGTATTTAAAAGTCGAATTCTGTTCCGTCATTCATTACGCGGCAATAACTAACAGCAATATAAATAACATAAGCTCTGAATACTCATGATCCGTGTCCAACCTCAAAAGGCCCAAAATTCCGATTATTCCCATAAGGATACATTATGTGGTTTTCAGAAAATTTTTGCTGGGTTATTGTTGTATTTAACACAGATGCTTCACTTTCATAAGAGAAAAACCGCAAAACACATTGGGGATTTTCCTCTTTAATGATAACATTTTTTACCTCAAATATGCGAATTCCTTCCTAAGTCACCTCATCCAAGTTTAACTCTTCTGCTCACTATTTACATTTAGTAAGTAGTTTACTCTGCAAGCAGTCAAAGGCGTGTGGCAGGGAATTCAAAAAAACCAACATCCCTATCTAACAAAAAAAACTACTATACTCTATAAACCTCGCCTGAAAAAGCGATCAGAAGCAGCTATCTTTCCTGGCGAATATTTCCTGGTACCGCTTTTTCGTTTTCTCTCGGAGCTCGCGAACGTTGTTAACTGGAGTAAAAAAAAGTCAATTAATCATAACAAATCTCGCTGATGAAATCTGGTCTGATAAATTCTTCGAATAACTTCCGTCGGTAACCAAGTCTTTCGGCGGATCCACCCAACTCAAACAGAGCCAAAACTTTGCTGTCGGATCGAAAAACTCCCGTGTTGTTTACTCTGGATGAGCAAATCCTCAGAATTCTAAAAGCTCATCTTCGCATCCGATCTGCCTTGCTAAATTGTGAATGAAACGCCGCATATTCTCTGCCAAGGAGTACCATTCAACACGATCCGAAGACTTCCCAACGTTTCATTGTTTAGAGCCAAAATTGGCCTCAGCCCGAGGGCCCTTGAATGAGGAACCTTTCTTTCACATGGACACTTTCTCTTCGACACTCTAACGCTCGCAATGTGTTTCTTACGGAACAACTTCTATATCGGTCAGACTAACCGGAAAACTATACTCAGGGAGCCTAAAATGCAACATGTTATGGGCCGCAAATATTTATATTTACTACATCGAATCAATGACATAAAAACAATGAAAAGGCCATAAAAATCGCATAAATTAATTATTACGCCATAAATATGTTTTCAACGGGAACTCGTGTGGATTAAATGAGAAAAAATGAATCGTTGACCATGAAATATACAAACTTACGTATGTTTGTATTCGAGATGGATTTTACTGGAGACTAACGCCAAGGCTATCAAAAAATATCACCAAAATGAATAGACGAAGTAAATTTTGCCTACAGCAATGCGTAACGATCGAATTTGTATCGGAAATACGAATTTACTTAAGTAGGTGTTTAGGCAGACAAATACAACCACATTCGTACTAAATAATCTGATATGTTTAGACGGCTACAGCACAATTTAATGGAGAATAAAAAGCCGATGTCCAGTAGCCACCTTAAAGAGTAATTACACCATTAATCGTATTTGTAGGAGAAAACAAGAAATCGGACTATTAAATAGTTTTACCATTTAAGAATCTTGAAACGGTTGAAATCCCCTGAGCAAAAAAAAATTGAATGACAGTTAAAGACTTGTATTAATAGAACCACAAAGGAGGGGAAAAAAAACAAAGAAAACAGTCAACGAATGTAAACAGTCCAAAATAATAGTCATCCGGGCACAACTTTTGGCATCCATCTGGCTTAAGCGTTTAAGAGAGGTTTTTTTTGGCAGCACTTGTGCATCCGAAGAGACGCATTAAAGGTGCATGAATGAAGATGTACACATGGAAGCATGGAGAAGGGTTGCGAACTTTCGAGACGGGCTAATGGCGAGATTAGTGCTGATTCGAAAAGGATGCATATCTTTAAAACAGAGAAGATAAACACTTAAGTTACATTCGCTCGATAAATTCGGAGATGATCCGTCTTATGTCGTCGTATGATAAGATAACGCAAGAAAAATCAAGGAATTGAATTCCAGACGACTCGAAACGTATTTTTTCTGCAGACTAAACTGTAAAGTGACGTTAGGAAAAGGGTGACACACACAGCATTGGACTTTAAATGATAAGTTGAAATACTTCTGGGCAAAGGATGCTACTTACGACTCCTTTCACTGGACTTGTTTATATTAAACTCCCACTAAAGGTTTTGCAACGCTGTACCAAAGTTAGCAAGGTAAACATTTCCGACTACGAATAGCTCTAGCCCATTTTCGTGCATTTTGTAAATTTGATAAACGTGACATTGATTTAAACAATTCTTCGTTTTAAACTTATCACTGACAGCGATTAAAAGCTCTGTATACTCCTCCAAAAATAATAAGCTACCAACGCTAAACATCGTTACTCATTGCTTTTAAAGGATACATTATAGGACTACGCACACACAAGCGAAATTCACTTCGCTTCGTCGTTCGAGATCAGGAATTGAGAAATTAAAAGTAATTAAAAGATCAACCTGACTTAATTTCTTAATGAAAGTAATCAAGTAAACACGACGGGTTTATCGACGCTAATTGCGAGAGTACGAAGAAGCGATCAAAAGAAATTATAGCAACGATTCTCAAAACATACAGATTTAGTGACGATTAACTAAACCCTAAACACCACAACAAATCGCAAAGATCTCGGACCGCTCCTGCCGAAACGCTTTTTACAATGTTGTAGGAGAATTTAAATGCCTACGTCAAAACGTGCGATCTGAATTTATAAGATCGCGCCCTATCCCTAATGATAAGCTACATCGTAACGCTTAAAATTCATTTATTAAGAAATATATAAATTAAAACAGCGCTGATAGCGGATTATTCCGCGTAAATACAGCGGTTTAATAGAAATCAAGACGGCTGTTAGATCTCTCAGCACAAAAATCAATGTTGGCAGATCAACAAATACAAGGTGGTATAGAACACCTGCGATACCTATGGATGCCTAAACAATCCCACGCACGGACACTTGGAGGAGAGAGATCAGTCAGAACTAGAAAACCAGTTCCCAAACTCCCGCTCTCTCCCGACATCTTTCCATAAGTGATACCAGAATAATAACATTTGATGAGCTGAATGAAATACATTAAACATTGTGAATAGATTCTTTTTACATACCTTTATGAGATATCGCTCTAACCTGTCTAAATTTGGCGCGAAAGATTTTTATCTAATAGAAAAATCGGCTATTTTGTGTGGAAGTTTCAACAATTTTTTCCGTAGTTGACAAAACTTCATATGGAATCTTTTTGACGGAATCAATTGTGTGGTAAAATAATTCTCCGATGAATAGCTACCTAACACTCACTGCCCTTGAAAAAATTACTTAAATACTAACGCTTGAGATAGAATAATGTTTTGGCTTACCATAGTTTTGACTATCATCCCTGCTAGATGTTATGCCGGCAAATCCTAATAGAAAACAAAGCGATGAAGCCACAGCGTGAAGTCGCCAATGCATCCCCATGGCACAAAATATCACGACTGAAACTGCTTCAAAAGAAAAAACACTACAATATCGTCATATTTATCACTATGCTTCTAGATCCTCCTCATCCAGAGTATAAATCTTGGGATGATAAACTTCTCGACAGTCTCGAGACCTCACTAACTTCCTATCAGCTACTCAACAACAGTGAACTTGTTTTCCCGTGAGGAGCTTTTTCCCTGAAAAGCGCCCAGCGCTGAATTCATGAACTATAGATTCTAGCCAAACTAAGTTGAGGAAAGAACAGCGAAACGGCGCGTACACAAAAGCGACCAAAACAAAATAAAAATACTAACAATTGAAGGCTATCTTCCAAAGTCATCATATTTCGTTAGTTTGAAAAAGTGCGATTGCATTTCATGATAGTTTAAACATATAATTGCCAGATATCAAAGTACATTAACAGTCGCCTCAACTCTTGTTATCCTATGTTAATTGTTAGGCTCTATCAACGAATAACTTTCATTCATTCTCAAATATCTTTCATAATTTTCATTTGCTGGAATGAGTCGACTCATTCCAATCTAATCTTGTAAAGCCTGTCTATCATCTGGAAGTATTTATTGATGTATTCCAATCCCTAAAACTAGTCGTCTAAACTTATGTTTTAAAATCTCAGTTGTACATAAGTTTCTAAATGTATCTAAGCAGATATCAAGTAAATAGTGACATTCTCGCTTAGGAGGGTACCCATCTTACCATGTTATTGTAAATAAATAAAAACGTGTGTACAATTTCGCTGAGACAATTTGGATAATTGATAAAGTAGTAATACTTCGTAATTTTACATCATCATTTTTATATTGCACAAAATAAGTGTTTTGTAAATTTATGAGCTCTAAATCATTGTGATTGCATCAGTTCTCAACTAAGATGATCGATCAACTTCGTTTAAACTGGATGTTAAGACGATTAATAAGACATTGTGATTGTGCATTTCATAAATCCTATTTCAACAGTAGCAACTGCTGGAGAAAATTTTCCCAAGAAAGTATCAAATAAAATACACTACTTGTAACGACACAAATCATAAGTATCGTTGAGAAAATCGATTATTAATTATGAGTAGTAGTAAATTATCCTCCCTTAATTTAACACGATGTCTCATAATGCCTTTTGTTGGGTTTGCCTCACCCAACTTTGACAATTATTTAATTCACTAGGGAGGGAAAAAAGATGTGTATCTTTCTGCCCTGAACTTCTGTATTCCATAACCAATCTATGTGGGTATAGCTCCTCCAAAACTGCATGAAGCATTCCTAACCCGTAGTTGAAAAATGAATCGTGTTAAAGGAACCTCCAGAAGAGGAGAAAGACTTAAAATTAGCTACTTTTGTTGGAAATTAATACTTTTTAAAGAGGTTAGATGAGATCAGTCTACCCTAAATATAAAATATTTAGACCACTTTATTTCAAAGAGCAGAAAATCATCTTATTAGCTTGTCTCAGTGAAGCATGAACGCACATCTCCAATGTCACTTCACTTTACATTAATTCTAGCTCGTGAATATCTCAGTTGGCGGTAGACAAAGTGACAGTGTTCTTTTTATGAGCTATAATTTATGTAGACAGTCAAGATTTATTTATATTCTTTAAACATGAATAATTTACATCTAGTATCACTATAATTATTTAACCATATAACATTATTGTATTCTGTATCTACAGATATACTGATCAAAATTTTAATGTATCTGTAAATACCTGTCCTGATTTGTTGAGCGCGAAATGGCAAAAAGTAAGTTCTTTGTGGTGACTTCTAATTTCTGGACCACTGCCAAGTGTCGGCTGCTTGATTCCCTATTCAGTATCTTAAATATTTCATCCAGATTGAATCAAACAACTAAAGATCTCAAGTGCTACTTTTACTGACCAAATTTTAATCAACATTTCAAATAATGATTTCTTAGTTTATGTATTTTATCCAGAGATCTCAGATTATAAGGAAGTTTCAATTGAATTCTCTGACACTTCTAATGAAATGAATGAAACTTGTATTTCTTGGGAGAAAATTTCATACTAACTTATAGTCAGTTTTTAGGCATAAATTTAACTATGAGCCTTGGGGCGAAGTTAATTAAAACTCCGATTTTGTGGAGTTAATCAATATTTTCCTTAATATATAGAGAGAAGCATGTTCTGCACCCTGATAGTGAACATTTTTATAGACACATTTTATTTTATGGAAGTGTTAATCACAATCACAAAATTTTAATTCTGTTACAAAACTGAATCAAAACTAATTGAATTTTGATTGTCTCTTACGAAAATTTCCAAAAAAAACAAGGAGAATATATTCAGATTGTTGGTCCACCTGAATTAGATGAAAATTCTTCTAATTAGCTTCTGTATTTTTAACTTCAGTGCCTTATGATTAACATTGCTCAGATCAACTTCATTTACTTCTCATACCTCAGCACCTTACATTCCTGACAATCAAAAGCAAATAATGACAATTATGCCTGGGCATAATTTGGCTTATGGGTATACATTATACTACCTCTCTAAACACTATCATGTGTTTTCATTTTTAAAAACAAAATATCTTCTCTTTTTTATATTGCTCCATATTTTTGAAAATAAATTAAGAATAAAGAACTACTGTCAAATTAATGAATGTACAATTAAATTGCTTACCTGAGCATGAATCCCAGCTTTTCAGAGAGGCTTTATAAGCTGTTTCATTATACTGTAAGGCTATTTTTTTAGGTCACTTTCAATGCATGACAAAATGTTATTGATTTTTTCTGCATCATCCTTTAAAACATACGTCTGTGTATTCTGATCTAGGGGTTTTTAAATACTAAGCCAGTGAAGTGCAGATTTAAAATATAGAAATATGAGTGTGTTGTTTCAGAAATTGTAATATTGCATAAATAATTCCAACATTAAATAAGAAAATATATTAATTTCATGGTCATCGTAACAATGATACCATACCTAACCCAAGAAATAAAGGGTGGAAGGTTTTCTCTTGCCTAAATAAAATCCACAATTACCATGGATAACCGTTTACATGTGATGATGATGTAAAGAGTAGAAAAGTATAAAAATTAAACCAAACATCATATTATAACTAATATATGTAAAAAGTTGGTATGTGTACCTTGTGAATCCTCAGACATTTGGATAAATTTTTGGATCATTTTCACTCAAGAAATAGAGACCAACCATTCCCTACACTTCCTTGATTTCAGCATTTCTGCCATTAGACTAATATTTTATCTCTCCATGCTTCGTAAACCTTCATGCATTCATTATGTCATCAGTTCCTCATCTAATACTATTTTTTCATTAATTTGCTGCTTAAAGGTTCCATCATAATAAGATTTGTATTACATTTCTCTCCTTCACTTTCTGTCTACCACTCCTGTAGATATTTAAGGCATCTTGTCTTGCGGTGATGATCATTTGTGTAAACCAGTCATTTTGCTGTTTTCAAAGAAGGAATAAATCTGTGAAAAAAAAGTATCAATCTTATGTCAGTTTCCTTTTCCCATAATTTTTCTTGTCAAATATTGTTGGTGTATAAGGAATGCCTTGCAAATTAAGAGCTGGTGATAGAAACATGTTCTGCTGAGATATTGATTTACTAAGATTTTGGTCAAGCAAGATTTTATTTAACCATGAAGTCAGTCAATTAAAGTTGTCTAGATGAAACTCAATTTCTTCTTACCTAATTAAGAGAAAATTATACTCATTTTGTAGAGAGTAAATTAAAATAGATTAAATGTTTCTGAATATAAAAGTTCTAATATTGTGCACTTAGTGATGACAAAAGTGATGGGATCAAGCAATATTGTAGTTTATAGTTTTTCGCATATCATCCTAGTAGTAGTATTGTTAAAAGTGCTTAAGTCATTTTGCACACACCATAAATTGAACCTGGACCATATATTTCATCAAATGCAAATGAACTTCCAACTTGGTTATCTATGAGCACAAGAATCATTAGCTTAGCCACAAAATCTTGAAGTTAAATGCCCAACACCTAAACCATGACTTCATCAGAAGTGCAAATTATATTAATCCGCATAAATCAGCAAAATATTAAAATGTCCACTTGCGTATAAAAATTTAAATGAGCACTTGCAAAGTTAACAGTGAGAAAGGAGAATATCAAAACTTCATCAAATACTGAGATATTTCTTAAAATAATACTCCTTTGAATAGGATACTCCAGATATTATCTTGAAAATGGAGATATTGAAAAATATTTACTTCATTTTTTTTCAAAGTTTTTCCGTGTGTTATCCTTCCTTATCATTTTTTCTCTTTTGTTTTCATTTCACTCCTAGAGGATAAATCAATATTACTCTGATATTAGTATTCACTCATAAAGTGGATATTACTAATAAGTAACTTTAACATTCATATATGCAATGTGGCACATTGATATACATTTTATCCATATTGATAATCAAGTTAACTCCAAAATTTAATTTTAATGATCTTTCAGCGCAAATTACATTCATCGTAAATGCTTTAAAAGAAACAATAGCTTTATCAATATTCTTAATACACGCCAATCTAATTTAAATCTGGGAAAACCAACAAGCTTAGATCTCTTTGATTTTTCCCATACAGAAAAGAAAAGACAAAATTACATTTTGGAAGTTTACAGCTCACATGAGAAGAGTGAAAATGACATATACATAAAGTGACACTTTTAAATTAAAACACAGAGAGACTATCACAGACCTTTGATTTTCATTTTTACGATCATTAAATGATAGAATATATAGCTAAATACATATTAAATTATCATCTGTTAACAGGTCAACAGGAGTACTTGAATAGGTAAGTCTATAAAAAATTGAAAAATATACATAAATTTACATTTATGTGCCCTGATAAGTTTGTAATTATAATTGCAGCAGGAAGCTAAGGATTCTTTGTTTGTATAATTGGCACAATTTGCATACTTTGGACTCAAAGTAAGACTTACATAAAACTAAATATGTATAAGACAAAGCTTTCGTGCTATACAAACAAAAAATAGCGCATAAAATGCTATCACTGAATGATTAAAGTTAGTAGTGGAATGGCCAACATTATTTGAGACTAATTGCCCAAAATTGTTTCCGACAAATGTTCGATGCAAATCTACTTAAAAAATGAATGAAAATATATCACCTCTTGTGGATAAAATTTTAAAGAGGCATAATGTAAAGATTATGATACCATTCGTATAATAACAATTACTTACTTAGTTGGAAGACTAGGCCAAATTTGAAAAGCACAATGAAAGATTAAGCACAATAGAAACCAGTGCTCTATCTAGCTGAAAAGTTGCACCAAGTATGGTCTTCTTACATTGATTCATTACGAGACTGAAAGCTCACAAGTAACTATGGATTAGACTATAAACTAAGGAAAACAGATAATGAGGGTAAATCCCTTTGAAAGAGATTCTCTAACCTCTATCAACAGCTTCTGCTCAACTTGATGTTTAATTACGGACTAAGATATAAGTAAGTCATCTGGTATGATGAATATTCTTGACTAATCACCGAAACCAGAAGGGAATGAGTTTGCTGCAGCTGATTTCCTCACATAATTAGGTCCATCAATTGAAAGGTGTTACTAGACTGTGTCTCCTGCTTCTGGGGGAGAGCATCCAGCAAGGGCCAGCTTGGAGAGTGAAGAGAGACTTCGTTTAGGGCTGCTGCCACCCCCTCCCAAGAATGACATTCCACTCTCTCCCAGGAGTTTGCGGAAACTGTCATATAAGAGGTAAGAAGTTATTAACATAGGTTGCTCAAAGACATTAATCATTAGCTGGACAACTGCTCACCAAACAGTGGTCCAAGAAGATATTCACTTGAATTTTCATAATACTAGACAAAGAGCAATCAAAATAATTAGAATTCATCTTAAATCATTTACATCTATATACAAGGGTGTCAAAAATAAACTTCATATGGTTAAAATTGCTTCAACATCTGAGTTAATTTCCCACATATAGACCTCCTTTGGGAATATACCTTGATGTGGTTAGAAAATTTTTTAAAAAAAGTGCTGATCCAATATGACATTGGCCATTTAAGTAATCAGAATCTTGCTGAGTAGTAGCATTAGTTGTCACATGCACTTTGATATTAGCAGAGTAAAAAAAATGTGCCAGGACCCTAGGAGACATCCCTAACAAGGAGTGATACTTTACGTTCGGAGCAACTTTGGAACAAGACTAGTTTGGGTGATAGAGGTTCAAAATAAGAGGTATTTTTTACAGGGGTTTCTCTCTATCTGTTTCAGAAATATGAATAAGTCATCTTGTAGTGGAATTCTAATGAAAAGGATATGAATTAATTCGATAAAAATGGATGAGACTATGCTGAAGAAAGTAAATATTTATAAAAGATGAAAGATTATAAAATCATAATTAGAAGGAGAAAAAATAGAGACCATCAGTCAGCCTCGAGTTTGTGATCATAGTATGAACATATGAAATATGAAACTATAAACTATGTTCAACTATACCAAATCTATAATCTCATCTGTTAATCAGAGACACATTAAGATAAGCTGATACAGGAGAGGGGATTTTAGATGGAAAATTCAAAATAAGGTAATTTTTAAACTCATCTCTTCAAAATGGGTGAAGAGAAACTCTTATAAAATAATTTTCTATCTCTCTATCACCCTTAACTAGTCTCATTCCAAAGTTGCACAACATGCAAAGCATCACACCTTGTAAGATGAACCGCTTTAAGTCAAAACTTAGAGAGTTAATCCAGTAGATACACACAAAATGATATTGAAGCAATACAGAAAAAGTTTCCTAGTAATTATAGCAGTTGTATTAATGACAAAGGAAATTTAAAAGTAAATTTCCAATTGAAACCAAAAGAATTTTGCACAACTCAGTTGGCCAGCAAAATAATTCTTATGATTTTCTAGGACTCTGGGAGTTCTTTCTGGAACATTTTATGTCCAGAGTATCAACAGTGAAGGTTATAAAACCATACAAAATAAGGTCCAAAAACATTGTTTGTTCCACTCTAGTGTACAGTTGCAGCAAAAGATTGCATGGCCATACACATACTATAAAAAAAGATGACAAATTTTTTCCTTCCATCTCCCAGTTATTTGCCTGATCTATTGCCATACAACTGTGCTGTTTTTAGAACATTTAAGGAATATTACTTATCCACAGACAACGAGGTGGAAAAAGTAGTGCATACAAGGTAGGACAGTCAACCAAAAGATTTCTCTCCTCACAAAATCAAAGCACTGCAGCATCAGAAAAGTAATGAGGTTTCATTTTCATATTTTACACAGATTTTGTTAATAAAAAATTTAAGGTTACATTTTGGCTACCCTTCACAAAGGCAGAGTATTAAGGAAAATTTAGACAGTTAAAGTGTGGACCTTTATGAAACCAAGGTATTTATCATGAAGTATTAGTTAAACATATTTAAGCTGAGAAGAGTGTGACAAAAAACAAACAAAATTTAATACAATGGTGTATTATAATTTTAACCATTAGTTACTCTTATCACAATACTCCAGTGAGCAATAAGTAATTACCCTACTGCAAGGAGAGACATTGTCTGAAAGGACCTCATGGTTATGCAGAAAATATTTTAAAGATACACAAATGGTAGCAATTATTTTAAAATTTGGAAGGCTAGACTAAATTTATAAAACACTATATTTTTTCCACCAAAATTTAATTAACATTATTATTGTGAAATATAGTAGCCCATTCATAATAATAAAAAGCTTTTTATTCTCTGCTTCTATTAGGAAAAAATTCATGAGAATTGAGGTCTCTTGTTTAGAATGCCAAACACTAATTAAAGGCAATATCTATGCTAAGAGGAATCTATATAGGTATTTAAGAGTGTTACATTCATTTCAACTAAATATACTAGGGTGTTTGCAAGAAAAATTTTTATAAAGCTTGAGCCAAAGAAAATTGGTTTCATAAACTATGTACAATACACAGCACGGGTTTCATCAATTTCTATACAAACATTCTAAGATGTGAGGTTAGGATCAAATAAACAGCTAGAAAGAAAGGACAAAATATTTTATGCTATGAGGGTTGAGTATCTTTGAGATGTGAACAAGCATCATGCAGGACAGATGTATCTCACATAAACTCACCTTTTCATATTTACATTAGGGTATATTTTTATGAACTTAAATAAGTTCATACATATCTATTATACATAGAAACTTCTCCAGATATATATACAGTCAAACCAATATAAGAGGCTCCTGCTTAATATGCAATGTTCTCCCAATCATTTTACATAAAACACATGGTAAAAATACCGCTTCAGATGCTCTGCTTCCTGCTTAAGATGTCCTCAGATGCACTGCAACCCAATTTAGCCAATTGTTTATAAAATTATAATAGTCCATAAATAAGTACTGAAAGTTACAATATAGAAGTTGATTTGGAATAAAACCCAGGACCCTATTGGAAGATTTTCTTGATGTTACATAATACTTAGTACCCTCTCACCTTACTTTGTGTTAGGAATCTATTCCTTTTCAGGAAGTGTTAGGCTGTGGATCTGTATCGGCTGCTCCACTTTCACAATTATGAGGTCATTACAATACTTTAAGGCAATTTTCAAAATATTACTCATTGACACCTGTCAAATTATTATTCTCAAGTAAAAATGTATCCAATATTTGGCATAAAATACTCTCTTGGGCAGTAACTGTTCACTTCCTTATCTGATATAGTGCTGGCCATTTCCTTCACCTACATTCACTGTGATTACTTTGACTTTTACCCCGAGTTTTTCTACAATATTCTCATTAGGAAAGCAATAAATCAATCATATCTTATGTCTTCAGCTTGAGTGAATCAAATTTAATAAATTTAACACTCTACTCATTTTCTCAATTATATTCAACTTGACAAAAGATCCTCTAAAAAATATCTCAGCCAAACAAATGTTCATGTATGTTGTTCTATGGATGAGAGTTTTTATTTCTGGGATATATATTATTGCTTTTTCCCTAACCTTCCCTTACCTTCTAGTAAAAGTGCTCTAAATGGGTGAATTATGCAAATAGAAATAAAAAAATAGCTTTTCTGTAGCACCTCCTTAGAAAGAAAAAATGAAGCCAGTGGTTCACACTATATACCTATCAACAGACAACAGCAAACATACTCTGAAAGCTTGAAGGCAAGATTATAAAAATAGTGGTAAATAAAGAACTTAATTTGTGCTTTGATTATTAATGAAGATCATAGGTTGGAATTAAGAGAAGATTTATCCTTAAAAAGCAACATTCGTTATTTACATTTCATGTAATGTAGCTCAAATACCATCAAAAATTGAAAAAAACTTCTCCTGCCCAAAGTACATAGAATTTGCGTCTAGGACAATCTGCTGCTGCTATTTTACTGCTACCCCTTTGCCATGAATATAACTGTATATTGTAAATCTTTATACTGAAGGAACTCTCAGCCTTTCAACTGACCACCCAACCAAGTCCACTAATTATTAATTAATCCCAACCAGCCAATTATAAGCACATAAAAAGGACTAACAAATATTACTGCATTCAATAAAACTATAACATTTTATCCTGGTTTGAACCATTGCGATGATTATATATGCTCACTTACACCCTCTACTAACATTTGATAACCAAAATTGTTACTTTTACTGTGAACATGTTCCTGTGACTTTTTAATGGTCACTGAGAATTGATTGTGACTTTATTACCAGTCACAGGGAAAATAATCCTAACAACTTTTTCTTTAAATCTTGAAAAAATTCACATTCATGGTATCATCAAGAAATGATCTTCTACCAAACTTAGAGAAAAAGTTTCCTAATTCTCTACAAATAGCATTTTCACTCCCGAATAAACCATTGCAGCAAAGCAGCTGCAGCAAGATGGGTCTCAAGGCAGCATGGCTGCAGCAAATTGTCCCAGTCCCTTAAAATTCAACTCAAAAGAGGACCTCATCAAACATACTAATAGAAAAATTTGAGTTAGTTGTGATCCGATGTGAATTACTGTTTTCTCAGCATGAGTATTTTAATGCCAACTGATATACAACCCTATGGAGAACCCCTTCTGCTAGTACTAGGGGGTTTAAAAAAAATTAGCAAAGAGACATTTATTATCATGATAAATCACGAATAGATTAGCTAATCCACTACTTAGCGAGATTGCCAACTTTGAATTTGAACTAATTTTCAAATCAGTTTTGATTGCTTTTCTTAATACCATGGCTTTTATGATTCAGACAATAACTGGTGGTATTTACATCCACAAAAGGAACTAATAGGAGCAAATACTATTATTCATCACTTTGGCAAAGCAAGCAGAAGAATGGGTACTCTTCAGAGTGAAGGAAAGGTCAGCAGAATTGAAAGTTGCAGAGAAACTGCTGGCAGTTGAACATCAATGATTTTCATAACACATTTCTCATCAAATTCCCCCATTGAATTATTTATTTCACAAATATACGAAAATCCCAAAGGGTAAAAGAGAAAAGGTTCCTTTCACAAAAAGACAATACAAATGCTCAGCAGATAACTCTGTTTTACCATAGACCATTGCTAAAAATTTAAAATAAAAATATTTAAGGGAAAGAAATGAATAAAAGCATGTTTACACTGTCCCTGCATTCTTGAGTACAGAGTGTGGAGTGGAAGTGAGGAGATGAAAGTGATGTTTGTCTGTTAGTGGTATTTATATACAGAACTATATATTAGTCAACAGGAATATTCCAGAGAACGATAACTATGAGCAGTGACACGCAAATTAATTATTGGCGAAATAAATATTAGAAAACATTATAGCAATATGGTGAGGAGAACAAAACTAACACTGCATGATAGATGACTGCTCAAACACATGCAAAGGGAACATGGTTAAAATGTAAAACAGATTAAAAAGATGGTATTATTTCATCACATCAGTCCAAAGTATGCAGAAAAGTAGGGATTAGTAAGAAGCCACATTGATACCTAATAAATCATGCACAAACTTGTTTTTCAAACCTTAATTCGAACTCTGCTCTGCAGAACTTAGCAACGTTTGTGACAGAGTTGTGAGATAAGAAAATCTGTGAAAAAGTAAGAAAAGAAACAAATGTAAAATTAAACCTAACAATTGGACATTGAAACCAGTTGCATGTCATCTGCTTTTATATACATATATACGTAAATTTTAATACTATTTTATAAACAAATTCAAACACCACCTTTCTAATCATATCAGTTATTAGCAACTTGATAGTAATGCCATATTTTTAGGGCTAATAATCTCCATGAGTGTTTCATTAAGCAGAATATTCCAGCAAGAGATTTTTCAAATAAGCATTTGAGCAAAAGCTTTGTACAGTGACTCTCTACTTGATAAGCTGCTATTGAATGATATGCTTCAACTTACTGCCAGAATAATGGTACCTTTCCTTCATTACATATCACTACAAATTAACCACATCACTATGATAGCAATGAAATCTTTTCATTCTTTAGGGCTTCACTTCGATGATTCACTATTAAACATTTAAGAAAATTCTATCATGTGTTTTAAGGCTGATTTTTGGTATCTTTAAATAGGCCAATTCAGATTTGGCTCTTTTTCCATACTTTCCATGTTCTGAGTAAGTAGACATTGTCATCACTGCCCATCAAATATAAAGGAGATTAAAAAAACCCTCATGAGGAAATGCAACCATTGGAGAGATAAACATCCTGGGAAAAAGGAACGCTTATATGTCTGTGAACAGTTTTGTGTGGAGTGTGAGACTGAATTTGAGGATAAAGAAGTTGATGAAAAAGGCCCTGCAAGTGATAAGAAAATCAAATGAGAGGGTAAGAGGACAAAAAAGAAAAGGATAGGAGAGAGCCATTTCAGTGGCACCCAAAAGGAGATGGACATATATTGGTGAGGTTAGGCCCATGCTGTTGTCTATGTTGTTTTAATAAGTACAAAGATATATTAAAAGCCAAAAGATAAAAAATGGGAGAACAATAGCCATAAAAAGCCTAGATAAAAGTGACATGAAATTAAATGCCTATTCTTCAAACTGAAGGTGAAGCTTAGAAAAACTGACATGCTATTTAAAAAATCAAGATAATGATTAAACCAAAATAGGAAAAGGATTCTAATAGCTAGACAGACTCAAAACACTTCACCTCTGATTAAGTTTTATCGGACAAAGTTTGTCCTGCATTTTCATATAACCAGCATTATACACATGCAGATTACTTTAGAGGAACTCGATGCATCGATTCTTTTTAAATTGTTTTCAGATTTGATGCAGCACAAGAATGTTGTGTGAGTAGAGTTCAAAGTTTGCTAAAAATATCACAGTTCAAAGGAAATTAGGAACAGAAAAACATTATCAGCATATCTCAGACAGAATTATAATATACATATTTAAAGACAAACATTTGATGAAAATAACCAGATTTCTAAGAAGATATTTCTGCTAGCAAGGTAAGAAGAAGGATCTTCTGATTGGGAATAGAAACAGTCATCAGAAAATATTTTATGAATCACATGCCTTGCACAACAAAACTAATTTCTTAATAATATTAGATTTAGGAAGAAACAGGTAATTGAAATATAAAAAAACTTTAAATAAAAAATAATAAAAGACATTAACTTAGAGAGCAGCGAGAGACAAATAGGTAATGTTTTGTGACAAAAGTTAAGAATTATTTAATAGTAAAAGGTCATTAAGCTCATAACCAAAATATACATATTAGGGGAAGTTTCAGCACTTCTGAAGAAGTATTTCAAATTTGAGACAAGTTTTTGAATTGGCCTTATGGTAAATGGGACTAAGTTCTTTCCATACAATACACCAAAAGATTTATAAAATATTCAAATCAGTATCTGTTATATTTTACGCTATAATTACATTCCTTGTGCAAAGTCATGCAAAATTTTGAATCTTTTTCCTCTCAATTATTCATATTATAAAATATCTACTTTACATTACAAATATACATCACTTTGTTAGGCCAGTGTTTCATAGAGGATATCGGAAAATGCAATGAATAATTAGGGTATTTGTAACCCTCTATAATCCTAACTCAACATTTACTCGTAACATTGAGAACCTCTTTCATTAACAACTAGCATCCTTTCTTCTGTGGGCCAAATATCCCATGATCACCTCATCTTCTCCTCTTTACACACATGTTAACTAGAATATGGTACCTGATTATTGATTTGAAACCTGAATTATGGAAAAACTCACCTACCATTTAAATTTTCTTTTCTCTCATTATTTTCTAATACTGCAACCATTCTAGCAAAATACCTTCATTCCACAAAAAATTTTAGAATTATCATGGAATGAACTGGAAATATAAAATACATAGTACTTGAAGATTTAATATAACATCTCTCCCTCATGCAATGCAAACTTGAACTTGAAAAAACATCTTCAGGAATCACATCGTCATGCAGCATTGGCATGCAATTCTCGTTCCAAAATAATTTGCAAAAATCTCCCAAAGTGATATTAGCTTAAAAATTCCAAGAATACCTTAAAACTGCAAAACGAATAAGGAGAGTATTCTAATGTAAAGACATATGGAATCAGGAATATAAATTAAAATAAAATTGCAAAGTAACAGCATTAAATTGCATGTGCACAGAACAAGCAGAAACTTTGGACATGATAGAGAAGACAGAATATTACTACAAATGGGAGCTGAGAGGTGCAGAGAAGGTAAAATAAAAGCTTTAGAGAAAGAATTAGCTTTTTTTACAACAAAGTGAATATACATGTCATCATCACTCCACCATTATGAACAGAGAGAAGAAGAACAGTTAAATAGAAGAATATGTATGAATGTATTATGAGCAGATAGATAGAAAAATGTGCATGTTGAGTTTTATTTTTTCCTTATACCCTTAAAGTCTTCTTCCAGTCTCATTTTCCTGTGTGTAAATTTGTGTTTAAAATCCACATAATATCACAACTACTTGACTCTCTATATTTGCACACAAATGCAAAATAAAATGTATCAGATATGTAATACATGACTAATATAAATTTAATGTCATGTTTTTATTTGGTTTTATTAGGTAAATTTGAGAAATTCTTCTATTTACATATAAGATGCTGAGTCTCTAGGCATTCAAAGGTGACACCAGTAAAATCTGTGATTTGCTTTTGAATAATGCTCTTTAGATTTACTTTGGCTTGCACATGTCTGTAACAGATTCTGGTCTATGGGCTGAAGACCACTTGTTAAGATTGTTGGCAAATGTTTATATGCCTGAGCTGCAATTCACCACAGCCGAGTGCTGGTAAAAATATCCATGATAAATAAAATCTGTTCATTCTGTAGATTTGTATGGTGACTAAAATGCAAGTTATGCCATATTGATCCATGCCTTTTTTTGCAATGAGAATAATCACAGGGCAGTTTAGAGTGGTCAATCTCTTCAATAGAGGATAGGCTACTCCAGTTTCCCATTGCTTTGCTCTTACTCAGCACACCAAGTACAGTAAAACCCAATTTTAGAATGATGCTTTTCAGGGGACCAAGCATAAACCGCATCTCATATGTTGATCAGTGAATCATCTTGACAAAATCTGAATGGAACCCCTAAGCAGAATGACTCCTTTGAAATCCAGAGTTCTGCAGGAATCTTAGAAATATAACGAATATAACCTGAATTCTAACATATATCACAGAATCAATACAAGGATTAAGTGCAAGAGAAATGGTTTCCATAATGAAGTGCCTGTCTCTTTTTCAGGTAGCGACTGACAGGTCAAAAGACTGTATGCATTTGCAATGAAAATATACAACTGTAATTAGGGGAAAATCTTGAGTGTACATGGTAGATTCTATGTCTTCTTAAGTCTCTCAGCTACATCTGAATAGCAAAGTACTTAAAAGCTTCAAATGGTAACAATAACAAGTCGGCATCAACTAGATATGTAGAGACAGTTCAGATAAATATTTCCTTCAATAAGATATATTTGTGTAGTTCACAATACAAAAATCTACCATCATGGTCTATGGGGTACTTTGGAAACCACTTCAGAAAATGTGGGTCAAGGAAGTTATATTTTGTCAAGAATCACTAGATTTAAAGAGAAGCCAGTACTAAAACTAAATACACAGAACAAATGTAAATTGTGTTTATAAAAAGTTGCAGCAGCTGACATTCCACAATCACATCAAATACGCATTCATTCTCAAATTTTAGACAATACTTAAATTCACATTCTTGAATAATTATACAAGTATGAGCAGCATCAACTATTTCAGTCATCTTTAAATACACTGTGCATGTACAAGCATGTGCATTAACGAATGTATCTTTAAGCCTAAATTCTCACTCATTAGGCATGACTAAAAGACAGCAAAGAAATCTTGACCAATATTTTTTAAAGCATAATTTAACTTGCTAGCCAGGCAAGACTGTAAGTAATCAAAGAGTATTGGCATGGACAGGTAGGTAAAGATCTCTCAATTTTCACTCACGACAAACAAACTTAGGAGCAATGACAACTTACAACTTGCGAATTCCTGAGTCCGATCTCTTCCAAGGAGCATCGTCAGGTTCAAAGGGAAGTGGACCTTGGACTGGTGCATCCTCTTCTGCCTTCTCCTCCTCCCTTTAAAAAATACAAACATCATTCCTTTAAGTATTCCCATCATCAATGGTGGTCATTTGTACTAAATTACATCATCATGATGGTTACAAGAGAGGTGGTCAACCCACGCACTGCTCAACTCAATGACAAACCACTCTGGGATGAGATAAAGGAAACAATTTATTAACCCATTGGCTAGTGACAATTAGAATCTCGTGCCTGAATCCATATGGTAAGGGATTATTTTTTACTTTGACATTATAAAACATTTCTGTAGTCTACTTGTAAAATTACAGAAGTTATTACAAATTAATTTTAGTTTATAATACATAAATTAAGAGAAAGAACAACATTAAAATAATATATAATAGTTAAAATAAATGTTTAGATAAATTTTTAGTTTATATCATTTTTTATAGTAGAAGACACATAAATTGAATAGGAAATATAAAATTAATTCATGGAATATAATAAACATACAAAATATAGATTAAATATCTGAAATATGTAATTCAGTAAATTATATAATCAAAATATAATATATAAAATATATGTTGGCTTAAATGCATTTTGTGTAATAGAACTATATAAATCAATTTTTATTTAAAAATTACAACTTGAAAGGTTAAATTTTAATTGCTTAAACTTGATGAGTGTAATATGCATTTTCACCATAAATTTAGGTTGAAAAGCAAGTTGCATCTTATACATGGGTATAGAATATCCTTACAAAATTCTCTAGTGAGAAATGGCAACTGAGGTACTATTTTTGGCAGCCTGCATCTAAGGCAAGAAATATTTTTGCAAAAAACAAAAAATTTCTTGCATTTTCCAAAATTTTAACATATTTTAAATTCAAAACCATCTCAGACCATTCAGGTAAGGTATTTCCTTTGCCTGCCTGAATTGATATGGGCTATACCTTAACACATAACCAAGGCTTCAACTACAACAAAATTTCAAGAATCATACAATGGTGTAAAATACTCACTCATGCTTTGCCTTTGGACGATATGTCTCTAATTCATCTTCCAAATCGCTGACCCGAGCCTTAAGCTCATTGCGCTCATGCAAGATTTCTTTCAACTCAGCTGTAGTGAACCTGGGCCTCTCAGGATCATCTGGATGGTACCTTTCCCCAAATGATGGGTTTTGATCCTGAAAGAAAAAGTTCTAAAATTAAAGAGAATCTCTTTTTCAAAAAATATAAGATTGGAAACTTGAAAAGAGGAAATTTCTATAAGTGGTACAGAGTAAAGTTAAAGTAAATTTAAAAATTCAATATTAGCTTCATATAATGTCACAATATGTAGCAGCTAAACTAAACAGGTTTCAGTTGATAGTAAACATAAGCCATTTCCCAATAGATATCTGCTTGACTTGCTATAGTATTTAGGCATTAAGCCCGAGTTATGTTACCCCTTGGCATTAAGCCAAGGCTGATGTCTGAGAGGTTAATTGTCTGAATTAGTGTTAATAATATTCTTAAAGACACTCCTCTTGAAATATCAAAGCAGGTAGTCAACCTGGCAAACTTAACACCTACTTTATCTCAGAAAACAGTCCACACTTAGTCAAATTTTACTCTTTCAGAAAATAATCTCAAAAAGATATTTCTCATCCATTAGCACCAATTTAATGTATGAAATAACATAATATAGACAGACATCAGTTCAACAGCAGGCTGGCTAAAGTTTTCCCTTTAAAAATAAACAAAGAGGAACTTGGAAATGTTTATTTAAGTTTAACCTTAATATGTCATCATTGGAAAAGAAGTGCTTTGTAGACAATAACAAATAACTAGGTAAACAATAAGAAAACTTAAGGTAGATAATTCGATGAGGTGCTGTTAACACACTTCAGGAAGAAAACAGGCACAATAAAGTTTAAGTGCTTAAAGCCCAGGGTGGGACTTAGAAATTAGGAATAAATTAGGTTTAATAGATTCCAGAATAATAACTGAATTAGATACTTATACAAAAATATTCTGCCATTACTTTCTCCTCAATCCCCAAGCACAAAAAATTGGTTAAATGATCCACAGAAGGGAAAAATGCAACAAATATATCACATTACTGGTACATAACATTCAGCGACAGATTCTCAGAATCTCTAGCTATAAGAAAGATATACGTCCAACACTAAACATTTACAATAAATTTTGAATAAGCAACTAAGATTCCTCATGAGAGAAAAGCAGTAAGGACAGGGGATTAGTTATGTATTTAAGAATTGATGATAGATGAACTCACCAATGACTCTGTGAGGTCTTCATTCTCCTTCTGGGCAATGCCAAGACGTTGGCGCAGCCTTCCAATTTCTCGCTGTTGATCTTGCAGCTGGGCAAGAAAATCAGCACGCTCATCCACTAGACCACGAACCTGCGCCTGTGCACTGTGATGCTTGCGTCTCAGCTCCCTTCCAACCATGCTCAACCTCTCCACCTGTTCTTGCAACTAGCAAAATGACAAAAAAAGGCTAAATTTATTGAATCACAATTCCCAATCCATGCTCTATGCTTTACAGACTTCTCTATTTCATTTTACTATACTCAAACCAAAGAATTATCAAAAGGCAGATGGAACAGGCGCATAAATTCAATACCTCTTTTGAACAAAAAATCGTTCGATTTAGATCTATATTTACAAGAAACAATCTTACTTTCTCTGTTCCATATGGGAAGGAATGACTCTTATTTTTCTCAATATAATGATGACAGATTACAATCAATAGAAGAGAAATATCAGAGGGTTTCAAGAAATATGGACATTTCCCTTACTGGCTGCAAGCAGTCAATGGGTAAGCTTACCTCATAGAGACTACATTAACCTAAACTACAAAGATTATTTCTCTGTAGTCAGCAAAGGCTACTTTAGATTATACAATCATATATATAGAATTCTATGGAAAGATTGAGATGCATCTATTTTTCAGAAGGCTTCTTTTCTAATTAACTATCTAGGAAGTAACTACGAAGTCTTTGTCCATTGCTCGATGATAGCAATAATTTCCCTTGCGTGGGAAACAAAGTATTTTCTTCATTCAACTCTAAAGAGCTAATTAGAATGATATCCAATTTTAACACCAGAGCAAATATTACATGAAGATAAACATGTTTATTTGTGATATTCATTAGAAGAAGTCCAATGAATAAAATTTAAGAATGCCATAGTAGGAGATGGAAAGCTAATGAGAAGAATAAAAATTCTGCAAAGAGTTTGCATGCACGTACAATACTAAGCTTTTAAATTTCCACAGTGAATTTTTCTGCCATGAGGCAGTTATTGCTTGATCATCAGATACAATATGAGGAATAAATAAGAAATATGTTATAATCTTTAACTCTTACTGATTCAATTTCTGAATTTTTGGCCAATATCTCACTATCTCTAGAACGAACAGCCTCCCTTTGCCGTTCCACTGTCTGTCGCAGTCGACACAAGAGCTCCCAGTCACCAGTCATAGCACCACCTTCCAAACTATCTCCTTCACCACCTAACAACAAAACATACACTCATTCAGTCATCCAAATACAATTCTTACATCGCATTGTCTCTCTAAAGCAAGACTTGATATTGTCATACAAATTCAATACTTGAAATATTCGTTATAGAACATACAATCACACTCATAATCAGATTTATTAATTTATTTAAATGAGCATAAGCATGGTTATAGGATTGAATTCTATGATGAGTCGGAGAGAATCAAATCTTCCTTAAAGAAAGCTAATTTTTTATTTTCTGCATGAGAAATTAGTACGCTAATACTAGTACATATTAGCAATAGTTGGAAGAAAAAGAATGGAACAAAGCTGTTAATGAATTTGAGTTTAGAAAATTCACCTACAGCTATTTTTTAGTATTTCAACTTATTATTCTATGAATGGGTTATTCCTAAAAAATCAGTAATCCTGGATTTTCCATAGTTTCCAAATACAAACAAGAGCATTTTCAAACCTCTATGTAATAGTAAATGTTCTTCAATTTTCATCAGTTTTATTCACTTATTCATTGGTTCAACGTAGGGCAGCTAGATTTGTTAAGGGAGATTTCAGATTAGACAGCAGTGTTTCAGCTATGATAGAATCCTTCGGTTGGGATTTGCTCAGTGATAGAAGACTTGATTACCGTAGGAAGCTTTTTAATAAATTTATCACTACAGATCTCGGGGAGGAGATAGTTGATATTGTTATACCAGTTAGTAGCGTACGTGATCTTTGAGACAAAACAATGAAGCGTTACAGGGAAATAGTTGCCAGGACAGATAGTTATTTCTGGTCATTTTTTCCACGAAGTATTAGAGAAGCCAACAGCAGTCAAAGATAGATAGGGTTTTCAGTGTTTCACACCCCCTGCCATGTGCCAGTGGCGGTTTGCAGGGTCTCTATGTAAATGTAAATTGGTCAGTTGTCATAATAAACACTCTTCTACCTTGTAATGGGTTCTTCATGTGCTGCCCTGGGGATGTAGAATTCTAGCAACTCTTCTCTTTTGACTGGAGAAGTTTTCATACTACCTTCTTAATGCTCTTTGATTTACTTAATGTATAACCCTTCATCTATATCATCTTTTACTATATCTTAACATCCTGCCTTCAAATACACTCTTTAAAAATTCATCCCAGCTTTATATTTGACCAACAAAATCCTCCTCCTTACAACCTTCAGCCTTTCCTTGTTGTCCTTCCATCAACCAAGCTTACTATTCCATACTTTGCACTTGATTCTTGATAGCCCCCAATCATTAACATTCCACCCTTTTGATGGCCATGTTCTACTCCCAGAGTAAAAATTCCAAACTCTTGTCCCTTTATCTTTATTGGTTTGATTAGTTACATTGAAGCTTTCTTAGCTACGACTGATCATCATCTTCCAAGAAGGAATACTACTTTGATTCAGCAATTTTCCCTTCTTATCTCTATCAACCTTAGTTATACAATTTATATTAGTAGAGCTGGTTACAAAAATATTGATGGCAACCCAGACAACAGGCATGTAAGTAAAAGCTATTGGCGCTACATTATACATATGAATACTATATTATGTCCAGGTTCTTATGGGGCATTTTGAAGGTTATTGTATCAATATATACTACAAAGCTTGCTAATAATCAATGTTTAGTGCTATTTAAGTGTAAGTTCTAAGAATAGTTGTGAAACAAAATCAGTCAGAGTTATATAGCCCCTGTATATTTACATTATCTCTCTATATCTAACCCAGATTTCTAACTCAAGTCATACAAGCATCATCTTACTTTCAAGTTCATCCTTATTTCTTAGGTCATTTTCTTCTACTCATTTTCCAAATTGATTCAATTCCTTTTCTACTCCTTCCTAGGCTACAATGACAATTCTCAACTTCTGTGGCTGTTTCCTAATTGAGATGCTCATCTCCTTCTCTTATAACAAGCAGTTATTCATTTTCTGATGTTCCACAAAGAACTCTGGCAAGGAAATTCCTATAACTTACAATCTGTTTAAGTGATTTGACTACATTTGAAGAAATTATGTGTACAAATTATCAAGTGCTGCAATCAAATTTGCCATAAGGAGCAAAATTTATCAAACCCATATTATAATGTTAATTTCAAGTAGATTCTACATCCAAAAGAAAAAATATGAGAGGTAGTCTGATATTATAATTAATCATCTAGACTTTATCAAGTTTTAATGTTCAAAGAATTTTGTTAGAAGTTCTTGACAGTATTATTAAAAGATAATTTATAAAAAGACAGTGTAAGTGTTTTTAAAGGCTTTGTCATATTTACTGTATTCAACTAAGGATCTCCAGTAAAATTACACGTCTAGGGCAGAAATTTTCACAGTCAAAAAACTGGGTGCAACAATATGCACATCCTAAGTTCATGACTACTTCAAATACATTTAAATCATATTACTCTGTTTTTTTAGAGGCTGAATTAACGCAATTCTTCAACAAAAATGTGTAAACATCAAGTATAAAAATAGCGATAAAACGCTAGTAACATAGGTGCCTTATTTTGGTGCTTATACAATGTAACCCATCAAGCCTACAACTTAATACTACGAAAGAACTCCAACATAAGGAAGAGTTACTGTATAATGAGAACTTAGAAAAATAACTCACAACTTCATGTATGTAGTGTGCAGATGGGCGAGGCAAACATAACGAATCGCAATCTAAGATGCCATCCATTCTATTAAATTTTCTAATAGTTTCGATTAAAATTGAGCAAATTTACTAGAGAATAAATTGAAAGTCGGCGTATAATATCTGGTCTCGGGCGGCAAAAGAGCTCGGCACGACCCTGCATGTTTGTACACAACCTGTGTGTATATACATGCATACATTTACATTTATATGATATTCACCTCCGGGTCCAGAGCCATCGCCTCTCATCCCATCTCGTTCTGCTAACGAAGAGGACAGTCGCCGATTTTCATCTTGTAGGCGTGTTACCATGGATAAAAGATCCCGTGACTCTTGCCTCCAGTGCTCCTCGATTTGCTCCAGTTCCTATTCGATCACACAAATTCACAGCAATCCGTTACATGGGTGGTAATCCAAACATGGATATTTCATGCATTCATTCCCTTACTCTGAACGAAGTCCTGACTTCACACATTTAAACCGGAGCCAATGCAAGTCCAATAAATATCGTTAGAATTTATTAATTCCATAGGATGAGAGTGATGTAACACTAACAATTTTTACGAACCTAATGAAATAATGAAAGAGAATAACACGAAAAGTCCACTTTAGGAGCAAATCAAATTTTATGATGTTAATGAATTGAAGGTAAAATTGAATTCAAAGAATAATAACAAAATCATAAATAGATTGAGATCATCATTTATTCCTTTCAAATAATCAAATATGAAAACCAAATCTGTTACAAACCGCAAAATGATTTTAAAGGGCAAAATCAATTTTCTGAGTCACCGCCCACCTTTTCAAATCGCAGTCGCCCCTCAGCCTTTTCAATTTTATCATTTTCTAGATGCATAATCCTGGCCCGCAATTCCTGGACAGTAGTATTTTCTCTATCGTTCTTTGTTGCTAGCCTTTCTAAGTGCTCAAGAGCGTTGATAACTTTTGGCATAAGACTGGTGACAGCTTCCGTCCCATGGGTATCAATGATTTTCTCGAATTCTTTCCCAATTTCGGAAGCTATGTCATAAACATCAACAACTGACACATCCTGATCACACTCTTCCATTTCCGAAAATAAATCTAATTGGAACGGCATGAAGATGACGTATTTACAAACTTTAACAAAAACACAATAGGTAACCACGTACTCTCGAGTCAAAAGCTAGGTGAGATAAACGATTACATTAATAATGACCCCATCTACAGGCGATAGCAATAACTACTAGGAGCGGGACCATTCAAATTTTATCCGTCCGAAACCTTTGCAACATCGGTAATATAAATGATATTACCGACTTTTTCTCGAAAGAGGTATTGGAGTAAAATTTCGGAAATTTTTTAGAATTTTCTCTGATTTGGAATCAAACATATGTGATATTTCATCAATTCTCCAACAAGGAAGTTCCAAGTTAGATGTTATGATAAGTAGCTTCTAGAAATTATATTCAAATTCTGGATTCCATAAGTTATTGTGCCTTAGGATTTCTTCGTCGAGTTTATGGCTTCATGCCTACCGGGATCTCTTCTATCCTAGCCCCATTTTCATACATATACTTGTCCTTGACACTTGCCTAAAGCTTATCTTTGTAAACTTTGCAATATACCCATTTTAGTAAACAGTCCTTTCCAAGGTGAGTGATTCAAACTTTTGAGGCAAATGATTTTTTTCTATAATTAATACGATATTCTCTTCGTATACTTATATATACTTGTTATTACATAAAATCTATGCAAGGAAATTTTCTTTTTAATTTAACATACTTTTAACTATGATGAGGAAATACTGCTGAATTTAACCATAGTTCAACTTAATAAGGAAACCATAATGTTCAAATTTGTATAGTTTATGGTTCCGAAGAATAAAAGCCTTATTATTGTATGAACTGATTCAGCTGGTATTTTATAATATAAAACCATACTATGTATTCAAAGTTAGTGTTTTTACGTATTTAAACGCACAATTTTTTATTTCCGTACATAGAAATACCCAATGTATTGAAGCTGGTTGCATAAACTTCAACTTATTGTTAGTTTTGATGTATAGTAGGAGACGACAAATAAAAATATGAAAAATGCAATTAAAGAAAAAAGAAGAATAAAATCTACAAAGAAGAAATGAATTACACAATACGACTAAAATATTCTTCGTATTAGACATAATATTAATGTACGAAAAGATAAAAAATAAATTAAGTAAAAAATAATCTGTACTTAAAATAAATCTGTTACAGAATCTATACATTGAGGAAATTTTCAACAAGTGGTAGATTCGGTCGATATTGGTTGGGAAATCCCGTGGTCTTAAGATCTATGCCCCGCCCATGAGGTGTTCAAGAGGATAGGAAGCAGTAGCCAACAGGAAGAGCCGATTTTCGGCGCGAATCCAAAACATCCTTACTGCGTTGCAGTCATAACACTCATAATCCGTTTTGCATCAATGTTGGTCGCAATAAATCGGAAGCTTGTATTGCTGCAATTCTCGCTTCTTGTAATATCTAGGTGAATTCTTCTTTTAATATTTTAGGTCGGTTCTTAATCTTAATTTCCGATTATTTATTCATTTTCGTTAATAGTCCTGTACTTGTTTTTTCTTTGTTTTTTTTTCATTCAAGTTTATGCCATTCTTGATAGTATTACAGTTCAGTATAACGCTTATTTTCCCAAATATTTAATTTAACGTTGATATTTTACTAGTTTAGCTTTAATTTATAATTTAAATTTAAGCATTTCTTAGCTAATTGAGACTCGATAGCTTAAATTTGCATTTTCAATTTTGCCCGTTATCACAAAATGCCGAATCAATTTTACTGTAGTTAAATCAATTATGTTACAAATTGCAATAGGGCAAGTACTCAAAGGAAGTAGAAGAGTAAAGGCGTAAACGAGTTCTTAATAGCCAAGCCCGAGAGATGGTTTTCAATCTCAGGCTATAATTTAAGGAGGAAAGTTTTACCCCTGCAGAAAGTAATTGATAGAACTACTGCAGCTTAAAAATGGTTATTCCTCGTTAGCAAGGGTAACCAAGGAGAAGTACGGCGAAGAGGAATCCGACACCACAAATACGCATCCCTTAAAAGGCGAGGCCGAGGAAAAGCAAAACCTTGTCGATGGACTCCTTCCAAGAAAGTGTGACTTGTTATCATATTCATCGATGTTATCTTAGGAAGTAATGCCCAACGATTCAAAAGCATCTTGCAACACTAAAGGTGTGGGTTCATATAAAAGACTATGTGGCAAGAAATAATAATTTTTAATCTAGGGTACGTAGAAAAGTTACTTTCCCTCTACGATATGCTATCGCATGGGCCCTATTAATTTGAGCGGAATGGCAAGAAGCATTGTCCATTAGAATAGAATGAAATATCCATGGAATTTTTCTCGATAGTAGCTAGAAATTGTTTCTCAAACCATTCAGTAAACCTTTCCGAGGTCATTTCTTCACGGTTATATACTGTTTTTCGTCCGTCGGAGGAGGGTTAGAAGCCAGGCGTGCAGCAACGAAAATCCTCACACCACACAGTGGGCTAGAATCGAAAAAAGCTGGCCAAAAATACGAAAACGCTTTTTTTGAGTGAGGACTACGAAACTTCGCATGATTGATTTAGAATAAATTCTGCATAGAACTATGGAGGTCATTTAAGTAGGATCCTCCCCATTAAAATTATACAGGAGGTCAAAGTTGACCAATTTTTGCGAAAATTTCCAGTTTTCGATTTTTCACGAAATTCTTCAACTTCAAGTCAATTGTGAACACAAACTAGGAAAATCATCGAGTAAAATATGATGCCATTTTATAAATATGTTCTTTGTCCTTCATAAGACTTGGTTTCAATGAGCTCTGGTGAATATTTATGTACTTTACATGACAAAATGGCGGACCCTGATTTTGGAACAAATTTTTACATAAAGCGAGAAAAAAAGTTGATTGAGACACCGTGTGACACGGAGTTATTTACACCACGATAAACTACAAACCTTCGTTAATGGGAATCTGAAATAAAATCTTGCCCCAATTTGCCCCAATAATATATAAGTCGACTTTTCGACAACGCTGCAAGGGCCAAATCCGCGCGGCGGAGCACCGTTCTCCGCTACGCTCTCGTGTTTTGGGAGGAACAACGAACCAATACGTTTCTGATTCGTTCTTTTTGTATATTTTGAGAATTATTATACTTTGTACATATCTTAGACATCAATATTTATTACAAAGTCACCATTTCTTGTAGGGTGATGATTGAGAAAAATGAAATGGGTTATGCTTTAAAGTATGGGACCACGTAAGCGATATTAATATCATATATTAGTTTACTTTTGTGCGATAAAGCTAAATTTCTACTAAATCATGCAGTCAAAGTTTTAAGTGAGTTTATAATGAAGTATACGGTGTTTTTATAAATTACCTTTTCTATTAAATGCATTCCTCGTCTGAAGAATCTTCATCCCCATAAGCCAATTCCTCCTCATTGTTCATGACTAGGAGCCCCTTAATCTCTTTGCTCATATTCCTCGATCCTTTCGTTGTTCTAACTGGTGCCGATATTGAAATTAGCGGATCAGAAGTTAGAAGTAATCTTCGGAACAAATCTTCGTTCGTGGCCACTCTGGAGTGTTTCCTTGTGTATCTCTCCCGGTATTTCCTTGCGTCTTTATTCCGGGCCTCCATTGCCTCTTCTGTCAGTTGCCCTAACGAAAGGATTGCCTGTTTTGCTATTTCAGCCCCGTGTATAAGTACTTTATGTAATGTTGGTGGCATATAGTACCACGGATATAATCGGACATACATCTATGCTGTAGCACAGCAATAATCTTTGAACGCTTTTTCATTTAGTGGAAAACCACTTGAAATTACCTTCAAGATATTGGCGAATCTTTTTATGAGATCTTAGTCAATTGTTTTTATGAAATGTATAATTAAATTTGGGAGACGGTAGTTTAGGAAAAAAATTAATAATATAAAACAAACCATATACAGAACTCTTATCTTTGTGAGTGAAAATTTCTTCTTTATCTTTTTCAGTATCCTGTTTTTTACATTTAATAAAAGATTACGCATTAATAAAAATAAATTCAACCTCGCACCTGTTATTTCAGCTGCTAGATTTAACTAGCGGACTTTTAAAGAAACGCTTTGATGTATTTCCATAATTTGTGGAGCCATATCCTGGTTTAGGTACATTTACAATCAGTCCCATCTTTTTTCTAAACTCTTTCTGAATATGATATTTTCTCTCCTGAATATGATATTTTCTCTCCTCAAACAGTAATTTGTGATTACCACGAGCCTACTTAAGAATATTAAGATAAGTTCCATGGGTACGTCTTATGACATAACATCATACTCATCAATATGGTACTCTCACCTACAGTTGCTTAAAGGTAAATAGGAAGGATATGTAATAAACACTCAAAAAATTCTAATTCAACCATGTAGCGTAGAAATGCTATATTACAAATTTTCTGCGTCCACTTTTCGATTACTAATCGCCGATAGATTGTTCACATTCGAAAATTTCTCACCGCAAATGTAGCATTTTATAAATCATGCAGGACAAAGGGAGTAGAGAACACTCAAATAATGTGAGCACATTTTAAAACGATCAGAAAATACATCATATTTACCACCGTATTCTGATACATTAAATAAAAGGGAATATATAATGAAAAAACATACCTCACCACATATAATTCCTATGAAATATCTAAAACCTCACTCGAGGAATGCTACCAGGAGATTGTCGAAGACTTCTTGTTTCACAGAACTGTCGTAGCTACAAAACACAACACCTTCTTATCCAATGTTCAAATAGAACTGAACTATTCCTAAGCTTGTAAGGAAAAATCACGGACATGCAATTCTTAGGGTACTTTTAATCCGGAAAAAGCGCAGCTGCCTGTCATAAAACGAGCCCTTTGCCGAACTTTTCCGGAGCACTGCGACGGTCACCAAAACAACTCCAGATGTGGCCAATTTTTGTATTTGAAGAAAATGCTACGCTATATGCCACCATTTTCATAATATCACAATTGTATTTCATTACTGTTATGAAATTACACAAAGTGGTGGCTTTTTGTATCGATTTTGTAAGAAAATTTTCAGTATAGTTGAAAGTGAGAGTGAAGAAGCATTCAGTATCAAAATCACAAACATAGTTATCTAAGATATGTACGAAGTATAATAATGCTCAAAATATACAAAAATAACGAATCAGAAACGTATTGGTTCGTTGTTCCTCCCAAAACACGAGAGCGTAGCGGAGAACGGTGCTCCGCCGCGCGGATTTGGCCCTTGCAGCGTTGTCGAAAAGTCGACTTATATATTATTGGGGCAAATTGGGGCAAGATTTTATTTCAGATTCCCATTAACGAAGGTTTGTAGTTTATCGTGGTGTAAATAACTCCGTGTCACACGGTGTCTCAATCAACTTTTTTTCTCGCTTTATGTAAAAATTTGTTCCAAAATCAGGGTCCGCCATTTTGTCATGTAAAGTACATAAATATTCACCAGAGCTCATTGAAACCAAGTCTTATGAAGGACAAAGAACATATTTATAAAATGGCATCATATTTTACTCGATGATTTTCCTAGTTTGTGTTCACAATTGACTTGAAGTTGAAGAATTTCGTGAAAAATCGAAAACTGGAAATTTTCGCAAAAATTGGTCAACTTTGACCTCCTGTATAATTTTAATGGGGAGGATCCTACTTAAATGACCTCCATAGTTCTATGCAGAATTTATTCTAAATCAATCATGCGAAGTTTCGTAGTCCTCACTCAAAAAAAGCGTTTTCGTATTTTTGGCCAGCTTTTTTCGATTCTAGCCCACTGTGCACCAGCACATAACCGTGCTCGTTTGGAATTCGCATTTAGTCACGAGAACGAGACTGGCGAATTTTGGAAAAATGTTATTTTTAATGAGAAGACATTTTCGTCTTGTTATAATGGCCCTGTTCTCGTTAATGTGCAACGGAATAGCATTCCGAAATACGGAAAGCAACGGGGTAGGAGTTGCAGATTTTCAAGCAGTTTCTGGGAATGGATACCCTCTTAAGGTTCGGGAGTCCTCTAGAAATATTTCTTCGTATTAGTTCCCCTCTTAAACGGTATAATTAATGCGATTGCTATTCTTCTTGCGTACAATATGCTTCTCAAGGTCCGGGAGCCCTTTGGAAGATCGTTGGCAATCTCAATGGACAACAGTAAGTCCACGTATTGAATAACTTCATTCTGCCATCGGTTGAAGTCTTCTTTCCTGAAGAATTCGTTTTTCAACAGGTATGTAGTTTTATCTGATTCGCTCCCGCTAATATTATGAATGCTTCTTAACCGTCCGAATGAAACTCTTCGTACACTTCCGAAGAGCTATTACGATTCAAAACAATGAGTTTATTCCGATTATTATCACTTATCAGGTGAAGCCATCACATATTGGGTTCCTGATATAATAAGTATGATGGTCTGGAGTTTTAAATGTCGATTTTACGTCTTATTCTCTCTTTCCTTATCTTTAGATTTGAATCATTTTCCTATGGAAAGATGGATTGAAGAGGAGATTACCGAGATTACCAGAAGTTGAGAAACCAGCCATAGATGATACTAATTATTGTACCGGATTGGTGTGATATATTTATTGGTGTATCACATTCATTTATTTTTATCTATTCATATTATTTTTTGGTGATAAATATCTGAATCTTTCCACAACTGTCAGCAACCCAACAACAAGAAATGGGGCATTGCACTATGGATTTAATAATTTACTTAATTTGATAGTACACAACAAATTAAAAGAAAGAAAGATAAGACGCACTGAGGTCTACTGACTAATTAACCTCTTCAGAACTGATTAAATGCAGTTTTGATTTTAAAATCATTTTATGTAATGCAAATACAATTTTTCATCAGAACAAGAGAAATCTACAAGTTTTTTTGAACAATTTTTAATTTGAACTCTGGATATTATTCACACATGGGTAGAGGCAAAACTATTTTTGGGCAAGGAATTTATTGGTCAATTGAAAGCAACAAATAACAAATGCTTTAAATTATTGTGTGAGGCACTGCTATGAGATTCTTGGAAATGTTTTCTCTTCCGCTGAAATCCAGTACACTGAGAGACTGGTCAAGGGCAGCAAACAAATGGACGGGATCAAAAGCAACACTGTAAACAGGTGAGCTCCTTCTCGTTTTTGCAAAGTAAGTCTGAAAGAAATCAACCAGCAGAAATTATATTCAAGAGATCTAACCCAAGATTGTAAGATGAAATTCTTAGTCTTACAAACACCCAAAATTGCATAGACACATTCAGGTGCCTAGAAAGATTGTACAGTGTAATAATATCTGTGTATTTTATACATCAGGATTGGATGATTAATTCCACCATAACTTCTTCCTTGTTTTAAAACTTTAGGCCTAAACTGGTAGTGCCTCTGGTCATCCAGAAGCTAAGCAAAAGAAAAATAAAATTCTTGATACCTCCACTTTCCATGAGGAAGTTCTAGCTAATTTAAGTTACCAAAAAGAGCATTATCACAACCTCAGGTTGTGATAATGCTCTTTTAGATAGATAATCAGTGGTTCGATGAGCAAAGCAAGAGGTGGCCACCACAGTGTGGTCGACTGGCAAGAAGATAACCCACTCACTTCAGATTTTTACAGCTTTAAATATTTCAACTAATGTGAACTCTACTTCATACTTTAATGTGAACTCTACCCCAAGAATTTCATAGGAAATTTCATCCAACAGAAAACTTGTCAATTACAATATTTTTCAAATGATTTTTCACTGATGATTCTAACCAGCCAAAGCTACCAAAATGGGAATGCATAGAGAAATATATTACATAAAAGTTGTATCTGATGTGTTGCTAATATCACTTCAAGTCATGATAAAGCCAACAGAATAAGGCTTCTAATCTGATCTGGATCATCACATTAGTTTTAAAAATTTTGTATAAAAATTAAATATTTATAAACAACTATTAAGCATAGTATTCAAGATCCATGAGAAGACTTACACCAGCAACTGCAGCAATCAGAAACTCGAATATGAAGAAGAAAATGCCCATACTTGGGAATCCCCCCAAAAATAATATTTCTACAGAATCGAATTACTGATAGTATGCTCCTATTGTTAAGTTAGATGAAATGAAAATATTTTCACCTGAACACTGTCTTTTTGGCGCTTATCCCACAGCTGAATTCGTCCATGCTGAGATAAGCCAGATAGGATTGTGTTGTTGTTATCCGATGCCAGAGAATACACGGCTGAATCGTGAGGATCTTCCCATACGCACATGCATCGTCCAATCCTAACAGGCAGAAATCCATTATAATTTGGCACATGCACAAGTTGGCTCAAGCATCAGAAATTTTACCTCAAGTCCCACAGCTTTATCGTAGTGTCATATCCACATGACAAAAGTACTTGTGGTGTCTCCCAGCGCATGTCTAGAACTCCAGCACCATTTCTAAAGCTGTATACAAGCTTCAATAATTCATCTCCTCTAGATGAAAGACAAAGAGATTATACACAATTAGCAGGGATACAAAGTTTGGGGATTTAATAGACAGAAATTCTGCTTTTCACGAGTTAACTATTTGGAATATGGTAATGTAAAATAATTTAGAATAGGATAATATCTCATTATTGTCACAAACAGATTATGCATTATAGGCAGGGATAGAGTTTGGGGATTTAATGGACAGAAATTCTACTTTTCGCGAGTTAGTTATTTGGAATATTTTAATGTAAAATAATTATAACTCAAACTAATAATAGGATCATATTTCATTAGTATCGTGATTGATGATGGTATGGCTTAATTCCAATGGCTTTTATGTTAGATATCTGTGGAGTAATAATTAAAGGAAAATTACCTTTCGGTGTCAAAGATACGAAGTGGAGGGATATTATTGAGGCCCGCTGATCCACAGCAGAATGCTTGGGGAGATAAAGCTACAGAACAAACACGGTCGCCAATGTCAAATGTGGACTTGCAGCATCTCAGGTCAGCCATGCTCCACACCTGTGAACAATCTCACGAAATTGTAACACAGATTTTAATCAGTGACAAAAGATGCTCTATCAATCTGTTTTGGGTATACTATACGAGAATGATGAGAGGTTTCTGACAGAGCAACCTTATTACAAAGAGAATATAATAGATTCCTAAAAGCAGTGAACAGCAAAACTCAATGAATACAATACATAGTTAAAAATATGTACACGATAGCCTATGATACCTATCTTCTAAAAGTCTTACCTCCTTGTTTACAAATCCTCATGTGAAATGAGTCTACGAAAGCCACTGATCTGAGAATATACCATTGAAAATATGAATGAATGAAAATTATTTCTAACTCATTGTGATATAGAATCCTGCCCATTCCCTCGCTTAAAATCGCACCTCAGTGGTGCACATTCATGGCAAAATAACATTGAAGAGTATCCAAAGGATGAATTATCTTTTGAACGAGAAAATAAATTAAATTATCCTTCACAAGAAGCGAGAAAACTTGGGCAATGAATTATCAGCAAAGTACTAAGGAATGTTTAGACATCTAACATGGTATTTCTTTCCACTTTTTATATTTTGTTAATTTTTTTTAGAATGAATCTTTTAAATGGATCTAATGGTGATCCATTAAATACAAAGGAACAATTATAAGAGTGAAACATTACCTTAACTGATTCATCTCTCGACCCTGTAACGACCAGATTGTCCACGTAATCGATGGCATCTATGTCAGAGCTATGACAGTTCTGCTTTACAAAAATCTTCTTTCTAGTTGTTTCAGACCACCCCACCAGAGCACCATTGCTGCAATGCAAACATAACCACAATCAGAACTTGAAGAAAGCCAATTGAATAATGGATATAAACAACCCTTCTATTATTTAACAAAGATCAAAGAGTCGATCAATGAAATTCACTACAAGAATGAGCTAAGTCAATGACAATTTTGTCATCTTTGAGAATTTCACTGTGTATCATGTAGTTTATTGGTGATTTGTACAGTGTGCAAAATATTTTCTGACAGAAAAGGGAATGAATAAAAGTGAGATTTTAGGAGCAAACTCATACCTTTCTCCGCTGATTATGATGTTATCATTTTTCACAAAATGACACACGTCTTCTCTGCGTCCCTCCAAAACTACTTCAGGTTTTTTATCAAGGCATTGTCCTGACCCTCTTCTAAACGCTTGAATGCAATTACCTCTACTGATCCACAGTAGACGACTTTCCAAAACAAGGTTTGGCATGTATCTACAAGAGTAACATTGTTTCTTTCCAAATCTAGAAAATCTGCATTTATTGTAACTAAAGTAACACAAAAAATATCAATATACGTTCATACTTCTCTTTCTGCCTTAAATAAATATGTTCTTCGTATTTCCCGTTCTTCCAATTGCAGTATATGCGACATTTTTCCTTTCCAGATAAAATCAGAATTGACCTAGAACAAGAAAAGGACACATTATTACTTTTAATTGCATGACTTAAAGGCTTAGACTATATGAGCTGGTCTAACCTTTTCTTGATATTTCCCGCTAGTTGATTTGTCGCTAAAATATTCTTGGATTTCTGTGTCCACACAAAGCCTTCATTGATAATCCAGTAAAATCGCTTGCAAACTTGACTTATTCTTCCTAAAAGTTTCAAATCGCAGAATTTGAATATTCGCAGTAAAACATCTGTTGGAAGACTCTCCAAGCGTAACCCGTCATTTTCGTTTCGCTCTTCAACCCACTCCTGGCCGCTCATATTTCCCAAATGTATTAAGAGGGATATGCAGCTGTTTCCACGCAGTTATGTTCTTTACAGGATTTGTTCGCATAATGTCCCATCTATTTTCTTTGGTACTTCCACGTTATGTTCTTGGACACCAAACCACTTGAAAATTTCTTCCCTTAGGGAATGCTATGGATTAACGCTTGAATTTTGCCTAGTAATAATGAAGTCTTAGATAAGATGATAACCAAGAACTAAGAGATTTCAAACTATTATTAGGAGAAAGTTCGTAAATATAAGTCTGTCGAGAAAAATAACCAATCAACCTTACCAACGCGCTCAGCCTCAACCTCACAGATAGGTTATCATTACTTCTGGTGAGTGATACTCCAAAAAATACGTTTATTTACTGATACTGAAAAATAGCAAATATCAGCATCTAACATGTTTGACCAAAAATGTTACCCTGTCTCGTTCTTATCAGTGAGCCATTCATTCACAGGGTTTACACGGCAATGTTTATGTCAGTATAGCAACTAGCTGTAAATCGTATTTCATTTGATTTGTTATTTCCTGTACCAAACCACGAACTCGATGTAGTGTTGCCAACTTGGGATATTTTCCAATCTAATCTCCAGATCTTGCTTTACTGTCTGAGGTAAAAGAAATACAGCTAGGGGATAGCGTATTTTTTGGCCGAGTTCTCTATCAAATTGATTTATTTTGGGATTATCCACAAAAAATTTTCTTTCGTCAATGTTATGCGGAAAAGTAAGATACTGGCAGTAAAGTTTATCATACCCTCTCTCTTTTCTCACAATTAGTGCGGGTTTTGAGTAATCTTACAAAAAAAACTAAATTCAATACAACCCGCTTTGAAAGTTATAGCCGAGCACTTGTCCATATCTAGGGGTCATCCTCGGCGAACCACGTTGGTGGCTTTTTAGCGGGCTTTCCGAAATATCATGATGAATGGCATCGTTCTTAGTATTAATTTTATAATACGTAAAAGCAATAATCCGAGACTGTTTTGTGCTGTATCAGACCCTGGCTGCTGTTTTCTCTTATGGGTTCAGCTCCCATTTCACACTGGTGTGATTTTTCCGGGGGGGCGAAGAGATATACTTGCCAAAGAGATCTCTCTCCTACGTCCCTCCATTCCGCTTATACTCGTTTCCATATTTTCTTTTTCTGTATCAAACTGAACTTCAATGAGTCTCCAGATACCATATAGCATTATTGCAGGATCAAATTCTTTCAAATACCTCATTTTTTGCAGATTTGCACAGATTCCGTGATTATGTTTGCCATCCATGGATAACATGAAAATTACAGTGTGTTTAGCTGAGCGGTTTGCTATTACCAAGAGTTTTAAGTAGCAGTTTTTAGGATTTTCGTAATTTAAATGACAAATATGCCACATTATTCCACTTACTCTTATAATAATCACTGTTGTATATTTATATATCTCATTTCATCCCTTAAGAAATACATGGAAGAAATTTTCGAGCATTGACTTCATGCACTTCCTGATGAGTAAGAAATAGGAAATTCGGTGATTCATTTGAGGATCAGTAACCTAACACATATCAATATTTTTCTACCAAAAGTATCGTTATATACTCTGGATTGCTTGAAAATTCTCGCATAAGAAATGCACAATTTTAATTTTGTCAATTGCAGAAATTTTTTTCTCTAGCACAATTAAATTAGAAATGTTATCTCGAAATCAAGACAAGTACCAAAAGAAAGAATATTTAATAAAGATGATCATTTTGATCTTTTAATATTATTAGCATCAAAGTTGAGAGAATTTGGACAAAACTGACAAAAAATTTGTCTTTTTGGGGGTCATCCATCCCTCTAGCCACAAAGATGATTGTTTAACTTTACTCTCATAAGAATATGGGATAAATTGGCCAATATGAAATATATGTCGAAGGAAAGCCAACATTCCATGAAAAGGGTAGCATTCATAAAACCATAATTATAAACTATATATGCTGTATATGGTTTAAATTTTTAAAAGCTGTATGAATAGAATTTCAAACAATATTTTGTTCTAAAAATATATGGAAAATATTCCAATAAAAATGATTTCTAAGGTATCAATTTAAACTTACTCTGTATTGAATATGTAACCAAATAAACAGATATTGATATAGATATATTTCTGCAAGCTATAAATAAATTTTACAAGGGATACAATAGTAAAAATTTTCAGAAGAAAACTATTCACTTTCATTTACAATTTACAAAACTGCACTGTTACTGAATTACAATTAATTTTGATTATTCAGAAGGATCAGATGTATGCAATAACAGTTCTACATTTATCGTAAGTTAAATTTAGTTCCATAATTTTTGATGGGGAAATTCACAATATGCAAAATTACTAATGCATTTGTAAAAACTGATGATGAAAGTTTTCAAGTTTCTCAAAAATAGTGGGCGTGTTAAAAAATTGATTGAGCAGTACTTAAAAAAGTATTACATGGCTGAGCACAGATTGGTGAGAACCATCATGGTAAATATATTTTCTAATTATTCTCTCCCACAGATTATTCCCAAAGAAATCACAAGGTGAACTAGCCAATCTGTTTTCCTTTATTTCACTCATGGGAATCTGAGTATGACATCTTATTTCTTATACATCAACAAGGTTTAGATGTGTCTTTTAATGCATCCCACTGCTTTATACTTACCATACTGTATGTGCCAGAGCTCCACATTTAGCATTCAATTGCTATCTGTGCTGGAAATATATGCAATTGAGCTAATCCATGGTTATACAAGAAGTGAAAAATTGCGACTTGGCCGGGACTCGAACCCGGGTCTCCCGCTTGCCGGGCAGGTATTCTATCCATTAAACTACCGAGCCGCGCAGATTCACTTCTGTAAACGGGAGCTTATATGGGCAAGGTAATGGTGCTCCACTTAGTGGCACCAACCACCACCAGAGGTCCTCGTCGAGGCAGCCACCCAACAAAGCGATATTTGAGAAACCCTCTCGCGGAATTAACACAACGATGGAAAATGTAATTTTTTACTTAGCACATGAAGTTGTGCTAAGTAAAAAATTAATCCATGTTAATATAACCGCTTCCCAGTCCCGTCGGACATTTTTCAAGTCTATTCTTCCTTGGTGCACGCCCTAAGGTGCAAAATCACCCTGTACCCATTCCTAACATAATACTTCTTAAACAATTTGCTAACCCAATTCCTAAAATATACACCAAACTGCCTGAACATTACTATGATCTTTATTAGACATCATTTGGGTTGAATTTGGTAACTGTACATGAGCAATCCAATGATAAGAATGTCTACTTAAATCCATATTAAAACAATAGTAATGAGTCAAATAATGACCATGTATCATGTAGGGTTACTCAGATGAAATATTGGATATTAAATTGTATTGGCCAAAAACGGCATAGTATAACAAACATCGATCGATTAAAGATTCATATGATCGAACTGCATAATTTTAAAAGGAAGCTACTAAATTCAAAGAGAAGCATGAATGAACAAGAATCTCTGCTTCACAATAACACATGAGAACAAAAAATTTAATAAAATGATATGGCTCTTTATGTAAGACAATGAAGTGACACTAAAGCATACACACTGCATGGAGGAATTACAGAAATATAAATATTAGATATACATCTCTGAATTTTTAATACTAACAATTCATACATGTAAATACATATTTTAAGGTCATAATTATCAAAAGGTAAAAATTGAGGGGAATTGTTCCCTCTCTGTAGTCAATACAATCGGATGAAACACTGGAAACAAAAATGCAGGAGAAACAATTTTATATCCTGCAGAAATGCGCATAACTGACAAAAATACAATCAAAGCCATGTCTGACACAAGAAAAAGCACATATCAAGTCAAAATGTATCACTAGTATTGTACTACAAAAGTAACTTCAGAGAAAAATCATACGAAAATCATAAACATTTCGTACCATAGAATGATAACGGAAATTATTTACATAATTGGCATGTAAAGGAAATAATGCAATGGAAAAGAAAGGAAAAGATGCAGATTTCATTCCATTAAAATTTCTAACCAATTTCACAGATTCGTTCAATTTAAAAACAAGCGCTTATTTTTATTACAAAAAGTACTCATGCTTAAAAAATGGTAACCTGCATCCTTCACTTTTTCAGCATCTCCAAGATTTCATCGCACACAGTTTATTATAAAATTACTTTAACAAGTAAAACATAAAGTTTGAACCCTGTAGCTGGAATTAACTGTACACTTATACTTACCTGTGACTGCAAGAAGGTCGGGGAACAGTTTAACTTCCACTGTCAACTTAAAATGTCCAAGAGAAGGAGAGAGAGGGAGGGCAAGTAAACACGAACATATATTTATGTGGAATGGTTTCACTTGGTGGGTCTGCGAGTTGGTTCCGAGGCAGTAGGGGGTGGTGGAGGGCCCCTCTTGTCCAAGTCCTCCAAATAAGTTACTATTAACTTTTTCCTCTCCTCGGGAATGTAGTCCAAGATGAGATAGCGTCTGTCCTTCTTCAGAATGTCCTCTATGTCTCGCATGTGCTGTTCATTCTCCTGCACCATCTTCAGGGATTTGTGGGTTATCAATTTGGTCTCCTAAAAATGTAAACAAGCCTATAGAACATGTTTGCATTGGCACTCTAGGATACTTTTATGTTATCAAATCGATAAAGTATGAGAGGTATACAAAACAATTTCAAAATGAGTCTAATTGTAATTTGTGTATTTTGATAGGCAGAGGAACAGCAACAATAATGAGAAAGGAGCAAAATCAGTAACTGTACTCAGAAAAAAAATTAAAGTACGCCAGTGTTTAGATGCAATGAAATTAAATGAATGAGAGAAGAAATAAAGATATCTCAATTAAAAATATACACGGAATATGTAGATGAGGTACGTTAAGACTTTTGAACTCGAGGGACATTTCATTAACTATAAGGACAGAATCTTTCCAAAAGCTGTTTGCTGATGTAGGAGGCACAAATCCTTGATGTTATAAGCCATTTATGGATAAATTCTAGAAAGTGTATGGGAAAATGTGCCCATTAACTCCAAGAAACATAAGGAAAGGATCAATGCCACATCTGGATATGATAGGAAACAAATTCACCAGAATCTATTGTAAATTGTAGCTTAATAAACTACCTTGATGGTACTGAACATGATATAAATATGGGGCTTGAGTTTTATTATAATAAAATGTGACTTCATAAACTTATAATACAAGTATAATTTTTGGATACAAACCATTATCGATCTAAACACCAATTACCATGGTAATTGTATTTTTTATTTACACTTAAAGTTATGAGGTTGTTTATAAATAAACTGAATTAATGAAAATAGATAAGAAACCTTTTCTTATAAATCTGAACTGCTGAGAATGTAGAACTGTCTGAAATTAGTCTATCTTTATATTCTGTTAAATACTTAATACTAGAACTATTTCAGGAATTATTTTTCAGAGAAACTGAAATGAGAAGGAAGAAATTTGTGGCGAACTTTTTTGTTGGAGGATATTACCTGAAAGAGTAAATTTAAAAGTAAACTTATTATCCAATTACCTTCAAAAGTTCTCTAAAATCTGCTTTGGCTGCAACCAGTTTGTCTTTAATGTACTCCTTGAATTCCCTTTCACACTTCTGAAAATAAGAATTAAAGAATGTGAGATAATGTTCTTATCCAATATTTTCCTAAGCCCTCTTACGTAATTTAAAAGTACAAAAATATAAACACATCAACATAAGGGGGATATTTTAATAGCATAATTAATCAAAATTGTATGGGCAATGCAATAGAGAAACTTAAAATTGATGGCACATCATTCTGCCCAAATCACAATTAGTTATCACTTGAAATCTGTAGATTGAGAGCTGGCAATGATATTCCAGAAAAGATAGCTTTAAACGGGGAAGTCATGAGATTCATAAATCAGTCAATATTTCAGCTAAAATTGAATGCTATGATATTCTCCCATATCATTCAACTGAATGACTGAAGTTTGTTGAAAGTACTCGTTCAATTACACAACAAATCTGCATAAATGGTCATTAATTTAAGTAAAGCTAAAAATAAAAATACTCTCTTGGCATAGAGAGAGAGAGAAAGTCCCTTACCCTATCACTGGAAGAGAATTTGCTGTAGCGAGGGTCTTCCTTTATCAGCTTTTTGATCTCCTTCCATGAGCTGGTTAAGGTCACCTCTGCTGTCTCATCCAAAAGCTCTCTGGAAAATTATCATTGCTTACATAGAGATACATGTTTAATATAATCAATATTTAAAAGCATTCTTCAATTAGAAAATGTAACTTAGAGAGGGAAGATGTCATCATGCTCAACTGAAATACAACTACTTTAGTGAAAGTCTTTAAAAGTAAACATTGAACGTATGTTTGGGACCAGCTGCAATGGTTAGCATACAACAGACCAATCAGCTTCACAATTCCAGTTTCCCTATCTTCTGCACATCCTTAATGCACTGTATTAGGGAAATTAATTTATTATTGGTTCTTTTAAGTGCTTTTTATGCTTGTGTTACTCACACATCTCTTTTTGCATAATTATTTTTTATAAATAGACTATTTTTACTATTCATATAGAGAAATACCAGAAGGGGAAGAGTGAACTTCACCACTGAAAAATTTGTTTGATGTATATAAAATATCTCTCTAAAAATATTCTTTCCACAACTTAAAGGCGATAATACTAAAAAAACTCAGCGCTTACAACCCCTTCAACAACATGCAGAATATCAATGTAAAAGCAGAAGGAATGAACAAACAATAATCAAATGAAATAGATTAATGTGATAAAAGGTTGTGCAGATTGTAGAACAAAAGGACGTAGCAATTGAAGTAAGCAACAACATAAGAGTAAATAGAATGTCCAAATGAGATATAATAATTGATGAGAGCAGACTAGAAATAATTAAATACCTGAATTTCTCCTTCTTTCTCTTTGACAGCTGTTCAATATGCTGATTGAAGAGCTTCTCTTTTTCATCCCTTTCCAGCAGCTCAGCAGACTCCCAGCGATGATCCTTCCTCAGTTGTCTTTTGGCTTCTCTCCAAGCAAGGTCCGCATTCCTCACCTTCAAATCACAAACAAATACATTAACATCTATACTACCCAATTATTCCCTCACCATCAGTGAAAATTGTCAGAAGTTAAAGAGAAAATTATAGCTCAACCATTAGAAAATGAGGCCTAAATTCACAGATGATAAGGTGATGACTTATTTCTTTGGTAATAGATAACCCATCCAAATTCAGAAATTCCAAAATTAAGCTTAGCTGCATTTTTAATGATTGGTATAAATACTCACTAGATCAGCTAGGAGGGCATTGAAGTGTTGGACAGCCTCATCATGCTTGTGTTGCTCCCTCTCCTTATCTCGGTCACGCAGGTGTGTTGCCAGGGTTCTCTGCACTTCTTTTTCCCTTTCTCTTAGACTTGCTTCCATTCGTGCCTGCCTCTCTCGCTCTCGTGCCTCCTTCTCCCTCTCTTCCTCTGAATTCTCATCCTGCAAAGCATACATCAATTAGAGTCACATTTCACAAGCACACTCAATAATCCCAATTGCACAATGGGTACCATTTGTATTTTTTACTATCTGGAAACTAGCTGTGCTTTAGGCAATGGTTTTTTACCTAAAGATGTATTAACAGGGAGTAGAATGTATGTGACGAAGTGACCATTAGAATGATAGCATGGGAAACATTTTAAAACTATCTAGAAAGAATGTAAAAGATATTAAAAATATGAAGAGGAGCTGTACAAGAAAGATTTGCCAGATATGGCCTCCTAAATTTAGGATGGAAAGCAAACAAGAAATGAAAGAAGACATTGGGCAATGGATATTTTACAGCAAAACCAGCTACTAAGTACTAAAAGGGAATGAAGAAAAAAATCAAATGATACAGGTAAGGATTTTGAAATTCTTTGGGAAAAAGAGTTAAATGTATTTTTATATCTTTAAAGGAAAGTAGACTGAGGGAAGTGGCAAAAAGATATTACAAATCTATTCCAAAACAAAAAGAGCATTACAGCTCATAATAAGGAAGAGATTTGTGGCAAACATTTTTTGGAAGATATTAACTGAAAGGGTAAATTTAAAAGTAAATTTAGAGTGAAGGGATAAGCCAGATATGAATAAGGATGAGCAAAGATAAGTTTGAATTCTAGAAAAAAAGTGCTTGGTCAATGGCTTTAACAAAATACTGCAAGAAAGGACTCCAAAAAATGTTTAAATCGTGCAATAAAATGCTAGTTACCTCTGAGCCCTCACGTGCAACTTCCTCAGGCACCGTATCCTTCTCTCTCTCCTTCTCACGTTGCTCTTTCTCCCTTCTTTCCTTCTCACGCTCTCTCTCTCTTTCACGCTTCCTCTCCTCTTTCAGAGTCTTCTGGAAGTCGCGAAACCAGTCTTCCCGTGCAGAGCTAGACTCCACCGCTTTGTAACGTGGGTCTGAGTCTATCCTCTTCTTCACTTCCCCCCACCTGGCATGACGGTCTACCTCCCCACGCTCTCTTAGCAAGGCCAAAAACTCACGTTTCACCTATGAAAGGATGTTAGGGAAGGGGCACGGGGGGGATCAGAGAGAGAAACAAGCATTAGAAAGGAAAAATAGGATCACAACCACTACTCATTTTCACACAGGGAAAATGTGTGTGGGACAGTAAAATAGGAGGAGTGTTGCAAATCATTGCATCACTCCGCAACCAACCAACAGTTTATCACCATTCCAAAAGAAATCAAGAAAAGAAACATTTTCGACGTTATATCAATATTTTCAGCAATATATGCACGTACGTGCATGAATTTCTAAAGATGACAATGTATGTGTGTACCTGAGTTAATTTTTACTGAGATTATAGAAGTCTAAACTTGTATACGAATTAACTAGAGTGTGATTAGAAATGCTGAAAGAGAAAAACACAAATATTAAGCAATTCCATTAAAAGCAAACATATTTCAATTACAAGTTCCTACTTCACTCCATTCAAAATCTTGGCAATTGATCTTGAAAGTACTTTTAAGTCTTCTTCAATGATTGACATGAATAAGTTCAAATTACAGTGAAATATTTTAAACCATTTACAATTTAAATTAAAAGTCAGGCAAAAGGCTAGATGACAACCATCAGGCAAATTTTCTTTCATTCTTTTACTGAAAATAAACTTATAAATATATTAACGTCAAGTAATTTGAAATGCTATAAATTTATCTTCCCTAGGCAGCATACAGCAGCTAAGGATTTCCATGTTATCCTAGGGTTCATGCAGCATCAAAATGAGGAAGGGTAACACTCCTGAATGTTGCCTCCATTTCCATGCATTACTACCATTTTCATCTTCCTATTGGAGAAAATATATTCTCATTACTTGTAACATGGTTGGGCCTGCATTCAGAGGTGCTACCCTAACAAGACAATGTACCATCCAAGAATAAAGTTCTTTCTTTCACAATTACGCTTGAATTGTAAAACCTTGGCTCTAATTCACAAGGAGCGATGAAACATTATAAAAGTACTTATCACCACTAACTATAAAAGAACCACTTTACAAGATCCGTTATTTATAAATGGCCAAATTAGGTATAAATAGGTGGCAAAGGTTATGACTGATCCATAAAATTCAGGGATGAAGAAATTTGAAAGTGAGCCCTGCCTTTTGCACCACATTGCTCATAAATTTTAATCATTTGAATTGTGAAAACAGGCATAACACCACCTCTCTTCAATACAATTCATTCACACCTTTGACTTTTTGCAATTTGGATTCAAAAATAAAAAAATTCTTCACCAAATGAAAAATGAAGTTTCTTCTTCAGAGCTGGACTTATATAGGAATTAAAAACAAGAATGCCAATTACTTCCTTTTTGTCCTTAATGATTATTTATCAAACAAAACGGAAGTGAAGACTAATACCATCACCCATAATGCATTGCTCTGCCCCGAGAGCGAGCTATTCCATAAAAGGTGGCAATGTTTAGATTGGTTGCAAGGCAACAGCAGCCATCCTGACCGAAGCAAGGCGGGGTCTCTGTGTCAGGAAAGTTGGTGGTGACTTGAAAGTGAATAGAGTTCAGTGGTTCGTTAGACTGTGGTACTCCACCAAATGACAAGCAAAAAAGATACCAAAACAAAATGGACACAATTGAAGCATATTTTGAAAAACCACATCTCAAAGGAATTTTAGTTAGAAAAAATTGAGGTGCTCAATTTGGCTCATCATGATTAAGAAATTTTCAGGATTTTAAGTTAATTTATGTTCTACTACTCTTGGCATTCATTTGATCTTTAGTTTCCCAATTGCTTGATAAAGAGTGAGCAAATCATTACTCATATTCACCAGTCTTTTCATGTCATACAGCTTGTAGGTAATGCACCACCCTGACAAACACATAAATGCAGGTGCAGCTCAGTAATGAAACAATGTAACTATAAAAATTCAAGTATGTAATATTAAATATTATGACATCTATGAATTATCCTAGAGAAACATTTACTCTTAATGAGGCGTTTATGTTGCTAGCAAGTGATGTACCAGCTATAATTTTAATTCATTTCAGTCACCAAAAGATCTACTAACACATTGGTACATTCATGAATAAACAATGAGCAAATTCTACTAATTATACTTATTGATTGCAAGAAACTGATCAAACTATTTCTTTTAGAAGAGTTAGTTCATATTAAAAGATTCGAGACCATGATTTATTGAGATTGAAAAAACTAATTTAAAGACTTGGGTCATGATATACCTCATTAAAATAGGCACATTAAACACACAAAAATATTCACATCCTTCTAAGGAATTTATGAAAGCACCTGAATGCAATGGTGAACACTACTGATAGGAATAGACATCGATAAAAATATTATCACGTTTTTACTCTTCGCCATTTTAAGAGCAAGAGTAACAATTCACACATTTTTACTGGCTATCATTTCATGGGAATAAGTTTATGAGTATTGAAGCACATAAATAAAAAGGCTTATGAGCATATGAAACATTTGATACATGGAGAAAAATTTGATAATTACAGTTCCCCAGATAACAGAACAAGAAATACCCTGATATTGGTAATCAATTGATAATTAAAACAATAAATTTGTACTTGATAAAATATTTTGATGGAGATTTCTAGTAACAGCTGCAATGAAATAAGTTAACAACTATTTTCAGAAGTATTTTTTTGGTAATGCTGCTAAGGGCATGAAGTGATTGGGCTTTACAAAATCACAGGAGAAAATAGAATTTTAAACAATAAGATAAGTAAAATTAAATTACTTGAACATGTAAGCCATGAAGAGAAGTAAAATATTAACAAGAAATAGTGATTTCTTGAGACAATTAGAATATAAAATGGAGCATTAAGCCATCATAAAAAAATAGAGATTAACTTCTTAAGCAGTGGTGAAGATTTATAACACATCTTGAAACATCTTTGCTATCAGGCAAAACTGGGACAAATAAACATTTATGTGGACTATTGAAATGGAGAAGATCAGCATTTAAAATTAGCCACCGAGCAGTGGCAAAAGAAGGTAAAGGATCGAATGAGAAAGAGCATTGTGAGAAAACAAAGAAGTCTCAACAGAGAACCATGAGCGATTTCAAAAAGAAAGTGAAAATGTGATAAGCTTGGCTACTAAGCAACTGAAATTGAAAGAGAACAAAGTATCAGAAGATGAATACAAAAGGCATGGAAACTTGAGTGATCAACGGAAACTGATTCAAGACACTTAAATCTAAAAGTGGATGGAAATTATCCATCTAATCAAGTATCCCACAGAATTCTGAAAATTGTATGGTTTTCTGCTGAGAGTGATGACATTGGATCCATCAAGGAGTTCAATTCTTTACATGAATAATGAAATGATAAGCACAAATATGCTGGGTAGAAAAAGAGGAGGCATTGACGGAATCCGAAAAACAATAGAATATAACAATAAGATGTAAATAATCATGATTAGAACCAAGAACAGATGAACAAAAATATCTGATTGCTTTGAGAAAAGTTAAATGAGAATTATGAAAACCCAGCAAGACTAGGGAAGATAGTATTTAAGTGAGAATAAATGGATTTTTTTGTGTATGAAAACAAATTCTTTTACTTTGAATTTAATTATATGAAGGAAACAGAACACCAATAAAGCAGGATTATTTAAGCAGCAGCAACTTTGTTTTACTTTTACAAAGCAATTACTCTGTTTGAAGTAATTCATAAAGTACCTCCTGATCAAGAGGAGGTTCTGTACGTTGGTAATTGTATGTATATATTTACATATCTTTCCATAATAAAACCAAGAACTATTTCAAAGGAAAAATTTTAAAATATAATCTCAAATTCACAGACCTTAAAAGTTTCCACTTTATTTGACCACAGGAACCCCCATTTTCTATACTTCATTAACTTTCAAAATGTTATATTTTTTAAATAAGAGGAAAATTGTTTCACATAAACACTTTTTCATCCACTAAAATTTTAAGTCCTTTAGTTCATGACACTGAATAGCTTGTGTCATCAGAAATTAAAGTTTTATATAAAAATATATGGAAAAGAGATACGTTCTAACTCACTCTGGCATAATAGGAAGAATACTTTTATAATTATTACATACAGGAGGTAAATAATACTTATAAAAGATATTTTCCATCTATTTCCCTGACAACTATGCATGTCACACTCCCGAGTAAATCTTGCTTGATATCCCTGATGTTAATGCAACCACACAAATACATAAAACAGAAGGAGTTGAACTGATTTATGTCAGAAATATATATGAAATTGAAAGGATGATGAAAAATTGAATATTTTCTATATCAATAAACAATTTCTAGATAACTTATCGATGTCTATCCCGAAATGTGATGGTTTAGAATACAAAAATTATTATAAATGAAGAGACCAATTAATAAATTGGATGGATTGGTATACAGTAGCTACCTGTTATGTGTTGATTCTTCTGTTATAAGGCTGTGAATGTAGTTTAATTGAAACATTAAAACATTACAAAATTACTACCATGAGATAAGGATGTTGCATGATGGCAGAATATGCAGCAGAAAATATTAACCTCACTTTCAAATCAATTTAAAACAATCGTTACCATGCCATCATGAAAATTAATAAGTTCTTTTGGAAATTATAATATAAATATAGAGCATGAAACTTCATAAATAGTGACAAAATAAAAACTGAACAAAAACTAATTTTGTGGAAAACAACCAATATCAAATTTTAAATATTATACAATGTCAGAAACTTTCACTTCTAATGAAACTACTTTTATAATGAATGACTCTATTACTGTAATTCAGCTTTTATAATTTTTTTTCATATTTCTCATGTCCTTTTAAAGATTCACTGAAATATCATCAGCTTAAACATCAACACACAAGTGATTATTACACTTAACTTTACTATATTACTTGATATACTGTACAACAATTTACACTGATAATGCAATTAAAATGAATTAACATAATTTTATTATTATAGCTAAAAGTCAAAGGAGAAAAAGCTTTAATTTTTCAGTTTAACGAATTAGTCAAAATTAAAAGTTCAATGGATTACTTTAATTTATTTTATACATTCTGAAATATCAAAATATTATTAAATGATGAAAATATCTATGTAACTTTTTGATAAGCAATTTCTTACATCAGATCATCATAAAGTTAACAAGTTCACAAATTTAACCTTGTTACTCAAACACTAAATAAGAATAATAATAGTAGATCTACTGAAAGAAAAGGTAAATTTCTGATTATATGAGCTGAAAATAATTCAATGGAACAAATTAAAGGACTAATCTAACCAGAGCATCAATACCTGAACCTGAGTGAATTCATAAACAGAATATTATTTAGTTTGAAATGCAAACAACAACACATTTCTTATGAAATGATCAAACTGAAGTTATTGTTTCGTCTACATCAAAATTATTACATAAAAAGCAATCTAATGATCGAACCCAACATGATTCATGGGTTAACAGACACAAATTTAAACTGATTCCCTGAGAAGAGAAACTTTTTACTCTAGGTAAATTAACAGTAAATTTTAAGAAAAAAATTCCTGGTTTGATGCCCTGGGATGAGAACAAGCAAGATGTGTTACAAATAAATATATTCGAAGAGGATTTGATGAAATATCTTACACTGAGAAAAACCTACCAGTCCATAGCTCTGAATCACCACTTCATTAGAATCCTAAAAATCAACAGTCAAATGAAGTAGCCGACAAATTTATAGTTCACTCCTTGGGATAGCAAATCAATTCCATACAATAATTTCCTACAAAGAAGCATTAAATCTTTCTATTTTCAAGGTTACTATGAGTCTCCAAACTGTAAGTACAAAGAAAAATCATCCGGCTTATGATAATGATTTGTTTGGCATGAACTGTGCAGCAGAAGGTAGCCTTGTATATAAATAATAAAAACATACAAAGAGCCTTCCTTCGCTTGGAATATTCACACATTTCAATATTTTAGTTTTGATTGAGCACAAAGGGTGATATATTTCCACAACATATAAGAATGACTCATTTTCATTTTAGGATGGAGAAAAATTCTCATAGAAAACGTACATTTTTAACTATGCAAAAGACTAATTATCAAAATACAACACACAAATAATAAACTCTTGTTTCAGCATTAGGATAATTTTGGAAGTAATCTGCAAATCTTATAAAACATTAAAAGTTTTTCATATTACATTCATGCAGTGAGAGTAGAATATAACAATAGACAATTGATGCCTTTACTCAAATAGTAGCACATATAAGAATTATTTTTGCTATCCTAACTCTGACTTTATGAAGCATTCAACTGAATAAGAAAAAAATTAAGATGGCTCCTTGACTTACTGCTCAGGAAATCCACTGCAAAAGAAAAGTATATTGTTTTTTGCAACTTTCCTCTCATTTAAATTCCATAACAAGGAGTTTTGTAAGAATGTTGCGACTTCACTGATAATTAAACCTCACCCATGTATACAAACATTTATATAGCAAAAATATTAATATAAAGAGACACTTAATGCTATTATGTAGGTTGATTGCCATAACCCTTCTTTTGTTTTCAACTTCACCCATACAATGGATTCACATAATTCATGAATGGCTTATCAAAATGAAATTCAGAGAGCATCTTTACATGAAGTTACCACCTGCTGCCCAAGTCCACGCACTGCGATTTAGGATCAACACCCATAATTTTAAAAAGTTGTTGGATTTAAGTCCAAATTAGTAATACCATTCTGAAATAGCTAGGGGTAGCAGAGAAATATAGCTCTAGTTTTGATAATTTTTAGAAAGATTTAGCCTTCTTGCTGCAAACAAGCTGAATTTTGTCTCTTCTCAATGATTTCATAAACTTGATGGACATTGTTCAAGCTTGTTTCAACTGCAAAGAAATATATTTTACTGAATATCTGAATAATTTCAAATTATATGATAGAAGAGAATGAATAATATCAAAACTCACAACCCTGTATAAATATGAATAATCCCAAATAAGTATCAAAAACTCAATAGTCCAGGCTGAAGAGGTTTATCCCTACATATGGCTATGGGATGCCTGTCTTAAGTCATGATTAAGTATTAAAATGCCACAATGCAGGAATAGTTGACACAGAATGAGGTAAAGTAATAAAATGCAATGGTCTACAAAACAAAAGTGTGAGAATCCCGACAGCCACTGTTGGACAAATTAAAATTTTAAATTAAGATTTTTAATTTAGTATTCCCAGCATTTTCTGGAAGTTATTTATGTTTCAAAGAATGCAATGGCAACCATGAGATACAGCAATTCCTTTAGCAGGAACATAAAATAACCAATTAACAACTGGTTAATCAATATAAAAATTATTAAACTGTAAAAAATATAAATTAACGCAACATCTCAAGTTATGGTTATGTAAAAGACTTTAAGAAAGAAAAAGAATTACTGAGATATGTAAAAATCCTAATGAGCTATTTAATCAGTAGCCAAAATTTGTGCGATGCGCTACAATATGAAAAACATTAAGTAGTTGTAGGTGTAAACCTCAAAATATCTCTGATAGAATATAATTTTTAACCATTGATTTCATTATTATGGATCAAGAGTTTTAAAGTGAAACTATACCATTTTTTATTACATGAGTAACAATCATGGAAATCTGATTACTTAAATAGTCATAGATAATTAGAAACAATCATGCCAACATAAAATATGAAAAGAGAAAATGACAATGATATGGCAATCAACCCAATTGTACCTTTCCCTTGACAAAGCCATCGTTCCTCCTAAAAAGCCATCAACTTAGCACATTCCTGAACGCAGGCATCCAAAAGAACATTTTCAGTTGCCAAATAAAACATGAAACACTGGAAAAAACATTGAGTCATAATGAAAGCAATCAAACATTAGATAATGATGAAAAGTATTTCCTGATAAAACTTTTATGACAAAGAATTACAGTAATTTATAGTAACATACAGTTAATGGACAAACCGTGGAAGCATAGCATGTATAACTTGATCATAATGCTTCATTGATGCTCTTCATACACACTGCTCAATTGCAGTAAAGAAAAAAAACGTTGATAAGAAAGAGTCATAAAGTTTGCCAAATAGCAGATGTATTTACATCATAGTCTTAAGAAATAAACTCATTGTAAAGAAACTGATATTGTATTGATTGTGTAACATTCTAGATGCTCTGAACAATTTCATATAAAACTTTCAAATAGCAGTGAATATCTTTAAATTGCACTCAGACACATTAAGTTGAGAACATTAAAATGCAGCATTCCCTTTCAGAGAAAGGGAAAACTTTCAAGAATGATTTACTGATTAAGAAATAAACAATTCACAGAATTTATAACAATACAATGAAATGAACCAATGTGATCCAATTGCATGATTTACATTCAGAGGAAATTTTATCAAAAGTGATCATATTTCACAGTAGGATGATGTATTAAATTTTTACTAATAAATAAATCATTGCTAACTACACAAAGTATATTTGGTAGTAAAAGTAAAATTAACCCAGCTCCAATGAACTTTCCCTTTGATTACCATAAAAATCATAGGAAAGACCTCTAAAATGTCACTTGAAAATATTTCCAATTCAACTAGTTAGGTCAAGATCACAATACTTGGAATGATACAAATTAAATTGAACACAAAATGAAGAAATGAGCTAGTAATTGTCACTTGATAAAGTAAAGAAACAATTTAAGAAGTGATTCAAAGTTAGGAAATGATGAAAGGCAAATGAAAAAAATGTGCATACCTGCTCCCTTTTCACCACTTTCTCCTCCTTTTCCCGTTTCCTGACCTCCAACAGGTACTCGTTAAAGAGACTCTCCCTCTCACGCATCTTTTCTATGTTCCGGAACCGCTCATCCTTCCCATACTTTTGCGCAAAATCGCTGAACGATGACCTAACAAAGACATTATCATTAGTAGACAGTTACCGCTTATTTTCCACCAAAGTTAAAATGTCAAAAAATGATAGAATGCTTACTTTCCATGGAGGTTAGCATCCTCCATGAGTCTGCGATATTCATCCTTGCGCTCGCGCATTTTATTCCGTTTTTCTCTACGTTCTTCCTCCGCTCTCTCTTTCACATATTTCTCAAAAACTTGTTTACGCTCTTTGGATGTCAGCAGCAGGTACCTGGGATCAAAAACTATTTTATGTAGTTCTTTTTCCCAAGTGCTGAATGCAGAAACCTGTAAAGAAAGAGAATTGTGGCTTTTAATGACAGAATACCAGGAAAGGTTTATTCCATTTCAACAAATAAAAACAAACAAATGATAACTCTCCTCTCTTGCTTTACCTAGACATTTTTGCCTTTACTTCTATATTTCCCAATAAGAAACTATGAATCTTTTTCACAGCTCATGCCCTTAAACCTCCATTTACAAAGGATACTTTGTTTCTCAAGATGGCATACATTGTTGTTAGTAAACACAATTTCATTGTAAAAAATTGAATTATAAAAATTTATTGTGCTGATAGGTTTTATTTTAGAGACAGGAATTATGTCATGTTATTGATGTCTAAGTATTCCAATTTCTCTAAGATATATATCTACTATTCTTTAAAAGTTATAAACATGTTTGAATAATAACAAAAAGTCCAATATATTCATTTGGTGCTTACCTGATGTAAACAGCAAAGGTAATAATTATAATATCCAAGTAAAAAAAAGGTAATGTGCAAATGAAAACAATGGTTAAAAGTGACAGCATTGAGCTATCTAACGTGAAGAGATGAAGAATGCACAATTTGCTTACCTCCTTCTCAGCCAACATGTCGCGGAACTGCTTAACACGAGTCTCTAATGGAACCACTGCCCTCTCCCTGGCTGCACGGACCTCCGCCTCTATTGCTGCTTCCTTCCCTATGTCAATCTGCTTTTTGTCTCCACCTTTCGAGCCTGGAGTTCCTCCACCTGAAGTTTGTCCATCTTCACTGCTAGCATCTTCTGCAAATTAACCAATTTCAAGACTTAGATATCGATAGCTAGGTGATTTAAATAAAGGAGTTGATCTCTTTACAGTATAAATTTTGCTCAGGTTTTTAATAAGAAGGATACTCTATTTTAAAATCTTTTTTATTCATTGTTCAACTAAATGTATTATTAATAAACTCACTTCACTCCATGAGTATTTGTTTCCCAAACCAACAGTAACTTATTGTAATAATGAATTGTAAACATTGTAGGAATTAAAAATCATATAAAAATTGGAACTATAGTGGTATTAAAAATTGTATGAGAATCAGTAAAAATTATGGCATTGTCCCATCACTAGAATGGGAACTTAGATGGAATACTTCCTAAAAATGTTGGATCAAAAAGAGTAAAAAGGCCTATTTCTAATAATCAGTCACATTGAATTATACTCAGATGCGAGTTATTAGAATCTTTTTGTACAGATTGGACTTCTATATTTAATCTTACTTCCATTCTCATTGAAGATTAGCAGTCACTTCAGCTAGTATATTATGGAAGGAGCATGTTAAGAATGAAAGAGAATCAAATATAAAATTGGCCATCGTGGCCAAAACCGGTCATCGGATCAACAAAAGCAATTGTGAAACATACAAAGTCTTGCTATCCTTACTTGTTCAGAATGGCGTTTCACGAAGTACAGCCATCTCAGATTAACTTTAGAGAATCAATTACGTAGAGAATGAATGTCAAATGAAAGAAAGCATAAGCAAGACATTGCAAAGGATAAACAAAGATGAGAAAGGAGAAGGTGCTGTTGAAAATTTGGGCTATTACCAGAAATGAATCATTAAATGTGTAAGATTAATATGCAAGTATCACATGAGAGAGGAAGGAGGACCAACCTTTACCATCTGCATCATCCCGCTTCATCTTTTTCATGGCTGGCTCCTCATCACTACTATCATCATTTTTCTTCTCAGAGCCTGTGCTTCCGCCTCCACCTCCTCCTCCTCCTCCTCCACCTGTTCCACTGCCAACTCCTCCTTGACTTGAGTTTGAACCTGCAGAAGAAGTTGTCGTCGTTCCTGTCTGAGAAGTTGTCACTGCCACTGCTGCAACTGCTTCTGGAGGTGTGGCCACCATCTTATCTACGTCCTGTCGTCCTGCCAGCTCTTCCGGTCGCTCCCACACTGAAGTCCTTGACGTTGGGTTGTAGAAGAACACTCTTCCATCCCCCGTCCACACAACACACCTGTTCAAATAACACATCATTTTTATATCTCTCTAAGCATAAGTAAAACAAAGAAATACATTTTGCAGTATTTCCAATATGGATGTAGAGATACACAAGTTTAAAGGGAGATATTATTAACAGAAGCAAAAATTGCTGAAGTGAGCTTTTCTTGTTGCAAAAATGTTGTAACTGCAAGTTTGAGTTAAGGGAAGTGAATGTAGTTGATATTTGAATAAAAATAGTAATGTGGATCATAACAATTAAAAAGTAGTAACTAAATAAGTAACAAATATGAAGCACAGGAGGCAAACTCTGTAAGACCAAAATGAATGGGATGTTTTGCAGTAGTTTGAATCAGTATGGGAAATGCAGTGAAGCAAAAGAAAAAAGATTATACACAATAAGGAAATGTTTGACAGAAAGAGAAAGCAGAGAATTAGTCAAGTGAACAATGACAATGTGAAGAGGATATATAAATGAAGTTTTAACAGATAAAAGGAATGCATAAAAGATGTCCATACAGATTTACAAGGATGAATATATTGGAGAATATTTTAAAACCAATAAAATTTCCCTTAGCCTGAGGGGGATAGCATGATACAATAAAATCATTCTTTCAGTGAATGTAATATAAAAATAAAATGATTTCAACAATTGATGTCCATTTACAAACTGTCTGCTGCACACCAGTTAGTTTAGAAATCAAAACATAAAAATCCAATAGCAAACACAGAGGCACTGAATTGTATTTAAAAAGATTTTCGTTATGTTTGAAAACCAAGACAAGCAAACCAGAGGAAAGTAAACTATGAGCTATGTCTTCACTTAATTATGAATCTTCGAAGAGTAGATATTGATAGATAGGCCACAACTTACCATGGAGTTCTAGGAACAGGTGTACTGGAAATAGGCCTAGTGCGATCTTGGACCTTGGCTTGCGAGGATGATCCCTCCTTGACAGTGTCTTTGGCAGTCCCCTTGTCTTCCTCTTTCTTCTGCTCTCCCCCTTCCTCCGCATCCCCTATATCCATCCTCTCATCCACATCCTCACCCACACCATTCACCACACCTCCCCCTCCTACACTTTCTGCAGCCGCGTTCACAACCATCGCCTCATCCTTTATTTCCATGCTGCCACTTGATAGTGTGGTTATTCCCTGTGCAGCAGCCAATTTGGCTGCTGTGAAATTAGGCAAACAGGGTTAGAAACCATATGGAAGAATTTAAAGACCCTTCCAGAAAATTCTAGCTGCCACCACTCAATGTTGATCTCTCTTCATCAAACACTGCAAAACTATGTGAGTACTGATTCATTAGTGATGCACAACCTACTGAGAGACAAGTAGCGTCCAGTAATGAAGGTATTAATGGCAGTCGTGACCAAGTAGCCATGACAAATGAAATTTTTCTCTTGCAAGTAATGATGGGACAGTTAGTGATTTAATCCTGATAAGGATAAATGAGCCATTCTCATGAGGCATAAAATTGAAGGAAATGGTGGTCAATCAATATGGTTACTACTCAACTGATGAGAAGGTACTTGATTAGATGAATCAATGAAGAGCTTAATGCTAGGAATCATTCTCCATACAAGAATTAGAGATACCAAGAAAACAAAGCTCCAACACAGATTTTTCTTCATTTGGATTTGAAATATAAGTTTAATCACCATCTTGAAATTAAGAAAATATATAGCTTTCCAGAGGCAAGGTTTCATCACAAAGTCAAAATCCAAAATATATTGTAAGAAATTATTCACCGCTTAAAGAATCAAAATTGCAGAAGTAAATCCTTGGTAATATCATCTTGTCTGTTTATAAGTAGGAATTTTAAGAGAAATAAGGATTTGTTGATACAAAAAAAGCATAAAGGTTGATAGCACTTATAGTTTTAATAATGGAGAAGTGGTTGAGAGGAGGTGAGGACAGTGAGGAAGAGTTCAACCATGTTTCATCATTCAACGATGGAGGAAAATGCAAGAGATTAGTACTCTGTGCACTTGAGTATGCAATAATGAGGATAAGATCCACTTACATCCACTTACAGCAAGTAGAAAAGTTGAGGAATGGGATGTGGATTTACGGATGAAATTCTGATGTATACTTGCAAAGAATTATAACCTGGAGCTTATTTGATCTGGATAAGTAAGAAACTTTTTGCATTGTCAGCTTCTCACTTTCATTTAATATGGAATTCAGTTTTCCCCAACAATCGTTAAGATGTGATAATTATGCAACTGTCCATCTAAGAGTAGTTAAAATGAGAAGAATGAGTCAAGTATCTTTTAAAACACAGACTAAAAAAGACATCAATTCAGAATAATATTCATGGAAGATACTATGACAGATGGTGGATAAACTAATTAACCATTTGTTCCTAAACAACTAATCCAAGAGTATAGATTTCCAGGATGAATGATCATTGAAATTAATTCAGAGTGAGATGAAATTAGAGCATACATTTGATGTGAGGATAGCGATCAAAGAGAATTTGTATTAGCATTAAGAGCTGATTAGTCAATAATCTACAAGTATCAAATGAAAAACACAGGAAAAAGTCAGATCCCCTTCGATTCATGATCCAGGGTTTCACTGTAAGATTCAAGTGATCAAGACCTTAGATTTATTTATCATTTGCTCAAATAATACTTCTATGGTTATTAATCATTAAAAGATGAGAAAGAACAAGTATAGCTTGACTTAGAGGATGAATCAACTGAAAAAACACAAGAGGTACAGTCCAGGACAAAATTAACATGACCCATGACATTCCATAGTGGCAACACTTGCAGCTTTAGGGAGACAATGCTGATGGTAAGGGTATGGAACCAAGGAAAAGTATTTGCAAGTCCCAAAATTGACCAGATATAAAATACTAACAATGCACCATTGGAAAAAGAGGATATCGTCATAAATTTAGTTAACCAAAACTGTAAATAATTTTCAAAATTACATTATCATGAGATCACAGTGCTTCCTAGACATGAATGTCAAGATTTAGCTTTCCTAGCATATAAAGGATTGGTGTGTTTGTAACAATTCTGTAACAAGACAAGTTGCTAAAGAAAAATAGTGTGAGAAATATAATAAGATAAAAATGTAAGAAATGGATGATTGGTGGATTAAGAGGGAGGCCAACATGGTAAAAACTTTTCTACAAAATGAAGTGGAACTGAAAACTTGGAAAAAAAAGGCAAAAGTTTGCTTAAAATACATTGAAGCCATTCAATCATCAAGTGGTCTTTTACAATTATAGGAGAAAATTGAAGGTTATTGTTACTTAAAGATGAGTATATCAGAAAAGTTGCATAGATTGCTTCCTTCCTTAAAAGGTTATTAGATCGCTCCTTATGACACAGACACCATCAACCTAAGTAAGTAAATACACAAGCACAAGAATACTTTTCATTGCACAAGTCACAATTTTCATTTAAGATAAAAGACTTATGATGTGACTCATGTCAATTTTGGCCAGCATCATCATCTAATGAATAAACTTTTCTCCTGGATGGCACATTTAGAGCACTGTGGTTATCACTCTTGTACACTATACAATAAATAGCAAATTGCAGAACATGCTCTATTTGTAGTTTCATCAGAGAGCCAATTCATGAGGCTCTGCAAAATGATTTTGCAATTCATTTAAATGAAAATAGCACAATATCTATCACTGATTGTGGCCAGTTTGCAGTTACAGAAAATAATAACTGCCATTGATGTACTCAAAATATGACGTTTAAACACACAACTTAAAAGTGAAACTTATCCATTGTTCCAATAAGTTTGTGAAAAATAATCTCAGATTCAACATAAATGCCAAAACATAAGGCAATTCTTTTACTTCAGATCTTCAGAAAGTGCCATAAATTAGGATAATATTATTAGCTAATCAAGCGTAGTCACGTTATACTTACTCTCTAGATCCTTCAATGGCTGAGGTTTCTCCCACGTTGACTCCCCAGCCTTAGCATTATAGTAGTATGAACGACCGTCGGGGGCTCGATGCTCAGTCCACTCTGCAGCTCTTGCTTGAATCTCAGGATCAATCTAAATTTTATTATTAAACCATCAGTATAATACACAAAAACCTAGCACATTTTTCTAAAATATAATCACTTCTTAATAGAATGTAAGAATTTCTAATATTTTTACCCAATGATGGAAGTTCAATAATCTTTCACAGCTGTTTTCAATGGAGGAACTCAAAGCTATTGCACTCATTTTTGAAAGAGTTAAGGTTTCAAATGCCAACAACAGCAGCAGCATTTTTAAAAGAAATTATACTGCTTGAACTACATTTCTCTAGTTTCTGTAGCTTTCGAATTAGTGCAGCTCTGGAAATGATGATCACCCATTGGTGAGAGTAAAGCTAGATAGTAGCATAGATAAGTTATGGAGAGAGACCCATGTTTAACTATTTCATTGATAAAAAACTTCATGTTAACTTAACTCTGTAAGCAAGACTTTACCAGACTAAAAGCTAAGCTTGTTGCACATAAGATTTTTATTTGATATAGTGAGCGTTCAAAACTTGTTGTTAGGCCATGCACGTATTAATTTATACCTTTGCCTGACACAGGTAGAATTTTAACCCTTTCGGTCGAAAATGTCCCTCTTTTCTTTTACTTCCATTGAATGTAAATTTACATTGAGAAAATTTTTTGATTTCATTTATTACAATTGAAAAAATCTAATCAATATGTTATTCCATCTTTTACCTTTTATTTTTGCATGATTTGCTGATGAGAGAACATGTTGATTCCTCCAAATTAAGTTGGTGGTAATCTTTTAATTTTATCATCAATTATCTTAAGCAATGAGTTCAATTTATATTTCCTGTCAGCAATTGCAGTAAATATTTCAACTGAACTGACATGAGAGTGCACCTTTGTTCTAAATAACTTGCCAATCTCTCAGTATGCTGCTTCCTTTACTAAGTTTTGTTATCATATTAATGATCAAAATCACCAATTAGTATTACTTTAATATTTTAACAAAATTCTTAACTGCATGACTAAGCATATTTAGGGAAGTATTTGTAAATTATCTAGGAGACAAGAAAAAGCACTTAACTGCAAAAGGGCTTAACAATGAGATGGTTCATTCCAATACACACTCATCAGTATGAATGCAATCGAATGGCTATTTCAAAAAACTAGATATAGGCTCAGAATATTTTGAAATCGAATTAATCATTTGAGTCTACATATAGGAATTTCCCTATGGATACATACTACAATTTAATAACAGAATAATAACTTGGCCAGAATTAAATCAACATTTTACTAAAAAGGATTGATAAAATTTACATAGATAAAGCACAGAATAGAAAGGTTAGAGTATAGAGTAAATCGCATATCTTTCTTTATCTTTAGCCAGGGATTATCTGAATCATGATGATGTGGTTAGAAGTGTCCACAAAGAATTAGAACATACCTGAGAGTTGATTCCGTCCACTTGGGGCATGGAACCTCCAGCAATGCTATTGTCCGTTGCTGGGTGAGCATGGGGCTGCATGTGAGGCTGGACATGTGCTGGGTGCTGAGGAGGGGCTCCCTGTGGGGGCATTCCCCATCCAGGAGGGGCCCCACCACCTCCTCCCTGCATTCCAGGATGCATGCCTCCTGGAGGATAACCTCCATAACCACCGTAGCCTGGAAAATGAGTTCCTTAGAATGCAGAAGGTCCATTAATACAAAATTAAGAAGTAATAAAATCAATAACATGCAAGAAATATTAATTCTAACTGTTAGAAAATCTTCAAAAAAATCAAAATCTGACCTTTGAACTATAAATAATATTTGCTAATTTTTTTTCTAAATCAAAAATTAAAAAATGAAAGCACATTCTTGTTTTCATTACCCACCCTTCCAAATGGGATATTCTTTTGCATTAACAATTATGTTTTATGGGCATGTGAGAATGTAATCCCTAGAACTGAAAATGATTGGAATAAATGTTTGAATTTTATAAAATTAGCAATTAAGCATTGAACTGAGCCAACATAAAGAGAAATGACACTCAGAGTAGAAACCTGCCAAAAAGTGCATTATATCAACTGAGTAGATCACCAAATCCATCAAAAGTTAATTCCAAACTAAGATCAAAATGAAAATAGTCAATTTGCAGAAAGAATAATTGCAAAAATAATCAATTCACAGAAAAAATATAAATATACAAATCCATTTTTCAAAATTTTAAATGAGTCTTAAATAAATTCCAAATATAATATTTAAATAGAAGTAAATATTTCAATAGCAGTAATTGTAGAGGGTATTATATGTAAACATATATAGATGGTGTTGGTTCAGTACCTGGAGGAGGCATTCCGTAAGGAGGAGGTCCTCCATATGGGGGAGGAGCAGCAAATGGAGGCATTCCAGGAGGAGGAGGCATCTGCATCCCAGGGGGCGGCTGCATTGTGTTTGGCATCCCACCACCACCTACAAAAACATTTGTAACATAAAACATAATTACAGGATGATAATCACTCAAGAACTTATTTTCAGGTGAACAGAACATACTTAAATGTTTTACTATACACACATGATAACATAGCCTGACTGGTGGCTTCATTAAAAAGTATTGTAGCAAAATTCCGATATTTAATTCAATAATCAACAAAGATATTTTAAAGATGAATAATTTATTGATTAAAAAAAGCAATGGCAGATAATTTTTAGGTAAGGAAAATGAAAAAAGTGTCTTTAAAGAAATGTAACGAAAGAAGAGGAGTTGCTGGAAGATGAAGAAAGTTAGCATTTTCTGAAGAGCCCGATGAAAGAAAGGGTAAAATGAGAAGAGGAAAAGATCATGATGATCTTTTGTAAACCTTGATCAGATAAACTGAATGACTGAGAGCATCAGTTGACATGAAGAAAAGAAAATAATGCAATAACTTAGTTAAGTTCTACATAAATATTTTAATTATGCATGCTACATGTTTCATAGGTGCTTGACAATGTCTCTTTGAGATGAAACAAGTAGCACACACAAAATAATTTTGTAGAACTTTACCAAGTTATTGCATTATTTCCTGTGATGGATTTCTAAAAGTAACTGCTACTTCAATTGATTGTATGAAGAAGAGAGTTCAGGAGATGCTAGAAGACTTTCATAATGTACATAGGTAAATACCACATTATCTAAAGGCGATTCACACCACGCATACAATTAATTATTCACCAATTTTACATTTAAAAGTTTACTAGCAGAAGTTATAAAGGCTCTTTTGAAGAATCATGAGTTAGTGAAATTCCCATTAACTTGATATGAATGGAAAGGACTTATCAAGAAATCAAAATTCCACAAATACTAACCTGGCCCAGGAGGACCATCTGGTCCATCACCATCTTGTCCTGACTTTGAACCCCCTCCTGGTGCTGGAACTACACCAACGGGAGGTGGTCCACTACCTGGGGGACCACCTCCCACCGGAGGTCCTCCAGGCCCTGGAACTGGTCCTCCAGAGGGGCCACTCACATGTTGGTTTGGCACTGGTCCACCCCCTCCTCCAGGAGTGACACCAGCAGCCTGTGCCATCGCTTCCACTTGTTCCTGTGACAATACTTTCACACCACTGCCCTCTGGTTTTGTCCAAGTGGTCTCTCGAGTGCGTGCATTGTAAAAGTAAGACTTTCCTTCCCCACTCTTTGTCTCCACCCAGATCTCTCCACTCAAGTCTATTCCAGCCAGAGCATTTACCTACAAACAAATTCCCACTCATTACACCACATACGAAACTTTTTCCAAAGAGCAAAGAAGACTTAAAAATGCAATAGTTTTCAGTTGGCTTTAGATAAGAATTGGCTGTGAGCCAGATGATCAGAGGGTTGCATTAAGTTGGCCACTATTCAAATTTTTGGAGAGCATTGGAAACCTTAAAAGATTACCTTTCATAAATACACCAATTATATTCTATTATGTATTCTACAACCCACATTGTTTATTGAGGCTTTCTGTAGTATATATATGAATCTTAGGTTAAATATTTTTCAAAGGATTGTTATTAAAAACATTCAAGAAATCGCAGAAATGGCTATGACAGTGTTTCCTGGTAAAACTTTATCAAGTTCATGTTTATGCAAATTACTGCTTTGCGACAGATAATAATTGTCAATACTCACAGTGCAATCAATTTCTAATAAACTACCCACTTAATTTCAAATTTTAATATTAAAGCAATAAAAATCTGAACAATATAAATTTTAAGAAAATTCCCACAAAAACAGAACAGAAAAATCATTCTTCTAAAAATAAGCAACTTGTTAAAATAAGTGGCCATTTTATGAGTATGTATACGAATTGTCTGCAGTCAGCCATCCTCAAATGTTATGCTTACCGTATTGGAATTAGGTTGCTGTGAGGTGGGCACACCAGCTCCTATAGGGGGAGGCTGTTGCTGCTGCTGCTGTTGGGACTGCTGAGGTTGCTGTGGAGGTGGGCCTCCCATTTGTGGTGGAGGTCCATATGGACCTGGTGGTGGCATTCCCATGTGTCCCATCATGTGTGGAGGAGGTGGCTGTAGAAAGTATCAAACACACATTTAATAAAGAAACCTTCATTCATGATAATACTATACATACATAATTTTTAAATTCCAAAGTATATAGTAGATTAAATTTAATGCTTGGCGAACGGATATAACAGTCTATTCTTTTCTCTGCTTATAAATTTGACAAGACCACTTTTCTAAAAAATCTAACAAAACTGGAACTTAGTAATCTCACCTTCATTACTCTGTTAGGATGCTACCTTCTAATCAAACTATGCACTTACGCAGTTATAGTTTAATCTATAGTTTATGCTTGAGTTTGCAATAGTAGACAAATTCAAAAAGACTGTCAGGAAAGGATACTTATGATTTTCCAAAAAAATTCTGAATTATTGACATTTTAAAACAACTGATGAATATATCAAAAATTCAATCTACGATTATTTCCTGGTACACAACAAACATGGTATCTAAAAACTTTTTAAAGTGCTGCTCAACTACTTCTGTCAATACTATCCTTTTACTCTTCAACTCGCCCTATAGTGTTCCTCCCACTCTTTTTTCTTTCTTTTAAAATTGCTTCTTCTTAGACACTTGCTCACCTGAGGATGATGCTTAACCATTAAAGATAGTTGTGAAGTGAGTTCTTATTATCTAGTATTCTGCATTATTATTACACAGGAGATAAATTTTACTTATTTACTTGCTTTTCCACTGTTGGAATACTACAAAGTTACTCCTAAATTTAATATGATATAGATACTTTAGGAGGATATATTTATGTAGGATACAAATTCTAACCATGAACAAAATAAGGTTTTTACCACATGTAGATTCCAAATAGTGAAAAAATAAAGGAAATACAGGCTTAGACCTGATATCAGGATTCACATTAGCTGACAAAAATTATCACACAAGAGTTGTTCATGCTAGAACTTTGTGTTATCATTAATGACTGAAATAAAAATGCCTAATTAATTTAAGAAAAGATTGAGTTACTTTCCATTATTGCTTTTTCTTCCAAGAAAGAAATTTCATATTAATTGGTATTACCTCACCTTGTGATATATCATTCTTAATGAACATGATACATAACATTTACATATACAAACAGGAAAAGGTAAATTGATTCTTAATTGCCAAATTTTCTACGTAATTCTCACTATACTTCTCTTGCACATTTCGCCAATATATTTAGCCAAATACAATTTCTTCTTATAGCACATTCATAGTGTCTAGAATATAATTGTCTCATTCACTGTGAGAGTCACACATTTATAAGATAACCATCACTTCTCCTCAAAACTCAAATGCTCTTTCAATCTAAGATCTTTCAACTTCTAGTAATTAAAATACTAAGCTTTTTCCTATTTTCCATATTTTCTGCTACACATTTCAACTAACATGTTATTTTAAGGTCACTCAGAGCCTTAACAACACTGCGATAACAAACATAACTATAGAAAGAAATTAATTTAATCTTTGGACTGGTTAACCTTCTCTAGGGATGGTTTTCATAATAAATAATATGCGTATTGCACTGGCTGACAATACTTTTAGGACCCTCTGATAGCCAAGTGAGCATCACCTTCGTCTTTAATGTAGGCGTTCTCAGGTTCGATTCTTGGCGGGAGCTCATAAGCGCGAAATTTTTAAGGATCTTCCTTAACAGCTAATGATGGGTGCAAGTGATTTAAGAAGTCACTAATTGAGCAACTATTTGTTAAAAATGGTTTAAAGAGTGTAGTACAAAACACTGATCGGCCATAGCCAGACTGACACCATACTACTTTATACTGAACATACCATTCCAGGAGGCGGAGGGCCCATCATATTGTGATGAGGATGCATTCCTGGCGGTGGAGGCGGCATGGGGCCCCAATTGGGATCAAAGGGCGGGGGACCTCGAAACCTGGGTCCTCTTGGTCCAAAGTGTGGAGGCGGAGGTGGGGGTCCGCGGAAAGGTGGCCCACGGGGTCCAAATCCTCCTCTACCGCGAAACCTAGGCGGTCCTGGAGGCCCTCCAGGGTGCCCATGCCCAGGGGGTCCTGGTGGTGGGCCTCGCATGGGACCGAAGTCATGAGGTCCTCCTCTTCCCCTGTGTGAAAATTATGGCTTAAGTTAAACATTTTTAATTTCCTAATCCTGACCAAAGGCAAATGAATCGACTTAAATTTGAAATGAGATACAAATGCTATGGCAGAAGGATGACAAGGGTATATCAGCATCGTTTTTCTGAATTCCTAATAAAACTCAACCGAAACATTGATAATTAATCTCAAGTAATGCCGATAAAAAGGTGCAGGATATGAATTCACAGTTCTCTGTCCGTCCAGCGAGCTTGATTGTGGTATACGCCGGCTACGAACATAAACGTTTCAAAGTATACGCCAACGAGGAATCTCAGAGTATTACCTGAACATTCCACGGCCACGATTAGGCGGCATTCCTCTGAAAGAACCTCCCGATTCCCCATCCGAATTCTCATCAGATTTTTGGTCGTAGCTGGACGGGGACAATGCTTTCTCCTCTTCATCGGCCATTTTGTTAGCTTTAATATTCAGGATTCAGGCTTCGCTGTGTATTTCTTGCTCAAGTCGATAGGATCGATCATGAGCTCAACCCATCGGTCGATAACCTTTGTATCGAATATTTCGATATTCTTCCTTTAGCTAACTCTGATACCATTAGCATTCTTAATATTAAGTTAATAATATTTAGTAATAGCTTCGAAAGTTTTAATTGAATTTCTTGTTTACTAGTATTATTGCCTTAAGTTTGATTGAGATAGAACTTCGCGTTGATCTCTTAATTCTTTAATAGTATTGCGGTATTGTTATCGTTAGCCGATCTATTATTTTATGCCTTCTGAGTTGAAATTATTTGATGGTTTAGGTGATTTTAAATGTGAAACTCGTGTAAAAGCTTGTTAAACTGGGTGAGTATTTTATGCATTGGTCAAAGGTGTTACAACTCTGTCGATTTTCGAAATTTGTATTTACTTTTAATGGCAGAGTTGCATCTTTTCGGCTTTGAACCGGGTTCAACAATTTAGAGATACTAGGACGGTCAACTAGATGGTTATTAATATTTAGTGTTTTTTAAAGGATATTTTATTCCTGCTTGCCAGTAGAATGTATGTAAATCTCGCAACAAGCATTCCAATAAAACCGTAAAACGATTTGGAGATTAGTGCAGGAATAATCGGATGAATTACGAGATTATGCGAAACAGCTATCATTATATAAGTGGTCTATATTTTGTGTCCATAATAACACCCGCTGCTACTAGAAATTAATACCATCATGAGTTCAGATATTCATGAAGTTGGTTAATTGAAAGACAGCCTTGAAAATATACTAAATGATAAATCCTTTGGAAGTGAAGTAAACCATGTTTAATTCCTCTAAATACCAATGACAAGAAGCAGTTTACTACGGAAGCCACACAAGTCTACCTCAGAGCTGTTATCGTAGGAAGTGGTACAATTTTGAAAACCATACTGTCCAATATTTTAGTGTTAATAATACGAAAACTTTTAAAGATTCAGTACCAAGACTTAATGGATACTGCAGATTACGCTTGAGTTCAAACGAATGATGATAAGTCGTGCGATGAAAATCATTTTCTGAAGTTCTACTACGAGTATAAGAACTTGATTTGTAAATTGAAAATTTTTTATTAAAATGTTATATGCTCGAAATCGATTTATTGAAATACCAAAAATATGAGAATCTTTCATATTATATGTAAATTAATGTAATTTAGTTCTATTTCGAAATTGATTCAAGTTCATTCGATGATTAATCATGTAGAATTTTAATTAAAAAGAATTCTTTTTAATTCAATTCTCCGATAGAAATGAAACAAACGATTGAAATGAAGTTTATATATATTAGTAGGAACCCTTTGCCTCGTCTGGGATCGAACCGGAGATAAAATGTATGCATTGAAAGAAGCAAGGCATAGACTAGTGCAAGTTTTGCAACTTCTGGTTCTTGAGTTAAATTCGAATATAGGCAGTCAAACTAAATATTACAAACTGGAATGGCTGAACTGCCTGTTGATTTCCCATTGCGAAGCAAAATTTGATGCATACAATTCTAATTGTGACTTAGTCAGTTCTCAAGTAAAAAAGATAGTCAGTGTAAAAAATTATACGTTGAAATACATTATTATTTACTCGAAATAATACTACGATACACGGTATTAGCCAATTAAGGGAAAAAAGTCGTGATTCATGCCACGCGCCGAAAGGCGGCTCGCAGAATACATATGTAAATTTAAAATATTTCAAGCATGCTTAATAGCTCCATCAAATTGAAGTAGCGTTGTTAAGGTATAACTGATAAAGAAACTCCCTAAATGGTCGTATGTTGTTCCCTGCGAATCGACACTGCATATTGTTCGTAATCATAAATGCTAAAATTTCAGAAAATTGACTCCTGTTCAAGTCTTTCTTCGTACCATTATTTTTAAAAGGGCCTAACTTACCCGTGTATTCTTATGGGAAAATGCTCGTCTATAACAATAGCATCTGTCGTCAAGTGGATCGGTTGTTTATAGCCTCAAAATTTTCGTGTATTTTGTCAAGCTTCTCGCCACTTTTAATCGATGACGATTTTTCAAGACCAAAATAAAATTCCTTAATCCATTTCCCGTCTTTTGGCGCTTGTCTCGATTTTGTACGACTGTTCCTTCTAATTTATTTTTGCAAAAGAAATAATGCCTGCAATCGATAAGAGTGAACTTTACTTGTATTCTTTATGTAAATCTATCTGAGCGATCTGGGTTCCAATCCAGGAAAATTAGCGAATAAAAATACGAGTTCCTTACGACGCGTCACCCCGGTTTCTGCGAAACTTTGCATAAGCGTCCTTTGAGACCAGGAAGGAATGAATGAATCACGACTCAGTCTCCCTAATTTCATCAACTTGCCCCCCTGCATAATATTTTGGGCAGGAATCCGTGTAAAAGACTTGCTTGCAGAATTTATTCAAGAATGGCCTCGCGAAGTTTCAAAGTCCTAACTCAAAAAACCAATCATTGTAGCCCACTATGATCCGGGTGTAGACTGCAACATAAGACAAAAACAGAATTTCTGCTTTACAAATATAGATATAAGACAAGAGCTAGCAAGTGGACCGCTTCTATACTCAAGTGGTGAGCATTTTTATTGGTAAATATACCATTTTATGGAACTGTTATCATAACGTGGAAAATGATAGTTTTCGATTAGGGCAAAGTGCGTTGTTGGAGCGCTCAGGCTCCATAATTGATAAAGCCACAAATTATTGGGCAAAAACCTCTTTTATACACCATATTTTTGGCATAACCTCTGTGGTCTTTCTTTAAGTTGCTTTGCTGGTCAGTTTCTAAGACATTTGCCTCAATTTGCAGAATCGTCTTAGTTTTCGAAAATTCAATATGAAGTTCAATAGAAGTCCATAGCTGAAAGCTGAAAATGAGTTATTGAAGCTCCCAGCTCTGCGATTTTCATTAATTTGAAAAAGAAAATATCCTAGATAACAATTGGTGAATAATATTTTGTAGACCATAAACCATCGTCTGATTCCTTGGTTTTATAAGCAAGGTAACATATTGATTCATATTATTTAATAGAATTAATGAACAAGAAGAAGTTTTGGATGGTAATTTAATATACACTTCTGTACTTTTCTCGAGTAATGAATTTTGTGGACCTTTTTGCGCAACAAAAAGAAATTTACTTCGTAATTGGCATCAATTCTTACAAGACAGCGTGGTTTCATACAGGTAACCTGCATTATTTTTTCTATGTAAGCAGATGGATTCATTTCTTTGCAACCAAACGTCATGTTGAAAAATTACAACGTTCTTTTTAAAGTCATGAAGTCGTGGAATGTTTTAATCGCGCTATTAAATATCAGCTACGTGTTATTCGGGGTGTTCGGGAAGTTCTCTAGGAACATTCTAAGAAAGACGAAAGGATCTTTCTCCTGAATCGTGTTTCACATAATTCAGATATAAAAATACCTTGGAAACAAACTCTAAAATTTGCAATTCCTCTAAAACTTTTTCCAAACGTTGTGGAAAAAGTATGTACATACAATTTCAAACTGCATACATCTGATCCGTCTGAATATGATAAAATAATCCCGCTGCAATCAGTGCGGTTTTATATATTGTACATGAAAGATGAACCGAATTGTTTTATTCTGAGAATTTCAGCTATTATATCCCTTCTTAGTTGATGTATAGCTTCATCGATGTCGATGGTATTTGCTTATTTGCTTTCCAAAAAGTTATCGCTTTTGTTTTACTTAATCATGTCGAAGACAACATTTTCCATGTTTTTTAGTACAAGACCATTTTTTATCAAAAATTTTATTCTCAAATTCCAATTTTAAACCATTTACAGCATGGATACTTACATCATTTGCAAAACTATATTGCTTAATTTTTATTTCCAAAATTTACTTACCATGAAATGCCTGCTTTCCTTTCTCATACAATTCATATGGGTCAAGTCAATTTGATTACCATTACTCTTACGTCAATTTGATTACTTACCATGTATTTGTATGGGAGTCGATTTCACAGATGATGGCATACTCACAAATGTGGAAGTAATCTCCTATTCGAATCCCGGGGGAGAGAGTTGAATAGCGTTTGTAACGTGAAACGTTACATGATTCAGAGTCTACGATAAGTTAAAGAATCTAAAGGTAGAAATACAATGGATGCTAAGTGTCAGTCATAAGTGCAATGAAGTGACCTCAACCTTTTAAGTTACTAAGATGTGACTTTCATGATACAACGCCATCCGCTACACCTGAAATGAAGTGACGTCCAGAAAAAATCTTTTAGAATGGTAGCTATTGCATTATTCTCTCGGAATCCGTAAATATTACATTCGTTTATGACGAAATAAATGTTTTATTTCCTTACAAGGATTGCTGGGAAATTTTTTCACTTTCTGTAATTCTTAAAGAAAAAAAAAACTATGTGAAAATTATTTTGAATGCTTTTCCTCAATCGGGAACTCGGTGATTGTCAAAGCAAACTTTTCCTAGAAATCATAACATTGCGAAAACACTGCGAAGCATTTAAGCGAAGTAATTATAATGCTAAGAATGGCAACGAAAGCCAAGAATTCTTACACATACGATTGTTTTGGGTGATTGTCCTTGGGAAAATTGAGGGAAAGTATGATTTATGTAATGAGAGAGGAGAAGGAAGATCAGAATGGTCGTGACTTTCAGAAGCAACGAGAGAGAGAGGGTGTAAGACGGCTGCGAAGGACAGAAGATGATTTAATGACAGTGAAACAGAGATATAGAAATAAAAAATCGTATAGTATAGTAAGTAGTTGTATAGTATAAGTATAAAAGTAGTATCGTATTGATACTTTTGAAAATACTGCTACCATTAAAATCCCTCATTGGTGGAAGGCCACGGGGAAATGCTCACATAGCCAGTTTTAAATATTAAACTATAAATTAAGAAGCAAAATGTTATTGTTGCTAAACTTAACACTATTGGTATCACATGAATATCGTTTATAACTACAGTTATTCAAATGATATCGTGCATTAGTGCATCGTAGTATTATCATTTTATAACTATTTTTGTTAATATGTTGTTTAGGAGACGAAAGAAAACCTACATCCCGCATTTCATTTGGTTTTATTTTCGATGCACGTACTGTTCAAAATTCGTGTTAGATTCTACAAGTGATTTTGATTGCAAAAGGTAGCCTGCGGATAGCCAAGTGGGCAACGCGTTCAACTTTGGTGTAAAAATATTCTTATTTTAAGAAAAATGACAAAGAAGGGAATTCAGAGGCACTAATTGATTTCCATGCGTTTGTGGATCTAGCTTTTATCATAGAACATTGCTATAAGACCGCGATAAAAGTATAGCATTCAGATTATAGGGTAACAGATAGATATTTTCGACTAAGTGATCTGGAACAGAATGTTCTAGATCCTAAAAGAAACAGGAGTAAATCACCGCGACGGAAGTTCGCTCTTTAAAATGATAAAACGGCGGAGATGAAACGTTGTGAAAGTAAGGAAGAAGGTCGATCGTGCTCATCACCACTGATCGCTAATTGAGCAGGCAATGCGTGAAGTTAAGTAGGAAGCAAAAGGAGTTTTACGAGTTCAAGGAAAAGTAACCAGCATTCCGGAGGTTGTAGACAATAGAGCGATACTGGATAATAGAAGACTCGTTAAGTGTTCTATATTCCATGGTATACCGGACGAGGAAATAAAAGGGGAGTGAAAATACAACCAAAATGGTTCTCTGCACGAGAAACAGGGAAGTAAAAATTCAGATAAAACTTAGACCGAATATATTGAGCTGCTTTGTCTGGCATTTAGGTAAGAATATCAGCAATCAAGGGAGAAAATTAGTAGGATAGCACGAGTAAAGAGGCCAGAGAAACAAAGGCTGATAGCAAATAATACAAGCTTTGACATACGGAAACGGTTCTAAATAGCAATTGATAGAACGTCTTTGTGTGAAATATGTACAGGAACGGTAGCAGAGAAAGGAAGATTAGAAGCAGCGGTGCTAGAGAAGAATCGTAAAGAATGGTCATAGCGGGTAAGAGTGTTTCGAATTGCAAAAGAAGGGGACAGCCAGCTGAGGAAACGCGTGGGTTGGATGGGAGAGGCATCAATGAGTTAAACGATCTATGAAAACCCGTGATGATGATGCTGCAATATGTAACGAATTTTCGTAATATTAATTATTCATTTGATGGAATATTCATTAGTGTCGATCTTTTTAGGACGCTTTGAGTGATAGGTTTAGACAGAAAGAGTTAATTTGTCCTTCCGATCGTATAATAGATGGCTCTAGCCGCTGTGTCAATAACTGTAGTAAATGGGATTGTTTATAACAATTCCCGGACGAACTCGCGTTTGAGCTCGCTTGTAAGGAGCACGAATCACCGTCCATTTTTTCATCCAGAATATTCCCGAAGATAACTTACGAAAATTATGGGTTTAAATTGTATACTCTATCATTAGCAATTTCATAGACGAGATGAAGTTAAATTACGTGAAGTCTCAAAGACTTCGAACGAAAAATTTCCTCAGAAAATCTTTTTATCGACCGACTCAACTTCAGTTAACTGAACTCAACTAAGAAGTTGGGATGATTGTTTGCGAGTTTCGTGGTAGTTTTAACTCTTTTCTTTCCTCATTCCAATCAAAAGGAATTTCTCATCAAGGCGAAAAGTACGTCGTTGAATGAAGAAACGAAAGAACGCCGACTTTGTTGAACTTTCCTTTCCTTTTCTTGATGTTAAGTAAGCCAAGTAATAAAGTCGACGATGGAATGATAAATGCTTTATCCGTAGGTACTCATCGTCGTTAAAACATCGTAAATTGTTGCGGAGAACCCGTAAGATGGGTTGTGATTCTTTATTTCCTACTTTTAAACACTAAATCAAAAGAATTAATTATCTAGGAACTGTTTCTGCAGTATGTTCTTCTCGAGGGAATTGAATCTCATCATCATCGTCACTCCTCTTTCACAAAGGATTGAGAGCCGAGAACTGAAAATTAGCTGCTTAGTAAATGTTTTATTCGAGAGAATCACTGTGATAGGAGCAATAAAACTGTTCTGTCATCGATTTCCGAAGACCATGAAGGAGCAAAGATGGCTGTACGTTAGTTTTGGATAAATTGCGAGAAGGGTATTTATAATTGGAATGCCTCTACGACGTCTACTGCAAGAAAACGACAATTCGTACGAAGGGATGAGCTTACGTTCGTTATCAAATAAAATAAAACACAGCATAATAATTATATATATATATGTATTTTCACCAAAAATTAACAATCACAGTTTAACAAATCGATATAATTCGCAGAATCACCAGTCCATAATTTAAAGTACATTTCAAACAAATACATTAAATATCGTGTGTTTTTGGATGTTGTGCAAGGCAAAGCAAATCTTGTCACAGTATCACACATATAGCCACTTCCAATTAAGGGATCCCGAGCACTAGCTATTTTTATCGGAATTTTTACCAGGTTAGTTCTACGGCTAATGTTTTCTACGTCACATAATATCATCGAAGAATAATTTTCCGCGTTAGTCACGTATTCCACATAGTCACGTATCTGAATTTGAATCAAGGATGATGCGACAGATATTCTAAGAAGACCATCCAAGGAAATTAGTTTTTACATCGACCAATCGACAGTTATGCAGGGTAATTCTACGAGTTCGTCTAAGTGCAAAACGTCAACTAATACTCGACTACCGAAAATCCCAAACGAAGTAAAAGTGCAATCGGGAGCCACAGGTTTCCATCGGCACGACTCGAAACGAAAGTATCAATCGGTGGCAATCGCGAACAACGTCCTCGAGAAAATGTAACAAAATATCGTAAAAGATCTCTCGTCCGAATAGGAAGGAAAAATTCACAACTTTGGAATCCGATATTCACTGAGCAACTTTTGTAAGCTCACTTTTTACGAAGAACTATAAAAATATTTGAACTTCCCTCTCGAATAAAAATACGCCCGGCGTCGACTCTGCTAATTTGACATCATCCTCCGTTCGTGCAAAAATTTTCATAACAAAGCTAAGGAACGTCCGAAAAATAAAAGGCCCTCCGACGGAAGGAAGAGAGCGGAAAAGGTTTTCACCGAAAGATACGAACCGAACGAACGTTTATATATCACACGGAAAGGGCGCTCACTGCAGACCCTCGAACGAGGCGTCGTCCAACGTGTGCAGCCAGTCGAAGATCATCATATTCCTCTCGTATTTCGAAAGAGGTTTTCCCCTCTCTCTCTCCACGTCCCTGATGGTGAGCGGGAGGTTCCGGGCGCCCGGTGCCGGGGCTGCCGACACCCGCCGAGAGTTGCCCCCACTTCCGGGAACTCTGAGCAGACAAGAGGACGAAGGAGAGGATGGATGCGATTCCTCGGTGGCCTTGGCGAATTCCCCGCGGGAGAGCCTCTCCAGAGCGCGGAAAGTGGCCACCAGACGGCGTCGGATGTACCCCTGGCGCACCTTCTTGTTGACGGAGCGGATTAGGTCTGCGGGAGCGAAAGGGGGGGACGAGGGGGGCGGAGGGGGAGGCGGGGGGCGGCGTTCGGGAGCATCCGTGGGCGCGCCCCCGTGGGGGGACGGCAGCTGAGAGACGGCGTCGCCGACGGCCACCCAAGTGGAGCAAGATCGAGAGGCAGCGTCGAGGCGACGATGAAGTGGACAGCGGAACACTGCAGATCCGCAGCCTCCGCTTTGCAGTTGGAGCAGGTGAGCGCCGCAACCCAGAAGGGCCTCCTCGGACACCGCCCCTTTGGCCCCTCCTGGCACCCCTTCCTCCTCCCTTCCGCACCATTCTTCCTCCCACTGCCCCCCGCAGATGTCTCCGGTGCTGAAGCTCTTTTGCAGCCCGAGTGCGGTGGAGAGCGCAGCGCACCCCCTCATCAGTTCCGTCTCTTCCTCTTCGAACCATAAGAGCTCTGGGATGACCGCTGGAGGGGGGGCGCGGGCGCGGCGGCTCTGCTGGCGTCTTCGGGCCGCGTCCGGTGGCAGCAGAAGCTCTGCCGAGGCGGAGGTCGGGCGGGCGGAGGGAGAGGTGGTGGCCGCTTTGGCCGCATCCGAGGCCAGCGAAGAGACAGAGAAGAGGGAGAGGTCCGTGGTGACGGACTCGTGGCTCGGCGATCGCAGCATGTTCGCCTTCACTGAGTGTCCCTCGGCCGCTCGATGCGGGAACGCTCGATGCTGGCGGCGACTGGCGGACGCATCCGCGATTAAAGAGAACGATCGATCCGAACGAGACTGCGCATTCTGTCGTTTCGCGATCTTCTTTTTCTACCCATCGCGAATGCATTTCCTGATGGTTATAAATGGTGCATTTCGAGCATCTCAAGTAAGAATATATGTCGATTCCCAGTACCATAAAATCTGAGATATCAGTTCTATATTAGTAAATTTGATATCTCGCGAAGACGAAAACGCCGTCGAAATTATCTACGAGCGAATTCTCCCCGCCCATCATAATTTGGGGATTGATGCCTCGATTGCGTAATTCTCGCTTCCTACGCATTGAAACGCATGGTTTGCAGTAAACCAAGATTGACTTTCCAGATTGCGGTCTCATTTCTACATTTTAGAGCAAAACTCTTAATACTGTTTACAGAAATGGTTTCATAATTGCCAAATTTTGCAGAAATAGGGTGATGGTTTCCCCCACCCACCCACTACGGCAGCAACAGGTTCGCCCATTTCACCACTGCGTTCTTTCTCCTAATATTTCCTACGAATGGATATCGAAAGGAACACCATTCCCAACGTTCCAAACCATTCCAATTGTTTATTTGATCTCTCGTTAACCCGCAACGCACTTGCTCGTGCTCCCCAACCAGGGATTACTTATGACTGGTTTCCGCATTCAATTTTTCCATGTGACAAGAGAAATAAGGCTAAATTTTCGTCTGTTATGCAGAGGAATAACGCATGACGATGCGTACGCCCCAAATTCTCTGGATATGGAACTGACCTACGATCAAACATCTACACATACTCTAGCTCTCTTGAAATTAAGCGTTAAATCAATGACTCAATGAGACACGTTGGGCTGAAATTGGGTCCGCTCTTTGCAGTCGTATCTTGTGGTCCTTTTTAAGTGTCTGAATGAAGAGTCAGCATGTTTTTAATGGGGTTTTAGCTCCTTTATCTGTGAATTGGCGGTCAATTTTCAAGGCCCTTGAGATTTATATGGGCTTCTATAGGCACCAAGCGCGATTCTCCCAAAGCGTATCCCGCAAGGGACTCTAATTATGACTTATTTGACACTCACGAAAACAATATATAGCTAATATAACAAATGACACTCGCTAGAAATAATACTACGATACGTGATAGTAATCGACTGGGGAAGTAATGGTACGTTCCCCCCACTGCCACACACCGCCCACGGTGTATATGTAAATAAAGATTTACTCAAAGGAAAGTATATTTAGTCACTTCATTTTCTTTAAATCCCATCAGCGAAAATGAGCTGATTAAAAACACTAAATGGTCACATGTTTTGTTATTACTATTCGTCACTGCTAATTGATCCTAACTGCAAATATTAAAATCTCATTAAAGATAAGGAAAATGGTTATAGTATCTTCACGTATAAGGGCGTGCACCCAGGAAAATTTCTAAGACGGGCTTGAAAAGAGTCTGACGCGACTGGAAATCAAACCCGAGATCTTCCTTGACCCTTGCGACTCTATTTGAAAATGTTTGTATTATTATTATTATCATGGGTTTTTTATTATTATGGCGAATTTTATCAAAATTCTCGCAATTTTGAATCGAAATGAAAATTCCACTACCAAGATAGGAATCTTTGTTCAATTTTCTTTCTTTTGGTGCTTATTTTGTGTTCGTGCGACTGTTTTTTCTAAAATTATTTTGCAAAATAAATAAAGTCTACAACGATGAAAATTTCATGTGTATTCTTTACGGAAATCTTTACGAGTGATTTTGGTTCGAACCCAGAAATAATCAGAGAATGAAGATGCGACAGTACTTCCTTCCTGGTCCATGTAGACATGCGCTCTAAGCTTGACTCAAATCGGGCAAACGGTGTGAATCTAACATAAGACGACCATACAAACATATTCATAAAAATTATTTCTACTTTGAATGTATAGAAATGAAGAAAGTAGCGATAAAGAACGTTCACGGCGGAAATGGAATGAAAGGTTGCGTTTTCACTCGTTAAAATATTTACAACTGCCATTACTCGCTATAACATGAGCAGTTATTTCTTCAATTACATGACGTCCTTAGAATATAGCGAAATCACGCAAGACTTATTTTCAATTCACCGAAGCTTTAACGAAATTAAAAATTATTGCAGTCACGAAATGTTAGAAAAGTTTGATTGTTCAGCCGATTGGACAGATAAAGTATTCTTTAGACATATCATGTTATAGAGAAAAATCATAAAGTATAAAATTCCTGGCGACTTAGATCCCAGGAATTCCGTTGGCCCGAACATAATTTGCAAGTCCTGGCTAGTTGCGTAAAAAATAGCTCATTATTACTCCTTAATTAGTCGCAAGGAGTTGAAATGAACCCAAATTTCTTTGAATTTAACTCTTAAAACACTTAAAATGTTGATGCAGTTAGCTCAACCAATCAACGATGAAGGATAGATGTACCGAGAGATAACAGAATGTTTTACCTTGTAATTGATTTTAAATATTTTAATTAAAATTGTAATGGCTGTCCCAAAGTTAACATCATTGCTATAATAGAAGAATTTTCCAATTAAAATAAATTTTGAAGTCAGAAAATTTCACCATGTGTAAAGAATGGTCAGTATTGATTGAAATGTTATATTTTGTGTGCATTTCACTGACAAGAGAAAAATTGCAAAGAAATTTCTTATCTAAGAGAAACTTGAAAGAAACTATAATCAATCCTAATTTTGTCTCCTTTCACTACACTTATAGTATTCAGTGATGCCAAATTGTCTCATAACATGTGTTAATTTGTAAAACTAATCGATTGCAGGGTTAAGAACAAGTCAAATTAAATGAATTTCACCCTGCTTGAATAGCATGATCCTCTCCTGTTGACTTATAAGCAGTGTCATTATCATCCTTGGAAATGAAGGCAACACATTTTGTAGCTGATATGTCACTTCTTATATAACACACATCAAATTATTTAGGATAAGGCAAAAATATGAGATAAAGGGGTCATCTTGTTTTCTACTTATTTTAATGTGTTTTCTATTCCTTACATTGGAAAAATACTTACCCTTGACCCATAAGACGCACATCAGTCTTAGACCACATTTTAGAGTCTGAGAAAAGCATCTTAAAGGTCAGGAACTATGGTAATTTATATGCCTTTTCAAGGTAACAAAACAGCGTATAAAATTATTAACACCAACTATAAAACTCAGCACTATGCTTGAATTCATAAGAAGAAAAATAGAATAAATCATTGCACAGCAGAGATATTTTGACTTGACTCTAAAAAGTAATCGCATCGAATGGAAAATAAACAGCAGCCATACAGTGTAGAGTCAAAGATTTGCAGATTTCATAGTGATGTATCAATTCTTTTTACAAGTTGGAAATGGTGAGAATGGTGTCCAAATGAATGGCGCTTGCTTGCAATACCCTTTCCACAGCAATAACAAACAAAATGAACGTCGTTTTCTTAGGACAGTGTTTACAATGGACAATGTTGTTCTTTGTACTATAAATAATAAATCTGTCGCTGCAAATGCTCAATGAATATATTTTAACTATTCTTTATCCATAAGCATTTGTTTGAACTTAAGTAAAATGCGAAACCTTTGTATGAAAAAGAATCAACACCTCCACAAAAGATAATTCCTTTCAGCTAGAATTTTTAACTAAAATGATTTCCAAAATCAAAATTTTCTACATGTAGAAGGATCATTTTTCTACAAAGAAGTGAAAGTAGTCTATGTATATTAGATCCAGAATAGTGAGCATAATAACCTATCAAGTGGAGGAGGAATGCAGACAAAGGTCATTCGAGGAGTTATTCTCCCACTAGCACATTTATTTTTCATGGGAGTTTTTGATTGAACATGTTTTAGAGCATAAATCTGAACATTTGGTCAACTTGCTCTAGCATAAAAATATTATCTCCTTAAAAGTAAAGAAGACACAAACAACTAAGGAATCGCCACTAATTGTCCTTCCACTCATGCATTCACTAAGTATTCCCACAGCACTCTCACAAACACAAATTGTCCTTCAATCACTCTTAATTCTTATCTTCTTTCTTCTCTTTGCCATCTCCCTCCGTTGACGTTGACTCTGAAGATGCACCACTACTGCCGCTGCTGCCCTCCCTCTCTGCTGCCATCTGTTGGTAAATTCAACAAATGCACTCAGTTATTTCCAATCCAATCGCCAAATAATTTATTACCATACTATTTTGGTGGCAAGTTTTGTGAAAGCAGAATAAGTAACAAAATAATGAAAGATAAATCTAACAAAACTCACTTTGCTATAGAATAGACCTGCAATTTATACTAAAATATGCACTATTCACTTATCATTCAATTCGTAAAAATTGAGTGTTGAATTAACATCAAAAGTTACCAAGAAAAACATGCATAAATGAACAGTTAAACCAGATTAAAATCAGCTATTTAGGGGAAAATTATAACAATAGAACCAGGATTGTTGTAAGTAGGGAAGATTAAGTGTAGAGGATTCTTTCTGAGATGGAAAAATTCTGTCAAATATGACAGAGTTCTCAAATTAGAATAGAGTAGAGAAGAGGCCTTAATTAGATCAGCACGCTGAAACATTGCATATTATCTCAGAGGTATTCAGATCTACTGGCCAAAAGAGTGAGCTTTATAAATGATGTTTCTAAATTAAAAGCAAAATTTACATGTCATTTAAAAAGAATACAATGAAAAATCCATATACTACACTATTAACAGAAAAGTTGGGGAAATGGGAAAGAAGGATGGATAGAGGAAAATGAAATCATGGTAAGAAAAATTCATCTGTATCCTTCAAATTTGACTTTCATAAAGAGGGAAAGATTGTGAAAATTAAAAGGAAGAAATTAATGAAATAGAGAGGAAGAACATTAGAATATTTAACATTTTCTTTGATTACATCATCATAGTCAATAGGGTAATGGAGATGAAAACATTGGATTTTATTTCAAAAGATTTTAAGAAGACCCATTTGATGAATCCATACCTTTTTGTAAGCCATCTCAAACAGTTTCAGAGATGCTTGCTGGAGTGTGCTTGTTGCTTTCTTGATTTCCTCTGGGTCAGTCTCATCCTTCTTCGTGAGAATTTCCCTCACTTCGGCTATTTGCTGACTCAATTTTGTGCACTGTAAAATGAAGAGATACAAAATTCTTAAGTCTGTCAATTTTCAACTTATTTCATTTTTCCAGAGGTAAAATTTGTGTAAATCACATATGGGATGTACGTGATATGAAACTGATTCTTAAGATGAATATGAAAGCAAAACCTCACCTCATCTGCTGGCAATTGGTCCTTAAATTCTTCCATTTTGGCTTCTGTGTCGTGAATTATACTTTCAGCGTGATTCACAGCCTCAACTCTATCTTTCTTCACTCTGTCTTCAGCAGCATAACGCTCTGCATTCTTAACCATGTTTTCAATCTCATCCTTGTTAAGGCCTCCTGAAGACTGAATGACGACTGGAAGAAAACAAATTAAGAACATAAACAAAGGGAGCGAGCATTTATATTCAATAAAGTAAGAATCAGTAAGAATCTCCCAGCTTTGGCTACGAATATCATAAGACAAGGGTTACCAAGCAAGAAAAAGTTGACCGTTTGCTTTCTTCACTTAGATACAATGATACCCCATCAACAGATTCTTCAATGCGATCAATCACTTCTGGCTAAATGAATTCATTCACACATCTAACTTTTACACAATTATAATCATTAGCACGACTAAGACAAAAGACAATGAAAGATGCATTTATCTCTCTCCTTTGAAAACAATTGAAATTTTTCCTACTTTCAATATAATGTAGAATGAACAACAATGTGCAGTAAAAGGTTTTACCATATACTTGATATATTTGATACATAAGAATTTTCGCTGAAAGGGGCAACTAGGCCAAGTAGAGAAAAAGTTTAAAGAGATTATATTTAAAAATATTTCAGTTTACTGGTTTAACCCTATCACGTAGATTAACGTAACATAGTTCTATTTAATTCAACAATTAAATACCTTAAAATAATTATTTATAATTTTATCTGATACTAAACAATACAATGCCAGAAACTTGTCTTTCACATACGAATAGGAGCTGACAGGGTTAAAATGCCTGTCCTATAAAAAGGCCAACTCTTTTTCATCATAAAAGATAATGAATCTCAACTCTTACAACATATTACCATGTATTTATGCTGATTTTTTAAAAATATGATAATTTCAAATTAATACTGAATTTTCCCTGTCCCACAACAAACTATTTCACTTCAAGTTATCTTTTATAAGCATTAGTGTAACCAAGGAAAGTCAACTTTTCATCTATTTGATTAATTTTTCTGAGAGTTTGAGTCAGCATTCAGCGTAAAAGAGAAAACACTCATTTGTGCTCAAATGACAAAAATAATAGGGATGCAATAAGGAATGGCAATAAACTCATTTGAAACTTACTCTGCTGCTCCTTTCCAGTGCCTTTGTCCCTTGCAGATACATGAACTATTCCATTGGCATCTATATCGAAGGTGACTTCAATCTGAGGAACTCCACGAGGTGCTGGAGGGATACCAACTAATGTGAACTGACCAAGCAACTTATTGTCGGCAGCCATTTCACGTTCACCTTGATGAACTTTGATTTCTACCTGAGTCTGACCATCAGCAGCTGTTGAGAATACCTAGGAAAATTATGGATATTTAACATCAGATTCTGAATTTAAATGATGTAAGAGATATTTCAATTAATATTCCCACAAATATGCAACTCAAACAAAATTATTCCTAAACTAGGAAATATTTGACAACTTTATCTGGGGAGATGATGAAAAGAATTCATAAATAATGAGCAATGCGAGTGACCATGTGAAAATATAACCGGAGATTTGAAGGAGTTCACATCTTACTATGACTTCCCTTGTATTTATACTAACAGGACTTGTAAGATTGTGAATAATTTATGAAAATTGACAGAATAAACTAAGTATATCTGCACAGTAATAACATTTTTTAGTGCTTTTCCTTCATCAACTGACATTGCAATCAATTAATAATATTTCAGCAGTAACTGGAAAATATATCCAATAGATGTTTCTTCCTACAGTGGATCTAAATAACCATTAACCTGAGGCTTGCTTTTGCTCAGGTGAATAATACAATGGTACCATTCCAAAGATACACATGACTATTTCCCCATTGTAGTCTACCATAGGTCTACGCTACTCAGCTAGAATACAGAAATAGAGTAGAATCGAGGGACAATGATAGTTGCCGTTCCATTAGAAGCCTTAAAGGCTTGGTTGGATAGCAACCATGAACCCCTCCTATTTTCCCTCTTATTTCCGCACATCCTTCCTACTCTATTGATATTTTACACAGTCAGTCAATACATCATCCAAATGCTTACTTGGCTTTTCTTGGTAGGAATGGTAGTGTTTCTAGAGATGAGCCTGGTGAAAACACCTCCCAGGGTTTCAATACCCAATGAGAGAGGAGTTACATCAAGAAGAAGGACATCAGTCACATCACCAGCCAAAACACCTCCTTGGATTGCTGCACCAACAGCCACTGCTTCATCTGGATTTACAGCTCGACTCGGTTGACGCCCAAAGATATCCTGAACAGTTGACTGGACCTACAATAGAGTATTTGCTATAATTTTGCCCACATTGTACAAAAATACAGCACTATCATACTTCAAAATGTGAATGAATCATTCAAAGGAATCAAAATCTTTATCAAAAAAGCTTTTATTCAAAAAGTCCTTTGGACCATTTAGATGGCTCCTTAAAAGAAAGTGAACTTCAATAAAGAAAACAAATTTCTCCATGAAAGTATTTTAGGATGACTAACCTTAGGCATTCGAGTCATACCACCAACTAGCAGCACCTCCCCTATATCAGACTTTTTAACTTCTGCATCCTGCAAGGCCTTCTGGCATGGAGAGATCGTCTTCTTGATTAGCTCTCCCACCAAGCTTTCCATTTTGGAACGACTGAGCTGAAATATGACAAGATGATATGACTTGTAGCTAAGAGCCCTAAAACATCTCTTCCACTTACTAATCTAACTTTATGGAAAGTTCCCAGAGTTCTTTCTTAACAAATACCTTAAGATTCATATGCTTTGGTCCAGAAGAGTCCATTGTGAGATAAGGTAAGTTGATGTCTGTCTGAAGGGATGAAGAGAGTTCTATCTTTGCCTTTTCAGCAGCCTCTTTCAGACGTTGCATTGCCATTGGATCTTTGGTTATGTCGATTCCTTGCTGAAATTTTAATTATACAAAAATAATTTAACTTATAACATCGAGGATAACTTTAATGAGATGAGATAATTTGCAACATAGGTAAAATCTCATTGCCACAAAAACATTCGATCTACAAGTTAAAGGTAATCTATTGATGGTCATAACATTCCAGGAGGATAAACAAATAATCTGATAGGAAGGCTTTACTAAAAGTAAAAGCACCAGTCCAATTTTTGAATAAAAGGGAAACACATCAGTATTTACAAAAGATCCGAACCTAAAAGAGAGGGACTGAGGGTTGATAATATGATCATATTAGCCAGAAAATCTATTTCAGAAGGAGATCTAAATAACTGAAAACAAAAATGGTAGAGAATACAGAAACTGATCAATTATACATTGGTAAACGAGCATGAGATTGGGACAACAAGAATTGAAAAACATATTGTTTTGTAGTGAGAGAAAATAGGAAACTGTCCAGAAAAGAAAGGCTTTCATGGATGGATGAAGATAGTAATAATAGTCATGGTCAAATAATTAGGTTAACTATCATAAAGTATCTCACAAAGAATTACCAATTAATAAAGTACAAGAACCTGTGACTGAATTTTTTTAAAGAATTAAATATTACTGATTTTTAAAGTCTAAGGAGTGAGCTGAAAAAATACAAATAGTGCATTCCCCCTAAGAAAAACCACAACTTACATCTTTCTTGAATTCTGCAACTAAGAAATTGACTAATGTATTATCAAAGTCCTCTCCACCTAAAAATGTGTCTCCATTGGTTGACTTCACTTCAAAGACACCCTTCTGAATCTCTAGAATGGAGATATCAAATGTGCCACCTCCCAGATCATACACAGCAACTCTGAAAAATGTGAAAAAGAGGACTTTTATTTATATGATGCTTTCAATTTCATTGAACAAAAACCCAAAATGAATATCTTTCAAATAATAATGCAATAACATAATTTAACTTTATTTATGTTAATTCATTCAAAGATACACTTACATCTTATCTTCGGACTTATCCATTCCATAGGCAAGAGCAGCAGCAGTAGGCTCATTGATGACTCTCAAAACATTCAACCCAGCTATTTGACCTGCATCTTTAGTAGCCTGTAAAATTAAAATAGTGCAAATTAAATAGATAGTCATTGTCTCTATGCTTTTGTTATTCAGCTCAGTTTTTGCAGCCCCATAGGCTCACCTGTCGTTGCGAGTCATTGAAATATGCTGGGACTGTAACAACTGCGTTCTTCACAGTGGTTCCCATATAACTTTCAGCAGTCTCTCTCATCTTCATCAGTACAAATGCTCCAATTTGGCTAGGAGAGTACATTTTCCCATCACTTCCTTCCACCCATGCATCTCCATTCGAAGCTCGCACTATTTTATAGGAAACGGTTTTCCTGAAAAACAATAAAATTACGTTAAAAAATATCTACCTTCAATTTAAACTACTGCTGAACATTCTGAGACACAATAGAAAATTTTTCTTCACAGGATATTTCAGAAATATATTCTCATTGCCCAAAATTTTAATGTTGTGCACAATACATATCTCATTAAAATAATACTCCGAGCTGAGCTACATATGATATAGGCATTGCTGGACTGATATTTTAACAATCAATTTACTTTCATTCAGAATGTTTTGAATTCTATCGGAAAATATTTAGAACTCAAAAAAAAGCAATACTACCCTAAGTCACCCATTAGACCCGACAATAGTAAAAATGGTTTTGCCTAGAATGATGCTTATCTTTTCTATTGTGAAAAACAAATATAAAAAAGGCCAGTTAGCTCTCATTTTTGCCATACTTAGGAAATCACCACACTGCAAGCATATCATCATGTGCTTCAGAAAATTAGGAAATGTAGGAACCTGTACTTGTTTTTCGTGTATTGTGTGTTTGAATTATATTTATATTCTTTGTACAAAAAAGTGCAGTATTTGGAGTCTTTTCCTCCAGAAATTTACCAAAAAACACAAAAATTAAGACAATGGGGAAGGAGATCTTGAGTTTGAACCTCTGAAAAGAGGAAGAAGAATGAAGTCATCTTATAGAAGACATGGATTTATCCAAATGGCAAAGCACAGCATCAAGACTTAAAGAGTGGAGTCTTCTGAGCAACAACTTCCCTGTTTAAGAGAAGGAAAAGCAAAATACCCAATTGTTAGAGAAGGAAAATGATCATGTCTTTCACAGTAATGTCATTGGCCTAATGAACAGTTTGAAAAGTCTTATACCAAAGGAGACTATTCTTAGATTCTTCTATGCTTAGCTTGAAGGCTGTCCTGCTGTATAATTACTTTCCTTTCCATCCTCATATGCCATTCAAGAAAGAAACATACAAAATATGACATTAATTTTGGAGACCAAGATTTTAAACACCAAAATTAGCAATTTTGAGGCAAATTCAGTGTTTGCAATATCATTTGGCATGAAACCAGGGTATCCCAAGCATTGTTATTTCCTATGTGAATGGGTCAGTTGAGCATGACATCAGAATTGCAAGCCTAACTCTTGACTATATGTGCAGTGTATGGGACCCTGCTGAAAAAAGTTGTATTTACAAATTAGAGAAGGTAGTACAACAAAAGGCAATATGTTTTATAAAGAATTGCTGTGACAAATCAGCGAGTGTTACTTGGATGTTTCAAGTGGCAAGATGGGAATCTTCAGAAGAAAGAAGGTTCAATCATTGTAATTTACTCAATGAATTCAGAGAGAGCACATTTCTAGAAGATGTAGCCAATATTGTGTTCTTGTTATATAGGCCAATCTGAAATTCCGAGGAAGATCAGAGAAACAGATGCTAGAACCAGACACTCCGAGTATTAATTTTTATGAGAATAATATGCAAAAGTAATTGTTCAGGAAAGTAGAGTCATGGTGCATGCACTCCCTACCACATGCCGAAAGGTAGCTTGCAAAATACATACGTAGATGAAGTATGTTTCCACTTTTTAATTCCCTTTATTAAGTGAGGTTCAAGTTAAAGAAGGAATATAGACTGGTTCAAATTCAAGCACAACAGAAGGGTAAAGAGAAAAGTGTCAAAAGGCCTTAAAAGGAAGCACAGGAGGCCTTTAAAGGTCAATGAGGCCATGTTAGATTTCCTGGCAACAGCTAAAGTGACAACTATGTGAAGCTCATCAATGACCAAAGCACCATTAGGATTTCCCTTAGAATTTTTCTGGACCTCGATTGTTTTCCAGAAAATAGAAAAATTTTCTAGAAAATTGTAGTACGGAGAGCGGGATCATCAAGATACATGTAATAGAAAAATAAGACAAATGGGTAGTTTCAATGCTTGCTGATTACTGATTTTTATTTCATCAGAATGTTCCTTATAAGATATTCAAGTTAAGAGTAGGTGCACTAATGTATAAGTCAGCTTATCATTATGAACTTCAACATTTGTAGTAGTCATAAAAATGTAAGGAATATCTACAATTTTATTTTTCTTCTAACTGACCTAATATTTTTTACTTCCAACCATGAGAAAAGGAGAAAAAATTTAGGGAAAAACCAAATAATTTTCCAACATCAACATACATGACAGTTCCAACTGGTGCCAGTGGTAGTAATGTTATCAGATATTAGAGAAACCAGAACTAATGTGAACATTTAAAGATCACATTCGTGTTTCCTGACCCAAAATTAGCAATAATTAAGCAAGTTCAGCTTGGCTCCTGAAAAAGTTTATCTTTGATGACCAGTGTTATTACTAGTACCTAGGAGCAGTTTTCTGTATTACAGTGACAATCACAAATATCCATTCAAAAATATAGAAAATGACAAAATAATGATGTGGAGAATTATAAGTAATTTTCAAATAACAATACAATACTGCATACATTACTGCTCTCTTCACAAATATTTACATTTCTGAGGAAAACTTACAGGCAAATAAAAACTAATGCACCAAAAATCATAAAATCAAGAATAATTCATTAAAAATAGGAATGGAAATTGTCAATAGTTAACCCTTGCCAAATGCAAGGGTTATTAACACATTATGTCATTAATACATTCACAGCATGGCAAAGCCCTACATAAAATCTGTATACATATCTTTCACACTAAAATAAGATTTACTTACATATCCTTCTTCACTTCAGGATCTTCAAATCTCCTGCCAATAAGACGTTTTGTTGCATAGAATGTGTTCTGTGTGTTTGTGACAGCTTGTCTCCTGGCCGGCATACCCACTAGTCTCTCTCCATCTGAAATCAAAGGAATTCATTCATTTATCAAAAGAGGGAACAAACTTTCAGAATAATTAATAAATTGCAAGAAACCACCACTTCACCAATCACATATCATATATATATCAAATAAACAGGTACAGTCAAGTGTCAATTATTGATTGTAAGCAAACTCAATTAATCCAGGGATAGTGGCTTTAAAAAACTGTCTTCATTTAGGTCTGTTTTACGTAAGTTAATTTTTTACAATATTCTTTATAATGCAGCACAACTAACAATGGTGAAAAACCTCATATTCATTATTACTGAAGCATATGAATTCCATGAACAGGCAAAAAACAGAGATAAAGAGAAAATTAGTAGATGTAGAAAATTTGAATGATAGCAATAATGAAGGATTCCATGGCAGGAATTCATTGAGGAAACTGAAGTCTTCCTAAAACAGTTAATACTGTTGGAATCAATTATGGGAAATAGAAACACATTTTACGTTGACAATTTGGGTTATTTTCAAATCACACTGTTTGAGAGTCATCTGTACAAGTGAAAACAAATATGTTCTAACAGTATGCACAACACTCAATAATTTCATTCATAGAAAGAGAAAAAACACTATTAGTGATAAGATGGCATGAGTAATATCAAAACTGTCAATATTAAAATACACCTATAGGTGTTTGGATGTGGGAGTAAGAGGAAACTAAAAGTCCCTAACTAGAAATGTCTACAGGGAAATCATGTGGATCATCTATTTAAGAGAAATTTGACAAATTACCATAATATCCTACAAAGAAAGGATGAATAAATAAAAAGTTGTTAGAAGTGAGCATATTTTGAGAGACACCATACTATAAAGTAGAAATATAACTATAATGAGAAGTTATGTAAATAGTAACCAAAAGACTGAAAAGAAATTCACGTTAATTCGAATTGATCTTTTCTGCAACAGTGTCATTGTATACCTAATATTCTTAAATATTTTATGTCGCTGATGCTTGATAAATACATTGCTTGGGTAAGAATTATGGAGCGCATGTAACGCTGATGGACGAGCATTATTTCTGTTAAATTAGAAATTACCTTTTGTAAATGCAACCACCGATGGCGTTGTTCGCGATCCTTCGGCATTTTCTATAACTTTTGCTTGCTTGCCTTCCATCACCGCCACACATGAATTGGTTGTCCCCAGATCAATACCAATGACTGCTCCTTTGACTCCATCGGACCTAAAATAAATTAAATTGTTTAAATAATCACGAACTTTAGAACGTTAATTCGTAGATGATGAAAACGGATGATGAAACGGAACAACGTTTAATGCATATGTTACAAACGAAAGAATCATGTGAGATCATAACTTTGGAGCGAATGAAATCTAGTAGCAGTTAGTTTCAATGACAGTTAACATTAATTCCCGAGGTAGATACAGGTAAACCATAAAAAGATAAATATACAATAACAATTTATAAAACAAGATCATTTACTGCCTTGAATTCTGCTTCACACATTTTGAGAATCTACATGGAAACAAAAATTCTTTGCAAGTGATAAAAAAGCTGGTTAATACCTGCAATAATTACAACATGCAGAAGCAGAAATAAATAAATAATTCTGACAACACAGTAAAACGTAAAAAATAATTCTGATGCAATACCAGATTTTCATCAACATCAGTCTTCCAAAATTTTCGTTTGAATAAATTTCCTTTAGCTACGGATGCCTCTAAAAATTTGCAAAGACGTAACGTTAAAAAAATCATAGCTTGTGATGAGGAATCCTACTTTGGAAAAGAACTTACTTGTTCCTCGTGAGCATGCCATTTGTAGAACCAAGTGCAGAAGGATATAATTTCTGAAATCAACAAAAATTTATCGTTAAAAATACTCAATAACTAGGAGAATAGCAAATGAAAAACAATAACCTATAAAAAATTGTATAATTAAAGTAGGGCAATAAAAGGAACTGTTACCGATAAAGTGTTATAATTTCTTCCTCCAATCGTAGAATCTAACGCACTACGGGAGAAAAATCTAGTTGCAAGATGCATATTGAGCAAGAAAAGACTTTATAATTCTAATATAACAATATACTGATTCAGTGGAATCCCTTGTGGACTACTAAAAGTAGTGGATGAAACGAGGACTATAGCCGGCCTTCGGATCAAGGAGCGAGAGGAAGTCCAGTGGATCAGAGAAGTGAGCACCTCGTGCGCAGTTCTATGACGTAAGAGCTAACTTCGGGAATGTTCTTGGTTCTTGGTACCGCTTTGTTGAAAATGTATTGCTGGTATGACAGCAAAGCGCAGTAAATAATTGTTTATTACATGGAAGCTTTGTTTTCGAGTTTGCAAAATCGATGTTTTGATGAAGTTAAATCGCACAATTACGCTGTGTCACGATGTATAGAGGTGAAAGTGTTGCAATTCTCTCTGATTAATATAATTTTTATATAGTAAAAATGTATACGACATGTTTGCTCCTACGTAATGCTCGATTTAAAGTTTGAAAATTTTCCCAAAACATTCCTTCTCATTTAAGTTTTTGAAGTTGCATCATTATGTTGACATCCGTGGTATGAGTTGTAAACCACACATTTAAGTTTCTCTCACAGGGCATCAATACTAGACTTCTTTGAAGATGACTACTAGATGATGTTGGAAGGAAACCATGAAAATAAAAAAAGAGCTAACTAACATTTTATATCTGAAAATTGGTCAAGTATACAATGGTTCTCGCAGTTACTGGCATCCTTAAATTCTATCTTGATGTAACACTAGCTAGGATGATTACAATTTCCTATTGTAAGGCTCTAGCAACTCAGTTCATGACTTCTTATTACACCTAAGTAATTATATTTGGTTTCTAAAAAACATGAAAATTATGCTTGGTCTGTATGAGTTGATGTTGTTTAAGGCATGGAGAATGTTTTAATAATGAAATTGTGAGGTGTTGTTTTACCACGAAATGGCGATTTGCTTCATAAATGAAATTCAGACATAGTAGAAAAGTCGATATTCATATGAGACAGGAGCATAAAATTGGACTAGTCACTAGTTGGGGTCACTTGAAAAAGCGAAGTACATACAGACAATGCCTAAAACAGAATAGAATAATCATCCAAGAAGCCATCTTTTGTTTCATAGAACCTTTTACTAAAAAAGGTAGAGGTAAGGTCATCATCATAAGTACCTTAAATAAAAAAATAATAAAACTTTCAAGAAGACTGTATTTGGGTACTTATTACCGCGACTCATAGCGATTCGGTGAGCGCTCTACGGAGGCCGCTGGAACTAAATACTTGTGGTTACTATCTTCATGTCTGATAATATCGATGCTAAGATTTTGAGTCCCCCGCGTTTCTTAAATTTATGTTAGTTGATCTTTATTGATAAATTATTTTATATTACTTAAAGGTGAGAAGAGGTGATTGACTGACAAAGTTAAAGTAGTTCACTCCTAAGCGTTATCGTAGAGAGGGTTGGTTTGGAGCAAGAGAGTTTATAAATCCATAAATCTTCGGAGGTCATGAGTCAACGTAGCAGACAGGTATTCCTTCTACCCGTTGCGCTGTCTCTTACCTCCCGTCTGAGACATTGTTACGTTGGATCTTGTTTCTGGTTTGCTGGAGACTGAACTCCTCCCTCGATTCCTCCGGGGTCTATGGGGACCTCATCCTTGTGGGATTTCATCAGTTTAGAAGAAACTCTCACGAGTAGTTGTGGAGATTGAGCGGGTGAGCTGTACACAAACATAATATGCTATGCAATGAAAAATTACGAAGTTAGCCACCAAAAGTAGTCCTACCCACAGCAACTTTCCGACTTACTTACCCTCCAACAGAAGTAGACTTTCGCATGACTCGAGGATGAAGGTTTTCACGCAAATTCAAATAGTAAAACGCACTGCATAACGTAAAAAAATGTGCTCACGACTTAGATTGCCCCTTTCCCTGGAAAAAGGAGGGTACGTTTCTCCTTATTTTGCACTGTCATACCCCACTTTTTGAAATTATCATGCTCAGCAAAGTTACTGATTTTGACAAAGTTCAAGAGTGCGCCTAAAGGCAGCGCATCAGAACCTAAGATAAAGGAAATTAGAATCTGGAAGTATGTAGTGCCAGCAACCGCCAACGGAAAGTCGAACGCAGCGCGGTGAGGCGCGGTAATGAGTTGATCACAGATATGCACTATGCAGCAGATTTTCAAATCTTCCTTTCTCCCTCACACGGATCATGATATAACCTTTATTTGCAATCTCATAAAAGTTGTTTTGGTTATTCCACCAATACTTCTTCTGCTCCTGCTTTTCAATGTTTTGTCTGTTTTACCGCCTTTATAACTTCTAATAAAAGAGTAAATATTGTTTGTATAGTATGCTGAGATATTATAGTTCTGCCTTCAGCGTAGATCGTCTGTTGTGTATTTCGAGACATCCTTTTTGTGTGTGGCTAGTATATGCTTCTTCTCAATTGTGAGACATTGTCAAAGTTAAAGGTATTGACAGGTGGAAATTCATTTTAAATGAAGCGAGAATTAAAAGTTTTACTTCCAACAATTTTACAAATACAGGCGACCATGGTTTCAGTGTGACATTACACCATCTTCAGGCATCGAAGCTTCCGCGTAACAGCTTAAGTATTAATCAGAGAGGGGGGTTGGTAAGGGAATGGGAGGTTATAAAGTATGGGGAATAATTGCATTAGTCATAATTGGTTGTTAAGCGGAGGTGAAGGAAATAATGAACAGAAAAGACTGGTAAACTATGCTGGTTGTCTCACATAATATATTTGAAGAATAATCTGCTTTTCGCGGAAAATGAGCGTCTTGGTTATTTAATTTTGGTCATTTCACTCTACAGCTAAGCAATTTTTGTCAGATAGACAATTAGGGAATGATGCTGGATTTTGTAACAGTATAGGGTAGAAGACATCACGACCTCGTCGAGATTGCATTCAAAAGCCCGCAAAGTACCCCTTTTCAGGTTTTTTCAATTTGGTAACTTTTTAAGATTGTGACAAAATAAACACCAAACAGTGAATTTTTAGTATACTTTCTGTCCGGAGAAAAAAGAGAGAGAGAAGATCTCAGAAATCTTTATTTTATTCCCACAAAATTAGTCATTCAAAAGAAGAGACTTACAAGGGATCTTTTTAAAGACTTGCTACAAAATCGGGGCCTTGGAGAGGAGAGATGACGGTGATACAAATAATGTAAAAATATTTTTGTCTATTGGATGAAGCGAGCGATTATGTATAGCAGGTTAAATTGCATCTGGGACGGGAAAAATCCGCGTCTTAAATAGGTAACAGAGCGTCTTAAAAGGTATCTTTACCATCTGAAAGCGACCGGGACAGCGAGTAAACCGCGTATTAAGTGAGATTAATCGGTTATTGCTCTCTTTGGTTTACTAGTTTTTACTTAATGCTTTTATTACATGGAACCAACTTCTTGCGTTCTTTTCGGAGGTAAATCTTAATTCCACATAAAATTCATGGCCACTTCCTGTGCACAATGATATAATGCAAAACTTCAGGATTAGTTATTTCGTAGAATTTGCTTGCCAGTCTGTCTTTTGGGTCTCATAATGTATGAAGTCATTATATACCCGCTTTCTGTTCAGTTTTTCTTTGATTTTAAAGAGAATATATTCATTAATGAAATTTCATTTTAATTTCATTAAAGAAATAGATTCATTATGGAACATAGTGGATGAACTTGTTGATAATTATCATTCGAAATAAAGGCTTGGTGTAAAGTGGTAGCTTTTGATCACTGAAAGTTTTTTATTTGAAACACCGCTTCTCTCGTATTGCGCTTCATGGCCATGATTTGCAAATATAAGATGGTAATGTCGGAAGGAAAGGACTTATCCCACAGATGACATAAGTTAATGCCAACATGGTGCAGAAATATCAATCTCCCGTCAGAATTTACAAATATCCATTCGAGTTGGTGATGGCTGTAAGTAAACAGGATACATCACATACGAACTAGGTTCTGAAGTATGAGTTTTCAGTATATTTGCAGAACAGTCAGTGCTTGTCACTGCGTTCCAATTTTGCTTTTTACGTTGATTCAGCTCCTGGTCTGTGAACATTATGAAGAAATACACCCATTAGTTCCTTAATTGCTTTTCTTATGTGTCTTCTAAATTAAAAAATAATCTGATAGTAATTATGGCTCCTTTTAACATGAATGTTTAAAGAGCAGTTCAAGGCTCTTTGAGCTGTTGAATGGTATGATTAAAATTGTACTTAACTGCAACCTTGTGGTTTCATAGAAATGTAATAGGGCAAATGCAAGCAGTATGCATTTTCTTTAGATGAACTATTCAAGTCTCGATTTTCTCAAATGCTGTAATGCGAATCTTCGTTTAAGGCCTACATGAGACGCTTCCCAACTAGTCCCCTAATTCCTGTGTTTGTGGGATGTGAAATTTTATCTGATTGCACAAGTCCTGATGGCGCAGAAACAGTGACTGAACGCCGCTGCAAACTTAATGTAGAGGCTCCTTATTTATTAAAAAAGGTAATTGATAGAATGTTTACTTTCATGTGTTCATTTTAAAAATAAAGTAATACCCTAGTTAAAAATAGTTAAATTTACTAATATATGAGTATCATTCTCAAGCTCTCTGACAGTCGTAATAACTACAATAATAATAATACTTACGTTGTCCAAACGACTTTCACTTTCAGATGATTGGCGTTGACTTTGTGTACTTCATCCAAAAAAATACGCTGGACCGAAGGAAACGGGAGCTCAGTATCGAAGCTCGGAATGAATCTTTTTCAGCGCGTGTACACGTACTGGAAAAATGCTATTACTTTGTAAGTCTTAAGTATTTCTCACCTTAGTAAACAGTTGACAAACTGCATACCTCTGCAACTTGCAATAACACCTTTTATGAATTAGAAAGGGCTGAGACTATCACTACTTTCTCAGTTTATTATTTTTTATTGCATTCATAATTAAAAATACAGTATAATTTTCCATTAAAGTCTGAAGAATGACACAGTCTCAGCCTCTACTATGTACTGTTCTCATTGTTGCATGTCTGCCATTTGAGTTTTTCCATCTTCATCATCCATCTGCATTTCTAATTCTAGGTCCATCCAGAAAATCCTGAGTGGACTTGCTTTGAGCAAGCTGCAACTCTGGATGTGAAGTCGTTTTTTGGCTTCGAAAGCACGATTGAGAAGTTGGCTATGAAACAGTACTCTCAAAATATAGCCAAAGGGAAAGAGATCATTGACCACTACATATCAGAGATGAAGGAAGAGGGAATAACTTCCATGCCTGTTTGGAAGGAAGGAGATACCTCTGTTGAAGAAGGACAAGACCCACACAAGGTCGAAAGGTATAACTCACACTATCATGGTCTGAGATTTTGGCTCTTATTTATTAATTAAGCAAGGAAGCAATTCACTATTCATTTTGATCTGCATGGCTAAAAAGCCCTTCTCTTAGCTTAAAATGAGAATAAAACATTTTCATTAAAAGAGAAGCTATACATCAGCTGTCCTCTGCAAAGTATCCATATATGGATGAAAGATGATTTGAATAATATTTTTTAATGTCTGCTATTATATACCTTGTAAAGTTGAACTTTAGCTTCCACACAAAACATTGGTGTAAATTGTATTAGTTTATTTTGATGCTAAAACGATATTGCAATTTTTTTACATTGCTACCTTAGAAATCATTTCAATTACAAAATTTTTCATGTTTTTCAGTGCAAAAACATTTATTATTTAAAATTCATTCCCAAAGTGTAATTTTAATCCATCCCCAGTATAAAAGGTACATTATTTTTAAATGTATATCTCTGAATATGTATCTATCTTCAAAGTTTAATAATGTTCCTTTTACCAGGAAATATCAGCTCTCCTTCCCCAGTTATTTCATAATGGGCAAAATTTTCCAATAAATTCTTATTAGAATCTTGTTAACAATCACCAGGGGATGGGTTGTTTACACCTGCGAAATTATACTCACTAAATCACTCAAAATTTTCACTGTCTTTGTCCAAACTCTTGCAACTTATACAAAAACTATGTTCTGTGACCAAAATAAGAATCGTTGATTTCCTTTCTTTTGATTATTGTCTCAATTTTGTAGGAGCATTATTCCTAATTTAATTCTGCAAACAAAGGCAAGTTGCAATCAATCGAAATGAACTTAAGCTGCATTTCTCATGACAGCATTTTCAAGTTGTCCAAAGTCAAACCAGGGATACTTTTGGTCGAAAAATATTAATACGTATTTGCTCATTGGCCCTCTAATGAGTCCCCAAATGTCATGTTACTATCTCATCAGAAAGTACATGAAATTACTATTAATAATATCTTCCATGTATTTCTCACAGAAGTTCTTGGCAGCGTATAAATAATTATGTAAATATGTATATATCATGACAAGAGTACTTACTACACCCCACAATAAAGTTACTTGTTATTGTCATGAAGCAGTTTTCTGTGAACGAATACCATGAAGTGAAACATGTTGTTTACTTGCAAATGGTAATTGAATTACTGTTTTTCTCTCTTGATTTAGGGTGGCAGTTTCAGAATTTGATGAAGAAATCAGGATTTCCTCTCACTCCAATGCATCACATTCCACAGTCAGCAAATTAACTGTTTCTAAAAGTCAGGATATTGGTGAGTCATATTACATGATTTACTTTTGTTAGAGATTTTGTGTATATTTCTTGCTCTTATTATTTCCTCAGAGTATCAAAGTAATATGCTTCTAACAAGTACTAAAATTTGATCAGTTTTTGTATACAAGTCTAAGTCGAGTGTTTAAATAACTTTTTCCAACAGAATGTTGATCTGTCTAAAATAAAAATGTGGTAAGTTACATTGTTTTTTCCTTTTGCGACCCTCTTAATTTATTGTTTCTAAAATTTAGAACGAATATTTTCCCTCTGAGGCATCTTTTCATATTGAGAAGGTTTAAACTAGAGTTTGATTATAAAACATCAGCAGTTTATCAAAGGCTTTCCCATTATAACAATTTATGTACTGAAATATTATGCATCATATTTCTCCATAATTAAAAATTTATAGAATATTACCTTATAAATATTGATGATACTACACTACTGTGATATGTGAGTGGATGTCAGGATTATTATTAGAAATCTGTCAAATTAAATGCATTTAAATGTATTTATTTAAATAATATTTGTAAATGTGTAGATTAATAGTGAATAGAAATCCACCTTATGAATTTCAGTTATTTCTTCTACTATGAAATAACATTTTTATGAAAATGTTCATCCAATAGATCTAATAATTATGGAAAATAATGAAAGTGATGCTTTCTAGGATAACTGACTTAGTACTTACTCACCTTCTATTATTCTTCTGTAACTTACGGCTAACACATGAAGAAGTATCAACAAAAATACACATTTCTAAAATTTGAAAGTCATCCAATGAAAATAACATAAGATAGATGTTGTATTAAATAGAAAAGCTTGTACATCAAGTTAATCAAGCAATACTATAAAATGTGGTCCTAATGCACCACACTTCACTGAGGTTTCAGATATGCTACTGGACTCATCATGTCCCTCAAATGATTACATTGAGTATTTTCTCTGTTATTGACCTCTAATTAGTTAATTATTTATTAATGGGGTGCTTGATCTTTAAATCTGGTATTCAAATCTTTTTCAGAACTATCAGTAGAATTAGAGGAAAGCTGTACTATGCATGGACATTCATCCTGCCTTGGCTTGGAATCAGAATACATCACAAGGTTCCTTGGGAATCTAACTCCTCTACAAGAATCGCGCCTTGTTCAGCTTAGGGCTTCCATTGTCAAAATCTGCCAGGGAAAGGTCAGTGACTAATTTATATAGTATTTTCTGATAATTTATTCTTCTTTTTTTGGTATTTTGCTTTTCTGGTAGTTGCTTTATGAAAATTTTTGAAGAAACTGTGACTAGGATGAACATGAACATTTTTCTTTAGTGTTTTCTTCTTTTGTCATAGGGTAGTTAGTTATTTGTTTGTGATAGGTACAGGACGTTCCTAGAAAAAGGTGCCCCAAAGAACTTTCATTACTAAAGAGGTAATGGTATGCCAAGGCACAAACCCATCAAAGGCAAAGTTATCTTCTTCGTGCCAATTCTAGTGGTGATCTGATGGTTAAACCTTTGCTGGTTTACCACTCCATAAACCCTCTAGTTCAAAAAATGTTGACAGTCATAAACTTGGTGTATGTGAAATTCAAACGGTAGAGCCGTGATAACTAGGTAATTTTTGATTGAATGGACAATATCTCTTTGTGCCCAAAGTAAAATGGTATTTTAGATAAGACACAGAAGGGTTTATGGAATTAAGATCTTGTAATGGACAATACTCCAGCACACCCACTGCATTTGGAGGAAGATTTGGACAAAGAGTTTAATTTTATTGATCTGAAGTTCTTGACTCTTAATATCACATGAGTCTTATAGCTGATGCATCTACATGTCATTACCAACTTCAAACAGCTGCATAACTAAGTTCTTTTTCAAAAATGCTTCAAAGTACTACACCACCAACTCTGAAGGATTTCTGTAAGAATCATTTGCATGTTATACATCGTTTATGATTTATTAATCATGTATGGGAGGGTATTTCTGAGAGAATCATTGAAAAACCTAGAAAAAACTAACGGAGAATTTGAGAAACTGAATTAGAAAGACCTGCAAACTATATAGATGTAATAGATTCAGTTATTTCCTTATGAAAGTCAAAGATAGTTAAGCATCAATAAGTTAGTAAAAGAGCATGAGGTTAATCGTAGTTCTGATCGTATATTTTGATGGTGCATGCATTTATGTGCCAAGTCACCTTTTTCTATGCTAAAATAATTATATTACAATAAAACAAAAAAATTCAATAAACAATATTTTTGGCTTGGTGAGGTCTTTGAAATATATCAAATGCATCCAATTGGGTTTCCTGACTCACAGCTGCTGTGAAAAGTTTTATTTTTATGGCTTTTAATATTTAAACCATTGTTTGTTGTTAATTAGTTGTTTGATCATCTTGATTATAGGTACCAAGTGATGCTGTATTACTCCGCTTCCTTAGAGCAAGGGATTTTAATGTGGAAAGAGCTCTGGAGATGCTATCCTCATCATTGGCATGGCGCAAGAAGATGAATGTTGATGCTTTATTAGCTGTGTATGAGCAACCAAAGGCAGTGAAGGAGTTCTTTCCAGGAGGATGGCATCATTCTGACAAAGGTTCGCATATTTTCTCTCACTATATCAGTGTTTTGGAGTGAGTAGCTGAGGTGGCATTCACCTTGGTTCAATCTGAGTGTAGGAATGAGGTAGAGATTTTTAAATTACACCTGAGATAAATCAAATTTTATTGGCTTATTGCAGCATGTACAGATATATTAAAAATTTGGAATCAATATTAGAGGAATTATGTAATTTGTTAAGTCTGTGAAGATTGGCTGCTCAGTTTGAATGTAGACATTGCTCCCTCGATTCAAATCTAACCAAATCTTCTACAGTAAGTGTATACACAAGTTGTGTATACACTTACACTTGTGTGTCTTTGGTCCATGATCAATGACCTTGAGTAGCCCAAGGTATGGTGGTTGGAATGGTGCAGAAACTGAGTCATGCACCAACTGAGTCCTTTAGAGAAGCATGGGTTGAAGTCCTTGGATACAAATACTCTTAGTTTGGTTGTCTTGTACTCTTATTTGCTGGCTGGAATAGGATTCAGATTGCTGCAAAAACAGCATAAGCGACTAGGCTGATCTTTGGGTTGTGATTACTTCCTCTATGAGAGGATCTTCCTCTTCAGATGAGAAATTAAACTTGATGATTTTAATTGCATTTAACCTGTATTAAATTGCTCTTTACTGCCAGCATTTCTGTGTTTCTACAACAAGGTTCTCCATGTATCAAACATAACAGTATATCTTTTTTGGTGCAAATTTGCGACTGCACACCATTCTCATATAAAAAAAACATATTGCATTATGATGATATTGAATTGATTACAGGAAGCTGATATCTTATACAGCATTGTGGTATGTCCCTTGCTTTTGATGCTGGACTGTAATAATGTACAAGATTGGTTAGATACACATTTTAAACTTATGGTCAAATGTTATCCCTTTACATTAAAATGGCAGTTAAGCTTTTATGTGAAATTCTGATAGTAGTGATACTTTAATTTTCAGAGGGACGCCCACTATATCTTCTGCGGTTGGGACAAATGGATGTAAAAGGACTGATCCGAGCCATTGGAGAGCAAGGACTGCTCAACCTAGTAAGTCATTCTTTCTACCATTTACAACTTTGTTTTGTGCAACTCACTAGAATCAAAGTTTTCTTTAAAAGATTAAAATTAGATGGAAATATATGTGGTATTGAGTTACATTAGGTGTATTTGTTCAGGATTACGGTGCATGCACAGCTTGATTTTGGTCATTTGAGGATACCTCAGTGTGATTCTGACGATTAGTCCCAAGTTTCTCCAGAGAGAAAGTGCATACTTAAATAATCTAATCTATTCCTCAGAAATTGGTTCTGAAGTGTCCTGCATATGCGCTGCAGCTTATCCTGAACTGTCTCCACAAACATCCCTTTTATTGAAAGTATTCCTTTTTCTTTGATTTAGATTATGAAATTGATTGGAAAAACTGGATGATGGAATCTAAAATGAATGTGTCAATATATGGCAAAATTAGTCTTTCCTTTTTATAAATTTTATTTCTTTAAATTGAAGAATGATGCCAATATCAAAGATGTTGTGCAACTCACTAGAATCAGAGTTTTCTTTGATTCACTTGACTAAACTCACTAGAATCATAGTTTTCTTATGCTCGTGTGGGCTTTTAATATTGCTGAGGAGATTAAAATCAAACCAAAGTTTTGGGTAACATTCTGTTTTTACATCAAATTAATAATTTTACGTCCCAATGTTTCTTTGTGCAGGATATATAAGAATGCAGTTTGTAGAAATTCTAAGAGGCATTAGCACTGACTATGGTTGTTTCTATGTGCTTTTATATTTCTGTTTGATTACAAAATTCAAACAATACTTTTAAATTACCTCTTGTATGTTTAAGTTATGATGAGATAGGAGAATTAAAATGTTTATTTGTTCATTAGACTCTGCACATATGTGAAGAAGGATTACAATTGACAGAAGAAGCAACGTTGGCATTAGGAAGACCTGTCTCCACTTGGGCCCTTTTAGTTGACCTTGATGGACTCAACATGAGACATCTGTGGCGTCCTGGCATTAAGGTGAGTCTTATCTATCCCTTGCTGTGAGATGTAGATACATCAGCCATTTTGATTTCTCATGAAATGCATGATCATTGAAAATACATTATAATAGTCATAAATGTAAAAAATTGAGTTGTGAAGAGAAGACTCAAAATGAAGCGAAGCCATTCTTTAAGTTAGACTCACTAGAAAGTTCTTCTGGAATGCAGGATGATTTCAGTAAAATATTTAATTTATTCTATATTATCTTTTACATGCCTGAATTAAAGATATTTTGTGAATTGGAAAATCGGAGTTATATAATCGAGAGTTTGAAGGAGTGTAATAGAAAACGATGAAGTTAAAGTGGTTTTCAGCTTCTTTAAAATAAGAGAACTTTCTAAAATTGTAATGGGTATTTATTGAAAATTGATTATGTGGTGGATGTTTATTCTTTATTCAGAAGTATAGAATCTTTGTAAATAAGGTGCTATTTTAGAAATTGGTTTGGTAAGTTCTAGCAGAATGGCATCAAATAAAAGTAGTGTGACTCAGTCCTGGATCGCTAGCAGCAAAGAGGTTGTTGTTGTAGCCAACAAGTAACCTCTCTTTTGGTTGTTGTTGTAGCCAACAAGTAACCTCTCATACAAAAGCAACATTTACAAAATGTCAGCCACTGAAATGTTTTCATAAGAGCCTGAACAGATGAAAATCTCTGGGGACTAATTCTGCTCCTTTCTGTTGTTCTGCAACTCTTCTTAGGAGCCATTGTTCAATTTGGATGTCTTGTTGACATCTTGTCTACCATCTGCAAGCTGATTTTAACTGCATCTTGTAACATGTTAGGTAAATTTGATCTATTTTTCTCCTGACTTCTGAATTTTTTTCTTTGTCTCTTAGGATTTTTTCCATAATTTGAGCATTATTAATGCTTACATCTAATTGTGGTAGTAAAGCTTTTTCTCTTTCCCCCTTCATGTAATATTTTTAAGATAATGGACAATCCTATATCAGACTTTATATAAGTTGTCATTTCTTTTAACTTCTTGTTTTCCCCAATATGAAAAACTTCATTATTTGAATGAAATGGTCTCTTCTCATTGCTCCACTAACCTACTCATTGTGCACATCTTTCCTCGATAATGTTTGTTTCCTGGAAGAATATGTCCTGTCATATCCAGAGACAATCCAAATGAAATTCTTATTTTTCTGCCACTATTTAAGGACCAATGCAGTTCAAAAGAGTGTACAAATGTACTTCTTGCATTCTATTACTATAAATTGGATTGGCTAGTTATCAATGTATAATTATAGAAAATCAAAACCACTAAGGTTATAGTAAGCTGAGAAATCTCCACAAGGGAAATTTCCTGCATAATTTGTATTTCACGTTATCCATTTTCTCCTCGTAAAATATCTTGCCCCGTCATCTTCTCTACTACCAATTCTCTAATTGAATGCCTGTTGAATTTTGGTTTCTACCATTAGTGGCCTTCAAATTATCAGAAAGCCCTTCCTCAACTTTATCTGTGAAATCTTCTGTAAGGAGCCCTTCTAGCTGAGAAATGAACACATTGATAAACATCTACTTTGCTCTCTTCATCCTCAGCAAGAACCTGAAGAGCTGCCTCAAGTAAGAGAGATTCTTGAAGAACAATTTTATTCCTTAACAGTGAATACAATTCTCTTGATGATCCCAAGGTTCCTCTGAAAGTCAACTGATGATATTGACAAAGGACTTGAACTTACAACCCCTCAATTATTTGTTGCCTCTATTACAAACTAAATTTAGGTTTTCTGAAAGTTCATTCATGAAAATGCATGAGAATCTCCTCCTTCCTCTTGGTAATACCTAAAAATAAACAATCCTCAACATAATTCCACATAAATAATTTTCTGAAATACATCATAAAACTTTCTCTGACGGGAAGAAAGTTGCATAGTGGAAAGGATTTGAGTACTCAAATGGGAATTTGGTAATAAAAAGTGTAGTAACCTCAATCGACCTTGAACTATATATTATTTCCTCACATATATGATAAATCCGTTATTGTAAAATCCTATCAGCCAAAGCCAAAGAATTATTACACTTATGACCATGAAGGATCTATCTTAAAAATTCCTTTACTTTTGAGAAATTGCTAGAAATATTTCACCAAATTTAATCACACCAAAACTTACACAAAGCTAAACCTTAGACCTTTTACCTCTGTAAGCAACATTACATGATAATTTCTAACTCTCAAGTTCCTGATAAGCTTATTATAAAACGGAGCTGCAGCCAATCCCTGTATGGGCACCTCCCCCTGTAGCTTGGAGAGCTAAAGTTACTGAAATGCATGATTCTGAAGCCTTGTTTAAGATCTATCAGAATGGAATGCCATGAAAAATGTAGTGTAATTATAGACTAATTCCTGTTGTGGCATTCTACCTTTTGAGGAAATTAAGGTCAAACTATCTCATTGTTAATCTTTTCTAGTTAGCCTCATTCCTATCTTCTAGCTCTTGGTAGAGGGTAAATGGTTTTAACTGGCATTTTTGGCTGAATAATTTTAAGACATTCTGTTTTCTAGGCTCTTCTGAGTATCATTGAAGTGGTGGAAAGTAATTATCCAGAAACACTCGGACGTCTGCTCTTTGTACGTGCACCTCGGGTGTTTCCAATCATCTGGACAGTTGTAGGCACATTTATTCGTAAGTATCATCAAAGTACTCATGGGTACATAAATCTGTAATACCTCATAATAAATACAATGCGATGTAAGGATAATCTTGTAATGATTGGCAGCTCTACATTATGTAGTTGAGATTTTCAGAATTTTCCAACAACAGTGATTGGCCCTTCAACTGCTTTGAAGATCTTAGAATTACTTATGTTTTGGTGTCTTTATAGCCATATCTTTACACATATAAAAGGAAAATTTCTTAAGTTTGTATCATCTAACTATCACATTTGAGAAAAACCTCTAGCAGGCAGAAACCAACAGAATTCTTTTAGCTGAGGGGGATTTTAATCATTCAGTCAAGAAAGTACTTGAAATTGAGGTGATGATGTGCTGTTAAAGAGTTAATTTTAGATATCCATAGCTGTAATAGAAAATTAATGAAAACAGTTAAAAATCATTTGAGCTAAGAATTGGTAACCCCAATGAGAATTTTCAAATGCTATAATTTGGCAATAAGGAAGGAAATTTTCAAGATAGCTTTCCTATTTATGATGTTTTACTGAAAGAAGGAAGGACTTTTTTTCATATTTTCCCAAAGACGTATGAACGTTGGATTCTCTAAATGGTTAACCAGATACAACCCCATGATTATTGGTTATGCAACTGCTCTGCAATGCAGCAGAGGCCTCGCCCATTGGCGTGGCCATTCTTAAATTATCCTTTATTGTTTAAATCAGTCGCTTCACTACTTTATAGTGTAGTAAAAGTTCAAATAAAATTGAGACCATATTAACCCTAAATTTGAAGTTTCTATGAGTTCAGATTTCTTTGAATATGTCCTTCAGTTCTAAATTTAATGTGTATTACTACTATAAAAGACAATGAATCCTGATGGAACTATTAGTTTGTTAAGTAATTATGATCAGGGTCTGGGATTGGATATGATGACTGCACATAGCAGAAAGTTATGATTTTAATTTTCATGCATCTCATGCCAAATTATTTGAATTTCAGATGAAGCAACAAGGGCAAAATTCCTTATATATGGTGGCAACGATTACCAAGCTGTTGGAGGTCTGGTGGACTATATACCAGAGAAATATGTTCCTGACTTCTTAGGAGGTCCCTGTCCTGTAAGCATCTTCTTATAGCTACTTTTTTCTTTCTTCCATATTTAAAAAATAATTAAGCATAGGAAAATGCACAAGTAATGAATGAGTACCTCTCTTATTTGAGGTATAAAATAAATGTCTTAAGTTATTGCAGACAATCCAAAGTAATTGATTGATAAGCTAGGTAAGTGACAGGTGATTATAGTTAGACAGCAAGCTTGTCAGCTTGGGATGGAATAATTTTAGACGTGCTGCTGAAGTAGGACACTAAGAAGTAAATGTTTGCATTGTTCACATTCTGTATATATTGCATGAATAATGAAAAGTTCCAAATATGAGGGTTTAAAATATCTGGTCTCTTTAAAAAATTCATATTGTCACTCTTTAGTAAATATAAAATGTTAAAAGTAATCAATAATAACTTACTTACACTAGGAATGAAAAATTTTATAATCTAAAGCTTGAAATCCTGATAGCATTTATAGAATTAGATGATTAATGAACTCATTTTATTGCTGTTATAAGGATGAAAAATGTGTTTATGAAATTTGTTTAAGAGAGAGAACCCTTCTCTCTTCATACGTGCATTGAGTATTCTCAAGATATACCTTTTAAAATGTCTTGTTTTGTATGTAAAATTTGCAAATATTGATGTAGAAGGCATTCTCATAAAGCAGCAGAAAAACCCTAATTGCAGTTGTTCTGTTTTACTTAACAATTAAGGTTAATATTCTTTTTGTAAATAATCATCGTCCTTCATTGGTGAGTTATGTTGAATAAAGAACTGGCTTCTCATAGTTCTAAGTATTAAATAACAATTGCTCTATTGTGGGCCAACTGGATATGTTGGATCATGGCAAATAGTGTGCATCTTATGATCACGTTATTGTTTTTATTTCCTACATAACTTATAAAATTAGCATGCATCTTAGATGTGAGAATGTACTGTAATTAATGTACAGATCCATGTACAGAACTTGTCTTTTCTTTGGCCATTGAGAAGATGTTTTTTTGTAAGAATTAAATGTTACTATACTAAATTGATTCTTCCATCTCAGTGGCAGTTGCTCAGAAATTGTATTCAAGGCAATTCATATCAAAATGAAGCTTTTTATCTGTAAGTTATTTGAAAGAATCAAATGCTCCAATGGTACATATATGTTTGTAGTCTACTGACAAATGAATGCATTTAACTGTGGATAACAGACAAGTAATAGATTTACTTGGTGATTGCAGACAAGAGTTCCAGAAGGTGGTACAGTGTCAAAATGTCTTCAAGAAGAAGAAGGTAGTAGAGAGACAAAAGGCTGTCAAGGGACTGAGGATGATGGAATGTACACTTGTGTACAGCTTTCCGATGGAGAGGTAATATCCGCATTACATTATTCAATTGCTCGACTATTTTCTATGCATCACTTGCATATATCATCTTTTGTGGTACTTCATTCTATGACAATATTCCAAATTTTGAATTTTTTTTGTTCAATAAATAAATTTCAGGCGAAATCAACATTTACAAAACTCGTATTGAATTGAAACGAATCCAAATACAAGTGGTAGAAAATTCCTTTTTGTTTAGTTTTTCTGTTTTCTGTGTGAAATTTGTTTGGTAAATTTGATATAAATACACTTTAACCAAAACTAATCAAGAATACTATAATTACAAAATCATATCTAATTGTTAGAAATTTTCACACGATAAATTTGCAAGGTTATTTTAGCTGATGACAATGATAGGTAGGAGGCAAAGGTCCTCAAATGTTATTCTGTTTTCCCTATTTCATTGTATGGTGGAATGCAGATGGTGCTCAGGCATCAAATCAAGGACCATTAGGGAAATGATCAACTGCATTTGTAAACCATATTCATGACCACTTATAAAACATATTCATATACCAGATTATGGATTTTTATCCTCATGGAAAATGCTTCTTTAAAAATATTTGAAATATCAAATGGGAGAATTAAGACCACCTGGTGTCACACCCAGAACTAATTATAAGATGGAATTGCATGTTACAATTTGGTAGAAAATACTCTAACCATTTCCATAGTTTCAAGTCTATATCATATTAGTATCACATACAAGGATTATTAAATTACTTTTCAAAATTATATCTGTAATTAGTGAATCAGCTTTTGTGATCTCTTTTAGGTTCATAAAGTGCATATTACTTCAGAGGAGTGTGGGACTGTGCTGACCTGGGACTTTGATGTAATGCATCACGATGTTGTTTTCTCGGTTGTGAAACATAAGAAGCTTGTAAAAGACAACGAAACAAGAAATTTGACTGTACAATCTGGTACGTTGTGATTACATACAATAATGACATTACTTATATAAAATTCTTACATGTAGTGAAGATTTTTCTTGAAGACCCAACATAAAAAAAAATCCAAGCTCAAAATACAAAATAAGAAATTATGTTTCTAATTAAAGAATTTCATCTTCATAATCTCTTTGAATGTGATGATCTTTTATATGAATTCCTTTCCTTTCTTTCATACGTTTTTTCCTTCATTACTTTAGCTTTAGACCTTTGAAAGCTCTATTAAACACTAAGTATTATTAGGTTTTTAACACTTTCAGCTGTAATGAGTCTGCAGTGAGTATTGTTCCTAAGTTAGAATTGTGAATGTAAAGAATTTTTCCTATCTCTTTATTTGTAAAAGAAATGGTTGAGAGGAATGTATTTAATTGCAGTGGTAGTGTCTGAGGAAGAGTTCCGTCAAGTGTGTAGAGAAGGAGAGTCTATCCAAGGATCTCATGTGACCAGAGCTGATGGAAAATGGGAGTATGTCCTCTGTTGGAAGGAGGCATCAAAGCCACATGGAGGTAACTTGAGCGAATGTTGCTGTGAGATCTACAATTCTGCCATCCAATTCCACATACAATTCCATCCTCTGCTCTCTTACACAGCAGTAATTAAATATGATCTTAGTTCCTTAATCAAGTATTTAAGACATGCTAATGTTCCATGACCTTAATTCAGCTCCTGCTGTCATATGAGTTGAATATCTTTGTCTTTTTGAATATAATAGTGGATAATGTATTTTCAATCTACAGTGGAAATTTGTTATAACGGAGCTGACTAAAATTGGACAAGTACTGGTTATAAATTGTGCTTGTTATAGCTGATTTTGAGGAGTAAATTTCTGTTCTCTTGAATCCAAGAGCAATGAGTGAGGCAAAATGGAACTGTAGGGTCTTAAGCAAATGCTACAGAATGCGTAAAATTGTACGTTTGTGTCAAAAATATTATTTCATTGATTCATAAACCATAACCAAAGTTTTTATACAATATGTGGAATCTGAATCAGTGAGATAATGTACTTCAGATTACCATTTGCTTGTCGGACTTAATCTCTCATGTCAATTGATGATTCCGAAACATGGCACCAATATTCCAATACCTCAAAAAAATAACCATTGTTACAATGGACGTAACTCACCATCCTTTTTGCTGTAAGACAAACAATGGCATTATAGCCACTTGCTATAACATAACTCTTGTTCTATGACCTACTCGTTATAACAGACTTCTACTGTACTTGCGTCTCACTTTCGATCATGTCTGTGATAATATGAAAGCAGCCAAGCTATGAGTGATTCTGAATTATGGAATTCACTTATTATGGACCTTTGGTCACTCTATGAAATATGACAAGAGTAATCTATAGGATGATTGTATCTTGTGGGTATAAGCATCCATTCAGGCTGATGATAGACAAGCTCAATTTAACTAACAAATGTATCTCCTTATGCATATTTTGTTTGGATAATGACTGTATGAGAGAGGGTGGATGTGAAAAGAGGTTGATTTTCAGGAGTTGGAGCAAATGTTTCATCAGGTGTGAGTGAATCAGTGGGTGCAGATGATGGCCATCATCAAAGTGGAAGATCAAAAGCTCATCTCAAATACTATGTGGAAAAATTGGCATCTGCAGATTACAGGTAACTAATATTGTAAATTATTCTGTCAGAGTTTTATCAGTTCCAGTTAAAGTAAATGTTTGGTTTCACATTCACAGGGTAGTTTGTAATTAAACTTGCCTTTTTTGTGTGCACAAGCAAGAATTGCTGAATAATGAGCAATTCCACACTTAAATGCAATGTGTCTAGTTGTATCTTCATTGCTATACTTCAAATGCTTTGCTTTACAATGGATTATTTTTGATCATTGTACTTCTATTTTTTGCAAACCCTCATACAGTATGTATAATAATTGTGCTATATTACTGTCTAGATTCATTTAGGTTGAGAAAGTTTAATTGTAATCACTCTGTATATACTCTATATAATGGAAGTGTCTCTGGAGGAATTAAACTGTCAGAGGCAAATCAACAATGGGGTGAGGCCATCACATCTCTTTTAAAATTTGATTTTTGACAGGCATTTCAACATAAATTATGAAAATTTCAAAGCATTATGTCTCCTTTAATATTATGGTAATTGCACAGTTTTCACCTCCGTTAGTATCATAAAATTCAAAATTTATTGAGTTGATATTTGAGTTTGCTATTACTTATTTGCTTTATTTCATCTTTCAAGAATAGATATTTCAATTAAATTTTGGCTTGTATTTGGCAGTAATAATGTACGAGGGTGGTCTGAAAAGTTTCCGACCCCAGATTTTTCAGGAATCTTCAGAAAATTTTCAGAAAACTTGTCAAGAAATGGCAAAATGTCAGAAACTTTTTAGACCACCCGTGTATTAAGGTATATTTTTCATATAACTGATATTTGTCTTTTTCCAGGGGTTCACGGGGCAGTCTTTTGTCTGGTCTAAGCCAATTCTCATCATTGAGCAATTTGGCTTCTCTTCCTTCCACTTCGTCTGCTGCTCCGTCCATCAGTGGTTCCTTCTGTCCTTCCCGATGATCATAACTTTCTTTCTCTCACATCTCATCCTCATCGTCTTTCATTTGTCTTCCAGCTTTCTCTTTATTGCCACAGGCTCTATATTTTCATGCTAGTGAATTGGTTTGATGCACTGGGTAATGTGAGTGCATATAATGACAGATTACTCACAAACGTCACAGAAGCAGTCCTTGCACTAATCTTTAGATGAATTAGTGATCGAGGTGCATTTTTCTTTATATTACATTAAGTTATATAAGATAAGGTTTTATTTATGAATTTTGATCCATTTTATTAAATATTGCATTTATATAAAAGGCTATCATCTTTACAGCTATGTTGTATTATATGTGATGCTATCAAGGATGAAATTTAAGTGAATGAGATTATGAAAATTTCGTCTCACAATCAGTTACAGTTAATTCAATGAAATTGAGGTTGGCTTTAGTAGGCTTTGCTTTGATATTTTGTGTGTTGTATTTGTCTTGTATTGTACACAAGTACTCAAAGATTCCTGTTTTTTCATATCAATTAATTTTATAGTGAAGCAAAATGCCTACAAAAGGTTTTGATCATGTTATCTGTCACAAGTTAAGCCAATAATTTTTAAGCTGTTTCCTCATCATTTTTATTATTGTTAAAAAAACACCTTCATAATCTGCAAAACCATGCAAGTTTTGCACTTTAGGAATCATGAGATACAATTTTATGAGGATAGTTATATGACTAAGTTATTAGGTCATGTAATAATATTTGTGATATTCTTGTATGAGGTTATTAGACGATTCATGGTTGGATTTCAGCATCTGTTACGCCAGATTTATTTTTGCTTATCTCTAAATGATAATGTTTAGGACTTAATTGAGGGTAAAGCTTAGTCTTACATGCATGACATTTTAGCCCATATATAATCCCTTGAAAGTAAGAAATTTCAGACGTAGGACTTAGCAATCTATGATGTTGTGGTTGGCATCTCTACTCTATGTTTTGCTTTTCGGTTTCTATATATTGACATTATGACCATCAAAATGATGCTAATAGGTCATTTATTTACCCCATCAGAGAACTTAAGAAAATTCATTGATGAAATTTGGTCCCCAAACTATGAATTTTGAAACATTTAGAAACAGTTTCAGGGAAATGGCTTACTGCACTGCTTGGAAAGCAGGTAATTTTTATTTGTTCGAGTGTTTGACATTGATATTGAGAAACTATATGACTGAAGGGTCCAAAGTTTGGGGTAAGATTGACAAAAAAAGAATCCGTACATGCTGCATTTCATAATATCTCCATATAACTTATATACATACAGATATACATACACTCTTACCCCATCCTATTTTTGCATCAATAGCATAATTGGGCTGATTGTAATTTAACGAAAGTGTCCTTCAAATATAAAGGGTATGTTTTCTGAGTCGTAAATCTCTAGAAAACTTCTGTACCTCAATAATCGTGTGAGATAGCTCAGTGCTACATGTCCTTTGCTCCTAGCTGTCTTAATTTCAGAAAATATTTGTAAATAACTTAAGGATTTGCTTACTTATCCGAATATGTGAAAGATTTTCTGTAAATGTTCAACCGTTCTTTGAAAAAATTAAAAATTCAAGCATTGGGTTAATCAAGTTCCTTAATAACAAAGATCTTCTTGTGTCGCCAAACTTTGATTGTAATTTATCATTAGGAAACATCTTTCAAAGTCTATTGAACTCTTATTTGAAAGTGAAACCATATTTGATTTAATATAAGATGTCTTGAATATCAGATGATTTAATATTCTCAGCACTTCATATTAGGGAAATGGATTTACATCAAGTTTTGTGAAAATGAAGAATATTTCTGAGCAACGATATAAAATATAAATATTTAGGATATGATGCTTCATCCAGTAGATCTCATGTTTTTCGCTAGCATTCCATCTTATGTCATCATCACCATCAAGGTTGTTCGTCACATTTTTTGAAACAATTAACAATGAATTATAATGAATTTTTTCTCATGAAGACAACTCTCCAATGGGTATGGGAGAGTGGATTAAATTATGGGAGAACCAGGGTTTTTCTATGTTGGTTGTTGGAGTTACAGGGCAGTTACCTGTGTTCCTCATATATCTGCCAGAGATGTTTCTTTAATTGTTTATTTACTATAAAGTCAAGGAGGAACGGACATGAAAATATTCTTCCACTTGCTGCCCTAAATAATTATGCCATCTTTTAGGGCATTTAGAAACTGTGTTTGGAAGACTTGGCAATAACTCGTTGTTGACCTTTCAAGGTTGCCTTGGAGATATAATTCCATTCCAACAGTGGTAAATTCCAGCTTACTATTAAAAGCATAACTTCCACCTCTGTAGAATGTGTATTATTCATAAATGAATGGCATAAATGTGTCAGTAGCTCACAGTTGTTCTAGTTCTAGTTGGATGACTTAGTGTGAGTGTCAGAATCATAGAAATTAGCTATAGCATTATCACATCTAAGTAAGGAAGTTGCAAATATTTACAAACGTTGGTGAATTAATGTATGAAACTTAAGATGAGTGTAATTGAGTGAAAGTGGAAGAAAAAGCCTTCAAATTGAGGGAGTTTAAAAATTACTGTCCAATTCTAGGAATTTCCTATGAATCTAGGAGAGTTTGCAACTAAGGTGCATGACTTATCATTTTCTTGCTTTTGCTCATTTTCTCAAACTTGTATTTTCGCTGTTGCTCCTTCAATTTTTATTTATAACCATTATATCTTCATATTTTTCAAATAATGTGTGATATTTCTTATTTAGAGTCCATGGCTACTCAAGTAGCCTTAGAGGATGACTGCATCACTATAAATCCATTCTCTTATTCTATCAAACATTTTGTCTTGACAAATATAATTTTTCTTTGGACTTTTTCTCTATTTTTCTGTATGAATCCTTTGTGACTTTTGCTGTTTCATTTACTCCTGTATGTAAACCATTGCTCTTCATCTCTTAATTGTTTCATTATAAATAGGTAAAAATATTGCCATAATAAGGCAAAGTTATGCATCTCAGTCGATCTTAAAAATGCGATAATACTATACAATAAGTTGTCGTGTGATGCAGTGTTTCTTGTGAATAGATCGTGGGTAAACTTCCTAATGAAATATCTTGCAACAAACCTTTCTTGACTCAGCCAACAAGGATTCATTAAAAAATTCTTTGATGTATGCATGCACATGTACTGATGTAAAAAATTTTGAATAGACCAAAACAAAATGTAAGCCGCCCATTTTTATGGTATATAAAGAATTAAAATTTTTTAGCTGTTCAATATTTATGTATGGATTTGGGAGCCAATTAGAGCTTTAGTTCTGGCCTAAAAATATTTTGTGTAAACTTTATAAACGAATATTCTTTCCCAGCTGATGTATGCATCATATTGTGGAAAGCTTGGGCCATAAAGGGATTCACTCCTCTTAAATCACCTCATTTCATTTTTCTTTTCATGCTGATAAATACAATTGCTCAAAGGGTGAGAACCCTGAGGATGGAATCACAGTTGTCAAAACATACATCTAATGCTTGTAATTCTCTTTTGGTTTCTCCTTCATTTGGTTCCTCCTCTCACAGTTTTATCATACACCTCTGTTGATGGTTACTGTTTCCTACTTCCTCAATATTTTCCTTTGGATTTGATCTGTGTGTTTTGATTTTTTTGATTTTGACTACTTTGATGTTTTTCATTTACAATTACTTGTATTTGGTTCTTCTGACGTTTGGTTTTTCCAGCTCATGCTGTTGATTAAACTTGAATTGATCTTACACTTTCTTGATATTTAATTCTTTTTATAAATATCTTTTACACCTTTTTGGACTTGGGTGTTTATTTCTCTTCGATTCCCTGTTAATTGATGTACACTTGATTTTACACAGAAGGATGGAAGTGAAAAATTGTGACGACTGAGACTCAAATCCTCTCCTTGTCTCTTTATTCTAACCACTGAACTACCTTCAATTTTTATTTCAATTGAATCATCAATTTTACCTTTGTTAATGAATGCTTATATGAGCGTTTTTTAACTTCTGTTTCTTTTTCAGTTTTACAAGTTTCACATTTACATATACTAAGAAATTCATGTGCCATCTTTTTCAATCTACACTTTTTTAGACCTGTGTCTTTTTCATGAAGTCTTAGACTATGTCTTACATTCATATTTTGATGCTGTGGTCATCAACTTTGGGCTTTGATTCATTTTAGTAATTTGACTAAAAAAGATTTCCATTCCTTTTCCCTAAATTTGTTAAAGGTGTCATCCTCTCAATTCGTCAACTAACTCATCAACTCACGAAAAGTTACTGAAGGATTTCTTGTCATTCATTGAGCCATGTCTTCAAATTCTAACTCCAAAGTTTTATTTAATTCTAGTGATTTTCCCTGGGTTTTGCATATGAGAAGAACTTGACTCATTAAAGCAAACTAGAAAGCCACTTATGCTATCTTTCCTTTGTTCCCATCTCTTTTTTCTCTTCTCACATCTGATCAAAACATTGTTTGTCTTGGAACTGACTATGAGTTCTGAATTTTTACATTTTGTGACAGCTATTCCAATTTGCTATTGTGATTTTTCTTGAATCAATGTGAAACTTTCCCTAAACCTCATGATTTTTGATTCTCATAATTTAAACAAAACTGTAATAGCATTTCAGTTACATTACTATGTTTATATCATGTCATTGGCAGATCCAGGGAGGGGAGGCAAAGAGAGTCCCCCCATTTGATTCCTTGTTGTTATAACAATTGGAGCTTGAATTAAAACCAGATTGTGACAAAACGGCATTTTGAAAGGTAGTTGGAGATGAATCCATAAGGAAATTTTCGTAGACTGTCTCCCTCCCCCATTGCCAAGTTTCTGAATCATGTCTTTATATTGTCCTATTATTGACTTCTCGTTAATAAGGTTATAAACTGTACTTATCAAAATATTTCTTTTGGTGGTACAAATCCTGGAAAAGGCTGAAAAACACTGGTTTAGACCAAAGAAATATTGTTTGAAAACCCTAAAAGTAAACCCCACTCCAAAGTACCTTAGTTGGGTTTTATACTTTTTGGACCCCCATCAAGAGTTCTCATCTTCCCTGAAAAGCTTTGTTTATATATACACATAAAGTAAAATTCTCTTATTTTCACACTAAGCACATAGAAAAAATGCAACTTATTATGTTCTGCTACCTGATTAAAAGGCAGATTCTCTTATCCAGATGCACTGCTAGCTGTTGCAGGCAATCCTCAGTTGATAAATCAAAAATTGCTTATAATTTTCTTCTTTAATTGTCTATCTGGTAAAATTGCTATAATGTAGAGTGAAAAATTATTGCATTAAGTAACAAAGGGAAACAGTCACTTTGTATAAAAGAGGAAGATAAGTGAATGAATATGACTGTTTCTCTGTTTTCATCCTCAATGAGTCCATCCTGCAGAAGTGGCAAAGTGGGTAGAGCAGAAACGACTAACTCTTTTTCGCCTGCGAAATTGCTAAATTAGCTTCCCCAACTTTACCCCTTTCACTTACCTCTTCTCCTAACTTCTGTGCATTCAAGTGCATCCTTAGAGTGCCACCACTCTATATGGACTTGATATATACACAGTTGTGGCAAGTAAAGTAAACTACAGAAGATTCCTTTCATTTTTAACATGTGAAGACCTTATTGGAAAAAAAGAGCTCAAAATATCTTCCCTTTTTCTTTCTAGTGTAGTAAAGATTGTAGAGTCTTGCTCATAATGCTATCCCACTTATAACAAAGTTTTCTGCTCGGCTTCCTGAAAAGCCTCTTATCTTCGTTTTACTGTGTGTGTGTGACAGGAGGTGACCAGTATGTTTATTGGATGTAGCCATTTTCTGGTCAAGCAGCAATTTTAGTTTTCATCAAACATGTCCTTTTTTCTCTTCTTCTGATCTGCACCATCTTAATCAGCTTCCTGATAGAGAAGCTATGGTTACAGATGAATGAATTTCTCACAATTGGTCATTCTTTTGCTGCTCACTTTTAACTGCACCCATGTTGTCCATTCATATTACAGCCTTTCACCATTACATTCTCATTACTTTAATACTGTACTCTTAAGTACACTGGATGATTATAATTTCTTTTTTGCTAAACGCTAGATAAAAATTTAATGTCTTTGTTTGGAAAGGATTAGATTCAATTCCTCGTTATTCTTGATGAAGTGGAATTTGCAATGATATAGATGTGAATATTTAATTGGTTAACTATCTTTAATATTTACGTAGTTGCCAGAAGTCATATATAGATAGATAAGGCTAATTTGGTAAACTTAATTTGTCAGTAATGCCTCAACCCTTCCACTGCTGGTGAATTTTGTGAAATAAATGCAATTTTCAAAATTATGACCCAAGGATTTCTAGTATTTGAAAAACTCAAATTCATTCAGTTATTCATATTATAATTAATAGATTATATTTATTATAATTAGACTAATTATTCCATATTGTATTTATAAGTTTGCTGTCAAATGGCTGTTGATATTATACCAGTGCTTAGCATAAGAATTGAATATGTTAAGGATTAATAGGATGCACATGATTATATGCACATTTTTGTCTAAGAGTCTATTCTTTCTTAGAATAAGGGGTTTGGTTAGAACAATTGGCATGCCGTTAAAAACACTCGTCGGCTAGTGAATATGAGCTTTCCTTCATCTACCCATTCCCCTAACTTCTGTTTATCTCCTAAGTGCAAATATTTTATTTTAATCCAATTCATGTGGACATAGTGTTGAAATTGGCCCCATTTAACTTAACTTTTCAATATGTGGTTTAATTAATAGTAATATCAACCTCAAAGGAAGTTCATTCTAAGCTCCATAGGCTCATTAGTATGACTATTTAATTTGTTGCTTATCAAAGAATTTATATTTTTAGCTTGGAAATAGATTAATATGTCTACCATAATTTTCTTAAATAATATACTGATCACTCTCGTGTTCAGGATTTTCTAATGAATAAAGTAGTTTTGTTTGTCACCATTGAATTTTTCTATTCCATTCAGATAAAAGTAAATTAATAGAAAATTCAATTATCTTCTCTAAATATTCTATATTTTGATGTAAAGGTCGATGAACAGCTAATGTTTCATGAACTTCATATTTTTGATACTTGTATAAAATTATTTTATTATCAGCTATTCAGCTCTGAGACTATCACAGGAAAATTCGGCAGGAAATTTTTGGAAATAATTTTAGTTATTACCAGTTGATTTTGGAATATGTTGAAAAATGCTCATTACCATTAAACTTTTTCTGCATGTGTTGGTGTATTTTTTCATTAACACTGCTTGAATGTCCTGGTAGCATGGCACTTGAATAAATGTTTCAAAAGCGCATCGATTGCAACAAGATTTATTTTTTCAAATATCTGTCAGAGTAACACTTAAAGTTGGGATGAAAACACATATTCTGCTTTAATACGGCATGGTGCATTTTTGTTGCCTAAGAATGCTTTTAAATGGAATCAGATTACGAATACTTTCTTTATGTTTTAGATTGAAGATATTGTTATTAGATATTTGCACAAACTAATCTTAAGTGCACATATTATTTGTCCTACTGCAATCATTAATGTAAAGGAGACTATTCAATCACTGCCATTCACATATTTTTACTCTCTTGTTTTGTATTCTCTTTGTGAGAGGAGAAAATTTTTGCGTTTCTATATGATAAAAATGTCAGGTAGACTTACAAAATTCATTGTATTAGTGGTGTTTCATGGAGTTTTAGAATATTATATGGATTTTTAGTAAATTGAAATTTTGACTACCAAGGCATCCTTTTGTTATCATCACATTATGTATCATTGAATTGTGTTTGCATCTTTGGAAATGGAGAGGATGCTGATTTTTGAACATGTTAATTTGTGTCATGAGGATAAGAGAGATCTAATATTGTTATACAGTACAAAAAAGGGAAGCAATTATAAAAACAGAGAGGCGTAAAATATATGTATGCAAATATGTTCATTCTTTTATGATGTGTATTTATTAGTATGTGTTAGAATTTATTTATGATCGTTTTATGTGATCAGTGTGTTTCAGTTATTGTAGTCACATGTTATGTTTATACCTTCCACATATTTCATCCAAATTGTAGCATTCTTCATAGTTTTTCATCTGATGGTATTTATTTGGTGTTTAGAATGCTATGGATTTGCTATACAGCCTCTCTTGTTGTGCTGATTTGTTGAAACCTCCTGTGATGTCTTTTAGTGTTTGTGAATACATATTATATCTAGATCATTTTTACATGAATAGAAAAACACCTATTTTTGAATGAGTGGAAGCAATAAATACTTAGAAATTTGATCAACTGCCTTAAAAGTCAATTATAAATTGTCATTTCAGTTCCTCAAGATCCTGGAGAAGATGATGAATGTTGTGAGACCACTTTTATTGAAGTCTAGTAGAATTGCTAATCTTTTGAGATTGATGCATTTAATTTTTGTGTAACAAATTTATTTATAACTGCAAGTAGGCTTAAATGAATACTTTGCAACATTGATATTTTGTTTGTGTTCATTTGTTTTTTAATCAGTGATCACTGCATCATATATAATAATGGTATGAAATCTTGCACATAGTTCATCCCACTTTTCAGATTTCCATGCATTAAATATCACCTGCTTATCTAAAGCTTCTTTCTCAATGATAGTGATTCCCATCCAAAATGATCTAACATTTTACTCGCACTCTCATCTTTTTCATGAATTCTGATTATGTATTTGCTATTTCATTGTTTTTGGACTTTGACTAACTACTTCTAAATGCATTTAGTCATTTTTTCCCTTATATTAACATCTAATTTTTACTTGCAAAAAAATGTGAATTGTTGTGTGTAAATATTTCACTCGTACAGTACAATGGTTTCAAATTTGGAATTATTTGAAATTTGCAGATATGAAAGGTATTGTTACCATTATCTAAAACTGGGATGGGAATCAAATTCAGCATCTGTAATTCACTATTGGAAGGCTTGTCCATGATTTCGGAAAAAATGAACAAAATTTCAAATTCTGTCTAAGATTCTAAATACTATAATTTGCAAATAGAATTTAATAATTACTATATAATTTTGCAATACTTCACTGAAAGATGCTACTTTTACACAAATATTTTTTAGCTTGCAAGAGATGGAATACAATTACTCCCTGACTTACGTATAAACAGGTGTGCACGTTTGTATCTGGTAGTCTGATGTATGTTGCAAAGTGTTGTATAACCCATGCAAAGATGAAAGCTGATTTTGGGTTCACCTGGAAGAACAAGAGGCATCACTATTTATTTATGAACTTGTTTGCTATATTTTTTGCAAGGCTATATTATAATGCCTTATTTAAGTATTCCTAGGGATTTTATTGATTTGTATATCTGACCGCCCTTCTTAAAAGATACAGCTGAAAGCAAAGCTTTCAGCGCTCAGGAATGTCTGCAACTTTGTCATTTGGAATTCAGGTATACTGTTTAAAAAAATATTTTCCACTATCTATATATTTATTTTTTACTATTTAAAAAATATTTTCCTCTGTCTAATCAGAGTTCAATAATTAGTTTGCTATGATTTTAGTATTGATGGAATAAGCTGTGACTTTGTGGATTTTAGGGTGGATATAAGAAATAAAATTTGGAACAAGAAACAAAGTATTTGAATTCATTTGTTATATCCACCCTGCTATTATTTTACTAATGCATGTGATAAATGTTTGATAATGGAATAAATGATAATATTTTAAGAATTAATAATCTTATAAAATTTTATAATTGCCAATCTTAGTGTATATAACATCAGTTTTTGCATCCTCATCTCAGACAGCATTTGTAACAAATCTTTTTCAACAAATCGCGCTAACAAAGTTCGTGCGATGATTCTTTTTACTTGATCTTGCGATATAAATAGAACCTGCACATGATTAAAATGAACTTTCCACGCATTTTCGGGAACGCTTTGCTTCGTTTGGGATCGAACCAGAGATCAAATATATACATTATAAGAAAAGGGGGCGTCGACTTTGAATAACATGCAACGTTGCGACTTCTGGTTCTCTAGTTTTAGGCGAACGTACACAGCCATACTTAAAATTATAATGTTGAATATCTGAATTTCCCTTGATTCCGATCAGATAGGCAAAGAATTGGTTAGGAGGGATAGTTTTGAATGCTGTTCTGCCGATTCCATTGATACTTGATGAACCATTTCCAAGGTTACTTTCTAAGTTGGATTCTGAATAGTAATGTGCGTTCCTGTGGCCCACCAAATAGAGATTTGTGAGTCAATTTGGGACAAAAATATCTGAGTAACTATGGAAATATATCACCCATACGTATGCAAGTGGCGTCCCGTTAAAACAGCAAAGCTTCATGCAATCATCAATGCAATAACTAGTTTATTGCTTGTCATTGAAAATGTTGCCAAGTTACATAGCATAGTAAAACTATCAAATAATATTTGAACGAATATTGATCATCGGGAATTGAACCCGGAGCCGAAGGCGCACCCCTGTGTCTTTCTTTCTATTTAATGCATACACCATCATAATTATTTCTTTTATATAAACATACATAATTATTTCTTTTATTTATTTCAATTTTCTATTCATTTTATTGCGCAAAATAGGCATAAGTTCAATCTTGTTTATTTCTCCCCGTTGCATTATATTGATTAAAACTTCTTGAATAATTCTAAATGTAATTATTTGTTATTCGGAGAGAAATACTAATAACTAGTGGTCCATTTACTTACGCAGCCACTCCAATGATTGGAAAAGTTAGAAGTCGTTCAAACCTCGCAGTTTGTTTTCCAATACGTAATAATAATATTATTTTATTATATATAATAAAATGAAAATTGTTATATTATTAATTTATAATTTAACTTATTTATTAGTTTTTAACATAAGTTTATCTAAGTTTAAGAATTCTTTAAATACTTATATTTTATAATTTTCATAATGCTCATGGTTTATTATTTTGTATGTTCACCATCTATACGGTTGTTTAATTGGTATTATTATTGTTATAATTGGGTAATCTATTTCGGGCTCGCGGATACACATGTGGGCAGCGCATTCGACTTAGGTGGAAGGGGTCCCAGGTTCGATTACAGGTGGGAACGCACGTGCGAAAAACATCAGCTAACGAAGCTTTTTTAAAATGCTACTACTACTATGCAGTCTATTTCATTTTTTATTCCCATTAGATCTCTTCAAATTCACTTTCGTTTAGGATCCTTCTTGAAATATGTATTTGTGATGTTCATATTGGTGCTTTCTGCAAATTCTACTTAGCGTTCACATCTTTCGTTTTTCTAGTCCAGTAAGTATTGTCCTGCGATAGTGTCATCAGCTTCACGTTGATCCACACGAGCGTTAAAATCGCTCATAATTACCTTGTTTTAGTGGACCTCCATAACATGTTCAAAGTGTCTGGTACAATTTTCCAATCTCTTCTTCGCTGCTTGCCGCGGTTGATCTGTGGACTTGGATGATTTGAGCAGAATAATGGTCAGTTTTCTTGATTATAAGGGCTCTCAGGGGTAGCACATCGAGTGTCAAAAAGGTGGCTTACTTTGCGTCCGTTGCTTGAGTACTGTTGCACTATACCCGCACGAAAGGGGTTTGATCTTGGAAAGCGGACAACGTATGGCTACTCGTTTCGTCAAGGAAGACTCTATAGCAGTGAATCAGAGATGATTAGAACCCACGTCTCGGAATCTCTTAAGAATAGAAGAAACTAGTATAGGCATAAAGTATTCGAGTTTTTTTTTTGTAGTGATTTCCATGATGAAATGTGCGACATCGTGAATCCCGTACCTCGCAAATGCAATTTTCGAGGCCGGATGTCGAAGAAATTTTGCGAGATTATAGCGAGAGCGGATAGCTATTACTAGTCTAGAAGTTAATTACTACATATCCCCTGAAATTATAGCCCTTATGGGGCATTAGGTTTTGGCAAATGCAGGATATAAGAACGGAGATTACCCAACCTTTAAGCCATTAAAAACCCCAACCTTGAGGACTTCGAAGTGTACCGTTTATGAAAACGGCAGAGAATGTCGATTGGCCATGAATTGCATTGTAAAAGATTTAAGACCCGTGCTGATCACGAATGGCCAATCTTTCTTTCATAGAGTCACTTAAAAAGATAATGTTCATGTCTACTTGAAGGCCATCAGAAGGCCCTTGTATTAATTCAAAGAATTTCTCAAAACCCATATTTGGTCCTAAGGAAACAATTGTAGATAGCCATGAAAAAATACGCCTCTCCGTATGACCATTACCAATTTATAATGGAAGAACTTTTATATCCACCTGGAGTCGAACACAGGACAAATTTGGAAGGCATCCATGACACATATATAACTATACCAAGTCCACTATCGTCATATCGGGTGACTATCATCCAATTAAAAATTAAAAGCTTAAAAAATTCTCAAGTTCACCTCATTGTAAATCTGTTGGGAAAATATTATCAGCCTGGTGTCTACTCCATAACCATTTCAGGAGATTTCATTGTAAGTTATGTTAAGAAAATGTTTCGGAGTTTTTAGTCGAGAAGGTCCTCAAATAAAGCTCCACATGTAAATCATATGTAAGAATACAAATTGTTCCCTGGCGTCGATCCAAGGAATGTTATAAAAGATCATTTGGAATATGGTCAACTGCGTTTACAGAATTTATTCATTACTACTATTCACAATCTGGGTTTTACATTTCCATTTTCTGGGGAAGCGCATTTAAAAATATATTTATGAGATTAAGTCTACTATTTGGCGTGTTTACGGCGTTGTACAGTTTGGTAAGCACTCAAGGCCTTTGTACCAATGGGGGAACAAATATCGTAGGTTGGGAAGCCGTCCTTTCCAATCATGAAAATCTGAGGATAAATTTTAAGCAGTATTTCCGCTAAGGGTGAACCGAGAGCTGCGGCCTTCACGGCACGTATACCATGCATTCCGGCCTCTGGTCACTTCCTGAATCTTAATTATGTAATCTTTTTTTCTGATCTTTCAAATGACGCCAAGTGAAAAAAGTGGAAAATGATCTCTTTCATTTTATTCATCGAGTAATTTATAATTCGTAGTTCGTAATCTATAATTGTAAGTGGAAAGGTGTCAGATTAAAGAATATCAACATCGGAAGTTGCCTGTCATTGTCTGAGCGAGAGAATTTTTTCGCTCTGCAGAAATTCGATGGCGTCCTTGTTATATCATTCATCTTTATATTTAATCAATTCTTCCTTCATCAATCAAAACATTCACGCACTAAAGCAAAGATAAAAATCTTTCAAATTTTAAAAATTTATCACTGAGCTACTTCAGTTTCATCAGCATTATCTAGAACAGGAGTTCTTAAGAAATTGTGTTTGCGTACCGTCGTTAGCTTGAGCTATTCCCGTATTAGCCATAATAAGAAATTTAGTCACAATACCATCATGAAAAGCATGGTAAATCTTGCTAAAGGCGGGGCGGAAGGTAGGACTCAGAGATAAACTCAACCAAAACAGGATAAGAAGATTGAATTTTTACGATCTGCACAATATTTGCATACATTTTTATTCTCATTTAAATGTATGTTATTTTTTAAGAAGAAAATTGACGTGGGTAATGTTCGCTTTGATTCCTCACTTTATAATTCAAATAAGAATGAAGGTCTTACTTCGAAAACTTTAAAATCCTTTAGCATTATCCTACTCAGGTAATCCTTATATATAGTTTTCGTACTGTGCTTCTGTCCCCATTTATTTAAAAAACGGTTTGGTTTATGAATTTGAGACAAACTGCGTTGTATTCTTACAAGTTAGTGATCCCTAGGAAAACTATTCTCGTCATTAAGAAAGCCCGGGTTCGGGCCCCACAAGCTCCTTAAAATCCGATATTTTCCTGTAAGGATACATGACGCGGATGTTCGAAACATTTTCAAGGAAGTCCCGCAAAATGACCGTGAGTTTCTCAAATGGACCGTGACAAGCATCTTCGAAATTCTCCCATTTAAAATACATTGCGGCAATTTTAAATATTTATTTTGAAGCCCTTCACGAAAACACGGAAATGTATAATCCCATAGTTGAACAGAAATTTTGAATTAATTTTAATTCCAATAAATTCATTAATACAAGCAATCAACGCTAATAATCTTTGGTTCGATATCAGAGCGCTATTTGCATTCTACCATACGTTTTGATGCCGATACACATCCGCCATATTGTTTTAGTCGCAATGCCTCATGGATGTGTTTACAACCATGATGCATTGCGATTGAACATCATTGTAAGATTTGAAGCTAAGGCGATCTGTGACCTACTCAATGAACATTGTAAATACCACGGAAGGCTAAATTGCGGACAACTCATCTAGCAGTAAATCTTGCTCACTCCATTCCTGACTCAAAAGGTAAACATATTCAAGTTTGTTTATTTGAAGACTTTATAATTACTAAGATTTATCAGTAGCATAATACTAGTAAGTTTTATGACAATCTATACGACTATTAAATATCATGTACTACATAATAAGACGGAATTATATATATGTATACATATTGTTCTCTCAAAAGATGTATTAATCATCCCTTATAGACATGCATATAAATAAGCTAAGTAGACAGAAGGTATTTTCTATTTCTGTAATACTTCTGTAGCAATCAGCATTTCTTTGCAGTATCGTAATTATATGTACCTTTTTTCGTAAAACACATGGTTGTTGGTATTAGATCCGGTTATTTAATATCCTTTCATATTAGCTTTCCAACTTTAGTGGATATTAAGCGAAAATTATGTATAGCAGCAGTACATATTATCATAAAATTATTAATTTAAAAACCAATGTTTTGTTGATAGCAATGAATATACGGCTTCTTACTACAAATGAATTTCATCTCATATCCGTGACGTTTTTCGAGCATTGACGCATTGAAATACTAGTTGTTTCATTTGAAGAATAAACAGATTAAAAGTTTGATATTTGGGCATCATCAGTAGATTTGGAAGAATTCAAGGAAATATTTGGGGTATCCAGTGTTTGTATTAAAAATATATAAGAGAGTAATAGTTTTAGAGTTAGTTTTTGAAAAAATTCCAAATCATGATAATTTAGATTAAATTAATATGAAAAGAAATATTTGTGACAAATTGTCATAATAATCTGTTGGATAAGCGAACTTTTTAGTAAATGACTAACGGAAGCGGACGAGCGACTGACCGATTGCAGGGTAAGTTCTGTTTGCAAAATTAAAATAGGACTCATTTTAAGGAGTCTAGATAAGTATCACAAGAAAATTTCTTGAATATTTTTATCTTTGTTTATAGATTCTTACTCCAATAACTCATAAGTTGATGAAATATACGAAAATTTCGTCGAGATTCGTCATACGAGCGACGTCGTCCGGACCACATATTCGAATGATGTCGAATTTCCTTATTCACTCGGAATTTTCATAAAATTACGTTATAGAATGGTGCCGTATGGGAATTAATGATAAAAACGCATGGTTTATCATTTGAATTTAAATTTAAAATTTTCCCTTCTCGTTTTACCATCAGAAGCGGGCAGCTTCCATCATCGCTCACTGTCAGATAGTAAATGCTTTTGTACACCGAATGCTAAGAATATTTTACAATATTAGTATATTTTTTTCTTAAATACAACCTTGGAGAGCTAGACTTATATAAAACCTAATATAGACTTATATACAACCTTGGAGAGCTATACTTGTATGCTTGAAATATAATAAAATAACTTATCCCTGCATATTATGGGGATTGAATAAATAGTTCATATATACAATTATGTATCTATTTTACACAAAAACTAAGCTTAGATTAGATCTAATGGATTTTCTTCTTTACAAAAACATCTAGTAGTTGTCGTCGGAAATAAATATTTTCAACTAGCTGCAGTAGAAATCGGTTTACACTGCTAGCACGAAGTATCGTTTTTCCTTGTTTTTCTCCTTGTTAAGAAAGGGTCAAAATACGTATTTCACCCACATTAGAGCAATAAATTGAAGTGTTTCCCGTGGATATTCATTTAAACAAATAATATCGTTCGATTGCTCGGGAGATAAACGCGGAGAAATGAATTGGAAATCATTCGATTTGGGATAATGCGAGCGCCGTGGATGTAGGCAAACCGCTTTGCATCGCTGTTCCATTGGAAGTTTCTCGCAGGATTGCAGGGATTTCTTTGGTGCGTCATCCGTTTTAAGGTGTCTAACATTCTCGGTTGACTTACGGATTCGGACAAAAATCTCCCGGATTCAGGCGTTTGTACTCAATTACGAGCATCGCATTCGAACAATATTCCTAATTTTGTTATACTCGCGAGTTTTAAGGATGTTAGTGGATATTTCATTCCGTCACATCTAATAGAAATAGATTCAATGGTAATCACGATATCTTAAAATCCAGGAGCATTGAATAAACTCTTCCTTTAAAAGCGTTCCTTGTCAAAGTAATTTGTGTGTGTTTTTTCGCTCTATTAAAATAGATAGTTCCGCGTTGAAGTATGCACATGCAGGAAGTATCACTTCCAATTTTTTTTACGTTGTATTGTAGTTCTAGTAGTATCATTAAAAGTGCTTCGACAGCTGAGGTCATTTTGCACGTGGGCTCCCGCCGGGAATCGAACTCGAGACCACTTTTATCGAAGTCGAACAAGCTGCCCACATGGATATCCGGTAGCCTTTATTGTAGTTTTTACATCCACTAAATCATTCCATCTTCTAAAATATCGAAGAATATAGTCGTATATCGATACCTTAGCAAATGTGGTCATGTTTCGACGCTGTTTTTCTTTGCGATAAATTTTAAGCACAAGTAAAGGTAAGTTGCAAAACTCGCCGTATTCGATGTCCTCTCATGCTTTATCTTCAGTTTTCTCTTCATTTCATCACTGGCCGGATTTTTTCGCTGAACTTTTAATCCTTTGGTCTTCTTAATGTGCTTCTTCTGTCGCTTCTTTCACGGCTGCCACCACTTTGGCTTCTAATTCTTCTTCTTTAAGCATTGAGAATTTATTTCTTAGTTCTAGCTGGAATTCTCTCTTATTTCTTTATAGTTTCACCTCACTCTTCACTCTTATTTCTTTCTTATTTCATGCCTCTTGCAGGAAACCAACTTCTTCCTCATCTTTTTCCTATTTTCTTTTTTTCTCCTGGAATGTTGATTTCGCAATTAGTTACTGTGTAGAGCTTCTTCACCAATTTGTAATCTATATCACTTTATATTCCATTTTGACCTCTCTAATTCCCTCTATTTTTATAATCCTTGTTGAAATATGTATTTGTTATGCAAATTTTGTTGGATTCTGTAATCTCTACCAAGCAGGTTGTCCTGAGACAGCGTCATCTTCTTCTCACTCACCTATACGAGCGTTAAAATCGCTCACAATGACTTGATAGTATTGGGCCTCTTAAACATGTTGAGGGAGTCTAGTAGAATTTTCCTATTTCTTCTTCGCTGCTTGCCGCTGTTGGTGCATATACTTGTTTGATCTGAACTGAGTAACGCTCTAGAATGGGAAAAGATTGAAATCTAGCATATGTGGATGTGCGGCATTTAAAACAGAAGTATACGATAATAAGTGGATAAAATCGACATAACTGGGACTCAAACCCAGGTCTCCCACTTTATTCTAACCACTGAACTACCATGCCGCGTCTAGCAAAGAGGCGGCGTTCAGCGTAGTGACACCAACTGCCGCCAGAGCTCCTTGTTGAGGCAACCGACCCGTAAAGCGATGGGCTTATATGCATAAGAATGCATTTCGGATGTAATAATTGCACGGGTTTCTGACTTCACAGTCTGCAAGATGTCGTTACAACAAACGGTAGATATGTTGAAAATACAGTAATATAGTTCTTGCAAACTCTGTTGCAATAAGCTAATACAGGTTTTTACCCGTTTAGCGAAGCCATCTATTGGAACTAATTTTGGAATTGCGTGGCCAAAAATTTACTGGTCGCCCAGTTAAATTGCAAAAACCGGAGTATTTATGTCACTTTTCTTTTTCCTTTTATTCAATTTTCAAATCTGCTCGTCAAAATGTGCCTCACTCTGTGTATAAACTTATGTGGCGTAGCTAACAGGGAGTACTTAGGACGTGCGTAATGCAAACACACTTTTACACTGTCGTAAGTTTTTTCTAGAAATGTGGTTATCGTAATTAAAAATGCAGGCACTATAGAGAATTTTTTATCTTCAAAAAGACTATCAGCATCCAACCATCGATTTTATATCGATATAATTAAGGCTTCCATCACAACTATTTTTGGGCGGCAGTATTTACAGATTATCGTGCATTGTGGTATCCCAGATTGTGGAAAATTAGGTAGTGTGGAATTGAACAGAATATTTTGGTCATTTCAATCATGAAGAGAGACGTTATTTTATGGCATTCGTATATCTCGGACTGTGATACGTGAAATAAATCCTTCTCACTTTCTATACAATTAAATAATTGAATATATAAATAGTAAACTAATTGCGGTATGTGAATAGGGTAGGCTAATTGTGAGAAGATGTCATTGCCTCCTCTGCTCTTAATACTTGATGCTTGAGCAATGAAGAACCTGTTCTCCAGGAATGAGAATATCATTTTGTTGACGTAAAGCGACATAGTTGAGCGTTCAAATTGTTGGGTTCAAATCCACACTTTGTATAACGCTCTTTTTAACTACGGGAACAAAGGTATCGTTGATCTTTTGCGATCGAAACCTTTGTTACTAATTAAGCTCGGCTTTATGAGGTGTATTGTCGGTAGATACGATGAAAAAGTTAGAGAGCCATATTATTCCGCATTGGTAAGGTCCCACCTGGAAAATGCGGCAATTGAAAGGGATCTAGAAGATGAAACTGGTACTCGTGAACTCGAGAAAGTTCAGCGTAAAGCGACACGTTTCCTTTAGAAATGCTATGATAAAAAGACAAGCGTTACGAAGATGCTCTCAGAGGCAGGCTGGGAATCCTCGAAAGAAAGGAGACTAGAAGCCCGGTTGCGATTGCTTGATAAATTCAGTAGTTCAGTTCAGAAAGTACGTTTGTATAAGACGTAACCGGAAATATGAGACCCCCTGCTACAGCTATAGCAGGAGTCAACTATAATTGTACTTCGGCCTATCCGACAATGAGCGTAAAATAAGAGAAAGAGATGCTAGAACAAGTCAGTTTAAGTACCCAATTTTTCTGCGGACGATACGCGATAATATCAAGCTAAAAAAGAAGATCGGTGATTACACCCTCTACGGCTAGCAAGGTATTATGTGGATGTAAATTCTGCTAGACAGAGATTTCGATAAGGATAAGACAAATATTCATTAACTCCGGTTAGTTCTTTGTGGTGACGTTTTTCATTCAAAGTATGAATTTTCGATGGTGAGCAGAACTACTGTTAGTTGTAGAGGAAGGATTGTTAGTATTATTCTCTTTAATTATCTTTATAATTGCTAATTTCCATTCTGTAGCATTTATTTAAACAGTCATTGAAGAATCCCGCTAATTTACTGTTTACATTTATGAGTAAATTTTTGTATTTAGTTAGTAATTTTATCCATTCCTTTAGCTGAATTCTTCTTTGGTAATTTTTTGTTAAATTTCTTTTGTGAATTTTGATTAATTCAAATATGCTGATGCGCTTTTCTGTTCGGATAGGGTCTAATGCTTCTTCGGCAAGGACAATTTCTCCATCCACTATCTCTTATTTTGTAATATTTTTATCAGCCTATTTAGGTTTACAATGACATCGAACCAACTTCCATAATGAATTCAAGATAAGCTTTGTATATTTAGATAGCACCAGTTATTTCTTTAGGCATGCAGTTTCTAGATTATTTTGTTCCTCGGCACAGCCATTGGAATATTAGATCTTTGGATCGTTGGAATAATATGATTTGGGAGGATGGCTTTGGAGAGGAACTATAGAAATAGGCCATGTGTTTGTCATGTTCAATTTATCACGAGTTGGACTTAGTTGATAAAAGGGCTTGAAACTTTCTCGGGAAGGAAGTTGATAAGGAAGAATGTTAATACTTGATAAATGCGACTTCGCGGGATTCACAGCGTTGTAGTAGAACATTCAAAGACGACTCGCTGACCTTGCTTCGGGTTCTTTAGGTAAAAGTGAGGCTTATCTTCCTCAACAACTACTATACGTACTTCCTTTACTTTCAATCAAAGTCTCACTTATACCTGAAGAAGCCGACGGCAAGGTCGGTAAAACATCGTATTATGTTCTACACCGCTTTGAATCCCTCGAGGTCGCATTTATCAATGGAACCAGTACACAGAGAAAGCCTCAGAACCAAATGTTGATACTTATAGGATGATGGGAGAAGTTGGGTGATATTGGAGGGATGTAAATGGATAATACGTCGGCTTTTCTCTATGATTAACCACGAAGTTGATTCTTTGGGGTGTGGATTTGGAAATCGCATCGATTGATGGACAAAATCTAGAGTTAGTAGAGTTATACTGTGTTCATTTGTTGCATTTCCATTTAAGGAGTACTGCATTCTCGTGTGACGTGGGATACTGATTCGCGGAAACGTTCTTTTCACAGCTTCTTTAGGATCAAATTAATGTGATATTAGCTATTGCTATGTTTGAGTAAAGAAACCAATATATTTGCGATATTTTCTTACAAATCAAAAGGAATTAAAATGAAAAATCTTCAATAGGGACTCTTGTACTAACTTATAAGAAAAGTAAACACTTGGGTAAACCAAGTATGATATGCGTTTCGGGGATTGCATCTTTGGGGATTCGAGTATTAGATGCAATTCTTCCTGTGTCATTACATGTTTCCTTGTAATAATTTAATTAATGCAATTAATAATTTAATAACTTAATTATTAGCAATGGTTGAGGCCAGTTATGAGAAGAAATCAAATTATGACAGCCAAACTAAGGATGCGATCCATGTGCGTAGTTCCGTTGGATCGGTTGGAGGAATGGTTTATACGAAGGCGTATGTAGAAGTAAAGAAGAATGGTCATCCCGATGCTTATACGCCAGCTTCTTTAAGTTTCTTTTATAGCTTCATCGTAAGCCAGCATGGACGATTACACTTGTCAAGTTTTTCTTTCGGAAGGACGATTTTTCCACATTCGATATTCATTTCATTGGGCATCCAAATAATATCGGAGAGGTTTTCCATTTTCCTTTCATGTTGCTGGGGGGAAGCTCATTGGAAATCACTGAAATTGGACATTGGACATTATTATTATATAAACATTTGTATTGGATACAGGATCATGAGGGTATAGATTACATAATACATAGTCAAAGAAATAAACCTCACAAAATTAAATTTGTAATGAAATAACTCTGATTAAACTAAATTTGCAATAAATATACTACGAGTAATTCCTTATATATTGTTTCTAAACATCCTTTTTCGGTGATCACCGCTTTTATCCCTTCACATTCCATCATAAATGACACATCATTGTAAAAAAAGTTTCGTGCTCTGCTTAAAGTATATCATCAAAAGAAAAATGCACCATTTCATCAAAGAATCGAGTTAAAATTTGAATTGGCCCATAAGGTTTATAGATATCGACATTTATCGATACAAACGAGGTATATTAAAACATTGATACTCTATTTTCCCACCCAAATACATTGCAACAGACACCCTAATCACTAAAAAAGAACACAGAAACACCGAAACATAGCTAAAACACTTTGAAGAGTGTCGTGCGTAATTTTCGCACGGGGCAACTAGTAAATTACTAATGAAATTTTAACTTTATAAGTTCTACATTAAGGGGTAAATACATCTGGCAAAGGAGAAAGCGAAACCCATTATGTCACTCCTGAAAACATTCAAATAGTTCTGCCTTGCGATTGCATACTTCTTAAAAGTCTCTGGACTAATGCTGATTTTACCCCCAAGTTTCACTTCAAAACCGATGGAATGCATTGCGTCGGTTGAAGATCTCCCTCTTCGGAATATCCTTTCTCGGATAAAGGAAGAACCGATCGAATTCAATCGTCTCACGAATGTTTTATCGGTTGCTAAGCGATAAATTGGTTAAGGCGTAATTCGATGAAAGAGCGCCAACGTCTCTTCTTCAAATCTGATTTCCAATAATACGAAATGGAATCGACGGCATTTTAAGAGGAAGAACGTTGGAAATACATTCGTGCAATAGAATCTCATCATGAGACGCAAGTTTATCCAGCGCTGATATTTATGAATCCATGTATCCCCCATAAGTATCGAGGTTGAAGGATTAAGTTTGGATTTTTGCGGAATAAACTGTTATTTGAAGGAAATACAGAACGAAGAAAAGATAAGAAATGGTAATTTCGTATTTTAGAGTTTTAAATTATCGGTCCTAAAATTAACTACAGTTGTTCAGCATACCTGTTATTTTATGTAAAATAAATAATAACCGCCAAACCCTACCCAAATCAATATTATGTAATATAAATAAAGTTTAGATTATATGAAAATTGTCTCTGCTTTCGGGATATTACCACCACTATAAATGTTCATTCAATATAACACATGCTGCCGAATTTACGTCGATTTTGTACTTACTAAACAATACATATATAAATGACATTTGCGAAGATTCTGTTGATCCGTCTGTTTTTTTCATCCCCTTCATTATTTCAGAAACATAGTAGGTAAATTTCATATACCTTCCAATTGGAGACACTCAATTCTGTTTCATAACGTAGTAAGGCATACGATGTACTTCATGAATACCCTGTATTAACCTTTCGGCATGTGGCAGGAGCTAACACCGAGTGTTTGAGCTACCTCTTTCTCTTTTTCTTATTTAGTGCACTTACTGAAAGCCTGGCTCATTCTCACCAAATTCTCCGTCTTATAGAATTCTATATCTACAATATATTACAGTATTTATAGATTCTACCTAAATACCCTGCAAGCAGCACAGAGTGTAATCACCCAACGTTTGTGCTATTTCTTCAGCTCGTTGTTACCGCGCATCGTTCGATGTAAGAGTCCTTAAAACGACTTGTCTTGGCAGCTATTTCTCACATTTTACGCTCATTGTCGGAGCAATGGAAGTAGCAGTGGGGTCGCATATTACTGGTTACTTATACTGAAAACGCACTTTCTCCTAATTTATCAAGAAATCGTAACCTAACTTCTAATCTTCTTTCTTTCAAGGATTCCCAAACTTCGTGTTAGAGTATCCTCGTGACGCTTGCCTTCTAATCGTGGTATTTTTTTTAACACAACGCATCGCTTTGTGCAGCACTTTCTCGAGTTCACGGGCACCCGTTTCATCCGCTGGATCCCAAACACATGTCCCATATTCCAGATGGACCAAGGTGAAAAAACATCGCTCTCTAACCTTTTCGTCGTATCCACCGACAATACACTTTCTGACGTCGGAGTTATCTCAAGATGTTCAACTGACTCGACTGCATCTGTATTTATTCCATTGATTAGATAAGGCACTCTGAGGCAATTGTTTCCTTTCGAAGAAATTAACTCCGGAGGATTCACTCACATTAAGCTCTTGTTGCCATTTTCGCACCAACTTTGAATACAAACTATTAGGTAGAGTATAAAAGGAATGCTGACAATGTTTTGTGAACGTGGTCAGCCAATTCCAGAATCATCCTTGGTTTGACGCTATTTCATGTGGCTCATAATTTACATTTACAATAATATTCCGCGAGCCATCCTATGGCGTATGGCAGGGGGTGTGAAAACACCGATCTTCCTTATTATCTGAGTTTAGTACCTAATACTGTCTAGAAAGAGAGAACAGTAATCTGTTCTTGCAATAATCTCGCGAAATCTCATTGAAGTCTTGCCTCGAAAATTGCGTTTGCTGACTGCGGGAATAACGATGTGGCGTTCTTCATCATGTAAATCTCTACTTAAAAATTTCTCGAACAGCTTTATTCCTGCACTGGGTTCTTATATCGGCAAGAGACTCAAACTTTTGGGTTTTGATAACCTCTGATACACTGCTGTCGAACCTATAGTCTCCTATATAGAAAACGAGCCGCTCTACGTTGTACTCGATCCAAGATCAAATCCTTCTCGTGCGGATTCCACATTACTCAAGCTACGAACGAACTAACAAAATGTAAGCTACTTCTTTGGCTATAGATTTTCTGAAAACGCGGTTACATAGCCTCAGAGTCCTATCAGCTAACCCAAGTACGTCTTGGATGTGCATTTTAAACGTTGAATTACTACTGAAAAGGTCACATAAAGAATTTTATTTACTAACGAGTTCAAATTTCGTAGTTTGATACGGTGTTTGGCTTAAGTTTTGGAACGGGGAACAGGTCATGCTAATTGTTAAACATCTACATTTACACATGCTCATTGTTACACATTCGTTCAAGCCTAGTTATCTTTACACTATTTAAAAATTACGTCTAAGTCGCCCTGTAATATGCTTGAGCATTTGAAAGCTTGAGCTCTGTCCACGGCAGTGAGTATCTCGTACTCGTTCGCAGCGTGTGGATGTGGTCCATTGTGATGCAGATTCTTCTCTCGTCTTCAGTCAACAGGAACGAGGCTGATCTACCTTGCTGCATTTGTTCGAAGTCTCCACAAAATGGCTCCTTCTCAGCCAGCCAGTGAGTTTAATACTGTTACCAACTTAACAGGCGCAACTTTCATGTACTCTGCCGATACTGCATCTACTGTTACTACTTTTCCATTCTTCGTCTGTTTAATTGCTGCGATTACTTCTTCAGGGAGAGCAGAAGAAGGATCATCGGTTTTGGCGTGCTTTTGTTATTTAACATTTCCTTCTTTCTTGAATAAGTTGATGAAGTATTCAGTTACTATTGTAAATATTTCTGTCGCATATAGTAGTAGTGCCATCTCATTTCTGTATGGCTTATATCGTCCTTTTCCCATTTTTGGACGCTTTGCTTGCTCGCTGAAGATATTTTAGATATAATTTAATAGCGATTACATGTTTTTCGATAATTATAATATAATTATAATTATCGTATAGCATTCGTCATCGTATAATTTGCACGAGTAAAATTTACTTGCATACTGGAAGCTAATGGACGATAAAATTCTACCAATGTCACTTTACTTTTATGGAAGCTTACAAAAACATTCTTAAGTTCACTTCTGTGTACTGATAACGGGAATATGTAACCGGACTGGTATCGAAGCTAGCACTATTTTGGGAAACCTATATGCACATTATGTTGAAATGCATATCTGTACAATTTCCACCTCATCTACGAAAAATTAAGATATCGATTTTAGGTATCATGGGTTCGATCTCAGAAGGGAACAATCTCGAACCATCCCAATAGAATACGTTGAGGTGATATTCGAAATGTTTCAGTAACCATCCTGTATTGATAGAGATGTAAGGACCCAGGTATCCTTATAAGACACAATATTCAACAGGAAAACGCAAATACATCTCACTAAATGATCAAGTACTCGCCGCCAGGTCGATATAAAATTCTCCCATTTAAAATACATTATGACATTATCGAATATTTTTTAAAATCACTTCCCAGGAAGTCAGAAATCCATAACCCGGTTTGCGAATACTAATTAAGAATATCTTATATACACACAATCGACCGTTTACCTAACCATCCATAGTTTGACGCTAGAGCGTCAACTATATTCTTCCTTATCATTTGTATGGGGAATGCGGAACTACCTTTGATGACCTTCCCGAAATGATATGGACTTGAAACTCTAGATTCGGTTAGAGGAGACACGTAATATATAGAAGGACTTCCCAACATGATGAGGTCACCTCGAAAATGTTTTTGATTTCTCAAAGTAATCGGGTATTGGTGAATACTTATCACTCATTATCTTTCATCGTGCTCTGAACTTTTACTCGCACGTGCGTGTATATTGTGCCAAGGCGTTGCGTCGCCTCAGGCGGGATATCGTATGTCGCTTCTTTTAGTATAACCAAGTCTTTCTGCTTGATTCAGGTCGATTAAATTCAATAAAATTGATGTGTTCAAGCGTAACTTTGTATAATTTAACGCACATGATGGAAAATAAAGGAAATCTTAGTACAATTCCACGAGGGAGGAAAAATCTTTCGTGGAATTGTACTAAAACTTCATGTCTTCTATTTCATGTCTATTGAATTCGTAAAAATTGTGAGTACTATGCATATTTTTAATGAAAGTCAATTTTTTTATAGATAAAAGTCCGAAAATTAACAGTATGAAAATTTTTTATTATTAAACCTTCCCTCCCCCTACAAGACGTGTGGTTCTTCCACCAACTCGACCCTGTTATATATATCTACATGTGTATGTATTTATAGCGAATTAGAATCTATTTACGAGTTGCCTAGTTACGTATTTGAAATCTCATTCATCGTGAAAGTACTTCTATTTCAAATCAAGTTTAATGAACCGATGTCAGCGTTTCAGTTGAATTTATCCTACGCGAAGATGAAGTTCATTAGGTTAAATGATAATAAAAATAAATTGCATATGTAATTGTGTGTGAGTATGCATTTGTGTGTGCGTGTATGTATGCACGAGTACCGTTGCACTTTCCACAAAGACTACCACCGAACTCCGTGATCAACAGACAAGTAAACAAGTTGTTACCAACGACGGACTTGGAAACAAAATCAAACCTAATAACTGAAATAACCCGTGGAAGAACAATTATAGACCATATTTTATAAATACCCAAAAGCATCGGGTCCGGAATGGTTGGGGAGTAAGCGGAAGAAAAAGGCATTGGTGAGGAGATAATTCCCTCCCTCACTCGCTCGCTCCATATCCTTGCTCAACGTTCCCGAATTGTGCCCTATTCCCCTTCCATCGACGGGTTCAATGTCTCTTGGCTGCACGTGGAGATCTGCTCCACGTGGCGGAAGGACAGCCCTCCCACTCTCACTTTCCCTGCTCCTTGCGCAACTCAAGGCCCACCACCGAGCCCGCTCACTCCAAATACCATTCTCTCTCTACTTTATGAAAAACGCTGTTCAGCCCTGCACTTTGATATCCCTACGAACTTAATGAACGTACGTACGCTGAGTGAAAGACCTTGCTATTTGCCACGGACGCCGATGAAACCCGAAAGCGATGGCCTCATTTCATTTTCTTTTTACGATGACGTGCGATTCGCTTTGAACAAATTTGGGTGCATACGCATGTGAAGCGATGCATGCTTCATTACATCTAAACCGTGTCGTTCACACTTGAATCACTCTGATTTCAACTGAATTGTCCTATACTTGCAAGAAGACTTTCTTTCCACTAAATAGCAATTTATGCACTCATATTTTATTCCGAGATTGAAATTATTATAAAAGAATTGCGACACCCAAACCTTTCATTCAATTCCATGCTTATTTTATGTGAATTTCGAGAAAGGTTCATTTCTGGCTAATCGTTTAGTTCCTGGTTCGAGAGTGTTTTACTCGACTCAGTCAGTTTTGGCGTAGATCAATTACATTTTGATTACCGCAACATTATATTTTGAGAACCGCTTAGTTTATTGTTCCGTTTCCATGATTGTGTTTAAATCATGGCTAATAACATTGAACCTTCCATTCTTCTTCCTTCCAAAGACCGAAATTTAACATTGATAACTTTTGGAGGAAAAACCATTCATTTTATGGCTTTGAAAATCCTTGTCGAATTACTTTTTCTTTCTTCTGCTTTTCAATCACTAGAAAATAAGAAAATATTATTCATGCAGTGATTTTATAATGGCAATCGATGTATTTCTTATAAACGCACCAACTCTCCTGTTATAATCTGGGAGATGGATCTTTGAAATCAAGTGAATAACAAATCTACTAGATATCTTCAATTATATAATTTATTACATAATCAAAATGAAAAGAATTTTTTACAGTATTTTATGCAATAATGTGTAATCGTAAATTTTAAGTTTTCTTTTAAATTTCCTTACCTATCTTTTAATTCTAACCTTCGAAATTTTAATTTCGATTTTTCGTCATTTTCCACGGTTGATTCGACCATATTGTCGATTTGTTTCCTTATTCTACCGCTCCTGAGGAAATTACCCACATTTAGCAATAAATAAATAAAAGGACGTGTGGTCCACGTGTCGCCGTTGAGGGGGTCAATGAACTCTGCACCAAACGATCGATAGTATTTCCTCCGAGGAGATGCTCCTGCATCGCCTCGCTGCACCATCCAATCTCACTTACCTCTGCCCAGATCAAAACGATTATTTTGTAAATATTTTCCTCGAAAAAACTATTTGTCCCGTCTCAAAACCGAACCGCGCCAAATACGATTCCATTGCGCGGTTCCCTATTCTATTTTTACATCGCTTTCCTTCGCACTACACAACGAACGTAATATATCTTCAATTTTCTACGTTTTACTCGCACTAAAAAGATCGCGAATTAAAATTGATTATCCACGGAATAATTCCGAGGTGCATTCGTCACTTTTTTCTCTTATCAAAAGAAAGAAAAATGTAAAAAAATTGTGATTCGAAGTTGGAATCTATCGCAAAATTGACGTCCATGGATCGGATGTTATTAAAAAATGGAGTGAGAATGATATCCGACGACCTCAAGGTATAGCTTACAGCGGAAGGCAGCCATTTTTAAGTGAAAAACATTTTCCCCCGCTTTCATTCCAAAGGCGATTTCGGTTGGAAAAGCCCGCACGTGTGAGCCTGAGAAGCGAGGTCGCCACCGCGAGGTCAACTCATACGAATATATCCTACGTTATCCCATCCCATTTATGTTTTTCACGTGTCCATTTTCTTCGTTTCCTCGTCGATTCGTCATTTTAGTTCATCCGTGACAAATGCGCGTAAATTTGTCCATGACTGTACTTAAATGTGTGTAAAAATTATAGGTATGTAAACGTACGTATGAGAGCAACTAACTTCCATAGCTCGATTTTTTAAATTACCCCGTCGTATTGTTGTTTGTTATGTTTATTTTGTTTTGCTTTTGTTTAAATTTATTATATTTATTTATATCGCAGTTTATTGTATTGTAAGTAGCCAGTCATGGCTTTTGTTGGATATATTTATAAATAAATAAATAAAAAGGACAATTGAGCCATCGACGCTATTTTAGACGAATAAAAACACTAATTATTCACGGCGCAACAAATAATTAAGATAAGAGCGAATTTATTTTAATTTTGCTTCCTAAAAGCACTGAGTTAGGAAGAAAACAGTTTAGAAAAAAGTTAACCAACTCTAGGCGAAGAAAACAAGTTTAATTTTACCTGCGATTTCTCATCCAAATAATAAGTCGCCAACGAAAAATAATCGGGCCCATTCATTGGATAAACGGTGGAAGGAATTTCGTCTACACGTTAAATTTAAAAGGCGATTCGCCCTTGATGTAAGATAGGCCATGGATCCGACTGAGCGCGTGTTTCCCGCCACGATTAATTTTGAAAACGAGCGCATGCGCCCTGTGACTCAGCTCTACACTAATTCTTATCTAATGGAAAGAAATGGATCGGAAAAGCGTGGATGATAAGAAAGAAATGGGCATCGCAGTACTCTGTTGTTCTCTTAGATTATTGAGGATGTTTTCAATAACAAAATGGCCGCTGGAAAGATGTTAACGAAAGAGAAAAGCGAGAAATTTTAATGATATTGTCGAAAGCTTTTACAATCCAAAATGAAAAATACACACCCAGTAACAATGAGAAACTAATAAAGGAATCTTTTCAATGAATTACATTATTTTTTCTTTTTTCAAACTATTTCAGCGGAAAAATACAATTTTCCATTGGCAATCGCATTAGCAACTCATCGAATTATCTCGCATAACGAAACAAAGGACGACGTAATTGCGAAGGACATTAAATATGTTAAATATATTAAATGATGAATTAGGGCATAAATTTCTTGTAAGTTTATTTATACAGCGCTAAATTTAAGAAATGAGAATGGTATGGGTAATCGCATATGATAAATTGAATTGAGGAATGAGAGAGTCAAATGTGGAGCAATTAAAAATTCATTTTCACGAAATATCCAAGATTATTTACTGAAATGAAATACGGATATTAAGGTACACTTTACTTTCACTTTGAAATAGGAATTTTCTTGGTACAGATCGGCGATTGGCTGTCGATTGATACCTATGTTTTAATTTTTCAGTAAACTATAAGATAATCAGACTAGTTAATCTATTTTGCTCCTCGTTTGAATGGATTCAGTTTGAACAATACACTAAGTATCTTATCCTTTAGTATTTGTACTGAAATATGGACAGCTTCCAACGACTTGGGTTTAGTCTCCGAATTCAGTGATTCATAGGATGTTGACAATTACAAGTTTCTTATGCCGAAATCATTATAATAACTGTGAAATTCCGTTAAGAAGGAAGGCGCTGTTTTCTCTAGAAAAAAGCCAAAAGATACTCGCGATGTGGTTAAGAAAATGTCCGATGAAATGAAATCGTCGCTGCTGTTGAACGAGAATAGGTGATTACTCAATTCCTCGAGTTATAACGTTTGAACTCGAAGATTGAGTTTATTCATCACATCATTAATGAGTTTTACAAGTTAATGCATGTTGGAATAATGAGTCTCTTGATCGCTTACAGGTTAACTTTCCTACTTCATAAAAATATATAGAGAAAAATAAAACTTTCTCGTGTAACTAAAAGTAGTTTCCAAGATTCAAGTTGTAGATTCTTTTCTATTCTAAATTTCATTGTAAATCCCAATATTTTATTGTGCAGTTATTGGAGACATGGAGATTAAACCAAAAGCAATATTACAATTGATAGTTAATCTTTAGTTAAGATGATGGTTAACTTAACAGTTGAAGTGAGGTTCAGCTCTTATGGTTAATCGTGATACGTTATGGATGTAAATAAGGGCTATAGCGGATAATTATTCAACGGGTATGGAAATTATTATCGGTCAAGGAACCTATTCAAAATGGAAGCTAACTATCGATGTAATTTTTTTATATGGCGCTGATCAGTAGCGTAATTATTGAAACCGCTTATGAGCGGCATTTAATTTAGGTGAGTTTCATTTAATGTTTAGAATAAACAATATTCTAAATGTATCGGTTAAACAAATCGACCGAAAAATTATCCTAAGCTAGAAATTTGAAAATGTTTCGGCGACAGAACTCGGGGGGTTTCAAAGTTGATAAGAAAAAAGGAATGAGCAGAATATGGAAGTTTCTAGAATTTTGAATCTCTCGCTTATTTTGGTTGCGTATACATTGTATAATATTCTATTTTTCCGTCAATATAATTTGGTTCAAAAGCGATTTTATGCCTCGCTCCGATTAAGAGAAAGTCAGGTAAATGCTACTTAGCATGCGTTCATTGAATAAATGTGATGAATAATCCAAAGATTCGACGGCTGTTATTTGGATCATTTAGTTTTAAAACTTGCGTAAATTAGATTTTCCAAGAAGTTACGTTTTCTCAGAGAATCCTGAGAGCAGTTGAACGAAAAGATAATGTATATGTATAGGAAGATCACGTAAAAGAAAGTCTATGATGAAAAAGTGAGACTTAGTAAAGTGGGAAATGATTTTTTAAATATAGTTTGTGAGACCCTGAGGAAAAGAGAAAATAGGGAGCAGATGCACCGAAAAGAAGAGCAAATGGAAAACACCATCTCCTGTGAACTTGAGAGGGGTGTGGGGACACGAGTTGGATCGGAGCGTGCCAAGGACTAAGCTAAAGGACAGCGAGAGCAAACCAAGGTTACATTTTCTGAGGGTAACCGCTGTTCTCATCTCGTTTATCAGTCGTTTATCAATCGTAGAATCTATCCGATTCCCTCCCTTTTGCGAATTCTGGAGTCACATAAAGCAGCCCTCATTTCCGCATTTTCCTCGGCATAGAAATTGAAAAAATCGAAATTAAACTGAGTCTCATACGCCTGTCGTTTTTCGTGTTTGTTATACCACTTTCATTTCGTTCTGAATCCGGTCACCAGCGCAGGGTAAGCAAGCGATGTCATCAAATTTCGAATGAAAAAATTGACATTTTATGATGATTATTTGACATAAGTTTATACCTTACAAAAAAAATCATTTTAATGTTATGCGTGTTTAAAAATGGTGAGTTTGGAGCTTCGTGATATTCAAATGGTTGGCCACTGCTGAATATGCGGCGTATACATATTTCCATTGTCGTAATATCCGAATGTTTTTATACAAGCATTTGGAATAAATTTTTCTTAGGTTGGGTTACATCGCGTTGGGGTGGGGGTCTTGTATTTTGAATCGCATTGCAAAATAAACAAACGTAAATTATGATTTTACACAACTTTATTTATAACCTCGTCGGAAACATCAATCATAGTTTGCGTGACTTTATTTTAAAAGCCATTCAAAACACGGTAAAGTTCTACCGAACCGGACTTAACCCACTCAAAATTAGTCCAAAATGCTACACAAAAGCTATTATTCCATTTATGCAATGGTCTAAATGAAACTTTTCTTTAGATATTGAGAAAATGGAAATACTCCTCCGCGGAGTGAGTATTTCATTTTGTCCGAATTCGGCGATTTCGAATAGCATATACTCGTACTGTATTCATAAGATGTGTTCGAGAAGGTTCTCGGCAAAGCGATACGTTTTATTACAATTTACCACGATAAAATGGTAAAGGAATACACTGCCTCAGTTGATAATTCACGGGTATATCCACTTATCTGATAAAGTAGAAAAGTGTGCTTACGGAAGTTGTAAATGGTATTATCAAAGCGCTAATTAAGATATTGAGCCTAACATAATGTTGGTGGAGACAAATTGTCTCAAAAACTTAGACCCTCCGAGATAGAAAAAGAAGTTGATATGGATACCAACGTGGATACAAGGTGGATAAGAAACTATTATCGTATGCTACTCTTCACGACGAAGCCGGTGACAAGCGAATAATTTGAAATAATTATTTAGAGATTCTAGGAACATGGAAACGAAGTATAATAATTTATAATTTATGGAAAGGAGGTGATCGAAAATTTAAAAAATGATATTTCGAATCCATATTGTTGAGAATTGAGGATTCTAATAATAAATATCACGTGTTTACGTTTAACGGACGCGCTTTTAATTTAGAATTTGTTTACATTGCGAGGAAATGTACGCAGAAATTATCTTCGTATGCTACTACGACGAACGACTTTATAAAGAATTGCTACGATAAATCTGTGAGTCATCCACAGATAATTTAGGACGTATATCTTTAGAAGATTTAATTTCATTTAGAAAATTTAAGACTTAATTTACTTAATTGATTCAAGGAGAAATTCGAGTTCGTTCGAGATTCGTGAAGTTCGAGGAAATGTAGCCGATATTATGTATTCTCCTTGTTATGTTCTGATACTGCGAGGAAGATTAGATGCTAGAACCAGTCGATTCTACTATTCATTTTTTCCGATGTGTGAAAGTAATCGATTAGGGGAATAGAGTCATAGTGCATGCACCCCCAACCACAGGCGGCTAAAAGGGTACATATGTAGAGGCTTCCCGAAAAACTACTGTCGGCATTCATCAGATACAAAAAAGGTTTCATCACGAAATAAAATTACTGTACACCGACTACATTTATCACGACAAAAACGGCATTTCAAAAGTTAATTGGGGATGAGTTCACAGGGAAATTGTCTTAAATCTCCCCCACCACCACTTTTGGCATCTACTCCCCCTTTTGGCAAGTTTCCGCCCTTCTTTGTAAGGCGGGAGTACTACGGAAACGTATTCAAGAGATGAAAAGCTATCTCACTCACAAAGAAATATAATAATAGTGCATTTGTGAGAAATAGAGCTAAAGGATTTCAAATAAGTAGTGGGCGTTCGAACAAAGAAATTTGGAAGGGAGTCGAAAGAGCATCGCGTGTGTGGAGGCATTCACTTGTTCATGAAACAAGATGGCGACCCGTGGAAACAAGACGAACGGACGGTTGAAATGCGGTCATTTGAGGAGGAAATAAGGAAGTCGACGATGCACAAATTATGCACCGCAGTGAAAGAAAGCAGGTGTTTACGATTTAAACACCTGAAGTGACGGAAATCATGTAGGAGAAGTGAAAGAGCAGCTGTAGGCGAAAAAAGATCTGTTTGCGGCTGAATTATGTAATATTCTTATGTTATAAAACTTGATTGTATTACGAAAAAGTCTGTTTCCTGCTCAATTTCTAATTTTGGAAATTATCCGCGTCGAATGAATAAATAAAAAGACGGAGTTTAGTGAATAAAAGTTGTCGTTCTCGACGAACTGAATTTTACTTTTATGATAAGAATTGTGTGGATAAATATCGATTCTTACTTGAGAAAATGGACAATCAATACGTAGAAAAATACGAAAATCCGAATGAAAATTGTTTCGGAATCAGCACCAATATTTTGCTGAAGAAAGATCACTTCCTTGCAGGTCGTTCCGCTCGTGGGCTCTCATCGTGAATCGAACCCCGCTGCCACCAAAGTCGTGTGCGCTGCCCACTTGGCTATCTATGAACCTCGTTTTCTCATAATATAGGATATAAACTCTTAAGGATATATATAAGAATATGAATTCTTAAGGATTTATAAATTGTGAATTTGTGACGGTCGCTACATAAATCTGAACTTACTGAAGACTATTTGAATCAATCGTTACTCCTCAAGTAATAGAATTCGACTTGTAAAGAAATAACAATTAAATGAAACTTTTTCGTTTGCCACAATTGTAAAGACGATTAGAAATAGAAGGACAATAGATGAATGAATAAAATTTGTTTTAAATTAGGAAAATTCAACAAATTCGGACGCGTAAATTAGAACCGAGTATGAGGTGACTTCACAAAGCATTCCACAAGTGGAAATGACTCAACATGTTGGTTAGATTACCTGCCTAGAGAACTGGTTTCGAGTCCCAGTCCTATCTCTATAATTCATACTTGCTAATCTATTGGAATTTAGAAACAACATTCGGTTGTAAATGAAGGATTTAGTAGGGAAGTATCATCTGTCATAGGAAAGAATTATTACAAAGTATAAGACATAAGTAGTATTTTTATCGTGGTAAAAGTGCGAGAATCCTATGGAGTAGCGTATCTTGGGAATCGATTGGTAAATTTGGAATGTAAGCGAGGTTCTGTTGGGGATGGGCAACACGGGGCACGTGGAGGCTGAGCAGGGGTGTGGGGAAGAGGTCGTTCACCCCTCCCTGACCCACATTCAGGCACCCTTCCCTTTCTAGTCTCTCCACAATCTACACAGAATACGCGCCTCCTCTAATCAGGGTACGCATTTCACCATCTCAAGAACGGAAAGAACGAAAGCTTAGTCGGTGCATCCGTATGAAGTCGTTGATGTTGTAGTCTTGAATTCAAGCCTGCAATCATGCTAATTGTAATAATTCAATGGCTCTCCTCCCAAAATAATAACCGTCTCAAATCATTCCATTTTGTTGCAATTGAAATATTACTTTCGATTTCACCTCGTTTATGTTCCACAAAATGGCGCCTCATTCAAAAGCGGAATTTTAATACGTTTTTCAATGTTTGGTAGAATTTAAAAGTTCTCATATTGTTTTTTTACTTGTAATTTATAATAGTTTTCCTGTTTTTGTACTTAATTTCTATCTTAAATTTAATTCTAAACTCGCTTCGCGTTTGTTTTTTTTTTCATATATTGTTTCGTTGAAATCCTAAAAGCTGCTGTTCTTACCCTTCTAAATACTATTATTTTTAAGCTTCCTTCTCATAAATTTCATAAATTAAATAACATTTCAAAGTTTCCATCATTAACTTATTCCACTATAGTCGTATAGCATCTGTTTTCCTACAGATTGAACCAAAAAAACAAATTTATAAGAAAATATTAGACAATCGACCCAATTTCGTCTTGAAAGAATCGTTAGTTATTTATTTATATTACAATCAATGAAAATATCGTTATGGTAACGTATTCATACATGAGATAACGAAGTAAAGCGTAAGTGGGTAAAAATGTGGGATTCGTAATCGTAGTAATGATTTAATAATGGGCGATTCTGGAAGCGAGAGAGCAGTCAAATAGCATCCTGAGTGTGCACGCGCCGCTGGGTTCGTCGACCCTTGCCTCGCCTCGCCAACCCTCTCCAAGTTGAACGCCTCAGGGCATTGCCCTCACACAAAATGTTAGCCCTCCGACACGCAGCCGATACAAAATGGCGGACGTACGTAAATCCGCCAAATCCACTATTATCGATTCGATTCCGTTACAGAAAATAAGACCAATTTTGATAGAGACGAATATCTTAAGTGCATATGTGTTCATTTATGCTTTCGGATGTCTTAAGTTGCATTTTAGGTAAATTTAGTTAGATATCTGTAGGTTTCCCGGGTTTTTTACACACCCCTTCCAGCAGGTGCTTCCTGTCCTGGGGTATTTTTTTCCTAAGCACTAACTTAGGTTTTTAACCTGCAGAGTATTTTTCGTTCGTGCTTTTTTTCTCGAGCTTTCTTTTTGTTTCAAATTTTATATGACCAAGGGTTAGATATAAGAAGGGACTATTTAGTCTCACTCTGGCCCGAATAAAAGCGCTTTATTAGTAATTAATTGCTATAAATAAATAATGGTAAATATATATACTTATTATTATTATATATAAGTTTCAATCAGGCGAAATCTGGTGGTAAATTTAATACAATTTACAAATATCAGATATTTTTATTAATTGTATATATTTTATATTATATACATTTTATTATTATATATAAGTTTTAATTAGGCGGAATACAAGTGGTAAATTATCATGCAATTTACAAAAATCAAAAAATTTCTACTAACATGCAGCAGTACAACATACTACACAGCTTACTGCATATTATGGAGTATCGATTTATGATTGTAATGAAAACAGCTGAAAAGTTCATCTTGGCAGCTTCATATGGAGTCGGACTGCCTTTCACAGTTCTGATGAGACGTGAGATGCAGGAATTTTTAACCATTCCGTGGGCATCCGTGAGAAAGTGTGGAGGCGGAATTCTATATATGTAGTCGAGACTCCAAAAAGGTTGCATGTTACACTCGTATTTTAAACTTGTCCTCCGATCGTTAAGCCAACGAAACAATCGCGAAGAGCTTGGGAGGGCAGTCGTAAAGAATATGGCGCCAACAGTGGTGTACTCAATTTTTTAATTTGATTTTTGAATGAAATGAAGGAATTTAAACATAGAATTTCCTTAATACATTCAATATATAGTATGCTTGTATATTTACTCTGAATTTCATTCTTGCATGACGAAAATTTCCAATTTACATTATAGTTTCACGAATAATAATTGGAAAATGCAATTCTTTGGGAAAATTGAAATTTTAAAAATTATTAATTTTAAAAATCCATTATTTTACTTTTAAATAGTAGGCAACTTATGTATCAGTCTAAGTCATGTGTTAAAAGTCATGCATTCTAGGATTTCTAAATATTACTTATATTGAAGTACTTTATATGATTAATTTTTACAACAAAACCCATTAAAATTATGTTCTTTACTTACTGCGACTTAATTTTATATCAGTTTTGAATTACGCGTAATTCATAGACTTTCCCAAACAGCAATTTAGATATTCCATTATAGAAGCACCTGCTATTCCATATCAGGACTTCCTTTACTCTAACATGGAATTAGTTAGACTTGTAGCATTTTCTTAAAAATAAAGAAATATTTAATTTATTCACGCATTTCCTTCGAGGTTCGATATCCGAGAGTTCAAAGATTTGGAAAATGTTTCCGAGTCGCCATTTTGAAATAATTAAATGGGCAATGAAAGTTATTTATGTAATGGTGTTTGACCACCTTTCACCCTCGGAACAGCTTCTGATTTGACGTGGAATGGAAAAGTGGAATTTCACTCGCAATCCGTTGAGTGAGAGGGGAAGGATGCAACGGACTCCATATTGGACCACACAAGTTCGATTGAGGATTGGTTAGCCCATAGGAGGCGTTCCCGATGTTTCTCGAAGTACGCAAATTACAACTGTCTACATAATCGTTCTGGAATTTGGAATAGTTGTCTCAAAAACAACATCTGAACCATAGGATGCACTGAAACGGTGACAGTAGTAGTATTATATAATACAGAAATACACTTTTTCCACTGTAACTCCACAGTAATAAACGGGGAGGAATCTAGCGTGTATACTCAATTACTTGGGAGTTTCGTTGGTTGATAATTATTGAAAGAAAGGAGATTAGAAGCTTGGTTGCGATTGCTTGACGAACTTAGAGAAAACACGCTTACAGATAACGTAATTGATATTATGCGACCTCCCAGCTACTTCGGCCGATCTGATAATGAGAATAAAATAAGAGAAATAGGCGCTAGAACAAGTCGTTTCTTTACGCGAACAATACGTGATAATGACAAGCTAAAACAGTAGCCCAATCGATCGGTGTTTACACCCCCTGCCATACGTCGAAAGGCGGCTTGCAGGGTATTTATATACTAGATGTAGATGTAGTTAAAACCTTTGATCGGGCTTTTTTTCTTTAATCATGAAATAGTGTTATGCTGCTTAACCAACAATAATATAGGCTTTTAGTTTTAGGTCTATAAAAAATTAATAAAACACGCAGGAGCAATTTCCCTTACTGTCCCCCTCCTTGGGGAGGCCGTCTTCATCAGGTTACTGGAACTATAAAAGTCAAACAGACACATCCATATAATCTTTGTGTTTGTCTGTTTGACGTTTATTGTTCTGGTAACCCGATGATGTCGTTCTGGTAACCTGATGAACCGGTAGTTATTGAATAAATTACTATGGAGAAAGCATATATGTAGAAAGTCTTCGCTGTAGATTTTATAGAAGTAATATTATTAAAACAGCTTCGACGTCTGAGGTCATTTCGCACGTGGGCTCCCACCTGGGATCAAACCCGGTACTGCTTCCCTCGAAGTCGAACGCTCTGCTCTCATGGCTATCCGGGAAATGGCGACACAATGACGGGCGAGTGGTATGCGTGAGCGCAGGATCCACTGAAAAACAGGACATAAAAGCCCATGTTTCATAGTTGGGAGGAGTTTCTTTGGGCGTCCGCCTCATAAAGCGTGCTTTGGAGGAAACATCACACGTTTCCACTCATCCACGGTCCATGTTGCATGTTCGCGGCACCATAGACCATTATGGTCTCTTATCAGTGGTTTGCAACCCAACCCCATGGCATGTAACCCCCAGCGGACACAGATTGTGAACACGGACTGATGTATACGATACAGAATCAGAATCAATGCTGTGGTACATATTAACTTACGTACTTATTAACGTGTAAAAAATACATAGCAACTTAAACTGTTCTAGTAAATATTTACATTGCTATGGATTTATTACAGAATGATATAGTTCCTCCTTCACTTGTGATGTTGATGCACAAAAACTTGTAAAAAGAGAAGAGAAAAAGGAAAAAGACATATTCGAATTGTGGGAAAAAATTCCAAAACTTAATAATTTTATTGATAAAGAGAACATTAGCATTTTTAAAAAAACCCAAACAGTATATGGGAGAAAATATCACGTTGAAACACAGCGAGGGGGAAGTCAAAATATTATTGTTAAAGTATTAGAATTATTTAGAAATTAAGAATTAAATAATAAATGAGTATCAGTTACTGATTATGTTTGTTATAGGACAGCTTTTATTTTTTTATTTAAATGATTCACAAACAGTGCTGATACCATTTTACAGTGAACAAAACAAAGAACACGGCAAAGTTACGGTAATTAAGCAGGAATGCATGAAATAAATTTCAAATCAAATCAACAAGAAATTACATAGATAAAATAAGATTTAAGCAGGAAATCCGTAGAAAAAAGATTTCTTAGTTTTAAATGAGTAGAGCCTAAAATAAAGGGCGAAAAAGAGTAAATGACCGGATGAAAAGTAGCATTTGACCATGAAATTGGTTGAGTAATTAACAAGCGTGACGTGAGACTAATCAAAATCGAATTGAAGATGAGTTGAATGTGTTATTAGAGGAGTATTAGCCAATTATAATGATTCGAATATTATTCTTTTGAGGGAGGAAAATAGTAAGATACATTTTGGTGTAGTAAAGTCGATTCTAGTAATTCGCGCCTAGCACCATGAAACATACATTCGTAATAAAGTATGTGTATGTCAGTACATATTCAGGTGCGTGTATATATGCATTGCCTAAATCGGACTGAATGAAATAACTATAAACCTATACAGTTGTCTGTTATTACACACGGTAATATGGAGAATCCAGGTAACTATTTCCAGGTAGGTAGTCCAGAAGCAATTCCGTGAATTTATTAGGTATTTACATTATTACTTCCTCATCCAATTTCCTCATTGGGCTATAAAGGATCTACAGATTCTACGTTGTTTACTTTTGCAATATGTAAATTTGATAGAAGAACAGTAACATCATAAATGCTTGTAGGCCGGAAAGTTGTGGAAATGGGTTTAATATTCTGGAAATTTTTATTAAGATTTAGTAGATTTATCCATCTACTATCCACCCCCTCAAACATCTTTTACCAGAAACTAGATTAGAAACTGTGTTACATTACCATTTTTAAAACATGTTAGGGAAATTATTACCTCAGTATTATGAGGCATTCTAGGTAGATTGCTATTTTGGTTAATATACCGGAGTGAGAATTGCATTTTATTCAATCCGCAAAGTATGTATTCTTCATAAAGTCAACGGAAGGGCGAGCAACTTTCTGGAAGTTCATGACGACAAGGGAAAAGAAAACAGGAAACACTTTTCCATTGAAACTACTTCCAAGTTTAATAACTTAGCACTTCCACAACAAATTACAATACACACAATATGTTTCAATGCTTAAGTAATCCTATCATTATCAAATGAAGCCAGAAACGAATTTTTCACAAAATATTTGTTTAATACTTCCTGATAATTCTGTCCCATCCCTCCCCTACAAATATTTTGTGGAAAATTCGTTCCTAGTTTCGCTTGATAATGATGCTTATGCATTCGAACATGTCGTGTATACTGTGATTTATTGTGGAAGTGTTAAGTTATTAAACTTGGAAATAGTTTCAATTGAAAAGTGTTCTCTTTTCCTGCATTCTTCTTTCACTCGATAGCCGAAATGGATATTTTTAATATCAATTGCACACATCTTTGAAATACAATAAAACCCGGTTAAGATACTTTACAGGGGACCAGGCAAAACCGTGTTACATGCGGGATAGCTTTATTATTATTATTATTATTTAAGACACTACAGTTAGACTTAGCCTTGCGGTGGCGTAATTATCACAATACATCACAATTTTAAGACTAAAAAGTACAATCATAGTTACACGAAGCAGAATCAGGTGTAATTCTGCGGTACTTATTAACGTTAAAAAAACTCCATTTCAACAAATCTTTTGCTAAACAACAAGACAAGAATGACGAGTACGAATTACTCGTACAATACACGACTATGGTTTCGCAGCATGGCTGCATCTTCAGGAAATTAACATCATTGTTACAATTGCAATTGAAATATCATTCTAATTAATATAAAATTATATACATAGTCAATATTACATAACTACGACTGTAACAGTATACAATAAAAACAATCACCCTTGAAAGATTTTTCGGGGTTCCTGGTCGGACTTGACGGCTTCCGCTATTATTGGCTTCCCATTATAACCGGGTTGTGTAATACTGGTTATCTTATGTCATATTTTTGAAGAACGGCCTACTTTTTTGCAGAAAGACAGCTTCTTAGTTACTTAATTTTGGTCGTTTTTCACTCTACGATGAAGCTATTTTTACTCGAATGACAATTAGGGAAGATTAATGCATACAAATTTCGGTGTATCGTCTGAGACGGAAGACTGGCTAAAGCAGGTTGCAGAGCATCAAGGAAAGGGAAAATCCGCCTTATAAGCGGGTAGCAGAACGTCTTAAGCTGTATTTTTACCATGTAATTAGAGTAAAAGGGACCGGGACCGAGAGAAAACCACGTTTTAGCGGGATGGCATTTAAAAAAAGGGATGTTTTTAAGGGGTTTTACTGATTTTTATCGAATGAACTTCATGGAAGGTTGATTCTACAGAAAATAATTCCGAAATTTTTTCTTCGATAGGTATCGCCTCATATGAGCCGTGATCGTATAGTGGTTAGTACTTTGCGTTGTGGCCGCAACAACCCAGGTTCGAATCCTGGTCACGGCAGCGCTATGGGGTTTACATTTTGTTGAGCCGATTGAAGGTGGAGAATTTTGTTTTCCTCTGATCACTGCAGGATGATTACGTTTTTAATTGATAATGGAGGAATAATGGTAATGGAAAAAGGAAAATTTTGAGCAGCAGTGGTAAGAGGGCATCACTTAGCACTATCTATCCACGATTACGCCTAACAGCTCACAACTTTCGAATCTCGGATTTATTACTTGAGATTACAATCTAAAAAACACACCCAAGCGATTTTTAAGTCTAACGGTCTGCCCTGAGACAAAATTGAAAGAGAAGGTCTTACTCTCACTCTTGGGATATGAAATCGATTAAGATTGATTGAAAGTAATCCCAAAATTCACTGTCCTTCCCTTGCCCATTCCTGGAAATTCCCGGAAATTCCTAAAAATCGTCCTTTTTGCCCTATTAAGTAATCGCAATAATTTTGCCGCATCGCTTTTCCTGTTCTCTTCCCAAAGAGTGTCCTCGGCGGTGTATCGCTTATACTTCGCATTTATATGTCGCATATTTATTTATAAATCATCAATCAAGAACACATCTAAAATATCTCGACCACTTGCGTTAAAAGGTTGCTCGGTTGGTACTTCTCGTATGATTGCTTCGAAGCGGTCATTAAATTTATCGGTGAATAAAGACGGGAGTGGAGCTTTTTTATTTTAAGAAACAAAAGTACGTTGGGTTTCTTAAAATGCGTCGTTTCTTTCTTAGTGTAGTTTGAATTTTGGGCGCCATTTCACCGATGATCACGTGATCGCCGTGCAGATGGCGTTGGTGACGCTGTGATAGAGGCGGGACTTTGGAGACGTGGTCTTCGCGTAGTCTTCCTGAATAAGTAAGACCTTATTTAACAGGAAGTTGAGCAGGTACTACATCAGTCTTTCCTTTGAAATAGTGAGCTATCTTAACTCGTTGTTCGGCATTAGACTGGTTTTATCGATATGATTCTCTTCATAGCCTTTGGTTGAGGAATGAGCTTATTCAATCTGTTACGTAAATTTCTATCGAGATGAATGACGGGTGTTACTTATCGCAATTCGGTTTTTTAAACGATTGATCACTTTCTGTCTTTGTTTGTACATTTTGCGGATCATATTGATTCCTTTGATACTAATCGGTGGTATTCTTTCGATAAAAATTGTTTGTAATATTATTTAGTGGGTTTAATTTCATTTTCTGCAAGTAATATCCGCTTATATATGTACCAATGAAATCGACACGAATTTATTATAATGGACTATTTAGCTCTTTCACCTGCCAGCTAATCTCTAAATGTGCTGTAGCCCTTTTGAAGGTGCAACGGAGGCTATAAAATTCATTATTTTGGAAATACATCTCATCCTAATCAAACAAACTAAGATTTAGATCAATATCTATACAAATCTGTTAATTTTTTCCAGGAAACACTCGTAGCATTCACTCAAAGCTACACGGACTCCATATGCTTTTTTAAGTGCTGCCCAATTACTTTTTCGAGTGTCCATTACTTATTGTAAGTAAAAAAATCTGAAATCCTTCTGCTTTAGTTTACACAAATCTATAAGTAGTGTTTCAAATTGTTATCTTATGATAATAATTCGAAATCATATATATTATTATATATTTTATGCTTTTTCAGTAAAGAAATGCCAAATTGCGCAGTAAATAGCAGATATTAAAATCTTATATGAACTCACCCGAGAAAAGGAATAATGAAGCATCAAAATGTCACTACGCTAATCCATTAATTTTCATTAAACTGTTATCAAGTGTGTTTGAAAATTAATATAACTTCACGGATTCAATTAAATAAGAGAAATGAAGATGCGCTGTGGCTCCGAATATTAGATAGTTAATGTCTCGTTAAACTTGAGTTATCTTTTATAATTAGCACCGTTGAATGTATATTTATTTATTAAAATTGATATTAATAACTCCTATACTCAAGGTGTTCAGGCCTAATGTTGTGGAACGCCATTAAAAATTATTTTTAATAAATCCTGTTAGAAACATGCGGAGAAATTTTTGAAAATTAATTTCACGAACTTGTCGACGAGATAGAATTTCGAAACTTGAGGATTCATTAGAGAACCGATGGAGTATTACAAATGAATATTTTTTTACCAAAAGTATCCTTGGCTCGACTATGGACGACTCGAAAATGTTCTCATGTAAAATGGATACGTCTACTCTCATTGTTTGCGGACTTATTTCTTTTGCGGAATTAAATCAGAAATAATGGGTCGAAATACTTACCAAAAGAAAGTAAACTGAAAAGAGACTCGTATTTTTGTGGTGTAATGTAGATTTTCATTCCAAATTGCTATAATTAGAACGAAAAGAGGACAAATTTGAACATTTATATGGTTATGAACAACCATTCCCCCTCGGGGGAACTAAACTCTTACTGAACTATACTCTCATTTAACCTATATCTAAGCTTAAATATCAGAGTGTGAATCCCCAGCGTCGAGAATTGAATATGAAAAAAAATTAAAATACATGTCATCGAAAACTCAGTTGCATCACTACTGCAAGAATAAAATATATAATATTGAATTTTAATCACTATGCCCTTATATTATAGTAAATTACCTTTATGTTTTTTGTGAAATTAATAATATTTATTAAGTATATTTCTTAAACATGTTCAGTAGCGTAGCTCTATATAATATTATTTCTCGAATCGAAAAACATTACCAGTGAACGAGTCGTACCTTTAAAAATTTAAAATAAATTATAGGACGTTATTGATAAACACCCCGTAATGGAGGGCATTCAGAGGCATGATGTCCTCAGCGCCTAATTATAAATCCTCTCCATGCCCTAACCTCAAACCCTTACGTGGGTCGAAGGAGGGGAGAAGGGCGGTGGGATCGACCCCCCACACCCTTGGACATTTGTTGCCTTGTTCATCTGAGGCTTAATTTGAAGCTTAATTGTGCCTTTTTCTGAAATATCGCCAATGACAATGAACGGTACGTTTTTTAATATTTTACATACCGTATTTATTCGGAAATTACCGCCCTTTTTTCCCGAATTTTTCGTCCTAAAAACAGAGGGGGCGGTTACTTTCGTGTAATTCACTTTTCACGCGATGTTAACGTAAGCCGAGAAGAGAGAAATTACGTGCATATACGTGGAAATATCATTTGTTATGTATTTATTTATTAAATCAAAAAGACGTCACATCTCTACTGCCGATGAGCGTTACGTGCAGTAGATAAGGTACACCTACTATAGGACTCGATGCGTGAAAGTTAGGGTGCCGCGCAGCAGATTCCAAGTTCTTGCGTAGGCGCCCTGGGAAACAGCTTTTACGGTACTTCAGAAGGGGAGCTTATGTTCGCGTACTAATTTTTCCCTTTACTTGTGAGGCCGAAACAAAGGGGGCAGTTATATTCGACGGACGGTTATTTTCGAGTAAATACGGTAAAACATTCTTTTCTTAGGAAACTCATTGGTGTAATTTTTTGCCGATATTAAAAAAATAGTGAATATATTTTTTAAGAACATTAAGAATTATCAAGGTAGCATTTTTTGCTTTCGATGAAAATTTTAGTAATAGTATGACTGAAAATATTTACTTCAAGTTTAGGTTAGTTTTCAATTACATATAAGCTTCCAACGGGAATCAAAGCTGAAAGAGCTGTCTCCAAAGTCGTAAACGCATCCTACGCGTTATCCACCCTACCTTTGGGTGGGGGCGGATCCGCCCACCTCTCATACGACACAAAATCATCAAATTAAGCGTCGCGCAACACATGCAGGAACTCAATTACAGGATTAATTTAGACAGCTTAAAGAAATATGCACAGAAAAACTACAAACTAGAGATCTTACTATTATTTCAAAACTTATTATATATCAAAACAAAGGGAGACTTATGAATGGCGAGGGGTCTTTCGTATTCTCTCTTGGACACTATTCCGGAAAGCCCCTCACATTCCTTCGCTACGCCGCAGCAAAAAAACCCCACCCTTCAACCTCCCACACTTCACCTTTTTTCATCTCATTCTACGCTTGACCCCTTACGATGGCTATCGAAATGCGCATTGGGTAATTCCTAAAAGTCGATAATCGAAGCCTATATAGATTCTCCGGTAAATCATGTTGATATTTGTTGATAAAATGTTTTACTTCAAATACGTAAATTGACAATTTATTTACAAAATAGAAGACGCTGGTCCCGATGAAGGACTAACGGAGTGTTTTCTAATCTATAATCAATACTCTGGCATTGAATTAGCAGGAAATATTTTCATCGGGGGATTTAAGAGTAATTATTATCAAAATGGCGGTCAATTGTATTTGTATGAAATCAGAGGTCTTAGAATAATTGTTGACAAAATGGCGGTCTACGTTTAAATTGGCGCGCGAAACGGATATGTACGCATCTTATCCAGGGATGGGAAATTTAATACGATTTCTAATAAAAATTCACGGAAAAGAGAAAATCGTGACTTCGTGAACAGTAATTCGTGAGCGGCTGCACACTGCGCAAGACCTTAGATTGGTAGGTGAACAGAAAATGGTGACGCCGAAATGCATTGGCGAGAGAGATTTGGAATTGCGCAGAATTAGTCCCGTGAAAAAAATTACGCGATAGAGAAATGTGAACACGGTTGCCCTAAAGAGAAGAAAGAAAGATTTGCTGCGTAGTGCAGCGATATGTAAACACATCAGATTCATCTGTGAGGAGCTGCCGTCACATCCAGGTCCATCGATCCGAACATTTTCGGTAAATAAAAGAGCTTTTCCGGGTAATTTGTAGTAGATGACATGGGAGGCCATAGTAGTGCTCATTTTGGGCGCAATTCACGGAGGGGAATTGACTTTTCGGTGACCATTTACTAGTAACACACGTTTAAAAGGCTCCCGCTTAATACACAGGCTTCTTCCGGTCCCTTTTACACGAAAAATATGATAAATATACCGCTTAAGAGGCGGATTTTTCCCGTCCCCATATGCACTGCAACCCACTTGAGCCAATCCTTCGCCTCATGCGACAGATCAAAATATAGGTGAGTATAGAAATGACTACGCAAAAGTTCCACAAGGAATAATTTAATCATTAAATCAGATTAAATTAATCCCTGAGAACCTTTGCGTAGTTATTTCTCACATAGTACGGATTTCCACCTTGTAAAGGCTTCGTCCATCGATTATAGACCAAAATATGTTTATATTATTTGTGTTGCCGTCTTTCTTTTGAACAACTAATTTTGTGAGAATAAACTTAATATATCGCGAGGCTGAACAATCTTCATTACTCCGTCGGAGCTAATATGAATTCTAAGATACAGTGAGATCTTCTTTATCACTTTTTTCTCAGGGCTGCATATTAGTTTGAAAATTGGCTTTGGCGGTGTTTTTTGTCGCAATTTCAAGCTGTAAACATAGAATAAACCGGAGAGTGGGAGAGCAGTGTTTCAAGGGCGTAGTCTCGGAGAGATGCTCTCACCTCCGCTGTTAAAGTATTCGTTGTTCTTCCCTAACTGTCTATCAGGTAAAAATGGTTTCGATGTAGAGTGGAAAACGACCAAAATTAGGTAACCACGACGATTTTTTTTACACAAAAGTAGATTTTACTTCATAAGTATGACGTTTTTGTTTTCAAGAAGTCGTGATTCTTCCTTAAATGTCTATCTGGTGAAAATTGCTTCGATATAAATGGAAGAGAAGAAAACTTTGTAGTTTTCCACAAGATTATTTTGACAAAAATAGAAAAATCTTGCGGAAAATCACAAAGTTTTCTTTTCCTCCATTTATATATGGCTCTCCACGAACATCCAAACATTTCGAATTCATTGTTTCGATGCAGAGTGAAAAAAATACCAGATTTAAGCAAATATGACACACCCTCTGTGCAAAAAGAAGATTAATCTTCGAAAGTATGATGCAGCGCTACCGGTATTCCACAACCCTTCTTACGCTACCCCGCGTAACGATTATGACGTGGTTTTCGCTTGTTCCCCCGAAATGCGTCTTAACCTGCTTATACTGTATTAGGATAGTGTGAATGAGGCAGTTGTAGCTGATACGTAGAGGTAAAAGTGGTTGTTTGGGAAGGGAGCGGCGGATCGATAGAAAGGGAGAGTGTTTCCCTTTAAAAGAGCGAAAGTGACCGAAATTAGGGCGACGCATTCGCATTTGCTATTATTTATGGGTGATTGCGTAGGTTAGGGAGGAGAATTCTTAAGAGAAAGGGTTGGGATAACTTAAGGGAGTGTATCCAGGAAAGACCCAAGTAAAAACGGGCTCGAAAAAAGTCTGGGAGGACCTGGAATCGAACCGGGGATATCCCTCCATCCGGGAGGTTGATTTTATCCAACCAGAAGATTTTTTCAAACCGTTTAGGGAACTTTGTAGGCAAGGGCAAGTGACTGGGTGAAAAGTTTTTTCTTGAGAGTTTTCCCAGGGACACACCCTGTTTTCCTATGTGGGAGTTTTCCTGAGCGGTTATGACATAGAGCCCTAGATATTTGCACACGCGCAAAATTACCTTTACCCTTTTCCTTGGTAGCAGTGTTAGATTCACTGATTGGCTGAGGAGATGCCATTTTCAGTTCTCTAGGAAAGAAAGCAATGAGGATCAGAGTTATTTCTGTTTTTTTAAGTCGGGAGAACAATCTGCATTACAATGGACCACTCTCTCTCTCTCTCTGAAAAGTAACACGAGATGCTCAATTGTGTGGACTGAGGATTTACCATTATTTATGGTTGATTGGGTAGGTTAGGGAGGAGATCTTTTAAGAAAAGAGGTTTGCAAACAAAATCGAGATTCCCGATCGTGTGGACTGGGCTTTTACTATTATTAATGGCTGATTGGGTAGGTTAGGAGGGAGATATTTTTGGAAAGGGGGTTAGTATAACTTAAGGACGGGCTTCCGAGAAGAATCCCAAGGCAAAACGGACTCGAATATTTCGTACAGGACCTGAAATAGAACCCGACTTCCTCTACCCGGTGGGCCGCTTTAGCCAACTGACCTCGCCTACGTTCTCAAAAACGGCATGAGAAAATCTTCTGGACGGATAGCATAGTTGGCTAAAGCAGCGTACCGGAAAAAGGCAGATTCCTGGGGTCTCCTCTCGGATTTTTTCAAACCCGTGTTTCCTCATGAGAATTCTTGTACCATTTTGTAAGAAATGAGTGAGAGATAGTGAGAGTTTTCTGAGAAGATATATTCATTATTTTCCCAGAAATTTTTCTGCTGTAATTTTTTTCCTATGCAAATACTATAGAACGAAGAGTAGCAGGCGACTACATTTCTCCTTGCATTTTCCCGACAATCGTGGCATTCTGAGAGTTTCCTAAGACACTCGTCACCAAAATTTTAATCAGCGAAACGCATAACATAGATGTAAAGTGGGTGAAATGAGGCTAATTTTGATAGCAGTAAAGGCCACGTTTCTAGAAAAACAGACCCAAGTACATCGGTTCAAAGAAAATAATATTATATGTAATATAATATTATTATAACATATCATAATACATAATATAATATAGATAATATATATAAGCATAATAATATTATTATGACATATCATAATATGTATCATATAAAATAGTCTGTTCTCAATTTCCTTAAAAGTATGTCTTTCTTATGTTTCGTTCAATTACGACACAATTTAATCGTGATTTAATCGCACTGTTTTGTCAGGAGTCGATTTTCTTCTGTGACGAATGAGTGGTTGAATTGTTTAAAACGAAAGAACCGATTACCATATGATTCGTGTTGAATATTCCGAGTCGAAGACAAAGGAATCGACCAGAATTTCATCAATTGGCATCGGATGACGTCATGTCGAAGGTCGTCCTATATGGGCCTTCGTTTTACTGTCACTTGCTACGATCATCCGACCTCTCTTTTTTGACCTTCAGATAGGCCCGAGATGAAAACAATCGCAGAAAATCGATGGAATGTTAGCGAAACGGATGACAGGAAAATGTTGAGAGTGAATGGAAATGTTCGTCTTAAAGGGAAGTCTCCCTATTTGGGTAACACTTATCGACCTATGCTCCTTTGCGTATGTTTTTTTTTTCTGAACGCAATCAACGATCCGTATCGCACACATCGCGTGTTAGTAGCCCAATTCCGTATCCCCTATTTTTAAACTCATGTTTTTTCGATCTTTTTATGTTCCTCGATGTTTTCCGGTTTCGAATATTTTCGACGCTTTTTGAATTTTTGTTTTCAATGTTTTCCTTAAACGTTTAAGATGATAACATACTTTAAGTTTAAAATTTAGCTTTTACTATCAGTGGATTTTGCAGTTTTTTTTCACACCTCATCTTACCTTAAAAGTCTTGAAGGTCTTTCTTGAGATGAAAATTTTTTCTTCCACCCAGCCTGTCGACAACAATATTTATGAGGTCTATATTGAGGCGATTGAGACGAAGAAGCCTTTCCTTCTAATCTGTCGACAGTAATATTCATGAAAGCATAAATAATGCATGGGTAAATATAAATAGAATGTAAAAAATTTTTAGATTTATTTTACGACTTCGTTTTTTAAATCAACGTAGTTCATTCTTTTTTTATTGCTTTGTTTTCCTTAAACCATCATAAAAGACATAGCTTAATGTCCAAGTGAATTGGAAAGATAGACGCCTTGTAAAAAAATCATACACGAGAAAACAAGTGATAGTGAATTTAGAAAATGAGAAAACAGGGAAATGAAGGTCGGAAAGGCAGTTAGACCAAGCTGCTACATCTCACCATCTCTTTATCTAAGAGCAGAGAAAATTAATAGAAATGGCACTATAGAAAGCAAGAGTGGTAAAACCCATGAAGCCTTCCTCAACCCAATTCGCCGGGGAAGCATCAGATCTTTCCAAGAAGGGGAAATTTGGGAGAAGTAAAAATAAAAACAATAAAATCCGATGGCGATCAAGCATTTGTGGCGTAGTAAGAAAAGGAGCCTCAAAAGAGAAAACAATGGAATGTATAGAAAAAGCAGGAGGGATATATGGAATTAAAATTAACAAACAACAAAACGAAGGTTATGAGGATTGGATAGGAAGAAGATGTTAATGCTAATATAGTGTTTATTAGAAGGTCAGCCAATAGAACAGGAAAACTCCTTCAAATATCTGAGAGGCAAAGTAAATAGAGAAGGAAATTGCACTCAAGAGATTAGGAACTAAATTGCGATGGGAAAGGGAGCGTTTGAAATGGTGAGAATTCTAATCACTGCCATGAAAATGCCAGTATTTTTAAGGAAGAGATTTGCCAAATGTTTTTTTTAAAGAGTGTAAGGGTCCGAAATTAGGATCATGAGGAAGAAAAATATCTCGAGAGCTTTAAAATATGGCTATGGAGAGAGTAAAATGGACGGACAGAGTGAGAAATGAGCAAATAATTAGAGAAAATGACGATTATTAATACAATTCGGAGAAGGAAGGCAAATTGGATAAGACGTATCATGAGGCACCTTAATATACAAGATAATTGAGGGAAAAATAAGGAGAAAGTATGGAATTGGTAGAAAAAGGAATGCTCTCAGATTATAAGGGAAAACGGAACTATAAGCAATTGAAGAAGCAGGTGCAGCATATGGAAGGTTGGAAATTTTCAGCTGCAACCTATTCCAAGACGGTTTCACTTTGATGACGATGAATATGTAAGAGGAGATTCTATAGTGTGAATCTTTCCCTCAAAAAAACTTCTTCTTATCTATTTCCGAATTTTATGCTTTTCCAGAGTGTGACCTTTAAATTTCTAATGACGGTCGACGAGTGAGTCGATTGAGATGTTGTCAACTCCTTTTGTTACGACGCATATATATATATGGCACAGCCGAAGTCGAAATGAAACAGTTTCCGTACACCAGATTGCATATACATTTTCCAATAGTTTAGTTCTCGATTAAAAGAAGCAGATGATTTGTATACGATTGTGTATTTGGACCTCCAGTGCACGCAACAAACCCCATTTTCTTCAAATAAAATTCCGACCTCTGACATCGGTCATATTTTAGAAAAACCTTGTTGATTCCATTGTATCAATTCTTTTGTGTCAATCAAAGTCTTTCTTCGAGTGTTTCCCAAAAAACCGCACTCATCAATTGGTCCGTAATTCATAAATTAATTCCAAGGTTGCGAAGACGAGATTCTCTTTTTTCCCATCCTTTGGATATTCAACTAACATTTTCTTAATTACCATTTGTTATTTTTTATCTCGTCTCTTATATCCATCTCTCTTAACACTGCCATGACCTACTAAATAAACATCAACAATCTTACTCCTTCCATTACTACACAAAACGATTAAGAAATCATCTAATTCCCTTTACTATAAATGCGAATTATAGTAAACTAACCCATCAATAATGACTTATAATAATAAATACATTGGATTGGAAATAGATATACAGACAAATATTAAAATCATTAACTTTAAATTTTGTTCTAGTTACATGGTGACTGCAATTGCAAAGATATAAAAAGATCTGTTACATCATCTAATTGAGTGTGGCCAGACAAAATAAAGGCTCTTTTATCTGTGCTACGAAATTGAAAATATACTTATTAAAATAACATTTTGGTTGCATTTTTATTAAGGGCGTGTGTCGGTACTGGAAATTAAAGTTTATCCTAATACCCTAAGATTATATCACTTGTTTCCTAAATAATTAATAATTATTTGAGTATAATTATAATTAGTAATTATTAGTCCACGAATGTGGGAATTATTTATGAGTAGAAACAGGAAGGAAAAGAGTAATGAATTCCTAAACGAACATTTCCCCGAATCTGCTACACACCAAGATTTGAGCTGTTTCGAGGAAGTTTTATCCTTGACCTTTATCGTGTTGTGGTATTTATTCGGAGAAATAGACAAGACCTGGAGAAGCGTCGTTTGGCAAAATAGCACACGAAGAATGTCTCAAGATAAAACAGTTGCTTCCAGTTCATTCTTACGGAGTTTTCTAAGATCAGATCTTCTATGGGTTCGTCATCGGGAGGGAGATTAAAGAAGTTCATTTCCTTTCTATCAGACTCTGAGCACCACATCTGCTCAAAGTTCTCCTGGTTTCGTACATCATCTAATTGACTTACTAAACTACTTCTCACGGCATAAATGCTCCTAATCTGTCGCCTCTGTCCTTGCGAAATCTTATGTAATCGGGAGGATATATCTCACAAGTCAATACTTCTTCCCAAAGCCAAATCTCGTTTCTTAGTACAGAAAAACCCGTTTAGATAAAAATAACTACTACTCGTCCGGAGTGAAATTGCATCTTATCAATATACTGAATCAGCCTTCTTCAATTAATCAAAGATATCCTTCATTAATAATGCAATGGATATCTAAGCAATGGATATAAGCAATGGATATCTTTCATTAATAATTATATTTAATAGTACTAATGAAAATTTATTGAGCATCGTAACCACTGTAAGACATAAAATTCCCTCCATGGCATTCCCATCTAAAGATTCAGTAAACCCCGTTTAAGAAGCTCTCGCTTAAGACATTATCTCGCTCGATACGCGATTTTCTGCCAGTCCTGGTCCCTTTCACACCAAACACATGCTAAAAATACCGCTTAAGACGCGGATTTTTCCCATCTCCAGATGCCCTGCAACCCACTTTAGACCATCTTTTATCTCATTCGATAGAACAAAATATTATACGTAATCAGTACCGTCCTCTGCTGTACTGCCCTTTTATCACTGCTGCTAAAAAATTTCGTTAATATTCCCTAATTGTCTATCTGCTGAAAATTGCTTCCTTATATTGTGAAATGTTACCAAAATTAAGTATTTTAGACACTCTCTATGTGCGTAAAGCAGACCATTCTTCAAATTATGATTTTAATAAGTCACAACCCGGTTATAACGCCATCCCGCTTAAGAGGTGGTTTTCGCTTGGTCACCTGAAAAACGTCTTAACCGGGTTTTAATGTATTATTTCGTCTCATGTTCTTATTGTGTTTACGTCTACAACTCATACGACTAACTTGTTTTCACCTTCTCTTCTGAGATTTGGCCGAATTCGAGCTAAAACCATTAGAATTATGTAATCCCTCACCGTTTCCATCGGATATTCTCGTTGTTCTTTTTCTTCTTTACTTACATAATTTTGGATCGTTCCGGTGCAAGACTCTTGGAAATAACTGTAAATCTAAGAGATAACCGCCCGACCTACAAATGCCCTCAGCGCCACCCAAATGTCCGCCAAAGTGGTGGGAGCCCGAAATGAAAATGATTCATCCGTCGATGGCCATGTTTATGGAGATTCGGAATCAAAACGAGGTTATCCTCTGCGTGTGGAAAGTTTTATACGTTGAGAATAAAGAAGATGCTACACTAATACGAAAGGTAGTGATGCAGCATATACTATAAGTTACTATTTCGGTATATAAGTCTAGAGAATGAAATGAAAGAGAAATTGATGTCCTTGTCCGTATGGCGGCCAACGAAATTTCATTTTCTGCCGATTCATCGATTATTTCTTAACCTACACAATTCTCTGTCTTTCGATTAACACCCATTTCCATCCCAGATTCCACTTTATTACGTGTTTAACGAATCGCATTGCTTACTTCTTTTGTTTTTTCCAACACACCGGAATTGGGAAATTTATGGGCCATTCATTACGTGCGAATTTTTCAATTTCTCTGCCAAGGAAAGGCATTTATGAGACGTTTCTATTCGAAATGTGAAGAAGTTCCTTAAAAATGCCTCGTTCGTCCATCAAAACACACGGCGCCCCATGATTCCTCATCGACAGATAGATGATGTCAAGTATATGTGTGTCCGCATCGATCCGGAAGCGATAGAAAATAAAACTTAGACACTTTCCGTTGGCGTCATCGCCACAGAACCTGACCTCGTCAACGGGAGAAAGTGGTTTCCCCTTCCCCTCCCCTCCCCCTCCCCTCCGCGCTGACGTCACGGAGGTGGGCGCGTTTTCCTATTCGCCGCCGCCAATGCCGTGTTCTTTGGGATATCAGCAAACGTTTTTTTTATTACACACACGAAAAGAAAAAAATCCTTTCCTTAGACATTATAAAATTATTCGCTTATCTCGTTCGAATAAATTAGCAGCAAAATCGGTGGGGATGGCGAATAAAATTGGGTCAGATTGGAAAGATAGGCGCAAAATTTATTTGGGACGCAAATGAAGCAGCGCCGTTTAGGTGCAGCGGCGGGTCTTGGGACTAGCCAAGTGCGTTTTAATACCACATGAACCCATTTCCGAATTATTAATGCCGTTTCACCACAGTAAATGATGTATTTATCACGATAAAATCGGCGCACACAGCAATATCGAATTCTATATCGTCGTTTCTCTGTATACCTCTTATTTTACGTTCTCTTTGGTTGTCAAATCGTTGAGATCATTACAAGCGATCAGAAAATAGACGACTGGGCTGCTTCTCCCTTGACACAAATTCGCTGTCTGACGTTATTAATATACCAAAAGGATTTCGATGTGCGCAGAAAATAAATTCACCATTTTTGCAGAAACATTCTCGCTAGATAGTTTTCCTACGAAATTGAAACGAGAAGTGGCAGCAGGCGACTACATTTTTCCTTGCATATTCTCGAAAACTCTCGGCATTCTCCTATATTTTTCCATGACATTCGTCTCCAAAATTTCCAATGACAAAATGAATAAAATAAGTGAAATTTTTTTGTTAAATGAGGCAGATTTTGATACCGAAAAAGACCGTATTTCTTGGCAGAAAGTCTCAAATGAAAAAGGTTCTAATAAAATCGCAATCTGTTCCCAATTTTATCGAAAGTATCACTTTCTTATTTTTCCTTCGATCAGGGCACTTTTTTTTACCTTGATTAAATCGCACTGTGGTGTCAGGAATTGATTTTTATCCATGCTGAATGTCTTCCTAGTAAATATTCTTAAAATTTGAAGTGTGTAGTTATTCAAAACTACTAGTGTAGTTTATTAAAGAAAAACTTGCTGATGCGTTGAAACATGTCGTGGGTTTGAAGTGTGTGTTTTTTGTAGTAATTTGCAAAGTTTTTTGGAATAATCTACACTAGTTTCTTTTGGAAAAGTGGTTTCGTTTATCCAACTCCTGTCCTGGATTACTACAAAGTGAATCGCCGTTCCGTCGAGTTTATTCTTGAACTTTCTTATTCTGTGCAAAAGTCTCAGAAATTGGTTTATATATATATTATATTTCAACATATTTTTATATAAAGCTTCACCGAAAATCATAATCTGTTCCTAATTTTTTTGAAACTATCATTTTCTTAATTTTCCCTCGATTATGACTCTATTTAATCGTGATTTAATCGGTGTGCGTTGTCAGGAATTTACTTTTGTCCATGCTGAATGTCCTCCAAATAAATTTTCAGCTTTCTATTTCCGTGCAAAATTCGCAACAGCAAACGCTATATTCCCGTAAAGGGCCCAATACATGTTCCGGCCGGAAAAGCAATAAGAAAGGCCGGAATGGAAATAAGCGGCCGTAACGCCTCATACACGCTTAGTTCAATTATGATAGGCAAGCATACGAGAGAGATCCTTGAAACGTCATCAAGAAATGAAGATAAGCTAGCGTTGCTCTCCTTATCTGCTTTATCGCGGAGTTTCTCGTTAGAAGAGCAGCATAGGCCCCCCATAAAAACGTGAAATTCGACCATATAAACACCCAGAATCCTCGGGCCTCTATATATTTTGGAGGGAATATGGAAGACCTTCCATTCAACGATTTTTCTCTCATTTCACCCAATTATAAATACGCCCGTTTCTGTATCAATCGCTACGTGACCCTCCAGCGTAATTTACGTAATGTAGAATAAAACAAGGGAATAAAGAGCGGTAAGTGTTGCATAGTAACATCTGTGGGACTTCCCGAAGAAATGTGTTTGAATTGTTTTTTATTATGTTTTCGTTGTTGATTCTGGCGTAAATGCTTCAGCATTTTAAGTTATATATGAAATAAGACGTAGAAGTTGGGATACGGGGGTTCGTGATCCGATGAAGTAATTCCCATGAGTTACACGTTAACGCGACACCTAAGTAAGGACATTTTGTTATTACTATATACAATTTTTAACATACTGGTTGGCAATTAAAAAAAATTACATACTGTTCCATTGTTTTTCAAGAACGTTTTGAGAAACATGGGCACGAATTACTTGATCTAGGAGCAACTACTTTTGTTCTACATCAAACAAACTTTTCGTAAAAAAATTCTTTAATTTTCCTTTCATGCTGTTTAGAATGCGCCTCATCGCATATTCAATTTCGCAGTATGAATGCTTCATATTCAGATAATTTCCTAACTAAGAAAAGTATTATTTTGTTTCCGTGCACATCCTTATTGTCACTCCTGAGTAGTTTATGATACGAAATAGAGCATTTTGAAGGAAATATCCGAATATTTTCGCAATTTCCGAATGTTGCTGATAACCGAGCTGCTGATAACCGCACATATAGTTAATCACAGAAATTTAGTAGGAAAACACCATCTAACACAGAATTGTATTTTGTATGTTAGTTATAGAGCAAAACTGCAAAAGAATCTGTTATGATTTGCCGAATTTGTCAAGAACAGCTGAATCGTCACATATAACTGCAACCGTACCACTTCCCAATTTTGACAGAAAGTTTTGTATAATTTCCTAAAAGGTTAAAGTATCAAGTAAACCCTTCCGCAGGACTGTTTGCTCTACATGACAGTACACATATTACAGTATCATTTAACTTTAAGTACAAATAGATAAGGAAAATATCCATTAAAAAAGGTAAAATATTAATACTAATAATTTACCTTAATAAAAGGTAAATTATGAGTAGTACTTTTATTCCCATTGTGGGTATGAAAGGGTTTTGGGAGCCAATTTTTTCGATTTTCGGACTAATTCTTTTCGGTATTCGGGAACGGGAAATCAGAATAATTTCCGAGAACGGGCGGGAAGGAATTCCCGCTCGGAAACCCCAATGATAATTTTATTTCTCCGTAGAGATCGTTTCGTATATTTTTTGAAATCTCTTGCATTTTCTGCGCTCATGAGTTCTGCTTGGGTAGGGTTGGATAATTTCTTTTTTCGGATCGGATACATAATAGTTGCAGAAATATTTGTACATTTATCATAAGTTAAATTTTGTTTCATAATTTTTGACGTGGGATTCTCTGACAGTTATAATAGTCTTATACTATATGTATGCCAAAACATTAATATTACTTATTGTTAGCATTAAAACACTATAAAAGAACGAGCATTGATACTTAAAATAAAACGAGGCATATATATGTATGATAGTCTTTCATCTCCTAAAATATCTTAACTTAAAAACTACTTTTTTCTTCTTTGCTTAACATACTCCTTTGCTGGAAATAATTGTCATGTGAAGTTTGGGATTTGGAGGTTGAATAAAAGTAAAATTTGGAGTTTGAATAAAAGTAAAATTTGGAGTTTGAATAAAAGTAAAATTTGGAGTTTGAATAAAAGTAAAATTTGGAGTTTGAATAAAAGTAAAATTTGGAGGTTGAATAAAAGTAAAATTTGGAGTTTGAATAAAAGTAAAATTTGGAGGTTGAATAAAAGTAAAATTTGGAGTTTGAATAAAAGTAAAATTTGGAGTTTGAATAAAAGTAAAATTTGGAGGTTGAATAAAAGTAAAATTTGGAGTTTGAATAAAAGTAAAATTTGGAGTTTGAATAAAAGTAAAATTTGGAGTTTGAATAAAAGTAAAATTTGGAGTTTGAATAAAAGTAAAATTTGGAGGTTGAATAAAAGTAAAATTTGGAGTTTGAATAAAAGTAAAATTTGGAGTTTGAATAAAAGTAAAATTTGGAGGTTGAATAAAAGTAAAATTTGGAGTTTGAATAAAAGTAAAATTTGGAGTTTGAATAAAAGTAAAATTTGGAGTTTGAATAAAAGTAAAATTTGGAGGTTGAATAAAAGTAAAATTTGGAGTTTGAATAAAAGTAAAATTTGGAGGTTGAATAAAAGTAAAATTTGGAGTTTGAATAAAAGTAAAATTTGGAGTTTGAATAAAAGTAAAATTTGGAGTTTGAATAAAAGTACGTACTTAGCTTCGTTCAAGTTCCATCACCGATAACTTCAAAGCTTTTGCACCAAAATTATTTATGGATACGAGGGGTATTCAAAAAGTAAGTTTTTTTCCTGATACGTGTAGAATTAAAGTAGGAGGGAGTCATTCGTATGAACTGTGCATACGTATGTTATAATAGTACTGAGCAACGCTGAAGATCGCTCGACTCACTCGAAGTTAGTACGACTATGGTTTTCACATATATATCTTTGCTTGTTCCCTCCGGCTGTGAAATACAGATTGTTGTTCAGTTTTTTGACAGATAAATATGAAAGAGTTGTGATAATTGATCGACAGTTATCCTTAGTCAACGACAGTTCCTCGCTGGCGTTCATTGTTCGTAACGGGAAGACAAACCTCTCTTGACGAAGAGCGTAACGGCAGGCAAATGACGAATCTTCTTGTTGATTAGAATGACGCTGCTCGCGAGATCATATCACTTGATAAACGCTTCAGCTTGGACGAAAACCTATTCCCTATGCAGGAAAAACAATGTATGCTGGTAATTCCGCAACGATTATGGACTCAAAAATGAAGTGAATCGTTGGGCAAGGACTTTGTTGGGAGAACGGAGTGACCTTAAAACTTAAAAAACTGTTGCCATATGACCAAAAAAGCATAGAAAAAGAAGGGGTTTATGTTGACAAATAGGGAAGAGGTGAAAATTAATATATTAATATTTTTATGGATTTATAATTATGGATAGAGATTTTATTTTCTCTAGCTCGGGGAAACTTGCTTTTTGGGTTCACCTCATATAACATTTCAATGTATAAACATCAAAACAAGGAAAACGAATCTATTTAGATGTATGGAAAATCCTTCCTTTAGAGACAGAGAAGTAAGTAAATAAAGTAGTCAGTATTCAAAAGCACTTTATGGTATATCGCCATGTTTCACGGTTTGTGGAAGACTAAAATAGATTTGCCTTTTTTTGTCCTTTTACCATAGAACATATCCATAGTTTTGCGAAAATCAATTCCATTTCTTATACGTTGACAGTACGCTGATAATTTTTGCAAACTAACTACTATATCAACATATATCCCTTTAGTTTTTGCTGATCCTTATCCATAGCAGCTCTCATCGGGACATTTGGTCTTCGACAATCTACCACTGCCACTGCAACTTCGCTCACAAATATTAAATGTGTAAGCTTAAGTAATGCTCAAGACATTTTTCCGAAGCGTATGGAAAACAAAAATTCTAAAATTTATCTCAGTTTCTTTTGCCACTGGTTCCTCATTACGTGAGAAAATATTTTTAGGTGACACAAATTTGGCTGCATGATCAAACTTTCCTAAGGCAACTTTCCACTTAAAAAATTCTACTTAATATTTTTGAGTCGAGAAAAATACTTAAAGGTAATATTTCAGTAAGCTGCTGACATGACGTAATCAGCATGAGTAATCGATGAACAGCTTCTGTTGAAATGATAGTGATAATGGCACCTTTAAGAAGGTTCTCGAAAGAAATACACAATCATTCATTATTTACTGCTTGCTTAAATTTTGTCGTTATTGCCGTAAAAGCCATTCTCAACTTGCAGGATTTTTTGCTTAGAAAGATAAAATAGTGTTTTACGAATTTTATAATATTATAGATTGATTTCGCATGACAAAAAGGATCGCACGGAAGTGTGAAAACAATTTTGATTACTTTTCTCCCGTGGTTTTGGAAGTTATCGATAAAAGAGAAAGATCAGATTTTGGCTGATGATAATCAGAATCTAATTAATCGTAAATATCGAAATATTCATAAAAGTTTGAAATTCAAAAGTCCAGTTTAATAAGAAGTATTTTTTAATTAGCAACTGACACATGCTTGTACGACATGGTAGGTTTAATTCAAAATATTTCAACAAAACAAAAGTTGAATGAGCTGTATTTATTTTTCTCTGTATATTTCTTAAAGTTATATAAAAATGAAAGTTATCCTTTGTAACAGTCGATTATGGGGTATTTGTAATAGCCCTATGGGGTCAATATTACCAAATACATATTTGAATTTCTACAAGGTCTTAAAATAGAAATTAATTTCAATCCATGAACTCCTAAAATAGAAATATTAATCAACCCATGAACTACAAAAGATTAGACAAATAAATACAGCTCATTCGCCTTATATTTAGTTTAAGACTTTTCAAATTAAGCCAAATATATCTTTCCAAGCATACGTGTCAATTTATGATAAAAAAATTCTTCCTAATTAAGCGGGACTTATGAATTGGAAAGTTTCATGACTAGCTAAGCTTCATCAGTTCCTCTGATCTTTCTCTTCTATCAATATCCTCTAAAATCAAGAATAAATCGTAAGACGAATTTTGTCTATAATTTGGAGAAAACTAATGCATTTACGTCCCATACACAATATGCGTGGGAAGTGGGGCAGCGAAAACTTATCACTCCCTTTCTTGAAAAAGTTTCCAGCAATTATTTCATTCTTTGTTCATTGAAGAACAAGAACTTTTTCCAAATTTCATACGCAGCATGTACCCATCTAATTATAACATTTAAAAAGTTGGTAACAGGGCAACTCATTTTCTATTTTCCAACATCTTCGGTAGGAATTTATTCAACGATATATTGTGAACAATTGAAACGATCAGAAGGTAATTATATGGCACTTTTATTGAGAATAGTAATGAAAGAAAGGTAGGCGAAAGAATTGTTCCGTTATGAGCGATAGGGGCCGAGTGTTATAAAAGTTCTCTTTTTGAAAAACGTTTAACTTGCTGCGATCAACCATTGAAAGATTTATCAAACTTTAGAAATTAACATAGCAACCTTTATTAGTTACACCAAACACTCAAGATTAGTGGAAAGTTATTAACTTGCATTGAAGTCAAGTACGAATCGGCTGCATGATAGCTTTTGTCACTCCACTGACACTGCGCGCCGAGGTCTGTGTTACTTCCGCAACACAATTATTTTTTGGCGTTAAAAATTAAGTGAAAGGATTTTGATGTTTCCAGAAAATATATTCACTATTTTCTCAGAAACTTTGCTGTTGTAATTTTTTCCTGTGCAAATAGAACGAAAATTAGCCGGCGACTACATTTTTCCTTGCATTTTCTCGAAAACCTCGGCATTCTCATAGATTTTCCCAAAACATTCGTCTCCAAAATTTTAATCAGCAAAAGGTATAATATATACGTAAAGTAGTGGAATGAATCAAATTTTGATAGCTCTAAAGACCGTTTTTCTTGTAAAATAAACCTAAATACATCGGCTCAAGGAAAATTGTAATCTATTCCCAATATTCTTGAAAGTATAACTTGCTTAATTTGACTTCGATTATGACACTATTTATTTGGACTGTGTTGTCAGCAATTGATTTTACTCTGTGATGGCTCTTCCAAATAAGTTTTTGTCAACTTTCATTTTCTGTCCAAAAGTCTCAACAGCGCGCGTCATTCTCCCGTAAAGAATACACAAGGCCATAAGCTTTACGCCTTGTCTTGACGCTGGATCAAGAATACCACCCTATATTTCACGGCTTACAACTGATATAGCTTGAAGATCGACTCCTGGAATTACTGAATGAAGTAGAGAAGATAAACTGGAATGTCATCAGACTTAGCGAAGCTAGAAGTAAATAAGAAGACTTGAGGTCAAGGAAGGAAATTTTTCTATTACAAAGGTACAAGGGATAGAAGATTTGGAGGCGTTAGAGTCTTGATCAATAAAAAATGTAAAAATAATGTTGAGAAAATCGTTAGCGTATCTGACAAAGTATATTAGCTAATATTCGAGATAATTGAGCGTTACTGTGTTCACATCTATGCACCAATAGCGAAAAGCAGCGAATAGGAAATTGAAAACCTGTACCAGACTATCTCAAAGTGTTAAGGAGCCTCTTTGTTATAAAGTTATTTTTGGCGATTTTAACGCTCGTTAAATGTCAGAGAGAAGCTTTTGACAATGTAGCAAGACAATACTGATTGGACCAGAAAAACTAACGAGGTAATCGACAGGTAGAGTTTGCTGTATTCACCGATATATTTGTCAGAAAAACGTACTTCAAGAAGGATCCCAAGGAAGTTGTCTTGAAGAGGTTCCGATAGAATAAAAATTGAATTATATTTTTTATTATTAAACACGCTCAAAAACAATAAAACACTACACTACACTTAAAAGAAATACAGTACGTATATAGAAGTCTTAAACAGCTTCAGCAACGGAAATAATCTTAGAAATCTAAGGGGCACGCGGAGCTATATATTTGCGGTTATCAGAAATATACCGAGATGAAATTGAGAATTTTTTTAAGCAGATTCGAAAGTAATGGATGATTGTTATCCCTAATGACGTTTTGAACTTGGTATAGCTATAAATGTGTCATAGATACCTTCCAAATTTGTCATGGTTTCGACTCTAGCTGGATATGAATGTTCCTCATATAGATGTATGTAGGAAATGGTAAATGTTTACATGGGGAAGCCTAATTTTTTCATAGCTATCTATAATCGTTTCCTTGGGACCCATTGTGGATCTTGATAGATTTTTTGAATACGTAGTATAGGGCGTTTTGAGGGCCTTCGCAGAGACATAAACCTTTATAATTGACTCTACGAAAGAAAGATTGAGCCATTCGTGATCAGTCTTTGATATTTTTGTGTGCCGTTTATAAGTAATGGATGATTGTCTACCGAGATAATTATAAGTTTTTTATTAATATTTGGCGAATTGAAAAAATTCCCTAGCAACCGTAAAAATTCACAATATCCCCGTTGTAGATAATGTATTTGGAATCATCGCATTTGCAAAATCAGGAAGCCGGACTTCGAAAGCTAAAAGGAAAAAATGATTAGACGGTTAAGAGATGCGGCAGAGTTGAAAACATAGATTAGTGAGAATGTAAAATGGATATCGAGTTAGGTATTGGGACAATCAAAACGTGACGGATAACGAGGAAACGACACAGAAAACTTAACAGAAAGAGATTCTAAAAGAAGCGGATAGGGAATTAATTCTGGGAATAGAAAATGGTTGGGAAAAGAATAAAGGCGATGGAAATGTGGAAAGGAGAAGAAGACTGTCCCATTGAAAAACGGACTTGAAAAATGGCTGACGGGACCAGGTACCGAAATGCCCTTATATGATAAGTTACCCTAATCCTTGTGTTTCCTTAAGGGGGGTTCTCCTTAACACCACTTTGTTTGACCGGTGCCTCTATGAGGTCATGGTGTTTACGATGTCGCACAGCAGGACGAAACCACACTTGTCCTTGCCTTCAAAGCACCCTAAACGGTTTGAGACAATGTTATGGTCGGATAGCTCTTTTGGGTAAACCATCCTCTCGTACAAAAGATCCCGGTTCTGTCAGACCTTTTTCAAGTCTGTTTTCATTAAGATCTTCCGGGTGCACGCCCTTATTCGCAAAGTTACTCTAATCCAATTCCTTAAGAAGTGATTGCTTTTTCATTCAAAATTCTGTGTTATTCTATTTGTTATTCTATTATATGTTTAATTTGTTGATTTTTCACGATTTTATCGATATTTTTGTTCTTTATTATTATTGTCAATCGTCAGCAGTAATTGGCTTCGTGCTGTATGTGTTTGTTTGTTGTAATGTTTGTTAATAAATAAATAAACTGTAATGATTGTTAATTAATAAATAAAATACAATTTTCCATTTCCTCAACCGCAGCAACATTTGTCGCGCCACAAAGAGTTACTCATCGTAGAGAAAAGTCATGCATATGGACCACTTAAACTTCGTTATGCAGTAAAGTAATTGTTTATTTTTTGCTTAACAATGAAAGAACCTCCCGTGGGGAATTGCTCTACACATTCAACTGTGCGTCGAACGAGACCTTTGCAAAACAACTACTACGAATGCATTTGCATTGTGTGCACTCAGGGGTAGAGATCCGCAGAATACAATATAAAATATTTCCAAGAAAAGATAATCACCGATCCAAGATGCAACTCACATAGAATATAAGAAGTTAATATTCAAAAGGTCAAGTCTATGATTGAATAGAAATCACCTACCTTTGAATTAAATGAGAGTCTATTAGATTCTGAAAAGTATTATCAATGGTGCTAGTCTTAACTTGGTGATATTTTATTTATGTTAAACAAGGATAATTTAATTATATCACATACACCCTGGTTTTGATGCATGGCATCATCATCGGGTACGAATATCATAATAATAAATCATGATATTTGTACCTGGTGATGATGCCGTGTTTTGAATCCTGGGTTGTATGCATTCTTGTGGTTTTGTATTAATTATTTATTTATTAAATTAGAAAGTTGATAGAGTGATTTTTTTTAAATCTACTGTATCAACTTCCTTGTTTATTATGAGTACTACTTAAACATTAAATTAATAAAAAATTACTGTAATTTACTATATTAAGAATTAAAGTGTTTCCAGCCGCTAACCAATGTATCGAGTGATTGAAGACTTGGGTATGAAAATATTAAATTTACAAAACGAAGCGATAAGGGTTAAAATCAGGAGGAGCGATGCCAGTCCGTTGAGGAAAGTAGTAGAAAGAAAGTCTGCCATAGGATATGATGAGGAAATGTATAAAAAAAGAATATGATTGGAGAGATGAAGAGTGCTGGCGGGATAAGCTGGATTTGGGTGAGTGAAATAAGGAATATAAATGATATAAGTAGGAAGTTGGAAAGGAAGAAACAAGAAAATGGTCGATAGAAAAATTATTACGTAAGAAGTTGAAAAGGGAAGAGAATAGATGGTATTTAAAGGAAGGAGAAGTTGAAGCTTTAGCAAACACGCTAATAATTATTAGTGTGGTGATTATATACAGAGGGTTAGATTACTAAGACAAATTGTAAGATGAGAAGGATTTCTTTAGAAAGTATTAAGTTATTAATAGTAAATGTTACTAGGAAAGATAGTGCAAGGCAAGTTCGATTCGATACGAGAAAAAGGCCGATGAATCGACCAAAGTACGAATTTATGTTTATTTTTGAAAATCATATTCACTTTCTTGCATTTATTTATCTGTTGATGTGTAGACAACGTGCTGCTATGCATTGGCAATTTTTAGTCCTATCGTTCCATTACTCGTCCTATTTACATCATCAAATACATTTTTGCCACGTAATTGTAAAATCAAATTGATATACTTCGCTCCAGCGTTGTCACCAGGTCAGAAAGCGAATTCGCTACGGATTTTTATATGAATAAATAGATTTTTTTTTGTTTATTGTTTATTTTTTTCCGTCAGACATTTTCTCGCACCTCTTACCTCTTAACATCCAATGCAGTCACCTCCCTAATACACATATCCCCATTCAATTCAACTTTCTCCTTTCCTTTTTTCATCTACACCTTTCCTAAGTTCATCCCTATACATTGTTTATCTATGAAATATACTTTTTGCGTCAAACACATTGCAATTATGTATAACTATTTCTGTGTTAAACTAAAGTATTAAATCTTTCAAACATGAAGACAGATAAAGGTGTATGTCTTATCACATATATTTTATTGAAACGTCATATTTATCAAATAAATAGTTATCAATGCCAGGAAAGATATCTTGATATTCTTAGTTTCCATTTAAGTCGGTCTTCCTTTATCCGTGTAGTAGTTTTAAAGTATTTTACTTCCATATAATTTCAACCGATGTACGGGGACGTTTATCAGACGCTTAAGTTTGAATACAGTCTATTTCTGTACTGTCATTTTCGTTCGTCCATTTCGCATTTTCCCGCTCCTAGCCGACAGCGCCGCCCTTCGGAGACGACAGAAAGCGAGTTGAGGCCCCGGACACTGGTTTTCTCCTTTACCTCCACGTGCAGTAGGTCATTGTCCAGAAGGGGGATGGTGGATGGGGGAAAGAGGGGAAGAGGGGACGGAAATAAGCCCCCCCCTCAGGTGAACGATCTCAAGAACGCTGCCAGCCAATCGGAGCCATCGCCCCGGAGTTGGTAGTTCGAGTGGAATCCGGTAGGGGACGTCACTGCTGCTCCTTGTGCACTCCGTCTTCGCTTGGGATCGCGTGAAAGATGCACTTTTCGAATTTCGGCCATTTAGTATGTCGCACACTCATTCAAATGAACGGGGCAAGAACAGCAGTTCCCTGAAATTCATTAGGAGTATTGGGAGAGATCATGCATGGGAGAAGGGCAGGTGGTGGTGTACGCTGGGGACCGTTACGGTAGCCGTGAAGGCCTTCTAGGAACCCTGAGAAAACATGTGTGACTGAAAAGAGATGTTTAGATGGGAAAAATTGTTGTTGAACCTAAATTTTATTTAGTAATTTAGCTTTGAGAGAATTTTCATGACTTTGATGTGAGTTAGGATTCAATTAATATACAATTGTCCATAAGTTGATGCAATAATGACAATTAATATTAGTATCTTTACTGATCACATAGGTTTATTCATCCTAGACATGTGGCGAGTCAAATAAATATATATACAACAATAAGTATTTATATGAATGCGATAGCTATTGAATCAAAATATTATTGTATATGTTGCAATGTTGTTGTAAATGTGTAACATTGTAGCAATGAGATTGTAATAGGTAATTTTCTTATCTTTTGTAATTTTCAATTATATTGTATTGTGTGAATTGTAATATCGTATATAGTATTGCGTCATTTTATTAGTTTATAATTTCAGAACGATGCCACCGGACCGATAATCTAACTGCGAATAATGTATTGATAATATCAGTATAGTTTATAACAATGGAGATAATTTTGGACTGACACCAATGATATCTTGGCGAGCCGTAGCTTTTGCTTAGGGCCTTCCTTGGAATAATTCTCAATTTCCAATAGAACATGATTCTCATCAGAATTTAAACCAAGTCGAAGGAGTTTCTCCAAAATATACGAACCCAAGTTTCATATAAAGTATAGGCATTCAAAAAGGAGAATATGATCCAACATTATATCTTGTATGAAGAGGAAAGGAATACTTCGGAGAAAGTCTCCTATTTCTTACTTATTTCCGTAATTTTTAGGCACTTGCGAAGATTAGAAAATTCGAAATGCGATTAGAAATGCGAAGATTAGAAAATTCGAATTGGTTGAGGCCAATGCTGAAGATTAAAAGTAATGGAATGAGTCGAAATTGAATAAAGTATTTATTAAGGTCTTCTCTTTCACCTAACCTCGGAAAACGTACGTGAAATTTAATGTTTAGAAGCAGGCAAAAGATGAAGGAAACCGTTCTCACGTAAAGTAGAGAGACTGGCAGAGAAAAGCCATTCATTGATAATTCGAGAAGCAGAATAGTTTTACGGAATGAGTATTCAAGTTCTCGAATTCAGCAAAACTAAGACCAGCACGAGATTGTTGAAAAACGACATAAAATTTTGTTTTTAATTGAAATTAGGCCAATCATAAAAGCATTGGTACGTGAGTGAAAGAGAACAGCAGCTATTACGTACGATCGAACCATCGAACATCAAAATTTTACTTACGGCGTAGCTTAGGAATCGATAAGGGAACCAAATGAAAACATATTCCATTTTACTTTCACTGGATCTTTGGAAGAAGAGAAAATTCAAGTTAGTATGAAAATTCATTGTAATCATAGGCATTGAATTTAAAGAGAAGAATCAAATACTTCTTTAATGTAATGTAAATTATTTTTCGCTTTACAATCTTTATTTATTTAGAAGCAATGCCTTACTCAGAAAGTCACAAATCGATAAAAAGTAAACTTGTCCAAAGTTGTAATCTTTAACATATTTTTTGGAAAGACAGTTTGATCGTCACTTACTACTGCATTTGACAATTTCGTGAGTACTTGGCTTGTAAGAGAAGGTGCTACGTTTATAGAATAAGTAATGAAATAACAGGTGTGAAATTCAATTACAAAAATACCAATTAATGATATGGATCTCAATAAGTATGTGTTGTATCTTAATAATTCTATTTTTAAATACTCATTTCTCTGAAATTTCAAATGCTTCGAGAGAGGCCTTTAAAAAAGTAGATTTCTTGTGCTCAAATGAATTATTTCAGTATTAATATCCAGAATTCGGAACATCAATTTTACTTCACTTCTATATCATAAGTAACAAGTAACAAATTCTATTTATGTGAAATATATATTCGTTACAAAAATCATTGAATCCGTGAGAGATCTACCCAAGTATTCTGGGTAGAGAAATAGCAATTTTGTAATGAATAGAGCCATTTAATTGCGGTTAAATATCGCATTCGCAAGGAAAAATGAAAAAAAGATATTTTTCAGGGAAAATTGTGAATTCACACCTATTTATTTTCTATCCTTGTTTTGCTTTAGCATTTAAGAATCAAAGAGGTTCTTGGCAAGACATTAACCTTCATTTTATGTTCTTCCTATCAGTGTAGTATTTTCTTCTGTTAATGGATTTATCGGCAGATGCTTTGCAAATATCGAAGGGAATACCGAGAGCTTTCAGGAAAATGTATCGGAAAAGGTAGAAACCTGCTTTCTTTCCACATACTTCCGTAAGAAAAAACCACCTGGCGGGAGCTTGTATTAGGAATACTGAATTTCAGTTCTGTGTGAATTTAAATCTCTTATGTTTATTTTAAATACGCAAAAGTCAACTTATAATGAAGAAGTTACTTAGTAGTAGCTTAGTGCAGGTCAAAGATTTCAGCGGCTGAGACATTTAAATATTGTCTCATTCTATTTTTACTCGACCAGATTGTAAATATAGTTTATTTCATTATTCTACACCATTTATATACGATAGAATTCGATTTATAAAGATATTTTGAGAAATACGCCTTTAAATGGGCCGTTAGACACTTTAAGTTGCATCAGGATAGTAATCGCTACCTCCGAAACCGAACTACCAGATGAAGGCCAGATCCGGCCAACGGAGGATGCAGAAAGGAGTTTGCAACAGTAAAGCTAAAGATAGTAGTTGAACAGGTGAAATTATTGGATTTCTGAGTTAAAACAGGACTGTTTTTCTCAAATTCCGTCTAATCTTATACAAAATCTCATATATGACATTCGAAACATATCGAAATTTAATTTTTTATTATGATAACTCTGCTTAGTTATTCATTCTGTGTCACGTTTTTAGGAGTGGTTCTTTTTGTGCAACAAAGATGAAAAAGTTTAATTTCTACATATTTACAATTTAAAAAAAAATTAGTTATACTGATTAATACATACTCTTTGCTTCTTTCAATACTTTCAAGATTCTCAAATTTTTATTATAATGTTAATTAAAAGACACAGATAGTGAAATGGTTTGACTATCATGTAATAACATCGCCTAGGGTAATACTGACTCGCGGCTAATTTAAGAATATCTAATAGTCCAACGAAAGACTTCCAGAATGGCTATAAAGAAGTAGAAGTGCATGAAGAAGGCTAACGTGCTGAATTGGGTGAGAAGACGATTTTAGCCATACAGAAAGGAGATGGCACTACAAGATGCTACAGAAATATTAAGAATGGTAGCTGAATACTTCAGCAACCTAAACAACAAGAAAGAAAATGTAGAAGAAGAGAAGCTAGTCAAAATAGGAGATCCTTCCTCTTTTCTCCTTGAAGAAGTAAATGCAGCAATCAAACAGATAAAGAATGGACAAGCAGTGGGAGTAAATAGAGTATTGGTGGAGTCGATGTAAGTTGCGACTGTTTAGTTGACAACCGATGAATTATTCACTGATTGGATGAGGAGAAACTATTTTTTGTATTTATCTAACGAAGCAAGGAAGATCATCTTCGTTCCTGTTGACTGAAGACGAGAGAACAATCTGCATTACAATGGACCACATCCACACGCTACTAAAGAATACGAGATGCTCCCTTCTGAAGACTGAGCTCAAACTTTTAACTCAACAAGTACTTGATGAAGTTCCAGAAAAAAAGGGCAAATGCAGAGTGCTTCCGTCTCATCTATGACTATTGCATTATCTCTTAATATATCTTTAGGAATGGGCTCTATATGTGTCGAACGCGTAGAATGATAATCTTGGATTTCGCTTGAGTGAGCATTCTAAGATACAATCCTGTCTTAGAATCTTCAAATCAGATGTCGTATATTTGGTTTACGCCTTATGGCATTAGGACTCCCTTCTCCAGCTACAAAGTTATGAGGATATTTTATCATTATCTCCCATTTAAAATTAATGGCGGCTATTACGATATTTCGTTTGAAGCACTTCCCGAAAACAAAGAAATCCATAGCCAGGAATAGAAATCATTAATAAATTTAAAAAGCGGGTCGACCATATTTCAAATTATCGTTAATATCCCTTATGATCTGTTTTATTCGACGCCGTTTGTATTTTTTATATAATTTACATTTAGAACGCTGACCTTTATTTGAGGACCTACTTGATATGATTTGGACTCGAAACTCTAGATATAGTATAATTAATCTCTTCCGTAACGTAATATGCAACGTTCTCCCAAAATGTGTCGGAGTTGATACTCAGGCACGTTAAATTCTTCCACTATAGTGAATGACAGAGCATTACAAATCCAGGTATCTTGATATGATGTGTATTCTATGCTAATACGTAGGAGCAAAAAGATATGCCATGTTGGTGCATGATTCTCCTATTTTAAATATATGGCGAACTTTTTTTTCAAGTTTATATGAAGAATTTCCCGAGAGTATATTTAGTTAGCCATATCTCAGTTCGCTAAAGGAAGAAATGAATATATCTGATAAATGAAATCAACTGTTTCCATAGAGATCCTTGGTTCGACGCCAGAGATCCATTTGCATTCTTCCACTGAATATGAATGTGAACCTGAAACTTTTTTTGATGACCTCCCCAAAATGATTTATACTTGAAACCCTGAATTAAGAAAGAGTAGTAGTGTTTGTAAATTAATATGTAGAGACGTTTCCCAAAACGGTTATAGCTTCAATTCCAGACCGGTTATATTTTTCCCATAAGGGTTACACTGAGGTGAGCTTGAGAATGTTTTTTCAAGCATTTTCCAAAGTAATAGATGATTGCGACCAGTTATGAAGGCAGTGGACTTGCTTAGTTATTGAATGCGCCGTTATTAAAAGTTGGGTCCTAATGATTCTTGGCTTTCTGCTGGGTATTCTGAGTGCACTCTTGGAGATACAAGGATGATCTTGTCATGTGATGAAGGCCCTATAATGGTTTAACAGGTAGGATCATTTTCGTGACTATATCCTATTTTTGCTAACTTAATGGTGATTTGAAGGCTCATATAAGGCGGTAATATCGAGGTATATACATACGCATAAGTAAAAGTCGCTCGTTTACCTACTGCTAGCTAATGGCCTGGGCTCGAACTTAGAAAATTTTGAGAGATGTCATAACACATCGCAATACGTAAGTGACTCCTCCAATTATGTATCCTAAAGTTTCAAATCGAAATAATATCGGGAAGGTTTTCAAAGTAAGTACCGCGTTTCTCATAAATATCCTACAAAAGGACATGTAAAACGCACTGGCATCGAACCAATGGTCATTAGGGAAACGGTCAACTTCGTATATAAAATGTATTCATAATCCGAATGAACATTCCGCGTATAGGTTCGTATCTTATTGGAAAGTGCCTAGTAAAAAATATATGAAATCGCGGCGTTGTATTTTAAATGGAAGATGATTGCACCGACCCGGTATCGAACCCATGATCATTTAGCGAAATATGCTTGCGTTGTGGTAGAGAAGAAAGCGTTATCTCAAGACTATCAATTCTATATGCATCCGGTAATCGACTCGAATAAATTTTCGAAAATTCGCGCTATGTATCCTTATGGGAAAATCGAGGTATTGAGGGACTCCCTGATAGCCGTGTGGGCAGCGCGTTCGACTTCAATGAAAGCGGTCCCGGGTTCGATTCCCGGTGGAAACCCACGTCCGAATTGACCTCAGCTGTCGAAGCACTTTTCACAATACTACTACCACTACGAGATATGGAGACCTTCTGGAATCGTACCAACGATAGGCTAGTTATAGTTCGAAATTAACCCAAGATGAGTATATACATGGGTGATTTGAAAAGTTTCGCCATTTCTCGACATGTTTTCTGAAAATTTCTGAAAATTTTCTGAAGATTTCTGAAAAATCTGGGGTCGGAAACTTTTCAGACCACCCTCGTACATATACATATATGAGTATATACATTTCCACCATTACTCCCATAGTAACCGACCCCCATTACTTTGGGAAGTGCTCATAAGAACATTCCCAAACTCAACCCCAACGTATTTTTAATTGGAAAACGTAACCGACCAGATGTTTACCATTACGGGAGATGTCGTTACGTATTACGTTGTGGAAGGGACTGCTCTATCCTGAATTTCTAGTCTAGATCGAATCTCGCTTCTCAACAATGTTCCCCTTAGAGCCGCCCTAGGGCGTGTGGCAGGGGGTGCACGCACTCCCCTATTCTCATCGATTACTTCCGCTGTCGGAAAAATGAGTTCCTGTTGCGGATAGGGTAATGGCTCGAACTGCTTGAATTCGCGGAAAGTCCTTAAAAAGACTTATCTTAGTCTACTTCTGTTGATATATACTCATTGTCAGATCTGTCAAAGTAGCGGGGAGGTTGTACGAATCCGATTACGTTCTGCGCAAGCTTACTTTCTATAAAATTATCAAAGAATGAGTCCTTAAAAAGACTTCTCTTAGCATCTATTGTCGTTAATATATACACATTACTTTCTCTAAAATTTTCAAGCAAGCACAACCTTATCTACTTTCTACCAAGGATTCTCAACTGTGTGTGAGGGTATCTTCTTAACGATTGTCTTTTTATCGTATGATTTTTTAACAAATAACATATCTCGTCTTTTTATCGTAAGATTTTTTAACAAATGACGTATCTCTTTGCGTTGAACTTTCTCGAGTTCGTGCGTACCCGTTTCATCTACTGGATCCCATACAAAAAGTAAAATTCCGTGGTACGACATCTCTATAAGCGATAAGGCCTGGCCAGGCGGTATACACCGTGGTCAGCGCATCGACTCCCACACCGCCGTACTTGGCTTTTTAGGTCCGGATCTGCTATCTCTTCATTCTTATAGGATATTCATCACGATGAAGGGTGGGTTTCGACAAATGTTCACCCCCACCGGGAATCGAACACGGGATCGTTCCCACCGTAGGATAACGCGATGCCAAATAACCCTGAGACCTGCCGGATCCCGTATACTTGTCGCGTATTCCATGTGAGGCACCACCAAGGTGGAATGGCATCGCTCTCTAACCTTTCCATCCATCGACAATACGCTTTATAATGCTGAGCTTTTTACGTGTTTTGCCGCACAATTTTCTTCTTATTATTTTTATTAGTTATTTGTGAGAGATTCGGGTGGCATTTCTTTGTTATTCGTGCATCAGAAAAATATCAGATAATAAGCGCAATGCCATCGGATTTAAAAAAAAATGTTGTTAGAGGAATAGAATTTGTATCGAAAGCGACTTCTCATCAGATGGTCCTGTGTTTGACGTCGTGGTGATACAAATCGTTTTCATGAGATATTTAGTATTGGGTATGAATTCAGCCCCTGAAATTTTATCTTATTCAGCTTTACCAGAATTAATGTAAATTTACATGTTAAAATTTTTCATATTTATTATATAAAATGACTCTATGACTTTATATAATACTTTATAGAACTAATATGGAAGACATTCAGCATAGGCAAAAATCAATTCTTAATGGCATCGTGCAATTAAATCAAGTTTAAATATAAACATAATCGAAGGAAAAATAAGAAGGTGATTTTTTCGAGAAAATTGGGTGCAGAATATTATTTGTTTCGAACCGATCAATTTGGGTCTACCATTCAAGAAAGAAGATCTTTTCTTATATCAAAATCTTCGTCGTGGAATCTACTTTTCACGTGAATTATTCACTTTGCTGTTAAAAATTTTGGGTAAGAGTCTTTCGGGAAATTCTATAAGAAGACGCGAGTTTTCGGGAAAATGCAGGGAGAAATGTAGTCGCCTGCTACTTTTCGTTCAATTTTCGTAAGAAAAAACTTCCAGCGGGAAAGTTTCTCAGAAAATACTGAAATTATTTTCTGTGCAAATCAAAATCCTCTAAGTTTATTGATAACGTCAAAAAACGAATATATATTTCGAGGGTGGCGCGAAACACGCACGGCTGAGCGAGCAGCTGTTATGCTGCCGATCCTTATATTTTTCGGAATGCTCGTACTTGCTGCTCTCCTCGATTAGATCAACAACTACAGTTTTCATGATTACAGGTCAATAAATTGACCGAAGATAGGGAATTTCAAATTTTAAAAATTATATATAGTATATTATATATGGTATATTATAACTTATAGTTGATTTAGTTATTAAAGAAAAGGATGGCGGAGTTATTACGAAGAAGCGTTCCAAGGAACCGATAGCCACTTCGGCCGTTCCTTCTAAAGTATAACAATGGATGCCCGCAGCCCCTGCCATACGCCACACCCACTTGCACTCTCGATATACGGCGAGCTCTCGGCCGTTGACGCCTGACTAGCGCGTACAGGCGGGGGAGCGCACTTGGGGAGGATTAAACATCGAATATGGCGCGTTGTCATCCCATTTAACTCCATTCGAATGCCTCTCTACATATACATAAATACCCTGCAATTCGATGTAAACACTGACCGTTTGAGCAATTTCTTTAGTTTGTTGTATTGTGGAAGATTGAGTCCTAAAAACGGTTTGTTGTAGAATCTCTCTATTATGCTATTGTAAGTATCATGGGGTCGCATAATACCGATTACGCCCCCTGAAAACGTACTTTCTCCGGATTTATCAAGCGATCGCAACTGCTTTCTTTCCGAGGATTCCCAGTCTGCGTCTGAGAGCATCTTCGTAACGCTCGGTGTCTATCGTAGCACTTTTTAACAGAAAGTATCGCTTTGCGTGCACTTTCTCGAGTAAGTTCTATATCTAATTTCCAATCGTCGTATTCAGTGGTTATTTATCGCTTTGGTGAAAGTGCAGGGTGGTTACTTTGCGCAATTCAAAAGCAGTTGCATCGAATAGTTGAGGGCGGACGCAAGGTCGTCAGGTCATTGACCCCAAACCATACACACGCGCCTGCCTCTTCCCCTTTTCTCGTCTTCCCTTTCCTTTCTTCTTCCAGCCTTCCTTCCTTCCAATTCATAATATCCTATTCATTTTCGACGCTCTCTCGTACGAATGCATGTAACAATCCCGTACCTACTCCATGGATGTTATGACGTCTATGTACTTATGCTGGGAGATTGTTTCTTTATTTATTGACTAAGATTGTTTATTTATCGTGTCTTGGGTCCGCCGGAGAAGAAAATTACAGGGAATGTGACAATCTTGTACATTCTCCATGGATATTATGACGTATATGCACTTAGACTGGAACATTGTTTGGAAGATTTAAACTAAGATTATTTAGTAACTATGTCTTAGGTTCGCCAGAGAAAAATATTACAGGGCTTGTGACAATCCTGTACTTTTTCCATGGATATTTCGATGTCTCTGTACTGAGACTGAGATATTGTTTCGGAAATTTAAACCAAGATTATTTATTTGCTGTGTCTAAGGGTTCTCCAAAGAAAAAAATGACAGGGCTTGTAACAATCCTGTACCTTCTCCCTGGGATATTTCGATCTCTAATGTCTAGCCGTTTAGATGCGCTTAGGATAGCGCATTGTTTCGGAAATTTAAGATTATTTATTTATTGTGTTTTAAGTTTGTCTGACAAAGATGTTACGGGGAAAACATTATTATGAATTACACAAAATCAGTCATAAATCATACTTATGCATAAATGAGAAGTTTATATTTATTGTTTACTTATATCTTCAACGACGCCCGATTAGGAATACCTTTAGTAATAACCCCTTCTTTAGGATAAAGAATATCACCTTATCCTCGATGCACCTCCAAATTCCGCCGGTTTAATCCTCTATTTAGTTTCCCAGTCCATAATCGCTCTTTTCAAACGGTTCATTCTTTCGCTATCGCACAATTGGCGATATGAGCCTTATCGCACAATGAACCTTATCTCGAGGAGCGTAATGCCGAATTTACGTCAAATTTTCATTGGTCGCGTACGGCCAATATTAATTCCATAAGATCGGTGGGACGATCAATCCCCACGCATCCACGCGCGCTCTCTCAAAAACCACTGTCCGACGCCTCCACGTGCCGACTTTCGGAGGAGTCGCTGCCCTCGGCTCCCCCCTCCCCCAGATCCCCCCCATCCCTCGCCCAAATTGTAGGTCGGCGGCGTGTGTGACGGAATAACAGCTCCAAAACGCCTGAACAAGGGCCTCGTGCGGACCCGACCTTGCCGAAAACCTCGGTCCGTAGGGCACCGGAGGCCTTCGAAAGCGGTCTTAGACGGCGGTGTCTATCCGGGCGAATTGCGGAACTAACCTATCGTAAGGCGGAGTGGGGATTTGCCAATTTGCACCAAAACCGAAAATGGCGATTTGGGAAGAGAAGATGGCCGCTCTTGCACTCGCACCGACGAGAATCATGTTTTATTCTTTTGACGATTCGTTGGGTCGCGAAATGGCGGACGGAATTGCGTAAGGACGGTTGTTTCGTGACGTTTCGCGAGGATGGGGTGTTTAGGAGGGTTATTCCGTTTTTTTTCGAACGGGGCTTTTGAATCGGATGAGAAACATGCTGGGGTCGTTGGATGAGTTTACACAAATTTTTTGACATTTTAAAAAGTTTTAACAATGAAATTTATGGTAAGAATTGTAATTTTCCCATCCCAATTTCGCCCGAGAATTCATGAGATTGGGTGTACGCAATGCATTGCCGATTGAGGCCAACTTAAACTTATCTCTATTAGAAAGTTGAAAAAGTGGTTTATATTAATATAAAATAGTTGGTGTCATCCGCAAGAAGCGTACATACGCTATGGAGAATATCTCCTCTTCTTCGATGAGAATGAAATTCTAAAATGGAGAATAAACGAGAGAACTAACTCAATAATATGATAGATAAACTTAAAATTTTATCGGACATTTCTTCACGACATGAAGAAGACGAATTGGAGGGGAATGTAAACGAATATGTTTTATTTTGGTTGGAAACGGAGAGTGAATAGAAGCGGATTTCATTCGGCGCTTATTCAGTGGCGAGTGCCGAAAAGTTGGCCCCCCGCGCATCGGGGAGGGGGGGAGGGAGGGAACGAAGAGGGGGGGAGTGGCAGAGGTAAACAAGGGATGGAGAGGAGTCAGTCCAAAGGAAATCGCAGATTGTGCCGCACTGCCAAGGACAAGTGTAGTGGTAGATGAAGTGACTTAGGTCAGTGGTAGTTGCGATCTTTTCTGGAATGTGCCATAGAGTGGATGGAGACAACCATCGCCCTACCAATAGCGTACGTACCACAATCACCCCAATTACTTTATTTCTAATTTTCCGTTAGAATTCCCCAAGTCCGCCATTATGTTTATCGAGTGCGCTCCCCGAATCGCGAGTGTTTTCTATGGAAATGGTGCTCCTCCGTGTCCTCCAGGGGCGTTTTTTTTCGAGTGCGGCCACGGAAAAGTGTTTCTTCCTTGTCCCAGGACCGTCGGAAGCGGCGCGAGAAGGGAGCTTCTTAGGCCGCCCGCGGCTGGTCGCCACCGTCGCCCTCCCCTCGCCATCCCCACCGAGTGCCCGGTTGCACGAGGTCGGGCGAAAACCGCTCCACGTGGAGGCCTTCCGATGGGTTTTTCACTCCCAAGCGAGAAACCACTCCCCGGGCCTCACAACTTCTTTGATAATATTTACGAATCCACCGATGCGTCGGCTGTAGCGATTGTGGCCGCACTTCTTTTCCCCACCCCCCCGTCCTTTCCCCTATCATCAGCAGGGTTTTAATATGCGCGATCTTTTTGTACACTTGTCGAATATGGTGTTAGAAAGGATCGGTCGGAAATTCCGTCGAAATCGCTACGTGTTTCTCGATCTCCCGAGAGAAGTTTCTCCCGGAAATTCCTCTTTCACTTCTTAACTTTTCCAAAAGAGTTAAGTGTTGCCCTTAAAAGTCGTTTTTCGGCTAACCGTTCGCTTTATCGCGTCGAAAAAAGGAAAAACTAGACGATCGCAAATGTAAAAGAAGTTTCCCGAAAACGAATCGATCTATTGAACTTCGTTATAATTCCGTTTACTTGTGCATCGCTCCTGGAATAAACTTCGAAGTGTTTGATTCTCCTATGAACTCGTCGTCGACATCAATTTCAGCGACGTTTTCGGCAAACGGGGCTCTATGGCAACGCCGAGCAAACGAAATTCGCGTCGACAAAAAAAAGGTGCGCAGTTCGAGGAAAATGGACTAAAAATCGGAGAAATAAACTCGTTAGGCTCGAATTTACAACTTGCTGAAGGAATAGCACATTCGGAAGATCAATTTGCGCATTTTAAAACCACGAAACAAACGCTTTTTGGGGTCAAAATCCGCAAATTTGCGAATTTTGGCGTCTCCAGCTCTCGTTCGCCGTTCTCGCGAGGAGGGCGTTTTCCCCGGCCGCCAACGAGCGTCGCTGCGATCGCTTTGCTCTTTTTGCGCAAGAAAAGGATTATTGGCGTAGTGAAATGGGCGGAGCGCCGATAGACGACGCCTTCGCTTCCTCATCCGAAAGCTCTTGCTCATGCAAAGAGAGGCCCTTTTCGCGGGGCCTCTTCCTCGTCAGAGGCCCCAAAGACGCCCACTTGCGAATCGCCCCCTCGATCGCAATTTCAGAGTACGTAATTTTCGATATCCGCTCGCGAATTCGGGTTTCGCGAATTTCTCGGTCGCCATTTCTATCTGTGGCGCTTTCTCTACGCCAATACCTATTCGGCGATTGAACTAATAGGCTTAGAATGAACGTTTACGTTTCTTTCTGACGTTTAAGTTAATCATTTCTTTTTCGTTCTCTTTTTGAATCCCTGTCACGTCAGAGGCGGATCCCGTGGGCGTGATGAGTCGCCCGAAATTTAGAAAAGAAGGCGAAAAATAAATGGTGACGTTTAGTATGAATAGGAGAGAAATGGAAGAAGATTTTGATCGGTGAGTGACGTACGCGATAGACGTAAAGAACGGTGGCCATATTTGGTTTATAATTCGCGTAATTTACCTCAGTAAAGCACAAATTAGAACATTAGAGTAATGGCGGTGGCGAACCACGAAAGTTGAACTGTCATCGTGTCTCGATTTCTTATAATATCACATTTTTATTTGTTGCTTGTCATGTTAACGAAGCTCCTCAGCCAATCTTAGATTTCTTAGACAATTAATTAATGTTCTAATATATTCCAAACAAAATTACTATCTCACCGCGAATTTTTATAAATTGAAATTTTTTTCGCTCTTTTTAAGCCTTAATTTTTATCTTTTTGAATGACATGAAAAAGGAATTTCCCATTTGCAGTCATTGGCGTTAGAATGGCGACAGCTTCGGTGGCGTATCACCAGATGGCGATGCGATAGCTTCTCTTCATTCACTCCGATCTGTCTCGAATTCATCACGATTCGTTGCAATCGATGGATGATTTTAAAATATACGAAGAAATAAGACGGAAATCGGCCATTTTTGTCTTTCCTCCACGCTAGTTTTAAATTGTTAAACATTTTTTAATATTAATGTTCAGCGATCGTAAATTTCTCCTCAAATTCCTTCTGTCTGACGCCATCCTTCCCAGAAACAGTTTGCGAACGCGGTTTAATAGCCTCGAAATCCATTTTCTCTGACGCAATTGTACGATTCCATCTTTTGGTCACTAAACTCCTCTCTTACATTAATTTCTGTTTGTCACGTATCGCTCTATTCGTCAAATATATAAATAATGGCGGAATGAGCATTTCTTTCGCTTAAAAGCGTTGTCAAACATACGCCGATAATGTTTATATGCGTTATTTGCATGAAGGGGAAAGGACATTGATTCGGTTGGTTTGACGAGCGTCGCTTTGAATAGATGGACGCTCACGCACTTCGACGTGTAAATGAGGAATAATCGACAATGTTCATGTGATACACTACGAAGATTAGAAGCTAATATACAGTAATAGGGAACTAATGAGGAAATACCCTTTCGTACATGCAATACTTGCTATCTTTCGGATTTAATAAAGTATCGAGATGTGAGAAATGAAAAGAACAGAGATTTCCGTCGATGAGATGAGCTTTTTTCTCAACTTTCGATGGAAAAATTATGAGAAGTGTAAAAGCAGCAGATGGCCATAAGTCTAGGGTGATATTTTTAAGAATATCTATCTCACCTACCTCACACTCATAATAATCGGTTTCCTCCTTCCCCATACGTATTGGACCATGTTAATTAATGCATGACAGGTATCTTTCGGATTCAGTTAAGTATCGAAGTATAAGAAATGAATGTTCTCATACTTATGTTAGTTACTGAATAACAAGTCATGTGAACGGTTTAGAAATTAAATGAAACTGATTGTCATTTGATGCATATGGAGATTACGGAAACAAAAAGCCTTACATTCAATTCGAAATTTTCTAGAAAATCTATCATCTTCTATACTTCGTCATGGAGTGACCACGTATTTAGCCCTGTATATTACTTACGGGGGAATGACGCGAGTGGTTGTAACTTTTGCATAGAATAGGAGAGTTGGCGATGATTGATTTTAATGACATTCAGAATAGAGCGAAATTGATTTCTGATGGAACAGTGCGAACAGCGCGCGCCGCTCTCACGTAAGTAATACACGGTGTCATAAGATTTACGTAGTCTCTTCATGACGTTGTGAGAAGTATTGAGGAAGATAGATTTCCAGGAAATTTCGAACGGAGTTGAATACAAGGTTATTCATTTCCGTAATCTTCGTATACATCGTAACTGACAAACAGTATAATTTAAACTTGACAGATTTTGGCGATACCTGGCGGAACTCCTTCATGATCATACACAAATCACATTTGTGTGTGATCAGTATCATTTAATTTCTAAACTGTTCACATTACTTGTTATTCAGTAACTAACATAATAATGTGAAGATTCATTTATTATATTTCGATACATAACTGAATCCGAAAGATACCTGTCGTGCATTAATTTACACGGTCCAATATGTATGGGGAATGAGGAAACAGATAATTATGAGATGAGGTTAATATTCTTTAAAATATCACCCTAATAATATGACTATATCAGCTGCTTTTACTCTTTTCATTCGATTTTCATCGAAAGTTGAGAAAAGCGCTAATCTCACCGATAGAAATCTATTCTTTTCTTCTTTTATATCTCTTTTGTGGTGAAGTCTTTGATCATCGTCCTACGTTTTTAGCGTAAGGCGAACGCATCTACATCTACATAAATACTCTGTAATGAGGTTAGATTTAAGGTTTTAGGGTTAGATGTAAGTAGAGATTCTTGTAAGTCTCGATCTTGCCCGGAAATAAGGAAGTTATTATTGTTATTATTATAAAGAGGTGACACGAAAGAGTGATCCCGGATTTTAACGTTTTTAATTCTCGAAATTGACTTAGAGAAGTTAAGTATGTTTGATGTTCGACGTAAAATGCCAACCTCAATCCAACGCAACATTATATATTACAAATAAATTTAAGAATACGAAAAAATAGTCAATCCCTGATTTCAGTATATTTTTCACCATTATAAATATTGATTCAATATCATATCTGCTGCCACGTCTTCGTCTATTTTCTAAAAAAAACTAGAATAACCTTTACAACATTTCGGAGGTGTCCGTTTGTCCGTTCGTCTCTCTCTTGTATATTTCAGAAACGGTATCATGTATTGTGCTATTAGGATCACTCCGTTGTGTTTATTAACGTAGAAATCCATAAGATGTACATTATATACCCTGTAAGCTGTCTTTCGGCGATTGGCAGGGGAGTTAATACAGAGTGTTTGAGCTACTTCTTTAGCTTGTTGTTATGTACTGGATTTACTATAAACCAGACCCATTCTCACTATATACTCCGTTTGATAGAATTCTACATAAATCGGCAAGTCGCAGAGAGTAGAGTTTGTTCTTCTCTTTGTTATTATCGCATATGGTTCGTTAAAAGAACGAGTCCTTCAAACGACTTGTCTAAGCATCCATCCTTCTTATTTAACCCTCATTGTCGGATCGGCAGAAGTAGCAAGGGGGTCATATGATACCGATTACGTACTCTGCAAACGCGCTTTCTTTGAATTTATGAAGCAATCTCAACCTTACTTCTGGTCAACTTTATTTCTAGTATTCTGAACCTGCGTCAGAGAGCATCTTGGTAACGCTTGCCTTTTTATCTCATCATATTTTTACAAATTTTTGCGCTGCACTTTCTCGAGTTCACGAGCACCCGTCTCAATCGTTGGACCCCGCATATTTTCCGCGTATTTAAGATGGGACCTGACCTAGGTGAAATAACATAGCTCTCTAACCTTTCCATCTCATCTACCGAAAATACGCTTCGGAAAGCAGATTTTTTTTACTTGCCTTATCGAAGATTTTATCGCATGGCATTATCGCGCTCCAAATACATCGAGTTACGCCATTAATTATATAATTAGAGAAATTTTTGGATGGAGAAAGTTCGCGACGAAGATCAGTCGTGAGTGATTGATGGAATGGAAGCGGTATTGATGCACGTCATGCGTAAATCTAGTAATGTCATGTGCGTGCGTACGTATGTGTGCGCACGTAAGCGAACGTCTGGTCGGAATCTGAGAAGAGATTCGCCGCATCGGCAAAAAGTCCATTACGCTAATCGTGCGAACTGACCTTTCGCAAATGCGTTCCTTGTGTTCGAGCCGTTTGCCGGAGTGTCCGCTGCGAGGCGCTGCGGTCGAGCGTAGTTCCCCTTTGACGGCGCTCCGGTCGCCACTCTCACTTTCGTGCGCATGTAAACAAACGGTCGTCAGGCCATCGCGCGCACTCCACACGCAGATACTGTTCGTCTTTTGGTCCCGCCGCACGAGGCGTACCTCCCGAGGGTCGCCCGGTCATGGACGACCCAGTGCTCGTCTCGCCACCGCCATCCGCGACCAGGAGAAGAGGAAGGCCCGCCCTGCAAGGTGCGCACTTCTTATTGAACACCTCTTCCGGATTAACCGATACGTATTTGGTGCGTACGTGACGCTGCCTTGACCCACATCCGCCGATTAACCGGCCTTCGTTTTTAACCGTCCCCGTCCGGCTCGAATTGTCCCCTTCGCGATTCCGTCCCTATCTGTTTGATCCGGTGTCGGGCGAGGGAAATACGCCGTTGGGTGTCCAATTTTTGTCAATTTACGGGATTGATTTAGCGGTGTTTATGAAGCGGCGTACACTGGGGGACTGGCTTCGAATCCCCGCGCGCTTTATTCGTGAGCGCGGGATCGATTAAGTTGTGTGATTATTCAGAGGCGTGGGTGGACACACGTACTCCCCACGACACCCAGGTTATCGAGGCAATTAGTGTTTTTAGTTTTGTCCCCGATTCCGGATCGCTCGGTACATTTTTGCCGGATTTTTCATTTGGGTGACAAGCGCTGTAGTGACGCTCCCATGTTCTACATTTATCATATTCTCGATGAATGTTTGTTTTCGTTGCCATCGGCGACCGCAGGATGTGTTTAAATTGGACGACTCGATCATTCGCTGTATAAATTGGACGATCGGCATGTCTTTTGCTACGCATTTTAAAGGGAGATATGGACCGCGTCACGGAGCGGATTTCGGGTTAAAATTTTCCTATGCGGTAGCCTACATCCAGTTTAAATTTTAAAACGATTTTCTAACTCGTTGGCATCCCCAGGAATGACAGTATTTAGCTTTTTTTAATGAAGGATTTCATACCCGAAGTGTCGAAATGGGCATTTTTCGGATCCGATTTCAAATGTCACGAAAAAGCTATTTTATAAATGAATGTGGGCCGAGATGAGCTTCCCGACACAATTACCGAAAGCGCTTTGCCTACTGCGCGTCACACGTCGCGGGATAATTGACAGTTTAGAATTCATCACCTAAATTTAACTAAATTTTCGATTTATTTCAGTTAGCTTAAATCCTGTGAAACTTTACTCGAAAACCGAGACGTACCGAATTTTCTACTCGAAAATCGTGTGACATTGAATTAGCAGGACTTGTTAAAAATTTAAACTGCTACACCTGGTATAAATAGTTGCAATAAAAAAATATCAAAATTATTTCTTTAATTAAAATTTCCGCGCATGATGCTTCCGTGCAATGCATGGTTATGTCATACGCTCAAAGGTAGCCTACTTATGTAGAGTGTATAGCGGTGTATAGTGTGTTTGTATAGCGGTGCTACGAATTGAAGTTTACACTCAATTTTTTCTGTATAATCTTTGTATTCGTTGTTATACAATTCCATATTCTGCACTTAAATCTTAAAAGCGACATTATGTTATACAGTGATTGATAACTTCCGATAAGCTTCCACTTGAAATGCGAAACTTACGAAAAGTGCACCTTATTTCCTCATCCGCGGAGGTGAAATTTTCTTCTAATATTATCATTACTGCTGCACTCTTAATCTAGGGCTAGACAAAAATTTACTCTATGATACTCACGGTACCGATCATGTGAGATAGTGTTAAAATAAAAGCCTAGGCAAATAGAACATCTTCATTATTAATGTCAGGGATAATTGTTTAATTCTATCATTTTAATGTTAGTAAATATTTGAAATTAATATTATTAACACCATACGAAGAATTAGTCCCAAATACGGAACAATTATCCATTTATTCATTTTTCCCCGAAGAAAACTTAGATAAAGCGGCACTTCCGAAGTTGACTCATATTACGACACTTTTACGAAGAAAAACGACTGAAACAGGACGAATGGAACTTAAGATAGTCGTAAACAATTTTCGTACAAAATATGCGAAAAAAGTTGGTTCGAAAGCGGTCCTTCACATGCTTCGATTAATCGCCGATCATATTTGTAAATCCATCGCAATCTGATAAGCGTTCATTCCTTGGAAACCGGCTGTTTGTGTTTTTTATTTTCATTTTTTTCGTGTGTAATTTCCGTGTTTTATCGTCGGTTGAAGAGGTATTTTCGTCACATATTTTCAGGGAAAAGAAGGAAATGCTTGTAAAGAGTGACGATGTTAATAAAATCGGTGTTTCTCCTCACTCTCACCTGCACAAACGCTAGCGATTATAGATTAATTTACTCCGCATCACTATTTCCGGGGCCCCCAGAGAGGGGGATCCCACTTTTTAAGGGGCCCCGTTCTAAAAAGGGAATTTTAGTGGGAGTCGTGCGGTGTAGAAAACATCGGAAGATGACGCTTGATTCGCATCGCGTGGGCTTAGGAAGCGGGGCCCATTTTCACCCGGGGCCCCCTTTGATTGACCGTCACGGTCGTGGTCGCACTCCCGCATATGCACGTGATTCATTATTATGAGGGAATTTCGTTCGGAATGGTAAATATTTAGGCGTAGTGACGTAAGGGAGAGAGTGGCGTGGCCGAGGATCGATGGCCCAATACGGAGGCCCACAAAATGCGGCCCGCCCATCAGATGCGGACCGCCGATCGGGTAGATGTTGTTCTCCGGATGAGCCCTACGTGACTCCTGTCAAATTACTATTTATACATTATTGATCGCATTTGAAGTACTCACCGTTTATGTTCAGCTATGTACGACAACTTCTGCACGTACTCCTTTTCGAGTATATTTTCAACAATTTTATTAGAGTCCACTACTCTAAAGAACCCTTTCTCTCCAATTCATCGTGAAACACGGTGTTTTTAATAAAATAAACTGTGATTGTGTTTTGTTGCTTTCTTTGGCGCCTTTTTATGTCGTTCTTTGTTACGAATCTACGTCTACATATTTATATTTTAGCCGCTTTTCGGTGTGTGGCAGGGGGTGCTTACACTCTACTTCCTGAATCGATTATTTAAGCGTGTTGATTTCGGTAAATTATATCCTTGAATCGACTAGTTTTAATTTTTCTAATTTTCCTCCTCAGAACGGCCTATGTAACATGGAGGGTGCATAATGTCTCCTACATATTCTACGAACGTACTCTCTGAATTTATTGAGTAAGTCTGATTGAATCATTTTTTTATAACGATTTCCATCCTGTCTCCTAAATCATCCGTTTAACGCTCACCGGCTGTATTGCAGTTCTTTATTGCCTTTCGTTGTACATTTTCTAATTCACGAAGGCAATACGTGTTAACAAGACCCCTTACACTTCATGCATACTCAAGGTGAGGCCTAACTAGCGCAAAGTAACATCGCTCGCGGACTTTTTCTTCGCTCCCCTACTTTTCGCTTGACGCAACCGAGTTCTTTTAAAATATATGTCTACGTTTATAATTAACCCCAGGTTACGTTATTCGTGGGGGTTACTCCAAAATATCACACACTATCGACCGTTGAAAAGTTTCACCTAAGAGGCTGTATAAATAATCATTAGCTAAAGATATTTTCAGTTTACTATAGAACATTTTTGGATCATTTTTACTTCGAAAGGGATACGAATAGCAAAATATTTTTTCTCGAAGAGCTACTAAACATATGCCTATGTTAATTCCTAATTCATCGCGACATTTCATAATTATATCTAAATAATTCGAAAGGGTTAATCTATCTTCTCCACGTTCTATTTCTCTGTTAATTACCGCATTTCCGTCCGTGGAATAAATCATTTAGGACATTTGCTTTGTCTTTGTTAATTACATTTCCACTGTTATCTTTTATGGAAGTACCGTTTGCACTTTGGACCTCACGCGGGCACGGCATTGGGTCGCGTTATTCGAGTGTTTTCCGAGTACGCAAAGGAAAGAGGTTGTGTAATCATTCGCTCGAGTACCGAATTCGATTCCAGGGAGGCCCTCCATTTGTTTCCAGAGCGGCGTGAGTGTCCATTCATGAAATAAGTGCTCACGAATTGATGCGCGCGCAGCGGCTTTCATCCCAACTGTCATCGCGTCACTGCAACGAAAAATGAACAACGTAATCGTGTGCAGTATTTCCCTCCAAGCGAGAAATGAGAATAAAAAAGCGCATCTCGACGCGGAGAGTAAAATGAGAATTTGAGAAGTCGCATTTGATCGTTGTTCGTTGGAGGTTATAGAGAAGTGAATATTGGGTGGAGAAGTAGGAAAAAAGAACGTCGATGAGAATATTGTGTGAGTGTTAATTGAAGGCAGAGAAAGTGCAGGAGAATAGAACGAAACTCAGTTTTGAGAGATAAGGCATACAAATGAGCGTGAGAAGAATACGAGTGGTGCATAATAAAATAGTTAGATGTGCAGTTAGGGATTATGAAGATAATGGACGCACGCACTTGCGCGAGCGAGAATTCATTTGTTTAGAAAATTATTTAGTTTAATTTTAGAAATGCGCGGTGGACGATTCTACTTCGTGAACACAATAGTGATTTTCGTTTAATGTTTATCGAGGTGAATATTTTTCTCCGGGGAGGGATATTCCTAGTAGATTTTACCGCGTTTTATTGCCGGATAGATCCGACCCTATTTGTAGCCAAAAATTGTATGTTGAACGAATTAAAAGATGAGTTTTAAGTATTTCTGCGAGTGTTCGAAGAGCTTAATATAAAACGCAAGAGAAAACTTTAAATGAATAATAAATAATGTAAAAAATTAATATGTAGAACTTCAAGGTAGTATTGATACGAGAAAAGGTCGAATTGGGCAAATTCCGATAAGTAATGTGCACATTTTAGTGAAAAAAATCGCATTCTTTCGTTTCATTGCAATATCCTTTCCCCAATCAGTATTTTCTCGGAATAGTTCAAGTTTTCTACACCTGTCGTCTATTTGGACGTAGCTGAGCGAAGCTTATCGTCGACGAAACAGACGATATGTAAGGGAAATCACTTTGTCACGATAAATGAATCGATTGCAGCGGCAATTTGAGAAAGTGCCGCCCACCGGTGCAGTGCATTCGTGCAGGAATGGGGGCAGCTCATTGGCGGACTCTCTCGGCCAATCGGATCGCAGCGGCCGACAAATTACGTCTTTTATTCGCCAATCGAGAAATGCGAAGGCGGAGACCGTTGGAAAGACGTTCAAATGCACCGCAAATCCCAAGCACCGGGTTTTCTCGGAGTAAATGTATCACTGGGTCGCAATTGAAGAAATAAACATGGCGTAGATTCTGACATTTCGCGATTTCCTATCACTTCAGAATTGTCATTTTTACGATGCGTTGGTATTTTGTTTCCCGCTATTATTGTCCACTAATGCGGCATTTGACTGTTGCGAAAATTATACTTTTCCACGATATTTCATCGGCTGAAATTTTTTCAGATTTCTCTGGACACGTGCCTCTATTATTTTTCGACTTTAGTATTTATCTGAGAATTCAATTGGCCTAATTAGGTATTACAATAATGGGGATTATGTGAAGCTAAAATTATGAGAAAGAAAGGGGTTAATATTGAATATTTTTAAAGCGCGTCAAAACTTAAATGTGTAAATAAATCCGAGGAAAGGCATAGAGAGGGGGGGCCCAGATAGCCAAGTCGGTAGCGCTGTCACCTTCCGCGAAAGCGCTACCGGGTTCGATTCCTGGTTATAGTCATTATGTGTGAATTGACGTCGGCTATCGGCGCATTTTAATGAATTTTACATGTACAAAAGATGGAATCTAAGACATGCAATGAGGAAAATTGATAAGAAAAACGTTTATCGAGACCGGGAATCGAACCCGGTTCTTCCACTGCCCGGGCGGATGTTCTAACCAGTTGAGATATCTTGCGGAAAATTCGAGGCCTACTTTAAGATATTTGACTAATTACTGATCGAAGTCAGTCGTACAATTGTGAAACGCAACAGCTTCGGATCGATTTCATTTTTTTTAGTCCTTCGGATGTTCTTCTATTGATGTGAAACGTGGATCGATAAGATTGCATTTGTTTGTTAATGCGAGGGACGATTTTGCTTTTTTATCAGTAATCTTTGCCGGATAATCGACGGATGTTTTGAAAAATCCATCCCAACCTCTTCTATTAATAATATAATTATATAAAAGTGAAGTGCGTTGAAACCGCTCTCTTTAGCCGCCTTTCTCAGCGCTTCGCACCTTGTCCGCCTATGGCGCCACCGTCGCTTTTCCAGATCGATACGCGTCGCTTGTTTTCCTGTCGAAGAGACATCTATGCCATGACTTCTGAACTTCGTTGGCCTCAAAATGCCGCCACAATTAAAAAAACTTTTCGGGAATTTTTTTATCATTAAACGAAAATATGTTGAGCCATGAACTTGTGTTCTCAGTAGAACTGAGTGAGTTTACTTTGGCATTTGATGAAGTCGGCCTTGGGTTCGAATCCCGTGAAGGACCGTGACTTAGATTAAAAATGTGTCCTTCTATTTCGTAAGGACGTTTGCGGCAGGATCATTTCTCTGAAAAAAGTAATTCTACGGATAGCGTAGGCGACGTATTGTACGAATTATACCGTAGTTACCACTATCACAGTCTTTAGGATACTATTAATCTATCCCTGACGTCAGGGCCGGCCGATTAGCATATGATTGAGCGCTCACTTGCTATTTAGTTATGGAAAGGTGAAGATAGAGGCGCCCGCGTAAATATGGGCGCCCTATAACACATCTAAATACCTCTTTGCATTTCCACCTTTAGAATCTTCAACTTACCTTAGCCCTGAATCATCTTAAGTTTCATGCTCCTTTCGTTTTCACCTCGCACTCTCTCCCCCAAGATTCGAATGGGGACTACTTCATCTCATTGGTCAGAATCTGTAAAATGGGAGATAGGGGCGGCGGTTTCCCGTTGCCTTGCTGATGGCAGCACATAAATACATGTAATTGAACGAGTGTACTTAATCTTCACTCGTGTAAAGGGAAGGAAGGGGCTAACATAACGTAGGCAGTCTCCCTTTGTTAAGGTGGAGATCTTAATGATCGGTGCAGAAGCATTCATTCTAAAAGCGTCGTAAAAGATTCATTCCGAAGACTGATGCTCTGCTATTGGCTGCGTATTCTTTGTTGTGAGCTATTCTGCCACTTGTTGTAGTTTCCTTTTGTTATGCATCATTTATAGGCAATCGTATCTTATATTTCCAAAGGCTGAAGCTCTGCCATCGGCTGCATATTCTTTGTCGTGACCTATTCTGCAGCATGTTGTTACTCATTATTGTTCTGCGGTATTTAGAGGCCTTCGTATCATATCATTGTATTCCTAGAGTGGTATTACCGCGTATGACCACTGTATAATGGTTGAGTGAACTCGCGTCTTTGGCCTACAAATTCAGTGGTTCTTCCGCAGTCGATGCTACTGAATTCAGACTAAACCGAAATGTATTATGGCAAATTCATACTGTATTTCCCCATTCCGTCTTACGGAATGTAAAGTGTAACAATTCCGTGTATAGTAATTGGTAACAATACCACCAAGTTGTAATGATATATTGGTAACAATACTAACAAACAACTCCGATGGATGTAAATGATTGTAAAATTAAACGTTTCTCTCTATTGTTTACTTGCAGACCGGCTGTGGGCTCGGGTGTCCGAGATGGTCGGATACTTCAATACCAGCGAAATGTCTCCGCTGAAAGAAGACGATGACGCAGTGTTGCCATCTGCATCTCCATTAAGCGCTTTACGTCCCTCGTCTCCCAGACCAAACCTCGTGTCGTCCAGCACCGGGGACAAGCCATCGCCGGTGAAAAGCGTCGTCTGCAGCCCAGACTTCCCCGTCTTCCAGTTCTTTCCTGCGGCCGGCAGCACGGGGCCCGAGGAAAGCGGTGGGCCCACGGCCTCCAGCACCACGGCGGCACCCTTTCGATGCGCCGCGTGCGGGAAGGTGTCCGCATCCAAGAGCGCCCATCAGAACCACATGAGGGCCCACGCGAAGGACCAAGGAGAGGGGAAGCAGAGCCCCCCTCCCGCCCCCCAGCAGGACCCCTATCCATGCACCATCTGCGGCAAGACGTTCGCGGTGCCGGCGCGGCTCACGCGGCACTTCCGCACCCACACGGGTGAGAAGCCTTACCAGTGCGAGTTCTGCTCCAAGGCGTTCTCGGTGAAGGAGAACCTTAGCGTGCACCGCCGCATCCACACCAAGGAGCGGCCGTACAAATGCGAAGTGTGCGCCCGCGCCTTCGAGCACAGCGGCAAGCTGCACCGCCACGCCCGCATCCACACGGGCGAGCGGCCGCACCGTTGTGCCGTGTGCGGGAAGACGTTCATCCAGAGCGGGCAGTTGGTGATCCACATGAGGACGCACACGGGGGAAAAGCCGTACGTCTGCAAGTCGTGCGGGAAGGGATTCACGTGCTCGAAACAGCTCAAAGTGCACACGCGCACGCACACGGGAGAAAAACCCTACTCGTGTGAGATCTGTGGCAAAGCGTTCGGCTACAACCACGTCCTCAAACTGCATCAGGTGGCTCACTTTGGGGAGAAGGTTTACAAGTGTACCATTTGTCACGAGACGTTCAATTCGAAAAAGACCATGGAGAGCCACATCAAGAGTCATTCGGGGTCCACGCAGAACACGTCTCCTGCAGAGACGGCCCCCTCTCCCCCCTCCTCCGTGTATTCCCCACCTCCCAGACTGCCCGCATCCACCGCTCCCTCCGAAAGCATCCCCGCACCCGTGAAACAACGGCAGCCGGCCTACGCTCAAGAAAGACAGAAGCAGCAGCAGATATCCTCGGGAGACTACGACGCCACGTCTTCGTCTTCCGTGGGTTCGGCCACCGCATCATCTTCCAGTGACAAGGAGAACAGAAACTGTCCATCTGCAGGGAGTGAGGATTCCGAAGTGTCCCGTCGGCTCTCTTTGATGTCCACGGATGGTTCGGAAGAATGCTCGGAACAGCAGAGGACGTGCATGGAGCCATCTTATGCGCATACCAACGAAGAGCAAGCGATGGTGCATCAAGTGATGCAGCCGTCTCGGTCTCAACGTCAATCCTCCTCTCCGATCGTATCCTTATATCCGCCACCGCAAGAGAGAGAAGTCTGCTACTACGTTTACCAGTCAATGGATGGGAATTCCAATGGAGGAATATTCCAGTCAGTTTCATCTCCATCAATCAGCTACATTCATAGTCAAGGACCTCAGTCTCCGACGGCCACTCCTGTTTCTCAAAACCAGCACATGGGCCTGAGTCCGATGCTTCTGGCAGCCGTAGGCCTCACTGTTGAGGATGAGGAGGAAGAGAGCCGAAAGAACCAAGGCAGACAGATTAGAGAAGAGGTGTCCTCTCCACCGAAAGAACTGGTATCTGTAGTTGAGGAACATCCCGTCAGAGAGGAAGAGAGTGAAAGATCTTCTCCTGCTAGAACAATCCTAACCTCCCCCATTTACCTCTTCCCAGAAAGTCTCGCATCGGAAGTGGGAATGTCCCGCGTCCACGGAACATGCGCTGGAACCTCTCCGGAACCGTTTCATCATCAAACCAACACAAGGCATAGTTCTCCTCCATATAGCATTGCCTCACTGCCATTGGTCGATAGCTATTCTACCACTCCTGTCACGCCCCCTGGAGCAAAGAGGAGGCGTGGGGAGCCAACTCCTCTGCTTACGCCCCCAAGCAGCAATCCTGTTTCACCTGCACCCTCTGCACCCATGACATCCTCGGAATTGGAAGTATCCGCTCCCATTCACAATTCCAGCTTTCCAGTGATGAGAGAAGTACTCATCCTTCCTCCGAGGAAGCGTTCCAAGCTCATTCTGGAGGAGATGAGGAGCGGAGCTCACCATCTGGCACCTCCAGAGGCTATGCAGCAGGCCAGGGTGAACTCGGTGATTCATTACGCCGAGAAAGCACCCACAGCCTAAATTCCCCCATCTCAGGAACAGTGAAGTGAGATTCCTCTCATGCTTGGATCTCCTACATTTTCATTGCAGTACTCCCTGTACGTGACAAAGACAGTCCAATTTTGGACACAAACTATTGTGAGTTTACTCTCATTCACTCAGGATATAGACTTTTAAAGGCAGCATTTCCAGACAAGCATTGTGAGTGTGTCAAAATTATTGGAATCTTGAGTCGTTGTTGCTTCGTTTGAGAAAGCACACGATAAACTTATGGACATAAAATGTTCCTGGAGTGAGATTCGTTGCTAGAATCTTTGGATAGAGAAGTACTTTTCAGCCATCTCTGATGACTTTTCAAAGAAATGAGAAGGAATTGTGTGTTTCTATGGGTGTGTGTGACATGTATATTAGAGCATTTTCCTCATCTCTGATTTAGCAGTAAAAGTGCAATAGACTGCATTCGAAGGCAAATGGGGCCTCTAAAATCCCACTAACTCTCTTTACTATGTGTGGAATTTCCACTTGCAAGCTTTATATTGCCAATGAGATCTTATTTACCTGTTTACTATTTAGTGATATACTTATAGTCATGTGACTGGTACTTTAATGAAATTAGTGATGCAAGTTACCAGTATAAAAGCAGCACTGCCTCATGAATATAACAAAAGATGTAAGATTGGAAAAATTTGAAAATTTTTATATTGTTTTGTGCCAATAGTATTGTCTCGCCATAAATGTTCGTCTTTTGGACTGACTTATATATATATATTTTAAAGCCAATCTCAGCCGTTCCAAATGGTACAACCTTTTGTTCATTTTATTTTCGGTGAAATTTCGGTATTTTATTTGTATATTACTTTTATTACGTTGTTGATGACGCTTGGGCCTAGTAAAAGCTTTTCAAAGATTCATGTAGGATTCCCACGCCAAATTCAAAGATTATTATTATACCCTTTCTTGTGTTTGATATTCAGCAATGAAATTGTGGCTCTGTGTGCATTCAATGAACTGTGTGAGGGTATATAACAGTGAACCCTCTGTGATATCAACCCTATTGAATGGTATAGATCTCTGCCTATCAGAAGCTTAAAGCAAACATGCTCGATATATTTAGAGTAACAAGTGATGGAAATCATTACTCAATCATAGTATGCATGTCTAAAGAAGAGAGCCATGTTAATATCCTTTATTTATATGTATGTACGTAAGCGTGTGTGTGTCCATAAATATATGCATTTGTTTATCACAAATCTAAAGCAAAGTTACTGCCACTATATCTGTTTTTATGTATTGTATATAAGTGTTAATGTTTTATATCTTGTAGTGATATTGTCCATTGTGTGGTGTAAAATGTGATGCCCCTCACTTCTTTGAGAATTAGTATCTCTCTCTCTGTTTTGTGAACAGCAGTGCTATCTGTTTTTAAGAGATCAGCTCAATCACAATTTATATTTACTAAATTTTTTATCTAGCCTTCTCAACTGAGAGGCTTTGTCCTGGAATATTTTGTCATCCCTCTTTCAAAATTGCTGTTTTAAAATGGTTTTTTAACAATTTTTTCATACTTTTGGATGAAAACCATCTAAATTCATTTTGAATTAAAGAGCAAAGCTGTTGTTTCACAAATGCACATTCCCATTGGCATTAAAAAACAGACATTTTTTTATCTGGATATTTGATTTAAAGCGATCAGCATGTGCTAATTGTGGAAAGCCTGAATGAAATTCTCAAATGGAGTTTCATTGGTGACAAACTAGTTAACTATCCTTGTTCACTATTGTGAGCTACATAGTTCACAATAACTGTGTTATTGTGAATAACTAGTTCTCATATCAGCTTTACACAATGTTTATTAAACCATTTAAAATGAGTTTACAGAGATTAACTAAGTATTTCATTCTTTACCTTCACTTCATTGTCAGCTGTGTCCATAAAATACATTCTTTTTTTACATTTACTTCCATTACAGTCGAATTTTATGTTCATAATCATTGACCATGGGAAGTGTATCGTCATAGAAAGGCCTATTGATTTCTGGCAGAGACTGAACAAATAAAAATGATAAATTTAAGATTGGATGCTGATGAAAAGTGCAGGGAAGGGAATCCCTAAGACTGATAATTGAGGACTGAAGTTCACTGGTTTACAGCAGTTAGGCACATTATGGGTCACATTTGCATGGTAGACTGCCTTTTGACTGATTTCAATGGGGCATTCTATGCCCTCCATTATATATTATGCATCACTTAAGATTATAGATAACATCTTTATTTATGTTGTATAATTGTTGCATACTTTAAAATTAAAAATCCTATATAGTCATTCAAAATTAAGTGACAATCCATGTTCATTTTAAGATCTTTTGTAAAAATGTTGAAACGCATTTCTTAATATATGAAATTTTTTTATGGAGAAAGCTAAATGTCTCGATCTCTCAGAATTAAAAAACTTATATCTTGTACTGTGTAAATAAATAATGATTTGTAAAATTAATTTCCATCTTTTATTTCATCATACCTTACTCATTTCCCCATGATTATTTAGTGTTACATGAGCCTTGAAATGGAAGATTCAAACTTAAGAAAAGTTCCTTGATGCCAGTGAGAAGATAAAACTATAAAAATTGTTGGATATTAATGTCTGGTATTGCTGAAATAATAAAGGAATCTACTTGGAATTGGAAGGGGTTAAAAAGGAAGTAATGCAACTGGAATGTATCAAAGTACATATTTGCTTTTTATTGATTTTAAAGGAGTAACATATCACTCATAGAAATGCCTTGCTCTATTCCATCTTGAGGTAATCATTTTCTTCCTTCATTCATTCATTATACTTGTTAAATAACCATCATCCTCACATTTATTCTTCTACAACACTTTTCAACATATTGAACCAACTGTTCCTATCTCTTTAGAACAATACAAACTTGTACACCATGCCAATGACTTTGCTTTCATCTATTGGTTCAAATTATATTAATCCTTCCTATAGTAAAGTACTATATGATTGAGTAAATGGAGAGCATCAAAGGTATATTGATAAACCAGAAGAAGGTAAAAGGATGGGATGTAAATTTCAAGTCACAGAGTTAACTGATGAGATGAGAATTGGGACTGCAGGAAGTTTTCTGAAAAGTGCAGAAAATGTAAATAATTAAAATTGTTATCCACCTGAAGAAAATAATGATAATGGCATTATATAAGAATGTAAGTAAAATTACTAGAAATTGATGTAAATGTGGGTATGAAGGAGTATGCCAAACATAATGCAGAAATACAAGGTCAAAAATGAAAAGAATTGAAGAGGAAAGAATACTGATTAAATAAATAACTCAATGGAAGATTCTTAGGAAGGAGAGAGGTTATGAAGAAATAAAAAGAAGGGCAGAGGCTGGAAAGATAACACTCTGGACTTGTGAAAGCAATGATAAAATAATTCATCCATTTTTAAATGGCCTTCCTTCCCATCATATCCATTCAAAACCCATTCATTCCCTCTCTTCTTTTTTTCCACTCCTCCCAATCAAACTCCATTTACTGTACAAATGCTTAACTTGACTTTAGCTACCATAAGGCAAACACAATTTTTGGTATTTTATAACCCCACAATTTATACAAGCAAAATAACACTCATAATATTCTTCCACTCTTGATGTCCGTTTCTCCTATGGATAGAGGAGTTTAGTCCACTGTTTTTGCTTTTTCCCTCATTGTTTTGCTATTATATACTCATATAGATCTTAGTCTCCTTTTTTATGCAAGTAATCCTTTCTTTGATTTTCCTCATTAATATTTAATTTGGAAAATGTTATTCTATTATGCTATTCTGATAAAGTAATGAATTTGTCAAAAGATACTAAACCAGGATTATGGTTAGCAAAAATAGAAAATCCAGTTGTAGCAGACCCATGCGTTTGTATGCAAATGCTTTTTTTTGCCATATATTAGTATTCATGGATGGAAATTCATTCATGCCATAGAATCAGTAGGTGAACAAAAAAGAGTTGCTTCTTAAAACTATTTAATTATACTGTGGGTGGAATTCAAGGGTCATCTTCATCTCCTGATTCCTTTGAAATGGTTTTTACAGCATAGGTGAGTTATTTTCTGATAAAGAAAGATAGCAATACATGGAATATGTAAATGCCTGAGATTAAATTTGAGGGTACAGGTCATGGTGTTCTTGAAGATACATTTTTCAGATATTTATTGATTTCATAAGTATCTTTCTACTTATATGTAAATGATTATACATACATAGATATTGAATTCCTAATGGTGGATAAGTGAGAACTTGAGTTTTTTTTTTAAAACATCCTCAGGTAAATTTAAGTTATGATACCGTTAAATGTAAGCTCATCTCTACAGAATACTCTCATCTGAATTTGTGATGCTTGGATCACATCAACCAATCCCCTACTAACATAAGAGACATTACTAATGTGCAACTTTCAGGGTTTATTCAAATGTGAAGGGAACTGTATCATCAAAAACGATCCATTAAATAGGAAGTGCATGAATAGGTACATTTTTCTCACAATTAGTTCTAATAAAATTTTTGGTCAAACAAATCTACGTCGCATTATTTTGAGATGTGATTTGTGCTAAATAAATTATACTAAATATTCATGACATAAAACGTCTTCGGTTATCTTCGCGATTGCTGAGGTAATTTGATTATCTTATCGTTGTCTGTTCATAATCTTCAGCAGACGTTACCATTTTCCTCCCTCCATTGATAACAATCTCTAGACTCAATGCCAACCTAAATGATTCCGCATATATTTTCGTTATGAAATTCTAACAGAATACGCTTATACATAGCATAATTCAACATACACATGGTAAGGCTCATGATATATCTATCCTTATTCAGTCTGAAAAAATGATTTCAATAGAATTGATAATTGCTTGTCAGAAATATACATCCATAAGGTTCATCAATACTAAACGAGTTTACAAAAGAAATTTTAAAGTATAGGAAATCTGAAAATTGAAATAATGGAAGATTATCCAACATTAAATTATTTCTGAATGATTAATTTCATCTTAAGTCACCGGCTTCACCTTTAATTCGAGAAGTTTTATCTTATACAATCTTCTGCAATCTGCTGTCAGTGACACCTATTCGTACGGCATATGTTTTGGAAGCGTCTAGCGGTGTATCCGGTGAATGCTTTCGTTCCTTGGCGCTGAGTGTGTGCTAGTGAATTCGCTGAATATCTGTTATAATCCACCGTCATCATGGTTCGTATTAGCTGTAATATTAGATTATTTGACATTATATAAGTTTATATTCATCATTTGTACTTTAAAGAAGTTTTGGATTGTAAAATATTCAGAAATTTGAGTAACCTTTATGAAATTAATTCTTGTTTGTTTTTAATCTTTCTTCACCTCTAGACGATCGGGAAGAATAATAAAATGTTGCAACATATAAATTATCGGGTAAGAGTAATCCTTCAAGATTCACGGACTTTTATAGGAACATTCAAAGGTATGTACCACTAAGTCATCAGAAATGTCACAGAAATAAGTCAATAGTACATGTAGAAAGTCTCATCTCTTCTCTTTAAACCAATATGAATGAATTACTGTATACTACGAATGGAATACTGTGTAATTTCAAAGAAATTTAATGCTTTTAATCCATTATTATTCATAATAATCATAATAATTGTAATTTCAGCAGCCATGAATATGAATGTAATATGTTGCTTTATATGGTTAACAATAGTTATTTCAGGGATTAACTCAGTATTACGAGTGAAATTAATACCCTTCTATGTCGGCGGAATGCCTTATAATGATTCTATTTTATGAAAAGTGGACTTTATATGCATTGTGCGGAAAATAGGAAATCGCTTGATTTCCTAGTTGAAACTGACAACAGTTGTCTAGGATTCTTCACATACGATGTGATATTGTACGAAATTCTAATAGCAATGTTTTTACATCAATACTATCAACTCGACATTCTGTTATAATTAATGGTCAATGGCATCGAACCGGCAAAGTGTCATAAATCTTGTCCAATACTTTTTTTTGCTCTATTCTTCTAATGCTTCAACCGGTTTATCACTTACTTAACTATTTTTTGTGGATATTATTTAAGATTTCTTCTAAATACATGTTTATTTTTATTTATTGTATATAATTTTGATCCTAAGAAGTGATGTGTTCTGACAGAATTACTACTTTTGCTTTCAGCGTTTGATAAACACATGAATTTGATCCTTGGTGATTGTGAAGAGTTTCGTAAGATAAAAGCGAAGAATTCGAAGCAGCCAGATCGAGATGAGAAGCGAACCCTTGGCTTTCTTTTGATGCGCGGCGAAAATATAGTGTCAATAACAGTGGAAGGGCCTCCACCACCTGAGGAGGGCCTTCCTCGTGTTCCGATTCCGGGAGCTGCTCCGGGACCCGGAATGGGCAGAGCTGCAGGAAGAGGTGTCCCTGCCGGAGCTACTGGTGTTCCAGCAGGTCAGTTTTACTCTGCTTCATAACCTAACAATGGATTTATTTGCCGTGGAGATAACATTGCTTTGAATTGTTCTCTCAATGATTTTCTTTGGAAATGTTCTTCAGCCTTTATTGTGGTAAATACAAAGTGTTGGAGATGCATATTACAAGCTAAATATTATCTATGTGAAATTCCAAAATCCAATGGTGATATCAGCTCATTTCACCGTGCTCTTTTGATTCTTTGGATCTCACTATCTTTAAGCATTCCTTGGATGCTCTTATCTTTCCTTCTCTTTATCCCTGTAAGATTCACTTAATGCTATATCATTACCACTAGGATTTTGGTAGTAGTTGAATTTGGTTGAATACTTGATTTGTTTCATTATCAACTTCTGGGCTAATTTAAATATTTATTTTCTTGGAGGTTTAAGAGATACAGTGCAATACTTTCAACATAAGAACTTGAAATGTATGATTGACAGTAAATATAGTGTTGCAAAGATGTTTTAGCTAGTTAATCCTGTAAATTGTGATGAGGTGATTCCTAACATCTCTTTTTCACATACCATGATTTAAGTATTTTGGTCAAAACTTTATTTTAATGTATAATTAGCTGTGGCATCTAACAGTCATTAATTAGTCACATAGAGTCAATATGACTCCAGATTTATTTGAATTTTTACCTCCCTTGAAATGCTAAGACAGTTGATATAGCCCATATAAAATCAAGAGTAGACTTTTACATTAACATGTATGAAAATTTTACCTTTTAATACATTTAAATTTTCATTTTTTAAAATAATCATCAAATGTCCCAAATTGCAGTCTTTCTTATAGCTGTAAATTTTTCTTATTTGAACTGGATCTATGAACCCCACATTTTCAATATATTTTTGGTAGAAAGGCCAAATATCGTGAAAAGTTAGTTAAAATTCACCAGGTTTGCTATTCCATCAGATAGAAATCTTAAAAACTACTCTTTTAGGGAAAGTGCTCAAAGTGTGGGAGGGAAAGAAATTTCATAATTTGTTATCTGTAGGGTTCTTCATTTATGCCATTTGCAAATTCCTAGCTTCATTTCAAGGTATGGTTCCTAACTCAATTAATGTTGGTAATTTGAATGATTCTGTTTAAATAACTTTCTCAGATAATTTTTTTCTGGATATTTTGTCTATCACATTTGACTTTTGATGAAATCTATGTAGAATTTGTTATTTGGGAATTAAGGAATTAACTATCAGCCACATATGGAAAGGCAGTTTGCAGGATATTTATGTGGATACATATCAAAGAATATAGGACAGAGGATTTAAAACTATCAAAAGAAATTCCCACAGATCCTTTTTTGACGTAATAAATCTTCAGTATTGAAAGGTTAAAGCAGCAAAAATATTGAGTACATGTGAAGAATCAACTGAGCAAAGTTCCGTAGTATAAAGCTTCTTTTGCCATGTAACTTTGCATAGTTAATATTGCCTGGTTTGCAGTTCACAGCTTCATAGGTTGATTAATATAAACTTATTCTTCCTTCAGCTCTGTGGCAAAGGAAGGTCTATAAGGATAGCATTACTGAAAACTTTATGTTGACTTATGATGTAGTACTTTTACTGGGAGTTTTACTGAGAGATAATCACTAACACTGATAGTTACTTTAAAATGTCTGTCTTAAATCAGAAGTAGAGGAGTTGATAGGGGTTTTGGCACTAATGCAAAATTAGTAGCATACCACAGATGACTTGAAGTGTGACTGTTTGAATCTAAATGTAAATTATGAAATGTTAAATACCTGTGGTAATGCTAGTTAAAATAAGTGGTTTTGGATGGAAACGCTGTCTCACAGAAAGGTGTCATCATAGACATTATGTTGAAAAGAAGATTTTTGTGTTTTTATGTATGATGTTAGTGATATAATTTATTGTTTACACAGTGACACTGATTTAGATATACATAGGCCTCCTTACATTTATTAGGGGGTCAATGAAGTAAACTGCCCACTTTCAATCTTGTTAACAAGGTGCTATATCTCTGACCAAATCGTGAAAGTGGAATTCACCAACTAGTGGATGACACATTTCAAAGGATTGATTTTGAAGACTGAAATGTTGACTCAGTTAAAATCTTTGTTTCCCAGTATAAGATTGCTCATATGTTACCAAATCCTGAGCAACAAATGCGATATTGAAATATTTACTTTCTTTTGGAAATAAGAGTGTATTTTGCTTTGATAATCAATAGATTGTTAGTTAAATGTACATCTGTTTGGTTGTTATTGTAATTATGTGTTTTTTCATTTATCAGGTCTGCAAGGTCCAGTGAGAGGAGTTGGTGGGCCCTCACAGCAGGTGATGACCCCAGCAGGAAGAGCAGGGCCTCAAGTTTCTGCTCCACCACAGATCCGCCCTCAGCAGCCACCTCCTCCTCGCATGCCACCCGTTGGTGGTCCTCCACCAGGCATGATGGGCCCTCCTCCTGGAATGATGGGTAAGCCATTCCTTCCTTCTTCTTGTGCTAAATGTTGTCTAATTCTGAGTGGTTAGTTCTTCTAATCTAGTCCGTGAAGATTACTTCATTGTTTGAATATGTTTACAATAAAATTCATTTTGATCTGTTATGGGTAGATGAGATACAGACTATTTTCTTTAAGGCATTATATATACCTTACCAGACAGATCTACAGTAGTTTCTTCAAATTTTTTTGAGGGAATTACTTTTGTTGTCTGTGTTTTGAACACTTTTGGGTGCTCACCCTACATCATGATAAATACATTATCTGAATAAAGAGGTAGCAGGTCCAGTTTTTGAAAGCCAATTATGGGTCCATTGGAGGCAATGTGCTGACCAAGTATCACCTATGGTAAACATCACATTCCTTAAAGGGATGTTGTGTCATGGACATTACTTTTACTTTACAATCATAAAATTTAGCAAAATAGGGTGTTGATACAGTGACCTCTTTTTCACATGCATAATTTCTTCGTAGGAAGCTGATAATTTTATTATTCCTTTTTACGGAAGATTATTTTATATTTATTATTTATTGAGTCTGTGAATTATTCATATCCATGTAATTGCCTTCTAGTCATATTTATGCATTCTGCATTTTGGACAAAGAGCTTTGTTGCTTATTTTGGTCCTTTTTCTCTCTACAATGAAGTAATTGTTGAAGGATAGACAATTAAATACTATTATAATCAATTATATAGACATGCTATCTTGAGCTGTGGTTTATAAAATTAAGCAAACAGTGGAAGATTCCTTTTCTTTTACGATGTAAATCACTTACTGAGTGTAGGTTTATTGTTTTAGATAGTTGAATAATATGTATGGAGTTTGATGAATGCATTATTTTCTGAAGGTTTGCCGCCACAAATGGCAATGGGACGTGGTGGGCCAATGCCCCCTCCAGTGCCTGGGATGCGTGGGCCTCCTCCTCCTGGAATGATGCGTGGTGCACGCTGGATGTGATCCTGCACTACATTTTGGTGTGATGTCACACTTAAGGTTTCCTTTATGTTTATTTGAATATATTGTCATGAAAAGAGGGATTTCTCTCTGTTTTATTAAGATGTATGTGAGTGTAAAAAGCAGAATTCTTTGAGTAAACAGTTTTGTATACTATCTGAGAAATATTATTTTTTTATGTTCAGTAAAACCTGTTTAAGATGCTCAATGTGCAGTTTTCTCTCAGTCCTTTTCACATGAAACACATGGTTGAAATTGCTTTTGGAATGGATTTTTCCTGTCTTCAGATGCTCTGCAACCTTCTTTAGCCAATGGTTTGCCTCATTTAATCAACCAATATCTTTATTTAATCCTCCTGTCATCACACTTTGCTTATCTCTATAATGTTTCCTTGTAAATTTTTTCTTTTGAATTTAATTATACGAGAATAAAATTGAGATATTGCAAAGCAGAATTATCTCCATCTTACTGTTGAAGCTGATACAAATTCTGAAATAGAGTGAGATCTTTTTTATTATGTTTTTTTTTTAAGGCAGCATGTTAGATTGAAAATTCTTTTGGCTGTGCTTCCTTTCTTCATAATCTCTGTTTTTAAAAACATATAACTTAACTAATATTAAACTTAACAGCAGAGACTTGGAGAGATTGTGATATCCTCTACTCTCCTCTACTACTCTAATAATATTAGTTATTCTTCTCTGACTCTTATCTGGTAAAGTTGGTTCATTGTAAAGTGAAAATAAACAAAATTAAGTAACCATGATGCTCTCTTTGTGCAAATAGCATACAATTCTTCAAGAGTATGATGTAATGCAACCAGTATTTCATTACTCGACCACACACAATCCTGCTTAAAGATGGTTTTTGCTTTGTCCCCTGGAAAGCATCTTAACTGGGTTTTACTGAAATATGAGTTTGAGAAATGTAACGGGTGTTATGAAGACGCTATTGATCTCAATTACGGAGAACTAAGGAAAGCCTGTATTAGGTTTGTTTTTTTGGTTCCACATCCTAGTGTGTACAATTACATCTCTTTCTTTGTTGCTAAGTGCAAAGTGGCCTTGCAATGTGCTACTTTACTTTCAAAGTCCCTTCAGAAAATCACTTTTTCTCAAAATTGCTAACATTGATAATAGGCCATTGATATATAGGTATCCCACTCATTCATTTTGTTGTTTGCTATTGTTTATCTTCTGGGCTGCATAGCAATGTTTGCCTTCTAACTCTTTTATATTCCATAAATCCTGAGATCACAGGGGTTGCATAATATCTTTGACAAAAACATTTTGTTTCTAAATTTGTTTAACCAATGAATAACCTTGTTTTATCCATGAAAATATAAAAAATCTGCCAAGAAATCAAAATCAGTTGTAAAATTTTTGTAATTTTTTAAGATTGTTCACATTTTTTCAACTGTATTTTTGACTCTTAGTCCATTGTATTATGTCTATAATTCATATAAGTCGCAGTTAGTGGTCTTAAATGTTCGTTCAGATATATCTGATCTTTGCAGCAAAAGGGTTAACTGATTAATTATTCTCTCATCCTTAAAAGTTTCTTAACTAACATTGTATTTTAGTTTCCTTTATTATGGTATCAATTTCTGATAAAAATGCTGCCTCATATAGTTTGTATATAGATAGTAACCTCATATATAGTTTTGTGTCCTTAATGTATATTAAGAATTTCAGTTTCAATTGGGCAACAGTCAATGGAGCAGTTCAAGAACTCCCAGCAACAAGACAAGTATGGAACAAAAGGAAATATCACGATAAATAATGGACATTAAAAAAGACCTGCAGGACTTAAGTTGGGTCTTTTACTTTGCAGGCAACTGCTACAAGCTAACATGCTATGGAGGTATCTTAACATACGTGGAATAACTATTGGCTTGAAAGGAGCTTCATCTACAGGCACACAGAATGATGGATATCCTCCAAATGGATAATTATAATCTCCTGGCTGAAAAATACTTGGAACTAATTTTCTAATGACATAGGTAATTGAGAACTCTGATTTAGCAAATAAGTTCCAACTTTCAAATAGTAAGTAAAGAAATGGAAAGAAACTATAAATGTAGAAGCATCAGAGTGAATTTAGATAATTCATCATCATATTAGTTAAGCAAATTATGCATTGGATGGGTAATTTTCAAATTATGCTCAAAAGAAAAAAAACTATTTCATTGGTTGACATGATTCCAGCCATACAGTATTTTTAACGGTAAAAGTTTTCTACAGTCACAATTTATAAGCTTATAATTATTGTCCATTAAAGCAGACTTTTGATATTCAAGCATTTGTAATTTTTAGCCTCATTTAAACAAAAGTATTATGAAATTACTTGGAAGATGTATGATAGTTTTTTCAATATCTTCGATAATTTTAATGATATCAGAAATAAAATACCCTTGTCAAGTGAAAGATAGTTTAACTTTATATATTTTAGACAAATTTAACTGCAATTGGTGAGGTTGTTCTTAAGATATCATCTCAACCTCTTACCAAGTATTGTTTTGATAAAGGCACCCCGTTGGTAATCTCCCAATAGAGGACATGTTTGGGACCAGAATTATCATCCGCTAATGAGAGGTGTCTGCTATTTGGAGGGGTTGGGAATCTGACACACTTTTCTATGCATTAACTACTTCAGTAAATTAAAATATGGATGCTTTTGATATGTTGAACAACTTTTATTTAAAAATATTGCTAAATATACCATCTTTTCATAAAAGAAATGACATGAAGAAATAAAACATTTTATCTATTGCAAAATACCATATACGTATTATCCGAAGCAACAATACAAGGTTGCTCACGCTATAAAGTCTGTTTATAAGTCTGCCAGCAGCATGTTTTCCAACCAGTAAGAGATGCTTCCCAAGAAAGGTAGTTTAATTCACCTTTGAAATGGTTATTCCATGGGCTAGTTGGTTGGGAATGATCACCTGGAAGTTATTAGCCTTTCTTTCATTTCCACTAAGGCACCTAATATTTGAAGTGAACACCCTTTACCCACTGCTATATCTTTTATCATCCTAGGTTCTTTTATCTACACACCCTGGGAAAGGGGAATGTGCAGTTTTCAGAATATTAAGCTTGTTAAGTGTCCGTTAATGAAGGTGTTTGAAGAAAAAATCTTTATTTTCTGTTGTCCACATCTGTTATTGAAAACGTGTACTATTTGGAGGTGTTAGTTCCATAAGTTTCTATTTTCTACTGCTGAGGATTGGGAAACTGTCCATTACTAGGAGGTGTCTCTTATTTGAGTGTGTCCGTTAAGGGAGGTTTGACTGTAGTTGCAAGCTATACCTAGCAGTATTGAATTATTATCCATTAATCTAATTCCATTAAAATTATGAACCATAAAACGTCTTTAGTAATAGATTCAGCCTTTTCTATGGAAGATATGGGTTTATTTTGACAATAAATCTTTTTGGTAGTTTCATGCAATCTTCAGAGAGCCCTGTTGATTTGCTCCTAGTCCTGCCTTTAGTAATAGTTGATGGTTTTTCACAGCCACCTCAGCCTTAAGACTTACCTTAAACTTTAAGGTAAGGTTCATAATATTTATTAAAATGCTGTGATTGTCATTAGAGTAGTATACAGCAGCATACGTCACAATTCGTACCATTCCAGCCACGATGGAGAGCACCTTCAACGTCATTCCTCTTATTACTGAAAATTAGACACTGTGCAAAGATTTATTCAGTTTGAAAGCAGAAATAAACTGATTTAAAGGGAAAGTTTTGTGCTAGTGAAAAATGCCATATTATATTCTCCCATTGAAAATACATGTGTTATCTATATGAAAAAGTTTTGCCATCGAAGTAAGATAGGTGCACCTTTTCCGAAGAAAAACTGAAAACTCATCTTCATAATATTTCGTTTTTCAATGTACTTTCATAACAACTTTTAATTCACATCACAAATGTTGTGTTGGGAGAATAACATGAGTTTATCATAATTTTTATGAAGTTTAGTTCAATAGTTTAAATATTCGAATTCAATAAAACGTAAAAATAATTATTCCAAAATAGCTTGAAATACCACGATGTTACTTCGAAGAAGAAAAGCCGATCTCGAAAAAGAAAAAGTTAATACGCCCCTGTATGTGGGGCGTCACAAGCAGACGATGGGCGAGACTGATGGATCTCTGCATTGCTCAAGAAAAACTGCCGTTGCTCAGCTGATTTTCATGATATGAAACAACTACTTCCTGGATAATCTTCAAGGTTCATTCTTTACATTCATGATCAAGAATCAAACTTTTGAAAGTGAGAAAGGTATGTATATGTAAGCGAAAAACGACTTTGAAATCGTGATTTTCGAGTTGTTCGAGAAGTTGGGATGTTACGGAGGTTTCATTCCGACCTCCGTCGGAGTCGGAGGTATATCGGAAAATGAGAAAAATAAAATTTTGAATTGGTACAAAAGTTACTGAAATCGTATTTTGTCTTTCCAAGTTGCGTTTTCGGGTCACGTTTAGTAGCAAGCCTTGGTCCTTTCTCAAGCCACTAGAGTTCTTCTTACTTGACCCTATTAATCGCTTTTAAGTTTCTTTAAGTTTAAACTACTCCTTCAACGAAGTCGCAGTACCACCTTTCCTGAAGTACCTCTTTCGCAAATATTGCACTTCGCCGTATTTTAATCAATTTTACGGAAGAAGTTATATTGCAAGCCAAATAGCACTTGTTCTTGGCTTGAGTCTGATCACCAACACTGAGAAATGAGTCAGTCGATTGTAGGGCGGCAAAGGTTGAACGACTGTTACAATGTTATTAATGTTACATTGTTAATGTGTGCTATTCCTTACTTCTGAGGACGGAACGGGCGCGATTATTTACATCGAAGTTTTCACTCCCTTAAAACTCCGGTTTGGTAGTATCAAGTCGGATCCGGAGGTGGATTCGAACCGGAGTTTCAGCAAAAATGGTTAAAAATTCGTAATTTTCGAATAAAAAATGAGAAAATTCATCGAATTTGATCGTAATACGTTTGAAAATTGTTATTTCAGAATTAAATGATGGAATATTTTCGAATATGAGCGTAAATAGTAAATCGTTATTTCATTGAGTCATACTATCTATACTTTATGATATTATTTCGTACTATCACTTTTCACTTAAGAGTAACAAGGTATGACGACAATGCATGCTTTTATTTCACTTTCCAAGAAGCGATGATACATCGAATTCCTCTCATCTCTTGATAATCCATTTGACTAAGATCATTTTGAAGAAATAGCAGATTATCTATCCAATTCGGAATGAATGTGGTGAAATTTTCTAATTCCGAGCTTTAAAAATTAAATTTCAATTTAGCACAATAGAAAAATCTCTAAGGTCATGCAGAAAGGAATCGATAAATAAGCGGAACAATTTCTTACGAGTGAAAATAACGTCACTCGAAGTCGAGTCGGGCAGTGAAGAAACCCTACATATTTCAGGGAACACGGCAGTGATTACGTAGCCTCTGATAACCTTCCATAGAAAGAGAATAGTCAGGGAAAAAAACGATTATGCTCCCTGGTTATGTGCTAACTTAGCATATAATTAATTTATTTATTGAATGATATTCAAAAAAACGCCAAAACATTGAATCGTAGCAGGAAAGAGAATAGATAAAAACAAGCAGACAAAAAAAAGATAAGGGAAAAACAACAAAATAACAAGACTTGAAGATGAAGAATGATACTTAGTTTGGAAAATAAATAGATTATAAAATTATACCAGTGTAAATGGAGCGATATTATAACCTATTTTATATGTATTTTAAGTCTATTTGTCTTCGATAAGTCTTACGCCAATCCGAATGTAGATTAAGCCCTCCAAGGAATTAAATTAACAATCTTTGAAAGAGTTCTATTATATCCTGAATAATTTTATAAATCTTCTGTCGGGCTTCTAAAATAGCATTAAAATAGTTTTAACTTGTTTTTCTCGCCGTATTCCAATCACTTACGACTGATGTTTTGTTAATGATCAAATTCGCAGTACCGGGTCTTCCAAATCCTCTTGTGCTGCCCACAATGTCAAGGCGAGTGTCGTTTTCATAACACTTTTCATGTTGAAAGCTCTCTTTCCATGGATACTTATTTAGAAAAGAAGTACCCCTAGATGAAAAGTTAGCCGCATTTGAAATTATATTACTCCGGAAGAACATAATTATACAAATAATTCTTTTCGTGTGCTTAATAGCTCGTAGGTCTAGACCTACCAGAGAAAATCATCCTCGTAAAGTATGCTCACAGTTATCTCCAAATGAAGAGCTAGCCGTTAGCGAACGATAGCAATTTCCGGCCAAAAATACAAGAAACCAGTAATATTTACAGTTTGGCAGCAGTCCATCATCATAAACCCTGTGACATAGTCTTTTTTAACTATTCAGCAGATTGTCATTAATAAAATGCACGGCCATGATCACCTCAATGAATTGCCTTTAGCAGTTATACATTATTCTTTACTTTAATTGTGGTTTATTGATAGTGGTATAAAACAAATTGATTTCATATTTTAAACTTTACATGAATTTGATGTTTCTTCAAACAAATATTTGAAAAACTGAAAATTAAGAAGTAGAATCAGCAACTCGATGAGTAGATACAGTGCGGTTCGCGTGAATGAATGTGAGCCACAGCAGTGATTTTCGGAGACGATGAATTTGGTTTTGGCGCCATTTAACGGTCAAATGCCCTATCTCGCGCCAAAATTATCATGCTGAATCATTTCAAAATTACACATTCGATTCACCGGCTCTCGAACCCGAGATCTTAGGATTGTTTGCGCTAACCTTTCCGTTATGGATCATACAATCAAATTACTAGCGTTTGATTATATTAAGTGTGCATGCTCATCGCTTCATATTCGAGATAAAATTTACGCGAAAAATCCCGTTTCAACACCCAAAATAGTCGCATTAAAGCTTTAAGATTATCAGGATAACGTAGATAAATAAAAATATATGATATCGTGGTTTCTATTCTCTTGTCAGTACGACCATGGACGTGCTATTCGTGACATAGCGTGTATAAAAGAGAAAGACATAATTGCTCCACTGTTTTGTGAAATATGGAAAGTCTCACCGAACGTATTTTCTGACTGAGAATACCTTGTTACATATTTTGGAAAATGAAGTAAATCTTCTGTTACCCATTGATACGGTTATGTTTTAAAGGATGGACGCGCATTAATAGATTAGAGAATACTGCTCCATTATTCCCCGTCTTGTGAAACCAGATTTATTAGGCAATTTTGAGCAATCAATCAGGGCAAAGCAACCGGAAAGCAGATTGAGAATTGAAGTGTATCCGAAGATAGGCATCGATTTAATATTTAGCGCAATATTCAGCCGCAATGCATCGGCAAGATTATCTACTATGCAGGTCCTGGAGAGTGAATGAGGCAAGGTGAGGAATGAGGCAGTTGGTCATCGCTGAATGAGTGGATTTAGATTTTAGATTTAGATTTAGATGAGTAAATGTGATTACTCAATGAGGAATAATTGAAGCATTCCAATTGAAACCAAATTTAATGCAATCACTCACTGGAGTGTATCACAGCCAGCAATTAGACAAACGAAAATGAAACTTACATTTTTCTTACGATAAGACAAATGTTCCGATCGTTAAGAAATTAAAGAAAGTTGAAAACGCCTATTTTAAGGCTCATTTACCTCTTTCTTTCTTCATTTTAAATTTGAGTTGCTACTGTCAGCAGGTTTCGCAGGTTTTTCGTACCCCCCTTTTTGTGGGCGTTTCCTTGCAGTTTAAGATTTTCCTAAGAAATTACTTCGGTATTTCGTAACCCCAAAAATGTTTTCTCTCTTATGCTTTTCTTTCCCTAAAAACCCAATTTTTAATCAATGACGACATAGGGCTTGATGAAAGAACAGACCAATAATTCTCAATCTATCCCTGAAATAAAGACGATTGTTATTATTATTTACTTGCCGAATCTGCACCATTTTCTCGTTTTTTATTTAAGGAAGTGTTTTAGAAATGTATTATGTAGGATGTCATCGTACATCTAAGCTGTCAAAATTATCTATCGAAAGTGGCTGCTATACATAGGGATTTATTTATTTATTTTACTTTAGACTACAAGTAGGCACCAGGCCAGGTGGTAGTCATTCAAATTGCGGGGGAGGAAAATATAAAATACCCTGCCTGATATTCACACAATTATTATACGAAAACATTATACGAAATACTTTGATAATTAACAAATAAAATAAGATTGCAAAAGCCTCTTAAGAGTCATGGGACACATAAATGAAGAATGTATGCTTGTAACATCATACAGTAAAACACGGTTAAGACGTTTTTCATGGGACCAAGCGAAAGCGGCTTCTTAAGCAGGAATCGGGGCGTATGAAGCAGTATTTTTACCATGTGTCATGTTATCGAAAGAAAATTTATCAAATGAGAGCGCCTTAAACGGGTTTCACTGCAGCTGACTTCAAAACCGAGTAAGAGCGTCCGCGACGGATTCAAGCAGAAACAAAACCGAGAGATCGCGCGCTAGTTTCCAATAATCCAAAGCGACGACGCTTTCTGCTCGAAGATCCTTCTTTCAACGATAACTCCCCTTAATTAATCACTTCAATAATTACTTTCCTTCCCCTTTTCATCGTCTCACAAATTAGCCCACTTCAAATCGACTGCCGATGGTCCATGAGCGCAAAATGCACTTTTCATCGGATCCTTTCGAGACAATAATATTGGTTGTGCAACCGATGTTGGTGATGTAAGCCCTCCACGTGATCTCCCCTCCGACGGCCCTTCTCTCTCCGCCAGTCGCGCCGAGGCAGCCCGACCGACTGCACACACCAACATGAGGTTAGTCTCCTTTCCTTTTTATCTCTCCGAACAAGGAGAACGCCTCCTTTCCACCGCTTTCTTCCACACCAAGCTTTCTCTTCCTCCGTCGTTTATCACCATTGCCAAATGACAACCCTTTCCCAACTCTGCTAACACGTGTATATCTATCGCTTGTTTAAGTTTGCTTGTTCGTCTCACTCGGATGGTTCTGCAGGCGGGATGGGGTTCTTTGGAAGGTTCGATCAAAGACCTAATTTACTCGCTTTATTCTGGGCGAGTACGTCCGTAGATGGAGCCGATCTTATGCGGCCTCCTTGGTACGTTCTGATGCTGCGGGGAAGATCAGAGGAATGGTTGTTATACTTCGTCTAACGTCATGAAGTGACCGCGTGAATCTTATGGATCCGTGTATTACTTACGGGAGAAAGGCGCGAGCTGTTATGACTTTGGTGTAGAAAAAGAAAATCTTCCTAATCTCTCTGCTTTCTTAATCGCGAATCGTTTTGGAAAATACGAATTGTTCAATCTACTGGTTGATACATAGTCCAACGTCATGAAGAGACCGCGTAAATTTTACGGCCTCGTGTATTACTTAGGGGAAAAAGGCGTGAGTTGTTATAACTTTTACATAGAAAAAGAATATTGGCGATACTTGCTTGTAAGACATTCATCATAGAGTAAAATTGATTTCTGATAGAGCAGTACGAGAAGCGCGCGCCATTCTCCCGTAAGGAATAAACAGTACCATAAAATTTACGAGGTCTCATCATAACGCTGGACGAAGTACACAACCAGTCGATTCTAGAAATCGTGTTTTCAGAGAACTATGCGCGATTACGAAAGTAGAGTGATGTTACATGCATCTCCTGCCACACGCCTCAGGGCGGATTACATATGTAATCGGAAAAAGTCTGTTGGCGGCTGAGACGATGTGAAAGTGGTTCTCATGGAATGCGATGGAAGTCCGCTTTAGCAGGGCCACTCCATCCGCCTTGGCTGTGGACAGCTTTTGCGAACCGCAGGTCAGTTCAGCCAATTAAATTTACTCATGAATAGTTGGTGATTTATCGAAAATTTCGTCATAAAGATCCGCATTAGCTGCACTTTTCTCATGCACTCGATCGATTTCGATAAAAAATGCTGAAAAAGCACCGGCAATAGCTTGCGAATAGAAGAACGTGTATGAAAGCACAAGGAATGATTTGATTACTCGAAGGCCGCTGTGTGGGCATTCTGGTTTTGGAAGCGAGGGCAACTACCTCATTCCCCCCCCCCTCCTAAGAGTTTTTGGAGGCTAATGTAGACTGACGAGGGAAGATGTATTGATGGCAAAAATTCAAAAAATAATATTATTTTACACGTTATCAAACACGTTTAATTTAAACAAGGAACACTGACCAGAAGATGGCGTACGCTAGTTGAAACCGGTCCTGTGTTTTTTGTTTAAAATAAAAATTGTAGAAAATTTATTTTTTGAGTTCTTTCCATTATGGAATTTCACTATACATGGCCTGATTCTGTGAAGGTCATGTATAGTGAAGTTTATTTAAGTTCTAAAAGGGCATGTCCAGAACGTATCTCGAAATAGTTCTAATTTTCGATCCAAGTCCTTTCTATTGGAAAGTGGACAAATCGGTACGTAACGTAAATATCTCCGTATCCGTATAGGTTACAGATTCTTTACTGGCTTAGGATACAATTAATACCTAGGCACTTAAGGGTTTAAATTGATATAAAATTAACGTAATGCATAATTATATTGATCTTTTAATAATTTTCCTTTCTTCCAAAACATTGACTGAATTTTCTCTTAGCGAGTGTCTTTCTTGGGTTATAAAAGTCAACCAAATTTATTTTAAGGATTCCATAATTCGATGGAAAAGTGAAAATTCCTTTTCTTAATTTTCAAATGATTTCCTTCAGTGCCACAAACTAGAAAGAACGTTTTCGACAGGAACGATTTGGCAAATTAATTTAGTCAATTGAGGAGTATTATGTGTGTATAATCCTGAAGAAAGACGAGGTAAACAGAGACATAGTCTCCGAGATATCCATTTCTGCGTTTCCTCTGCGTTGAGTTATTTAAAAGATATTCGACTGAACATTAATTGCAGGTACACTGTTTACTATTTACTTGATACTTTTCTAAAATGGGGGCCCCTCTAAATTCTTGGGTTCCGGAAGGATAGACGTCCACAGAAGCCCCTCTTGGTCAGACCTGAGTCTACGATATCAAGATTAAAATTTTAGTCTATGAATGATTCGAGATGAAAATCTAGAAAAATTGAAAATTCTCAATCACTAGTAGAGTGTTTTCCTGATGAGCGCATTTCTACAACATATTTATATTATATAATACTTATATTATAATTTAAACTTGGTATTTTTGTAAACTTTGTTTATTTGTTCACAGAAAGTATTCATATGTAAACATTTAGCTCAGAAAATTTAAAAACGTATATCTTGTCCTCCCAAACTTAGAGAATATTTCAAAGTTTACAAAAGGGTAGAATTGTTGAACAAAATAGATTTATTATGCTAAAACACAAAGAATAGTTCCTCCTTGGTAACTCCTTGTGGTTTAGTATAATAAATCTATTTGGTTCTATAATTCCTTCGTTATGGACTACCACCAAGTAAAGGCCAGTACCATCAACGCTACAAAAGGGTACTTTATCAATCGGAATAAATAGTGGTATCGCAGCCCGAAATGTCACCGCAAGACAGTAAAATATAGTAGTTTAACCCACTAATACACATACAATTCTCGTGGATTTCTGTGAGCATCTTTGATTTCCATATCTGTGAGCTCACGATCAAAGTGCAGGCAACGCCGGTGATGAAGCGCTCATACAAAAGAGCACTTCCTGCCTCTCGGATCGTGGGAACGGCGAATCTCAGCATCTCAGATACACATTCTACGATAAGAGCATTCTTATTCCAAAATTAAGTCATTTCAATCTATAGCGGAAATCTTCATCTAATAGATAAAATAGAAAGTTTGCATGTGTGTTCGCCTGAAACTCGAGAAACTGAAGTTGCACAACTTTCAAAATTAAAGATTTTTGAAGTCCCAGAGGAGATAATAGGCTACTTTCGATTGATCTAATGGTCCCCGGTTCGACTTCAGGCAAGCCAAAGCATCTCATTGAAGTAATACACGTAAACTTCATTTTTTATCGGTTGCAGGCTCCATTTCTTTCGTAAAATTAAATTAGGGAGAATAGTCGCACATACTGTAGTTGAGACGAGCGCCGAAAGAACGAAACTTGAATGAAATTTCTAATTTTGTGGAATGGAATGTTGTTTTCAATTCGAAATCACGAGAATTTTGATAAAATAACGCGAAATTTTTAAAAATTTTAGGGTCGTAAACAACCTATTCCTTTGACGATCAAGGCAATTGTTGTATCCGAGCTCATATATTTCCGGCTAATGGGGAATTCAAATCTATTTAAAAGTAAGGTTAAGAATTAATGATAGACTATACGAACAGGAAAAAATTTCAGCATTATTTACTCACGATGACAAATAGCTTGGTGAAATTTACGACCTAATGTATATACATTGACTTTGTAATGTTTACTGGAGTGTGTTGCTATTGGTAGCATTTTTATTAATGATTGTTTATATCCTTGTTGAGAATGAACGGAACGTTTGAAATAAAAGGAAGACATGAGATTTACTTGATAGCAAAATTAACACAAGTGAGATGAACTGGGCAGATTTTCATCGTAGACGCTACCAGAATAGTAAATAGGATGGTCCTGAATTGATGAATTAGTGAATTGATAATCGCATTTCATTAAGGCAGACATCTGGTAATCATTCATCCACGGCCAGTCGAGAAGGGGGTTGCCGAACACCCTAGAACCCACTTTTTAAAGGGTCTCAGTCAAAAAGTTAATCTCTTAGTTTTTAAATAGTAAATAATGTATCTGTAAGAAATTTTGAATCTTAAATATGATTTTCATTGATAAAAATGCTAATCTTATGGACGGAGGATCATGAAGCACCCCTTTTCTGCACTCCAGTCCTGCGAACTCGCGGTTTACGGCTTGATTGCACTGGTAATACGATCAAAGGATACAATGTATAAGCATTTTATCATTTCTACTACATGATAAATTATCACTTAAGGAAAAAGTTTCAATTATTTAAGCAAAAACAGTGTAGCTGGAAGCCTTCTTCCTAATTTTCTCGTATGAAATTTATTTATATTTTCTTTCTTTAAAATCACGCGATTATCAATAAACTTAAATAAATAATAAACGCGACAGCTTGTGTGGAATAAAATGTTAATTATATTTCTCGTTTGTATCAATCGGCACTTAATTGTATATTGAGCTGTTTCTAAAATATTCCAGAAAATACAGCAAACAACTCTTCTTCCACATACCTTTATTCATCTTCACAATATTCCCAAGATGGAGATGATTTTTTTAATTCTTACTTCAGCTGAGTCGTTTTGGTCTCTGGCCATGGCAGTAGACTCCTTGTTCCCATCATTTCCTTCAGAAATACCAAGCAAATTACGACGAATAGACAAATGAAACTTAGACGAATGACGTGCAAAGAGGAAACCTAATTATTGGAAATGGAGATTTTTTGCCAAAGATTTATTCCAAGTGGCAGAATTTGTATTAAGAGCAGGAATGGCTTTCTTGAGGAAGGATGTGGTCGAAATGGATGATTAAGACAAACATCACAAAGAGATGAGTATATGCCTTGAATTGAAGGAAGTTTGCACTGAATTAAAATAAAGAGTTCGCATTTAGATGAGTTTGCATGGCATTTCGAGAAAAGAACTGACAAATGTAGAGGAATTCAAGGTATTTGTTACCCTGACAATGGTTCAACATTCTCAAGTGGTGGATTCACACGCTTTGAAAGATTACTATCGCATTAGTTTCAGCCACTTGGTTCTTCTTGAGATATAAAGCTTTATAAACTCAGTTCAAATAACAGATAATAAGTTTCCAGCACACTGGTGATCACAAAAATATCGCTGTCTTAGGTGTAAATACGTTGAATCTTCCATCGAAATATACTTGCGACCATACTGCAGGATAAAATCTGTTTTATTTACGTTTGAAATTGTGGTGAAGAGAGATTTCGGGAACGACCCTCGCCCAAGAGGCCTCGAATGTTTGCAGAAGAGAAAGGCGAAATGTCTAAAAAGGGAATAAGAGGACGGCTAAATTATCTCAAATTATTTTTCCCTCTTGCAATCTCAATCGAAGAACCGAATCGACTTCAATATTAGGAGAGACAAATCTTTCTTCTAAGTATTCGCTACGTATTTCCTTTAAAGTATAATCAAAAGCATGCATTCTCTTGCAAATTAGTCGATGGTCAAGAAGTAACTTAGTTTCCAAGAAGGAGTAATTTCCTTTTCGCCGAACAGAAATACGTGATTTTCCCGAATTCCTCTCCATGATTCCCTAATTAACACTTTCATATTTTGGGAACTCATTTTCATAACATATTTTTCTTCCTCTTTACTCTCTTTTAGGTTCAGTCCTTCTCTTTCATATTCCTACATTTTGTTTCTCCTATCAAAACTCTTTTCTCCATTTATATCTTTTATTTATTTGTATATCTTTTTTATCTATCTATATTTTTTTAAAACCTATTTTTACTTTTCTTATTTTTATCCATTCGACATCACGTCCTTTTCTTGGAAGCTTCTTTTCATACCTTCCAGGGTTTACGTTTAGCATTTCCTTTCTCAGAGTCTACGTTTTACACCCACACACCAAAACTTTCCAAAGATTTGACGATCTTTTCCCTTTTTAAAGTTTTTTGTCCTCAGTTCCATTCGCTTCTTCGAATCTGCTTATTTTCATCGTTTCTCATCCCAAGAAATTTTGTCAAAGAGAGATATAACAAATGATAATACGTCCAAATGAGTTTGTAGTGGCCGGGATCAGAAAGAATAGGTGATTTGTGCTGTCTTTTTTTTAGTCAGCAAATGGTATTTTATGGTTTTGATCGCATAAATATTGTTATAAGTATGAATGAAGTCCTTGATTTAAAGTCCTTCGAGCTTCGAACGAACTACGAAATATTTTCGAGCAATGAGCAATTAGTCTGCAACACGCCTTTTTCTTTCGAAGAGAATGATAAGAGCAAGAATAATAAGAAGCAGAATCGAAAATAGCTAATAGACTGCTATCGCTGGGCATTGAATAATTTTCTCTTTAATCTTCGATAGTTTAATCTTTTTCTGACTTATTTTCGTTGTCTTTCTAAATGAAAGTATCAAACAAATTTGTCACAACCTTTTTAATTTTTCGCAATATGTTTTTTATTAAACCCATATCGGAAATTTTAGGAAATTGATCACGAAAACGTTGATTTGCTATCCACCTTTTTAATATGTTTAAATGTATAAATGCTGCGGGAAAAATTTGGGGGAAAACTTGAATTTATCGATTAAAAAAGAATGGGAACGACTGCTTTAACCGTTTACGAGATATGAAGTTAGAAAGGGAGAGAGATTTCGTCGCTTACTGTACATACCATCTAATTTCTGGGTATAAATGATTAAAATATTACGAACATTACTACAATGTTACAATACACTCACAATTGATTGGGACATAAATCTCAATATTTCCCCAATAAACAAGTTAACACAGGGCTATATCACCGTAGAATTAACATCACAATGAATCAAATCGTCCGGATAGAGTAAGTCGTCCTTGACCAAGTCACTAGGTACCATAGATATCATGGTGCTGTCTCGCTTCATGAAACATAACACAACTGCGATGATCTCTCCTTTACGTTTGTCTCTGCGATTTCTCACGGAAATACTTAGCCATATTAAATCGCTTTCATACCATTCTTTATAAATTTCATATATTCCCATCTTTTCTTTAAATAATGAACTGTGAGTCAACGATCGTGTTCTTAGGCAAGATAATAGGTAAATACAACATATTTTATAATTTAAATATATATTTTTATAGAATAGCACAATTTTGTTTCTTTAAAACGATTCTGCATTACCACTTGTAAGGGTGGTCGCGATATTAAATAAATTTCCGAGGGAGACAATGGTAATCCCTTGACTCTTTATCAAATCATCGGTTAATCATTTTTATTAACATTCATTAATATTAACAAGTCATATAGAGTGATACGAAACAATATCGTGATTGAAAGATAATAACGGTTGAGTGTGTATAATTTAGACTATGATTTGCTTTCTTTTCGCTGCCAATGCTAATTTCTCGCGAGCATTTCCTCAATCACAGGATTAATTTAGGCAAACCAAAATTAATGAGCAAGAACAATTTGTACTTTTTCCACAAATTATTTTTATTATAAACAATAAAAGACAGTAAAACACACACGACTAGTTTCAGAGATCGATCTCCATCATCAAGTCAGATTTAAACTAGTCATGGGTGTTTTACTGTCTTTTATTGTTTATAATAAAAATAATTTGTGGAAAAAGTACAAATTGTTCTTACTCATTCTGGAATATTTCCACAAGACAACGCCTGAAACTGTGAATTTTAAACCAAAATTAAATAAATCTGTAAAGAAAAACTCCAAATTAGACGCTTATGAAAGCTTCTTTATACATCGGAACAAAGGGAAACTCAAGAATGGCGACGATGGGTCCATTGCAGCTTCTTCATTATACTCTCTTCTGAACGCCGATTCCTAAAAGGAACTTAACCTCGAAAATTTACTCCTCCCTTTTTCCCTCTATCACACTAAAAACTCTACTCCATCACCCCCTTCTCACGACAAACAGTTAGATACCCCACAGTCCACACATCCTTTTAAGTAAGCATTTATAATAATAATAATAATAAAACGTCTTTATTCGGGCGAGATTGAGACTGAATAGTCTCTTCTTACATTTAACCCTTCGTCAATTTGTAAGAAAGAGATAGCAAAAAAATTGCACGGAAGAAATTTATATTGTGGGCTTAAAAACCTAGGATAGGAAAAATAGCCCAGAGCAGGAAAACACCCCAGAAGAGGGTGTGAAACCTACAGATAGATAATAAGAAAATGAAATTTATAGAAAAGGCTGGAATCAGAAAGCAAGGAACATATTTACACTTCAAACTGCATATAGAAATAAACCATAAAAGAATAACAGTTAATAAAAAGGAAAACATGAGATAAGAGATAAAAAACACTGAATATACAGAATGTCATAAATGAAAATGGCAAAAAACTAGTATGAATACAGAAAAAAAAGAAATTTAAAAATTCACTATCATTTAACAAATTTTACTTATTACTATTTACTCCCTAAGGGTAGTGGTATAATCACCGAAATGTGCGTTGAGTGATTCTTAGGTCAGTTATTCACAGGCTCTTCTTTTCTCTTCGAGGAAGAGGGCCAATTCTCTATTAACATAGTCGCCTTACAGAGTATTTTTCGATCTCTTAATTAAGGAACTCTATGTTCAAGAAACGGATTCTCTGTTTTGCACTCCCATCCCTGTTTGACACTCTTATATCTTATTTACATCATCCTCAAATCAATCAATCCTTCCAAAAAGTATTCGCCTTCCCTTCTCGACAGATTATCAAGAATCCTCTAGAAAAAGTAGAAATTGCATTTTTCGTCGTTATAAATAATAACCGACAGAATGCTCTGGAAAAAAAAGCGCGCTATTAAGTCTTTACATTATAGTAGTTGAAGCCCTATCACTTGTATAGGCGTCATCCCCTGACTTAAGCTTTCAAATCGCTGGATTACTTGATGGCATTAAAGCAGCCTTATCCACCCTTAAATTATTTCAATCAAATATCCCTCCTTGAGAAAATCATATAAACTTAACTGCGCAGACCGTGACCTAATATACAGAGGACAAACGGTGAAATTCGGAGACGATTCTTTTTCTCTCCAAAATTCCACTTTTCCACCCTCTTCCCTTACGTCGCACCAAGAAATATCCATCCCATCACCTTTCTCCAACGTCAAAAGTTAAATACCCCACACGCTGCACTTTCATTACGTATTTAACTCGTGAGGATGTTGCCATAATCTCTGTAATGCGCATTGGGTGTTTCCCATAAGGTGGGTAATTCACGGCTTCCTTTCTCCTTTCGAGGAATCAGATCGACGTTCACCGGCATATTCGGCGATTAGAGTTCTTCGAACCTCTTATCATTAACACCCGAGTTCCAATTTATTTCTTTCACGAAAGATATCCTTGGAATTACGTTAAACACCTCGCCAACAAATACTTTACGCCTCAAATACTTCATTTTCATAAAAATACATCTTGAACACAGGAGTAATTGAATGAATTAAACAATTCGAAATCCGTCTTCACCAAAAGATTCGAATTTTACTTTAGTGAATATCCTCCAACGCAATGCTCCTTCATTTCACCTTTTCCATCGAGATGAAATGTATTTGTGTATATTCGAAGAAATCGCAACTGGTCCATTGGAACCCTGAGAATACTTGCTTGATAAATAAATCATATAAGGTGCAAATTTAGATGTACGGAAATTTGTATAGCGTATTCTGTAATGAATGGACCAATAATAATTAGATGTTTTCAAAATCAATTCCATATTAGTAAAAATTCGATGCTTTCGAAATGAATTCCATAACTTCTTACGTATCTTGACCAACGAAAATCTATTGCTAATCGAGTAATTGCAAGTTGCGCGCAAATAATGCTTAATTATAATTCTTTTTGGCTTTATCACTTTAAAATCCACATTGTAAAAACGTAACAGATGATTTTAACTCGTCAGAATGAACTTAAAATTATTGTATAATCACGGTATCAACTAAGTTATGAAAATTAAGTACGATCTTTAGACGTACATACAATTATTCCGTCTTATTCATTTTCTTCTTTAAACTCGCTTCATCTTCCTTCTAAGAAATCCTGCTTAATGTGTGTCCATTTACTTTTCTTCTTATACAGTCCGTGAATGAAAAATGTAATGCAGTTTACATTCTAAACATTATAAATAGAGCGAAGAACACACTAACTGTGAGGCATTTTCCCAAGGAGGGAGAGAATCCCTTATATACTCTCAACATACATAGTTCAACAAAGTACCCGAATAATATACATCAAAATACTCAAATAATATACTAAAATATACTTCAGTATATCAAGTAAATAGAGCAATGAACTGTAAAATTCGAAGGTCACCCAACCCTATCCTAATTTTTCCAGTTAATACAATTTTCTCAGTCTTGTCTTGAACTTGCTGAGGAAATGGCTGGAATATACCTGCTAGAAGAGCGTTCCATTGATCTTTTAAGAAATGAGAATTTAGCCATGTTTGTCCTTTGAGGTTTCCCTTTGGTTCATTCTCTCCTCTTCCACTCTTCTTCTGACCTTGTCCTTTATTTAACATCCTCCACTTTTCAAAAGCCTTTTCTAGTCACTCTTAAATTTTGTAACCACGAACAAACACACTCCGTGCCACCAACTTTATTATATTTTCCCTCAGGTTAGTTTCTAAGTATTTGTAACTTTACCTTTTTAACTATTTCTTCCTTCACCTCATCCTGAACTCACTTTAGTCTTTTTGTGGTTTGTTTTTGTAGACTGTATCAATTTAACGTATTTTTCAGTCGGTTCATCATTTCCCTCCTCTACTCTCCAACGTTAGTATGTAATGCCAACGGGAATCCACCATCATATTTGTTTATTATAATCTGTAATTACAGTAAAACTTGGTTAAGACGCTTTTCGGGGGACCAACGAAAACGGGATCCTAAGCGGGATAGCGTTATAACCGGGTTGTGTAATTCCGGTTGCCTTACGTGACATTTTTTAAGAATGGTCTGTTTTTTGCACGAAGAGAGCGTCTTAATTACTTAATTCTGGTAATTTTTCAATCCACATTGAAATAGTTAAGACAAATGGAAAATAATAGGGAATTTTTTTAGAATAGTGGGGAGAGGGCATCTCATTGTACGATATCCCCAAGACTACGCTCACAAAAGACTATAATCTCTTTCTGGCTTATTCGATATGTTTAAAACTTGAGATTGCGACGAAAGAAAACATAATCAAGCTAATTTTTAATCGTGCCGCCTTTGTGAAAGTTAAAAAGATCTCGCTGTATCACATAATTGGCATAAGTTCCGACAAGGAGATTGAGATAGTTCTGCTTCGCGATATCTTAATTTTACTCTCACAAAATTAGTCATTCCAAAGAACAAGGAACCGTTTTAGAGATAAGAGATATTCTAGAGATGCTGATGACGTAAAAAATTTTGGTATATCAAATGAGGTGAACGATCGGCTATAGCGGGTTGCTATTTATCTGGGGATGGGACAAATCCGCGTATTAAGTGGGAAGCAGAGCGTCTTAAGTTGTACTTATGTATTATTATTATTTTTATTTCACAAATAAAACACCGCCAAATTTGAAAAAACACAGTACGCCACTAGCTTCGGCTCGTTCGGCCATACTCAGAATTTTATTTTTATTTTTAATCGTTAAATCAAAATAATATTAATTTAAATTTTATATTCTACTAGGTCAAGCCTAAGCTAGTTGAGTTTAGTATTTTCTCCATAAATTTTCTCCGTAAAATAATTTCACAAAGTGTGAAAGTGACCGGAACCGGAAGAAAACCTTAGTATTTTTATATGTATATCATTTTTATTTCACTAATAAAAATAAAATAAAAACTTTTACACCTCCGCCAAAGTTTGAAAAACACAATAAATTACCGGTTTCGGATTGTTCGGCTATCCTCAGAATTTTATTTTTATTTTTAACTGTCAAAGCAAAATAATATTCAGTTAAATTTGATATTCCGCGAGGTTCAATTATAATTATATAACTTAATATTAAAGTCATTAGCCTGAGCTAATTGACTTTAATATTTTTATGATAAGTTTCGTGTGGAAGTGACCGGAATCGGAAGAAAACCGCGTGTTAAGCAGGGTAGCGTCTTAAACGGGTTTTACAGTAAATACCCATTTATTTTTTCTTTGTCGTTCGTCTTAAACAAAGATTGTGAAGGGAAGGTCTCACCTGTCCGCAAGTGGGTCGAGGAATACTCGAGATGGAAATGCGACAGAGTTACGAAATCTCCTTCAAAACAAGTCAGATTATCTCAAATTCTTTCCCTTTCGTAATCGAATAATCCGCGAGGAAGACTTATGAAGATGGCACTTGGAGGAATGCCCAAATGCACCTCAGCCACTGCACTTCATCATTTTGCCAACCTCATAAGTTGTGCCCTTGCGATCCATCGATTCTGCCTTTCCATTATCGTTGACTTTGACAAAGTGTCATTTCAAATGTATCGTCAGCCTTAATCGTTTATGCGATAGCCAACAAAATGCTAGATCCAAGTACGCAAGACTCTAGGAAGGATTAACCGTTACTTCCAATGTATTGATGCTGCTTTTGCATTAATACAACTATAAATACATAATTAGTATCATTTCAAATGTCAGCCTTAATCGTTTACGAGGTAGCCAACAAAATATTAGATCCAAATATGCTCTTGTCGAGAATTAGGTGTTACTTACTCTGTATTGTCACTACTCTTCTATTAAAGATATAACTAAGAAACCATAAGCCAAACGAAATAACCAAACGAATTGAATACAAGCAAAACTTGAGTCTTGACAGTAGACATTCATTATTTTTCCACAATTATAGAATCGCAGCGGAAAAATACTGGGTTTAATTTCAGTTTTAGTTTTCCACGACTTCGAATATAGAATATCATTTCAAAACTCAAGTCTTGAGCAATGAAATGGTGTATAATTAATTCTTAAAAAAATAATTCCCAAAAAATAGAAGTCTGATTCAAATCATGACAGGGTTCATTCGAGCACAAATGATTACAGAGATCCACTATCATATCCTATACTAAATCCGATGGTTTTACTAAACATATCTCCAAACCTGATAATTACATAATAATAAGACATATTTACATATAATAAGAGTCGTTATCATTGCCGGCCATGTACGGAAGGGCCGGTATACCAGGTTCCCTTCTACTCTTCCTCTTGTTACGAGTAATCCTTAATATTAAAGCATGAATTTAGTCACAAAAAATTCTTACAGATTCATTGTTTACCTTTGGAAACCTTTTTAAGTATGGCCACTTCAGAGTGAATGTTACTCCTCCTACCGACCCTGGATTATGAATATCGGCTTATGTACAGCGGAGAAATGAGGTGCGATGGAGCACGTGACCGGATGACGTATTAAACGAAATGAATGCCAAACATACCACTTCTTCGTTGAAATACTATCGAAAAGTGAAAAATGAAACGGAGAATTTGAGAATATTGATAACATTCATAATTTGAGAATAATAATAATAATAATAAAAATTTGAGAATATTAATAATTGAGAAAGGATTTGATTAATCTGGCAATAAAGTTGGGAAAGAATGTTTGTTTTGGTTGGTCTGGTCGTACTATGTAAACAGTAGAATATTTCTTTAACACTGACTAATTAATGATTACAGAGAATAACGCGGAAGAAGAGCAAACATCTTCTGATTTCAGGGATAAAACGAGATATGGCGTTCATTGCTGGATTAATAAGTGAATTAACCGCCCAAGAACTCAGTTTGAAGGATGATTTTGCATACGTAAGCCGATTAGTATATTTGCTCCCTTTCTGACCGATCCTGAAAGTACCCGACATCGTGATATGCTTTTAATTAATGGAATGCCATATTTTAGGCATTACTATGCAATATTGATCGCAGCAACGTGCCTGAGTTGTAAATAACCTTGTGAAATTGACATAATTCCTCCGATAAATATCGTTCTTCTCGGAACATAATATTTAAAATACTTTAATTCTTTTAAGCTTATGTTTTCGAAGATAATTTTCAGGTGCGGAGAAATGTGAATGCGTTTGGAGATGTCACGTGACAGGAATCCAACAAGTGAGCAGCCCTAGGTCAAGTTCCAGTTTACCGCTGTAATTGCATTATTGCCTGTTCAATGCGGTAGCCAATTATGCTTGTTTTCCCGCTAGGAGGCAGCACTACGGCGTCCTTGCGCCTTAAAAACGACCGCATATTCGGGAACTTTGGAATAAATCAGATTTATAAAGGATTTTATGTGTTCAAATTCAAATTCAGTTTTCAAATTAAATTCCTAATTGTATGGAATGTTTAAGGCGAGCGTTGACTTTCGATCTGCAGCAATAAAAAAATTATTTTTCCAATTTTTTGACAATTCTTTTTATGATCGCTAATCAAGAGGAAGAACCCAGATAATAAAAACTCAGGTTTAACTTTGTAGTATTCAGTAACTCAAGACGGTTTCATGGTATAATATTTACTGTACTACAAGAAAAAGAATTTACTCGTGGTTCAGTTAATATTATATATTGAAGTTGTTTTTTGAAGAACCCTGGGCGAAATTGATGTTTTTTTATTTTCTGTAATCGGAGTTTTGAACGTTTTTGCATTGCAAGTTACCATCGCTAATTAGAAGCAGATAATAAAATAATCGGCAATTAATGGACATTTAAGGCTATCATCCATGATTTTGCAATATTTCGAATAAAGCAATGCGCTGTAAATCTAATGAATTCTTTCTGATATCTGCGGAAATCAAACCGGAAATTCAATTGTATCACGAATCTTACCTTCACAGTTGCTTTAAGAGAAATTAGAAAAGGTTTTGTGATAATCAGGAGTGTATGGAACCAAAACAAGCTGTGAGAATGTGAGACCGGAAATGAGTCACTTTTTCTTAAAGAAACTACATCCTGTTTCAATAAGAACTAAGCGAAATTGTCACAATAAAAAACACGACTAATTTCGACGCTCAATGGTCAGCTTAGAATCAAGTCTACAATACGCTTAATTTCCCGATTATAAATATAGATGTGTCCATATTTTGTAGCCTTGTTGGCTTCTTTAGCTATGATGTTAAAATGTCATCTTCTAAAGTTGACATCCAAGTGTTGAAACTAGTGGTATTCTTTTCTTTTTCTGTGACATTTTCGCTTAGTTATTATTAAAACCGTATCTTGTTTCTTTATAAAAACAATGAGTTATTTCTTTTGCCAGGTAAAAAGTCCCATACCAATTGATTGCGTGTATGTAATGTTAAATATTGTTTTTCCATAATTGTGAGAGTCGTTCAAAATGTACCTCGAATTCAGCTTACCTGGGAGAACTTTAAAAACGAGCTATCGCGTCGTTTATTGTCATGCAAAGTGCGGAACAATGAAAAGAGACATAATGCTGATGGACAATCATCCTCTTTCTCAAATAGTTTGAACATCCTTCGTGTACTACACACAATATTTATCCTTTCGTTTTAGTCTTGTTAATTCATTTTTACCAAAAGAATAATATTTTTCCCAGAACACTTTGGTTTTACTCTTCCATATAACAATGTTTCATGTACGCAACTGACATTGCAACTGATATTGCAACGCTTGAAACTGTCTTTGGAACATTATTTATTAAATTTTCGATTAAAGACTTCTGGAGCGCGGTAAACGGTATAGTAGTTGCGATGAAGAGTGAATAAATGTTCGGATGAGTAATTTATTAGGGATCGTGTGCAGCGATGAGTAATGGAACCGCTGCGGCTTGACAAAGATAACGATAACATCGCCGCACGTGGAATTCAGAAGATAGGCATTTTGAACTGTAGTCAGCCATTAAAGATGACAATTGTTTGCAGCCGAGAAACATCTCTGCTTTTGTTTTCAGCTCCTTTGGCTTCTGTTGAGAATTTGCTGCGAATGCAACTTGAAGAACTGCTTACGAGTTTTATCCGTGGGGTTTAATCTACTAATATTATCGTAATGAAATCGCAGTGTTACTATTATCATAACCCAGTGGCCGATTCATCGTATTTTACTGCCTTTTGATGTGAGTTTCATCAGCCTTCCATCAATTCCCTTCACAAAATTAAGCTGTTTGCTACTCTTTTTATCTTATCATATTTTCGTGTGTACAAGTCGCGTCTTTTCAGTGAAAAGCTATAGAATTGAAAATAAGTTCTACTATGTCATTACTTTTCTTTCCTTCGGAAGTTTATTTGTCAGTAATATTGAAGGTTTACTCAAGGATATATGAAAGATCGACCCTTCTTACAATTAATATCGGAGTACGAAACGTTCTCTTCCTTTAAAATGAATATCCTATTATATGACGCTCTTAATCCTCGTAACAAAAATAATAATAATGTGAATATCTATATGAAATGCATGGAATATTGGGGATATGCTGCCGAGAAATTAGCAGGGATGGAGTGTAACTTTCAAATCAAGGCGTTCATACTGTCTTAAAAATAAAGAAATATATCAACCCATATTTCTAAAGAATACATAATAACTAAATATGTAAAAGATCTCTCAACCTTAGTCAATTATAAATTGCAAATACTTACAACTGATGGGCAGTAAATTTGAAACAATATTTTATTCGAAAGGCTGAATTTATACTTTCTATCTTTCGCTAAAATCCAAATGAACAGGATAATAAGTTATTTCCTTTAAACCTTTAAAACCTAAAAGCGAACTTAGTCTGTCGATTGGAAGCCCTGCTGAATAAATTTTATTCTCTATATTCCATAGATGAAGTCGTTGTATTTAGGCGTTGTATCCGAAAATGTCTTCTTCTCTCATTTCTGTGGCTCTGACGCTCTCCAAGCGTCAGTTGGACTCCGCTTAACATAGACTCACGCGTTAGTTATCATACAGATATCCTCTTTCTTTCCGCGTTAGACAGCTTACACTCTCTACACCTCTTTCTTTCCGCGTTAGACAGCCAGGTTGGAATCGACTAAAATCCTATAATGAACGCCGGAACCAAATTTCTTCTTCGGATAATGGTTTCCGCTTTACACAGGTTCCGCCTAAGATAGATTTCACTGCGAGGTTGAGTACTTGAAACGAGGGTTAGGTACTTGAAAATCCTGCCGAGAAAATCTTAGATCGAACTCTCCGAGGTGAACTTTTGCAAAGATTTTTCTGTGGTTTGTCTGAATATTTCTGAATCGAAATGCAGGCACATTCTGTATTTGAAAGGTAATTTTTTCTAAGTCCTCATTTTTGATCTACTGCTGATAAAATTTATTCATAAACGAATGTATTTATTTATCCGAAATACGTCACCTCTGTATGAATTACACGTTTATATATTTCACTCGAGATGATCGCACGAAATCGTCAGAAGTACTTGCATTAGTAGAAGTATATTCAATATAACGGAAAATTTGATGAACGGTCTTATTTTTATCACTGAATGTAGTGTTTGATTTGAAATTGCAAAAAACAGCGATCAAAATATGTTGATTTTCGTAAAATAAAAGAAGCCAATTCGTTAAATGTTTACGTTTCTATAAATAAAATTTTCGTTGCTACGACAATAGCTCCGTCGTTTATGCTTTTGAATAATTCAGACCATTTGAATGACTGAAACCTCGGAATACAAGAACCAAAGTTCCAACGTAATGCACCCCTCTAAATCTTTGTCTCGGACCGGCCCTGATCATCCGCTGGATCCAGGATTGCCATCTTTGTAAGGAACATCCGAAGATAATGGAATCTAAACCTCTTAACTGGTATCTATTCGCAAATTATTCTCAAATTCTCTAAAATAAAATTACCTCGTTTTCTATTGACCGTGGAGTGTAGTGAAACTAGTTTAAGTGTCAGGCAAGCGTTAATTCTACCGAAATATATATTATATTTAATGTTAAAAACCCGTAGAAATTCAGAGAGGAACATTCGAGAAAAACTAAATGTAGTAAATAAGTGTGTAATATATCATGAAGTGTTTAAGCATGTTTTACTTATTAAAAAGTGAATTTTTGTCCGCCAATGTGATCTGACAAAGGATGAAGCCACAAAATATGCCTTTTTTGAGTAAATAACGTTAAGTAAATTTCTTCGTCTCATTAAGTTTCCACTCATTAAGAGTCTAATATGCCAATAGTTAGTATTTTATTTATTAATTTTTATTTCCTCGTTGAGTATCAACGAAAAGGAGGGTCATTATACCACATTTATGACTTTATTTTCGATCCTTCCAACCAAATATTGATACATATATTTATCTGTACCCTTTGAGCCGCCTTTCGGCGCGTGCCTGGGTGTCCGTACACCATGACTCTATTTCCCTAATCGATTACAATTGCGCATCAATCCCGGAAAAGATTAATTCGTCAATTGACCTGATCCAGCATCTAATTCTCTGATCTTCCTTGCAGTATCATTATGGTATATTTAACAAGGAGGTCGCATGTGAACATCTAGAAAAGAAAGGCACATAAATTAATCGAGTTAAGTTCTGAAAAATGAACGCAGATATAAATTCACCCTATAGCCCTATCATTGAACGCAGGACGGAATTAATACTTCTCATTTTAGCTAAAATATCCTTAATTAATTCAAAATTTTTCCTTTTTTGTCCCTGCATTGATAAATATATTTTATTTTCTCACTTCCTTGATCGTAACAAGAAACAGATCATTGCTCTCTTTGTAATCTACGAAATCGGGTTGATAAAATACACACCTAAATGATGGTGAATTCGACCCAGTGATTTGTTATCGTAAATGAAAAATGCTAAAATTGCTTCCTCTTCATATAGTGTATCATTAATTCTTACCCTTACTTTTTACGGGTCTAAAGTCCACATTTAAATATGAGATTGGATCCTACACTTCTCTTAGCCGCTCAGGAAACTCTTTGGGACCTCAAAAGTTCAAAAAATGTTAGTATTTCTCTCTGAATTTAAAGCGAAAGCCTGCCGGTTGATGAGCATTTTGAGATGTTACTGTTTTGGAATCTCATCTTCAATATGCCCATCGCATATTAAAAATGAGACCTCTCTCTAACTTATTAATCATTCTTCCTTAAACCGTAATTTGCTGTAGATTTCGTGGTACCGAAATATTCAACCGTCTCTTTTGTGTATATTCCGCTCATTTTAGAATTGCTTCCTTTCCAAGTATTTTTAGAGCTTTTACTTCCCCAATTGGTGTAATTGGTATTCAGTATTTACTCCCTAATATCACTCCAATCAATCTGTTGAAATCAGTTGGATTCCTTCGAAATTACTCTCTTGTTGCTATGCTATTGTTTATTGAGTTTGCGTTATTGGTTGTGTGATGGAAAATCAATCGTGTCGAATGCAATGATTCCGAAAATGAAGGTAGGTTTTTCCAATGATTTGCGGAGAAAACTACCAGTGCTTTATTAACTGTCTAATCGTTAATTTCCCTCCAACTATAATCATTATTTAAAAAGATTTTCTTGTTAATAATATGTAATAGCGTATAACTCATTCTTAATTATTTCATTCAAACACTTAGCATTCATATACGAGTATATCTATTCGATGAGTGGTTTTCAGCGTATGTGGCAAAAGAAGTAGCGCGACAATATGGACGTTTCTTCTGTGATTTATAATTAGTTTTTTGTACGATTTAAAAACTCCATTCCATGAGAATTTCAAAGAACTTCGACGACACGCTGAATTCCGAAATTCACTATTTTTGAAAATGTTTCACATTGGATGTTACTATCTTTTTCACGTTTAAATTAAACTAATAAGAACGATAATTGGAACCAACTCAATTTGATTTTTAACGTGCATAACTTGTTTTCATGCGATCAAGTGCAGAACAGATCAGATGAAGGGTATCTATAACCGTATAATTTGCAAGAAGGAAATAGGAATCGATAAAAAAGATTGGTTTCGAAGGAAATCCGTGGTAGAGTTTGTTCAATGAAAGCAGCGATAAGTTGTGAGTCCTCTCGACTCGTTGAAGATCGTTGATCCACTTATAATCAATGGGAAGGTCAGCCTCTGCCTCGTTCAAAGGTCTTCGATTGATAAGTTTGTTTTGTACGGCGATGAACAATTCCCTCGCTAGAAGCGAATCTATATTTATCTCATTGTGCGATTTTCTATGGTGCCCTCTCACGTGTCTAATATGCACGTGCCCACGTTTCCGCATCCTACGTTTTGGCTTTCTATATAAGGAGAGACATGTATGCATTTTTGGATGGAACGGTCACTGACCGACCGATTCCAACCATTCGCATTTCCACTAAGAATGACGTGCGGAAGGAGGATCCGTATCATAAAGCAGATTTTCTTGTGTATTTCGTATATTTTTGGGCATTCACTAGGGGGATTTGGAGTATTCGTTGTCGGGAGTAAACGCTCAATTATCCTATGACAATTTTTATTAATGCTAATCAAAGTTGTTTTGTCGAATTTCAAGAAAGAATTTCCGCAGAATATTGACCTATTGCTAGGTCTCTTCTTAAATTTCATCTGATGCATTTCGTTATCGTATTCAATTAAGTATTACTTCAATTATTTATTGTTCAATAAAGTATTAGCAATATGTATCGAATTTGGGCTGTAATCTAAAACGCAGATGGTGTATCTGAAACTAATTTTTCGTTCCCCATCCAATTTCTTACAAATGAGGCGTTTCCTTGACTTTATCTACTTTTACACATGTACCCTTTGAGTCGCCTTTCGCCGTATGGGTGCATGCACTATCTAATTGATTACTTTAGCGTATCTTTCTCGGAAAAATGAGTTCTAGCATCTATTTATCTGACCTTCCTCGCAGTGTCAGAGCGGCCTACGTAACAAGGAGAACGCATAATATCTGCTACATCTACTACGAACGTACTCTCTTTGAATGTATTAAGTAAATCAAGTCTTCTATCGAACCTTCTTCTAAATAAAGTTTATAGAGTAAATGGGATTAAAGCATATGGCCCCATATATTTCTTACGGGAGAACGGCGCGCGTTTCTGCTACATTCGCAAAGAAAAAGATAGTTGACGAGCACTTATTTGGAGGATATCCAGCATTGACTAAAATCAATTCTTTAAGGCAAAGTGAATAACATATGTGAAAAGAAGATTCCACGAGGAAGATTTTGATACCAGAAAAGACCTAGTCTTTTGAATGATAAACCCAAATTCATCGGTTCGAAAGAATCATAATCTACCCAATTTTATTGAAAATATCACTTTCTTATTTTCCCTTCGTTTATGACAATATTTAACCTGGATGGAATTGCACTATGCCGCAAGAAATACACAGGGCCATATGTTTTACGTGGTGTCTTCATGTCGTTGGACGTAGTATAATAAACATCGCTATCGGCTCTTACTTCGTAATCCTTATTAACTGAAATAGCAAAATCTACTGTTTTTGGGGATTTATTTTCGAGAACCTTCGATCGGTAATCCTCGTAAATGAAGGGATGCGAGGGATTTGACCACTTCGATTCGTCCCTTTTTTTTGGGTCTTCTCTGAATCTGAGACCACATCACGCGATTTTCTGACCATTCCAAAGCTGAATTCTTTGGTATAACCTGAGAAATATTACAATCGAATGAATGATCGGGAATTCGTATAAGTAATGAAAAACAAACCAACGGCAATTTATAAACTTTAATTTTTAAATTTTATATGTTTTCTATGGGGCAAAGATGATGTGACACTTACGTAACGTACGTACGTAACTCTAGATTCAATAAATCCTCCGTGCGGGAATAGATTTCCAGAGCAGTTCTTCTTTCAGATTCCCCTTAAGGGTGCTATTATGTAACACAATAAGAGGCTCCAACAGCTTAAACATCGCGTTATAATTGGCCCTATTTACTTTGAAATTCTTTCAAATATTATGGTACTGCCTACTATCAATCATTGTGTTCAATTCATTGAGATCATTACAAGTGATCGGAAAAATAGACAGATCGGCTGCATAGAAGCTTTAGCATTTCCGCTGACTTCTGTAAACTCCGAGACCTGCGTTACTTCGTAACATAAATTCGTTCATTGACATTATCAATAAACTTTAAGGATTTGGATTTTTTACAGAAAATATATTCATTATTTTCTCAGAAACTTTACTGCTGTAAATTTTTTTCTATGCAAATAGAACGAAAAGTAGAAGCCGACTACGTTTCTCCTTGCATTTTCTCGATAACCTCAGCATTCTTATAGCTTTTTTCCAAGATTTTAAAATTTTTATCACAAGAAATGAATAAATTAGGTGTAAAGTGGTTAAAATGTGGCAAATTTTGATATTAGAAAGATCACGTTTCTTAAAAGATAGACCAAAATACATCGGTTCAAAGAAAATCATAACCTGTTCCCTGTTCTCTTTAGAGTATCACTTTCTTATTTCCGCTTTATTATAAAACGACTCAACCTTTATTAAATCGCACTGTGCTGTGAGAAATTAATTTTACTCGATGCTGTATATCTTCCAAGTAAGCTTTCATCAACTTTCTCTTTCTGTGCTAAACCAGCAAGCGGCATTTCCCCGTAAGCAATACAAGGGCCCATAGCGCTACGTGGTCTTTATGACGCTTGATCAAGAATATATCGCATTGCATTTGAAAGTTTCTCCGAAAAATCGGTTATCTTATTGGCCGATAAAATAGTTTACGTACTTTGCCTTTTCGGCTCTTAGGAAGTTCAGTATGATGGTGGTGAGATCATAGATGTAGGTGCCTTCTTATATGTGTCCCATCATTGCAACAGAATTTGAAAGAGGGATAGTTCTGTCGTGGTTGATTAAGTAAATAAAGCAACCGCCGAGAAGGTGAGAGATCCAGGCTTGAATCTCGGCTACAGCGGAATTTTTCCCATACATATCTTCGTCTAAATTCAAGCGGTTATGCGGTTTTCATCGTTTACATCCGAAAAATGTCTATTTTGACATCCTTTATCTTTCTCACATAGACGATTCTGACTCAGAGATATCAAAAATGGACATAGCATTGTATAAACTTTTCCTTTATGAGTTTTCTAAGTCTCTGAATCAAGAGAACCATTTTGGTGTCTTTTTCCGCGAGTTGATCGACGCCGACTTTAAAGTGCCGGAGTCAAATCTGACTTTATCTTTATGATGATTCAGAAAACTCAAGCAATAAATTGTGCTAGATGATAGACCAAGGATTTAGATTCTAGACTATTTTACGATTATGCCTTAAAAATTTCAAATTTTGCTCACTCATATCCTTGTGTGCCTTCAACATCCGGATGACTATCATATTTTGTGATTGATTGTTGGAGATTCGTTGTCAGTTGAGATGAAACAGGAGAGATGGAGGGTTTTCATTGAGCATCGGTAAAATAGCACACTATCTTATGTCTTGAGGCAATTTAAGGATAGTTATTTTATTACGTATATTATTTGTAACTGTACATTGCTTACAGAATTCGAAGTACTCATAAGAGAAGATGGCGATATAGTTCAACAACGGCATTTTTCGTCCAGACGGTAGCCTCAAGTATATATTTTATCTGAGTTATACTTTATCAAAGTTTAAATATAACTTATAAATCAAAGTTATATTTTATCAAAGTTATATTTTATCAAAATGATATTTTATCAAAGTTTTCGCAACTTCGAATTTGAAATAACGCAAGATGATAGAAAAAATTATTGAATCTTCTTTCTTCTCCAAGCTTTATCAATTTCATAATTTCGAAAGAGAGATGGTCCTCAAATGAAAAGAGAAAAGAACATTATTTTGATAGGAAGTTTATGCTATTACAGAAATAAACGTAAACCGAATTGGTTACTTTACCCCTGGCAGTGGTTGGTGCCACCATGTGGAGCGCCACTTGCTTTGCCATAAAAAATCTCGTTAACGGAGATAGAATTGACGTGGCATGGTAGTTAAGTGGTTAGAATACAGTATACTTGTATAATAGTGAAACCTGGGTTTGTGTCCTAGCCATGTCACTATTTTTCACTTCTGTTATTACTTCGGATTTATGGGGCACACCTCCTAAGTCATTCACCATTTCCTCATCCCTATTTCCTTCATATTCAAAGAACGTACATCATTGTACCATCATTAGCAAATCATTATCTTTCTTTAAATGAGTTCCCACCCATATAAAGAGTAGTACTCTCTTCTTTTTCTGGCAGAATCCATAACTTATCTTAAATTTTTATGTCAGAGAACAAAATATGGTGCTTTCTATTTAATTCTTTCGCAAACGCAGCTTCGGTAAAGGGTCTTACCAATGCGGACAAGACCGCTGTCCTAGGTTCTGCCATCTAATTTATCGAACAGACGCATAACTCTCTCGATAAGTATCCTTCCGTATAAACGTCAATTTCCTCCGTTTATAATTTTAGCCTTGAACTTCAATCAATTGCCACTCTTCATTCCCTTATCGTAAGAAACGCTTTTTTAAACGATCGTTTTCTATGGTAAATATCCTTGAAACTCTCCAGCATTTACAAAAAATCCCGTTTTCTGATATATTCCAATGGCAGATCAGCGGAAAAACCTGCAACAGTATGCTATTATAGAAAAATCCGTTTTCCTAATCTTTGAAGGGCAGATCAGTTTTTGTAAAGAAGACATCTCAGAATGCTATCGAATCTATCGTAGGCGCTATGGTCACATCTTCTTCGGATCATTTATTTTAAATGAATTTAAGAGATTTAACTGATATGGTCGTATAAGCCACTATGGACTGCATTTATTTCAACCATATCTTTCAATTTCTCTGTGATTCGATGTTTTTCTTTCCTTTTTGTGCCCTCTGTTCGAGTAACCTTAGGCTTTTTTGAACTTATTCCGAACGTTCTTTAATGCCTTCCTCTATGATTTCCTGTATATCCTTCTCAGTTTCTTTAATCCATTCATTTTCAATTCTCGGAGGTGTTCAATCTTTCTGTGAATCTGTTGAAATTCATTCTTTGAAGGTGTCCATATAATGCACTCCTTTTTCTAAGTATATCAATAAATTTCTCTATAAAGTTGAAATTGTGGTATTTTTTCTACTATTCCCCCTCTTACCTGAGTATTTTTCAAAAAATATTTTTTTTTAAGATTTCTAGTTTTTCTATCATCATTTTCTTATTCCGAGTTAGACATTCTGCGGCATATAGTGGTGCGAATTACTGCCTTATAATATTCACGTTAAGAATTTATTGATATTGATAGAGTCACATCATTGTTTCACATAATTCACATAACATTGATACACGTCAAAAGGCTGGCAGAATATCATCTTATTGGGAGAAATTACTCTCAGGATGCATGTTGGTATTCCGTTTCTATCGATGAATATTAGGTTGTACATACTACTATGCCACGTAACATTAATACATTTGTAATGCCGATTGTTCCCTCACATGAAGTTAACATCTGCTTTAGTACAACATCAGTATACTACACACAGATGGTAGGCAGGCATTACTTAATTGCCTCGTTACTCCAGTCACGTATCAATTTTACACTTATCACTGTCTTGTTTAGAGAAAGCATGTTTATTATTTGTCTCCTAAAACGCAGCCTCTGCGAAAGATACGAATGAAATGTGAAAGAGGCGTAAATCACGGTGACGTTTATGGCGAATGAGAAGTAAATAATGGAGGTAGATGGCCTCTTACTGTGAAAATATCGGCTGTGTTTATTCGAATCCGAAGAAAATTCTGGAAAAAATGACGAAAATGACCGCTCGTTTCGAGTTTTAGAGATTATTTTAAAAGAAGGTTGCTTAGCGGAGGGAAGCAGATCGTAGTAGAGTAATTACGGGTTCTAACATTTTATGAACGAATTTGCACCATGTTCAGAAGAATCCGAAGTAAGACCATCGTTCAATCAATTGGAAATGGTATCTTTGCTTCAAAGCATTCTCTGAAATGATTTACTTAAGATTTGGGGCAGAAGATTCCCGGAGATGCAGTATTTTACCTGATTTTTGTTGCTTAATTTTCCGACTATGATAATCGATATCTTTGGCGATTTAGTAAAGGATTTGGGTTCTTAAGAGCGTTCTACACTGGCTGTTAGAATTCAGGAGCTATGCACTTTTGCATCAAATTTAACTCTTTCAAAACTCTTTAAGCGATTATTTTCGGCTTAAGCTGAACTTAAGTTCATCTTTAATCATCCCAATTCACCAATAAAAATGATATACTGTTCTCGTCCTACGAAGAGATCGGGAGTTTGAATTGAATATAGAGTTGGATCATGGTAGTAAAATAAACTCAAGAATATATTTGTATTTGAGCACATTACCGTCAATTTCAATTCGAAATTTTCGAAATTCGAAAAATTCGAAATGTGTAGTCACACTTAATGATGAATGTTATTACCATTCATCTCTTGGTTTCTTTTGTAAATGATGAAAATTAATGGAATTTAGAAATAAAATGTTGTACTTTCTCACTCATTTAATATTATGTCAATAATACTAAATTTTTAATCAATTTTCAAAATTAATTTTAAATTAACTTTTTTAATTTTAAATTTAAATGTTAATTATTTTCTTTTAATTTTAAATGTATGAATTTTTTAAATTAAAAATTATTAATTGAAAGCTAATAGTCAGCACACACGTCGAGTTTAAATCCCTGCTCTGTAAATTAAATAGCGAATGCTAATTAAATACCGAGTGTAGATTAAGCAGCGACTATCAGTTAAGTAGCGAATGTTAATTAAACACGAAGGGCGCTGAAAAGTTACCGAAATCAATATCCTCCAAGGTAGTTTCAAACTAAAATAGATCCGTGCTATATTGTCGCATCGTTGCATCTAATTATGGATTCTTGGAAAACTCAGACAAGCGAGACGCAACTATTGGGAAAGACGATGTCCTCCTTCCTGGAAACCTATTTCAAATGATATATTTGGATGTGCCTGTATAAAATTGTTAAGAATGATTTGATTGCTTTGCAGGTCGGAAGAGGGAAAATGGAAACGTGTGGAATGGGTCTCGTTCGCTGGCAGAATAGTGGTCCCGGTGAGTGTGGCCGTTTACTGGGCATGCATTCGAAAGAAGCACCTCATGTTCAAGTATCTGATAGCTGTGGGCACCCTTGCTGCCAAGTTAGCCCATGGCATCTCTGCATTCCTGTCCTTCGTGGCCAGTCACCTAGCCAGCCCCACCGTCTCCATCAAAGGTACTTCGTTCACTCACTATTCAATAGTTATTAAGTAGATTAGTGATGGTGATGTAGAAATATTCATTAAGTAACACGCATAAATGTCATCACGATATGTTTACAAATAAGTAAATGTTGATTTCCTAAGCAACGGAAAACAAGTACGAGTTTGCCTCTCATATTATTTCCTCGCAGGACTTATCAAGTTGTGATAAATTTTGATCGTTAACAAAACTGTCAATAAGAGCATAATGTTATGAAAGAAACTGCGTTCATTTCGCTCATTCTATTTATACTTTAATTCATCTTAATCTCTCGCTCACTTGAGCTCATTTCCTGTTGGAGCATTAGGTTATTCATTATGAGAATTCAATATCAATTATACTACAATCCCACTGTCAATATCAATAGTATACAAATATTTTCATATTTATAAGAATAATTTCCGATAAAATCCTTGCCTGAGACTAATTTTCTTTTTACAACATTCTAAAATTTGGACAGAAAAGTAAAACGTTCTGTATGTCCGGAACACCAAAGTGGAAGACCCTCTTTAAGATGCCACGAAAAGGGAATTTTATGAAGTTGATGCAGGAAATGGGGCCAAAAATTTGCAGTAGATTAGAGCAAAGGGATTAAAAAAGCAGTCTCTTAATCCTCATGCGCAGCTATTCTATCCACCATAAGCAGGATGAACAAATACTAAAAATCGAAAATTTTGGTTCAAACGTGTGTTATTTTACAAACAGGCACGTTTAAATAACGCTATGTTAGCAGAGCGAAATTTGAAACAATGTCTTTGTTTGTTACGATTATTCTTAAAAGAGAGTGTATTTATCTCCAGAGGGATTTTTAAGAGCCAAGGCATGATGTAATGCTCCCAATTCAACATAAGATATTGGAAAAACTCCTCCATCTCTCCCTACATTTACCGTCGTCTGGTGCTCGAAAACATTTCTATGTATTCTCTATGAATCTATGGATTATACATTTTATAAAAATTGAAGTATGGACATCTTCGAGTAGGAAACCTCGAATTAACTTGAATGATAATTGTTCAGAAAAATGAAATTATAACGAAAAATTTTCCGTTAAATAAATTCTTGTATATTTTGAGAAAGAAGCAACACTTGAAAAAATCACTGGATAAATCGGGGATAATTCCGTTGAGAAAATCCGAACAAATCAGGATGTCATGCGAAGCACAAGGGATCAAAAGTTTCATATTTTACACATATTTTGAACACCTCTAATTAGACCTTAATTACTCATATCATTACATTTCACTTCATTTTTTTTCTAACAATTAAGTACCTTCTGATAATGGATACTTTAATTGTCATTTCAATGCCCGTTATTTTTTCTTAAACCTAATAAATCTTATTTCTTACAGACGAGATTACGACGCCATTAAAACTTAATCTTGTGGTCTGGACGCTATGAAAAAAAAATAAAAGTTCTTTTTATGACAGGAAGCTGGACATCGATGGCTATAATATCATATGTGATGTCTTAACAAGCCATAAAAAAAGCAAATACTTATTTCGAAATAGAAAACAGAGATATCTTCATTTTTGGAAACGAGTTTCTATATCCAGAATTAAACACGATGCATAAAACGTGTTTATGAGTACAAAATCTTTTTATAGCAACTCACTTTTCGTTTGTTTATGTCTTGTTTGAATTCTATTATATCCTCATTACATCAAGTAAGTAAGATTATTTGTAATTATAGTGACATTGTTCACAGATATTGGCCAAAAATTGCTTGAAATTATGTAAGAGTTAAGTAAACACCATCAGTGTTGTGGTAACCTTCTAAATAAACAAAATATCGCGTCATTTTGATCCAAGACAAAGACTGAATACGCTCCTTATCCTGATATGAAGACAGTTTTATAAAGCTTTTATCTCTATAAAATCATCATAAAAAATTCCTCCCAAATTGTGAATTTACCTTCCACAAATTAACATATTTATCTCTTTCTATTTTTAACCCATCTAAATTGTCGAACTGCAATCATTTTGGGAGAAATCTCTAAACTTTATGTTAGAAAAATCCTCTACCGACATCACCAATTTGAATGCTCAATCTTCTCGTGTAGTGCCCCAATTTTCTGAAGTGCATCATCGGGCTTTTCTTATATGTATCATTTCTAACCTCCTCGAATCCACGATAGCTAAGATCGAAGTACCTCTTTTTCTGATGGTTTCCCTATGAGCTCTATATACCGTAAAGTTGTTTGCATTCTGCTAGCTAATAAAGTTCTACCAATTCCCCGACATCGTTTCCACGTAAGGAGTTATATAGATCTTCTCCGTGGGCTAATATAGGACATATCTTACCATGTAAGCCATCTTGAATTTTAAGAGTTTCAACTCTTAAATGGACCACCAATTAATTATTATGAATTATTATTAACTGATATGCCGTTAGTGGATTTCGTTTAGTTACATGTAAGACATGGATCTCGAGGTGAATACAACGTTTCTCCAACGGATATTCATGTCGATACGAGAGAGACGTTACGTTTTTCGGATATCTATAATCGTGTTCTCGGGACCCATTTGGGAGTTAATAGGTGCTTTTACATTCATATTATCGCCCTCTAAGGACCTGCCTAGAGACATGATCTTTTTAATGAAGGTAAGATTGTGTTAGCATGTCTCTTGGATTGTTTTGACTACTGTCTTAGGTTCTTCTTAATGGTCATTTGTATAGTATGTATATTTTATGCTTAATTTCATTTTAATGTGCAACATTGCAAGAACATAGAATAAGATAGACTGCAGTTTCGTGGAATGATGCAATTTCGATGGAAATCTGTTCACATCTAAGTATTTTAATGAATAAAAGAATAAAGTATTGCAGTCTGAAAATGTATAATCGCCTGCATTCTTACGGAAGAGTATCGTGGGCTCCTGGGTTCTAACCCGAGCCTTCTAAGAGATGGGAATAGTTTTCCTATGGGTTTCTACTTCGTAGGAACGCAATGTAGTTTGTCTCATATCTCTACAGCAAACAGTTTCTGAATTAGAGTAGTTACGGACCTACACTACACAATTATAAACTCGTTTGCCCTCACTTGGTCCGTTGCAACGGAGCTGAGAAAGTTTTCGCATCGCGTTGTGTAAAAATAAATAAGGAAATTCGCTGGCGTTTCAGGTCTGCCCTTCGGCCCGCTGAGGAACCGCCTGTGCAGATCGGAAAGCTCCTCGGAACCCGAGAAGTGCGTGGAATGCACGGTGCTGCACGATCCGGGTGAGCATAACACGGATGCAGACGTGATCTTCATTCACGGGCTGCACGGCTCCCTGTACAACACGTGGAGACAGGGGCAGTGGGGTGGAGGAAAGGGGAAAGTGTTCAAGTTATGTCCTCGGCCACGTGCCGTAGGGGCACAGCCCATGGATCCATCGGCCACGTTCGTCAACACCTTCTGGAAGGATTCCATCAAACACTACGTCAGCGAAGAGAACAACAACGAAGGACCAAAAGCAGAGGAAGAGGAGGAGGGCAGCGGGTATTCGCAGTGTTGGCCCAGAGATTGGCTGCCCAAAGACTGTCCCAGGACCAGGGTGATCGCCATCAACTACTCCACGGACCCTTTTCTATGGAGGCCCATTTGGATACCCAAGAAAAATCGGTAACTATTATTTTCATGCTTTAGAGAACGATTTTTTAGGTCAATCCCCTGACCATGGTGACTGTGTATTATGTTGAGGTGGGTCTCTCGGATAGGAAGTGATGGATGAGTGTAATTCGTCTCTGGATACTGACGCTTTCCAATGAAATTTACCCATCGACAAGTTCTAAATTGTCCGGGTGGCAATACGTGATTAACTGCTCGAAATTCCATAGCGGATTCTGAGGATTCGTTGAAAATTATGAATATCGCTTCCACATCACCGTGTTTTGCATCAATTAGACATTCCACTCACTACATAAACTACGCCATGATTCTTTTTATATGAACTGTAATGATGTATCTTTCCCGACTCGATCTGGCAATTGAGCTCCAGGTTATCTTTGTAGGTAGTGCATTCAACTTTGGTTAATGCGGTCCCTGGTTCGACTCCTGGTGGGAGCCCACGTGCGGAATCACCTCAGTTGTCGAAGCACTTTTTACTACTTGTTGCGATGAAGATAGTGTCGCTATCGCCTTGATTTTTGTATGAAATGAACTTCGAGATCTATAAGTTAGAATTTTTGGTAAGAGTTAATTGATATAATAGAGGATTACTGTAAAACCTTGTTAAGACATTTTTCGGGGAAACAAGCGAAAACGGCGTCCGAAGTGGGATAATGTCATAACCGGGTTGTGTAATGTTGGTTGCCTTAAATAAACTTTTTTGGAAGAATGGTCTGCTTTTCACGCAAAGAGAGCATCTTAATTTTGGTAATTTTTCATTCTACAATGAAGCGGTTTTATCAGATAATTAGGGAAGAATAAAGATTTTTAACAGGTATTGTGAGAGGGCATCACCCCGAGATTACGCTCAAGAATCCACGAAACACTCTTTTGCTGGTTTTCTCCGTTATATTTATTTCTTAAATTAGTGACGTAAGGAAACACCGAAAAGCGCCTTATTAATCTTTGTTCTACGTTTAGAAAAAAATGATAGAGAAGATGTCCTTACATCTCAAAAATCGTATCGACTCCGACAGTAGGACATGATAGCGCTGCTTTTGTCTAAAAAATTAGTCATCCAAAAGAAGAAATTCATAAGAAACCATTCTAGAGATAAGGCGAAGAATGAGAGGACGAAACAGATGATGTAATAAAGAATTTGGTCTATCGAATGAGGCGAACGATTGGCTAAAGTGCGTTGCGGTGCATCTCGGGTCGGGAAAAATCCGCGTCTTAAGCGGAAGTAGGGCGTTTTAAACGGTATCTTTAACATCTGCTCCGTGTGAAAGGGACCGGGGAGAATATTGCGTACCAAGCGGGATTGCGTACGGGTTTTACTTTACTTTCTGGATTAGGAACCTTCGCCAGAATAGAGGCTGGATCGAGGTTGAGAAAACTCGAAGTTATGCTTAGAAATGAGGATTACCTAAGTGGGAAGAAGTTAATTAGAGTCACACTATGTATTTCACGCTCATCATCTTGAACGAACTCATCGTTGTCGCCAAATTTTATTCAATCGAAATGTTATTTATTTTCGATATTAATTCGAAAAGACCTGATGATTCCATATGGGCCTCTACCATATAAGCTAAGGAGAGGAATCTTAAAAATCCCCGCGAAGGGATGCTGCAGCGGTGGACCAGGAAGTGGTCGATTAGCACCCGATTTCTCTCGGGAGACATTCATCAATAGGCTCCTGCAGATTTCAAACTCATATCCAGGTTAATCGAATTATGCGAGAACACTGGTTGGTATTCTTTTTTATCCAACGAAACAGTGATCTTATTGGAAGTTAATCACAAAGTCTGTTTTTATTTCACATGGATTTGAAAGAAGTAGCTTCTTTCACTCGCAGAATGTGAACAAAAATTGCAATAACGAGTCGTGTTTTCGGTTCATCTTTGAAAATTGTAATTTCCGGTTATCACTCCGGATAGTATAATCTTTTTCGGTTTACTTCCGGGTTGGTGCCTTCTTTCCTACTACCAACAGTTTCTTACCCGAATATCAATGTTTAATTTTTGTTTATCTATCCGCTGCATTTACTGTGTTAACAATTCAGTTTTCATATCCCTTAAGAATATGAATAACTAATACTACGCAAAAGACATTACTTCAAGCTAATCACTGCATATGAGGCAATGAAAAATATTTTAGATAAAAAGAAATTTTAGAGTTGAATGGATGATCAAACGAATAAATAATAATTTGCAGATGATCCTCGTATTTATTTATTTTTATTGGACTCATTTTTTTATGTATTTGTTTGAAATGTAGAGTATTCCGCGTCTTTTATCATAATAGAGAAGAGCACTATCTATCTTTTCTTTCCATGTCTAAGGTTAGATGTACTAAGAGGCTTGAAACTCAATCTCGCCAAAATAAAGACTTTTTATTATTATTATATCTCTTTTCCCTCGTTTCTAGAGGCAAATTTCGGCAATCAGAGGCAACTTTGATGCTTAACCAACAGGTTATTCATCTTCAAACCTCAGTTTGCGACGAATATCAAATCCGTCCCCGTGTTAAGTCCCTTTCTCCATCCCTCGAATTTTGAGTTAACTGAAGTGACCTTAAAAAGAGTACGGGGTTCCTGGATAGCCATTTGTATAGCGCGTTCTGATTTGACGAGAGCTCTCCTGGGTTTAATTTCCAGCGGGAGCCTACGTGCGAAATGACCACAGCTGTCAAAGCACTATTAACTACACTTATACCTATACTTACTTACACTTAAAAGGCTTACAATGGAGGTCCAACATGTGCAGACTCATTGAAAGATAGCAGCGGCTACATGATTAACGATTTCAGTAGTAATGCAAATATCTTTAATGACTTCCGAAGTGCAATAGTTGATCGGCCTAAGGCGAGTAGAACTTTCAGTTACTAATGAAGCTAGAAGAAACAACAAAGCTTGTGTTATCGAAGACATTAAGAAAGTAGCGGAAAGAATATATATTTTTTCTATAAACATTTGAAATATCTACGAGTGGAGGGAGGAAAATTTGAAAATTGCAAATATCTCTCCAGTATTATTAAGTGGTTCAAGACAGGATCCAGCTTATACCTCATTAATCTCATATCATATGATTATATCTCATTAAAATCATTAAGCCATAAAATGATGGAACATATAATTGCTAGTTTATGAATGTATTTTCTCGAAACGTCTAACTTTAAGGTAAAGAATGAACACGGTTTACGTAAGATACGATCTTGCGAGTCACAGCCGACGTTATAAGTTCACGACATCTTGTAATCTTCTGAAATTAAAAGGCAAGTCGGTGTCATATTTTTGGGTTTCCGGTACGCATTTGATAATGTCCCACATCATAAATTATATTAACAGTTGTAAGTGGTAGTTATCAATGGAGAGGTGATAAGTTGGATCAAGGACTTTTTCTTCAATAGCATAGTCTGCAATCAGGTTAAAGTGGGTACTCAAGCAGGTTATCGCAGTCGATCCTTTCTTAGTTTAATTGTTTACGTTAAAGAATCATACTAATAAGATCGACAATAATATTAGGATATTAGGGGACGACACGGTAATTTACAAAGAAATAGCAAGTAGAAGTGATAGATAGACCCTATTGTATGATTTAAATAGAATTATAAAATGGTGCGATGTTTGGAATTCAAGGCTTAATGTAGACTAATGTTCAGTAGTTAACTTCGAAAAAAAATCATTGGCAAATGAATAGAGCCAGCTTCCGAAGGAATACAGGGTAGCCCAGAGGGAAACATCTATTCACAGTAGCATCGGCTACATATCTTTGAGTAACCATCAGGAATAACTTAGCAGGTGCCCACTTCCCTGATGTATGTGGGCGGGCCCTTAAGAATCTCGACTTCGCGGAGGGAATAGTCGGTGGGAGCGAATAGAAATTCCGCGAGCGATGTTATTTTGCGCTGGTTAGGCCTCACCTTGAATATGCATTTTTATGGGCCATTCCAAGGAAATTCGGAGTGATATTGACCCCCTTTTATTTATGAGTTACGATTTTTTTTGCTTGTGAGCTTATATGAGGAAACCTTTATGCCAAATTTTCACCTCAGAAAAATGTTTTTGCAAAGCTATTTATTTTTAAAGCTTTGAATTTTTTTCTAAAATCGGCGAACATGGTTCATTTCGAATGGCTATAACTTTTTAATGAAACGTTTATACAGATTTTTTTCTCCATTTTGAATATATCTTTAAAATTTTAAAAGTTTCTCAGTGAAAGTTTTACATATTGTTTATAAAATAGTTTGCATTTACGATAGATTATTTATTACAACACGTGACCACAATGCAACCCAATCGTCAGATCTTAAAATACATGATTGCATTCATCAGTCCTTTTTCTGTACAAAAACATTTAAGTGGGACAGCAATAAGAGCATAATGAGAAATTAAAGAGCATTAAGCGGTACACTTCGCGCGCGCCTCAGCTCCACGCTTTCTACGGTTACTTGCTCGCTTAAGTAATAAGCCTACCGGTAACCTCGTAGACTGGTTTAACTCTGTTGTTAAGCTTATAACAAGCCTCAATAAGTGTAACGGTGTTCTATGACGATAAGTTTTCACAAATGATGACACATCTGGATTGTAAACATTGGAAACCAGGTTGATCTTACTCACTTCGAGGAGTGTGAATTCTTTTACACAGCCCGAATGTCTCAATGTCCGAAGTAGACAGTTGCAAATAGCATAAACATAAATCAAGTAAATGCATTGTGTACTCTTGTATGTCTATATCTACTACTATAATATAACTATGTATTAGAACTATATATTAGTATTATATATTAGAACTATATTATTATTAATATGTAGCTACAGTTTGACAGTAGTTAGGTGGCAGCCATTATATTAGAACATTTATGAGAAAGGTCTCATTTAAGTCGCCTCAAGATCTTCCCATGGCTGTTAAACACCGCGATGGCTACTCCAGTGGCTATACATTTGTACCAACGGTTTCAAATTTTCACTAAGACGTACGATACAGCGACAGTATATTTACAAGATCCAGAAGAAAGGAAACTGTCAATATGTATCTACTAGACCCGATCCAAACACAATCACCAATTATAATCGTCAAATTCTTCCTAATTATTAGCAAAAATATAATGTTCTCTCTTTGGAACGTCGTTTAAAGTGGGATATTCGAATGCACAGTTAGAACACGTGACGGAGGCTGGCAACCTTGCTCAGCGGGAACGAGCAATGAGTAGCAATGAGCAGAGTCGTCTCATTGGCCATCCCATTTGCCGCTTTGCCTCGTGACGATCCTTCAAGTCCATCCTTTTCTTATTAGGGTCGCTCTTTTTCCCTTCGGACGACAGTCGAACGCGAAAATGCAGAAGAATCGATGGAGCAAAATAAGTCGAAACCTTTCTAAGGAAAAAGGCGAGGGAAATTGGAAAAGGGGTTTTCTTTTTCTGAGGAAATTTCTAAAGAAATTAAAAGCGAGCGATGTTGATGTGTTGCATTTTTGAAAGTATTTGGTAATGACGAACTCACCATAGTTCATTTATTTATTTCAGTTTCACGTACAGTAGAAATTGCCAACTCAAGCTGAAATCAAAACAAAATTAATAATAAAAATTAAATAAAACAACAAATGTAACAAAAATTAAATTAAAGAATAAAACTAAACGAATCATTGGGAGATTACTAAGGAGAGCATACTTTCTAGTTCCCATACGAATGAATTAGAAGATAGAAGTTATAGAAATTCATAGAAACAACTTATAACCCCGCTATAACGAATTATTCTTTGATCAGGTTAACACATGGTATTATCGAGTTTCGTAGCTTGGTTTTAATTTCATTTTACATTTTACGAAGAAAAATCTGGTATGGTATGGCATAATTCCTCACGTTTACTTAGACATTGGTATAGTAAATTTCTTGAAGAAGGCGGAACTTGTAGAAGTCCTTGTGAACGCAGGGAGAAACTTGGCTAAGGGCGATTAAAAATAATTTTCGTATTTACTCCGAAACATTAAACATGTCATTTTGTGCTGATATAGATAGCATATGCTTAGTGATTCTCGAAAAGCCACAAAATCTGATTTGAATTCCAGCTCCTTTTATTTCCCAGGCACCTCGTTAAATAGTGCTGCGCAGTCATCAATCCCCTCAGCATCCGCCAATGCGACAACGAGCGCTTTCCGGAAACTTTTTGAGCTCCCAACGTACTCTCCCTTAGAGGGCTCTTAAATAATCGTCAACATACGAATCGACCAAGCGAGCTATTTTTGAATGGAAATCAAAGCTAAGAAAATTTCACCATCACGTACATGGGAGAGGAAGGTTAACGTTGGAAGCTAAAGTTCAAAAGTTCATTGAATCTCTTCTTCCTCGCTGCAAGTCATTATGTAGTGTCTGTATGTTACAGTGGTGCGTGGTAAAAATATATCTTCGGTAGGAAATAATACCACGGAAAATGTGTCACACTTGAAATCCTTATGTATTATTTCGAAACATCAGTTTTCGTTGACTAGCCAATTTCTCCCTTCCATCAAAATATATAAATGACAAGCCATTTGAAGTTTCCCGCTTCCTGCTAAAAATAGACCAACGAATAAAAATGCACCATTTGGTCAAAAACTCGAGTTAAAATTTGAATTTTCTCTTTTCCGTTTCGTTACTGGATGTACAAATATCGATATCTGTGGATAAAAACGAGGTATATCGAAACGGACACTGATAGATAATATGGATGTGTGTTTTATTAGGCATGTTTTAGTGTTTGAGTGTTCGTTTGTAATGATTGGAGTGTTTGTTGAAATGTATTTCGATGGAGAAATATAGTACCAGTGTCCATCTTCGAAATTTTCACACGGGGCAACTAGTAGCTTTAATTTGCTGGACGGAAAAGTAGAATTTTCACGAGGAGAAAAAACATTTTGGCAATGTTTAAGACCGTTTTGACGCTACTTTAGCTAAGGCTAACGCCAGAAATAATTACTCCTTTACAGAATGCAATAATTTTTCGTCTAACCGGGGGCCGTTAGTTTATTCAAGAGGTAGGCTACCATATGTATGGCGTCGATTTTAAATAATCTGCATAGTTTGAAACTTTTTCCATACCCTAGCTACCGATTCTTGAGCTTGCGCATCAAGAAAGAAACCTTCTGTTTTGAGAATTCAAAAATTTAATTAGCTTAAAAAAAGGTTGCGATTCCGCTGCAAACCTTACTATTCAAGAATACGCAAAAACGAAGCTAAAATTACCTCTCTACTATGATATTTCCACTATGGCATTTTTTCCGTGCCATTTCTTCCGTGGAAATTTTCTGTGACATATTTTCCTGAGGCAATCTTTCCTGTGACATTCTTAAGTGGGTTCGTTGCAGTACCCATTTAAGTCTGTCTATACTTCTTGTTCTTGTTCTATAAAGTCAATCTTTCTTTGTCTATTCTATTATGTGCTTCTTTATTTTGCCATTTAGATTATGTATTTTTAGGTCAGTCCTTATGTCTTCGTTTCTTCTTAAATTATATGCTACTTCATCGACTTTCACTTTCTTGAATAATCTCGTTTCCTTATATCCCCGCTTCGCTTCCGCATTTAAGTGGGTGTAGCTATGATTTTACAGAATCTTAACTGCGTTCCTTTTCTTGTGTTTATCACTCAGTGTTTTTACAATCGTCACATTTATAGCGTCGAATTTATTTAGTCCATATTCTGTAACTCGACTGTAATCATATGTGAAGTCAGACCTTAAATATTTGAAATACTTTGTTTCCTCGGCAATCTTATTTCTCAATACTATTTTAGTCCTCACTAGTCGAGCTATAAAGAAGACCATTACTTTGGTTTTATCCACTGATATTATTAAAGTATATTTGAAATATGTTTGATTTAGATTGTATATGACTCTTTGGAAGTCATCTTCACTCCCCGCTGTGAGTTTCAGATCACATGTAATAACAATTAGTTTTTTTATTTAAAAATGTTCCTTTCTTGCGGGGAATTTTCCATCTGGGGATGATTTCGTAAGCCAAGGCGGTTTAAAGTAATAGCGAGCGATTTTGCATCTGATGATAAACAGTTATAAAAAGCAATGCAATAGAGATTATCTCAGAAAATATTGGTGCCTATTGGAAGATGTTGGAGCAAAATATTAGAAACAACGATGATTCTCCTACATATGTTTCTAATAAGACGCTGTACGCGGGATATTTAGATTTGGAAAAGAATTTCATTCATAACAAACGATATGAAAACACGAAATCCCTTAAGTAATATTCTATATAAGTTATTTATTTATGATATTATTGTATATTTAATTATATTATCGAGTTCCGTAACGTGTTTTTTATTTCCTTTAACATTTTGCCTAGAAAAATCTAGTGTGGTACGACATAGTTCCTCTCGTATTCTTAGATATACATATAGTAAATTTCTTGGAGTTAGCGGAGCTGTCACGTTTTTCAAGTATGATAACTCACGTGTGAAAAATGCTAATGGTGTTACTCTATAAGGAGTGCTGTTCAAGATAGGAATGCATGTAATTATCCATTACTAAATGGATCGCAGCAATGCGCTCTTAAGACATTGAAGATATTTTTAATTTTTATGCATCAATTAGGAACAGATTAGTGCAATGCTTTATTAATGATGAACTAGTATCCACAATTATGTATGTGTATTCGATATTAGAGTGAAAAAAGATTACGCTATTGGACGATAGTTAATTGTGAAGGATCTGGTTCTTAAATTCAGGGGATTAACAGCAAAAGAGAGTCTACGAAGTTGGTTAGTTTAAGAAAGAATCTGCGGATCTATGAAGTGCACAGTGTAGTTTGGATGCAATGTAATCCAGTTCATGGCGAAATCAAAATCCAGTCCCCAAAATAGCTTTAAGCGAGTTTTACTGTATATAAAAGTAATTTTGGTGTTAGTGAGTAAAGGCTTCAGAGCAATGGAATTCTTTCGCTATGGAGAAAATTACGGTGGAGTCCTTTGGTATTTAGGCCTGAGGAATGACTGTTTTTGACACTTTTCTACCTTCGAAAATCATGAAGATGGTCTTCTAAATATTAAGCTGCAGTTTAAGGCCTTGTGTGTACCAAGGGCGTTTCCCATTACGTTTTACGCTTTACTTGAAGCTCATGGCTTACAAGATATTCACACCAAAAGGTTCAAATCACTCACCAATTCAGTTTGTTCCTTCTATTTAAAGTGAATATTTCAAAGACTCAATCAATAGGTGTTTCAGGTTAAGTTATTTCTGTAGTTTTAACGACACAACAATGAATATCATAACTTTTACATAAATATCCCACGAGCCGCCGTATAGCGTATGGCTGAAGGTGAGAAAACATTGAACCTTCAAGTTAACTGTCTGATTTGGGTATCTAATACTGTCTGGAATGAGAGACCATTAACCCGCTCTCACTTTAACCTCGCGAAATCTCTTTTAGGTCTGGCCTCGAAAATTGAGTTCGCTGTGTATAGGAATCACCATGTCGCGTATTTCATCGTGTAAATCTCTGCTGAGGAATTTATCGAATAGCTTATGCTATACTCTTTGCTTCTATCTTCTAGAGATTCCCAGCCGAGGGTTTTGATAATCTATAATAAACTGCTGTAGTCTCTCTTAACGAAACGAGCTGTTCTACTCTTTAATTAAAAAGCGTCATTAAATTATTAATTGCGCTCTTCAGTTACTTGTCCTCACGTTGTTGATACTATTTATCATTTTTTGTTGATGTAAGTCGTCGTTTGTGCTATTTTTAGTTCTGGAATACACAAATGATAAAAATTACTATCTTGTCGAACTTCCTTGCGATCTGTCCTTGTATTCTGCTGGACTTTTAAGTATTTATGATGTTTGTTCTTGGGATTCCTTACTTTCTACTATATAAATATACTATTAATAATATCTTCCTCCATTTTTTTCACAACACGTCCAGTCTAGCCCATCACATAACTAACTTTGTTCGTTCCTTTGCGCTTTTTATGGCATAGCATTTGGCGTAACTTTTGGCGCAAAACTTTCGGTGTGAACGTCTGCGCTGTAAACATTACGTTGTTTTAGGATTGCGTCACGTCTAGAGTAAAGCTTCACGTAACACGGTATGCAAAACGCGCTCGAGGCCTCGGTGAATGTCTGAGATGTCTTAGAAGAGAGACTTTCAAAATATGTTCGAAGGCCAACACTGTGTGTCCTTGAACCGGTCTTCTAAGACTCTCTCTCTCTCTCTGAAAGAATCAAGAGTCTAAAGTGAGTTTTGGTGAATCGTCAAAAATTGATTGAATTGAATGAATGAGCCATCGGATATTCATCTGGTGATTCATTTCATCTATTGAGAACACTAATTTTCACTGCCCGCAAATATACTAATATATCAAATAGACATTTTATATGCATAAGTTTGGTATCAGAAACGTTCTGCGAAAACTAGAAAACCATAATTTGCAAGATCTTCTAACTCCCCAAAGTATAGTTTGTTGTAAAATTGTGATTTAGCCACTGTTTATTTAACTTTATGCGAATTATTTTTAAATCTTCGAACTTCCTAAAATGTTGTAATTTGTCGTAAATGAGGTGATTTAGCCACTGTTTATTCACTTTAATAAGAGATAGTTTTGCATAAAGATACAAGTAAACCTGTCCATTATTAGAAATATATTTATTTATAAAATATGAAAGTTATTTCTGGGCCTACAAGGGGTCCCGGATAGCCAAGTGGGCAGCGCGGTCGGCTTTGGTGGTGCCCGAAATCGGTCCTGGGTTCGATTTCTGGTGAGGGACCACATGCGAAATGAGCGTAGCTGTGGAAAGAAGTTTAACAGTAGTACTAATGCAATTCTGTATCTAAAAATTTTAGGAATGAACTATAAGAAAAGCAACTACATGCACTTAAGAGGTAATCAATTTTTTAGTTCCAAAATTTGATGAAATGCCCGGATTCATGTCTAAATTTAGCGGAAAAGTATATTGGAAGAGTCCAATGACCAGGCATGTGCCCATTCATTGGAAACATCGGGAAGTGCATCGCAAAATGAATATTAAGACATTCAATTAGAATGGAATGCACCATTTTTAATATACTGTTAACGAAAGTGCTTCATCATAATATAAGAGTAAATCTTTAAATTTGTTAAGATAAACTACAAAGTTAATAACAATCAAAAAATAATTAACAAACTACTTCCAGGGTCAACTAACTTTGGAACATACATGAAACCTGAGATATTATAAATATTTTTTATTTATTGAATGTTAAACAAAAAGAAGAAAGGATTTAGGCTTGTACTCGTCATATTAAAATAAAATTCCCATAATATTCTGTGTAATCTTAAAATAGGCTCCTGGGAAATCTTTTTGGATATTAGCGCAAATTTTAACTAAAGAAATGAATCCAGTTTCCTATCTGGAACTTCAGCTCCTTATTGATAGAGAATAGCGTTATTTGAATCCAGAAGGCGAAGGTTTCACCCGATCAGAATTCCTTGGTGATGAAGTTAGAGAAACTGAAGCAAAGAAGAAAGGGAAAGAAATAGGGTAATGCGGGAGAGAAGTTTGAGCAGAACAAAGGTATAACTGTAAAGAAAATAGCAGTCTGAGAAGAGGAGAAATAGTGTTTTAAATTTAAAGGACTGTCATAAAAACCTAAGTCAGATAAAGTGCCCTTTGACACTGTCAAGAATTAGATAATCCGAGAGAAAAACGTCTCATCATATGAATGCGTACACACTGTAAAGAGTAATGGAATGCGATAGAAAGCCTCGAGAGACGATACATGTGCAGATGATTTTGGTATTTTATAGAAGTGTTCCAATAGCTGAGGTCATTTCGTTCATTTTAGGCTCCCGCCAGGAATCGAACCCGGGACCGCTTTCATCTAAGTTGAACGCGTTTCCCACTAGGAAATCCGGGAGCCTTGCAGAGTGCTGTTTAACACATCACAGTCGTTTTTTAAGGGAAAATGCTCTCCATTGTCATGTGGTGATCCACGACTGACTGTGGTTTGTCGGTTTGATGCTGGTATCAATTGTTCTGAAGGATTCATTTCCACTAGAACGAATTCCATTCTCACGAAATGTTCCCTTATCCCATGACCTGTCTTAGAAACTTATCTATCATATTATAGTTTATTTAGTAATTAACTCGTTTTCATGCGAAACTATTTGATTGGCTTACTCGCCAACAGGTGAATGGAATTTGCAAAATTTCGCAGAATTAAAATTTTCGCAAAAATCGCGGAATTAGCTCATGCATCTTCTTCAGACTCGTCCACCAACCCTGGTACCTTGGGGGTCGGCGATTTGTTTCACATTTGCACGCAAACAACAACTGTACTAACGATAATAAAATCCTAGAAATCTTCAACTTTTAATAGGCAGGTCAGATTAATAGATAATCGCTAATTCAAACAAACGCGTTGTACGCTAATTGCAGCGTTCATTGTGGGCTGCTTTCATTGAAAAGATAGACGCAAAAGCGATCGGTTTATTTCGCGAGAATCAGAGTATGTGTAATCACAGAAGTGAAAACTTCCGAGCAGAGATTCAACAAACAGTTTCCGAAATGTGCAAGTGAATAGTGGAAGGAAGTGGCTCGTTGATCGATGAAGCAACTTCTGAGAGACCACTTAATAAAAGACAGATTGACCGCTCAACTACTTTGCCTGCTATTTTCCCTCTTCGCGCGTCCTCTTTTAAGTTACAGTTATCGCTTTCGAATTTTTCTGAGGCTCCCGAATTGACAAGTGGGTAACGCGTTCGCCTTCCGTGAAAGAGGTTCCAGGTTCGATTCCCAGTTGGAGCCATAATTTACGCGAGTTCAACAAATCCAGTCCTACTGCGCATGAAATACCCGGTGATGCGCCTTTAACATGAGTTAGTCGTAATTCGTGTCGTAAGTCGTAGTTCGTTTCTAATTCGTGCAATTTACTGATTTACGTGTATATAATAGAATTTAGGTCCCAATAAGTTTTCTATTTCTCCAAATGAAGTGGACGATTCCGCTCACGTTAAGTAAACGAATGATCACTGAGTGGTACAATTATTGGTAGACAGAGAATCGTCGATAATTTTACTTTTAATCTCTTTGATTAAAGTAATCATCGAAATAATAAATTATCTTTTCTCTGCATTTAATGAAAGTACATCATACACGTCTTCCCCACTCATTTTCTTCTCAATCTCTTCTACAAATAAATGTTTTTGAAAGATAATAATTAATGTAACTTAAGATATTCAACGTAGTAATTTTTGTCTTTCATAGGTATGTAGATGTAAAGTAAATGTGTCAGGTCTCACATGAATTTTTCTTTTACATGATAACTTGTTATCAATAAGGCTTAAAATATTCACGATTACGAATACTGTGCCTTTGAGTAGGCTACTAAGAGACATCTCATACAGCCGATAAACTTCTGATGGTCTTCTGATGAAAAGACCAAGCCAATACTTTACAGCAATAGCCTTAAAAGCCAAAGAAAATTAACGATATGACTAACATGAACCCAGGTCTTCCACTTTCTGAGCAGGTATTCTAACCACTCACTACATTACTATACTGCGTCAATTTTCTTTTCTGTTCAAGGGTTTCTTTGTGGCTGGCGGTGGTGGTGTATCTTCGAGATGCATTCAAGCTCTTAAGTCTCCAATTAATATTTTCTAAAAGTATTCAGCCAATAGATTTGAAACTTCTGTTTTCAATGTTATCTCCTTGCAATCAGACACACTTTTTACAACGTCGTCGTCACGATTTCATGGGCACTGCGAAAGCTTCTTTAGGGGTCAGTTGTGACCACTGGAAAATCGCTGATGCAATAGGGGCAAGAATGGAGAATATGCGACCATGGAAAGTGTCTTTCGTCCTTGGAAAAGCCAAAACTTGCTAGGGGATAGGTCAGATGAGTTGAAAGCAGGAGAAACTATTTCAAAGTTCACAAAGAAACTTCTGAATCGCGTCTTTTTCACAGTGGCACCCGCCTGGAGGACACTTTTCGCATTTTCAGGTCATTGGGCAGGATTGTGTGCACAGATCCCACGAAAATGCCAGCTCTGGAGGCGATTTTTTTCACACCCAATAGGTGATCTTCCAAAATAGCTGTCTCTACTTGCTTGATCATATTGTCAGACCGGCTTGTGCAAGGCCGAGGTTCTTTTGGTTCGTTGTCACCAGACGTTCGTCCTTCTTTGAACTGCCTCACCCACGGACGCATATTTATGACAGTCATCGAATATTTCACTTAACTGGCGATGAATTTCATTGGGTGTCACACCGTGCAAATGGAGAAAACTAATGACCACTCCCTGTTCTTGTAAAAAAGTAACTATCAAAAATATTCCTCAATCCTGCCGCAACTGCTTGAGTTCTGTTTGCCATACAGTACTGTCATCTCTGTGATGCATACACAACAATTACATGCATATTTTAAACCAAAATCCAGGTTTCTATCTGCCCTCAGTCGTGAAAAAATAAATCGGAGACCTTAGAACTTGAATGCACATCGTGGTAGTTAAAATGCCTGCCTGGAAATTTGGGGACCTGGGTTTGAACCCATGTCTTGTGTCGTGTCATTTTTCATTCTGTGACATACTATGATATGGTTTTCGGTGCTTTTACCCCAGTTTTTCTTTCGATATATAGAATGTAAGTAGTACACTTTAAAAACCAAATGAAATTGGTTTCTGTCATCGTATTTATTAGTTTGTTTTCGCTGGAAATGACTTATATTACTTACATAGATTAGTAAACGATTTCAGAAATTATGATTTTCAGAACTGTGTGTTTTTGAAGAGCTTTCAAATTCTCATGGAATGTACGTTTTAAATCGTATAAAACTCAACTATTTATGAATCACGGAAGGAGCTTCCTTATTGTTTCGCTCTTTCTTTTGCAATAGACGCTGAAAACGACTCATCGAACAAATACATGAATGGGAAGTGTTCGAATCCGAGACTTTGCTCTTTGAGAATGAGTTACACGCTATCTTATATGAGTAACAGGGGAATCGCTTTTGTAATGATTGGTGTTGTGTAAAGTAGTAACGGTTGGACATTCAAGTAATGAAACACAGCTTGGTTTCTCTGCAAATCATACCAAAAACCCATTAATTTTGGATGTTGTTGTACTTGACATGATCATTTTTCAAATAATCTGTTATTAACTGATTTCAACAGACGAGACAAAAGTTTTTAGACAGCTGTAATGGACAAAAGTTTTTAGACAGCTTTTTCATTAAATGTAACTATCATTCGAAAACTGAGACTTGAAAGAAAGAGACATATGCAGAATTTGCTGTTATTCCGTTTTAATCGATCTAGGATTTAATTCTACTAAAATACCACGAGAGAAGACGGGCTAAAAAATGTAACGTATTGTATCCATTTCTTCACTACTGTGTTTACAGCATATTTTGCATTTCCTTTTCGAAATCATTTTTCAGCCGAGCCTTTTTTTATGCATTTAACACCTACGGATATCGTTCAATGAAAGACTTCATTTATTTATTTTTTGGAATGGAATTTTGGAATCTTCCTTACCCATGCATCCCAGACGGATTTCATAATTTCAGTATCACTCGCTTAAAGTGGACGAAAATAGGAGAGAGAAAGTGGGCGTGTTGCAAGAGAAGGAGGTGAAAATGAGGCATTTATGGAATTTGAGGACTAAAAATGACTTAAAAAAGAGCCAAGATGATTTCGAACTGAAACAGAACAGAGAAACACTGTCACGCAGATTTATTGTAAATATTTATAAAGGCAAAACTTAGGTTCGTAAAAAGAAATATGGAAAATACTCAGAAGAAAATCACCCACAATGTCCGTCGACAAAAATGAAGAAACTCGGTATGAGATGGACAAAAAGTTAGCGCTGGAGACTAATTTCTATCTTGATCTTGGAGCGCGTAACGCGTAGAGCGGCTCGTTTTGTAAAGGGAGATTATAGTTTCGATAGCAATGTAGATTATGATCAAAACCCTCTGCTGGAAACCTCTCGAAGATAAGAGAAATGACTATAGGCACAGGCTATTCGAACAAGTTGTAATTAATGATTTACATGATGAAATACGCGACATCGTGGTTCCCATACTCAGCGAACGCAATTTTCGGGCAAGAACTCAAAGAGATTTTGCGATATTACAGCAAGAGCTTCTGGTCCCTCTTTCCTGACAGTGTTAGGTATATAAATTAGGTAGCTAACTAGAAAGTTTGGTGATTTCATACCCCGTGCCACACGCCACAACACAGTCTATTAATGTAAATGTAAGTATTTGGGCATGTGTGTGATAATCGAAAGTATGTGAAAAAAGTTGTCAAAGTGAGTACCAAGTCGGAGTTTATCAATTTGTTTATGTGTTGTTGAATTTATTCTCTTTATAAACGTCTAATTTTGATGAGATTTTCCTTGAATTTAACAGTGTTAAATTGTTTATATCGGTAGGATGGTTGTTTTGAAATGTTTGCGTGACGATGCATGATTTTTCGAAACCGTTGTATTTGTAGTAAGCGGATCTAGTTTGAATCTTGCGTTTAATTTATCCGGTATATACTTCATCAAACTGTATTCACGAGATAACACATTAGTATGATTCTTGAGTTTTGTCTATAAGATCGTGTAGAAGATTGGAATTTTTTCTATTGTCATATACCGCGTATATATTTATATTATTATACTCTAGAATCACAGCATTGCTGGATATGTAGTATTTGCTCAAGTAAATGAATCGAGTCCTTTTGTAAAATGAACTGCGAAGAAAAATTACGAAGAGCACTTATACCTTCACCGCAATATTTTTATTACAATTTTGAAATCCCTTTCCTGCCCCAACATCCTTACTATTAGCGTCAAGCCCTTTCCACTCCCCTTCCCAGATCCTCTACGCAGCAGAGAAAATTCTGTACACACTCTTCCCTCCCCCTACCCAGCATTCCCTCTCAACCAAAACTTCCCGCCCACTCTCAATCACACCCCCATTTTAATATATGCGTACCGGAGATGCCTTGTCGCCTGATGATGACATACAGGGTCGACAATCATGGTCATAAAAGAAAAATATTTTGGTAAAGATATGAGTGCTTTTTCGTTGTTTTCTTTATAATGGAGACTTTCCACTGAGTCGAGACCAAATTAGGAGATTGTAAAATGGAGCACAAAAATATTTTTATGTATTTTTTTTTGATGTTTCGGACATTTATCAGTCTTCTGAAACATCGGTCTTCTTCTCTTATTTACAAAATATTGCTTATAAAATGTGGGAGACCTGGGTTCGAGTCCCAGCCATTTCGCTATTTTTCACTTCTATTATTTCTTCAGTTTCAAGGCTCCTCTTCGTGCAAGATAATTTATCATCTTCTTATCCGTGACAAAATATTACCTTAAATACCATCAATTAATGATCATGTTGATAACTCATGTTAGAAGTCTTACAGAAGATTACATTGAGAAAAAATTATTCAGAAATTAATATTGTGGAAAAATTCTCCCTAAAGATTAGAACATCATCCTTTTACTAAACAGAAGGTTTTGGGATCCTTAAGTGGAGGATGAATCGAAACTATCGTAGATATGTCATCGCCCAGCATTTAAAAACCTCGATAAGTGAGGAAGTATCTACAAGAAAATGCAATACTCTGATTGGTTGTCTGAGAGGGGTTTGCTCGAAGAAAAATTCGTCCACAGACAGAAATAGAAGCGAATATCGAGAAAACGAGAATTTTGATACAGAAACAAATCTCTTTCATAATTGGCTATCAAAGCGCTTGAGACGGTTCAAGGATTCTTGACGGGTGTTAATCGGTCAATTTTTGATAATAGTTACGAGTTTCAAAACATCATATTGCCGAAAAAGAAAAACAAATAAAACGGAAGGATTTCTTTTAATGAGTGTAACTTCGCTACGTAGTAAAGTTTGTACGAGAAGTGAAAATTAGTCCCACTCAAGTCACTATTTTCCACTTCTCGTAAAGCCTTTAATAAGTCGCATGCTCTCATGTGTAAAGTTAGAATTCATTTCCATCATTTGTATATAAAGTTTTGGTGGTTTTGATAAGCTTAAAGATAAGATTTGAATCGGCGCCTTTTTTTGTTTGTAAGCAATTCTTGTATTATTGAAATTGTTACCAGAGAAGATAGCGTAGGTTGACGGATAGTATACACCTGTGTAAATGCTTTATTCGGTATTTAAGTCATTATAATCCACCTCTTTGCCTTACTTTGTCGGCAAAGTTTTTTGATAATTACAAAATGACTTACTTTATGATATCACACCTTTTCTTGTTAAGTGAGACTGTTTTGGATTATAGGAAAGTAATCGAAAGAAGCCTTTTGAAACTGGAAATGAACCTCTATAAACGGTATACTCTTTATAAGTAAGATAAAATTGCCGCTCCTTCTTCTATCCACTGTACTCAATGATATTTTTATGCGAAAGTCGGTTTGCATGTGGATTTCGAATACTTGTTATAATTTGTAAATATGAATTAAGTCATCATGAATACACAAAAATGGAATTAAAATAAAGTGAAATTTATTCTGTGCAGGACGACGATGGAGCAGCGTAGCGAAGAGATGATGGAACATTTGAAGAGGCTGGGCGTTGGGAGCAGACCCATCGTGTGGGTGGGACACTCTAAAGGAGGCCTCTTCGTCAAGCAGATGCTCGTCACTGGTGAGTTTACATACACACCTATATATACACAATACTAACAACCATACATTGCAGACCTTTAATTCCTTCTCCAGTTTGAGAGATCTGGGAATTATTCACGTATTTTTATGGAGCTCCTCTCTCATATTCACATAGATTGTGAAACGAATTCCCTGGACCCCCTCCACATGCCCTATTTGGGGCCCTTCCATAGGTCTATCCTCCTTGGACCCCTTCCACAGGCCCTCTTGGCTTACTTTAAGCAATTTCTCCCGATATCCACGGTGATAAAAAGTCTACGTTCACTGTATATGATGGGGAAGAGGCAAATATTGAAGGAGTGATTCGTAGGATTAAAAATTATATGAGTTAAATGAAAAGGAAGGTAGAAAATATGAACGATCATAGGAGCAGAAGTGATTCAAATGAGCGATGGAAATAGTAGCTTATCAACAAGTTATCAGTAGAGCTGCTTGATTTACACGATTTTATAAATTTTTATTGAAACAAATTTAGTTTGGAATCAATTTCTGAGGATCGAAAGGCCTTGCTCAAGTCAGCCAAAAGAATTGAGGTGTAATTTTTCAATTGCGAGGGAGGAAAGTAAGTGATGTTAGATAAGTCATGGATGATAAGTAAAAGAAACTATTTCGCTAATTATTTTTAATAATTTCTGTTTTTGTAATTTGTTGAAATTTTCACAAAAGCTCCTGTTTGAACTCTTTCGAAATTCGAAGTTTTTCTGGTGGACGAGAAAAATTAAAAATGGAACAGTTACTTCAAGAACTATAAATTCTGGTTTAGCTCTTTATTCAGCGGTAAAGGAAGCCAAAAGCCAATAAATGTCCCCAATGAAATACCAACGCCACCTCCAACTTTACAAGCCTTACGAAGTGTTTTATATGAACACTTCGTCCCAAAGTTTAGGTTTCAATCAGGTCTCCGAAAGGCAAATAATATTTTAATGGTATTTATAAATAACAAACGAAGCTCATTAAATGATGGTTACAATTGCATATCGTCAAAATGGATAAAAAGATACTATAAAAAAGATAGATGAACTACCTCTTTTAGCCAAACAATTTCTATACTAGACAGATCACATACTTCGCTTTTTCCAAGATAAATTTTGCCCCCCAGAAATATTTAATTTTGTCATTATTCTTTAAATTCTCATTCATCGAGTAAAGTCTCCTTTTAGTCTGAGAACCCATTAACATAAAGACGCAAGAAAGTGCAAACAATCTCCTTCGTAGTAAAGGAGGTTTCATGACATTGGCCTCAGCAAACTTGAGGCATGAATCAGTTTAACACGAATTCACCGCGTTAACCGTGTAATTTACTGTTCTTATTAAGAGAATTACGAGCTCCAGACAAGTGTCTAGACAAGACCAGAACCTCAGACAAGTGAGTGTACACATGTATATATATTTGCTGCAAGATTAACGACCTCTTCCTACATCTTTATATCAAAAAATATATTACTCAAGTTCCTTAGAGTAGCCCTCACATCCATACTCTCCTAGAATTAACAAATCTGAACATTAGGCATACTATATCGAGAAAGAGTATGCTGATTCCTCATTTAAGCCAATAATATAACCTCATAGTAAACACAAAACTTAGACTAATACACAATCTTGTCACACCAATTCTTCTATACGTATCCAACTTCAACGCAACGAAATATAAACTACAAATTTCACAGAATCAGGCAAGGTATTGTGGTAATCCATAATATAGAAGAAGTTAAAAAGGTTTGTACTTTTACCAAATTTTTATTTTAACAAAAACACACGACCGGTTTCGAACGAATTATCGTTACCAGAAGATGTATCGTTACCAGAAGTTATACCAGAAGATGAACGATAATTCGTTCTAAACCGGTCCTGTGTGTGTTATTGATAAAATAAAACTGTGGTAAAAGTATAGACGTTTTTAAGTTTTTCTCCATTGAAATATAACTAAGAAAAAAAATGGAAAAATTCTACAATGCAGCCATCAGAGCAGCCACAAATACCAATAAACATGTCCACATTAAAATATTGAATGGTACCACAAACTGGGTACTTTAGTGATAAGGCAAAATCAATAATCAGTAAGTTTTATAAGAATTTAAAATGTGTAAAGATTCCAACTGTTAATAAGTTATGATGTTCTGCCATAAGAAAAAAGAAAAAAAGAAGAAACACAATGGTCATACTACAAATTAAATAATAACTTATTTAAGTCCACTGATATATAGTATATTCATTGTATATAAACGGCGGTATCACCAAATTTAGTTTTTAAGTTCTAGAATACTTTTAAATGTTTTATGTCATTAAAACCCATGTAATCTTGTAGCTCATAAGCTATTTAGTAAGTTGAACTTAAGCTCCCCCAGTTCTGTTCCTGTCTCGGGAACGAGATAGTTACACTGACTGGAATGCCACTTGTGTTTAGAGACACTAATCACAGGAATGTCCTTTTCTTATGTTACAGCAAGCGACAGTGTTGAGCAGTCGACGTTCGGCTTGTACCGCTTCACCAAGGCCATCATGTTCTACAGCGTCCCGCACAGAGGCTCTTTCCTAGCATCGCTCAACCTCCCGTTCCTCAGGCAGTCCGTCGAGCTCACCGAAGTCATGAAAGGTATTGAACATCCTCATCATGCACATCTCATTTCTATGCTTTGCAGACGTCTCTCCTTCCGTAAATTTTACGTAACAGCGAAAGTCGTGCAAACTTGAGACAATTTAGAGTAAGGAAGAGAAATCAAGAAGAGAAGAAATCAAATGAGATTCGAAAGAAATGTTGCTTATTCCCTGACTAGTCCTTTGAATATGTATCTTTCTCTCGTAAAATTTCGAAATTTAAATAAACTGTCTCCTCTGGCGTTGATGTCTCCTGTGATAAATTATATTATAATAAATTATTAACTTATAATATTTTATAAGTATAATATTATTAATATTTAGCATACACTCGGAATAAACGAGAATTATTCTACTCATATTCACAAGAAAGACGTCGAAATACGAGCAGATTCTCTTATACATGGAGGAATCCCAAGTGGTTTCACCCATAACGCTTCCGACTTTGGTGTATGTGGTCCCGAGTTCTATTCCCGGTGGGGGCTCATGTGCAAAATGACCTAAGCTGTCGAAGTCCTTTTTAAAAATTACTACCACTACTTATATGTAAACAACGTATAAAGTATACGCCATACGTTTTTATATTGCACGTATATAGAAACCATATGTTTTACGTCGCTGTAAGATGTTAATGATGAAATATTATGTTATTAGAGAACACCCCCATCAAAAATTACGGAACCTAATTTAACTTATTAAAAAATTACATGTATTGTGGCGTATATCTGATGCTTATGATCTAGCATGTGCAATTTGTAAGTATTCATATACGTATACCTTATTCAAAAAATGAATAAGATGTTATTTCCCAGATGTTTTGATGACGGAATACATTTCCAATTTTTAGCCATAAAATTTTTTGATTAATAAAATTAAAAGATTCATAATCATCACAGCTGTAAATATATTTGGGTGAAAAATTTCTGCCTATTGGATAATACAATAAACATGAAATTCAACATCGCGTTTAGTAAATTTTCCTCATCAATCTCGACGGAACTTATAATAAATTGAATTTCATTGTGATATTAATTTAATTGTTAATTATTTAACATATATGTTTATACTCTACATTTTTCATAAATATTAATCATAATCAATCAAGATCAACCAAATCCCGCAAATGTTAATTACTCTTTATTGAACCTTATGCAGTGCATGAGAATTACCTGAACTTAAATCACAGTAACTTGCTTGTAAACCTAAAAAATACCAAATATTGATATGTGTTAGGTCACTTGCCTTTTAATGAAACCCTAAATTTCACATTTCTATCTCGTCGGGAAGGGCGTGGGATTAATTTCCATTCGATGCTTAAAAGTATTTCCCACGTGAGTTATTGGTATAGGAGAAATAAATATATACCCCTCGGGGATTATATTTTAAGATAAAGGAGAAACGTAGATTGCTGAATCATATTATTATAATTTATAATAGATAACGTCTAATCTCCATATTTTTCGTCATTTTGACAGCAAATGAAAGCAGCATTTTATTAATTTGCTCACGTGATAAAGAATCATGTGGTGAGTCGATGCGACATTTCATAATATTATTAAGATGATTACGAAAGCGTCGCCGCAAATCATGAGGAAACATATTCGCCAGACGGGCAATGAAAAGTACATCATAAGATTGAGACCACAGCGGGGGTGTCTTGCTTGGTGCATCTGTCGAATCGCCTGGTGATTCACTCTTTATCGGATTAGGATAATTGGGACTCCAAGCGAGTCTCTCTCTAGGTGAATGGCCGCGTGTTTTCATTTCTACTCGATTCGATGCTCCTGTATGGACACATATAAGCACTTACTATATAAGCACTTGCTACCAGGCGATTCTAGGCAAAGTGGTGCCAAGCAAGACACCTCCACTGTGGCCAAGGATGACTCCTTTTTCGTCCAAGTATTCTGCATAAACAGGGAACTTTCTCTTTGAGGTATCTACACTTTCCTTATCTTATGAGCATCACCATACGACCCGCTAGTCCTTGCGTACGAGCGCTCCGTATTTATCGTAAACAGCAAAATTTGTTTCCATTACGTTTCCATTCATCAGATTCGTAAATCGCTACTTAATTATTTCCGACTACTTTAGAAAGCTACCGCATAAATCGCGCGTTGTGACAATTCCATGAAGTAGGAATAGGTTAACAAAGCCTCAAATGTTGGACATTTCGTGTAAATGGAGTGTACTAATTATGTATATGGTTAAGAGTAATAAATATTAGGTTAATTATGGAAGAAAATATCAGGAATGCTTTAGGAATAATAATCTTTTAGGATTAATACAGTGTCCATTATTATAATTACCGTATGTACTTGTGTATAAGAAATCTTTTAAACGGATGATTTGAAACCAGCATTTGAGGAAGAGATTAGAAAGAGCATGGGATCCATAATTCCGACAGATGTCAAAGTAAATCACTATTGGAATGCCCTCCAATTAAAATGAGCACTTGAATGGCATTATTTGCAGGGAAGACAGATATGAAGCTGTGCAACGTTTCTTTATAGTATGTTCATGTGTAGATCTTTTGTCTTGGGTGCAAATTAAAATGTTTTGAATCATTGGCATAAATACTTTATCGAGAAATCATTACTGTCTCACTAGTAAATAAAACATATTCAAGTATTTATCTTATTATTTATTTAAATCTTGAACTTCGGAACAACACACTGTCAGAATTAGAAACCCTTTTACAGCTTTTATTCAGACTTATATTTCCGTAAAAACAGGTCAGATATTAGAAAAAGAAGAAGTCCGAATATTGCACATATAAAATGCAAACTTTCGTAAAAAATTTAGTTTTTCGTGATTAAGAATATTCTTAATTTTAATAACGAAACCTTATAGGTCGGATTATGAACGTATGGATTTAAATATTTTATTTGAGGTGAGAAAATAGTCTGCTAAATCTCTTAACTGATTATAATGGTCCACTTATTGAAATACTCTATCTAATCCAGTATACTATACTCGTATACAGACTGCCAACTGCGTCAATCGTAAAAGGTGAAAACCCGCGGTTAATTAAAAATTGGATAATCAAAAGAAGTAAGGAACGGAAAATTTGTGAATGAAATAAGGTAGAAACCATTTATTCCGATTTTCTTTGAATCGAATGCAATTTATTCGTTTGTCGTTACAGCTGAAATCACGTACGTGAGCCTCCATAGGGAATTGAATCCGGGACCACTTTCACCAAAGTTGAACACGGCTATCCGAATGCCTCAAATGCAGTTTATACCAAGAAATATTTGTGTGACAAAGAACCTTAAAATAAAATCAAATTTGACCCTGAAAGATTACATGCTAATGTATCTCAACTGTTTGCAGATAGTCCTCGAGTGCTGAGTCTGCACCAGCGATTCCTGAGGCTCTTCGAAGAGGACCTGTCAGAGACACAGGTGCTGAGTTTCACGGAGACTGATCTCACTCTCATGTCAGTGTTTTTCATGAGGATTGTGTCAGTTGCTTCTGCAGGTAAACATCCTTCGTCTATTTAGGAATGATACTGTTACGCCCTGGTGTTGAACCATTTTGGAAAATGTAAATTACTTCCGCTATCGACAAATGCAGTGACAGCTCGGAAAGTGCTTCCACATAAATCCTGAAAGTCGCCTGAATGCATTTCTTATGAAACTATAGTACTTAATACCAGACTTGCTTCGAACCATTGGTTATTTTGAGAGATTTCTTACGTTAATGAACTACTTCTTGTAACTATATCTCGCGTAACAGTTCTCTATAGATTCGGAAAGTACTGAAATTAAATTCCCAAAATCGAGGCGTTGCATTATTTTGGTAAAAATAGGGACTTAGGGATCTTCTGGAATTGAGCCCATGACAGCTAGGATAGAGATATCTTATTTTTATCATTTCCGGAAAAGATATACAGCTGTCACCCGCTATGTAACTGCATCTTATTAGCTCGAGAATAAGCAAGTTTTGAAGATTTTCAGTTTCAATAATACTGCCGTCACTTTAATGCTACATTACTGAGTATGAATCGGCAGTTAAAGTAAGACTTACTTATAAATGTTGCCTTGAATTTCCTGTAATTACTGAGAAAATTAAATTGAACTCTAAGAAAACAAATTAATATTAACATATTTATCCTCTTTGGTATCAGGAATACGTATAGTCATAAAAAGAATCAAATAAAATCTTAAGAGGAGGCCGTGATGTTATGTAAAGTCATGATTAAACACCAATGTATACTTTTCCATTAATTATTACTATGGAATTATTACTCTGTATTATATTATTACTGTGGAAAAGTATACATCGATGTTGCATCAGAGTCATAAATGGTATGAGATGTTTAATATGAAGTTTTGAGAAAAATTTAGATTTTTATTAGTTTAGCCTTTTCCTGCCTTCAATTGGTATGTATTCATTTCTGTAAATGAATAAGGAATTAAAGAGAGACTTTTTTCTATTTCAGACCCAAATGTGGGGGAATTCTATGGCGTATCATTAGATCACAGAGAAATATGTAAGCCGAGAAGTAGGTATGTAGATTCTTTTATTACTCTGAAATAGAAAATCTTTTGAAGTCTTGATGAGGTTTATGTATTCTTAGAATACTGTCTGTAAATAAGAAGTAATTTTAATGTAAAACCATAATTGGTGTTGCCTCAAGTCCAGCATTAGACATCCCTGTCCTACATTCTTTGTTGTCGTAGAACTTAAGGAATAGTGTATCTAATGAATTACAATAGTAATGCATCATAGTTTGTAATATATAGTTATACAGTAAAATCTGGTTAAAACACGGGTCTAATGGGATATAGTTTACATCCACATCGGAAACTCGCGTTATTTCAGCAAACTGCACGGGAAGCAATGAAACACCTGTAAAACTAAATTTTATAGCAAATTTACTTTCGGAATACAACAGAAATTGATGTTTCCATGCTTAATTACTTAATTCCACGCTCTAATTTAGCGGGAGTTTATGAAATTTATTAAAACTCTCCGATGTTTTCTTATATCGCGAATGTTGGTAGCGTATTTTATCTCACAAGTCTTAATGTTTTGCAAATTTAAAAGCTACATTCTTGCGGTTGCCGCTCTTTCTTATCCAGTTACGTATTGAATATGTCGCCGACCACGTTGATGTGGTTGCTTGCAGTAGCGTCGTTGCGTCACGTTGGTAGGCTCATCGGTATAAAATTCACTACAAAGTTGCACACTGCTAACTAATGAAACAGTCAATGTAATCGTCATTATACAGAAACAAATGCTTTTCACTTATGGGGCACCTGTAGTTCGAAAAAGATATGTATTATGATTTGTGTTCTGTAATCTAACAAGGAATAAATGCTATCATCATTATTATTTTGGGGGACATAGTGAAACCAGCAGTATATATGAAACCGGGGAAAAGTGAAACATGGTATAACCCGATTTTACTGTATTAATATTATTAAGTCTGATTCAAATATTAATTATATAATATGGCCTGTATTGGTTTTAACACAAAAAATGAACTAAAATCCCTCTCTTTCAGGAAATGTTTCCTCTACAGGGAATTGGCAAATCTCATCAACAGTGTTTTGTGATGTTCCCTGCACAAGGTTTTCCAAGACTCCCTCAAAAATATTAGAAAGATGAGTGCCAAGTGGACTTCAGATAAGTTGTGATTGAGTGTGAATTCTCCAATTTTAACATGATTTGTTAGCCAAAATTATTTTCATATTTATACCAAAGATTGTGTTTCTTGAGCTCCAGTGAGAAAGTGAGATATTACAAACTGAGCTTCAAATAGTGATATTTTCCATAATAAAACGGCAGCATTATGAACAAAAGTAAACAGAAGGAAGTATTTAAATGATAAATTTGACATTAGCTCTGATTTTACAATTACTAAGCAATTGTTAAGATGGAGCGCTATATTTATTTTAAATTAACTTTCTTGGTGATTCTTAAGTATGTGAGACTTGATGAAAGTTGTGGTTTAGATGGCATAATTTTATGATGGAGACCAATTGATTATGAGCAGAATTAGCTTCAAATTGACAGCTTAAAATGAAGAACAGTGGAAAGAGAAGTGTTCCATGCAGAAGAAATGGAGTGCTGTTCCATGATAAGGATAAATATACTGGAGGTATCCTAATTATTCATGCTTCAAACAGGAAAATATCATCAAGGTGAGTCTTACTGTATAATATGCTTAGCACCTAATTCATGATGTTGCTTTTTTATGAAATCAACCATCCAAAATATTTTTGGCTCAAAAGATTGTAATAACATCATTAGTAACCATAAAGTTTAATCAATTAATATGATAACAAGTACTTACTACTATACTGGTTACCTGAAATGAAATTCACTGAATGAAATACTCCTATAATTCCAGGTAATATTAAAAATAATTAGCAGTGGTTTTCTAAGAGTATGTATAAACTGTTGTGTCCACTATCTGTTTATTGAATAGCACCAAATGGAATCAAACCAGAAAAATAAGTTTAAAACTTACATTATGTTGGATTTTCTAGTATCCATCTGTATTTATTTCTAAATTGAAAATATGTTATTCCTCAAAGTATTGCTCAAGAAGATTAATGAAATTACTGGACAAAATCTTTGAAAATATATTCAATCTTTCGTCTAATCATCAATACCAGTTTTATATTAGATTCACTATATGAACTGTGTTATATTTTAAGCTGCCCTTTGCAAACTATTATTCTTATATTTAAGAAATGGCTATAAGTATCTCTGCAAGTAGAAATATATTTGCTTCAGAAATAGAGATTTAATTAATAAGGCCAAGTCAAAATTCAACCAAAGGAAAGCATTTCCAGTTCATTATCATATTCTGTAAACAGCAGCAGTGGAGTCTCTGAACTGCATAAGAAATCGGTAAATAATGCTGCCAATGAAGGTAAATTTAGAGTTAATTAGAGAGAGTCAAGTATATAGCCTCAGGAAATTTGATGCGTGTAGTATTTATCATGAATAAGAATAACTAAAACCTTCCATGAATTTATGTTTGCTTTGATATGTTGGCCTTTGTAAGTGTAGAGCTAATCACATCCAATTTTCTAGAATTGTATCAGAAAGAATCTTTGTATTAAGACATTAACTGTTTGTTTTATTTCAGGGTCCAAGGAGATGCACCCTATTCTGTGAGTCGTATAAGATGCTGAGAGAAACGCATAGAGGAGTAAACCAAAGATGGAATATGAATTTCAAGTTCCTAAAAAGATTGCTGTGATTTTGAGATCCATTTCCTGTCAGGATGAAAGTAAATTTTTAAAATAATAACGGTGAAGATAAAAATAATTTTCTTCAAAATTATATTTTCTGAATGTATAACTTTACCAATCATTGAACATATCAGTACTTATGAGTTATTATTATAGTTATATTTTAATAGTTGTCATTACAGTCTGTTGAATAAAAGCATGAAAATGTGGTTATCATTGAATTTTATTGATCTATCAAAGCAGAAGGTATGATGACAAAGTAAAGGATTGGAGAGAGAATCTTCAAAATCGAAGCAAATATGGAAAAGGCAAAGAAGATTGATTCAAATGAAAGGGAAAGAATAATATCAGTTCCTGGGAAGGAAGGAATGCTGTGACAACAGATGAACATAATAGTGCATATGATGAACATAAATATTTGAAGATTACTTTCATAGAGGAGCACAAGTTGAAAATGGAAAGAGAATAATCAAGTGTGTGATTAATATGAAGAAGGTATTAACATTTTTGCGATGGCAGAATTCTTGTAGACATGCTACCAGGTTTTGAGGCACTTTTTAGCAAATGTAAGTGCCAGGTACAGAAATTTACCCTTTCAGACCAACGGATCTAGACCTAAAAGAAGTAGAAGATGTAATGGCAAGAAGTATTTGAATCGGAGAGATACTTTTATGACTATCAATGATGTAAACAAGGGCAGCTTTCTTTCACTAATCAGCATCTGATAAAAATGAGACACCTTTGAAACTCAAAGACAAAATGCCCTGAATCTGTACACTCCTGAAAAGGAGCTAAATCATAGAACTAGAGAATGGATGAGTGGCTATTTTCATTTACAGCCATCTTCCTCTTGTCAGAGAACTGATATACTGTTGGCTTAAAACATGTATTTCAGGGAGCATAAATTTTAAAGGGAAACATATTATTGATTTTCTGCCTTTCTAGGGTGCAACCTTAAGCAAAATGACATCCTTTGCGCTAACTAATATGAGTAATTCAATCTGAAAATAAAATAGATTTCATTTCTAGAAATAGGCTTTCATTCTAAGATTCTGCCACTTCTCCCTCAAACCTAATCTATAGGACTGCATGTAAAGGATTTCCTCAATAAGATCTGTACTATACTAGGAACTAACTGCCATGTGGAACTAAGTTATATACTATACTATGTAACCTGGAGAATGTTCCTTCCTCAAAATATGGCTAAGAGTTAATTGTTTTCCCAACACTCTTCTTGAATTTCCTTTTGCATTCCAGCTGACATTTGTAACTTACAATCCATTCCAGAAACATCTTGTGAGGAGAAAGAAACCATTCCTTCAGGTTTTATGTTTTTCATAAGTAATTGGGAACATCTTTATTAGCATATACAATCCCAATGTATTTGGTAATTTACCTCTTTTTTATAAAATTCTAACAAGGGTATATCAAGAAACTTGCCAATAATGATTTCAAGCAGTTACATCAGCAGCTATCAGGTGGATGTTATAGTAAGAAAGTAAAAATCATTCTTCTTTTAATAAGCTGGATTAAGAATAATAAAACGAATTCTCTGTGACAGGATTGAGATTAAGAAGTCTCTTTTTAACCCCTGAAATAATCATCAGAGACTTCTATTGATTGTGTTTTTGAAGGTGGAAATCATGAAGCTCTCTGAGAGTGAATTTATGCGAATTTTGGGTTTGAGCGCCTAATTTTTCCTCCTCTTTTGCTAGGGACCTTTTGAAGGCTTTGGTGACACTATCATTATCAAAGGGATTAGCCTCTGATTATAGTCTTTGAATACTGCATTAGTAGTATAGTAATGTAAAGGAATAAAAGTCAGTTTTCCTTTATTTAGCCCGAGTCTCCCAATTTACTCTTATTCAAAAGTATCCAATAAGAATTGCTTGCGTTGCCCAAATTATCACCTCATATAAGATTTTGCAATACATGATTATTTTCATACCCCAATTCTCACCAGCGGATGCGATTGGAGCCTTATATTGTAATTTCATGGCATTCGATTAATTTGCATTAAATTTTTCACTACAGTTAATTCGCATGAATTTCTCAAGAATTGAAGTACTATAATTTCACTGCAATATAATTTACACGAACCAAATAAATTACCTATATATTATAAATAAATGTTTTAAATATGTAATAGGACTAATAAAAATATATAAAATAGAATGTGCGACCCTCGAATACATTGAAATCAAATTGAAACGAGTTACAACATCTTTAATCGTTTCAATTCGAGACACTTTAAATATTTGAAAAGGCCGTATTTTCTCGAAATTTATTTAAAACAAAATACATTTCATTATCAGTGTATTTCGTATGTCCTTTTTTTACCCATGGTGCCTTCTCCTTAACGCTATATAAGGTAGGTTTGCGAAGAAGTTCGTCATTTTCTCGAACTACCTGCTGACCTGAGCTGGCTGATTAACCAGGTTTCTGCATCGGTTTGTAACGGTGGTGATGGTCGACAGCGTACTTCCAGCTGAATTCCGAAAAAGTCTGGCTGCATGAGCATTGCGTTTAGGTAAGGACAATACGTACGCGTTGTGTGAGATTTTATTTGAATTTACGTGCTGTTATTTGGCTAGTAAGTTTAAAGCATTTCATCAAGTTTCTTAAGATTAAAGTCTCTTTAGAGATCGTGGCTTTGCGATAGAAATCTTCCATTGATAAAAGTTACTCGAAGATTGATTTCTCTTAATGCAGGCGAATTTAGTTAGGTGCACGTTTTCTGGTTTCTTTCGTTCAACGCTGGATGCCTTCCAAACTCGAGCCAAAGATTTTTCGACCTCTCTCTTCACCACCTAGTCAAATGGATCAAGATCGGAATGCACGTTGTAAGTTCTCTATCCTTTTCTCATAGTTTCTAGTACATACTTTACTTATAAGCGAAATATCAACTATGATGGTTATCTCTGTGATTTAATTCCGGATATTCTCTTGGGGCCAGTCATAAACTTACTGCGGGTTGTACTGTATTTGTCTTGCTTAGACCGAATTTGGAAGTTTCCCAGATTGAATGCGTGGTACGTTCTATTCGACTCGTACTTCATAACTTGTTTGAAGTAAAGTGAATACGTACTTTCGCTTTATAATCCTGTTGAGTTTTGGCGATTCCTCTAAATTCTTTCGCAGTGCGACGCATTTCTTTGACGGTCGAATTATAATCATAAAGTTTCTGATTTCAGAGGGATCTGGCAATGATAGCAATTTTAGTTCAATTTTAGTTCAAAACTTGATCATGTTAAATGCAGAGTGGACTGAACATGCTTTCCTAATTTTGGGGCTAGTACAAGCTTTAAGGAGATTAGTACAGGAAGTGCTGCCTGAAAATCTCTTTGATGAAAATTAACTGTGCTTCGTTGCTTTATTGGGATTGGCTTTTACGGTTAGATTTGTAGAAATGACTAAATATGAGGAGCCTACTTTTTGTAAGAGATTGTTTTTAATTTTTTGTTTTCATTCCTTGGGTTTCTCGAAAAAGTTTCATTTTGATTTAAGGAATTTAATCTTCGAAATTCGTGAATGAAATTTACTAAATATATCTTGTTTGAATTTATGCATATTCGCCTAATTATGTGAAACTCTAAATCTAAGTGGGTTATAGGTTTAAATTTATTGTTCGAACTCAGTTTCTACCGTGAATGATACCGTAAGGCTTAATTTGGTTTGAAGTAGAGGTAGATCCATTCTAATCATACAATAATCTGAACGCCAAATTTAATATCAAATCGCACGGAAATTTTCAGTTCTTGTCATAAACGATATTTTACAATGAAGTAATTAGCAAAGTTAGATTCATGGACAGGATTTCTGAGCTTCTTGAACAGATTTTAGTTGAAAACTTTATCACGTTAAAGGCTGAGTAGATTAAATTTACGGTCCAAAGTTTGGAGCTGATATTTGATTTGAGATTCCTTTTCTGGTTACCCGATTAAGGGAGAGGGTTATCATTCTTTATTCTATCATTGAGTCGAATTCCAAAGCTCTCCGGGGAATGTTTTGGAAAAGGTTTTTAACATGTAAACACCCGTCTGCGATTTAATGGCAAAGCTTACGAAAGGTCACGGATTGTCTAAATTTAGAGATTTGACGCGAAATTTGATGGAGTTTGGAAAGTGCTGCGTATATTTTTGGCTGATAACTTTGATTTGGACAATATTTTATTTTGTACATAAGAGTGAATGTGTGAAATTAAGCTCTTCAGTAAAATCTATTTTCGTCGACTCTCCTGTATTCTTTACTCGATTTCAAACATAAGTTGCAGTGTTTTGACGATCTGCTATTCTGCCGTAAATTGTGGAATTTGAAATCTTCATTTTATTCATTCTACCTTAAAATTTCATGTGCAGAGTAAAATTATACAGCTTCCTTTTGTTAAATTATGAAAATGAACTTTTCCAAAGTTTAAATGAGAGTGCATTTCTAGTGTATTTTTTTCACTGTCGCCAACAGCAGGATGGAGAAATGAGGTGTTCAAGCAACTCTTTTTAAAAATAATTTATTGCATAATTTCAAAGGGTACATTTCTGCAGGAGTAAATGAAGAAAATTGCAGAGAGGGCCTTTTCAAACTTCATTCAAAACCTGTCCCAGCCTCAACCCTCAAAAGTTCCTGGTATTGGAAGAGCCGGACTGGCTGAACCCATCTCGAAGATTTTGACGTGTCATTTGTTTTCTGCTGTTGCAGCATCCATCTGGACAATTTCTTCCTCCTGTAATTGTACTCCCAGTGTGCAGTGCCACTTCAATGGCTGTATTCAGAATAATTCTAAGTTATTCTGAATGCAGCATATCTGAGGAAGATTGTATATTAAAATGCAATAAAACATGAAAAGAGGAAAAAACATGTTATTTTTTAGCCAACTGAATGACCTTGGGGACTTAGAATAATTTTTCACTGCCCCTAGTATCCAAAGGGTTAAATCATGTGTAGAGGGTTGCATACGTTCAAGGCGTTTTCTTCTCCCTCCCCTTAATCTCTAGTAACTTCTTCGAAAAAATCTTTTAGGGCATAAAGGGTTGAATTGTTGGAGAATATTTTTCAGAAATTTCTAGAAGCTACTGGAAAAAGAACTTGGATTATTTCTCACAATTGAATAATGGACATTTTCAAGAAAGGTGAAATAAAGGATTAGTAAAAAAAATGAGATTCCAATTAATATTCAAATAAAATTTTATCACCTAGATAAGTAGTATTTGATTGAAATATGAATTTCTTGAAATGTCACAGAGTCTTAAACTTTGGCAATTATACATGCTAAGAGATCGATTAAAAGTGAAAATATTCAGGGATTCTGAGGTCCAAAATCAAGAAGAAAGTTATGCAATTTAAGATGAGAGATTAAAACTTGAGATCTCAAAATTTAGCAGAAGAAGCAATAAATTGGAAGTCCAAAAGTAAAAAACCCCCAACTTGTAAGATATTCAAAGAGCAGTATCATACAGCTAATGAGGAAATTCTGTGGGTAAATACTTGACTGATTAGAAAGGGCTGTTCTTTGAAATGAGTGACCCTCTACTAAATAATTATATACTCTCTTAAAGTGGTTCAGCAAAAGCTGTTAGAGATCCTAATTCACAGCTGTGAATCTGATATTCAAAAACAAAATGAAGCCATGACATGCTTTAAAGAAATTTTAAAAAAGGAGGAAGAATTAATGTTTTAGCCTGATAGCCCTAAAAAAAACTTGCTCTGTTCTTAAAGACAAATGAAAAGTTTTAGAACTGCAGTGATTTCATTCAAAAAAGCTTAAACATTTGCTCTGAATGATAAAACTGAAAAAGTAGTAACCTATTGTGGACCCAGTAAAACTTGTTCCTAATGCAAATGTACTATGCATCCTCACTTTTTTAATGTTCTTGAATGACATTGTCAAATATTAGATTAGTATACAACTGGTAACTGTATTACTTCACAACCAAAATTAACATGGCAGATTCTGCAAAATTATAAAGGCAAAAATACCTTTAATAGAGAAAGATACAACAAAATTATGTTCAACACCAATGAGAAGTTCCTCACATGCCTTAATTCCTAAGATTTTTTTCCATCACCTAAGGCAATCTCTGTTATTCTATCTTAAAATATATTTAATTTTCCACTTTTAAAAAATTACTATTTTACCGATATTCAATTATTGCTTGAAATTAAAACAGTGGAGATGCAAGTAATCACAAACATTGAGATATAAATATTCCAGGAAGAGGTTCAACAAAATTAGAGCAGTTTCACATTGGCTAATAAAGAATTTCCTAACGATAAAAAAATTGTTGTAACTGGCAAAGCTACTTGTTACAGATCTCAAATTCTATATTCTTTACACAGAGGGAGGTTTCATTGTTATCATAAGATAAATCTAAGACTCAATAAAATCTCCCAATCCAGACCTATGTAAGTGAAAGTCCAAAATATCTCATATCTAAAGTGATTAGCAGTACTTCCTGTAAGAATGTATAACTATCCTTGATCTGTTAAATACATGCCCAAACTATTATATATAACTGTCTTCAAAAATATTGGAAATAAATAATCATTTCTATACTATAACTGAATATTCTACATAAACCCATGTCTGAATAACAGTAAAAGAAAATCCAAACAGAACAGAGCACTGAACTAAGTAAGTCATGTAGAGGATTCTACATGACTTACTGTCTAATCAATGACACAATAGTTCATTGATTGTTTTAGGGCAAAGTAAGAAACTAAATGAAAGTGAGTTATTTTGAAATACTCATAAAACTCGGTGCATAACATGACTTCATAAGGAATTTCAATGATATACGTATAAGAGATTATGCTAGACTACTAATTTATCGATTTTCTTGAAGGCTGAGTTGAATACAAGAAAAATTTAAACGAATAGGGCATTAATTCTCTAAATCATATTTCATGTAAGCCAGAAATATAAATGATCATTGACTTCTTCCTTTCTACTTATTTTTGATTGAGCACATCCCATTTTCCTTAAACAATTTCATTCATTAACTTTCCTTATAATAGTATAGAGTAAAAATAACAGCTCTCCTTAATGCTTATAGAGCATCCTTCCCACTGTGACAGCACTCCTTACACGGAAAATAATCCAACGTCTAGTATAACCTATGACTGACTATAAACTCAAGTTTGTAAAAGATTAAAAGTTTTGGTACCAAAAGATTTTAAGTTATTGGCACTAGATACTCAATTTCCTAGACTGCTAAAGGTAAACCAATTCTTTTACAAAAATATTAAATATAAGATGCACTCACCCATAGAAAGAAATGCCTCCCTTCATGGAAGCAGTACATTGGCATGCAATCAATCCTGTTTTCTCAATCACCTCCTTGAGCCAGGCTGTTACTTCAGACTGAATGAGATGAGCTGGATTTCACTACAATGATAAAAGAAAAAAATAATTATGAACATTAAAAAACATTTGGTAAGAAACCTCTACCTTTAAAACATCATACTGATTATCAAGCTAGACAGTGTCTCTGATGGAGCCTACAGATGAAACTTTCCCTTATCAATTTTCAATGGTAACATTATTACTTTCACAACAGTGAAATGATATTAAAAGAATAAAACAAAGATTATTCATTCTCTAGTTACAATTAATATGATTGAAATGCTAAATCTTACTAATTTCCATATGCTACTCACAGATATAGATATCATTCATTAGCAAATTGAAAGTTCCTTATCATCGAAATAATCATTGTTTTATTTCAGTAAACTTCACGTCATTTTGCCGTCTAATAAGTAAAATGTTTAAGGTTAGCATAGGTGTATGTGATACATTATATGTGCTTCTATCACGACCGAGGTGGTGAGGTTGAAAGTTGTTTATCAGCTGATTGAAAACTGTCGGCACGTAAGACCTAGAGAAACATGGAAAATCCGTCCATATTTAGTAGATAAAAAATTTTTCCACCAACGGTACCATGGCTTTCATTTACCGAAAATAATTATGAATTCCCTTCTCAGGACAGCCTTGGACGAACCATCAAGTTATTCTGCGTGGCTTTAACCGTTCGACAGGCTGGCGTAGTGGGTCAGGGCGACCTATGTGCGACGCTACTGTCTCGGGTTCGAATCCGGTCGCGACCGCTTCCGGGATTAGAGGACCGCCAATCCCACCGGAAGTTTTTTCTTCATCCTAACTTCGGAACAAACGGATTCGAGCCCGTACTTTAGTGTTGCGGGTGCCCTTAGACCCGCACCCAGCCCTCGAACCCGCTTGGCGGGCGGCCCAATCATTTATTTGTCACATATTCTTCATTTTACTTTTTCGGCTGCAAAATTTTCAATTTCAACTCATTTCAGTTTACCACTTTCAAAAAATTGCACTGCTGGGCACAAAGTTCAAACAATTTTAGAATCCAGGCAACCAATTTACCATTAAGTTGTCTGTATTTTAAAATCATTCTCACGCCTTGTGCCCAGCAGTGCAACATTCGGAAAGGGAAAAACGAGTTGTCAGACATTTTATGACACGAAATCATTCAACTAGCCCTAACGGTGAGGCAAAATGTAAAAACAAGCGATATATATTCGAAAAAGAGAGTCTTCGCACATATTGCTGAAAACGGTATAGTTTAGAATTGACGGAGGTGAGAACTACTTTCCAAACTGTCGTTAACTCGCCAGAGTGAGCAAGCAACGGGGAATTAAACACTGAATCATGTTTACATGTCTTCAACAGGTTTTACTATTATTCTATCCGATAAACTGAGGCTCTTGAATCTATGGTAAGTATGGAAGTGGTAATCTAACAGGGATTCTTTTTCTTAGAGAAGATATATCTACTTTCGTAAAGGTCACAAAGCAATTTTAAATTAGTAAATGTTTATCTTATTATTGGTTGATTGTCACGACAATTGTTCTGAGCTGGATTTAAGTTCGATGAAGCCCTTAGCCATTGAAGGGAATGGGGCCTCTGTGCAGCTGTCCTTTGAGAGAAATGAATTGTCAAATCCTGAAGGCCATATATATATATAAATCCTGAAGCAGTACGCAAGAATGAGACAAGAAGTAAAAGATAGAGGAAGCAAGTGCATTTGATGCTGATCTATAAGAAATGTTCACGAAAAGAATGCAAAATTATATGAGCATTAGTTTAACTGCTACTATAGGATGACTATATGGATATATTATAAAAGTGAGACTAGAATAAATAATAGGTATTGTGGAAGAACAAGGTGGATTCATAGCAAGAGTCTTGTGTTGACAATATATTTTTCCTACAACAAATAACAGAGAAAAGAACAAAAAATGGAGAGAAGATAATTTAGATTATATATATAGATATCCATAGATTTAGAAAATGCCTATGAAAAATCTTTGCCCCATCATTGATAACAGTAACATCAATGGGTGTGATTGAAAATCTAGAAACGTGAATGCAAATAATCATATAAAGTAAAAAGTTATTTATCAAACAAGAACTGAGGAATAATTATCCCTAATCTATTGCAACAAATATATGACTGTAAAAGACTTAAATCCAAAGAAAGGTTGAATAATGAAGAATTTAAAAAAATCAAAAGGAGCTAGGGATTGTTTTGATTGGAAAGTAAGTTGTTTCATAAATTACATTCCATACCCTCTAAACAAAGGTTTAACTGTTTTAATACTTAATATCAAGAGATACATGAAAGGCCAAAGAGTATTCGGTCATCTTTACCAATATTGTATTAAATTCATAGAATTTGCTAAATATATATATGAGTTGAATACTATAAATGCTTCAATTAAATAGGTATTAATTTTCAAAATGAAATTTCAAGTAAGCCAGAAGTGCAAATGACCTCCGTTCTACTTCTTTTTCATTGAGCACCTCCCATTTTCCTACTGCAATTTCATTCAATAATGCCCCAATCACCCTGCATTGGTATAGAACAAAAATAACAGCTATCTTTTCTGCTGCTAGAGCACCCTTCCTACAGTAACAGCAGGGAATTATTCAAATAAAGCACCATTATAGTGGAATAATCTAAAAAACGCAACAGACGTCTGGTATTGCTTAAACCTCTTCATACTGATAAAGATTAACCATTGTTAACGAATCATGAGTGGATTATATGAAATTAACTTTGAGTTGGTTAACCAATTTCTTCGTGAAAGCATTTAAAGAAAGGTTCACTTACTCATGAAAGGACTACCTTCCTTCATGAAAACAGTAGACTAGTATGCAATCAATCCTGTCTTCTTAATCACCTCCTAGAGCCAGGCGCTTTCTTCACACTGAATGACATGAGTTGGGTTTCACTACAAAAATGAAGGAAATACAGAATTACTAACATAAAATATATGGAAAGGAACTTCTATGTATAACACTGACTGGTCAAACACCCAGATAGAATTTTTGATGGAAACTTGAAACCTTTCCTTAGTCTTCATTGTCTAAGTTAACATTATCACTTTAGGAGTAATTTTAAATATAACTGGATAAAATACTCGTAATACAAAATTAAATTTAGACTGTGAAAAGCTTGTGTTAATTAATCAGGATAAATATAGTTTATTCTAAGCAAATGAATTGCGTATTTACAATGCATAAAAATATTAACAGAATTAATTAAGGTCGCAAAAAACTCCGAGTTTTCAATTCAAAACAGAAAAAAAGAATTAGATATGTGATAAAAAATTTACAGTAATACTCAGTCTGTTTACAGTCACAAAGACCTTATTCAATAAATTTAGAACGAATAGCAACTGCAATTATGGGGAGAAGTATTTAATTAAAGATATCATAAGCAAAAAGAGTTATTTACTAACAACAAAAGCCACTTACCATTCGTAGATCACTTCGTAGCTTCGTAATTTCCCATCTGACCAGAAAAAAACAAGGCGCATCATGCGTATTCTTCACCTCGATATACGAACGGCAGCGGGAAACACAAAGTCAATAATATTCTTTGACTTTCTTTCGTGAGGCTGGTAAGCAAAATGAAAAAAGCCAAACGTAGAACATCATCACAACCTCAGCTTTTCAATAGTACAGAGAAAGAATTGAATTTCTTGCTAGCCTAATAGTGATAGATTTTGCTTTTATCATCATTCTTCTATCAAGCATGTATTTACAAAACGAATTAGTAGATCTCTTAGTTAATCTGAGCTCTGCCATATCCCTCAAGAAATCTTTGGAAAAAAATTCGAGTAAATGCTGATGAAAACGTCAAGAAATTTTTCAGTTAAGTTACTAATTTGTGCGCTGAACTTTAGCTTCACATAAGACCTATAAAAGCAATGCCTCATCAGAGAAAATTGAACAGTTTAAGATCTCTTTCCATTCCATTCCTTGATAACACAAAAGGCCAAGATTTTAAGCCTACAAAGGAACTCTAAAACAGTTTCAAATTTTGCTTGAAATGGCTTCTGATTATAGAGATTAAGAAATTATTGACTTAACAATTGAATCAGTAGAAAATTTAGCTACGTTTTACAAAGTTCAAATCAGTTCTGGTATGCTTTGTTCTGTTTTTAAATTCTCTGTTCTGGTTTTAAATCAGTTCTGATATGCTAGATTTTTCTTTTGATTTCAATAATTTCAGAGAAGCTTCACAAAATGTTATAGAGACCCTAAACTTTTGCAATGCTGAATTGCTGCTAACAGTAGCAAATCTTATTAACGCCAGAATTCTTGTACCAAATTCTGGCAGTGTGATTACTAAATCTGGTGCTATGTGTTGTATATATTTCAGATCATTAGATTCATGTTTTTTTTGGGTAGTCAATATTTCATCTAAACTCCATCATCAGCTGATGATGGAGTTTAGATGCCTTGTTAATACCTTGTTTTAATTGGAAATGGTCACCAAAATATAATGCTTTATGTTAAACATATTACTTTATGCATGCTTTAATCCCCTCAATTGAAGGCAGTAAGATAATGCTACAAATATTTGTGCAGAGCATAAAGAAATCAACTGCTCTGAATATAAAAACTATATTATAATCTTGATGTAGTACATGAAATTTTTAATATGATTACAATTTTTACAAACAAGAATACTTCCATTAGTTTTTTTTTCGTGTAGCTTTATTTTCAGTCTATAAAATGGAGAAGAATTTGCAAAATACAATGTCTCTGTTTCTTTTAAGGTCTTAGAAAAGACAAAATAAATTAGGGCCTTTTATGGCCCAAGATCATGAAACATGTACCATTTAGTCCAAGTTGCAAATCATTGGTACACAAATTAAGATGGTCATTTAGACCATCTCACTTTATACCGCTGCCATTTATGCAGCATATGGAGACACAACAATCCACAAACAGGTACTGCAGCTTCTAACTGGACATTTTGTCCTCCAGCTGACTCGCATAAGCCTGAAATTTGGCTTATCTCTTGTACATGTGAATAAATACTGTGATGTTGGCTTTAATGCCCTCTCTATGATTCTGCTGGATTTTCTATTTTTCTTTGCTACTGCAATTAAAGTCAGCATTAAAAAGATAAGAAAATCCAAGTGATTTTCCCTTTCTCCTGAGATACTCTCTCAGCTCACTCTTCTAATGCACCAAATGATTTTCACGGGTGCATCTGAGAAGTATCTAGGTGAGGAAACTTTGAACCGTGCACCATTAAAAAAGTTCTTTGCTTCTTTTTCACTATAGCCTGCTAATTTCGAGTGTAGAGATCGGAACATCTGCTTGTCTTCCATTTATGTGTTCAATTGTCGCTAAAGTGTTGTCATATGCTGCATGCTCCAGGTTCTGTTTTGGCTTGGGGGCTTTTGGTTCCATCAGGAACATCGTCATCAAGAACATGAAAGAACCTGAAAATAAGATATGAAAGGTTAATATAAAATATATACATGTGTATCATTTTACACATAAATGAATACCAGCTATTCTTTATGTAATTAAAACAAAGTCAACAAATATTTTCTTAGCATAATAAAAGATTAAAACATTTGCTAATACATTTTACCATAGACACAGATGCAAATCCATGCAAATGATAATAGGATAATTGTGCTAACTTTTGTTGAAAAGTGCAAAACAATTTTTGATAATGTTTATAGATAGTTTATTCTATGGGGTTCTGGGTAATTCAAGATTCCATTCCATAAATACACAAAAACCCAATCTTCACACTCATCAATTTTGTAAATTTGAGATTTATAGCAATGCCATGTTTAGTTCTTTGAAAATATATATTCAGGAAGTACTTTGCTGAGATACATATCTTATTTGATGTTATTCTAACTGAAGATGAAAATTAATGAGAATTTCAATCTACTTTGCTCAGATTGAAGCAATTATCTAAATTTTCAAAGTTCAATAAATTTATTGGACACCTTCACATACATTTCATTTTGTAAATATATATTACCTTATGTATAATAATGCAAGTAACTTTATAATGAAAAATGTTATATTTGATGAGATCCATCCACTATCATTATTATTGCTGGAAATGTTTGAATGTCTTACATAAAATAAATACAATGAAAATATAACTTTTGCTATCTAGGGTTAATCATTTCAGGAAATTGATTTTGGAGTATTTCTTAACTCATTTTAATGAATTCTTATGCTTCATTACTGTAATCAAAAAATTTCTATGTTATGGACCCATCAATCATGAGTTTTACTGCATGAACAGAATGTGAAGCAATTACTAACTGAATCCTAAGAATTTGTGAATGAATCAAGAAATAGAGAATGATCAGAAGGTAAACTTACTTAAGAGATAAGCACCAACATAAAAGATCCACAGAGATTCTCTGTAACCAATAGCCTTTGAGACTGGCTCCACAAGGATGGGAAGGTTGCCTCCAATGTTGTTCATGATAAACAGGAATACACCAACTGCTGTGGATCTCACCGAAACAGGAACTATCTCCACAAGAATTGCGAAAAGGATTCCGAACCACATTTCAGCTGAAAGGAAAGATCATATGTAAAATTTAGCTCTTTTGCAGGTTTGGCAATTGTAAATCTTATGTGATATAAGAAGGATTTTGATTGAGATTATTTGCTATTTTCATTTGAGGTAAAGCTAAAATGAAAGAGAACAACAATTTAAATTCATTTCTAGGTGTGTTCTTGAAAACCAACAATAAAATGTCCCTGCTTTTGAGATTCTTTTGATATTGATTGCTAAAAAATCCAATATTATGTAATTTAACTGTGATCATGGTTATTTTAGTAGCTTACCAAAGAAGTAGGAGATTCCAAGAGTAACCATGGCACCTACTGGATCACAGTAAACACTTCCAAAGGCCAATGGTGTAGCTATCAGCTGTTTATCAAATATAAAGAATATATTTATTAATACCTCATTTTGTGTCAATATATTACGCTATAATCTGTACCATAAGGACTAGTGATAGTCATGCTCAGTAAGAATTTTGTTTGTATGTAAATAGAAGATGTAAATAGAATGACTAAATAGTGTATAATGTATACAGTCCAAAATAGAATGAATGAAATAGTTTATGAGAAAAACAGTAAAAAATAAAATGATTAAAATGGTGTAATGTAACCTAATTTTCATTTGGTCCCTCTCAAAAGCAACTTAAGCACCCTTTACTGTACATCAGTATGAACCCATGAGATATATCACTGTTTAGAATGAATAAATTGACATACATAATCATATCACATTCAAAGAAAATTTGACCTATATTCAAGAGAAGTATTTAAAGTAAATAAAATTTTTAGAGTGTCTGAAAGCTTTCAGTAAATCTATTCGATTACTCATAATAGATGATATTTAAATTATAAAAAAATTATGATTTTAAACAGATTTCAAGGGAGACTATTCTTGTACAATACTCCACATATATTTTACTATATATATGGGTTTTCAAATAGCCAAGAGGGAAATGCATTCGACTTTAATGAAAATGGACCTGGGTTTGATTCCTGGTAGGGGCTTACTTAAGAAATAATCTTAGCTTTCAAAGCACTTTTAAAATAACTACTTCTACTAGACACACAACTTTTTTGACTCATTACTGTCATTATCAGGTAATATAATAAGTGTGCTTAGAAACTGGAAATGTGTCTACCAAAAATTTGTGGAATAAAGTAATCTATTATTTATAAAGTCTAGTGTTTTAATGTTGTGGTATTCCAAAAACTGTAGGCCAACTTTTATGCAATACATAATTATTCAAATACCAGCAATACTTATTAATATTTAAAAATTTTCCACTACCTTCATGTAATTAAATATGTAAAGTAATATTCTATTTGTGCAATTTTATGGTCCCATCCTAACAGCTTCTCATAGATGCATGAGATCTACCTTCACATGGTAATAAAAGAAGGACTACCATCATATGTGGACTCAGTAAAGTGCAGCAAAATTGCACTCTCTCATGTAATAGTTGAATACATACCTGACTGATGGATAGAATGGCCACTCTTGACTTAATTCCCATCTTCTCCACAACTTTATCAGAGACAACTCCACCAACGACTACTCCAATACTTCCAATGACAATTGTCACAGCAAACAGCCACCATCCAAGATCATACTCTGGGTAGTACATCAAATAGTACAAATCGCAGTTGTAGGCAAAGCACAGACCACCTGTTGATTTAAAATAAGAATAATTATACTTATTTGTCAACAACAATCTGAATTTCCTGTTAAGTAATACCAAAGTAAAGTTAATTAAATGATTCATTAACATTTCATACATAATTATTTAAATTTAAATGTAATGTAAGAGCAATCCACCAGAAAGTAGGAGATTTGTTATAATATTCCAGGTCTCAACAGATTTATGCAGTTTATCTTTTGGATTCAATATGTGCTGTAAGGTTTATTATTTTTAAGGCTGAACTGAGGGATTTTTGGGTAGAATTAAAAGAGGTGTTGATTGAAAAATGTTTCTATTCAATTAATGAATTATAAAGTAAAATGTAATAATAAATTGTATGTAATATCTCTATGTAAATAATAAAAAAATGTAGAATTCAAGAAATTCTTAATCTTGTGTTCTGACGAGACATCTATTCATTATCATTGTATATATCAGTACATAATTTGAATGTATTATGTCAATAAACTACTATGACTATTACAAACTCACCTGTGTGTCGAATGGATGCAGCAAGACAGAGGAGAATAAGACGAGGTTCCAAAAGCACTCTCCATGCACTCACTTCTTCTTTTGTTTCTCCATTCTCATTTGTTTCCTTGGCTTTCTCCTCACCAATATTCTGTCTCTCTGGTTCTTTAAGAGTGAATGCAGTCAGAAATGCAATTATCAGACCAATGATACCTCCTCCATAGTAAGCCACTCTCCAACCCTGAAAGGAGAAATATTTCAATCAGTCTTAAATGATATTTTAAATGAAACCTCATGATAATCTTTTACGATTAAAGAAGGATAATAATAAAGCTAAAGAAAGAAGAAAAAGAAGCTGTTCTTCTCTCTTTTATACTATATTTTTCCTTCTTTAAGTGCAATTTTGAAGCCAAAAGATGGTAAAGAATAAAATATAACCTTTACTGCATCTTGAGTACTAAGTGAACGGTTTTAGATTTAAGTACCCAAGGATAATTCACCTAGGGCAGTGGATATCAAATTACGCACTATGGCTCTCTGGCAGCTATGCCATGAAAGGTAGTAGCTGTGTTGAAAAAATTTCTATTATTAAAATTATGTTTTTTATTCATTCTTATAAGATGGAATCATATCAAAAAGTTTTGCCTTAAATAATAAATTTTCCATATAAATATTTACATTTATTAATTTTTACTTGTATTAATAATAATTATGCCAAATGAGTTAGCTTATTTTTATTACTCCTCAGTTTCCATAACTAAACTTTTGAATAAATTCATCAGTTTGTTCAGACATAGATTAAAATCTTATCAATGTCCAAATGAAATTGTAAAAGATAAGCAAGAACTTTTAAAAGGATGAAAGTTGACAAATAAAGGTACTAGAAGAGTTAAAAAAAATAAGATATGTCTTACCAGACCCCAAGCATTGATTTTAGGTACGTATCGTCCAACAGGAAAAGCTATTCCGTAACCACCATAAATTCCCCAGTTGAAAATTGATAGAGCTAAAGCTCGATATTCCTGTAAAAGAGAATTAAAAATTTAGGAGGAAGGTTCAAATGAGGGAAATATACATTTACAAAAGACAAGTAAAGAAAAACAAAAAGACTTAGAAGATTTGAAGTTACAATGTAATGTAATTTTACTAATTATAAATACAAAGCTCAAAAATTTTACGTCTTACCAACATCATTGCTTTGTACCAGTGATATGTTGAGTTACTAAATTTTTAATTATCAGTCAACTACCTCATCATATTCTTATCTATATACAGTGATATAGGTGTTGCCTCATTTAACATAAAATTTATTTTAAGCAACCTATTTATCATGGTAAGTGTGAGAGATTTCAACTAATGTGTAACTTAATATGGTAAACACTATAGTATGATACTTACAGCTGAGAAGATGTCTGAGAGAATACCAGCTGACATTGGATTACAACCTGCTTCCCTAGAAAAAGAGAAGATCTAAGATTAGCATGCAATATAATAAAGAAGTGTGAATTTCTTATTTTTGGACTATGATGATAATGAATACATACCCAGCTGCAAGGACCATTCGAAGCAAAACTAACTGCCAATATTCATTCACAGCACCCATCAGGACTATGGCAATACTAAAGACCAATGTGCAGATGGATAGAAGGAATACCCTGGAATAGAAATAGGTTCCTGTAGTATTATAAAAACATCACTTAATTGCTTTAAAAACTAATACAACCCTCTGATGTTTGATTAAAAACATATTTTTCTCTTATCTTGCAAGCAATTTGACCCATTTTCCTCTAAGTATTATAGCTCATTGCTAAACTAGTCTATTAATTAAATGCAATTGTAATTTATGGACTTTTTTTAACATGGTTTATGGTCAGAGACATACTGCACTAGGAGAGTGTTGAAAACTGAAAAAATCTTCACTAAGTGCCTTGGGGAGGGAATTAGGTCAGTCTTGGGTAGTCCATCTGTTTTTGGAATTTTAGAAAAGATTTTCTGATATGGATTAGACATTAAAAGGGCCACAAAAATGATGTAGCTAGTACACTGCAGTACACCACTTAGGTTGTATTATATCAGGAACTCACAATATTTTATTCTTACTATATCTACCATGCCTCTTTGGCTTCTTCTAAAACATTACTACATTATGTTTTATCATTGCATTTCATACGCTTTCTTTGCTAGATATTTGTCATGCCATAAGAAAGAAGAGAAGTTTAAATTTAAACTTTTTAAGAAGTTGTTGTACCTGTTGTATCTGTCAGCACAAATCCCAAGGATGACTCCAACAACTGTGTAAACAGCAATGAAACTTGGTCCAGCAAGGATCTGATAGTCAAGTCCAAGTCCATTGTAATCCCATTCGCAGTACGCAGTGCCATTCAATGTCAGCAATGCACATCTGAAATGTCAAAAATAGAAGCATTTTTAAGTAATTGTTTGAGGAAAAGTAGCCATAACTCTGTCAGAAGGATGAATATATTAAAAATTGTAGATTATGTATTAAACACATGATTGGTTCCAATTATTCATAATTACTATTAAGAGATTATTTTCAAGAATATTGAGTGTGATGTGAAATTTGTCTTTTATAATATACGAAAAATATTCATTTAAACGAATAAATAGTTAATATGATTCACCTTTTTCGAGTGAAAACCGTTTCGTAATTTTGAACTGGAGATAGATATATCTTCCTAATGGTTAAATGAACTCTTACTCCACTTTGCAACAAAATAATAAAGTTAAAATATTGCGTGATGCTCAATTATGTGCTGTATATTATGTAGAACAGGCGAATGGATGCTTACGCTTCGGAGGAATTGGCCGTATCGCAGAAGACGGGGATTTCTCCATGTCCGAATCCAGCAGATGCATTCAACTGGCAGCTGTGATCGCCGTAGTCCAAATCCTTGGCCGTGGCTTTGCTCGTCACACCGATGAGAAAGTGTCCCAACTCTGCAACCACATAGCCCAGGGACACAACGGCCAACACGTACGGGTTGTACAAAAAGCCCAGCTTCTTCATTAGCGGAAACATGGCTGCTTCCCTCCTTCCTCTGCACGAATTCTGCCAAATAAAAACAGTTTACTTCGATTGCGTTTAAATACATTTCATACCAAATAAGCCGACACAGTGAACATTCGATATGTCGTTGGCCTTGGAAGTATAAGGCCTACCTTTTCCAAAACCCTACCTCGATGAATGCAATATTTCATTTAATATAGGATCAAAATGTGCCATTCATTTTCTTTCAGTTTTTACACGGCTGTGGTAGTATGGAATATTACGAGTAATTCGTCTAGGTCTTTCTTAATTGAACGCCATGAAATGCATTGGAGCATTGTGACGCATTTTCGCTCCAAGTGAGCGGAATCTCTTCGATAAATTCATCGGCTCAGAACTCATTGACGAGGTAGATGGGCATAGTAATTCCTGTAAACAATGAGCCCGATCTCCGAGATGCATCGACAAGGCGTCTCAAGGAATTAATCGCCGAAACAAATAATTATCTCTGATGCTTCTTCCGGCAGAGCATTAGAGAAGCTAACTGACTAGAATTGATGGGGATGTAGGTATTAATTCATATGTAACTGACGGCGGTATAGAAATATAAATTTTACCCGTACTTTTCCAACTTACAGATTAGAATGATTAAGAAGGTGATGGTTGAATCATAAGAGAGAATCATCAACCAAAAACTATAAAAGGACTGGTGATATTCATGTTTCGCTCCCAATGGAAGCATTTGAAAGCCCAAAGGTTAGCAAAGAATGCCAAATGCATTTCTCTCATTGGAAGCAAAATATACATATCGCTAGTAAGTTTCCTTTAATGATTTTGGTGGACTCTAATAGCACTCCGCGAGGAAAATAAGTAAAAATATTCTATAATAGAAACTAAGTGTCACATTTCATATTCAATCAGTGTGCGCATATCTTCGGAATATGGCAGTGTACAGTATCTTTAATTTTTATTACCATCATGGGTTTTCACATAAAGAATGAGTTCTTGAAACGATTTGTCTTCTTAACTATCGTATTTTTTACTCATCGTCCGGAAGTCGCATAGTTCCTGTTAACTCTGACTTTATCTAGAATCCTTTCTTCTAAGTAAAGGCGCCAGAGAGCTCTTACGTAACGCTCATTATTTTATCGTAGAAATATTTCAATGTTCTTGCGACGCATCTTTTCAAGGGAACGAGTTTCATCCGCAGAATCCTACTTCACATTTGCCGCCATTTAAACTAATAGATGAGATTAGAAAAAGTAAATTAGTATCGCCATTTTATCTTTACATCAAATCTAATACATTTTACAGTCATCTGAAGAAATGCAATTACAAAGATTTCTGAAATGAATAGGAACATATTATTAAACGAACGCCTCTGGCTAGAATCTTTATTAAAAGCTTTTGGATAATATTCATTTATACTATTTCTAATGTTATATTTCTACGTTTATGTTACTACTATCATAATTAATCGTCTAATGTTACGTTATTTGTAACCTTCCGTCCCTTTTTTTTAAACATTATTTTTCTGTGTTCCATATTTTTCCATATCAAATTTGAATTGACTTTCTTTTCCACCATATTTGATGTATCTATATCTTTGGTAGTGTAGTTTCCGCTTTTTTACTGTATTTTTTCGCGGTTTTTACACCCTCTTTTATGGGTGTTTTCCCACTACGTAGTTTTTTGTTGACCTTCAGCTGTAGGCAATATTTCTTTACCCTTTATGTAATACACCTTTAACATTAATAACCTTTTTTCTGGTTTCTAGTTAATCTTTGTAAATACATATTATAATGGCATACGAGATTAGGTGGAAGAGAGGCCTAAACTCGTCTCTATCTATCTACAAATACCAATCTTTTGTTGTTGTAGCGTAGATTTTTTTTAGGTATACATGCTTTGATTTAAACTATTCATGAGTGTAATACCGAGATGTCTATTTCGTCATTTTTTCTAACTTCCGAAGAAATCGCAATGAGATCTGATTTTCATATTAAAAAGTTACATAACGGAAACGAATGTAGCAGCAAGAAAGACGTTTCCTCACAGACAGTGGGTGGAAAGAATATATATGTAAACTTGACTTTTTCGAAGTTCAAGTACACGATCAAATTATAAAGACCTAGTTTTCAAAGTATATTCCGACAGAACTTAATCCTCATACGCTTTGTTGTTCCAATAGAATTCCATTTTAGTTGGACTGAATTCGGTCTCGAGGTTGAATCCATTCATAACGACCTGATATTGACCTCCATTTGGTGATATTGGACACTCAGATATGCGTCTCTTTGCTTTTACTCGGTTGTAATCCGCTATTTTATTTCTCCGATTTGAAGAACAAAGGATAAGATAGATTGGTGCAGCCAAATATGTGTTTCCCAGAATGCATAGCGCCGAAATGATTTTGTTCAACTAATCTTCGCTCTCTCCGGGGGTTAATAGATACTTATTTTAAACAGCAAGAATATATAATGGATTAAATGACGGGGATTTGTTAAAATAAACGTTCCATGTTCTATCTGACGGGACCGAGAATCGAGCTTAGGGTTTTCCTCTCCTCGGGAGGATAATTTTTTCCCTAGATCCCGGGTTCGATTCCCGGTCATATCAGAATTTTTTCAAGTCTTTGGGATTTTCCCTGGGTGCACGCCCTCACGTACAAAGATATCATAACTTTTTTGTTTTTCTTTAAGGGAGTTCTTACAACCACTCTTATTTGGCCGGTGCCTCCATGAGGTCGTGGCCGTGGACGATGCCGCACAGCCGGACGAAACCACAATTGACCTTGCCTACAAAATTCCCAAAAGGGTCTGAGAAAATGTTCCGGCCGAATAACTTAGTTGGTCATCCCATGTTCCCACGATTGTGTAGCACGACATTAAGATCTCTCAGCGTCGAAATATTCCCAAATGTCGCGTTAGTTGTTGACATCGCCAATGGCAACTTCTGTGATTTGTTTTCGAGAAAATATTTTATCCATCCTATCCAATTTTTCATCAATAGCAATCAGCCTTTGGATTAATTTTTATATGCAACAATGTGTCAAATGCTTATCTGAAATCTAGAAATACTGTATCTCTCCCAAAAGATTTACCTGCTGACTTAGATACGTCAAAAGGACTAAGGACAGGTCTCACACGACCTACCTTAACAGAACCTTCGATGTCTCTCGCTGATTGATTTAGATTTGTAGCCGTCGGCGGCGTATGAGAGGAGGTGTATTCATATATTCTAATGTAACCAGTTTGCTTCTCTGGTGCTCTGCGAAAAAAACGACCACACCTAACTGTTACAGCGATTAGCGCTGCGACGCCTTGTCGAAGCCTCTCGGAGATCACGCTCATTATTTACTGGGATTACTATGCCATCTACTTCGTCAAAAAGTTCTGAATAGATGAATTTTTCGAAAATCTACCATCGGTTAGCTGATCTCCTCACTTGGAGCGAATTCCACCCATCTCACTACTAACGAAACGGACGTTGGACCATCTCTTCACCTGTGATGAATACTAATTAAAGTTCTGAGGTATCGTTTTAAAGTTGTCCTTCATCTTGTGCTCAGTTGCTTTGCTGACCATTCCTCAGGAACAGTTCCTCGCCGGACAATTCCAGGGGACAATTTTCCGTAGCGAGGTATATTTCGCGAGGACTCGTCCGGCGAAAAATTATCTGGCGTGGTATTATCCGACGAATTGTCCGGCGAACAACTTATCGTGAGAAATCGTCCGAAAACCTTGCTGTTATAGGCCAACATTTTACGTAAGGTTTAGCTGTAGCAAGATGCATTTTTATCTGAAACTTTAGAGTCCATTCATTTTATTTCATGGGAGGGAATTTCGCTCTGTATTTTCCCGTATTAAAGTTGGTAAAGGAAATATGTAGTTTCCTATTTTCCCCAGTTATTTATATTTCAGTAACTTATTTCTCCATAAATTTTACGTCAGCTTAGAACGTAATGAATTTTATACGTGTATTTGATTTATTTCCCCTTGTTCCGACATAGTACTATTTGTAAGGTATTTTGCGGGCTTAGTAAAAAAGCAGACCATTCTCAAAAATGTTACGCGAAGGCAACCAGCATTACACAACATTAGCGCTTTAGATATCTGCAGCTGTGAAAAGTAAACTAAAGTAGATTCCTTTTCTTCCTTAAGATGTAAAGCACTTATTTAAAAATTATGGAGCCAAAAACCCTTCCTTTCGTTTTCGAATCTAAAAGAAATAAAAATTTGTAATGTACCTTTTGTCCAGCATATAACGCGGTTTTCACATGTACCCTTGAAAAATGTCTTAACTGCGTTTCACTGTAATTGTAGTTATATGTGAGAGAAGGTATGTGCTAGTTACAGAATAGAGGAAACTTTGTTAGCTGTGAATGTCTCAGTCACACAAACAATTCTTTGTCCCATTGGTTCCACTTTCTTTTATCACACAAAAGTACAAAATATATGTTATGAAACGATACTCCTAAGCAAGAAAAGTCAACGGACCCAATCAAACAATTTTGTTTCAAATTTATCCTTATTTCAAAGATATCGATCCTGAGGGTCATGAGTTCGATCCCTGTCTCAAAGTATTCACAAAGGAACATTTCTTTTCTTTAAAACATTGATCATATCCTCGGAAACCTGCTTTAAAAAGTTACGAAATGAATTGGAATTCAAGATGTTAGAATGGTTCTGCAACTTAAATTACAAAGGCTAAATAATCCACTATAGATCCTGGGTTCGACCCTAGCCTGATACAAAATTCCTTCATACGAAATAAATCGCGGTGATTTAAAAATTATCCAGAGCATTTTTCCAAATTTATAGTTCATATGGTGTGTGGAGAGAGGACGCTACTTAGTTGCGTAAACGTATTCGATCCTTCCGAAAATGATCCTGGGTTCGATTCCAGATCGCTGTAAATATTCCTCCATGAGAAATGAGTGGGTCTCAACCGTAAACAGGAAGGTAAAGGAAGAAAAGAGGCTCAAAATGGTACATATGTAGATGTTAGAGTGGTGCCCAAGATACTGAAAGAGACCTAGAAGAATATCGCCGGATAAAGGAAAGTAGTTGGCAATTACAGGCAAAGCATAGGCCAAGACCGTCCCACCTAGAAAAGATTGTTAAATTCCTATCTGAACCCTTCAAAAATCCTCATCTTCTATATACGTATATGGCTGAATATCAGTAGGAATAGGTTTCTATAGGGCTCCATGATCAAGTCGAGTCTTAGTAGACGAAGGGGTGGTCAGTGGGTTGTGCTGTAAACGCAGAAAGAATTCGGGGGAAACCCATAGTCGAGTGGTCAGTGTTGCAATTGGCCGTCGCGTAGGTGGCAGCAGCGGCGCATTCCGTCACGCCATTCGCACTTTCATTCTAGTGCGATTCACACTCAGAGCAAAAAGGAGCAATTCATGTGACCTTAATTCCTCTCAACTATTTCTTATACTTTAATTCCTCCGAGTATTTTATTTTTAATTCAATTATCATTCCGCACGTGCCGATTAATTTTTGAAAATGCCTTCAAAAGCGCCTGAGAACTGGTATAAATAATCCGAAATTTATGATTCTGGAAAATAAATGAAAAAGAATTTAAAAGCATCAAAACTCTTTTGTGAATGTTACGTCGGGACACGTAATTTATGTAAACGATGAAAAAGCATGAAATTTCACTTCTTCATTTTAATTTAAGCATGTATTTCAATGCATTGCTCCGACGTATTTTATAAATTAAATGTTATTACTTTTGGGTGTAGAAGCCGAAAAATTATTTTAACCTTTATTCCGGATTTAGGCTCCCAAATTAATATCACTGAATTGAAAATAGGCGAATTTTTACTAAGCACGTATGTGTAACCAAGTTTAAAGATCGTTTACATCACATCTTATGTTTACAATACTACAATTTTTATTTTAAATGTACATTAAATCTAATTTAATTGGAAAAACCTGCTTTAACATATCGATAATAGTAATGTTGTATATTTTCCGCAGAAAACTATTGGCAGAAGATTTAAATAATCATTAATAAAGAAATAGATCGAAACACCAATTGAATAAAACTTTTCTATTACAGAAAACGAAAATGTTACGGTTCGATGGTTTATATTAAAATGTAGTTGTAGACTAACGCTATATGGCAAGCTTTAATCCCTTCCTCTTCGAATATTTAAACATTAGGAAACACCCACATATTATACCTTTCATGTAGTGCTTGTTAAATGCAGATTTATTACTACTGTCATATGTAACCACTATTACTAACATTCTACATCTACGTATGTACCCTTTGAGCCGCCCTTCGGCGTGTGGCAGGGGGTGCATGCACCATAACTCTGCTTTTCTAACATCTAATTTCCTTCGCATATCCCTCTCAGAAAAGATGAGCTCTTGAATCGACTGGTTCTAGCATCTACATCTCTGATCATCCTCGTATTATCAGAACGGCCTATGTAATAAGAAGGACGCATAATATTAGATACATCTTCTACGAACATTTTCTGAATGTATTAAGTAGATTAAGTTTTGATTGAACCTTCTTCCTTCTTAAGATTTTCATCCTGCTTCCTGAAGCACTTGGATAACGTTCACTGACGTATCATAGCAATTATTTACAAATGTCAATGCCTTTCGTTGTACATAGCTTTCCTATTTCGCGAATACAACTCTCTTCAGCCCATAAACTGCCTGCATGCTCAAGGTGAGGCCAAACTAGCGCAAAGTAACATCGCTCGCGGACTTTTTCTTCGCTCTTAACGACTATTCTTTTGATGAAGCCGCGTTTCTTAAGTGTCCACCCACATATATTGTGGATATGGGTACCCTATATAAAGTTATTCGTGAGGGTTACTCAAGGATATTTCACCGAATCGACTGTTAGTAAGTTTTTCTCACTGAGGTTATACAGATAGTCATTGGCAATAGATTTTATTACGAGAAAGTTAACAAACGAGTTTATTCTTGCCTATTATCATAAATATTTATAGATAATTCTGTAGTCAAAGTTTTACTCATATTGTAAAAATAACTTCCTACGTCCTTCTAAAAGCTATCTATTTGTTTTCGGTAAGAGATTGAAGACCAATTCAGGTACCATTAAGTATAATACCATTCTTTTTACTCAGTTATGAAACGAGTACCTCAGTTTTTTTCCTCTCTAATCTAAATTAGATCTTACTTAAGCTAGATTCGCTCATTTACTTCAGACTTAGCTAGATTGCAACGTTAGAAGTATCTTTTTGCGATGAAATGAGAACTCAAACGACTATACTAAGCGTGTTTCGTCGAGTATAGCTCGAATTTTAAACGCAATATGTCAATGAAAAACTATAGCATATAGAGAGAGTTGCAATTACAACTATTATCAAATCATGACCTTGGATTTAGTTAATCTTGATGAAATGTTATCGATTAACAAATCTGATCAATATCGTAATCTTAATCTAACAAAAGTATAATGTAATAATGCTTTTATAATTTATAAATCCTTTTATAATGCTGCGTTTATTGAGTAGTATAGTGGTATTATTTAAAGAGCTTCCATGGCTAAGGTCATATCATGCATGTGTGCTCCTACCTGGTATCGAATTCGCGACCGCTTTCACCAAAGCCGAAAGTGCTACCCACTTGGCTATTCAGGAACCTTGCACGCATTGAGTTATAGAAAACATCGATGACTTATCCAATACAAATCTGATTGTTAATTATGGTTAGTTACGCATTAATGTTTAAGAATAAGACATTTAAAAGAGATTTTCTAGTTATGATTCAAATTGACCCACTAATATGGAGTATGGAGTGCGATATTTCACAGTCAAGGCATGACTTAAACCCATGAAGTTCAATTATAAAATCCTTCAAAATCAATAGAAACGAAATTGCATTATTTGCAAAAAAATCTTCTCGTATTTGGCTTGAATGTAATCTCAAAACATACCCGAAATGCTCTCAAGAAGCAATTCCGCGAAAACATATGCCATTTCCGATTAAAGTGAGGGTGCGTCGGAGGTGAAATTTCTGCTAAGGACGGAGAGTGAGGAATGGCTGAAGAACCGAAAGCATAACTTCCGATTGCTCAAACGAACTGTGGAGTGAAAACGGAATGGAAAACGGCGTGTGAGAGAGGAGGCGGAATTTTTCAAGACGAAACTGGAATATTGCCTAATGAGAAGAATCAAAATACGTCCCACTGAAGAAGATTGGGGAATCCCAAGGCTTCGTTTGGGGCAATCCCAGGCGAAAACGGGTTTGAGAAGAGTTGCTCGAGAGAATGGAAAAGAAAACCGCCTGAATTTCCCAAAAATGTGAATCCAGCGACTGCTTCAGACGTGTGTATCGAAATGCTGGAAGCCGCCCATGAAATCGACCCCTTTTTTTCATTAATGTTTCGGATCGTTTACGGAAAAAGTAAGGTTTGAAACTAACATTTTCAATTGCTTAAAATAATTTTGTTTTTGCCGTCAGATTGGCGGGGAAACACGAGGTTCCGAAACAGCAAATATCGCATCGAGTCTGTAAACGCGCCCTCTCAGAGTATTAGAAACTTTATTCAAAAATATAAGAAATTTTTCATCAAAATGCCTAACTTATTATCTCCTTACTCAAAAAGATTGCCAATTGGCCTTACAGAGACTTCTATCAACGCTAGACGTTTCATGATTAACATTATTAACAACAAACCCCGCCTTTATTTGAAATTCTGTTAAAAAATTCATTCAAAACTAAAAGAAATATTTCTTCAAAAAGTCCGGTTTATAATCTCCTTTCCCAAAAGAATTCCCCATTGGTATTAGAGAACATTCCATCAACGCCAGACGTGTCATCAATATAATGGTTAGCAATACGCACCGCCTTTATTTGAATACCTAGAGGTGCATTCGCACACTTGCAAGATGTCAGAAGATGGACTGTAAATGAGGGATGGATAAAGTAGTATCGCTAGCTCACTTTCCATCTCACCAATAGAAAAACGCAATCGAAACCAACTTTAAGAAATAGTTTAACGCAGATCCTTCGGTTGTGTGAACTCCTCTTTAAAATAGAATCATATTCAACCGAATAGAGTTTAACGCACACTCTACTGATACCCTCTAATACACTCTGTAATGCTAATAATAATGTTGACTTCCTTTGAGAATATTTCATCGGGGTTTACCCTCGTAGATCCTCCACTTTTTGCACAACTCCTAAACGACATTCGAATCGCTAGACGAATCCCTCGCACGCACTTCGAGACGCCGCTTTCCACATGTCGTCCACCGATTGCCGCAAATATTTCGGTGGGAATTTCGAGTCTATTTTCACCTTCACTCCACTTGTCCACTAATAACACAATAATCCTGCGGAACTCACCGAAAGCGGGGCTGCGGCCGGGAGTCGCCGAGATGCAGCGGACGTTGAGCTCTCTCGTGGACTGAGACGGTCAGCCTCTCGGAGCGGCTTCTTGTTAAACACGGAGGGGGAGAAGAGTAGGGGAGAGAACGGGTTTCCTTCTGGACTTGTTTTGCGAGGAATTTGTTTTCCGCGATCGTCACTTTTTTCGGACGCAAAGTGCGTCAGCGCTTTTTACAATTTTTACGTTCGGCGAACTGAAAGTTTTGCGTCGGTGCGAATGTGAAAATTGCTGGTGAAATGCGTTATTGTGGGTGGATAATACGTAATCTTTTGAGAAAAGACGTTCGCGATCCGATTCGTGGATTTCTCATCGGGTTTTGTCGATTTGATTCCACTATTTGGTCCGGTCACTCGAAAGTTACGAAGAAATGACATTTTGATGATGACTGTTTATGTATAACATCAACACTACATATATATTGTATATACGAGATATGTATAGTATAGTAAATATATATCATAAAGTGAAACGGGAATCAGCGCAGCTATATATGTGATTACCTATTATTTATTATTACATATGCTGCAGATTGAATGAAAGGTGGCTCCCAACAATTATCTAAGGCACTTAAAACACAATCAACAATGCCTTACACCAGAAGTCTTATACAGATAAACATTCCGCAATAAAATTCACGGAGGAGGCCGAAAATTTGTGGAATTCCGATATAATCGAAGAATTGTTAAATAAAGTTGAAAAATTTTAATCGAAGAAGTAAGAAAGTAAAAGTTACGTTGTTGTCTTTAAAACTTCGTTTTATTTAACAGCCCTTCGATTCAAAAATAACATCACCTTATTTACGAATTAAACAACACTTTTATTACAAATTAGAATCACACAACTAAAAAAGACATTAAAAAACATTCCCCCGATAACCCTACTAATACATGTATACCACAAATATCCCATAATCACAATCACTACGTTTCACAGTCATGGTTTACAACGCTCCTTTTCAGGCCGAATATCTCTTCATCATTCTCACATCGTCACATTTACAAAAAATTATAAAACATAACACATTCACTCCACTTAATATAAACTACAGCACTCCACTTTATATAAACTACAGCACCTACTTCTAAACTCATTTCTATCTTTTGATAAGGGTTTGAAGACCTCTTCAGGCAACATATTCGATTTCTCCATTCATAAACGGATACTTGGCGAGATGGTGTTTAGGGAGACACAAGAATGAAGATAGCGTTACGAAAATGTGAGAGATTTCCGGTTGGGAAAATCCGAAAAAAGGCAGAGGGTAGATAAACTTGTGGGCATCTTTCAGGTAAGAAACGGAGGAGAGGCATAGATGGAGTTAAAAAGCGGAATAAATGAATTATATAGATCATGAGCTATGAGATCAATGTGGTATTTTTTTAGTTTAAAAAAGTGTTTCGAAACTTAATCAAATATTGGCGATTCCTATAAAGTGGCTAAAATTAGAGACTAGAAACTGTTTTATTCGGTGTAGCGGGGTCAACATTTTCAACGATTTCCATTTTCAAAAAGCAGAACCCTGTAGATGCGAAATAAACTTGAGAACTGTGAAATAATAATAATAATAAATTAATGTATTGGGGCGGGGTAATACTAATTATTTTCTTCTTATCTCTAAACCCTCGTCATATGAAATTTAAAAGCAACAGATAGTTTGAAAAAGTGCTTAGAAGAAAACTAATTTGTGGATTTAAAAACCTAATACTATAATAAAAAATTCTGGATAAACATATAATAGACGCATGGAAACATAGCCATTTAAGTCTTTGACTCCTCAGAAGCTCCATCTCTGGATACCGAGAATTAAATCAGAATTTAGATGCCAATATATAAACTCATATTTACCTATAGAAAGTTATATATTGTCATAGCAATCTATTGTTGATAATCCACTGCCATTTATTGTAGAAATGATGTTCTCTGAAGCCGTGTGAAGAAGCGCTCTCCCGACGCTTATTTCGTAAGATGTTCGTTATGGGAACGTGTCCGTGGTGCAAATATAAATACGCGTAACTGTTCGCTGTATTATATGATTGCAGTTCTCTGCCGACATCCTGATCAGTACCATAGTATCTCTAATCTTATGTTAGCATATATTTTCCTGTTGATTGGAAACTATCTGTTTATCCGCCTCGAATCACGCGGCACGAAGCTAATTCGACGATACTCTTAATTTTTGAAAAAAGGTTTTTCCTTAACAAATTTTAATTGTCCACGATCACCAAAAAAGCATCAAAAACTCATACAAACTTCGAACTTACGTCATGTTTGAGGATGTTTGTGATGAGCAGCTAAGATGTGATTTACGGTTGGAATCTAGAGGAGATATTCACTTCTTACGGTCTCGCTACTGTTTTTAAGCGTACCTGGAGAGAATTTTTGCGAAGCGAAGGGACCTGGAGAGAAGCGAAGTGTATAAGAAGTATAGCGAAGGTACCTGGAGTATAAAGAAGTATAGCGAAGGTACCTGGAGAGAATTTTTGCGAAGCGTGTTTTCGTAAGGGACAAGACATCGTATGCGAAGTTCTCCGATACAAGTTAACCTTTTTCGTCGAATAGCCGCATGCCCAACTACGTCACATATGAAACTATTAGGGGGCACGTTATATCATGAACCCGATCTTGAATATCGTATTGCATACATTCAAACAGTCTAACATTGAAATGGTACGTAAAAAGGAAAATATTCTTGATCGTCAATTTAACTGAAATGGAACAATTTTGATTTTATTTGAACTACGTTTAATAAACGAGATCAAGAAACAACAGTTAAACCCGCTTAGGATGCTTTTCAGGGAATCGAGTGAAACTCTTAACTCTTACTCTGTAAGAAGGAGAGGGATATAACCCTGATATTATAAATGTTTAACGATACGCGATAACAACAAGCTCAACAAGAATTAATTCGATATTTAGACCTATATTTGTTCCCCCAAAAATCGGATCCATTGTCTTGTGCCGGCCCTGGCTATCACAATACTCCTCGTTATCGTTAGAAAAATGGAGGATAAATGATACGTTATTCTTACTCAATAAATTCATTGGCAAGAATTGCTCCATATACGTAATTATAGATATACACGTAGTAAATATTATACATCTACCCCTTAAGCCGATCAAACGAGGTAGACAAACTGCAAGAAACACTAGGGAGATAAATGTTCCTTCTGAACAATGAAAACTGTGACACAGGAACGAACAATTTAACATGGGATGCCCACAACTGTAATAAATGTATATGAGGTCTTCATTAAGGCAAGGGTGAGTAGAAGCGAATAAAACGTCCCGGAGTGATGTCACTTTGCGCTAGTTAGGCCTCACCTTGAGTATGCATGCAGTGCATGGGCTGAAAAGTAAAATATTCGCGGATTAGAACAGGACAACGAAAGGAAATACGTTCTGTTCGAATTTGCCACGACAAATCGGTGAGCGTAACTCAGATGCTTCAGAATAAAGGATGGGAGATTGACAATGATTGCGACGATTAGCAAAAATAGATATACTTCATCGCATAAACGATGTATTCCGTATGAATACACAAGAGTTGCTTACTTCAATTTGTAACAGCTGAATGATACAAGTCAAATAATATAATTACTCATTGTAATACATATTCGCTATGGAATTCGCCATCCAAGTCTACCAGAGCAAATGCATGAGCAAACTAGATTATCTCTTTTTTCCTTAATGTGTATTCGTAATTAAGATTCTACATTTTTATTACATATTTTTTAATTAACGTTTCCCGAGTTTTTCCTTATCTCGGGATTCCGGAACTCACATCATTGTCCCGAGAAATTCCCGGGATTCAGTTTTTTAATCAAAAATCGGCATATAAGTAAATATACAATATAATAATAAATATTTACAATTATAATACTCTGGACTCAGGGACTCACATTATTCGGTCCCGAGAAATTCTCGGGGTTAATTTTTTATCAATCTAAAATCAGTATTATAAGTAAATAAATAATATATTAATAATAAATATTTATAGTTAATATCAATCAATAGGATTTGACGCGAAGAAATCGGTAACTTAGTAAAAAGTTTAAAAATAATAAGTGATCGTTGAAATTATAAAGGCACAGGAAAATTCCAAGAGTCGAAGAATTTTCAACAATTTAGACCCATAAGTTACTCTTCCATTTTAAAAAAATAATTGTTAAATAACACCATATTTTACCCTATTTCCACTTAAATTTGTGCGTAGTTTAATATGACTATGAGATGGAAAAGGTATAGATGTAAAACGAAACGATTTCAGAAATATGTCAATACGTTTAGCAGTAAATTGAGATTACCTTAAGTGGATGGATACTCGTTGAATCTCAACGGAAATGTTTTGGAAGGTGATCCTGTTTCGGTAATTTATCTGTCGGGGGACTCAAGGATTGTTTACCTCTGTATGTATCTCTTTATAAGCCCATGAGACTAGGAAGCTGTTAAAAACTCAGTCCGTCTATGCCCGAGATTTTCCGAGAAATACATCGGATTCTCGGGAAATTCTCGGATACATACCGCCAACGGGAAAAACGAGATCCCGGGATTGAGAATCCCGAATGTCGGTCCCTTTTCCGAGTTGCAGCGGAATATTTCATCGACACGTGTGGGTCCAGTTAATCCTTGTGGTCGGAGGACGCAGAGAAGGACCAGTACTCTTTGGAAAGGTCGCACGTGCCGAATTCGGCGTCCTTCCCATCGCATCTTCGAAACCTACTTTTGCCGAAGAAGTCACTCGATTTGTTTGTGTTCCAAGGGCGAACATACTTTATTGCCTAGTATTTTACAAATCTATCCGATTCTGTCTCTTCCAAAAGTAAAAGATCGTTTCCTAAAGGATCTTTTGTTAACTATATATTTTTCTGTCTAATAATTCTGTCTGTGATAGTATCATGGGTTTAGATAACAATGTTTTAGAGGGTTTCTGGATAGCCATGTGGGCAGCGCGTTCGACTTCGATGAATGCGGTCCCGGGTTTGATTCCTGGTGGGAGACCACGTGCGAAATGATCTCAGCTGCCGAAGCACTTTAAACAATACTACTAGCATTGTTTTAGGGAAGTGTGATTTGAACTTTTGAAGATATTCATGGCGAGTGACTGAGATGCAAAGGAAAAATCTAAAGATTAATTTAGTTTATTGAAATTAAATTTAACTGTAGAGTAATTAGGTTCATTATTAGGTGGTATAAACCGATTTTTGGCGGTGAGTGTGAGAATTTCTTTTGGGTGAAGATTTTCGAGGAAGGTTATTCCGAAGCCTAAATGAATAGCATATTGAAAGTTATTAAATTTTTTTTTAACTGTCTTCGATAGGAATTGATGAAACTCGCACCTGATGAAACGAAAGGACATTCGGAATAAAAAAGAGAGGTAATAAATTTCATGGCGGTCTTACACCAACTCAACCTGTTAATAAAAATGAGTTCATGCTCTTTTCATCGTTTATTTACATTCAGCCTCCAGAAAGTCCACTACTACAAGTGGTTCTGTTATTGCTGTATCGTCCTCCGGGATGGAAACTAAATGTAGATGCAAAGAGTGTTCGTTTAGACGCGAATTTAGAATATCTCGAATCAATCATTGCAGTTTTATTTCAATCATTTTAGGAGTTTTGAAACTCTCATCTCATTCAGTATGATTGAGGCGTTATGAAGAGTTGAAATTAGACCCTTAGTACGTTTCCACCGTGATTCACTTGGGAAATATACTAAGCTTTCCTCGAAGTCGCGGCTTCAATTATCGATTCCATTCTCAGGAGTGATTTCCGATGGAGTCTCTAATCACACTCGTGTCTATATATGTGTTTACCTCTCTTAGATTATGAAAGAGCCTTCGAAACGGGTGATTTTTCCTTATGCTTGATTCCGATCAATCTCTAATAGAAGATTTCTTTCATAATCACAAACGAGTAAAATTTTAATAGAAAAATGTATGATTTCTTCTTTTATGACGACTCGTCGTATAAACAAGGAATGGGTAAAGGGTGATTTTGCACGTTAGGGCGTGCACCAAGGAAAAATCCCTAGGAAGAATAGACTTGAAAAAAGGCCGACGAGACCTGGAATCCCGATTGCTCTGTCCGTTGAGCTATCTCGCCGGAACAAGTCTATTCTTCCTTGGGACTCGTTGTATATTGAGGAGGTTCAAATAAAGTAACTTCTCCATCTCCTTATCACAGGATTTCATTAAAAATTCAGATCTTTTAATTTGTCACCTTCGGCGCTTAAACCGATTCCCTATCGAGTGATTCGATTTAATTATTGTTTTAGAGGTAGCTTTCAATTAACGGTTGAGTGATCCGATTTAATTCATGATTATGAGGAAGTTTTCAGTTAACGATTGAAATAAGATATATTTAATATTTACGTCGTTAAAAGCAAATCGTTTTGCTCAGCTACATTTTTAGACGGTCAATACAAATCTTTTTGTTTTTCCGACGTTTCATTTTCATTTCTACATTACAGATTTACATCGTCGTAAGCAACTCGTTTCTCTCCACCAAGTACATTTTTTGACGTTCAGTACAAAATCTTTGTTTCTTCAACGTTTCAATTTTAGAATTTGGATGCTATAATTGCACTCTGACCTTCAAACAAAATCAAGAGTAGAAGAAAATACCTCAGATTCCATTCTGCACCTTTCAGAGACTTCAAGTGCTGCAGGACGACGCCACCACTGACAAATCCTTCCTCTGGATCTGCAGTCTCACTTGCATCGAGATTTGCACGGGCCCAACGGTGTACCAGATTACATCTTCGGGTTCGGGCCGTGAAGGGATCCCATACTCTGATCCCATAGTAATGTACTAAATAATAACTCCTATAATAATATATTAATAATATCTGGACTCATCGTGTCTTCTCATATATACATTTCTATCAAGCATTTCAGTCGCTTATTCTTTCATTCAAATTGTCCGGTAAGAGACATTCCAGTTGACAAAACCCGTCTTTGTTCTATAAATCTTTGTTCGATATGTTTGCGTCTCATTATATTAAGAAATATTTATTGGTGGTTCCTCCCTCAAAAATAACAGAACTAAATTTACCTTATAAATACAACTAATAAACTAATGTACAACTATAAATTCATACGCCTGGTCCTTCTAAATAATAAAAATAAGAAATAGTCCCTTTCCAATTTTAAATATCCATCATAATAGAAACTTAAGCTATAAATATAAAAGGAACGCCTAAAATAGCTTGATAAATTTCACCGAACACATTGCTATGCATGCGAATTCCTAATTACCTAAATATAGAAAAATATCAGATGACTAAAAATGTTAGTGGTGTTTAGTATAATCAAATTCGAGTAAGAAATTATTTCGGCTCTTATTTGATTTTTAAGAATATACATTTACATCTATTATGGTTAGTAATACTATCATGACTTGTAATAATATTATGGCTAGTAATTCACTCAATACTTTATTTATGCTTTCTTTTAAAAATTTGTAGATATTAGTCAATCCTTTGAAAGGTTTAAATAAATTGTCCCTAAAAATTTTGCCACTGATATTGCTGGTTCCATTCGTTAATTATTCAAAACATTCATATGTATTATGAATAGATATAGTTTTTTTTCTTTTCCAATAATTAGAATTGGTTGGCGACAGCTCTCTCTCTCTTCTTCCATCCTCTTCAACTCCAAAATCCGTCTACATCCCATCGCTACCTGCTTCAAATATTCCAACCAAGGTCATCCTCTGCAGTTTTTGCCTTCCATCACCCCTTTCAACATTGCCTGCACCAATCCTTCATGTAGAGGGCCAACCCATTTATTTCAAGTCTTCCACAGGGTCCAATCCTCTTACGCAGTTCCTCATTGCTCACTCTTTTAGTCCATTATATCTTGTATATCCTTGTACTACATCTCGAAAGCTGTTTCTTCTTCGCTTATCCCACATTCCATATCTTTCTGTCATATAACTCTGTGCAGGCGTTTTCCTCTGATTCAACCTCAACTTGTATCAATCCTTTGGGATATGTTACATTTCCGCAAGAACTTTCGTAAGCTCTTTCTCACCAGAAACTTCCTCCATTCCTCTTCCAAAATTCTTTCCGCCTTATTCAACTCTCTGTTTAATTTATTCCATTATGTACATTTTTCTGCCCACATGATGATCTCAACCCCCTTCTTTTCTTTATTTTCTATATTATTTCTTCTCTTTTCCTTATCTTCCATAACCTTTGCTCTTTTCATTCAAATGACATCCCTTTGAAAGTTTCTTTTTCACTACATTCCACTTCCTGCTAACACCAGCTTCTGTAAAGGATCTTGTGTTATTCCTTCATGTTACCAGGAGCCTTCCAAGTGTAGCGAGGGTGGTGACTGAACCATGGCACACCACAAGACTGTGTTCTCGAAAGAGTACTTCGTCCAACTTCGTGAAGAGGCCATATAAATCTTGTGGAATTTTTACTCTACGTTTCTTTAAAATCAATTATCGCCAACTTTCCTTTTCTATGCAAAAGCCGCAACAGCTCCCGCCATTCCTCCGTGAGTATTAGACGGGAACGTAAGATTAATGTGAGCTCTTCATAAAGCTGGACGAAGTGTAAATGATTTCCTCTCTCGTTTCTCTTGCCTTGACCAAACATTCCTACGACTTCTCTTTCCGCTTCCTCTCCAACACCGCATTCCATTATCAACAAATTATACTCCTCATCAGTTCCTCTAAACCTTCACACTCTTCCTCCTCTTGGTTAGATGCTAGCATATACGGCAGGATGATTATAATATTCTTTACTTTTGTTTCTAGATGTACTAATAAATTTCCACTGCTGTACTTTTCGCCGTTCTTCTCATTAAGCATTATACCTCCAAATCCTGCTCTCTCTTCGGTCGTGAATGGAAAAATATCTCAACTCTGCTAAATCCTCTGGCTGTGGCCACCTCATTTCTGAGACACACTGTACTTTCTTCCTTTCCATTTTCAAGTTCTTATCCTTATCGCATTGAAACCGAGCCCTAACATTACTGTTCTCTATTCTAATTTCCTCGTCTTCCTTTCTTTTCTCAAATATACGGTTTTTCGAGGTACCCCTCTGGAGATGTGTGTCCTATCCGGAGAATCCACTATATATAATAGATATTATAAATACATTGTCATACATAAGAATGTTATATTGTTTTAAAGATAATATTTTGGATCGAATTACCCTTGTCCGAGTATGGTCAATCAAATTAATAAAATAGTCCTTTTAGTCCTAACTTATTTATTATATACGTCTTGTTTCTTTTTTTTCTTCCTTTGTTCTGAAGTTGTTTTCTTGTTTATTTAATAAATAAAATAACTTATTTATAGATTCATCTTATGAATATCTATAATATTTATTATATACTTCTTGTTTTTTTTATTCTTCCTTTGTTATCAAGTTATTTTCTTGCTTATTTAATAAATGAATTAACTTATTTATTAAAACATCACATGCAGAATTAAATGTCAATTTACGGTGACGATATACCGAGTAATTAATGTAACATGGTGAATAAAAATAACCATTCTTTCAAAAAGAAACTGGTGTTATTTATTCAAAATCACTTTACACAAAACTACAGAAAAACACAAAATCTTCAAATCCACGGCACGTTTTGACGTCTCAGCGTCATTATCAAGTGTGAATCTGTCTCTCTGTCTGTCTAGTTTATGTAAGAAATCATGATTCATTTTAATTGGCAATAACTTGCTACTTTTGAATCTAAATAAATAAACCTTAATGAAGAAAGGAAATTTAATTCATTAAAACATACCATAAGCAATGTGGACAGAATCGGTACAAGTTTGGGAAACAGTGGGAGTCGAAGCGGCCTAAAATGAAATCAATCGTGTTGATTTATGAAAGGATAAGAAATTGCGACGCGACTTTGGTGTCCATCCGAGATGGAGGAGAGATGAGAAGGGTGCAGTGAGGAAAAGGCAAGGACGGAAGAAAGAGGAAAACGGAAAGAGAAACAATAAGAAAGGAGAGGCAAGCGGAGGAAGTTCCTCAGGGCCACGGAGGACTGAAAACAAGAGGACTAGGAAGGTGAAGGTGAAATGGAAAATCCGAACGAATCACAAAATGCCCGAGAGAAATGTCACGAAATATAGTCCGCCGTGCCTATCGCGTTAAATTTGTGACGGAAATAAAATATTGAAGCGAGCCAAAAGAAAAGCAAAAGAAGTGGTCGGCCATAAAAGTCCCCTGTGCATAACTGGAAATTCGAAAAAATAATTAAATGTCGGGTAAACCGCGTGGATACAACGATTTGTAAAAACTTTGGAATTTGAAGACTTCGACGGATATTAATGGCATCGACAGATACTTAAATAATAATCATAATTGTTGACCCTTCTAGGTAATCGTGTATTTATCTCTATTGATGTATAAAAATACATTTAGCCTTTTTGGCTGCACAAATTAAGTTGTGGTTCATAATTCAACTCCATTCCTTTATGATTAATATATTAATGAAGCTTATATGTTTATATTTTAATGCCTCCCACTCATTGATCTATAAATTCTTGATCAGTATTTTTATTTTCTCTTTTTATTTCACTATAGCATTACATGATTTGCACCTCTGTATATTATTCATCAATCTAATTATTTATTTATACAAATTATTTGAAACATGGATGAATTATTTTCTCATTTCGGTTGTTTATCCGATCTCTTTATTCAAAATAATATTTTAATGAAAATTATGTAGCCACCCAAGATATTTGAATATCGACTTGCACGAAGAACTTTCTCAAAATACATTCCTCCGATGTTGTCTCATTTCAAGTCACCAGGGAAATGATAATACAAAAAATTAATAAATATTTATAATTGTTTAGTGAATTGTATTTCTATTTATCCATTTAAACCCCATATGTATCTGACTATATCATAAATGGATTGATAGCACGACCTTCCGCCAACTCACGCCTTCATAATTGACTATACTTTAACGATGTTTATACCTGACTATGCTTGTTGAGTTACTACGTACTTGCACATATCTACTATGTATTTATACCTCCTAATGATGTTTTTACATATCTTTTTATTCATACTATCGGTATGTTTGCGCAGGTATTTCACACATTACTTCTTAGCGGGTGTTTTTCTGCCGCGAATAATATTTCCCTAACGATCTCTTCGCATTTCTCAGTTGTCTGCAACTTTGACTTAAAAATCAACAGCTATTGAAGCTGTTATTTGCTATATAAAATATGTCAATGGGCTATGGAAGAAAGGACTCAATATCACTCAAATAAGGACGTTTTATTATTATTATTTCTGAATTTCTCCATTCTCAGCACTGAGTCTGGGAAATATTCATCTTTCCCGAATGCAATGCACCGAAGAGATTAGGATCATTAATTGTTTTTTGTTTGTTTGTTCTATCCTGTTTTATGACAAGAGTTATATCTGGTCTATTGCTATTATTATTATTATCCGTCAAAACATTAGAAGTATGCTAGTTTTAGTTTAACCCACCATTTGCACAGGTGCTGCCATAAGGCAGTAATAATTTTTGTCCCTTTCGTCACAGGCAATACCATTATCGCAGATAGATGTATCGATCTGTAACAAGTAATTCTGATTTATAGGGTCTGCAATACGAATAATCCGAAAATGGCCATTAAAGCTATGCACAGTTTATGGCGGGAAGAGGTGAAGCAGGAGGAGGACTATTTTAAGAGACTTCAGTTGCGACCTTCAGAAGAACGGACAAACGCCATTCGGAAATTCACAACCGACGAATCATGGGGTTATAGCAGATGGACGATCCTCCACTTCCAGATTGGAAGAAGTGGTAATCAAGGGGATAAATACAATGGATTTAATTCTCTGATAATTCCGGAAGGACGCAAGAAACCGCATGGAACCTCAAGGTCGGACCTCCCTTTTGATGGTCCTCCGACAGCATCTTTGGTGGAAGTGGAAATAAAATGGGAGTCAGGGATAATTGGCTGGGGATGCTGAAGAATACGTGGGTACGATTAATAGAATATTATGAATAAAGATGACATCGAATGTGGGAATAGAAGATCGGAAAGGAGAGTAAGAAACGGTGAACTGTAGTCTGGAAAAAATCCCATTTGGTGGTGTGATTATCAGTTGGATACATGATAAGTATCATAAGAGTCCTGGTGGCAGTCGTGTGGAGAGATCAAGAAATCCACCGGCGATAGCTCACACTCACTTGCTGAGGAGCCCTTGGCAAGTACAATACAACCAAGTATCCAATGCCGCATAGATTTAAGATAATTCCCCAATAAATTCATCTCCAATTAACTTTTCACATGCTATTTTGTAGTGATAAATGTTGTGTATTTAAAGTGATCGTGAAAGAGCTTCAGTCTGATTTTAGATCCTAGGTAAATTGGTAGTACAACAAAGAAGAAAGGGTTGCTAGTCCTTATACCCTAGCCTATCATAGATAAACAAACAAAAATAATTCCCAAAAAGTTTCTTAAATCATACTATTAAAATAGAAGTAAGTTGAAACATAAGTAGCAAATAATTTTATCCGTAGACTGAACATTAGGATGATAACTGTCACAGAAAAAGAACGTTGCACCGACCAGAGTACGCCAATCAAAAGTTTCTTTCTTTTAGTTAATTAAGACCGCTCTAACTAAGATTCAATAAATTTTATAAATGTACCACATATTTCAGCGGCGTTGTATCCCTTTATTTAATGTTTCTGCGGTGTGTTTCTATGCATAATTGAATTTTCGGGTGGGTTCGCTAATGCTGGATTGTATCGTTTGAATTCGAATTTGTCTAAAGAAACAAAATTTATTCAAGTACCCAGTGGTTACAGACATAACCGACAGATCTCTGTGATGTGTACAGTATAGTTGTAAGTACAGGTTAACACTCGGTGAAAACAGAGATGCCCAGTTCTTATGCCGAAAGAAGTGAATTATCCTGTCGGAAATGCGCGCTAACAATTTCGCCCATCGTTCACCATCAACTCGATTGACCACTCCTCCAAAGAATTATGGGACATGCGTGGTTTGCTACAAAGATGCCGGATCATCGAGAGATTTCTCTAAACGCAATGGTGTTGCTTTCCCCGTCGAAGATTAAAAAAACCTGTTATTGCACTAGAAAGACGTTCGCAAACTGCTTGGGGTGCAGATCATTTTGCACTTTCTAAATTTTTAGGAACTGTTTCTAACCCTACAAAGGATGGAACTACGCACTGCTGTACATTTCCCATCAGCAAACTAATTTGAGAATTTTGTAAAGAAACATTAACATGAGGTAAGAAAGTAGTATTTCATGACGATAAAATTATATTCCTGTTGTATAGAAAGGAGAAAAAAAGGTCTTCGTATTCTAATACGACTGTATCCGATACATACCGGTTCAGCGAACTCGAGAAATTCAAAAACAGGTTTTTGCGAATCGGTGTGAACCGGTTGAATCCCAGCATTGAATGGGTTATTGTTTCGTCATCACTAAAATAAGATGGTGAGGAAATGAAGATGGAAATGAATAGAATGGAAGTCAAAGAAAACAGCAGCTGTAAGTGTACGATATTTACGAAATAACTATAATGTAATATTTGAAAACTTAAACATCTTCATTTGCAAAGGCTTAGGAGTCGCCATGAGGTGAAGGAGAATATTTAAATCTGTCTCCCGAAACGGCCGATTCTACTCTCAAGGAAAGTCGTAAAATTTATAGCGCGAAATATCATATTTGCAGGTCTTTGTTCATTCCCTATCCGCATTCCGCTTTCACTTCAGGTTTATATTTCTAATTTGCGAGCCATCATTGGCACATGGCAGCAATTGTATTAATACAAGCATCCCCATTCAGCCAGTTTGCTTCTTTGATGCCCTGCGGAGAATGACCAGAAGTCTATCTGTTTTAGCGATTGATTCTTTGTAATGCTTTGTCGTTGCCTGTCGGTTATCGTGCTCGTTTATTACTAGAATTATATTGCCATCTAACTCGCCAAAAAGCGATGAAGTTTTCAAAAGGTTTTCGTCGGTAAGCTGATTTTTTCTTTGGGAGCGTATTTCAGCAGAAGGATTTTATCATATTTTCAAAGTAACGCTACTCTCGAACTAGAAATCTCTTTAATCGATACTAGCTGATTTACAATGGTCAACTGGAATTAGACATATAGTATTTTCCACAATGAATGATTTATATTGGAAAATACAAATGTAGTGTCTAATTTCAGCTATGGCTTTCCACGAAGTCACGCCTTCGAATATTGATTTCATTACTATAGACAAAGTCGGACAAATAAAGAGCTCATTGGAATTAATCTAATTCGTCCTTTTAAGAGGACCATTATTCACGTATTACTGCAATTTATAATTTTTCATTCAAACTTTACCGTTTTCGGAGGTCTCTTCTCCTTTGTTCCTCAGTTCTTTCCTATCTTTGCACACATACTACACTACATTTTCCTCTCTTATATTCATAATTCCACGCATATGCTTAACTCAACTTGCATTTCCGTATTCAATCCACTTTTCCTCGATCACATTCCTTTTCTGACCACAAATTCATACATTCAATGACTCAGAGCGCAGAGATCAGCAAATTCTCGGTAATCGGAAAATTGTATGAACGTCTCAAACGAGAAAAGAAAGTTAAACGTTGAAATAATTGACTATATCACCCCGAGAAATCTGTTTGAACAATATAGATTGCTCGGTAAGAAAAACGTGAAAAAAAACTCGACCTAAACTCAAAGTAACCTAAATCATTTCAGGAATCCTTTATGCTTAACAGCTGAAATATTCATCCAAAGGAAACGCCCACTTGTTGTTCACGCATGCAGATTTCATTCCGGATAATCAACGCACGCTCGATGTTATTCCCTTCTCTAACATTTCCACCCTTTATAAAACAGAAATTCTATAAAAATCAATTTTTTTTCCACCACTTGCTAATTTCAGCCTCATCAGACACTAAAATTGCTCGATTTCAAGATATAGTGAACTAGGTTATACCCAGATCCCAGATGTTTAGCGAGGAAATAATGCGTAATATTTCAAGTCATTTTTTAGTCAAAGTTTTATTTGAAGTTTTCAGATAGTCGGAAAAACAATATGCCCGTAATAAGTTAAACTATGCAATTATAAACAACACAAACGGGAAAGGAAACTAAGTAATTTTTCTAAGTATTTTCTTTTCTAAAGGACTTTAGAGTTATTTTCCTCTTTCCTCACAGTCCTACTTCAACGTATCAATTTGACTAGCTACGCATGTGTCTAATGAAACATCAATTTAATGAATTTTCTTAGAATTTCCCGGATTCGGCTTATCAATGGTTAATTTAGTGTCGCAACCCCATAAATGCATCTCTAGTTTAGTAGTAGAATTTTCAAAAGTATTTCGACATCTAAGGTTATTTCGCCAATATAGACCCCCATCGGGGATATGATATAGACCCGGGAATGGAACCCGGGACCGCTTTCATAAATGCTGTTCTTTTCTACATAACTATTATCAAAATTTCAGAACTCTCGATTATCCGTGGAAATGATGAGGAGAGAATACACGGATAATCCGAAAACTCGGGTAAACCAAACTTTCAATTTATAACTCTTAGTGTTTATATTATGTAAATGTATAGTCGATAAGTATAGTAACGTATAAACGATTATTGTATCAGTATATTTTCGTTTTTTTCATGGTCTCATCAAGAGCTCCTTTTCAGCAGCTATAATGTCCATGTAGTCAAATTCCAACTGTAGCATAGAAAAGGTCTCGCGTAGATCTGCTTGCATTAGTATATGAAGATACTCATGTGTTGTTTGTGTTTGAATATCTTTAAAATGAGGTTGGAAAATATGGACGCAGAGTAAAAAAAATCATGAACAGAGAATCCGCGAACGGATGATTGAAAGTGAACCGTACGTTGAATTAGATATTTTTTCATAGCAATAAGATGTTATCGATGGAGATGATATTATAATTAATATTATATACAACATTGCCCCAGTTAGCCACTAGGCCAGGTGGCGACATCAATTTATTTTACTACAACGAAAGCAATATTTTAAAATACATAAAATAATTAATAATCAAATAAAATTTCTAATTATAAAATCACAGAACATTACTATTTACAAAACTCATCCAGTAACTACAATGTGTCACCAAGTACACTAATTTACAATTTGAACTTCTATAAAAATAAGTACTAAAAATAAATACTAAAAGATAAATCTACATTATTTACCGAATAAACCTGTCATCCAGTACATTAATTTACAATTCAAACGTCTATAGTATATAAAAATAAATACTAAAACATAAGTATACATTATTTACTGAATAAACTGTACTTGCAGGGAACATTTTTTACTTCGAAAAATCTTCATAGTGAATCCAATTCTTTACCTCAGCATTTTATAGCAAATACAGCAAATTGGTTAAAGGAGCAATAGATTATATCGACTATCCCGAAGTAAGTCGCGCACGCTGGTTAAATTCGTCTCGACCGAATCATCTGTTGCATGCGAAAGGTCGAAATGAGACTGAAATTACGGGAACCTTTTTCGCAGAAAATGGAGTCGATTTCTCCTGCGTTCAGTGGGTCGTAGACCTGTGACGCGTGCGTTGGTCGTGCGTCATTGGCACCTCGTGTTCGGGTCGAGGAAAATCCCGTGGAAAGCAGATGAAAATAAGCGTGCACGTCAGCGATTCTGACCTCCTTTTGCACGCAATGCGCATGCGTCCGCTCCGTGACGTCACTCTCGAGAGGTCGATGGCAAATTCGTTGGGAGGGAATCAATCGGGGTTTGAATATCGGCCGCAAGATCAGCAGTCGATGCGGTTTGGGAAAGTGTCGGGAATTCGTATAAAAGGCGGGGTAAATGTAACAGGGGGACGTGCTTCTTCCTGTGCATTCCTCATCTCTCCACAGAAGCACTTAAGACCGGGAAATCCCGCTGACAGTGGTAGATGAGAGGCTTGTCCAAGAGGAATCCGACCTTCGGACGGAGGAAAAAAAGGTTGCAACGATTACGCGGTTGGGACCGGTGGAGGGATTCGGAAGTTTTTATAACAGGTTACCATTTGCGTCGTGAGGAAATTCGGCAGATGGACGATGCCGATGCTCTATTTCCCCGCCCAAATACATTTCGGCATACGCTCCAATCACTGCAAATGAATAAAACACTAAAATATACCTAATAAACACACCTCCATATTCTGTATCAGTGTTTGTTTCGATATACCTAGTTTGTATCGATAGACTTCGATGTCTACACATCCAGTAACGAAACTATGGGCAAATTCAAATTATAACAAATTTTATGACCAAACGGTGCATTTTTCATTTGTTCGTCTATTTTTAGCAGGAAATGGGAGCTTTTTCCATTAAAATGGTAGTAAAATGTTTTTTAGATGGAGTTTGAAGGAGAAAAAGCACTGGTCACCGAAAAGGGGTGTTCAGAAATAATATATAGGGATTATATATACCCCCTATATATAAGGGATAATATATCCCTTCTGAGTATGCAACCATGCACTGCAGTTTCTAATACATGCATTTACTTAATTAATTAGATTCAATAACAGCAAATAATAGCCAATTAGGATAATTTATTTAAAGTTTACACATTAAATAGCTAAGAAAACGACATAAGAACAAAGAAAAAACGAGAATCATACATAAGGAGAAAGAGGATTAGTTATGGAGTGAACTGAATGGGTAAAAAAGTTGTAGTGAAGGGTTGAAAGACATGAGATAATTCAAAAGTAGCGGTAAAACATTGATCTTTGTGAGATGGAAAGATGGATGCGAAGTAGGTTAGAATTACGAGTGGAGCGGGAAGGAACTCGGAGAGAGAATCAAGGGAGAATGTCGTTGCATCGGCCATTGAAAATTGCTAGAAGATATATTAAATCGATGGTTTTGTGACGATGAGAAGAAGTGCCAAGATAAAAAAGGATGAGATCCATTAATTAAATTGGTAAAAAACCATACGCGAAGACTCATTGTTGAGAAAATTCTTTAGACAGTCGAGGCTTTTCAGACATACTTTTTCCCTTCTTATTATAATTTAAGAATTTGTTTAAGATGATATAAAACTGAGGTACCGTAAAAACTGCCGAAAATCCTCGCGTTATATACGCGGTTTTCTCTCGGTCCCGCTCCCTTTCACACTAAACAGGTTAAGACGCTACGCAACCCGCAAAATTAAAATTAAATTATTCTTTCCTTAATCTCTATCTGGTAAAATACCTGATATAATATATAACTGATCTTTGTGAGATGAACAAAAATAGTTCGAAGACTATATTTCTACAGCTGTGGCAAGTGAAACAAACTAATGAAGATTCCTAAACATTTTTAAGGTGCAAAACACTTATTTGAAACTTAGAAAGCCACAAATTAATTCCCTTTTGTTTTCTAAAGAAAAAAATATAAAAAATCGTAATATCCCAATTTAACGCAATCCCACTCATAATGCATTTCTATTTGGTCCCCTGAGAAATGTGTTAGCCGGGTTTTTCTGTATTTCACTAACAGAAATTAAGGTTGTATTCTTGAGCAGATTGTAGTACCTCTAGGTAACATCGTTCTACTAATATCGTTTGAGATAGATTAATACTCGGCAGACTCAGGAAATTCTTAGAAACAATTCTCGCTAACCGGTGCGAACCCGATGAATCCCACCACTGGTTGAGACCCTTCGAAGTAGTTCTATCGTAACACTTGAGGAAGTTGTCTTTTAGAAAGGTCAACAGCTCTGCCGTCGCATTTTCACCTTTACTCTGGAATCAGAGTCATCTTTATCTTTGGAAATATCCAAAAGTATTATCCTTATACAATTCCTATATGTGTAACGTATATTCACCTCTATAAACTTTTCATATTCGATCACCTATATTTTCATTAAGAATATTAAAATAATGATGGATAGAAAAAAATTCTAGCGTTCGACAGTCAAGGGATGATAGATAATCCAAAAAATAAGGCGAAATAATAGAAAGGTGTCGTGATTAGAGCGTGATCGCATTGTAATCACTTTAGAATAAAAATCGTTGGCCGATAAGTAATCGTACATGGTTCGTGGGAGAAACTTAAGTGTAGTACTATTTAGTAGTGAAGCATTTTTGTGATTGTTGAAAATGAATAATGGTTGTAAAACTTATATGTGATTATTGTAATTAGATGTATGATTTTTGATGAATTAGGGATAAATTTATATATAACTTTGATGAATGCAATACAATGAATGACAATTTCCTATTCTATACATACTTTACATATCCTAGGATTAACGAATTTCTTTTTCTCATTACTGTTATAAATAGTAGATTTGGTGAAATATTTCGATTCACACTAGAGAATTCTTTTAACATTACGTATATCTTCATCGTATATGAACGACTAGCTCGGTCTTTCGAGAGAATAGTAGGAAGGAAATAGTCCGAGAGCGATGAATGTTCCTTTTCGCTATTTAGATCAAATCTAGAGCATGAGTAGTACCTTTGGAATCCTACAGATAAGTGTTGCCTTACGCGAATTAGAAAAGATCCAGCGTAAACCCGTACGTTTTCTTGAAAATTGTTAAGATAAAACGATAAGCGCAACAAACAGGATTGACCGAAGATCAATTAGTGGACGGGGTATGTAGGATCAGTATGTCATGTAAGATCCCAGAACCCTCACGATCAATTCAACATAGCGAAACCACTACCTTAATACACGTATTTGGAGGACTTTTGAAACACGACTTAATAACGGAAAAAGTTAGCAGGGACGAATAAAAAGTCCATAAGAGATGCTACTCTGGGTTAGCTAGGCCTCACCTCGAGTATGCAAAGGTCTGTAGGAAAACTGCTGAAAGGTGCTGTATTCGAGAATTACAAAAGATAAAAACGAAAGGCAATGCATTTTTCAAAGAATTGCTATGACAAATTGGTGAGCATTACTCAAATGCTTCTGGAGGCAGGTGGAAATCTTTAGAAGAAACGAGATTCAATCAAAGATTTAATTTACTAAATAAATTCGGATAGAGTACGTTCGTTGAAGATGTACCCGATATCATGCGCCCTCCTTTTTACATAGGCAGTTCTGATACTCGAGGAAGTTCAGAGAAATAGATACCAGATTAGTATCTATTTCTTTACTATTTTCTTACTAGACTAGAATCTATTTCTTTGATCTTCCTGACTGGTATTAACAGTCGATTCAGGAATTAATTCTTTCCTGTACCGATGCGCAAAAGTAATCGATTAGGGAATGAGAATGATGCATGAATCCCCTGCCATACGCCGTAAGGCGGCTTGCCCGTCTACGCATAGCAATGGTATGATGTAGTGCATAAAATATTGCCACAGGGTAAAAATTTCTTCTTTATAGAGTGAAAATGACCACATCAAGTAAGAAAGTAAGCTCTCTGTCCGGAAAGCTGATGATTCTCGAAAAATATGATGAGTAGGCAAAGAGTATTACGAAATAACAGTTCGTGGACTACCTATATATCCACAGTTGTGGCAAGTAAAGCAAACTATAGAATATTTCTTTTCCTTTTTAAGTTGTGAAGTTATAAATTAAAAATATTATTAATTACAAGCTAAAAAATTAAAGAACCAAAGCTCTTACCTATGTTTTCTGACATGTAAGTAATAAAAATTTGTAATATCCCGGTGATAACGCTATCCCGCTTACAACGTTCCCTGAATCTCGTTTCGTTTAGTAGCAATACCATTTTACTTCTTAATTTGCCCTTTTATAATGAAAAATTAAAGTGTATTAAGTGAGAATTTCCCTATTTGAGCATTTATAGATATGGGCTTTTATCAATGAGGAATTGTATCAATGAGGAATTCTATCAATGAGAAATCATATCAATGAGAAATCATATCAATGAGGAATTTCATGTGGGGTTATATTCTTTCAGGTTTAGCTCCATTGCTGCGAGGGAAACATATCTTGGCGTCGTTTTGTAATGTGTGAGTGTATAATAATTCCAGGGTCACCCACTCCTTTGGCGAAAATGAGCGAAAAGTACCGTTGAATCGCCGTATGCTGATTAATTGGCAAGACAAGGCACTCTTTGCGGAATGTGAATGGCGAATATCCGACTTTCACTTAAATATGCATTAAATCCGGACTGAGATCGATGTGTGTTTATGAATGTCTTAAATCATAGTTAAGATATAAATACACGTAACCTGGCAAAGAGAAGCTCAGAATGGAGAGAATTGGAAAGCGCTAGGGGAGGCCTACATCTGACGCCGGATTGAAAATGGCATATGAAGATATGAAATATAAGATATAGAAACAAATAGACATTTCTTCCAGTAAAATGATCTGGACTTACATAATATTCTTTTGAAATTTATGATTTGCGTCACCGTACTTCACCGATGTTTCATCGCCAAAGACTCTTATTGCGTTCACTTTTCATTTGAGGTCATCAACTGCGCGGAAAATCATTGCAGACTCTGTTTACGTCTTCTGGGAAGAATTACTGCCGGAAGATATGCCGTGAAAAGAAATTATCCATTGATTCCCAACCAACATCACCAAGTTTGGAATGTTCCCTACATTATTAGCGAAGATGATGGCAATTACGTTCGAGTACAAGTAATTCAGACTCGCATTTTTTCAATTACGAGAGATACTGTTCAGTAGATCTTCAAGGTGTTGTTGATGTTCATTTACGAAGAAGGAAATTGACGGATGAAATGGAAAAAAGAGCAACGCTTTAAAAGTCTCTGACCTTTGTCATAACTTCAAAGCAATGACGAGAACCAGAACGAAATAATTGGCTCGAAAGTGACTTAAAAGCTAATTTGGTAATAACGAGAGAAGAGGAGAGTCCAATAAATTCAGTGAGAGAGACTCTGAGACTATTAAAGAAATTCAGAAATTGAGGATATATCTCATAATTAACTCGTTCGTATAAAGAAAGACAGCGAACCGAAAAACGGTAATTATCCGGAGTGAAAACCCATCCTAAAAATTGAAATTCTTGAATACGAATTGAAACCGTTATTAATTGCCGTCCGATTTTCCGTTCATAATAATGCACATTTTACGTAAGGGTCATTCAACGCCAAACCTCCAGAAAACATACGGCATACTCGGATTTTCTTCAAATTCGGTAAATAATTGACGGGGACGATAGAAAAATGTTTGCCAATTCCTAGACCAATAGTCCGAACAGTAACAAAAAAGTAGGCTGACAAAGTTCTCAAAAAAGTGCGGAATTCGGTGCGCCCGTTACTCAAAGTGTTTTAAACATAAATCATATTTTATATACTCATTTAAGAGGTCTTTCTTTTGATGAAAGATTTGATTTATTTATTATAAACGATGTCTGTTTTATGGTGAAAGAACTTTTCAAACGGATTTTAAACTAAAAACGAACCCTTCTGCAGCTTTGAAAAAAATCACCAAAAGTAACAAAGTTTTCTTTGAATGTTGATAATATAAAAGTGGGAATCAGACTTTATTAGTTTAACTGGAAGAAGGTTTTATAAGCATGCGTAACTACAAATTGCAAATAACTATTACTATATTTTACTATATATAGTAAAGTAACAGTAATGTGAAAGCTAACTTTCAGAAGGATATTATATTAAAATCATCGGTGCGAAAAATACAAGTTTCGAACCGGTTCGGCGTTGATAGAAGAGGTGAAGCAGGAATTGAACCAGTATATTTAGTTTTCGTTGAACCAGAATTAAATTATTAATGGTAAATTATGAATGGAAAATATTTTATATCCTGTGTAAAAGGCAATAATTAAAATGAAAAACTGAAATCGTAATGGTTTACGTGAGATCTACCCTGATTTTTGCCTTTGACCATATCTATCATTAACTTCACCCGAAACCTCCTACTTTTACAAATAGAACCACATAAAATCGTATCCTCGTTCCAAGAAAAATTGGATTCTTTCGTTATCAAATGAAAAAAAAAATTCCCTCGGTTATTCTGAAACTATATACAGGGGAAGGAATAAAATAATACTAGTCTTCCATTAACTTAATAACTAATCGCAGAAAATCTTTGTAAAGTATTAATTGTGAATGTGTTTGCCTGTATATGCAATTCTATTCTCTGGACCTTGTCGTGGCGGGAGGTCCTGCATGTCCCCATTCCTAAAGAGAGTTAAACTAGCTGGAATTTAGTTCCTTTTTTCACCCATTACAGAAATGCCACTTGGATAGGGCCAAATGAAAAGTATTCATAGGATTATTTTTCTTATATTTGGACGTATTGCAATTTAGTTGTATTCCTAAGAAAATGTGGGCGAACTATTTAATGTGGAGGTTTTCTTATGTGGCCTTCCGATGAAAAATGGCATAGCCTTCTAAGTGTGCCCCTGAATGAATCTAAATCGATAGGGGGCCAATGCAATTGTGCCAAGGAGCTAACTGACTTTCAAAATAACCAGCCACTCCCTTCTCAGATGTCGATTTAATTTTTAAAATATCGCTGTATGCACCACGAAAACCAGATTAAAGTCCTATACCTAAGAAAAAAATGTCGCTAAAGATAGTGAAAATGAAATAGCTTAATTTGTTTCTAAAGGTAGAATATATATGTTCCGAATTATACACGTTAAATGTGTAATATGAATTTTAAACATTTTATTAACTGAACGTAATGCCATATCGTTTTTAAAATAGGATGATTAAGCAAAGTTACCAGGGCGTCGTCGCAACAGAAAATTTTCCTGGGCAAAGCCGCACTTTATGGGTGAAAAATATGCAAAATGAAGTAACTAAGAAGCTCCTATTGTGCGAAAATTAGACCATTCTTAAATATCATGATGTAAGGCAACCAGCATTACACAACCCGGTTATAATGCTTTCCGGCTTTAAACGCTGTTTTCGCGTCTTAACGGGTATTTCGATGGATCATTACATCAGTTTCTCAATATTTATTTCACACCTTAAAATGGTTCCTCTCGTTCACCTCTTTCCTTTCACAAAATCTTATTTTTATATTTAATTACTCCTTTTCCCTGCTTTGAATCCCTTCGTATTTTAGTTTCCATTCAACCTTCCTCAAGTCCAAACAAGCCATTCTCATAAAGATCACGTACTCTTTTTGCATTTTTCATTCATAGTTTCCTGTTTCTTTGCGCTCACTCTCCTCATAAATCCCGCAACATTGTCGTTCACCACGACCTACTTTTCAACACCACTGTCGCACTAACGATTGTCGAGACAATTTTGATTAGATGCTGCAACATTGATGCTGTGCAGCATTAATTTGATCGATTTGGTTGCTTTTTCTTTCTTTTAGCGTCATATCGCAATCAATGGAGAATTTTCTGTTACGTCGAATCTCCTATACGAGCCCTTGGTAAATCATGTTTGACGTAGTGCTTACGGAACTAGCCGTCACTATCTGGAACTTATATGATGTAGATATAATTAAATAAAATTAAAATACCTACTTTTTGAAAACGAAGTATTTTATTTAGTAAAAATAAGAATTAAATTCAGTATTTTTTATTTATGGTAGATGTAACAAAATTAAAGAAAAATACATAGTTTTAAAAACTAAGTACACATCTTTACCTTATATTTTTATATCTACCATGTTTGGAGTATTTAAATTAATATCAGTTTCAGTTATAAAAGTTTCAATATTTTTGTTATGTCTCTGTAATCTATGAACTGATACATTATTTTTAGAAGTAAATTTAAGCTTTTATATATTTTTAATTATTTTTAGCGATGTTTTTTTTCTGAGCTAAGCTACTTTTCAATAGCCTTTCAAAGATAAATTGGCATCTGTATAGCAGCATTACTCCGTATTACCGTATTTAGAAAGTATTGCAAGATTAGGTTAATGATGCACCCGCATTCAATCAACAGGTCTTTTGCTCAACTATCGATTCCATGCATTCAACCGGTGATTCGGAAAAATTTTGAACTACTGTTCGTTCCATAAAATAACGCCCTTCTATCTGTAAAAAAAGAAATTGCATATAAACCCTCGCTTATAATCATGGTCTTTGCTTTCAGAGCCCCCCTTGCGCCTCCTTGCTTCTTTCTGGTCCCATAGATCAACTCAACTTCCCACTTTGGAACTGGGCGGTAACTTTTCTTTCTAACTTAATTTTACAATATAAATAAAGGCTGCAATTGATAAAATAATGAGCTTACTACTTTCAATGGAAATCTATATTCTCTGTGGAAATCAGACAGAGATGAGCCCAGAAAAATTATCAATGAAAATGCAAAAGTACGTACATACATACTTTCCTGGTCTCAGAGGACATGTATAAATATAAATAATAACATTGTTTGATACTTGAAATTCAAAGAATAAGTCAGCAAACACTCTATCAAGTCAAGAGTTTCCCTTTAAAAGGTGTGACAACCCTATCCACATATATAGATAATTCATTCGTGACATCTACTTGGTTCTAGACTTTTCGTGACAGGACTCTACGCCTAAGAAACTCCTTGCTTCTTCCAGATTTATCTACAGTTCTCTACACTAATAATCAGTAATTTCCATCCTTTCGTTTGCTCGAAACATTATATTTCTTTTTTGAAGATTATACATTTCGAAGGAATGGCTTGGGGAGTGATAACTTATACCATATCTTAATATAAAGAAAAGAATACTTTTCTATGCCTCTCAAGCTTAATTTTGCCTCAATTACTACATCGCCAAAGGATTTGGGATTGTCACTCAGATTTTTTAAGCCTCCATAAAACTCCTTTTATTCTACCATTAAATTTCGGACCATGACTTCTAAATCTAACCTCTCTACTGTTAATTGTATCTTGAATTTATTTTTTAAACAGTCTGTTTCTCTATCCAGCCTTACAGGAATATGCACAGGAATATAGCAAAACATTATCTTCTAAATAATCTTAATCTCCTCTCTATCAAAAAATTCTCATACTTGTCAAACATTCCTTTCCCATGCAATATTATCAATGACAAGGTTGTTTCCCAATTCCTTCCCTCTCTTTTCGAGTTCCTTCAAGAACAATTCGCCTTTCTGATACCTTCACTTTGAATACTCTACGTTTATCGGTAAAAATACAGTCCCTCTTTTTCAGAACACCTTCAAATTTTAATTCTTTATCTTCCAATTACTCTTCTGATCCTTTCTATCCCCCTCCCAACTCAATGCTAAGTATGATTGCAAGAGATTGATTTAATTATCTAAACTGCAATGTCTGCTAAAACCAATTTAATAAAATCTATAATTTTCATTGATTTTGTTTGCTCTTTTTTATACTTCATATAATTGTTTTACTGTTGATTTTATTTATTCACTTTTGTTTGTCAGCTGTAATATGCGACGTGCTGTATGTTGACGCTTGTTTTAATAAATATATAAATAAAATATTTTCGATTTATATCCTGGATTTTAGAATGTATCGTTGCAAATGGAGAAAATGTTCTTTCCTTCCAAACCCATTCATTCCGAAGTCATTGTATTTATTTGTGCGCTTACATGTTTCTCTTGCGAAGCACTTTTATAAATACAGCCAAGACGCAATCAAAAGAAGGGAAAGTTGGCAGACTTTGTGAATGAGGCAACGAACAATATCGCACATCTGCTTTTCCTCTCTTCGTAACGGCTGAATATTTAGCCTCTTTGCCCTCCTGAGAATCCAATTAAATTTTACATGATTAATTTTCAATTTAATGATCTAAATTTTGATGGCTTCCTAACATGTTGTCTTTGATGGTGTACATTAGGTACCGAATGTATGCAATCAGTCGCTTGTACTATACGAGTAAAAGCAAAAATATAAAATTGGAACACAACTGCCAATGAATTATAGGTTTAAAACATTGCGTTAGTCGTTTATCGGAGCCAGCGTCTTATAAGTACCGGGTCAACCAAAGACTTAATTTACTTAATGAATTCAGAGAGAGTACGTACATGGAAGATTTAGTCGATGTTATGCTATCCTTGTTACATACGCCGTTCTGATAAATAAGATCAGAGAAATTAACACTATGTTTAGGCGCTTCCATGGCGATTAACTTCAGCATATAATAATAATAAACAGAAGGTAAAACTGGCACTATAATTGTATTGGAATGAATTTAGATAAATAAATATAACAAAAAGCACTATGGTACCATGCAGTTGGTACTATGCAGTTGGTACTATGCAGTTGGAGATTTAAATCGGTCTCCGGATTCAATTCCGAAAAATTAAAGATTCTTAAGGGAAAATTTATCATCCGGGTTTCAAAAATAAAATCCTGTCACATTGGCATTAAATTAATTAAAAGTTCGTAATTTTTATTATATATTAATTACACTTACAATTTCAGTTTATCTATTGGTATTATTTATATAAATAAAGCGGAAATTACAATTTACAAAGAAATATATTACCCGGATATTGAAATCATGACTCATATAATTTATTATCTTTCTAGTAACAGTAATTTAAAAGTGCTTTGACAGCTGAGGTCATTTCATTCGTGATCTCCCTCCGGGAATGGAAGCAGGGACCGCTTTCATTAAAGTCCAATGCCCAATTAATTATTCGCAGTCTCATTATAATCTTTGCCATCTATGAGTACGTATTATGTTATCCAACTGTTTGATAATAAAAGGAATTGCATGATAAAAGTAATTGTAATACAAAGAAATAAGAAAACAAAGTTAGGTATTAGAAATGGGATTCGAAAAATCTGAGATCGAAATCTGAATTGAAAGTCCGATTGCTATGAATGAAATTGTAAGTCCGATTTTTATGAAATTTATGAATTCTGGGAGAAAAAACATGAATTAGATTACAAAATACAAAGGGGCGCCTAGAAAGCATCCGTAATTAAATTGCAATTTGATACACAAGGCAGGTAGCTACGCAAAGGTAACCTTGGAAAAATCACCAAAAAAACAATTGGACTTCGATGGAGACCTTCAGCGGGTTCAAAAGGGAATGCTACCAAAATTAAATAAGACGAAAAACATCAACGTTTACGACCGTCTGGATTGACGCACATCAAATACGACGCGTTCGACATTTGATTTCTTCTTTCAGTTACATTTATGGTCGTCTCGAGATCATTTAAACGTGATCTCGAAGAAGGCTAACACCTGATGATACCACAAGTCTGACGATTGTTTCAAAAGGGACTATCGTTCAGTTGTGTTGGGCTTGAATCTTAGTTGAAGAATAATTTTTATTGCATGAAATCTGCAGGTATAAACCAGGTGGCAAAATTTGGTAAAATTACGAAAATTGAAAGCTAAAGCTTAACTGGGTGGAGTTCAACGCGTATGGTGAAAGAAATGAATATTGACAAGGAGAGACTCTCAGTTTTGTCCGGGGATTTTGATGAATTTTTTTTTGGTGGCGCAGGAAGTGGAGTAATCAAAAAAATAACGGCGTTCGTCTGAATGGGCCTTGGTTTCGCTGCAATGGTTAATGGAAAATTGATGATTGGAGTATAGGCAACCCCGAAATACACGTCTATGCTAGCCGAGTATGCAGGAAATAACGCGTTGTTCTCCGGTATATCTTTTTATTATATCTTCATTTTCATTCCTTTATTTCTTCTTGTTACTTACTTATTGACTTATTATTATAAATGGTAAATAGTATGCTCAATTAATTAGCCCGTTAAATAACCTTCGTTAGAGAAATTTTTCCATTAAGTTAACGACTATCTTAAGAATGTAAAAGGAGCTTGCATTCGATTAATATAGAATGTCCTAATCATTAAAAACGATTACTTTCTAAAATGTTATATAATAATCACCATTGTCTATATATAAACATATTTATTTATCCGATTTCAGCGGCTTTCGAACGAAATACATATAAGCAATTATCGGAAATTCAATTTCAATTATAATTCAAACTTATACAATAGCACACTTCCCATGCGGTGATGGGAATAGTTTTCCTCGGGGTTTCTAACTCGTAGAAATACAAATAATTTGTATCGAATCTCTAAATCAAGCCGTTTCTAAATGGGGGTACAGACGGACGGACGGACAGTTCACTAATTATATATGGGATTTATTTTTGTATATTGCAGAAGTTTAAATAGCACAGCAGTGTATCTGATGACATTTTGTAGTTATTGTACGGGGATTTTAAATAGTAATAAACTGTGATTTTATAGCCGTTTCTAAAATAAAAGAGGGTTCAGACGGACGGACACTTCGCTAATTACATAGAGGATTTCTTTTGTATATTGTAAAAGTTGAAATTGTAAAGTAGTGTATCTGGTGATATATTGTAGTTATTGTATGGGAATTTCAAATAGTAATATTCTGTGATTGTATAGCCGTTTCTAAAATAAATGGGGGTTCAGACGGAAGGACAAACGGACAGTTTACTAAGTATATAGGGGATTTATTTTTGTATATTGCAGAAGTTTAAATTGTAAAGTAGCGTATCTGGTGACATTAGTTATTAGTCATTAGTTATTAGGTAGTTATTGGATGATGATTTTAGCAATATTAGCAATATTCTGTAATTTCAGAATTTTGTAGCATTGCTTGCGTTGTTATAGTTTACCCACAATCCAGCGCGAATAATTATCCCAGAATATGTTGTGGCAGCGTACGAAATCATTTCGCCGCCCGACCTCCTCTCGCAGTCGAACAGCAAGGATCGATAGTCGAAATCTCGAATCAGTGGCGCCGGCGCCTGTAGAGCGGCAGTCGTGTGAAGAAGCAGCTGCAGCATCCATCCATCGATCCACCTTCTTCCGCAGGTCAGTGCTTCTTTTATTCAGACTGTCCTCGACCACACACCTCACTTGCACTCACTTCCTTACCATCCCCAGTCTTACGCCGCCATTTTGTTTGTTTACCAGCCAACAATTGCATCCAAACCACCCTCCATTCATCCCGAGCCTTTCCCTTCATTCATTCCATTCTTCTTTTCCCCTTTTTACCCACTGCTGTACTCGTCTAAGGGGTGGTTTCAGAAGTGCTTACACAGCTGGGGTTCCTTTGCGCATATGGGCCCCTTCCGGGTACCGAACCCGGGACGGGTCTAAGCAAAGGCCAACGCTGGGCCATCCGGGGGTCCTTGTAATGCAACGGCGGGGGTTTGTGTTTTCGTCGCGGCGGGTGAAACCGCAGTTGGCGAGTCCATGTTCTTAGGGGAAAAGTGCGGGTTTGGGGGTAAAAATTTTGAATACGTCATATTGGAGGTCTGAACGAATATTTGCCATAAAAATGTAACTACCAAATTTTGCAGAAATTAAAAATGCGTTCAGGAAAAACTAAACCATAGCACGATTCTTTCATAGAGGAACCAAAACATTCCGCAAGCACTGTCTTATTTAATCGCGAAAATTTTCCGAAGACACAAATGTATAAACTCGACCGACTGACGAGTGACTTCGTGGTATTCCGAGATACAAATGTCTAGGGGAAATAATTAAAGCACAGTTGATACACCTCAAACCATGCATACTATAAATAGGAGAACGTATATACTGAAAACCGCGCACGATTACTTTCTGTTGACCGAAATTGTCATCCTGCTTCCAAAGACGCAGTTTACGAAAGGAAAGGCAATCTCAAGGAAAAATTCTAAGTGAATCGTAGTCAATTTTCTTCCCTTAAGACTAATATCAGTTGCTCAATTACTGTTATTATAATTCTACTTAGAGGAAGTAGCTAACGAAGAAATGGGAGGAAATGTGCGCTGACTAATGACATGGGTCCACGAATCACCTGTGAGAGCGATGAAAAATGAAAAAAACTTATAGTTAGGGTCCATCGAGAGAGCGAGTGTTAACTACGCTAGATAGTATGTATTCTTAACACAAGCATCATTTGATATTTTTCTATGTTTTTGGGTGCTTGGTTGCGTACTTGGTTTAGACAACATGTGAGTATTTAGACCATAAAATTAATTTAAGATTGGCAAACCCTTTGTTTCGAGCTTCCGCGGTCAACCTGGAAAGGTTTATCCGTGTAAATACAGAGAAAACGTCTTGGAAAGAATTTAGAAAAATGAGGCATTGGTGCTAACGAAGGAAGGACTCTGTTTAGAGTACATATTTCCCACCAATAAGCAAATTATCCATTAAAAAAGGAATTAAAAGACTCAACACTAAAAAACTCAACTCGTACATGTTGAAGCAATATTTTTCAAGGAAAATTATAGTACATACAATGACAAGCGATATCAGATTTCCAATTCCTTTCATATTTGCAGCGTAATATAATTTTTCCTTTCTTCCTCCTCTTCATGGCTGGGTTTTAATTAATTATCATAATCGCATTAACTCCGATGGTTATATTAAATCATGAGGATCTAGTTGTAGTGGCAGAAAATTGGACCGTGAGGGATATTGCGGTTGAGTGACAGTGCCCTTAGCTCTCACGGCAGCTGAAGATGACAGTTGCTGTGCTAGAGAGGTGCGTTCGAGATCTGCCTCTAAAAATAGAGAATCTAAGAGAATATCGGTAGGAAAATTCAACGCTACAACATCCTCAGGCGGCTGTAAAAGAGCTAATCGAAATTTTGGTATCCCGAACTCCAACGGGGAACTTATTTTCTACGTTTTGTTTCGAATAATATGAGAGTCACAAAATCGCCATCAAAATAATGAAAGGAATACCCAATTTACCTCGTTTTATTTTCATTCATTCTGTGAACGTTGTTTTCAAATTAACGGCATATTCCATCCCCCACGGATCAAGTTGATTACTAGGAGAGGGTTTTTTAATTTCCTTTGTATTAATTTTATTGATATTTTTTATTTTGATATAACATGTGACCTATATTGTTACACTTGATAATGTTCATTTTAGATTTATTTTTCGTTCAAACGTTATTTAGTTTTGTATTATCTGTGTAAAGTTTACATGTATTGTTTTGTTTTTGCTTTCAGATATTTTAACCTGCATTTTCCTTAAAATTTGCTTTACTATCTGTAGGTTTCGCAGTTCCTACATCTTTTACGTATATACTTATATATTTTAGTATCTTTTCCATCATTCTTTCACTTTTTTCCAGCTGTGGGGTTCTTTTTATTAAGCTCTAACTTAGGTTTTCAGACCCACAAGGTATATTTCTTCTGAACAATTTTTCTAGCTATCTCTTTCTTCAAATGTTGTATGACAAGGAGTTAGATGCAAGGAGAGACTATTTAGTCTCTATCTTGCCCGAATAAGGACGTTTTATTCTTATCATTTATATTTCTGTAAACCTTCATTCTGAAGCTAAAATATACGCCAATGTTTCCTAATTGTTATTAATCCTCTCGGTCTTCATCATTACATTTAAAAATAAAATTCCCACGCAATCAAATGCATATGAAGATATTTTTGCCTGATTAGACACTACCATATGATGTATCCCTGACTTTTACTTCGAGAGTCCTACATTTTTAAGAGTCAGTTTGGTTTATCTCAGTACCTTTCAAGATTTCCAGGTCTTGTATGATCAAGTATTACATTCATAGCATAAGCAACCTAATCTACTTGGTGGAACATTGCTATACTATTCATTGTGATTTCAAAACACCGCGATATGAGACGTTTTCCATATAATTAACCATATTCATTGCAGATTATATTTTGAAAATCTTGATATATGAACAAACTCTGCCATTTTAGGTTCACATTAACGATAACATACATGAATACAAACCAAATTTCTATTTCGTACACTATATTACTGGAATATTCTGTATCATTTGGTATTTTTCTTTTATTTTGGACACTTGTCTGTCTACTTGACCTAACCAACATGTGAATGTTTACCATCGCTTTCAACTCAGAAACATTTTCCTTCAGAGATTTCATTTAACGATTTTAATGAAAGATAACGAATATTATTGAAAACTAGTATATTTTATCTTCCATTCGAGATAATTTAATCTTCCGAATTCTAAATTTTCTATGAAACAGATTGCTGTCGTAGTATCTTTATTATCGAGTTTATTCGCCAATCTCTTCACTCGTGACTACCGGAAAGCCAAGTGGGCAGCGCGTTCGTCTTCGATTAAAGTGGTACCGGGTTCGATTACCCGCGAGGGTGCGAATGTACGTTTGGATCTTTTTTTTATATTTTTTTTTACAAACAGGCATCTAGTCTGGTAGCAATCACTAGGGGGACAAATAGATAAACAAAGTCACTATATTCATCCGAGTAGGCTGGAAAACCCCTCCAAAAACCTATCGAAGGCAGCAAGTAATGTAAAGCCATTTCACAAATTCTTATACAGCAATATCAACAATTCTATAGTGTGGTTTATATTTTGAAATACTTGACTCAAAATACAGTCAAAACAAAAAATGGAAACCCTGCTAATTATTAGTGTACCCACAGCACACAATAGCACATTTCTAAGCACCTCAACGGTCGAAGTACTTTTAAGAATATATTTCCCTCACATCTTCGACGAGTTTCGTCACCGTTGTTTATTAAACTACGTTGCGTCTAATGTCTATTTTTTTGCGTCTAATGAACTTTCGTTTGCTGATGTGAATTTTTGTATTTTTGACTCCTCTTCCCGAATTTTATCAAAAAGTTAATGCGAATTCCAACTTCTCTGTATTTTGATGCGTTCGATGAATAATATAAATTTATTTCTTATAATCATCACTGTTGTATTTAGTAATATACTTATTTATCCTTTATAAAAGATACATGGAAGCAATCTTTGAAAGTTAATTTTACCCATTTACTCGACCCTCTTGTGTTATTTTTGTGCCTACATTTAATAAATTTATTTTATTAGTTTATTTTGTGCCTACATCGATATATTATGGGATAAAACGAATTCATTTACTGCTTAAGCTGAAAAAAACATTCTCCCCTTTACGTTTCACTTTGTATCATTTACAAGATTAGAAAAATAATATATAAATAGGAGTATCTGTTTCAGAAGTGACCACAATTAACGTCCAAAAAGGCAACTTTTCGCTCGAAGGCCGCATCTTCCCCACCTCTGCTTGACGCCGTTCACAGATGAATTCTCACGCGGTTCACTGCGCGTGAAATTTAGCCGAAATATTTTCAGAAATCATTTGCATTTCCCGGGAGAGTCTCTAAACGAACAGACAATTTACAAACTTGTAATTCGATAATATGTGTTTTCGCACAATGGGAATAAGTATTTGCATAAATTAAGAGGTGAAATTCCTATTTCAAGGAACATGAAATCAGATCCGAGAGAAAATGCGAATAATCAATTAGCATGGAATGAGGATCGGCGAAAATGAATGTGATTATTAAGAAACGTTAATATCTCAGTGGATTTTATCTATCAGCAAGAGACAGAAGTTAATCCATTTTTCTCTCTCCTAATTGACGTATGGAATACATCGTGATTTGGTTACAAATAGCTATTTGAACTAGGGTTGGGAAACTTTCAATCAACCTTCTGAAGCAATACTTTGTGGAATTCCATATTTTCAACGTAGATGGAGTTGTACAAGTGTCTCCATTTATTTCTTCATAGAAAACTTTTTTTCCTCACTTGTAATATTGAATGCTATATATACTCATTTGAAAACATTACATCGCACGTGTGTTAGGCTTATAATCAGCGTCGGATTTACGTATAGGCTTGACGGGTCTATTGTCTCAAAATCCTGTTAATGATACTTTCCACATTTTCATTAGTACACACATTGTCATAAGGAACCCTGAAAAATATTTCAATAATTGCAACTCCTTGATTCAGAAACGCTCTGAGATAATCTGGTCCATTTCAGAGAATCTCTTTCTTTAGCCGACAATACAACATTGATTCCTGTATTATGTCCTCTGACAGAAGGATTGATATAAGGAATTCAAAAACAGAGCTATGGATGTACAGTAAAACCCGGTTAAGAAACTTTTAAGGGTGCAAAGATAAACTGCGTCTTAAGTAGGATAGCGTTGTTACCGGGTTGTGTAATGCCGGTGGCATTACATTTAATTTGGGAATTTTTTTAAGGTGACTTTTTACTCTATGTATTTCCCTGAGAAAAAGAGATAGAGATCTCATAGTTGGCATCGGCTCCGATGCTGTGATTTACTTTGCTTCGTGATACCTTCATTTTACTCTCACAAAATTAGTCGTTCGAAAGAAAAGACTCACGAGGATCCATTATAAATACAAAGAGAGAGGATGGCGACACTATTAATTCAAACATTGTTTGTTCCGTCGAATGAGGGGAACTATTTAATATAGCAATTAGCAATATGGCGGATTACAACGCATCCGGGAACGGGAAAAATCCGTCTTATAAACAGATTCAGAGTGTCTTAAGCGGCATATATACCATATGTTTCGTGAGAGAGATGCTGCGATAAAACAATGGGAGCGTCTTAAACGGGTTTCACTACATTTATATACTTCCAGTATCTTCTACTCATTTTTTCTAATATAAGTATCGAAAATTTTCAAATAATGTAGCAGAGAAATCACTGATGCATATTCCTGAAAATCTTACCTATGCTAAACGCTGTTAACAAAGTTAAGTTATTTCAAAATATTTCGCAAAGTTATTTTTTTAAAGATTCGCACATTTTAAGTGAATAATTCATGCGATATCCGGTGGAATTCATTCCCATTTTCATCCAGATACAACTGACCTCCTCTACAGAAACCTCCAAATCTTCAGCCTCACTTCTCCTTGGGGGGGTGTTTCTTCCCACTTTTCCATGGGAAGAAATACCACCCAATTCTCCTCCAGTCCAACTCTCAGCCCCTTTTCCCCCACTAACCTTACTTTCTTATTCTGTTTTGTTCCGGTCGATGAGATAGCAACTTCAGAACCGGTCCCGTTTTAATACATTTCTCCATGGATAAGGTGAATTTTCGTTCATTTTGATTCATATATTTCATCCTAGAATAAAATTTTACGTAATTTTTATCTCAGTGTTATATAATTATTCATATAGGGGTGGGGCGGGGCTTGATTAATGGTACACCTTAGGCCTATCTTCTCCTGAACCTGGTCTATAATCAAAAGTTCAAACAAGGAAATCATGGGAAGGAAAACGACTCAAATCCCATATTAGTTTTGTTACAAAACGTTGAACTTTTTCGATTTGGCAGTCAATCGCTTTTGATTGTAGTTTGTCTCCATAGCAACGCAGATCCAAGGTTACATCCGTTCAATTATTCTGTCCTCCAAAATACTTTGATTTGGAACAATCCTTCCGCTTTCTCACATAACTCATCAAGGACTTTCTCATTTCCCCGTGTATTTTTTCAAAATGAATGCATAAATGGACAAACGGTGTTCTCAAATCCTCATTACGCTTCCCTCCTTAATTTTCCACGCATAAGAAAGAATTTCTTTCTTCCCCAAAACAGAATCACTCAGGACAATGAGAATTTCTTCTTTTTCCGCGACTTCAGCTTGATTTTACCCGATTTCTTCATTAATTGCTGGCTGCGGTGGTGGAGTGGTTAGCGTTACCAGCGCCTCAACCTCAGGGTCCCGGGTTCGAATCCCGCATATTTCCGATTAGGGAATGGTTGTTTGTGTTCGTCATTTATGTCTGTGATAGTTCAAATTGTTAAAAATTAATATAATTGGGGTTTCCAGTTTCCGTTAAAGAAATAATCAATCAATGAATCAATAACCGATGAACGCCATGGAAAAAAAGAATAGGAGAAATTTTAAAATATAATTGGGAAAGTTATAATTATTTATTATGAAATATATTATATTATATCCTAGGTAAATCCGGAATAATCATATTTGTATTTATCGAAATTTGAATCAATCCCACCCATCGAAACTATCGATATCTATGCAACATTTAATGCAATCGAAACGTAAAACAACACAACGCAGTCTTGTGTGCGTAAACTTCTTGAATTAAAAAAACACAAATAAATATATCTGAGAATAATAATAAAATTATCTGAGAGTGTAGCATAGTTCCATCCTCAAGCATATTGGGCAAATTTCGTTAAAATTGCGAATCGATCTTCTTTCGTGAGTGTTACAGTGTTCTCTCGGAATTGTCCCAATTCCCACACTTTCCTTTTACCGTACGCACAGCCATCGCTTGCAGATCTTCAATTGAATTCTGCTGTTAATGAATTAAATATACGATAGAGTAGAATATTGTTGTGTAATACTGTTATCTTCTAGTCATATCTTTTAAAAATGATCAGCTATTCAATAAAGAGCTAACTTGTTGCTTCATTTTGGTCCTTTTTCACTCCACAATCAAAGAAATTTTTAAAATTAGATGGACAATATGGTAGACGGATAGAAGAGAATAATGCTTGACAATATAGAGGAATAACGAAATTTTAACAGCAATGGTGAGAGGGGATCAAAATCTCTTTTAGACTATGCTCAACATACCAAGAACGACACCCTCCTTTTCTGGCTCATACAATTTGTTGAATACTCGAAATTGCGATGAAAGAGAGCACAGCGAAGCGAATTCTTAATATAACGTTCTGCCCCGAGACAAAACTGATACACCTACGCACATTAGACAAAATTGATACTCTCACTCTATGTTAATATCTGCTCCTAGAAAGCGAGAAATATTGTTCCGAATCGCGATACCTTAATTTTATGCTCACAAAATTAGTCATACCAAACAAACGACTCATAAGGACTCCATTTAAAGACGGGGCAAAGGAACGTGATGAAAGGAGGACACCAACGCAGATAATGTAAAATAATACTTATGGTCTGTTGAATGGCTATGACGGGTTGCAGTGTATTCGGGTAATGGACTGTTATACCTTAAAAACGTGTATCAGAGCATCTCAACTGATGTCTTTACATATTTATCGTACGTAAGGGAACGGGAAGGAGAAAAAACCGAAAATTTTCTGGAAAGTGTCTTACAAGGGTTTTACTGTATATTGCATTTCCTTTAAGACGATAACTTTAAGGTCTAACCGCCTACTCATAGTATCTGATCATCATAATATCTCAAAAATTATCGTTATCGTTTGCATGAAATGTACTCATGAAATCATGGATATTCAACAGAAATTGTGATAGAACAGTGGACGGTTCAGGATGAGCAGAAAATTTCCTTTTTAGAAACAAAGTCGGACTATGATTTTTTTGAGAAATCTAAATGCGAATAAATCGTGTGTGCGGTGCATACTAAGACCATTTTGGGTTTTCGTCGTTTTGTAAAAGTGTGCAATATAAAGCAAGAGTCGCCGCGAAGTGGAATTAAGATATTCGAATTCACAATGAGATCAGTCATAAAACTAAGTTCGATAAGAAGAAATTAGTACGTATTTGGTAAAAAACACAGCAAAGAGAGCAACTATAAGTGGGATCATAATTTTTGTTGTGAGTCACTTTCAGTTACATAAATCCTTTTCCTGTGTCCTCTTTATCATGTGATATCTATGTGAATATAATCGTAATGCAGCCTAAATTTTTATTGTATTCATTGACAATCCTTTAACTGAATAGGAGAGACTTTGCATATGATCATGTTACAATTCCGGATATCTTTGACGTAGTATAAAGAGAAAATTTAATTTTTCGGTAAAAATTGGCAAAGCTCACTCTAAATGGTGATTTGTTTAACTACCGTTGTTTCATTTTAATTCATTTCATTGCGATTTCCTACGAACATATCTTGTAACCTAATTATTTCTATTTCATAATGTTATTATGCAGTTGATTTCTATGGAAACGTTTTCCCATTTGTTTTTTTGCGTGTGAAAGTGTATCCGTATTGTTTTTTTTTGCCTTTCAGATGTGTCTTAATCTGGCTTTTCCTTGAAATTTTCTTAACTATCTGCAGGTGTCGCAGTTTCTACCCCCTTCTTATATAGGTGTTTTCCTGTTGTGGTGTTTATTTCTGTGAAAGCGTTTTTTTAGTGGAAACTTTGGTTTTAAATCCGCAAGGTTGTTTTCTTCTCTGCTATTTGCACCCTCTTTGCTTTAACTTTTATATATCGAAGGGTTAGATGAAAGGAGTGACTCATTATTCTCAGTCTTAGATTAATAAATTTACTGTATAATTATTACTATGATAATTATTCAGGGTCACCATAGTTGCAGGAAGAAATAAGAAAATGCAAACGGTTAATGAGTTAAAGTGAATAAAATAGATACAATACTTTTTATTATGGAGAATCGACTCACTCTTGGGACAAAACGTATTTGACTCATCCAGTAGAAATCATTAGAGTTGCAAGGAATTTACTTATATTAAAATAATACAAATGCCGATTCATTCAGTGTGAGAAGATTGAATTCCCGTTTAAAAGGATTTAAGATGAATTATGCATTGAGTTATACCATAAGCATTTATTATGCCCGCTATTTGCCAATATTTCGTCTCTTACATTTTTCCATTGCTCTCTTATCGCATATTGTGCATGTCAGCTAAATACTTCTCCTTATTTATATTTTTGTTATCGAGAGTTAAGATCCAAAGAAATATTTACCAATTCTGAGTCTTTGATGCTATTTTACAATTAAGTCTATTTTGTTCTTTAACTGAGTCTTCGATCAAAATATTAATTTTCACATTTTATTTTCTTTTCTTATTAATCGCTTCCTAATTCGGTGCGAAATGTATTCCTTACGTCTGCGGACGTCATAGTGTAACAGGTGATTTTCTTTAGCCTTCCGCCGATGCTAAACTTCGACGAGTAATATTGTTTTCTAAGGGAATGAGAGACCTATTCCCTCCACACACCGCTGTGTGTCTTTGCCCACATTTATGTATTACACACGCTGGAATATTTGCAGCCTGGCTTCAGCGGCGAATAGATGTGAAGGAAATAGAAAGTGACTATTTTCGAGATCGTTAACATTGCAAGAGAGCGTGTGTCGCAAGGATTTCATGCCAATCGATTTATTTGACCTTTTGCCAATTATTTTCATGGTATGAACGGCAGATATGCTAAGGTCGCTATGAGACTGGAAGAGCTCTTAAATGTCACATCACTAAAACTATTTGTCGGAAATTGACAAAAGTGTGATTGAATTTGATCGTGAAATTCCTTGAAAAGTACCTTGCGCTCTTTTCTCGCATCGCCAATTTTAAAGGACTAAATGTATATTGTGATAAGTATAAATTTAAACATAAATATAACCTCTCGGGAGAGTCACTAGACGATTACATGTCGAAGTAATGAAGAAATAAACTTGTAAATTTTACACACTATTTTTATTTACGACCGGTTCCGCTACCCGGAGTAGCATCTTCTGGTCGAAAAAAGGGAAAATATGTGGACGTCTCGCAATCCTTTCTTTAAAAAATTGAATTACGATACTCGTACATTTTACATGCGATTACATGTCGATGTTTATTGCCAAAAATTGTGGGTTCAAACCTTATATAAATATTATAAATTAAAACATAAATATAACCCCTCAGAGGGTCAATAGACAATTACATGTAGAAAATTACATGTCGATATTATTTTGTACTAAATATCATGAGTTAGATTCAGGACATCTCGAATCTGCTCTCATAAGAAGTACACTTAAAGTTAATTTCGATGGATTGCAAACTTATTTTATGTAGAACAAATAAATAAGGAATAATGGTCCTACGAAATCGAGGCAAGTACCAAAAGAGAGAAGATTGAATGAAGAGTCTTATTTTGATCAAGTTATATTGTGTTGGATTCGAGAGAACTGCGAGAATTAGGACGTAAAAGACGAAAAAAATCTATACTTTTGAGAGTATAAACAACCCGTCCCTTTGACGGTTAAAATGAACTCAACTCTCATACGAATATATGGGAATGATATACGAACTTTATGAGGAAGTAAAGCTGACATTTAATACTAAGGAAGACATTCCGAAAATTTGGAATTCGAAATTCAGCAATACATAGTTGCAAATGATGTAACCTTGTATACTGCAAATGATTTCAAATTGAAATTCATGAATAAAATTTCAAATGATGAATGTTTTCCTTCTGGAAGATTTGGGAAATTCTGCCGTCGAAGTGATTTCTAAATTAACAACGTAAACAAAAGCGATATTGTTTATCAACCAAATAAACAAATACTCTTCCCATCGATGTTTTGAGTGCAACGTCAATTTTAAAAAGGGAAATAATATTATGAATTTTTAAAAGAAAATAAAAGATCGGATTTTCTTTTATTTACAACACATAAAGCTGCCCTGTTATTGGAGAGAAATTATTCTTATCGTTAATTATTCGAAAGGATCAGATGTATGCGCATTAAATTATAATTGCATTAATTATTACATTGTATTGCATTATAATTACAGTTGCGCATTTTCATAATTTTAATTTAGTTCCGTCATTTTTGATAGAGGAGCTCAACTAGATACATATAAACATTTAAACTCGAATATTCGACGATATGATTACATGATGAATGCCCTTAAAGCATAGATATGAGAATATAATGAATCTAAAACATAAGTAATCATTAGACGTAGCCACAACTTAGTTTATTATTTACAGTATGGTGTAACTATAGTTACATGATAGCTATCATAATAATACGACGAATAATGCCCTTAAAGCATAGATATGAGTATATAATGAATCTAAATCTATGTTCATGTTGTTGCAGTGATCTAAATAGGTATTTAAATGTTATATCATCTTGTATATGTGTAAATTGAATTCTTTTAGTGTATATCATGTAATAATCATGTACCGTATAAACGTCGCCACCTGACATAACGTCTATCTGCGACGGTTTTGTGTAATAATAATAATAATAATAATAAAGTCATAAAAAATCATTATTCGTAGCCATAACTTAGTTTATTATTTACAGTGTGGTGTAACTATAGTTACATGATAGCTATCATAATAATTTGACGAATTATTTTACACATAAAATCTCCCGAATGTATTTCATATTCGAGTACTTCCTTCAGCTCATCTTCTAACCTTCTCTTTCTATCTTCTGTCTCAGTCCACGTTTCACACCAAAGCAAGGGAACAATCAATAAATGGGTTATTTCCTCATACTCGTGGTCGTCCTATTTCCCGTCTAAAATGTTTTCCTCTCGAAACGCACTCTTTTCCTGGTCTACTTCATATCTCTTTTGCTACTTCGATTGGCAGTGATGTTATGTTCCACCAGAGAGAAATTCCTCCTCCCTGTTTCACATGAGAATCCCCTTTTCGGAGTTAAAGAGGCACATTTTCGAAAACTTGATTGATTTCTCTGCGTCGCAGCACTTTATTTCAGACTCAGCAACATTCAAAGAACCCCGTGGTATAAATTAGTTTGTATAGGTCGGGATCGATTTTTCACTCCTTTCTTTGTTTTGGGTTAAATTTGGTCCGAATAATAGTCTGATATATTGGAATATAAAATGTACATTTGTAAATATTAGATTTTGATCATAAATATGGAGTATTGCGTGGAAGATAAAGAAGATATCTGCTTTATTTCGTCGAAGGAGACAAGAGCGTCATTTTTGGGTGTCTCAGATGTTTTCTTGGGAGGCGAAATACAGTTGTGTGTACGTGTGTGTGTGTGTGTAAATACAGGATAGACGCTTTTAGGAGATATACTGCAATATATATTTTTAAATAATCCTAATTTGCCATCAGTTAAGGTCTTCTCGATAATTATTCAAGAGTGATCAATGACTATACAGATGTTCCAAGTATGGACTCAAAGAAAAACAATCATTTGTGCATCTATTTTTTAAAGTTTACAGTGAGGCAAATGATTTTTCTACATGTGCCAACATTACACATACTTTCTGAATATCGTGGTCCTGATTTTTTCGAAACATTTATACATATACAGCCGTTTTCAATGTAAGCCTCCCCAAGCGCTTTCCAATTTTCTCCATTTTGGACTTCTCTCTGCCATGTCACCCCTAACTATTCGATGATGCCTCCATTCCTTTGGTCTTCTTCTTGGTCTTTTCACATCTCCTGGTGTCCAGTTGAGAACTTCTAATTTCCAAAGGTCGCCGTTTCTCCCCGCCATATGCCCTGCCCACATCCATTTCAGTGATATTACTTTATCAACGATGTCTTTCACTTCTGTCTTCTTTTCTGTCTGTCTTCTCCTCACCCAGGCGTTGCGTTTTCTTCTTATGATTCTAAGCTTACACCATTTTTTCCATTTTTTTAAGTTCCCTCAAGTCGCTGTGTTATTGATACGTTTAGTACCCAGGTTTTCCCTTGATAAGATGAATGAAGCGGCCGAATGACTAGCGGGTTGCAGTACATCTGGGAACGGGAAAAATCCGCGTCTTAAGCAGGTAGTAGAGCGTCTTAAGTGGTATTTTCACCATATTTTTCGCATGAAAGGGACCGAAGGAAAACTGCGTATTAGGCGAGAACGTCTTAAACGGGTTTTACTGTATTTCCCAGCTAAATATTCCCAACAGAATGGAGAGATTATAACTCGGGCTCAATTGTGACGTATTTTGCAATCACAATTACTTTAATTTAATTTCGTTCGGTGGATTCTCCTCTTTAAATTAATGATTCAATCAAGTCCAAAATTCCTGAGCTTTACTTTTTACACCTTTTACTACTAATGATGGCCTTAAGCGCCGAAATCGGTAAACTCAATTGAATTTGTGGAATTTTGTACAGTCCTAGATTAAATTATTAAAAAAATCATTTATTCTCCATTGGATTCGTATCTGATTTGCCGATAAACATTCCAATCGTTCCTGAAGAGGATATTGTGACGAATGAGTGTCCATCATTGTAATGGGGGGGCACACGTCTTCCTAAAAAAATCTAATTCTACTAGGGATATTCATGCCAGTCCATTTAAAATATATTACAAAACCTCTCTACATGGGCAGTCTCTGGAACTTGGTGATTGTCCGATACTGAGGGGTGTCCGCTGAAGAGTGGTGTTTTATAAACTATAGTATTACTTAAAAAAATTTATTTCTTAGATAAGAAAAATTTAATTCTGTTATTTTGTGATGTATTTATTTTGATATTCTTCTTTTTTAATCTAAGAATATCCCTACTTTATCAACGTTAACACGTGTGTCAGCAAATAATTGAAATAGTTTGATTAACACTTATAATTCTATTTTGAATCTGATACTTTAGCGTTTAGTTTGGTAGTTCATATAATTTGTGCTGATTATTCTACATTTTTTTAAATTTCCAGCTTATTGTAAGGGTTTTCCCTGTTTGCTCCCTTTTAAGCAAACTCAGTAGATTTTTACATATATAGATGTTTTCTGTGGTGGATTATTTTTCGTAGGCTTCACTTAGCTTTTTTAATGCACAATTAAATTGATCTTTTCTCAATGGATTTGATTTCAAATTTAATTAGTACTTTAATACAAATTGTATGGGTTAAATGGAAGAAGAGACTACAAAATCTCAATTTCTTCCAAAATAAAGACAAATTTTCTTTTATTTATCCATTTATTTGAACAATATACGTTTTCGGGAGCATCCCTTCAGCTATTCCTCAATTTTCGATGCCCATTCAGTTACTGTATCTCACTGACCAATGCCAATACACCATAAGTAGCTTTGAATATTATTGTCTGACAGGTTCTGAAGTAGTTTAATCATCCGTTGGTTGCTTCAAATGAAACACATTCAATTCCTAGGAAATTTCTAACGCTTTCTTCTGAATCATAGGGAGCGACACGGGAATATTTCCTACCTGAATCCATCGAGATCACCCAAAATCTAATAAATCAATAATAACACCTCGAACGGGCTTAAATACACGGTATTATCTGAAAGGTTGCTTAAGTTAAGAAAAATCTCAAAAGTTGGCTCTTATCTTTTGATATTCCCGCGATGTGAGTATTTCCAACTCATTGCTCATAAAGTAGTACCCTCAGAGAATATTTACCATTTTTATGGAATTTGATAATCTCCACTTAATTTTTGAAAGTCAGGAACTTCAACGATCTCATCTTAAGGAACGATAGGTTGCAGTAGTAGGAATATGTTAAGGCGCTTCAACAGCTAGGTTATTTGCGTCAATTTGGACTAGTTTCATTCCTTAAAGTTAAATTATGCCAAACATCCTACACTCACTTGATGAAAATAAATATTAATATACATATAATTAAATAAATAGGTCAATAATAGGTACACACCAGTACGTAAATAAAACATAATTAATGTTGTCCTTGATATAGAGCATAACATTAGTCTTATATCTGTTTATATAGATCGGCATACCTGAAAAACTTTAGTACTCTATTGAAATTTTATGTGTCATTACCCATAATTTCTCTAAGCTCACCCATGATATTTAATGGGTTCCCCAAGGCCTGATATTCTGCAATTTGCGGGGATGTTTTTTATGGTGAGCATAGTTATATCTAGCGTACATAAGAGCTTCTTCACCTTCAGTGTAACGTTAGGATGAAAACTTCAGGATCGAACGAGATGGAAATGTACGTGAAGGAACCACTCCCCATTGAGGTATGGAGGAAACTTTTTGTAACGGAGATACACTATGATAGCAAAATCGTGCTATGTGATGGATTTGCCTCACATTGTATTGTAAGATTATGGAAACTTAGTAAACCAAGCTCCAACCTGCGAATCAAGGGGTGTTGCAAGGACATTGGGTGTGGAAAGGATTTCGGTCGTAAAAACAACTAATGAGTCCGTTCCCGCAGTGGTTACTTCCAGAGAGCAGAGCAAGTGTATCCAGAGAGCAAAATTGCTTGCTGTCCGCGTCCGGTTGAGAGTGTCCGCTGTAAGGGTGTTCGAAATACACGTGAAATGCATTAATTCTGATAATAATAATACTATTCATAAAACGTCTTTATTTGGGCGAGATTGAGACTGACAAGTCTCTTCTTACACCTGACCCTCCGTCAATTAACAAATGATAGATAGAAAAAGATAGAATGGAAAAAGTGCACAGAAGTCAACTTATTTGTTTATAGACTTAAGCTAAAATACCCTATAGCAGGAAAATACCCTCACGAAGGGGTATGGGAAAACCCTTGAAACCTTAAGATGGAAATAAGCTAAAAATTTACTGAATAGGCAGGCAGACAAAAGCAAGAAAAAATATATATGCATTTAATATTGCATATACAAAAGGAGATGCGTTTACATAAAAACAAATAATTGTAGACAGAGAATGAGCATTGTGAAGTAAAAAGATTGGCTTCAAAATATGTAAGAGACGAAATATGGCAATAAGGAAAAAAGGTATGTAAAACAAAAATGAATAACTCACTTTCAATTGCCACTTTGTCATGAGCCATTGATAAAATAATACAAATTCTGACCGGAACATCATGAAACTGTCCGTTAGAAGAGGTGTCTGCTGTAATGATGTGTTCGTTAGCAGTGGTTCTACTGTATCTACTTAAAATTTCAGCTCGGATTAGCACTTAAAAATCATTCGAATTCCTAGGTGGAGGAGAGGTTAATGTTGCAAGTACTCCAGCCCCAAGGTCCCGGGTTCGAATCCCGGCTAACTGGATTTTTCCGGTTACAGAATGGTAGTAGTAGTACTATTAAAAATGCTTAGATAGGTGAGGTCATTTCGCACGTGGACTCCCTCCGAGAATTGAACCCAGGACCTCTTTCACTGAGGTCGAACTCGCTGCCCACATGGGAGCCCGGATAGAGAATGGTAGTTTGTACTTGTCTTCATAAAGGTTAATTGTAAGAGTAGTCTCTATAGACTTAAATTCGACTAATCAATACATTATTATTACTATCTTTCAGCAGTAGATGTCCAGCAAACCTTTTTCACGCAGTAATATCATCCTCGACTCAGGAAGGTTATCAATAGAATATTCTCGTGCTTCCACTATAAGATGCGCTGCTGAATTAGTGTATTCTTCTAATGGAATATCCATGTCTGCGATAAAATATGCGTCTTCTTTATGAGTTAGTTCTAAAAGCAAATTTAAAAAGAATGCGTAGGAAACGTCGAAGGCGAAGTGGTGCAGCGTATGATTGGCGACCTCACATGGCCGTCCTTGGAAAGCGCCAGTCATCCTTGAATCACTACATTCTCTTTCTCATTTTATCCCGCCATTTTATTCCATAGAATCCTAACACGTGCTATCAGAATATATTGGAGTGGGCATCTTTTTCCATTGGAACATATCGTTGATGCAACAACAAATTTTATATATGGCCATTAAAATCAATGTTTGGGGCAGTCAAGCTGAAACGAGAGCAAGCGACATTGTGGAGCAACATTGTGTCAATTATCTGACAATGAAAAATCTCGACGAATAGCCGCGCTCGCCGATGACGCGTAACAATGGCTTTTTAAGGACAATGAGCGAATGCCGGGAACTCGTTGAATTCCATACGCATAATAGCATTTGCATACATCGATTGGTTCTATTATCCATGAAAACTGTATCCGTGATGCTCTATTTTGGAGTTTCTTGGGATTTCCCCTTTCAGGTCACTTAAACAGCTTCGGTAGGATTTATTCCGCATTCATGGTATAACATATTTTTTTGGATCTTGGATGGATTTTGAACTTTTAACTATCTTATGCAGTTTCTTATATTTACCATTGCAGTAAATGGGCATCTCTTTGAAGGTAATTGAATTCTTTTCCTTATCTCCTTCCCACTATGGGGAATGCATATCCATAGACAAATCAGACTCAAATCAATATCCATTAGCAGTTTCTCTCGTAATGCATATTGCATCTGTACTTGTAATTTCTCTTAAAAATTCCTCAAATAATCCTCACTTTGGTAAGGGTAACCTTACTTAATTAATTATTCTTATATCGCATAAATTTTGTGCTTACTCTCGCTTGAAATATTATTACTGATATTACCCTTCCCCAAAAATATTTATCTTGCCAATTTTAATATTGTAATTAGATAACTATAAAATTCATTGAAGATTATGATATTAAAACTCTAAATGTTTCATCGGTATGATGAGTGAAATAAGTGTAGATGATGTTGTGAACAATGTGGTACTTATTTGATCAATGTTAGAAAATATTATTTCAATTTATACACCAAGAAATTTTTATTTGTAAACTTGGGTTAAGCTTTTGATAATGACTAAGCTGCAATTTATTTCTTACTTAAATTATCATTATAATCATTATCATTCACCATATTATTTTTAATATGCCAATTACTGCCACCTACTCTAGCGTCAAATGTATAATAATAATAATTATTATAGTAATAATAATACAAACATGCACCGTCCTTCAAATATAAGTAATTTAAATCGCTTCGAATGCTGAGGTCACTTGGCACAAATTAGTTCTCACTGAGAACCGAACCCGGGACTTCTATATCCGAAGGCGAGCGCGCCACTCCTAGCTATCCAGGAGCCCTATTCTTAGCGACAATGAAAAATGTCATTATCAATCATTCTCATACCGCATACATGTTATGCTATTAACGTACTTTTCTCTACATTAAGTACATTTACTCGACATCTCATGGAATTAAGACGCCATGCTTATGGACTTGATATCCGGGAGCACTTCGCCGCCTGTAATACTCAAGGATATTTGCGCATTTCCTCAGGAGAAATCGGGAAGTTTATCGAACGTTGAACTTAATCTGGAATTCCGCAAAGTATTAAAGGGCGTAAATTCCATGCATTTGAATCACTTCAAGAATACTAAGAATTGTAACCGTGAACAAAAGAACTTGATTTATTCTGTACTCAGATACGGAAAGAGACGAAAATATTCGAAACGGAGAACAAATTTGAAAATGTTTCCTTCCCTGGGGCTAAACTCGGGGTCTTGACCGAGGATTTTTATTCAAATTTCAGATAATTTGTCATTTTGGTCCTTTTACCGCTCTCAGGGCTACTAATTTAGTTTTTCACTCTTTGCGAAGGTATTCTATAAAACGTGTTCTTAAATGTTTCAAGGTCCATATAATGCCCGAAGGGGTCCTTATGATTCAGGTCTTTTAAATCAGCTGACTTCGAAATGAAATTCATGCAAACCACTTCCGCTTTTGGGCTGAATTTTGACGCATAAAATGGAAATTAAAAGTGGAATGTTGACTGGAAAGCATGAATGAATCTATAACGTCTTTATTTTGGGCGTAATTGAGACTTTAAAGTCTCATTTAATCCATCGTCAATTTGAAATACATCTAATTATTAAATGATGATGAAAGATAATTTAAATCAATAGAGGATACGATAAATTTATTTTTTGGATTTAATTAACAAAAGTGAGGAAAAAAATATATTCACAACAAGAAACAAAATGGCAGCATTCAAAGTAGTGATACATATATGGTATACGTTCTTGTGATCTACACGTAATCTATCTTCAGGAATATTTATCATATCATTTGGTTTTCTCTGCTTCATTCCGATAAAGGGAGATTTAATCGTAAAATTTGTCGTGAAACGGAAAATTCATTCATTCATTCATGTCAATGAATTTAGGTTTAAAAACCTAAATTCATTGACAGAAAGTTACTCATTCATAACCTTTTATTCCTTATGGAGTTATTTTCCAATGTAAACTAATGAGAAAGAGGATAAAATGAACAAAAATTCGAATTCAACAATGTAATTAGCCATCATGGAGACAAGGTTCGACAGCAATGAATTTTGACGGTATTCTTTGTCAGCGTTTGCGTCAATCGGAATATATAATCAATGATAAAAATAAGAATAAAATGTGATGTGGTGTAAAATAATTAAAATTTCTCCGTGGTTACTTTGGATAATTTCCCTGTATTGACTGATTAAGCTGCCATTGCGTCAAATGCAGGAAGTTCAAATAACCCTAAATAACCAGTTGTAATCATTTCCTACAATTTTTTAATATCATACATAATTTCTGTTAGTGTCAGATGGAATTTCTTTTTTATTCAGTGTGCATACGTATACAGTCACAGTAATTTCACATAACGTTTAAGCTTAGTCCCTGTTACAATTCCTTCCGTTATATGCTCAATATATAAGGTTCTCGTAACATATTTAAAATAATATTTTACCACTCAGGATTGCTATAAACTGATACTCTCTTAAATCATGTATCGTCATAGATCTGTTCGTGGCTGTTAAAAACCAAAATCACTTTATATGGCTTTAGTAATTTCAGTTTTAATGTTAACATTGACTGCATTTAATTTCCACAAATGAAATTCCGAAAGATTTTACATTTTCGTAAACTCAAAATGGCGGAAGAATCTACCGATATGACTTGAAAACAGAAAACTAAATGTTATAAAATGCCAACCAATATTACATTCCGTCTTCCACGAAGACATTTCTGGAAATAGAAATAATTTCCAATGCTAAATATCAGGAAAAAAGGCTCATAAAACTCGGATCGAAAATCCCCTTACTCGGTTCGGTCATTAAAACTCAAGTTTGTATATTGAATATCGGGAAATTTTTGTCATCTTGAATATTGAAACATGTATGTGATCTTGATTAAGTCACTTCAATCTACTACGTTGAAATCGAATCCCTTTTCATTGCTATTTATAGTTATTTAAAACTTTGAGGATGCCGCTTGACGACTGGAGAATTCATCAGCCTTCAATAGCTTTTTTATTCCTCTATGTACTTGCCAAGTCGTTTCAGCCCTACCCTACTTATTTATTTATGTTTTATAATTAAAAATAGGCATCTAGCCAGGTGGCGGCCATTTGATGGGCAAAGAGAAAAGTAATGTATTGCCATAGTTTCGTTCGTGATTGAAAATCACCAAATATGGCTTATGTATTTTCTTTTTTATTCCTTCAGATTGACATTAATATAATTTAGCGAAATGAAACTCGTAAAGAATTTGGTATTCCGCAAAATGGCGGAAGACTTGGGAACAGTAACTACTACTGGAAAGCTACTTGCGTTCTTAAATAAAAAAAATGCCATTTTAATTACAGCAAAGACACTGATTTTCATTCTTGCGAAGTGATTGTGATTGATTCTTTCGTCCTGTACATTCCACACATTTATTCTGAATAATAATTAATTTTATCAGCTTCAAGAGCAAGTTTCCTTCAAGAAGTGTGTTAGCACTTTCGAAGTCGTCCGATACCATTTCATCAACAAAATCAATCAATTTTTTTGAGATTATAATAATCGACTACATTAATGATTGCACAGTATATAGGTACGTTTATATTTGCATACCATGCTAATCACTTCCCTATATGTATTCATTTATTCATCTGGCGTCCATAGCTTCCGCGCAAACCACGCCTCAAGTAGTTCTTTCCTTTTCCTGCTTTTTTAAAAATCACATCTTTCCAAAGGTGACAAGACTTTCTTTTCTAAAGAACACTTAATGGAGTAGGAAATTTATCGTCATTTTGGGCAGATAGTATATAATATCGGATTTAGATTTATACATATGTCACAGGACTTTCTAAATAGAGTTACATCCTTGCATAAAACACACAGTATATGGTTTTAATACAAAAAAGATTTATTTATTATATTTTTTCGAATTTTTTCTATGGCGTGGATTGGGAGCGAAATTTGCGGAGAAGATAAAATCGAAGCATTACCAAAATAGGCAGTATTTGCGAATCGCAGAGTTTTAGTGGTATGTAAAAATTCAAATTGCGATAAACAGTAAATAAAAAATTATTGTAATGCAATACCATTCGAGTTGGAAGTAAGCTGGCTATATGTAATGAGACTTTTAGAATTTCCATCACCAATTACGTTCATCGGGCTCAGATTTTAGTCCTCAAAGTCTTTGGGGAAATTTCATCGCATCTAATTATTGACGATGTTCTTAAATGATAAAAAAAATTTGTATGATCTGAAAGGAAACACTCATTTGAAATTGAGTTAAATCGGGAAAAACTTATTCCGAAGGATTTTTAATTAGTTTGATCGAAGTACGGCCTTACCGCAACAGATTTCTATCCACTCCCAGAAGGATAGGAAGTAGCCTATTTACTATAATTCTAATTCCGAGAAGAAATATTTCCACTAAAAACACCTATTGCTACACGCCAATAGGCTGCTCACTTATAATCGTTATGAGGATGTTTAGATGAGAATCGATTACAAAAATGTCTCAGAAAAACTTTCCTTCTTACAATTACTTCATCTATTTCATCAGAGTAATTTTTTCAACTCTGAGTCACGTAGGAGTTTTTTTATTTATTTGTTTATATTTGAATACGTAATATATCCGAGACAAATATTATGAAATTGCTTTGTGATTCAATTTCTTTAGCTCAAAGCGCCTTCACAGGTGCTTTTCTATTTCTTTTCCGAGAAAATTCAAATACCGCAACGCTGCTGGTATTTTTAATTTCTTAATGTACGAGTTTACTCGTAGCTTTAAAGATAGTAGTTGGAATGGTGCGCTAAAACATTGCCACAATTGCCATTAATTTTGTTCGTCCGAAATTTATCTGATAATGGGACCGATATTTCCGTTTAAGGAATGACAGCTTTGTTTGTATGTCGAAACCTTCTACCTTTCTTCTCGTTGCTGGAAAATGCTTACAATCTGGAAACACCCAGCATATAGTGCTTGCCGAATCCCTGTTTTTTCACAATCCCAGGATTAAGAAATCAAAAAATTGTCGATCCTGAATTTTTCCGGGTTAGAAATCTTGTGTCCACCTTTAACGGTAAAATTATTTATTTTAATTTACAAATTTCTAACGGATATCCAGCTTTAACTTCCGTTAAAATCTCTCAAAAATTAAACAGGATTTAAATAAAAGACGAAAACCTTTAATGCTCTTACATTTAATTAAAAGAGCTCCAAGTAGCCATGTGGGTAAGGCGTTCAATTTCGGCGGAAGCGTGTTCGAACCCCGGTGGGGGCTAAGATATTTACCCAGCATCGAAACAATTGGGAAGCTAGTAATTTAAGAGGTAGCGGGTGTGAGAGTCGATGACCAATTGTCACCCACAATGAATACCGCTGGCTTAGGCCAAATCCCACATAGGGATTTCGCGCCGTGGACCTCACTTTTACTTAATTGCAAAATTTTCTAAAATACTGCCACAATACTAATTAAGAAAATATAAAATTTAGCGCAATTCATTTCCCTATACATCACGAAACCTTATAAATAATTCATTTTTATAATCACCGTAAGTTCCTGTCTTTTGTCGGACCTCCAAGGATAGAGATATTTTTCTGCATCTAGGAAACATTAAAGGGTGCGCTTCCTGTAACTTCGCAAGAGAAGCGAATCCTAAGGTCAAATGGGCAGTGAAATACCCACACTTTTCATTTCCGAGTTGTATCTGAAGTGAAGGAGAGGCTTAGTGTTTGGTGCGATTGGAGCTGAGGACTCTTAAACAGTTCCATGTAACTCACGTCCTCGAGACTATTTCTTAATCTCAACATATGACAAACTGGGATATCCCTGGATTTGTGTTTCCCGAGATGTAAGAAACTCATTTCATTTCCGTGACGATATGATGGACTGATTTAGAAAAGGCTCAGCGAGCACATATTTCAGATTTGAGTGAATATTTGTTTATGAAAACATGAGAATGGAATCCTTCGTAAGATGCTGAATTTATATACGGACAGAGCTAATAATCTCCATTTTCGAAGTATGGGTATTGCAGGAAGAACAGGAGACTAGTTAGAAAAATCATTTTTCCAATCGGAAGGTAATTTATTTCCCATGCAGATTAATTTTTCGTCGATATAATTGAGCTGAGTTAACTAAACATGTGTATACGTATATAAATAAATACTATAACGTGATTAATATATATCGAGGAGCAATGAAGAACGCAGGAATTTGGATAGAGCACTAGAATGAATGAAAAAAATAGATTTGTATGTAGGGATAACGTGAAAATATTATTGTCATAAAATTGAAGGTAGTATTTAGTAAGCCTGTTCACCTTTTATATTTTATTTTATTCAATATATAACCGTCATTTGATCTTCAGTTTTGGTGATGGTGATACGATATTCGCCGAAACTGGTAAACATGTTCATTTTTCTCGTGAATTTTGTACAAGTGTCTAAATTAAGAATTCTTCATTCTTTTTCTTCTTGAAATTCTCCATATTTGTAACTTTTGCTTGTGAGATAGAGCATAGGCCCTCTTGAGAAATAAAACTTACTATTATCAATTGTAAAAGTCGAAGTCTGCTAAGCTTTATTCTTTATAAATATCAAAGTCATACCCTAAAAGAGAGGGCGATGAAATTGCGATAAAAACACCATGAGTGGAATGAGAATGGCATATCGTGCGGAAGATAGTTTTTACTTAATATAAAGATTGGTCATCGGAAAGTGCGCTCCATGGAAAGGGCTGCCATTCTTAGCATCAATCAAAGAAAACAGTCTGTCAACAGAATATTTGAAACGCCGGCTGATTAGACTATCCTGAAAACTCGTAATTAAAGTCATTAAATTAATTAGCTATTTGGGGTAAAGATTTTGCTTTAGGCATTTTTACATATTCGAAAATTCTTTGCATATTTAATTCGGTCACCATTTTAGATGTCAGGGTAAAGGCAAACGGGTGATTGAGTTAATGTCAAGAAGAAAGGCATTTAGTTTTAGAGAGGGAATGACAATTTCGCTCTCAAATGCAAAATCTAGGCCACGGTCATCCGAGTATCCGCTCCTTTTGATCAAACAGATATCAATTCACCCTTCAAAAACTCTACTTTCTAAATCCCAGAGGTGTATAAATTATTCCAGGACTGAGCCTATTTATGAAGCGCTTTCGAATCTTTGAAACCAACGCTGACAAGTACGCCAGCGGAAGAAAATGTCCGCCAATTTAATGTTTCAATGCGACCAAAGATTGTCCCAGCGCATTTTATGAAAAACCTATTTCCATCGTCATTAGACAGCTATTTTTAGGATTTTTCCAACATTTTTTCAGCACTATTTCTGAGAAATATCTTTAATAAAAATACTATCAGCTCGTGAACCGTTAATGGTAAAATTCCCCGCGAACTGTGTAGTATACTTATGAAAGAAAACTATTACCGTGTTTCGGAAGACGTGGGATGGTAGACAGGAGTATGGTAACTTCGCTAATCACTCCATGGAGTGATCAGTAAAGTATTTATCCATTTAAAATGTTACGAAAAGTTTATTTTATAAATTAAATTCGATAAATAGGGTATATTACTCCGAATGGGTTTTTATCTTGCAACCAGTGATTCGCTACCGTTTCATATTTCCCATTTTACTTCAAGTATTTAAAATTATTTCCTTTATTTAACTTCTGATATTATATAGTGATTAGTATTCCTATTATCGACTATGGACTTCGGCTCCAAATATGAAATTTTGATGCGATGAAAATTTGAATTTTCGATAACCTGCGACATTGAACTAAGATGCGTGACTCTTTTCTTACAAATATGACTAGTATATTCAATTCTGGTCCTATCCTCTCCGTCGAGAATCAATGGGCTATTTAGCAAGTATATTTATACGAGTAAAAGTTGCTTCATTCAGCAATCTTAGGTGTGAAATATTTCCACTGATCTGTAAATCCAAATCAATTTACAAAGCTCAGTCTCACAGTAGAATATTGTCATGCGCATTAGATTACCTCATCTTAGAGGTCCCAACTTTGTGGAGGACCCTCTAAAGGACCGCTAAGGAAAGTTGCAAGGGATATCGGAAGTAATTTAAATAGCATTAAAAACGATTCAAGAATAACTATGACCCAAAATGGGCATTTTTTTCTCATCGACTGAATAGATAAGATCCTTGTGATGTCTAGCCATCAGAGGGCCTTTAAACAATTCCAAAGAGCATTTAAAACAGCTAGAAATTATATTGATTCAAAAATGATAAATGAGAATTATTCCATGATCCAATGGTAAAAGTATATTTTTCCCGCATAGTACCAAATTAACCAAATTAATTAAATGTATATTTATCGATATACGTACTAATATCACATGAAGTAGATTTAGGCATCGTTTTAGATTCGACGAGCTCGGAAAATTCTAAGATTAGGATCACGCGAACTTGCCCCCAGAATTGATAATAACCGCATAAATTTTCCAAAACGGCACATTCCTTGTTCCGTAAAGTGTTTTTTCAAGTGAGGAAGCCTTGGCAAAGCTGTTGTCATTTTTGGAAAAATACTGCATAATGCGTTTACCGCCCCTGAGGATGGAGATATAGTCTCTGAAATGCCCATTGGGTGTTTCCCAGAAGGTCAGTAATCCTCGGCTTCCTTCTTTCAAAAAACTGGACCGACATTCACCGACGCATTCGGCGATTGGAGAGTCTTTCGAACCTCTTATTCATTAACAGCCGAGTTCCAATTTCTTTTCTTTTGTAAACAAAATCATTGAAAAGAAGAATAGATAGGTATGTGCACGAGAATCACAAAGAATCCAATATAAGTGGGGAAAGTAAGTGCAATCGAATCAATTTATCAGAAATTCGAGGAAATGAGTGTTGTAATGAGCACGTGTTATGTGAGGCTGAGGTGTGGGTGTTTACAAGGACATGCCACGCCCCCAATCACCTTCGAAATATTCAGCGATTTTCATTTTTACGGTACTCATCTCTTCCGGATCCATCGTAGACGACCTTCCTTTATTTCCCTTTGCGAAATGCAGCCAAATTATCGAGAGGAACCGAAACGGAAAGCAAATATGTGTCATCAATCGATGGTCATGCCTTTTCCTATTAACGAATGGAACATCAACCGAGAAAAGGTCCGAAGTAGTTAAAGGAAAGGAGCTTTGTTTTATTTTATTATTGTTTTCGTAATTTCGTTATAGCACTGCTTTTGCAATTTGCAAGTCATACATAATTTTCTATTATATCTTTTAGCTTGTACTATCAGTAGGTTTGCGCAGGTTTTTCACACCCCCCTTCTTTGTGGGTGTTTTCCTGCAGTGGATTTTTTCCCCTAAGATATCACCTTAGGTTATTTTCACATCCACTCCTTCTAAAGTTTTCCTCTCTATTTCTACTCACCTACAAAAAAATTTTTATGTGTATAATTTCATTGACGAAAGGTTAGATGGAAGAAGAGACTTTTCAGTCTCAATCTCGCCTTAATAAAGACCTTATGAGACCTTTAATCTACACTTCCGGAATATACAAATTCCATCATAAAATTTCACCTCTCTCCACAAGTTTATATATTTATTTATACTTGTGGAACATGGCTAGAGTTTGTATCCCCTATAGATATATGAATAAATGTATAGGTATATAGGTATATCCGGAGAATTAGCTGTGTATAATAGATATTTATGTATATATGCCAATGCCATATCGCGGGATGCTGATATTACCTATGCAATGAAGTCAAGAGAATATAGAGTAAGATAGTGAATGGAGGCGATAAATTATTAGTTAACCCACATTTATTTAGTTCGGAGGTTCAATTCAGGAAAACATGAGGAAGAGAGCGCCTCTACCGCACTCGCCACAATTAGTATTGATTTTCACGAATTCACCAACGTCACTAGTGTATAATATTTCAGGAAATCCTTTGGAGTTCGTTAGTCATTATAGATGCTGGGGAGTTACCCTCATTGACAGTTTTTCCTTCAAAGAGAATATTCGAAGTGTCATAGGTAGGGCGAATCGGATGCAAAAATTAGCGAGTAGAATACTTAGGGGATGCTAATCGAGAGCAAAAAAACAGCGTATTTTTCCTTATTTTGATCTCTCCTAGATTATTGCTGTACGATTTGGGATCCTTACGAGCTGGGATTAATCTCCGATCTGGAGATGATTCAACATAGAGCAACTAGGTTTGCTAATTGAGATTTCAGATTCGACAGCAGTGTTTCCGCTTTGATTGAGTCCCCCGGATTCGCTGAAGGACAGAATACTTGATTACCCACGGAAGTTATTCGTAAAATTTATCAACCCGGATCTCGTCGATGAGATAGCTGATTTTCTTACTCCAGTTAACAACGTCCGAGAGCTCCGAGAGAAAACGATATAGTCTCACAAGGAATTAATCGTCAGATACCAACTTTTGGTCATTTTTTTCTGCGGAGCATTAAAGAATATAATAGCAGCTAGAATCAGATAGGGATGTCGGGGTTTATGAACCACTGTCACACGCCTTTGGTAGCTTGCAAGGTCTTTATGTAAATGTAGTATCGCTCGCCGAATGACGAAGCCAAAAACCAATCAATTTCTCTGATTGACCTCTAGATCGGCCGAGGATAGGAAGACTTCTTCAGAGAACATATTGATTCTGAATTATTTTATAAAATATAATACAAGTTCAAAATGAAACATTAATCATACTATGCTTCTCCCAAATTTCATTTAAAATAGTCCATATTTAGTATAAAAAAATTTCCTAATCGGTATAAAGACATTTACCCGAAAAATGTACTTGTCGAACAAAACTCACTGTAAATACGACATTTTTTAACTCCCTGAAAAAGTTTTATATAGTATTAATGCGCAGTAATCATACTACGTTTCTTCCAAATTTCATCGAAATACGTCCATATTTAGTATAGAAAAAATCCCAATCGGTATAACGGCTTACATTTACCCAAATATTGAACATGATAGAAATATTCCACAAGAAAATTTTGCCTTCGATAGCCAAGGAAGATAGACTTCAAGATCAGGTGAGGTTTGTGTCTAAACTCAGCATTTTAATCTTCAGCGGAAGGAGGGAAGATAAGGCTGTTTGAGATTCTAGATTTCTTTGAAATGGTTTCCATTATCTCTAAGGCGTCCATTTTCTTTCCGATTCAAATCTCCATCCCTTTGAATACCCCAATCCGACGGTCTTTCTCAAGAATTTCTAATTTTCGACCAGAATACCGATTCACGAGTAAAATAAGATTAAAAGTAGCGGATGCATTTACTGTTAATACGTGTACGACTCAAGGCGTATTTCCGGAAGAAAATATAGTTATTTCCGGGCAAATTAATTGTGTAAGGTGGCTCCCGGATATCCATATTGGCATTGCGTTCGACTTAGTAAGTGGTCCCACGTTCGATTCCCGGTGGGAGCGAAATATCCTCATCTGTCGAAGCAATTTTAGCGATTCTACTTCTACGTTTGGCTGGTACTACCATTGTCTACTGCTAAATTATAATTCCCAAGCGTTAAAATTTCGGTCAAATCCCACACTTCGCCCCATTAGAAATCACGATAAATCGTCGATGCAGAATGTTCCACAATCGACACTGATTGCAAATGGAGAAAGATCCGTCATTTCCGCGTCGCACTGGAATTGTCCATTGAGAAGCAGTTTCAAAAGCGCGTCCTCGAGTAATGAAACGGTCGACGGAATATAGTGTGTCGAGAGCCCCTTTCGCTTGTCCTTGTCCTTCCACTTGGCGTTACACTTTCACTGAAAAAAAGAACTAAGATTGGTGGGCGTGAAGGCCTTGACCTTGAGAAGGGCACCGGAAGCCATTCCACGGAGCGGAAAAAGAGGCGTGTGCGAGTATCGCCAGGCATTTGTTTCCATCGCTAATCACTTGGGTGCATCTCTCGAATAAACCTTTACTTCATTTCCCTCTTCGATTCAAATTTCCTTTCTTATGAACGTGCGGATACCCACGTTAAGTTTTACCTCATTTTCAGGTGTTTTACAAACGAAACATTTATATATATTCGATTTTAATAATTGGTCATTATATGTAAGCGTATTTGAGTAGATCATCGGTGTATTCCTTCGAGAACAGTTAATAGTATCGTATATGTCTTAGGACGGGAAGTTTTACAAGATAAACGCAAAGGTATACGAAAATACTGCACAAAAGGAAGTAAGCATATTTAAATTTCATAAAAATGCATTTTTAAAGTATGTATAAAATATTGATGTAGAAATATTCGTTTTAATAAATATTTAGCAGAAGAACAGTCGCAAAGAGTGGGTTTATAAGGGAAAAGAGAAAATCCCAAATTGCATCAAATATCAAAAGGTGAAAGATATAAGAAAATGATACCATAAGTAAACTATATCCGAAACAAGTAATTAATGGACCCAAAATATTAATAACACAAAAACAGAAATGAAAGTGTAGCAAAATCAGAGACATTTTCCTTTTAAACGGCGATTATTACCAGGAAGTATGAAGAGTCCGACTGCATAAAGTAATGAATAATATAGAAAAATTAATAAATAATACTGAAAAATTCATGATATTAAATACATCCGGAGCAAGTAATTAATGGTCTCAAATATGAATTACACAAAAGCAGAAATGAAAGTGTAGCAAAATCACAGATATTTCATTACTCAACTAAAAAAAATATTAAAAATATCTTACTTTACCTAACAGATCCATGGAGGCTGCTTCAGTAAGATTATATATGCAGTAAAACCCGTCCACTTAAGAAGCCATTATGCTAAGTACGCGGTTGTCTCATAGTTCCGGTTCGTACCCCACATTGCAAAGATACAGCTTAAGCAGCTCTCCTATCCGCTTATGATAGAATTTTTCCCGTCTCCAGATACATTACAACCAGAGACAGCCTATCCCCCGCCTCGAAAAATGGCCAAAAATTTTTACAATATCTGTATCTCTTTCCTACTCTGATTGTATTGTCTTTAAGGTGGTTTCTATTGACTCTTTTGTAAGGAATGACCAATTTTGTTAGAGGAAAATAAAGATATCGCGAAGCAGAGCAATCTGTATTCCACTGTCAGAGCCGATGCCGAGATGGAGTGAAATCTTTCCCTTCATTTTTTATTACTCATAGCAGAACGTTAGATTAAAAAATCGCTTGGCGGTGTTTCCTTTCGTCGCATCTCAAGTTGTAAACATATCAATTAAACCAGAAAAGGAGTGCAGTGTTTTGTTAGAGTTGTCTTTGCGAGATCGTGCTTTGTGTTCGCTTCTCACTACTATCTATAGGGTAATAACTACTTCATTTTAAAGTGAAACTGACCAAAATAACGTGACAAAGGTAGAAGCTCTCATTTGTACGAAAAGCGTACCATTTTTAAATAATATAACGAAAAGGCTACCAGTACTACACATCAATAATTCCTGGGATCTCCAGAGAGTAGGCGTGAGGGTAAGCAAAATAAATACGATAACTTTCCCTTTCTAATTTGAAAGCACTTCTTTAAGAATTAATGAGCCAAATGCCCTTCATTTTGGTTTTCTAATATAAAAGAAATAAAAAGTTGACATCTCTCGGTTATAAAACCATACCGCTTCTAACACGTTTTTCACTCGGTCTCTGAAAAGCTACTTGACTGGAACTTGATAAACTTAAAAAATCATCTCATTCTGCTTATTTAAGTATATGAACTTCGTTCCCAATTCTCAATAATAGATTCAAAGTTTTGAAGTAAAAAAGTTCAGAATTTATATATTAAACGGGTTAAGATGTCCTGATATTTTCGCTTTCATTCCATCCATTCCATTCCAACATTATAGCCGTGAAAGGATTCATTTTGAACTTCAGCTCATTGCTTCCGTATTTGTAAAAAATTGAGGAGTCTGTGTGGAAAACTGCTGAGGTCGTTCGTAATTTTCCAGGAATGAAAGAGGAGCTTTTCTAAGGAGTTATGACAGTTGATAAGATTTGGAAATTTCGTCTCATCCAGCTTCCGGTGCATCTTTCCTCGCAGAGGAATTTTCAGCTCTTTGGAGTTAAATTAAAACCTTTATATAAAGGTTTTAATGAAAGCGAGATTGAGACTGAAAAGTCTCTTCTTCCATCTAACCCGTCGCCAATGATGTTAAAGACAACATAAATAACGTATGTGTAAATAGAAATAGAGTGGAAAACTTTAGGAGTGGATGAAAAAGTAACCTAAGGTATTATCTTAGGAAAAAAGATATACAGCAGCGAAACACCTACAAATAAGGGGGAGTGAAAACCTAGTGATAGTGCAATTTAAAAGATGTAAAGGAAAACTGTGCATAACACTGAATTTATAAAAGAACTACAATGATAAAATTATATAAAGTTAGATCAATAATTAGGCACATCGCAGTCAATCACTTAAAATGAGAAAATAATGGAAATCACAAGGAAATTAACATTTTAAACATACTACAGAAATTTTCAAAAATTAAAAAAGAATACATTAAAATAAATTATATCGAAATGTTTAAATTATATGAGTTTGAGTGCAATATAATGAAATCGGTGTCGTAATTCTTGAAATGGTATCCGCAAACTGAAAAACTAACAATTGAAAGTCAATTGAATAACGATCTAAATTACGATTAAGTGTTTATCGATGAAAATTCAGAGAAAGGATTCTATTAACATCGAATACCATTTCGATTGGACTCTCTTATGACGTAAACGTGGAAAAACCGTCTCTCTCTCCAACGCCCAGAAGAAATATTTGCTTGTGAGTCACTCTTCGCAAATATAGGGATCTGTTTTTCACCTGCACAACTCTCTTCCAAACGTTTTCCTTCCTTTAGTCTTACGATTCATTTCTAAATTATTATTCAAGGAACGATTTGTTTTTGCATCATCCACATCATGCCTTCTTATTTTACGAAGGAGTATAATTTAGTCAATCAAAAAGAAGTCCACTGCTGAATACCTAAATTTATTTAGCAAATAACTTAAATTTTGAATAGCACTGTCATTCAGGTGCAACCAGATAAGGCCGAATATATGCATAATGATATGCCTCCTATTCATTAATTTCATTGGAGGGAAATAGACAGGTAATAAATTAGTGGAAATGTAAATATATAGACATTAAGAAACGAACTACATTACGTGAAAGATAAATGTGAAATTTATTGAAAGATACAGAAGTGCGAAGAAGTGTGAAGAGCTCAATAAATTACCTTTATTTACGAAGCCGACGCTCATACATCGTATTTCATTTATTAACTATTTATTTTCTTTACTATTCCCTCATCGCCTCATTCCTTCTTTAGAATTTACTCTCGAATTTCTTTTGTTATTGGTGTTTTCTGAACTTCCTCTTCCCCTCCACTTTTTCTCTCATCCTCCCTTCTCTCACTTATTTTTTTCATTCCTTTTCACTTATTCATACGTCGTTTCTCCTTTTACTCCACAATTACCGGCCGCTGAATTCCGCAACTCTTTCATTACTTTAACTTGCATTTTATGTCTTCATCCAGAAAACTATGACTGAATTTCATTTGCGGCCTTCTTGAGTATGTGAGCAAATGAGTAGCAAAGAATGTAATTTTTCTTAATAATAATAATAAACGAAATTTACTGGGGCGAAATTGAGACCTGTGAGTCTCTTCCTACATGTAAACCTTCAATTTATCTTCTAGAGTGATAAATCTACAAAAAAGCGCAGAAGATAAATTAGTTAATTTATGCGTTTAAATACATAAGTTAATGCCAAGGAAAAAATACTAGAATTGGAATACACCTGCGAGAATGAGGAATGAGAAAAACCCGGGCAACCTATAGATACTTAGCTAATTTTAATAAGACAGCAGGTTAATACAGATATAATAGGCTAAATAACTATATAGATACACTTTCATATAAGTAAAAAAATACGTCTCCATAAAAATAAACAGAAAAAGAACATTGCGACGAGCAACGTAATTAGCTACTGAAAATTTAAAGTCAGCATCTGTTTAGTCAAAAATTGTATAAGAACGGATGCTGAATTCAATTTACAAGTAATAAGCTATACGAATAAAATTAATTGTTAATCATTTTATTCTATAGTATGGACGATTATTCATAAATATATTATTAATTATTTCTTATTCTATTGCTACATGTAGCCAATTAAGTAAATTTTATGGATTTTATCGTTATTATCTTCCATACATTAATTACCTATCGTAAGTAATTTTTATAGAGGGCTGCGTGACTTTGTTTGTCTTTGTAAATGCTTCCTTAATACATTTTACCTATAAGGTCACTGTCATCAGTGATTCTAAACGGGGAAATAAAAGACGCTGAATGATGAAGATGACCGCACTAATTGGAACTTCCTGGATTCACAAGCAAACAGTTGACAGGCAGTGTAATAAATGAGACGGTGGAATTACTATTTACTCAACGAAAATCGTATTTAGTCGCTACATTATTTTCAGATCACGTTTACCGTTTACTTACTAATATATGTGCATCGGTTTACCATAGGTCCCGTATAGTTGCTGTCCCGCTCTGGAGGTATTTTCCCGGTCAAATTCTGTGTCTCGTTTCGAAGGAAACACTGATATAAAATAAACTAAAGTAGATTCAGAGATACAAAAAGGGAATGTGCCAAATATAATATTAAATGAATCTCCCTTTTTTAAAAGCAGAGTTACAACCTATGTAATTGGTCATTTATAAATTTTCAACCGAAATCACCGTTTAAAGTATTTCCTGAGATCAAACTATGGCTATCTATGATGACTATGCTAACCAAATATTCAAATATATATATAGCAGGAAATTAATCACAGAGGTCATCCTTTTAGGATTCGATTCCGGGACGCTTTCATAAAAGTCGAATGCGCTATCCACTTAGCTATTCGGGAACCCATTCGTAGGTATACTTGCCATAACTGCTCTTTGTACGCTTTAAGTATGAGCAAATTCATTCGAAATTAATGAATGAAACCACTGAATGCAAATATATTCAATTATTTTAGATCTACAATTTAGGCCTACTGGATTTTCCAGATGTATACAGTAATAGATATATACACATTTTAAGCGATTTAACATAAATTGTGAATATTGTGAGGGGCTGAAATCCTGTATAATAATAATAAATCTACAAAAGCGATGAAGTGACCAGAAGTTTGGAAACTAATCGAAATCCCATCCAAACTCAGAGAATATTTTTGGAGAATGGCTTTCCGAAGTGAATATCTTGTTATTCCAGTCATATCTAAAATCTTAGTAATTAACTAATTGCAGTGATTATTATATTATAGAAGATCTGGGGAAAGATATTCAAAAGAAACGCGGATAAGTTTGTCTTAGGTGTACATGACAAACGTAGCGTTGTATTCAAGATGCCAAAGAATTAGTCTGGGAGAAAAAAAGATAATGGGCATCTTATAGGCGTCGTGGGAATTCGTTTCTCAAGGAAAATACAAAACGGAAAATAAGATGCCGGAAGAAAAAAGCGAAAATACTGATTTGTGAATAAAGCTCCCGGAGTATGAAACTACAAATATGTTCAACAATAAAAGGATAGAAAATAACTGTTTGGAGGAGTGAGTTTGTCGGTCATAGAATGTGTTAGGTGTTAGATGAGGTAGTGTGAGACCTTCTTATCAGCTGTGTGAAGGTCCATCAGGAACCTTGAAAATTCTCACATAATAAATAGTAAATACATATATATGCTGTTCCACGACGAAGGATTTAATAACGGTTTATCAGCATTTTATCGATAAATCACGTTTTGTTGTAAATATTTTTCTTATTTACCACCAATAGAATTATTATAATTACAATTTATATAGTTATTCAAATACAACCAGTTACATTTGCTGGATTATAGAAAATTTTAAATATGGTTTGAATAAAAAATTTCAGAGATTTACAAATTTAAATTTACATAAGTAAAAGGAATAATACTGAATGAATATCTTTCTGCAGTAGAAAAAGTACAGGAAGATGTAATGGTATACATGAACGTAGTGCAAGTAAAATAAGTACATATATCGGTAGCAAATTAACTAAAATTTATGCCGTTAATTTGTGATTCAGTTTGCAACTCTGATTTAACTATATTAATAATTAATTTTACATAAAGATTATAAGTTCAATTATATGATCATGTAATTGAGGGTGAATTAATAATGACTTCTTTGATGGAAACAAGAAAGTCGTACCAATTACATCAGTTTTAATAATTATTATCTTTGACGATCACTCCCAAACTTTTCTAAAAAGGAAAATCCTATTAGGCGTGACTCGAACCTAGGATATCTCGGTTTGAACGCTAGTACAATAACCACTTTGAGAATAAGTGTACGCCACCGAAACAAAACTCCAAACCAAAAAGTATTTTTTAAAGTACATATTCATTTGTAAAGTAAAGAAGGTCGGTTTTCTCCGTCGGTAGTTGATTAAATATCCATAGATAAAAGAAGAGGCATCATAAGGATGATACGAGGAAAAACTTTTATTCTTAGCCTTCGGTTCGAAGTTAAATATCAGTTAAGCCATTCCTCGTAGATAGTGTTTAGTCATCGGCGCCTCCGAAGAATGCTCTCGACCTAACTTCGGATTAAAATTAGACATAAAGACTTTCTAAACCGAAATTCCCCGAATGATGAAAGTGCCCACCTTTCGAGATGACATCGGCGTTCGTTACATAACCATCTTATTTTCATTTCACTTTGCGGCGAATGATTTACCCATTTATATAAGGACTATATATTCTCAAACTAAAAATAGAAAGATCTTATGATTAAATTAAAATTAAAAAGCACAATAACACAACTCCTATAAAACCCGAGGATGGCAGAACGACCCGAAGCCGGTCGTGTTATTGGGTATTTGTATATCTGGAAGTGTGTTAGATCTTTCTATTTTTATTTGCGAATGAAAATAATATTCATCTTAAGCAAGTCCCCTTTTTTGCGCTGACATTTAACATACTTTTTGCTAAAATTACAACGCTTACCTTCATCCTAACGAAATTACGGAATATTTGAAGTTATTTGAAAGAAATCATCTGAAATCCTAGTAAACAAACAATACTTACTAATTTTTAGTAAGAATACAACCAATAGAAATTGAAAAGGGTAGAAGCCCTTCTTAAGTTGCACCTAAAATTAAAATAAAAGCAAATGAAAACAAATTGAACGTGCTGATAAAAACGTGACACTGCCACCAGATCAAAACAAATATTTACATAGTGATAACGGGAACAGTAAGTCATGGGAAGAGTACAAAAATACTCATGCTAAACAAGGTTTTATCATTGTAAAAAAATAGAAATTTATGTACAGAAAAAGGGCTTACGGATAGTCTAGTAAACTTCGGCGAAAGCGGTCCCAGGTTCGATTTCCAGTAGAATTCCACGTGTGAAATTACTTCAGCTGTCGAGGCACTTTTAAAGCCATTACTAATTGCGGAAAAGTGCGGAGTCCCAAATGAGAACGTTTGGGCGAAATGGGTTGAAGTTTATCCCAAAATCGCAAACCAAAGATTATGAAAAGTCACTTATATAACGACGATAGGTCTAAAGAGATATTTCGGGGACGATTGAGCAATACAGCGTGGAAACGATGTGTAACGCCCCAAGACGCTCATTCCTGTATTTAAAAGATGCGATAACTCCATCGCTTAAGAAAATATTATTAACACGGCGTCCATGCGGGACTCTTGTTAATAATATATAGGATAAGGTTTACTCACGGAAGATAAGGGAGAATTAGCGAAAACCGTGGCATAAGCGGGATAGCGTCATAACCGGGATGTATAATGCTGGTTGAATTCCTTCATATTTTTGAAGAATGGTCTGTATTTTGAACGAAGTCTTAGTTACATAATTATATAATCACGAAGTAATTCCAGTTAGTTTCCCGTTTTAATGCAGTAAAAAGAGTTAAAGAAGATAAGAAGTTCTACAAACATGTACAAGTGAAAATAAGTATACATTTCGGTAGCATATTAATTAAAATTTATTTCGTTTATGTGCGATTCAGATTGCAACGCTGATTAAATTATATTAACAGTAAATTTTACTTAAAGATTATAATTTCAAATATATGATCATGTTGTTGAGGATAGATTATAAAAAAGAAGAATGACTTTTTTAATGGTAACAAGAAGATCGTGCCAATTATATTAGTTCCCTCCTATCATTCAGTTTTTTATTTGAAATCTTTCAATACCAACAATAAATATCATTTTTTGCTTGATCGAGTATCATTGCTTAGAGATAACCAGGATTAAGACACTTATTGCAATACAGAGAAATATCCATGGGATTTCATTCCCATGTCATCCATCTTTACCGACAAAAAAACTGGAATGCACTATCATTGAAATCTCCTCATCTCCAATTACCTCATTTCTCTAACATAACTTCCATCGATATAAAAACTGAGCGAGACCAGGCGTTAAGAGCTGAACAGTCCCATCAAATCAGGATATAAATGCCTGTGTGAACTACAGAAAAACCAGTGAATAAGGAGCCTTTAAGATAGGATGGTGACCTGAAGATGGCTGAAAATGCCGAAACCGGTAGTGATATTATTTTTCTAAAATTTGGTGGAAGTATATAAGATCTTTTTATTTTTATTTTGTGAATGAAAATGGTATTATTATTAGAGTGCCAAAGATATTTTATAATACGATATAAGTCAAGTCTGAATCATGATAATGTTCTCGATATAGAGAGATTTCTATTTTATGATACGATATAAATTCGGCCCACATTATCTTCTCAATATGGAGAGATTTATTCTCAGTTTGCAGAATCGGCGATTTGAGTTGATTTGATTGGCTGTTGGCCAATTTGCGGTGGAATTCGCGCTAATTCACCGCGTTTAAGCGAAGAAAACATGTTGTGCAAAAACGGAATCGGGCTCGTTTCAAGGAAACATAATTCGAAAGCATTCCTTCGATGAATTAGATTGGGAGTAATGCATTCACGGAGACCGGACACGTGCAATTGTGCTGCCGCCACGCGGATTCCAACAAATACTACATGTGATGGTTTCTCTTCAATTAAAATTCTCCATGAATCACTGCAGAATCATAGAAAGAATCATTAATACCTGTACTAATACAAATAAATGCCTAATTAATGAGGCATTCGTTGTCAAGGATTCTTGAAAAGTATGTCGACCTACTGTCTCGTTATAGAACATGATTAGCAAGGGACATATCGGGAAAGTATTTGGCACGTCTTCCGAACGATGTTCTTATGACTTTGATGTAAATATTTGAAAATGAATCGCATAGTAGATTTGATCTCAAGTAGAGAAAGGTTTAATCTGTTTTACATTCGCAAGATTTACGACTTCGCCTCAAAACTTACAATTCGACTTTTTCTGTAAATCCAGATGAATGAGAAATTACGATGAAATTGTTTAATTGTTTTTTATGACTCAATTTTTTTACGAGTCGAAGCATTTCCGTTTTTACTTCTGTATCTCCACATATTCATGCGAAGTTAAATGCTTTTCCCTTATTACTGGTTGTTTCAGTTGTAGCTAATGTCGATTATTATATTTCGTTTGCTCAATGTTGCTGCAAACCACGATTAATGGAGAGAGTCTATATCTGATCTTTTTGCTACAAAATAAAACTCATGGGATCTGAAGAGAATAAGAATTGATAATATTTCTAGGATCATAGTTTCCACTGTAATATTTTCCTGGATTTTGCGACGATATTGCGAATCTTTGAGGAATTAAATAAAAGATAATACCTTTCTTTGATCTCTGTCTGTAACATGATTTGAGGAGTAACTCTAGTATGAGAAAATGTTTGAGCCAAGTCCAACCTAAAATTGTTTTTATTTTATACAATTATTTACACGGATTATCCGCTAGCTATAAAATTTAATCGTAAATAAACTCAGCCTTTGTTAATCACAAATTAAGACTATGCTGTCTTAGAGTGATGAGTAGTTTATGGTTTCGGACAATCAATTATGTAGTTAAACGACGTAAAATATAAAATCTATGAATCCTCATATGAATGAAGAGTTATTATTTCAGGAAATTTTAATTTCACATATTCTTTCACGAGTTTGGGTGTTAATTGATCTATACTTGGCAGTAAAATCTCCAATATAAGTTTTAATCCGACCATTGATAATGAATTCCATTCACTTCGAATCAGGCGATGCTTTCCTCTTAATTATATCGAACGCATAATATTCCCTCTTTTTCGCCATCTCACGCCAGCCTCCATTTACTGCATCATTATTACGTCAACATTACGTCATCAGCAGTTTTCTATCTGAAGATAAAATGCAATTTAACTATTTCTACCACCTGTTGCCCGCAATTAAGTCATTAAGTCTCCCCTCTATCATTTCAAAAATTATTTATTTCTGTCATTTTACCTTCAGATGTATATTTGTTTTATGAATGTTTTAGGACGTTATCCGATGCCTATCCGCCATTGCTCTCTGCTCATCCTTCTTGCAACTGCTTTTCTCTGATTGCATCTTCTCTTCGATTTATTCTTGGTCTTCCTCTCTTTCTTCTTCCCTAAGAATTCCATTCTCAAGTTTGTTTTGATTATCTCCCGTTTAACTTTTGTTGTACATGACCATGCTATATTAGCTGTTTTTTTAAATTTCATCGACTATTGTGTCTCTCCAGTTATAATTCTGTCAATTTTAATTTAATTTCCCGTCTTGATACCCCTGCAGATCTTATCCACTAATTTTCCTATGTAACACTTCTATATATGTCTCTTCTACACCATGTAATTCTGCAGAACCTATCTTGAATAAACCAATTTCTACAATAGAATTTTTTATTGCAATTATTTTCCTCAAAGGATTGGCATATTCAGAATGTCAATATTAAACCAATCAAGTATGAAGCAAGTATATAAGAACTAAAAAGTATTGTAGAAATTACTCAGATCTTTCTTCAAGATGAATGAGTAGGCATCTTTTGGTTTCTCCTTAATCGACCATATCTCACTCCAAATGAGACAATACTTCTTATGATTTTGTAAGATATCATTTTTGTTTTCATAGGATATACTTTGATCCCATAATAGGTTTTTCAACATCTATATTACCCTTTTCCGTGTAAATTTATTCCTTTAATGGCACCTTCAAGGCCCCCATTCTGAGTAATTTTAGCTCCCAGGCAGTTGTGTTCTTGTCAATAGAGAAATAGAGAAAATCAGCAAATAGAGGAGTTAATCGCATCTACTGCTTGTTTTCTTCTCGAACTCTCTCCATCCATTTGTGGATTCTTCGGGATTTACAAATGTATTCAGCGAATTTTATTTCTTTATAATTCTATCACTTTTTTGTCTATTATCCTGCATTAGAAATACTTTTGCATATGATCGTATTATAATCCATTTTTTTCTCCACAAAACATTTCCTTTTTCAAACCACTGCGTTCCATGCCAAATGGTTTGTTGTTTCTTTCACTTTATATCATTCACCGCCTTTCTCCGGACCCAACGGAGTGGAACGATTTAATCGAATTTCACCTTCGGATTAGTTATTCATCCAAAGTGAACTGCGATTCCAACTATCTTCCATCTTAACACTTATCGTCGCAATCAAAAGGGCTTAGAATTGCGTTAGAAAAACAACATAGGCAAATAACCATATGCCTGAACTCGTAAACATTGGATACTAAAGCAGAAAATTGTTAAAAGGTCCATCTGATGCGTTGATAAAATGCAAACTTAGAATAAAAATTACGAAAAAAGCTATCGAGGCAGCAAAAAATGGAAGGATTCTTAAAAGTGAGGCGACCCATAGATTGCCTAGTGGGTAGTGCGTTCACCGTCGAAAAAAAATATTAATATAGTGGGATGACAGCGATCCAGGAAAGCCAATAAGACGGCGCGGAATTTGATGCGCTAACCACCCGCTATAAATGCCACCTAGAAAGGTAGACTATCAGATCGTCACATTTTTATCTCCTGTTCGATGAAATAAACAAATTTTGCCTTTGTCTACTTTCATAGAACGGGTCTTGTTCGCTTCTAGCATTCAAACACCCTTCTGAAAGATAATTTAATATGTGTATCTTTTTAAATAAATTTTAAAACGTGATTTGTGATGATAAAGAAACGATCGAAACATAAGATTAGAAATAATTCAATGTAAATATGCTTTCAAAGTCGCTGGTACACGTATTTAGCAGGGCTTCACCAGTTAACGCTCAAATAGAGTATACATAGTATAGAGTGTATATATACTTCATCATGAAGAGATTACGTAAATCTTATGACACCGAGTATTCCTTACGGGAGAATGGCTCCCGCTGATCGTACTTGTTCTATCATAAATCAATTTTACTCTACGCTGAATGTCTCAAGAATCAATTATTGTCAACTTTTCTTTCCTATGCAAATGTCGTAACAGCATGCGGCATTTCCCCGTATGTAATAAACACGGTCATAATATTTACGTGGTCTCTTCATGACATTGGACGAAGTATAGTATATATAGTATAGAGTATATCATAGGATAGAGTGATATTGTTTGGAACCTAAGTTCGGAGCGATGGAAATAAACGATTTTCGGTTTAGGTTCAACGATTTTTCGGTTTAAACACCGGCGAGTATGTATCGTTTTTCTGGTTTCGTTTTCCGGTTCTGTTCCGGTTCGACGCCACACGAGAATGCCACCCCTTTAGCAAGCGAATTTGGACCACATATCCTAAGCCATACGGGAAAGAGTGGGAACCGCATGAAAGTGAAATCAAACAGCAGAATTCTGCGCTTAGTTCGGCTATCCATTCCACATCTTCTCATAGATTTGGTCAATGGAAACTCAAGTTTCGTCAAATGGAATTCTTCTGCAGTATGATGGCAGTCAGGTCATGCCTCATTTGTGGGTGGCGGGTTCTTGCTTGATTGCTTTTAAAGCTGTCGAGTTTATCCACGTTTTTCTCGGTATAATATAACCAGGGGGGCAGAGCATTGGATCGGCTATTAGATGATGGAAGTTATCCCATGACCAAACGTCCAACCATTAAGCCCATGATTAATCTTCAGCATTATAATATCTAGCGATCAGCCGTGGCCACGCGTTGGCAATGATTGAAAATTGCCGGAATAGCAGAGTAATTTACTTAAGCAGTGAGTTGTAAAAGTATGGGAAAATTTCTCTTATCTTATCTCTTCAGAGAATCAACTTCATCATACGTGACACCCCACCGTCAAAATCTCCGCCAGTAAATCGGTTTGCGTTGGACCATATTTAAACTACTTCATGCGGATCTCCAAATACAAATATTATTTTTTTAAAATTATTCCTATTCTGCGACTGAATTACGTATCTCAAAATGATAATTCGATGGAAAGCAAACGGCTTCTGAAAACTCGGAATACATTTTTCTAGGCGATTTTTCAGTATGAACAGTAAGAATACAGAAATTAAAGGATTTCCTTACTGTGTAGTGAACTTAAAAGCGAAGACCTAAGGAGTCCAAAAGTGCTCCAAATACAAGAAAGAACATTCTCCCTTCGAAGAAACACCTGCCCCGGCACACACCTGCCGACCACAGTAAATTCGACTCCAGCCAACTCCATATGGAAGCTTCGTCAAGAAGAGAGAAGTTTCTGGAAAAATCGGTTATTTTTCGAGCAACATGGAGCAAAAAGCTCCTCTTCAAAGAGCAATTGTACTCAAACGACCCTCCCCGTTCTTATATATTATTTTTTCAGCCACCAACGAAGATGCCCATCCTCATACTAGGAAATACATAATATAGAGCAGAATTGGGGCATTCATGCCACGTGTGGTCTTTACATTTAATTTAATACCCCGCGAGCCGCCGTGCGGAACTTATATTTTAGTCAATTCCTAATAATAATGCATATGGCATCGGCTGCTCATTATTATGTTATAATTATGTCATTACTCCATTTTCATTATATTTTTATTACTACCTTTTTGTTTTATTTTATTTTTTTTGTATTTTTGCTTATGTATTTTTCGCTTTACTTTGATTTGTGAATTTTGGAAAATTATTTTAATTATTATGTGTTTTCACTGTGTTTTCGCGGGTTTTTTTCGCCCCCCTTCTTGTGTGGGTGTTTTCCCGCACTGTGGGTTTTTTCTCTATCAACCTTCAGTTATAGAGGTTTTTTTCCCCGCAAATCAAATCTTTCTTTTTCGTTTTTTTTCCTTTCTCTTTTTTTATTCTCTTATTATTATTTTGAATCTTTATAGCGATGTAACTTCATACGAGGTTAGGTGGAAGAGAGGCCCACTCGGGCCTAACCTCGCCTAATAAAGGGTTGATTAAATTAAATTAAATTAATAGAAATACACCTTTTTGGAGGAAAGCTAGCTATGTATGTGTTGGATAGATTTAGAAAGGAGGAGAGTGTTACGGAAATGTTTAAAAAATCTGAATAAGAAGCGCTAAGTGAGGGAAGAGAGATTAACAGATTGACGTTTATGTATCTGATATGCACGGGTGAACCATCGTGGAAAGATCTGCTATATAATGCCTCCCTGTTTAATATGCAAAATTATTACAATTTTAAAGGCAGAATAAAGGGCCACAGAAGAGATGTAGGTAAATTCGTTTATACCCAGAAGGACAGTTGAATTTTCATCCCCTTCCCGCGAAAGAAATCTATATCTATAAGGAAATTACTAAAGTAATACCTTAACATTCGAAAGATTTCACGTATTAAGGTTAGTAAAATCAGGTTTTGTGTAAAATTATTATGAAAAAGCTTTGTATCTTTAGTGCATTTTATTTGTCGATAATGGGATGTTGTGTACGCAAAGGCTGTTGTACACCCCATTTGTAAATGAAAAATAACAATTTAATGTAGTAATTTATAGGCAAGGTTAGAAACGAAGTGGCAAGTTACCAGCTGATATATACCAACTTGTAAATCTTTATATATAATATTTTAATAACTTTATCATTTTAATGACATCAAGTGATAAATGCAGTGGATACGTTCTCTTTCTGTTTACTAAATGAATTAACTCGTTTTCTTATAAAAATTCCTATATCTAAAATCCCATATTTAACTATTTGGACAGGCAATATGCAAAACGAGTGGGCTGATGATTCCACAAGTGGCCTTTCTTATGAGCCCGAATGCTAAACGTGGCCTTCCGATAGAAAAGAGGTTCCCTTGGACTAGACAGTCCAGTTCAGAGGTGGGGAATCCGTGGCCTTCAGGTCTAGTGTGGCCTTTTTGGACGTTGATCATGGCTTTTTGGTCAAACAAATACCCATATTTAAATAATTTTGTTTGATAATTACTAATGACGCTGAGTGAAAAATAAAGTGGAAAAGATTGTCTTTCAGTTTGCTCCGAATGAGTCCGAATTCTCATCTAAAATTTCGACGCTAAACTATTTGCACGCAACAACTAATAGAAGATGTGGTTTAAGCGGCCTTTCTTATGCCACTGAATGCTGAATGACCTTCCGATAGAAAAACGTTCCCCACCTCTGGTCTATTCGTGCAGACAAGGATTAATATTTTTCCCCGAAGATGTTTGGATTGAAGCGAAATCTAGGTCGCAGTAGAGTTTTTGAAGATGGAAATGAACAAATTTTTTCATCTTTCCTCTTCACGGACAAATTGTTCTAAGTAATGCCTGAAACGGTTTCATTAGAGTTCTTTTCGAATGAATCCCGAGATAGGTTAGTTTGTTATACTCTTTACGACGTTAAGTGGAAATCGTTTTAAGAAAGAGGGATTAATTATTTCTTCAAACAATATTCGATTATGTTCCCAAATACTCAAATGGGCATTGACTTCGCATTTGACGTAGCGGTGCTAGGTTCGATTCCCGGTGGGGGACACGATCTCAGCTGTCGACTCACTTGTAACGATAATACGAAATTCAAACGAAATACTTTCTTATATTAATAAGTTTTACGCAGTGGATAAAAAGATAATTTATCCTAAAAAAATATGCACATATTAATTTAAGCGGATACTCAAACACTGCGAGATAAATCACGTAAATGAATCACGTAAATAGATGTGTATAAGTACGTACGTCTGCTAAAATTCTTGATCGTTGACTTACTCGTATGATGCATCAGGTGTAAGTTCGCGTGTATATTTAATCATGTCCTGATGAAGACGTACCTTTCAACGAATCCATACGAATAGCTAATCTTAACAGCAGATAAAGCAGTATTGGAAGATCAACTATCTAAACACCCAGGCTCTTGAAACATAAATTCTCGCATTAAACGTGACCCGAGAGAAATCAGAGATTTCGCAAGGAAAAGGATTTCAGGTGAATGCGGAACAGTATTTGTCTTTCTATTTCCGAATGCAATTTTTTAAATTCCAAATCTCTTTTCGAATTTCCTTCCGAGGATCAAAGAGCAGTTCACCTGATTGCTATTAAAAGAGACTAGCGAATTCCCCCAGAAAATTGACAGAATTCAATATGATTTATTCGAGAATATGTATCAATTATGGTATAAAATTATGGCCTCAAATACAGAATGCATGAATTATAAGTATTACTTTAATAGGTCTATGAAAGGAGCCTATATTCCCATTCATATAGAAAAGCACATTATTTAGGATCCATTAATCGTATTCGTCGTCAGCAGGAGGGGTTGGTCACAACTCATAATTTCTGAAAAATTTCCTCTATTATATCACAACTCTCGCTAATTCGAATCGTAAAAGATATACCACGACCAGAATGAGAATCTATATTTAAATTCCCTTCTTTTAGTACACATTTAGAATTCGTAGGGCTAATATTTTTCATTTAATTTTGTAAACGAACTGGAGTCTGCAAGAGACTTGGAATTTTACCTTCATTTCTCTTTGGAGTATATTCAAGCCATCTTGATAGAAATCCAGGTAATTTTAGTATTCTAATGGCCAATTAAAGCCTTCTTATGAATCTTGTAAGTTATTATTTCTTTCTTTCAGGGAAGTGTAGTAAATTATTGTTTGAATTAGTTTCTCAATGCGCTCCTAATACTTTGTGTATCTTTGTAATAAGATAAAACCCATTTAGTGGAGATGGGCTCCTTCTAATCAAACATATTTTGCCTAAATAAAGCACAGTTAACATTAAAAAAAATTCATGTACAGCTATAAAGTTGTACCGAAATGAAGATCCTTTAGAATAAATGATGAATTAATTAAAGATGAATTAGTGTTAATTTTGCGGATGACATTATAATTAGATCATTAAGTCGTTCGGGTGAACACGTTCGTCACAATCATTCATTATGTTTCTCAAAATAGCCCCAAGTACTCCATTTTGTGTAATGCCCCGTAATTTTTGAATGGGTATAAAAACGCTTAATTTGTTATTATTTTTCAGAATTAACAAGATAAGAATCGACAAATTTGCAGTGTGAAATTAATACGTATGATTCATTTCTTTTCCCTTCTTCTTTTCTGATTGTATTTTATACCGATGAATCCAAATATGAGCACTATAAATCATAAAACACGGTAGAGTACAGACAATTAAGTAAGAATGAAAATATTCGCAAGTACTCATATAGTAATACGCGGTTGAATTACACTTAAAGTCTCGAAAAACAAGTTTGTATATTTTAGTTGCATATATATTTATATTATTGGTAAAAGAAAGGTTTTTGGAAGGGTTTCCCTCCCAAAAGATTTGGGCTAATGGCAGCAAATATTAAACATGTAAATTAAATTAAATATATGATATTAAGATTATTAAGTAGAGGCCGTGATTAACTCCATCGAAAGGAAACAATTGTGTCAAAATTATCCGTAAATAATATATGATTAATGGGTTAAATATGAACGTAGTCGAGTAATTTGAATATCACGGGATAACTCTCACAAACAGCTCTAACTGGAGCACACACATCCGAAAAATCTGTGCTAAAGCAATTAGAAAGGTCTTATGAAGCGTAATTTTTTATTTAGTAGGCGCTTTACAAACATCCACATACGGAAAATTACAGGAGAGGCGGGAACAATATACGACTACATACGACATTTCCCTAACCAGAAAAATCCGGTTTTCCGGGATTCGAACCCGGAACCTCGGTGCGCTAGCACGCTAAGCAATCCCCCACAGCGGTGGATAAATTTTAGCCTATAGATAGGATGAAAAGGTTAAAGAGCGATGCTATTTCAGCTTGGTTAGGCACCACCTTGAATACGCGGCAAGTATATGGGATCTAGCTGATGAAACGAGCTCGAGTAAGTGCAGCGCAAAGCGATACGTTTTGTTAAACAAAAGTTTCGGAAAAAAATTGTTGGGAATCTTTGAGAGAAAGGATATTAGAAGCTTGATTGAGACTACTAAATAAATTCAGGGAAAGTATCTTTATAGAGGACGTAATTATTTCCATCAGGAACCCTGAAAAATCTCGCAAGATAAATTTTAATGAGGGATGTGTTATAATGTAAATTTGTATCTTTGAACATAGTATGCATTTTTAATATACCAAATATTGCAACCTGATTTTTAATCTACCTGTAGTGTTAAATGTATAATAATAATAATTACGCGATCCATCTGCTACTATCCGACAAATAGCTTAAAATAAGCTAAATAGAGGCTAATAAAATCGTATTTAGGACTCATTCTTTCCGCGAACAATACTCGATAAGAGCAGACTATAGAAGTAGCTCAAACACTCGGTATTTACACCCCCTGCCACACTCCGAAAGGAGGCTTGCAGGGTATTTATATAGATGTCAGTATGTCAGACTCTCCTCGAACCTTATCACTTGGCCAAATTGCAGCGTAAAATAAATAATTATTACTATGTTAAATCTGCAATTCCCTTCCGCTAATGAGAATCGGATATCTCCCAAAGACACCCCAAAACCAAATTTTTAACCTTCTAATCCACGTGCGTGATCCGGAGCAAAGCAATTCGCATAGTGTTCGCTCACGAAATGGATGCAAATGTTGAAATGCGAAAGGAGAGAAAATAATCGAGATACAATTAAGGAGTTCTGCGTGACAGCGATTACGTAAATCAGATAAACATCTGCTGTTGGGTGTTGTCATAGTGAAAGGACTTGGCCTCGGACTCTTGACTCAGGAATAACTTTTACGAAATTACCTTCCGATGAACCGTTTCGTCGAAAAAGCAGCAAAACGGAGGAGAGATATATTTTTAAAACTCATATTTCTTATCCACAAATTATTCACGAACATATAGCTTCCATGGTAACATTTTCGAGTGCTCATTTCTCAACCGGGGATCAACTGAATGGAACAATTTACCTCAAAAAGTTTTCGAGTCTTCACTCCCTTTCAGCAATGTTTTTATGAATAGAATCAGGAAAAATTAGAAAACTACATTAAATATAATACTGTATATTGTACATCATGTGCAAAAATAAGTGTTAACTGATATTTTTTCATTGGAAAAATATTTATATTTTATTTGTAAATTTGCTTCTAATTTGTTGAAATATTCTTGTTGTTGATTATCATTGTACGGAGAAGAAGATAACATTAAATAAATATTCTGTGTAAAATGAATAAGTATGATACATCTCCTTTTCTTTATTCTTTCCTAATTCTATTTTACGCCGATGAATCCAAATATAAGCACTACAAATCATAAATCACAGTACAGAACCGACTATCAAGCAAGAATAAAAATATTCGCAAGCACTCTTAAATGTACGATTGGAGTACACTTTCAGTCTCGAAAAACAAGTTTGTATTCTAGCTGTATAGATATATTATTTGTATAATGGAGGTTGTTTCGGAGGGGGTTTTCTCCCGACTGGAGTGAATACCAGGAATATTCATTTTTCCATTGCCCCCTTTAATGAGTACCACAGGGCATAAGGCTGTGGCCATGATAATAATATCTAAATAAATTTTTGCCTCTCTAAAATCAGTGAAGGATAAAGTAGTTCACATCTGTTGCTTGGGATTTGAATTTCCCGACGTGCGCTTAATCTGTATATTAACAAGCATACGTATGAGACTTAAGTCGTTAAATAAGGCACAAATGGAATGAATGATTGGATGAATATGAATACTAATGAATAATGGGAACACTTGGAACATACACCTTACAGTCCCGACTTAGTCCCGGTGATTTTCATCTGTTCGGTAAATAAAAATAATTTGGGTGGTCGGCGTTTTGAAAATGGTGATGGCGAAGGGTAAGAAGTTACTCGTTGGCTGCGACAGCTACCAAAAGAATCCTTTGCTATAAAAGACCTTGCAAAGAGATGCGATAAGCGTCGGAATGTACAGGGTGAAAATGTAGAAAAGTGAACTAAATTTCAGGAAGTTACACACAAAGGAAAACTCACTATGTAGAGTCCACAAAAAATTTTGTTATGCGACATACCATAGGTTTCGTTACGGAGTAACATCATCAGGATAACTAGATGATGTTATCCGTATATCCGCATGATTATATGATCGTATAATAAAAGTTTTTGTGGATTCTACATAGCGAGTTTTTCTTGATGTGTGATCATGAGGGATTTCCACTATGTCTCACCTATCTTGATTATTATTGCTTCCGTTCAGTTTCGCGATTTACTTATTCATTTACCGTGGTATACTTAAGTAGTATTAGCTCAATGCATTGTGGTAACATTAATCCCACTCCCATTGGCTACCGAATGCTTTGGAGGGAAAGGGTACCAAGATGAGGAGTGAGGTCGTTTTTCTTTCCTCACTGAGCCAGAATGCCGACTGCAGAACAGCCACGTGAGTGCGGTAAAAAGAACCTTTAATCGAAACCATTCATAGCATTGAATGAGGTATTCGATGAGGGGTGAGCGAAATTTGTACCGTCGAAAATACACATGAGAACGATGAAATATTCAAGGAAGAATCCCAGGGCAAAACGCACTTGGAAAAATTCTGACAGGACCGTGAATCGAACCTCATCAGGAAGTAAAGATCATCTTCAATCACGGAGGCTGGTTTAGCAAACTAATCTATTCTATAAGAACCTAAGGCTATAAACATTACATAAAAACTATACGTATATAAATATATATTAAACTATTACTATATATATTTTAGTTGTCTAAAGCCGCCTCCCTGATAGAGGACGATCCCGAGTTCGATTTCCGGTCCCGTCAGACTTTTTAACGAACTAAGTCCACTTTTCTTTGGGATTTTGCCTGGGTTCACGTCCTCGTGTGCAAAATTGCCCTTTTTCATTCGATGAAGATGAAATGGTCGATTGGAAAGCGGCGATTTATGTAATAAAGGGAAGATGAAGCAATTCATGGACGAATGCCAAGTTCAGGAAAAAGACGGAGTTTTCGATGCGGGAGATAATGCTATAAAAACAAATAGGAACTGCTTTCGGAAGGTTAATATGTAGATTTGCTGCTAAAGCGAATTATCGTCTCTGGAAAAATATCGGTTTTAAATTGATATGAAGCTTCCGAATGAATTTGACAGCATCTGACGACGCTTTGAAAATACGTTTATTTTAAGAGAATCAATCCATGTTTTTCTTTGCGCTAAACTAATTTGGATGAGTGCGATTTCAATGATGACTGAAGATCTGAAGGGAGAAAAATGTTAAGAATCGAAAAAGTCAAAAATTGGTAATTAATCATTAATACATGCTATCATCTTTATATATTATTTCTAAACACCTGTTTTCGGTGACCAGCGCTTTCCTCCCTACACATACCATCGAAACATGTACGAGAAATTAATAATAATAATAATAATAATAATAATAATAATAAAACGTCTTTCTTCGGGCGAGATTGAGACTGAATAGTCTCTTCTTACATCTAATCCTTCGTCGATTTGTAAGAAAGAGATAGCAAAAAAAAGTGCAAGGAAGAAACTTATATTGTGGGCTTAAAAACTAAGGATAGGAAAAATAGCCCACAGCAGGAAAACACCCCAGAAGAGGGTGTGAAAAACCTGCGAAACCTACAGATAGATAAGAAACTGGAATTTATAGAAAAGGCTGGAATCAAAAAGCAAGGAACATACACACCATGTTAAAGAGAAGTTTCCCGATCCTGCTAAAAATAGACCAACAAATGAAAATCTAACATTCTCTCAAAAAAACTGAGTTCAAATTTGGATTTTCCCGTAGTTTCGTTATTAGATGCGTGGACATCGGTATATATTGATACAAACGAGACATATCGAAACGGACAGCGTACTCTATTTTCTCACCCAAATACATTTCAACAAACACTGCAATCACTAAAAACGAATACACAAACACTAAAACATACTTAAAATACACACTTTTGCGATTAAATCAATGACTTTCAATTTATTTGGGCAATATTGTAGCACTGGTAATGGCTATTAGAAAATAATGAAATTTAAGTATATATATATATGAATTTACATATATCCTTAAAAGACAATATCTTTCGGAATCAAATGCGAAGGTCATCAAAATACGGCTGAATACAGATAATATGTCATAAGAAGGTTTATGGCAATAAATAGTGACATCAAATTATGCGATTTCATCACCGCGACGAAATGACGCAACGAATGTACAATTAAATAACCCAATCGTGTTTTAATGCTGGAAAAGAATCACTTTATCCACTCCCACATCATGCTGATGATGCTAATCCGCTAGCGAAACATGTCGCATCAATAAATTCTGTGGGAGTGAACAGAGTGATTCTTTTCCATCATCATGTTGGCCTTTCACGAAGTAACACCTCCGCATATCGAGTTTAATCGTGTTTATATTAGAATCCTTCATTCCATATCCCAGGAAACTGAAGATAATTATCACCTGATTGACGAAAATTGTTGTCCACCACATCCAAAAGAGCTAATTAAAGAATGACTAAAATGATTGACCTTAGAGTGCAGCAAATAGAAGAACGAAGACCTAGGGAATGCCATGTGACTCATTTAAGAGTGAAAGAGATGCGAAATATGTTTCCTGAGCAATGCCAGTTATGTACAGCTGTAATGTAACATTAAATCACACTGTTTCAGTTATAGTGTACCACATTACATCAATAATTCTTACTGTGCGTCTATGAGAGTTTAACCGTTTTATTCTTTGTTCCGGTTTTCGCTCAGCAAAGTACCGAGTTTCGGTTTAGTCCCGGTTTCGCTCATTCTTCGAACCGATTTGAGCCGATTATTTTTCGCTCTGACCATTGTAATATTATATAAAGTAAAACCCGGTTAAGATGCTTTTCAGAGGGCCGAGTGAAAACCGCATTACAAGTAGGATAGCGTCATAACTTTATTTTTATTTAAGTTGAGAAAATATAAGGGGAAGGATTCTCGGCCCTTTACTATTTAAGTAAGTTCTCTACAGTTTAAATAAAAAATGATACTTCAATAATTTTCTTTATATGCCACAGTGTCTAGAAGACCCTCAAAATATTCTCGTGCAATACAGTTTGCCTTTTCGTTGTTTTTTATTTGAAAAATGATCAGCTTCTAAGAAAAAGAGATTCCTTGTTACTTTATTTTTGTACTTTTTGATCTAAAATGAAATAATTTTTACCATAGATACTCCATAATTGAATATCCCCTGATCTATTACTATAGATGGGTGATAAACGATTAGGGCAAAAAATGAATTACGTAACAGCAATGGTGAGAGGCCAACACATCACAGAGCACAATCTCTCCGTGACTACGCTAAACAACCCACAAAATACTCCTTTTCCGGTTTATTCGAAATGATTACAACTTGAGAGGAAAGGGAAAAACCATCAAGTGATAGCAGAGCGTCTTAAGTGGTATTCCTGCCAGGTCATTCATGTGGTAGGGACCGGGAGAAAACAGCGGGCTTGCGTCTTTAACTGGCGACGGGTTTCTCTGTATTACATTATCACATTAGCATGAAAATCAGTGAAGTGTGAACATGGCTATTATGTCCTTTACTTAGTAATTTAATTTCTATCCGATTACTGGATGATGATATTCCGAAAGCAGAGAATAAGTAGCAGCACAAGGAAATTATTCCGTACATCTCAATGCATTAAGTATAAACCGCGAGAAAGAGACGGACTGGAGTTCATTCGTGAATAAAATATGAAAGAAATTGCATTTACATAATAATCGTAATTTATATAATAACATTAACAGAACAATCTCCATTCGCATAATGATGATTTTAAATAAAGAGCAAATTGAAGACAGTAATTTTCACGTCTAAACAAATGAAAAGCATTAATCCGCAGCCATTGTTCCGAAGAACCCTCACGGTTTATTCTACTACAAAACAAATATACAAAGTAAATATGCAGCCAGTTTTTCGCGTCATTCGATAGACTGAAAAATTTTTACATTATCAATGTCGCCATCCTCTCTCCATGTTTCCAAAAGGGTTTTTCATGATTCTCTCCTTTTGAGTGACTAATTTTGTGAGATTAAAAGGAATATATCGTGAAGCAGAATAATCTTTTTCCTTTCGCCGGAGCTGATACAAACCCTAAGACAGTGAAATTTTCAAATCTTTTCTATTAGTTTTGTCTCAAAAAATGTTGTTACATTAAATAGACGCTTATCCTTTCAATCTCAAGTAGTTCTAGTATCATATAATAATGCCAAAACAATGGAAATAATCAGAAAATAAGTGTTTTCGGGCTGTAGTAATGTACGAGATCAATGAGAGCATACAAAAAAGTAATAGAAGGATGAGGAAAATAAATTTCACTGAATACATTTGTGAATCCCGACGAATTCACAAATGGAGAGATTACGAGAGTTTAAGAAGCAAAGAATTTGTAAATGCGTTTATCTTCTCTATTTGCTATTCTTCTCTATTTCTCTATTGACAAGAACACAACTGCCTGGGAGTTAGGAGAGGGAGGGAGGGAGAGAGGGAAAATTGCTTAGAATGGAAGCCTGGAAGGTGCCTTTAAAGGAAGAAATTTGCACGGAAAAAGGGTAATATAGATGTTGAAAAACCTATTAGGGATTAAAAATATGTCAAAACTAGAGAAGAAACGATTATTTATATATCATACGCTTTTTAATGTACGAATAATAATATAAGTATTATCACATGTGGAATGAGATATGTTCGATGAGGGAGAAATCAGGAATGCTTACTCATCCATCTTGAAGAAAGACTCTGAGTAATTTCTACAATATTTCTTTTAATTCTTTTCTACTTACTTAATACTTGATTGGTTGCGATTGACATCCTGAATATGCTAATCCTTTAACGAGACTAGTCGCAATAAAAAATTCTGCAGTGAAAATGAGTACGAGATCAACGCTATCTATCTGATGCTCTCTCCTCCCTGCTGTTAAAATTAACCTCGCTTAATTGTCTACGTGGTAAAAACTGTTTCTCATAGAGTGAAAAATGACCAAAATTAAGGAACTAAGGAATACGCTCTCTTTCTGCGATAAGCTGACAATTCTTCAAAAATATAATGTAAGGCGACCAGCGTAACACAACCCGGTAATAACACTATCCAGCATAAACCGCTGTTTTCGCTCGCTCCTCTGCAATTGTTTTAACTGGATTTCTCCTTATATGTAGGTGAGCACTTAAGGTAATCGCCAAGAGAATAGTTGGCAGGAGCGAAGAAAAATTACGAGAGCGATGTTACGTTGCGCTAGTTATACCTCACCTTGAGTATGTATGCAGTATATAGGCCGAAATGTGTTGTACGCGTATATTAGAAATAGGCTACTACAACGAAAAGCAATACGTTTTTTAAAGAATTGCTACTAAAAATCGGTGAGCGTTAATCGGATGCCTCAGCATTCTTTAGAAGATTCAAAAAAACGCTCAATTCACTTAATAAATGAAGAGTATACATTCGTAGAATATGTAGCCTATGTTATAGGCCCTCCTTGTTTTATAGGTCGTTCCGATACTGCGAGGAAGATCAGAGAAATAGATGCTTGAACCAGTCGATTCAATAGTTCATTTTTTCCGATCAGTGAAATTCATCCGTTAGGAAAGTAGAATGATGGTGCATGCACCTCCCGCCACACACCGGAAGGGTTTCAAAGTACATAAGTAGACATTCCCTCGCAAAACTCCATTTATTTATAAATTCAAGTTAGTAGTAACATTGGAAACATCAAACATTTCCAATCTAAGAGATAATAAACAAGTAACATTAAACTTTAGCAGTAACCATGGAAACATTGAAAATTCCCAATCCAAGAGATAATAAACAAGTAACATTAAACTTTAGCAGTAACCATGGAAACATTGAAAATTCCCAATCCAAGAGATAATAAACAAGTAACATTAAACGTTAGCAGCAACATTGGAAACAACCACTCACAATCCAAGAGATAAACTGATTAATTGGGACTCGAACCCGGGACCATGAATTTCATATGTTTCACACCATTCCCCCATTAAATTCGGTAAAACAAATGCCCTCTTTCAATACCAACATGGAAGAGGACTTTTTATGTCTTCCTTTCACACTATCTACTTACTAAATATGATATTCACTCAATTTTCTGATGTCCATATAAAAAGCGTTTGCCAAACATCATTAACGACCAAAAAAAGTCTTCTGAGACAGAGGATAATTGATGTAAAATATAATTTCGTATTCACTGCTTCCGATCTGTACAATCTTGCTTTTCTTTTTCGAAGAAATGCTTCATTTAAAGCGTTGAATCATTCGAAGGCTGAACCCAGTCGAGTGAAATGACCTTCGGAGGAAATGCAATTGCAGTGATTCGAATGCTTTTCTAAAATAAATATTTCTCTTTCATGAGTCGTCAATTTGTAGTCATAATTTGTCTTTTATCGCTTTTCGGATTCGCTGATTAACACGCTGTATGCCGTATACAGTGAGGGTAAATGACGAATAAAATTCTGTATATGATTCAGTTTTCGGCGAGTTAAAAATGAAATCATTTCAGTGGCTCATTCCCGAAAATACTTTATACAGTAAAACCAGTTTAATAAGGTTTTCGGTGGAAACAGAAAAACCCGTATTAAGCAGGATAGGATTATAATTTGTACAAATTTTTCTTCTTTTATATTAAAAGAAAATAAAAGGTCTTTTGGGTCCTTTACTTTTTAAATGAGTACTTAACGATGCAAAAAGGAAAAGAAATCTTTATTTTCATTTGCTTGCTGTAGATAGCTTTAGAGAATCCGCGAAATATTTTCGTGTAGTGCTTCTTGTTATACTATTTATTAATGGTGTGATTTACGTACAAAAATATCGTCTTCATTTGCTACTTAATTTTCGTAATTTTTCTCTTCACAATTAAGAAATTTTTACCAGAAAGGCAAACAGGGAAGAGTATCTTAATAATTTCAAAAGAACGAATTTCAGTCTATCGACAGAGGCAGAGGATTGCCTAAAGCGGGTTGAAGTGCTACTGGGGAACAATCCGCCTTATAAGCAGGTAACAGAGCGTCTCAAACGGTGTTCATACCATGTGTTTCGTGTGAAATGGATCGGCACCGGGAGAACACGGCCTATTAAGCGCGATAGCATCTTAATCGGAAGTGTCTTAAATGGGATTTACTCTAAGTATTTACTCTAAGTATTTACTCTAAGTATTCACTCTAAGTAAGGCAGCTCAAAAAAGACAATAAAAGAACCAAAATATGGTGAAAGGATTCCATCGGATACCAAGCTCCATTTGTGATATGTAATTCCTATTTTCATGACATTTTATTTTTTCACTTTAATGTGAAATAAACATTTTCCTTTTTACATTCCAACTTTATCAATGAGAGCTAATACTTGAGGAAAGTTTAGAACGCTCTCTGCATGAAAATCGTCTGAAATAACAAAAAGAAACACTCCGCACAATTGTTATAATGATCATTCAATGAAAAGCCACGACTGATTGACAAACACCGATATGACGTAAGAATTACTTATTGCGGATGACAATGAGCGTCTTCCTCACGCGTGTTTACTTGATAAAAATGTGAAAGTGAAAGTTTTAAAGATAATTGTAAGTTGAAAGAGCCCAGAAGGCAATGCTTATAAATAATTATAATCACAAGCGATCGAAATTTTCTAATCGTAATCGAGTGTGGTTTTCCTTCGGTAGTTCTCAAGGACAACGATTACGTTAATTATAGATATTAACTTTGCCTCAATAATTCTTCGTTTATATTTTGAGTAAATATCACATTTATACGCTCATGTTTTTGTAAACAATGAGAAACTGATCATCAACGTAACACAGAGTGACATTGGGAATCTTAAAAATGGGATTTCTTCATTTAAAGCACCTTGCATTTTCACTTTCCCGTGATTCAACTATTTCTAAGGTCTTCTAATCCACATTTTCCAAAAGACAATCGCCATATGATCTGAATGTCTCAAACAATCGAAGAGAATGCGTTTCATAAAGATCCTTCAGCCTCTCCCTCTTCTCTTAGGCCGATGATCTAATTCTGTAACCTTGTCCTCTAACATGCACTTGCTCTTGATTTGCTCTTTTGTTATCAATGCGAGCTGAGAATATTTCATCTCCATAATAAGGTTTTCATTAAAATGTATGTGATTTCCGGATATCCTAACACATGTAAACTTGTGTATGATTTTCTTTATCAGATTTTCAATAAAAACATTGTAAATTTGTTTGCGAATGTAGAAGTTTTCGTTTTCGGGAAAAGGATTCTTATTATAACGATCTCCCGTTAAACGGCAAATAGACATTTAATAAATAGAAAAAATAGACATTTAGTCATACGTCTCCAAATGAATATTTAGAATTTCGTTTGCCAAATTCAGACTCAACTCCGGCGTTAGCTAACAAAACATTTACCCTATTTCCACAAGTATTAATTAATTCATAGAGAACGTTATTTCTTTAAGCTTTTCCTTGAGTTCAACGTTACGTATTCGGTCGTCTATCTAAGCATTAATGTGCATATTTCATAAACGTCTATAAACTTTCGCTGTTCACCTTAACTTGTTCGAGAATATTCCATCACCTCTGGATGACGCTCGGAATAATAAAATATGTTTGCGGTCCCTTTTTACCGAGTTAATACGAAAGACTTTTACTGGGCTAAAGATGTGAATAGCTTTTAAATTGCTAAAAGTTCTCGTTTTTAATTTTAAGTGAATCTATTCTTGATGAAATTAATTTGTGTTTATATTTACTTACCAACGGTTATTCAACCATGTGTAAGAAGGACCTGGACCGTCAGATAACTTCGTATTAAGTGGGATACCGTCTTAAACAGATTATACTGTACATAAAACAATTACAAAATCTACTCTTTAAAACTTTATTGTATCTCTCCAAGATGAGAAAGAAATGAAACTACAACGACTAAATCATACCACATAACTGAAATCTTCCGCAAAATACTCTCAGCATCATCTTCAATGTGTTATGATGCACCTGAAAATGACGCTAAGCATCTAAATCCAGGTCGTGGAATGTTAAAGTTATATGGTATCGTGTAACGGCTGTGATTTTATTTCTTTCTCGTCATATAACAATCACTTTTCAAGGGAACCATCTTGAGTATGGTGAAGGGAAGGACAGACAATCTCCATAAAACAATAGGTGTGGTTTATCAGCTCGCTCGATAGAATGGTTATGTTGGACTACTTTCGAAATTATTAGAAAACGCAGAATATTACGCAACATCGGCGTAAAAACGGCAGTTTATTGTCATTATACTTGTCATTTGCCTCACCATGTCGTCGGAGAAGGACGATTAAAAAGGGAGAATAAAATTCTTGCGTGACGAAGTGTGCGTTGGGTGGTGGCGTACCGCGGAATCAGTGATTACAAATCGAGAACAAGTGAATGCAGGGGACAGAATTAGATCATCGGTCTAACAGAAGAGGGGATGGAGAAGAATGGAATGTTCTCAAATACGTAAGGGCGTAACAGGGAAGGATCGTCGGCAAGTATATACAGTCGGCAAGTACAGAGGTGTACATATATGCATGGATAGGCGACCAAATACGTCATGTTGACCCCAAGGAAAATCTAAGAAGTAATTATCTCTATGAATTTATTTAATATTTGTGGAAATGGGGAACATTTTAAGTCGACTACCGCTGAAGTAGCGTCTGAATTGAGACAACTAAATTCTAAACATTTGGAGACGTACGACTAAATGTCTCTTTAATTCATCTATCTATTAAATGTCTATATCCGATTCAACGGGAGATCCTGCCAAAAAGAACCCTTTACCAAACATGAAAACATTCGCCTACAAATTAAAGCATACATCTTTTTATTGAAAATTCGACATTGGATATCATACACGGATGTAACCTTCCAATGATGGTGGAGATGAAGTATCATCAGCTCAAATTGATTACAAAAGAGCAACTGAAGAACAAGTGCATGTTAAAGGACAAGGTTGCAGAATTAGATCATCGGTGAAAGAGAAGGTTGATGTAGAAGAATGGAAGATCTTTATGAGACGTTAACCCCTTCTCTGTGTAGATTGTCTATGATTATCTGCAATGATTATCTGTGTAAGTTTTTTCTGTTAGAGGTTAAGTTGCGAAGACTTTTCCCTACTCTTTCCTATTACCTTTAGTAAAATATACTTCGTCCACATGCTGGCTTAAGCGAATGAGAGGTCCACTCAATCTAATACAAATTTTAAAATTAGAGTAGAAGAATTTTCTTTGATATAAGTCACAACTTTAAGGAGAAGAATAAATATAGTGGATCACAACACTATAATTCACTTCGCGATTCATTCTTTCTCTGGTAGAGAAAACTCATCGATATCGAAGGACGGGCAGCAATTACATCTTTTACCTTTGTTTGCCTTATAATTTTTAGAATGCAAGTAAATTATTATCATTCCTCAATTTTCTATTTACTCTAATATTTCCTGAGAACAAGAAGTGTAATATAGACTTTGTCATATTAAGATGTGATCATTAAACTCACTGAAGGGACACTTCATTCAGACGATCTCTTACGGCGACATACAGTTTGATCGACACGCCATTTAGGCGACATGCCGTTTGACAGATATGATTTTCGAGCAACATCAACTTATATGAATGTCCTATGTAACATTTTTAGGAAAAGAGAAAGCCATTAGTAAATCTTCCATGATACTTCACTCTGACATGACACGTAATCTAACAAAATATCGTAATCATTATTTAAAAAATCAGATCTTCTGAGGTGGGTTTAAAACGATTCATAAATCTAAACCAAATATAAGTAATCAAAAGTAGTAGTATCCCATCGATTTTTGGACTTCAGCTTAATAAATCTACCATAGTATTTTCTTTGAATCATTCCAGAAAAGCTGGAAATCACTAATGGTTTCACTGACTAAGACTTCCTTACCAACAAATACACCGCAAATGTCATTGCCCTATCTAAAAGAGTTTTCCCTTTCCTCCCACGTCCTCGTGTTTCCTACGCCTGATGATGTTACTCCCATAGCGAAACCGAGCGCTAGATAAAAGATGTTGAGGATAATTTACTATTTCTTTTCCTCTGTGCCACCCACAAAGTAACGCCTCATCATTTCGGCCTCACTTTCTCACTAATAATCGAATAATATATGCATCAGCGAAGATTCTCTCGGGCTAACTCTCAGGTGGTGGTCTACCGATGTTTCGATGCCATACACGGCCGTCACCTCTGACCCTCAGGATGGTGGCCGAGTGACATCATCTGCGTGTTATCCCGAGAGAATCTTCGCCTTACCATGCAGCAGAAGAACGCAAAATCTTTTAAGAAAAGCATTAGCTTGCGATCACACAACCACTGTTATAGATTTACGTATTAATTTCGTAAGGAACCAAAATACCTAGGAGTGAAGTATACCTGTAATCGAGAGCTGGTTTTGAAGGATTTCGTATTAAATAATTCTATGATTTTCCCATGTAAGAATCGCGCGCGATGCGTTGAAATGCCTATGAAATTTGGTTTGTTTTGCGAAAGCGGGATCTAATGGATGAATTTGTACCCTCTAAATATTCTTCACATACGATGAACTTAGGTGGTACTATTGGGAAACTAGAAAAGCTCAAAAGAAACAGGTATACAGAAGTAAAAGTCGCTGAGAAGCTTCCAAATGGATCAAACATCTTAGGTAATTTTCTCCGTGGTACGTTTAAGTCCAACTTTGAATTATTTACCGGAATCGGCGATGTCGAGTATCAAAGAAGATGGAATCATTAAACTCTTGCGACAGATTATAACTAAAAAAAATACTAGTCCTGAAGACACCAGATCGAGTACTTAAAGGAGGAGCAGAAAGCCAAGGTCCTTGTCTAAAAGTAATAATTGAAAAGCCTATCAGCGAAGGTTATGTCCCCGAAAGATCGTTAAAGCGAATCTCTCGAATAAAATACAAAATATTTCTTAAAGAAATGCTATGATGAATCGGTGAGAGTCGCTGAAATGCTATAGGAAGCAGGATGAGAATAATTAAAAGATTCAATCAAAATACTTAGTTTACTTAATAAATTCAGAGAGAGTACGTTCTTAGAAGATGTAGCCGATATTATACGCTCTTCTTGTTAGAGAGGCCGATCTGATACTGCGAGGAAGAACATAAAAATAGACGCTAGAGCCAATCGATTCAAGAATTCATTTTTTCCAAGGGCGATATGCGAAAATTATTTATTAAAGACATGGTGAATGCGCCCCCTGTAGGGGTAGGCAGCTCAAAGGGTGCAAAAGTGGATATACGATAGGAAATCATTGAGAAATATTTGGAATGAGAATGGGCGATTACATAATTGTGTTACATAAGAAATAGCGTGAGTGAGATATGTAAATTATGTAAAATTGCTCAAAAAGAAAACAAATCACTAAGCGTAGGCAGAAAACGGAAGAAATGTTGAGGATAAAAAACAGAGGCAGTTGAAAGTGAAAGGAAGATATCAGGAAGTCTTGATTGGATGTAAAAATCAAGTGTTTCCTCAATTATTACGTTGGCGAAGATGACGAGAAGATTAATCAGTAATCAGAGGATATTTACATGAAATTGGTGCATAAATAAGAGATGGGCATGGAAGAGAGAGAGGAAAAAAATCCAAATAAATGTGGGGAAGCAACGAGAAGTGAGGTAGCAATGTGAAGTTAGGAAAGAAGATCGATAATGCCATTTCATCGGAAAACAAGAGACTAAAAGAGAGGCTATCCAATAGACCTACAAAGTGCAGATGCTTTGAGGTGATCTGCGATAACTGAGCCAATACACAAACATAATAGCTTTTATACTCCGAAGTCATAAAAAAAGGATGGCATTTGAGAGGAACACGTTCACATTTCTGTGACACTTTCAAAGGAAAATAAAATGGATTTTACTATCGAGGAGCACGGAGAAGAAGAAAACTCTGAGCGCTGTTCAATGAAATGTCAAAGTAGCATTTTTAGAAAAGAAAATTAGCGTATCCAGATGAATTGTACCTGCATGTATGACGCATAACATAAGGGTAAATGAGATGAACTTGATCCACTCAAAGCATTATTATTAAAACATATTAAAGCATTATTATTCGATGAAAATCATATAGGCTCATGGAAAAATGGATAGATCACCTCACTCCTCATGCATATGCCTCATTCTCTAATCATCTCGCCATCTTAAACTTTGATCACATGTCAGAGGGGTAACAAAGGAAATCAAACTGAGGATATTAATTTGTAGTTCTTTTAGTAGAAGTGCTCGTAAGAATACAACGTTTTACAGTTGAACTATCTCAAAAGCGTCGATTCGAAGAAGAAAATCAGGAAAATCAGTACATAGGTTGAACAGATAAAGAAACAAAATCGAAGAAGAGAGGGTTTTTATTATTTAGGTGGAATATTGAGAGGGAATTAATGGTCAAATTAAGATGCTGAAATTAAAAAAACAAATGGTAGAAATGGTAGTTGTTTGATAGTTTAAGGACGGTGCTAGTGAAAAAAAAATTAAAGTTGTTTAATAAAACAAGAATAATTTTTTTAGCCGAAACAATTTTCCCTTATAAAACAGTTTCAAAATTTTGCACCGAATATATGATCATACTTACACAACAGCTTTTCTCTGATCAAAAATAACTCGTTTAACATGGACTCGATCCCTGTACTGAGTTAGTGTTAATGAACAACTCATAATTACATAGCTAGGTACCACTTTTTCTTCTGAAATATTAAAGCAAGCATTTAACACTATTCTCTTCAAGATATCGCTCTTTCTCAAAGGCATCTTTGGAAAGCGTGGTCAATATCGCCCTCCGACTGCGAAACCCACGAAAAAGCACTTCCTTCCTGGGATGGAATGCCATAAAGGTGATCCCTCAAAACGAAGATTTCAAAATTCCGATTTCCTCCAACAGGTGGTCGGAGCCATCGGTGGGCGTCTTCAGCACCCCCATCTGTCGACGGCGATGAGAACTAGGAATGGAAAGGATGGGTAGCGGTTAGGACAAATGTGACTGCACTATAGAGACCATGGGTTCGATGCCAAATCTGCACGTTTGCTCATCGGAGGAGGCGTCGTTCACTCGACAGCCGCTGTCGGCGCAGCGTTCCAATCCAGATTACCATCTGCTGACCGCAGGAGTACGGAGGAGTGGACACAGAAGCAGAACTCACTCGCACCAGAGGAGATGTGTAAAGCAACCAGCACTGACAGCCAAAGATGATATGAATGTAGAAGTAAATACTCTTATAATTACATTCATTTCATAGCTGCCAATATATCTTGCGGTATTTCATCCATGCATTCATAGTGCTGGTTTTAAGCATCATTAATCGTATAGAGTCAAATAAAGGGTACACGATCTAGTAACAATTGAGGATATTCTTTATGAAACCTATGATTTTATAGGAAATCGAAAATTCCCACAGCAAAAGAGAAATAAAAAGCCAAAAATCATTAAAAAAAGCCATAAAAATGTGTTCCAATTTTATTTGTCGTCGGTCAAATAAACGATAGAAATTTTTTTATCAATGGTTAAATAAAGCATTAATTCTAACGCTAACTCAAAATACGAAATAAGAACTAGGAAAAGATACTGCGAAGTAGTTGTTTCTAACGACGGACAGAAAATTTCAAACGACCAGACAATAGCAGAAGAGACTTAATTAGAACTAAATGATACAAAGATCCAAAAATATATAGAATTTAGAAAATTAATGTGAATTCGTAACTGTGAAAGCACAGTTAGCTTATGCACATCTACAGTATAGAGCTTTTGGTCTGAAAGTTAATCAACAGATTAAAGAATCTGAGAGTTGACACGAAACAGTGGGAGAAATGAAGAAATAATCTAAAGAATATGGAATGAAAAACAGCAGCAGTATATCAAATTAAATTATGAGGAAATCAATGTACAAAAAAGGGAACAGAGAAGCAGTTACCACAGATAATTGAATCTTTTTAGATTTATCTATACCAATACTAATAGACGATGACTAAGAAGATAGTAGCTTAGAGATAATAGTGTAAATAAATTTATTTTTGACTCCTTCTTGAATTCTAAGTGCCCATGCCCTTCCTGCGAGTAAATATGATAGGGATTTATTCTAATAGATTTATCAAAACTTTTGTCGGTAATTGTCTTTCCTGGGGTGAACCTCACCTGAGAAATCGAACTTCGTTGAAAAGACTGAGCTACTCTACGTTGGACTGGCGCTAAATCGGGAAGAAATTGGATTAAATTAAAGTTTCTATGGTCGACCTTAACTTCGCGGAATTTCGGAGGCACGCATCAAGCACGCTCCACACTCAAACCAGAGATTGGATGTATTTTGAATGTGCTTCATAATTTGGAAACATTCGTTTTTGCTATCGCACGCGATTTCAATATTAAGAAGCATCTTTCTCTTTATAACATTTTTTCTTAAGGCATTTCAGGTAGTAATATGCTTATGGTGATGAGGAATTTTTATCCCCACAGGCGGCCAGCTCTCCCGTATCATGTCGTTCCAACAGGAGTTACTGCCGCACGCACCGGACGCGTCTCGACTCTCTCTCCGGCAGCTCTGCAGGGGGCACATCAGTCAGACACCTCATCTCTCTGGTTCGGACCACTCCATCTGCGTTGGGGCCCGTCTACTCCGAAAGAGCCCTCCTCCGCCTCCACACGGCCCTCTGCCTCGCTGCGGCCTCCACCGCGGCCGCCGTCGCTCCCCCTCTATCCCTCGCCCCTTCCGTCCTCAGGGCCGGCCCTCCACTCGGAGCCGCATGCCTGCCGGCCCTGGCCCACGCCATAGCCGCCCTCTCCGCAGTGCTGTTCGCGGCATTCGGGCCGGCCCTTCTACGCAGGGCCGGCCCCTCCAGAGTGGCAGCATTGGCGCATCTTTCGGCCGCTGGATTCACGGCGCTTCACCTTCCTCCGGCCACCGCGGCTTCATCTGCGGCCACCGTCTTCTCCCTTACGCCCGCCTTCGTCATCCTTGGTCTGCTGTCCCTCGGACCCCTGCCAGCGGCCCACGCGGCCTTCCTCTCCGCCATCGCATCCAAGCTGTCAGTGTCCGACGCGGCCGCAGACCCATCTGCAGTGTTGGCACGACTGGCGAGACATCTGCAGCTCTCCCAGCACTTTGGACAGGTGAGGTCATTCTTACGCAATTTAATAAAAATAAATCGTCTTTATTGTGGGGCGAGATTGAGACAAGGTTGTCTCTTCCTTCATAATAGGTCTCACAGTCGTAATATTTTTTAAAGATTTTGTTTCTTTACCACTGCGTTCTATTCGAAAGGATGAATAGCCACAAACTAAAGTAAAACCCGTTTAAAACCGACGCGACCCCTCTTAAAATGCGGTTCGCTCTCTATCGGTACCCTTTCACACGAAAAATATGGTAAAAATACAGCTCAAGACGCTCTGCTACCCGCTTAAGACGCGGATTTTTCCCGTCCCCATATACCCCGAAACTCGCTGTAGCTAACCCAACACCTTAGTCAATAGACCTAAATATGTTTACATTATTCTTCCCTAATATTCCTTCTGGTAAAATTGCTTGTATCACCTTTTGAGATACAGATTCTTTTCAATTAGAGAATATACCTTTCTTCTCATATTAGCTTCTCATAATTGGGCCGAATCTGAAAACTGGCGACCACGTGGGTGATAACCTTTTTCCGAGGAATTGCCCCCGACGCGACGGTTTGCCGATTTCGCTTGTCTGTGTCTCTTACATAATTGTGCTCTTTACAGGTGCTGGGCAATGGTGCAGCGGCGCTCATCTTATGGCTCACACTCCCTTCCAACGCAGCATCCGATCTGGAGCCGCTCTTCGCCACCGACGACTCCGGACGCATCTGCGGCAGCTCCGCTTGCCCCGTCTCTTCAGGCGCCCTGGGCTCTCGTCTCACTGTAGCCCTGCCGCCCTACACCTCCGCCCTTCTCGCAGGGGTGCTTCTTTGCTGCTGCTCCATCGGCACCCTCACTGCGGGGATACTTCTGGGCCGGGTGCGGCTCTTCCCGCGCTCACAGCCCACGGAGCGGCTCTCCCCTAGAAACGGCGTCCGCACCCTCGGTGCCGCGTTTGCAGACCGCAGATTCCGACTAATTGCTCCCCTGTTCCTCTTTATCGGGATGGAGCAGGCATTCATGATTGCAGATTTCCCTAAGGTATGCAGACTTTTCTAAGGTATTCAGACCTCCATAAGGTATTCAGACCTCCATAAGGTATGCAGGCTTCCAAAAGGTAGGCAGACTTTCCTAAAGAATGGAGATTTCCCGATGGTATGCAGATGCACAAGCAATGCATCGAATTAGAATCAAAGTAATGACTAAATGATTACGTACTGAAACCATAGCAACCATAGAAGTGACGATAAGAAACCTAATTGGAGTCAAAAAAATAAGAGAATCAGCCATAAAGTAATGGTACTAGTTTCAGCTGATAAAACACTCAAAACATACATACATTCAACCCACATAATTTCTGAGCTGCAATAGTAATTATAGATTGATTTAAGTAATTTTATATTCAACTAAATATTAGCGATAGACCTTCTAAGATTATAGCTTCTTCTCAGGATACACATACGTACATACACACATCATCAACTCCTCATGACTTAAGAAACAAAATCTGATTCTATATGGCAACTACAAAGTTTAATGTAAGATATTTATCCATACTGCCAAAAATCAGGATGCACCAAATATTATGCTTCAAATATATTTCTGAAATATTGTTTTAATAAGAAGTCAATCTCTCCCAATGAAAAAGAGAAGTGAAAATATCGACATTATTTGGAATCATACTCAGGTCTCGAATATATCCTTGCTCTCAATGTTTAGCATTGAATCGGTATGGTAGTGAATAGAATATCTAACCGGATAGTGACCTGGGTTCGAATCCCAATCATATCTATATTTTGTATTTTTGCTTCTCTTCGGATTTCGAGCCGTAGGGCTACATTTCCTAAACCAAATTCATCTCTGTGGTTGTAAATCTCACGCGTGAGCACGTTTCAACATTCGAATGTTGCAATGCTATCGCTCGATCGTATTTTAGTTTGAATTCATGTCAATTCTCATCATAAATAATAAACGGCAAAAACCTTGAAATTATAGCAAATGAAAGTTTCCTGACACTAATCAAAAAAAGGTTTTCACAACAACTTCAGACGTGTCTCTCATCAATGCGATCTTCCGACTCATTGCGCAGAAAATGCGATAAAAAATCAAGAGCCATAACGCCAGACCAAGGCATCGAAGCGTAAGATTGTTCGTTACGGTTTTCAAACATGTTAAACGTAGCAATAATCAGCGACTCCAGACAACGCAAAGAAGTATGGAACAATGTGTATTTGGAATCACGAGAAGAGACTGGAAAAGCAACACCTGGATGAGAATGATGGAATAGAGACATCATCATGTACTTAGGGATACCATGGCAACAAGAAACTTAGAATAAATATGAATAGAAAATGCTTGTGGATCCTGCGCCTTTTGAAAACGGATGTGTTAATATGAATTACTTTCTTCCAGTTTTACGTGGCGTGCTCCCTTGGCCTTCCAGAGGCTGCGTTGTCTTCGTTAGCAGTAGGTCTCTTGCAATCCCTGGCAGCATTCATCTTGAGTATACTTCTGCAGCACATTCAGCGCTACGTCGTCATTGGTAAGCACACACTGCTTCTCTTTATCAAACTGAGGCTATTCTTAAGAATTATATTTTCACTACAGAAGCATTTAAATGAATATGCTCAAGATCCATGCATTCGAAAGTATGTACCCTGAGAGCCGCCATCCGCGGATTAATACACGAAATTGGATTCATTTCATCTATCGTCAAATATCTCTGATTTGTTGAGCGAATCAAGCCTTAAATATTCTTTCTTCTGCTGATGCCTATAGTTGGTTCTTTCGGAAGCATATGGGTAATGATTTTTGTGAAAATTTTTAACTAAGCAAACTGCTTTTCGTTTTTCTGATTCACTTGTCGGGTGGGTCCCAAATACCATTCAAGTTCGGACCTAACTAACGCCCAGTTAAACCACACGAGAACCTTTTCTTTGTTCCTGTTCTCTTGACGAAGCCGTGTGTGTCTATGGTATAGTGCCCGTCCATTTATTTATTAGTATTCACACTGCAATTTGGCCTTCTAGCCAGGTGGCAGCGTTGTTGTATTCGCGTTTCGTGTATTTATGTTTGATTCCAATGTTTTTCGAAAAGCACCCAGTTATTTCATAGAGTCTTCTGGCTTCACCACTTAGGAAATAGAGATATTCATTCTTTCTATCGAAAACATTAATTACTGGGCATTTTTCTAAATTGAGATCCAATTGCCAATCATAGCACCATTCCATAATTTTATCAAAGTCATTGAATCAGTAATTAATTAAAGTTCCTTAAGATCAGAACCCTCTCGGTTTCTTATTTTCCTATAAATTGCCACAAATACCCTACATATGCAATTAATTTAATTGCTTTAAATAAATCAAACGATTAAATTAATTACAACAAAAACATTCATTTCGAAATTTTTCTCATCCAAATTGTCTTTAGATTGATTGCAATTAATTAATTTATTTCATTTTTAATGCTAACGTGTTAACTTATTATATTACATGAGTGATAAAAGTAACTAAAAAGAATACTCTTATAAAAGAGCATAATTCTGGCTTAAACATTCGGAATTGCTAGTTTGTGGAAGTATCACCAAAAACGTAAAGGTTTTCGAAAAGTTAACAACAGTCGATGTCAAAATATGAATCTCTGATGAATTATCTTTTTGATGATACCTTGACCGATTTATTATGACCATTATTTATGATTCACTGAATGCAGATGTTTACTTTTCCATAGAAGGTTTTATTTAAGAACTACCGGTTTCGGTGTATAACCATCTTCAGGTTCGAATAGACTAGTAAATATCTGCATTCACTTACTGTTCTGAGTCTGTTCGAACCTGAAGATGGTTATACACCGAAACCGGTAGTTCTTAAATAAAACCTTCTGTGGAAAAGTAAACATCTGCATTCAGTTATGTATTTCCACCACATCTCGGCGGAGGCTATAGATTTTATTTCTGATTCAATTAAGGAAAAGGAAGTCTGCAAAGGTAAAACATAAACAGACTTGGAGCTGATTTATAATAATTCCGTATTGCGTTGAAAAAGTAAGTAATATTAAAATTTGTTCCATGAGTCGCCGGATTCCTGTTCCACTCTTGCCTGTTTTTGGTGTTGCTCATGTGGAAGGCCTCTGGTGACGACCCTGCACTCTTCTACGTCATATCCGCTGCTTGGGGTGTCTGCAACGCTATCTGGGAAGTGCTCACTTTCAGTAAGTCTCTGAGACAACGTTCGTGATTTCTTGCAAATTATTTATAGTATGAAATTTCCCAATACTCCGAAGATTTATTTTTATTTTCATTTAATTAAATCAATATTTTCATTTATGACATTCTGTATATTCAGTTTTTTTATCTCTTATCTCATGTTTTCCTTTTTACTAACTGTTATTCTTTTATGGATTATTTCTATAAACAGTTTGAAGTGTAAATATGTTCCTTGATTTCTGATTCCAGCCTTTTCTATAAATTTCAGTTTCTTATTATCTATCTGTAGGTTTCGCAGGTTTTTCACACCCTCTTCTGGGGTGTTTTCCTGCTGTGGGCTATTTTTCCTATCCTAGGTTTTTAAGCCCACAATACAAATTTCTTCCGTGCACTTTTTTTTGCTATCTCTTCCTTACAAATTGACGAAGGGTTAGATGTAAGAAGAGACTTTTCAGTCTCAATCTCGCCCGAATAAAGACGTTTTATTATTATTATTATAAGAAGAAATGTAATTCTACTACCAGTAGACGGAGGATGCGAGTTGCTAACCACACAAACACGACTAAGAATAGATTCTTTGTTCATCGAGTGTTTTTACATATTTGAAGATGAAATAACATTAAAATAACCTAACAAAAATTTAACGTAAATCACAGTGTTCTAAATTCTTTTTCACTATTGAAATCACTTGCACTTGGTATGTTATATAAGTTTCTACGTATTGGTGAACTGATTTCTACAGTTTTTTATACGTTTATAATTGCAACAATTTTCAAAACCGGATTTTATTCAATGGATTGAAGATGTCCATAATCAGGAGATTCGTATCTTTCAATAATGAGGGGTTCTACCAATATATTACAAAAGTCATCCCTCAGAATTTGTAGAAATGTATCCATCGTTACTATCAATATTATGGCAACATTTTAGGAAGATGCGAATATTTCATGCTTTTCTTGCTCGAATTGACGTGGAAAGACCCATCTACATTAGATACTTTTATTTTGTGGAACTCCATATTTGCACACAGTTTTATGTATACTAGTCCAAAATATGAGTAGGAATTAAATTAAAATATATGATGATAAAGAAGAGTTTGCTCTTCCATCGTTTCCTCATAAAGGATGACAATGTAATGAAAGTTTGAAAAAAAGACCAATAACCGAGAAGTATCTCCCCAAGCCTCCAATAGCTCTCCCTTTCTCTTGTTCAGAAACTGAGCAAGAATTACATTAAAATAAATAAGAATAAACAAGTGTATTCTTTACTAAGAGACAAAGGTTCTCCAAGCGCCGACAGCGGCCACCGTCTAAGGGCGATTCCCGGGAAACGGATAATCTCTTAGAGGTCACCTGTTATTCAGAATCCCTAATGCGCATTTCGAAAGCAATGCTTTCATGATCACAGGGGGTCCAATGCTGAATCAGCATTCAGATCAGAATTCGGCATTGGACCCCCTGTGATAATGAAAGCATTGCTTTCGAAATGCGCATTAGGGATTCTGAATAACTGGTGACCGCTAAGCGATTATCCGTTTCCCGGGAATCGCCCTTAGACGGTGGCCGCTGTCGGCGCTTGGAGAACCTTTGTCTCTTAGTTCATTGACCGCCGAGTTCCTTTTTTCTTTCTTCAAGTGTATTCTTTGTTATCATTTCTTTATGATGGATGTAATGATAGAGCCTCAGAAAGAGACTATGACCCAATAGTATCTCTGTAAAGTCGCAGATCTCCCTAGCTCAACAGGTGTGCTGTCATTCTATTTCGCAGCGTTACTGGTGTCTGCATATCCCTGCGAAGGCGACTCTTGGCAAGGGGCCCTGGCTCTCGGACAGGCCATCCGCCTCTGTGGCCTGGCCTTCGCCCTCTCTCTGCACCACACCCTCTGCACCTCCGTCAAGGTGTACGTCCTCTCGGCGGCCCTGCCGCTCTCAGTGGCACCTTACGCATACCTCGAGGCCCGTCTGCAGAGAAAGAGGCGGAGGGCCCCGGACATCCTCGCAGCCTTGTGACGACGGTGTAGGGGCCCCCGCAATCGGATCGAGTGGGGCCCCCAGATGCAGTCGCGCCGGGGACGACAATGAATTAATTTCCATTCGTGTCAGTGATCACTGTTGGAGTTGGAATCACTGAGAAGAAATTCGATTGGTGCCGAATTGGAAATTAAAGGAAATGGAGGATCGAGAAGTGGTATGAAAGGAAACGAGACACGTAATTTCAGTGTTGTATCGGTGTGACTGAGTGCGGAATGATAAACGGTTCGTAAGAAAAAGTGATCGAGAAAAAGTAGTCGATTTGTGATGCATTTGATATTCGCGTTGGCGGACCAAACGCGTCGAGAAAATACTAATCCATTGCTTCAAGCCAAATACAACCAGAGTTCGACTCAACGACTGCTTGTATGGATGCAATGCGATAAAGTTCGATTAAATTTTCGTCAAAATTCGTTAATTGCTGTTGGTATCGAATATTTGTGAACGATAATTGTAGAAAGAACTTTGTTATCTCGAAAATAACGTTTCCGCCGATGGCAAATTTACTAAATTTCCAATGTCACGAAAAGATTGTAGTCGAACTTCGGCGGAGACTTTTTACTACTGCATCTTCAAATCGTTTGTTTCTCGGCGAAAAGAGAAATTCGGAAAAGAGAAACAATTTATTTCGCCTGACGTGCCACTGCCCACCCACCGCGACTGTAGTTAGTGACCTATGAAGATGAAGAGTTACGTCCAAATCGACTGTATCACGGAAACTGGTTGTAATCACTTCATTTCTTGGGCTGAATGTAACTGCCACTCATCGTCGGGCGCCGCATTTCAGGATGGAAACAAAAGAATCGAGAGGGATCCACCAAAAGTGAAATTGTTCCTTCGGACGACTGTTCAAAGAGACACTTTGGGGCCTTTTTATCCATTGTTTTCTGGAGCTCAAAATCACGCCGAAAGAGGCGCCGTTTTGTTACATAAAATGTATGAAAAATCGGCTTTCTTCTCGAATGCTGTGAAAAATCGAAAGATAAAAATCATATAATATCGATCTATCTTTATTTTTTCCCATGGTTTCTTTCAGCAGCCTCTATACCATGTACGCTTTACATTTACATAAAGATCCAGCAAACTGCCAAAGTCCTGTGGCAAGGGGTGCCAAAAATAGGTATATATATCTAACTCTAACAGCTATTATATTCTGTCATGCTCCGTGGAAAAATGTCCAAAAGCTATCTGTCCTGGTGATTAATTCCTTTATCATATTATAATTCATGCTTTATCGTTTTCTCTCGGAGCTCGCGAACGTTGTTAATGGGAGTAACAAAACCAACTGTTATGTCGACTATATCCGTACTGATAAAAAGTTTATTGTCTATTATCTAGAATATAGAAATTGAATGTTTCTCCGGAAATTCCTAGTCTGAAATCGTTTTAGTATGACATTCTGTATCTTTAATCACGCAAAAATAACCTTCGAACAAATTTTCTTGGACAAGATATGTGAATGTAATTAAATTAAGCATGACCTGATGAATCAGAAACTTGACCTTCTGATACAGGCTTAGGTTCACTTCCGCTACACATACTTAATTGAATTAGCCAATGAATCTACCCCTCATGGAATCCATTTAATTCTTCTATTGATAATTCAGATTAGAAATTTTTAATTTGAAGTCCCACAATGCCTGATCATTTAAAGACTTTGGGAATCCCTAGGGGAAACAGACAAGACAGACGTGACCGGTGCTTTATCTGAGTTTTATAATATAAAAGTAGTCGGAAATTGAAGCGACTGTCTGAGATTAGAGGTATAGACTATGAGGACAGCTGCCGATGAAGGCAGAAATACAAGAATGAAAGAGCATGAAGATTAGTAGAATTCCTAATACCTTTGAAATCGAGGGGTTCAGGCGTTACCTCGTGGAAAGCCATTAGAGTAGTGAAGAAGTAAACTTGTAATTTTCAACACTATTGTATTATAATAGTGTGGAAAATTACAAGTTTATTTCTCATTACTCTTCCTAATACCTTCTCCATTAGTGAAAACATTGTAAAAGAAGCGCAGAGACGGAGTGCTATCAACGGAAAAGGGTAAGTGCATTTCAATGATTTTACAGTCTGCAATACAGAGAGAAGTGGCGAATGTGTGACTAAGGAAAAGGAATAAGTAAACAAGGAAAGTCGGATGATGAGAAGGAAAGTAAACGCAATGAGAGTGAAGAGCCAACAAATTCCGATGGAAACAGACACTTTGGCTCGCATTCCGTTCCACGCTGCCCATTCGAATTCACTCCATTCATCAAGCTGCGGCGAGTGCTTCTATACTGCAAAGGAACTGCAGTATATTTAATAATAAAATAATCAGATAAAATCAACTGATGCAGCATTTGGGAATGAAACTTGGTTATTCTTCTTAATTTTGCCGAAATTCTAAGCAACAAAGTAAAACCCGGTTAAGACGCTTTTCAGAGGACCAAGTGAAAACCATGTTATAATCGGGTTATGATAATTTCATATTCCTTTTACGTTGGAAAACAAAAGGGAAGGATGTTTTTGCTGTTTAATTTTCAAATAAGTAATTTAAACTTTAAAACGAAAAGAAATCTTCCATAGTTTTCTTTATTTTATATGCCTCGGCTGTACGTAGCGTATCTCTGCAATCCGCGAAGTGTTGTAATATAATCCTGGTTGTAATAATGCAATAATAATATAATACTCTCTCGTCATATCTTTTAAGAATGATCTACTTTTCGGTCAAAGAGCATCCGTTTTACTTTACGTCCGTCCTTTTTTTCCCTAAGACGAAGAAATTATTACCAAATAGACAATTACGGAATATAGATTCCACCAGTTCGGCCTTAACGTTGTGATAGTTTTCCATTATGGAAATGGGAAGAACAAACTGATGATGACCCAAAGGGTCGAAACCTAGGTTGCTGAATAAATATATTTTGTGATATAGTATAAGTTCGTTCTTCTCATTTCTATAATTACGGAATAATAAAGAATTCTTTAACAGCGGTGGTGAGAGGGCATCTCGATCCTTCCAAGACTACGCTCAACAGCCTACAAAACACTCGTTTTCCGGATTTTTCGATTATTTACTTCTTGAGATTGAAAAAAAGGAAACCCCGCCAAGTGACACTTTAATTCAATGTTCTTTCCTAGAAAAAAACTGATAACAATCGTCGATCGATCGGAGAGAGAACAATTGGTGTTCGAACTGCGATGAATTGTTTCACTAAATTTGCGGATTCATAATTGACAGGTATATTTTTCATTAATCAATCTATTAAACCGATGCCTTTATGCATGTGAATCTGAATGCAAAATTTAAGCGAACACAATCTTTACATGAAAAAGATGCAAATTTAATCAGCGCCACAACTCACATTTGGAATAACACGTGATTTCACCGCTCGTCTGAAATATACCGATGATCTATCTCCTAGAAGTGGATGGTAGTCTACTTGTTAGTATCTGAAGCTCGCAAAAATTTAATTCCATAACTTTATGAATGCAATCGATAAATTTCAGATGCGTAAATGAAAATGTTAAATGTTCATTGTACATATCAATTTTTTCTTTTAGCCCTATTAAAGTGACAATGAACTTTGAGGAGTCCGCAAACTACAGCCGTATAAAAAGAATTTTCCCCATAATGATGTTTGATTGTGATGAACGACTCAATCAAGATACGCAGAATGCGAATAATTAAATGAAACTTATGAGAGACCGGCACGAAATCGTGCATAAAAGTTGGTTAAAGTGAGCTCCGTGATTAACGAATTAATGAAGTACTACTTTTAAAGAGCTTCGACAGCTGAGGTAATATCGCTCGTGACCCTCCACTGGGAATCGAACCCCGGACCGCTTTCACCAAAGTCGAACGCGTTGCCCACCTATCTGGACATTTTCCATTTTATCTTTGTGCTACATAATTTTAATGACATTATCAAATTATTGTTAAATGAGTGAATTAACTATGTTTGAAATTTTCAAAAATAAAACTTTTTCTGAAGCTGAAACAAATCAGAACGATTGGATCTTATTTAAAGTTCGGGAATAAAGTCCATGGCGCGACATCCCTATGTGGAATTTGGCCTAAGCCGGGGGACATTCACCGTGGGTGACACGTGGTCAGAGCATTGACTCCCACACCGCCTTAATTGGCTTTTTCTAGACCTGGACCTCTTAATTTAGGAGCTGGGTAAATATCTTGGCCCCCACCGGGGTTCGAACCCGGGACCGCTTCCGCCGAAAGCGAACGCACATGGCTAGTAAAGTTCGGGAATTTGGTTTAAAATGGAAGATTCCTTTTCTACAAAAAATAAGTAAACTAAAGTCAATTTTAACATAATTTCAAGCTTTATTTATATATTATGATTATTCCATTAGTATATATTTCCATTAGTTGCATAAATGGAAGATTGAGTTTTAAACAATTCCAAGGAGTCGTTTTTGGAATCGGAAAATAAGGTATAAAGTTTTCCGTTTGCGATACGCAAAATAAGTTCGGATACTTCCGATACCATCCCTCGGCTCTTTTGAATTTGTCCTAAAATCTGCTAAGAGTTTCCCGAAGTGTTTAGTCTCTGCGGAGGTGGCACTCCTAGGCGTCCTTGGCTTTCTATTTCTGGACCATTCTTGAGCCAGCTGAGGCGAGGAACGCAGTCGAAGGTAAGTCCTTCCCATCTAATCTTCATTTCTGCCATCATCACGCACTTTAACATGCAAACATTCCCTGCATTGCCAACCTCATCTTCGTCTGCCTATCTTTATTAATATATCCTATATTTAACTTTTCGCCAATTATATATTACTTTCCGTATAGGTGACTATCAATTCATAGCCGAGTAATTCCATTTCCGTAGTCTGCGATTGAATAAATCAAGGTGTTTGTCAAAAGCAATGGCCATTAAACGAAAAGCCCACCTCACTTATTAAGAAACAGCTGAGGTTCGAATAGAGGGAGTTTGGGAGATTTTCCTTTTTTCTAAGGCACTTAAATCACCGCTATACGATGACTTTGATTACATTACTTTGAAAGTATTCCAGACGAAGTGAAGCTTAAATCTGGGAAGGATTACCTAACCACACTAAACTCTCTACCGTAAACAAAAGCAGTCTAAAATTAACGTTATTTTTCAGCTCTTAACCTTTCATTCGTCGCGCCTAGAATCGTGAAAAGAAAGTTCGCGCGTTGTATTCTATACAACGGTTTCTTTCGGCAAAATTTCTACAATAAGTTAAGCTAATTATAATTTATGGGTATTAAACTTTAGCTTATAATAAATTCAATGGGTTGCCATTAAAATGTAGTCATGTTCGGTACTGAATATTTATTATTCATTTTAGGATTATTAAATACGGACTTAAAGATTACGTTGAAATCCCTTGGGTCATCATAATTTCACATTATACCTATTTGCAAGGCGAAATTAGAGAATAATTCCATGCATACGTTATATAAAAAGTAGACCAAAATAACACAAAATAACCAGAATGGTGGAGGGTTGTTCGTGGTAAAACAGTCATTCTTTACAAATTTCCTCTCCGCCAGACAAAAACTAAAAAGCAAACGCTAATAAATGCTAAAATATTAATAATACTGAGCGGCCAACTCACTTAAAAGTTAATGGAAGTAAAGGAGTATACCCGGGCCCCTGTTTTATGGGACTATTCCGATAGAAAAGGTCCCGAAAAGCCACCGGTGTTGCAGAGAATACTAATAACAACTGACGGGTGGTTAATGCAGCTGCAACGTTGCTTAAGTAACTTCTTCCACGTCTCTTCCTATGCATAATAGGATTCCTATTTATCTCTCCACGCAATAACCGTAACTCTGACGCTTAGTGTGTCATGTCACGCACTCGGCCACGTGTTTCTTTTTTTAAGGGATGGGAAGTTCCATAATCCGTCGTCTGCTGTGCTCTGGGCCACGCCTTCGCTTCGACGACCACAGGACGGTCTTCCGCCACAAGAGCAACTGGGAACTCTTAAGAGCGCTTCTGGTCCTCAGGGTATGCGGAACCGACGTCATCGCAGACAACGCGCTCAAAGTATGTCCACCAATATATGCATACAAATATGGTAAAACCCGGTTAAGACGCTTTTCAAGGGACAGAATGAAAACCGCGCTATTTAGCGGGATAGCGTTATAACCGAGGTATTAAAAATTTTCATTTCTTCTAAGTTGGAAAACAAAAGGGAAGAATTTTTTTGGCCCTTTAATTTTTAATTTAGTGCATGAATTTTAAAAACCTAAAGATCAAGTATTTTTAATTAACATAACAGATTTCGGTGAGACATGGTGGAACTCACACACAAAAACTCACTATGTAGAGTCCACAAAAGCTTTTAGTAAACGGTGTAAAATCACCTGATGATGTTACACCGTAACGAAACCTAGGTCGTTTAATAAAAGTTTTTGTGGAATCTACGTAGTGAGTTTTCTTTGTGTGTGATTTTTAATTAAGTTTAATATTTTTAAATAAGTGCTTTATGTTTTAAAAATGTAAAGAAATCTTCTTTAGTTTGCTGTATATGCCACAGCTGTAGATATCCAGAGAGTACGTGAACTATTGCTGCATAAAATTGGTTGTCTTTCAGAATGATTTGCTTATCGTTCGAAGAGAACGTCTTACTTTGCTATTAACTTTTTTTAAATTTTCTCTCTACGAAGAATTAGTTTTATTTAGATAGACAATAAGGGTAGATTGATGTAAACAATTTTCGGTCTATCGACTGAGGTGGAGGACCTACTATTGCGGGTTGCAGCACACCTAGGGGCGGGGAAAAAAGTTTTTCCTTATAAGCGGGTAGTGGAGTGTCTTAAGCATTATTTACCATGCTTTTAACGTGAAAGGAACCGGGAACGAGAGAAAACCATGTAATAAGCGGGATCATGTCTTAATCAGGAGCGTTTTTAAAGTGTTTCACAGCAGTTGCTAAAGAAAACAGCTTCAAAATTCGCTTAAATGAGAATATGCTTACATGACGATTATCTTCTCTTGTTTACTGGAATCCCTGTTGTATTCATTATACTGTTTACGCTATTTTACAAAATATTTTCCGTCACAAGAAGGAAAATACCTGGACCTAATAGGATCTACAAAATAATTTAATAATAATAACTTATTGCAATGACCATATGAGAAACATGGTTAACTTGTATAATACTACAGATTGGTAAAAACACGACCAGTTTCTGGGAAACAGGATGGGAGTGTTGGTTAGAAAGAAACTTCTGGGATAGGGAAGAAACCAGCAACTGAAATAAGACACTTAGTATTTTCCAGTGATTCTGAATCACCGTGGAAAATACTAACATAAGTGTTTAAGTTCAGTTATAGCTTTCCACGAATTCACGCCTTAGAATATTGATTTCAAGTGAGAAAAGGTTATGGAAGTTGGTGATAAATGAGATAGGGAAAAAAGAAATATCATTTAAACAGTTTAATTCTAATCGGACTTTTTAAGCTGGATCCAATTATGTAAGCAGTTTTTACACCCCGGGCTTAGTTTTTACGAGACACCCGGGAAAACTCTAAAAATCCCGGATAATCCAATTTATATCAACCGTTAATTGAAAAACAAGCAGTCTCCATACTAATCTTCGTAGAGCAACGAATTAAAAATGAAGACATTGTCAATCATTTAATCTTTGAAGGCTGGTACATTGCTGCTTCCTTCTATGCAGATTTAGAGATAGATATCCTAGGCGCGAAACTTTAAAAAACAGTTTTTTCATCAAATTCCAGTTTGTGTCGACAACCCATGTTACGCAGACGTTGGCCTTCTATTCTAAAATTCTATTTATATATATAAAACATCACATTTATAACAAAACATGCTAAGGAACGTTTCTCCATTGGGGCCACTGAGGATAAGTCAGTGAACAATCTTAGTTATTTTATTCATTTGTATCTAGATTTGCATGTCAGGAAATGCGTTAGTTCCAAACATAAAGGTTTTCAAAATGCCATTACCTGAAAGAATAAAAGAAATTCAAAGTTACAAGTATACCTAAAAATATTTCCTCTCCAATTTTCTGGGTAACTTAGCCTCAGGAACGTCTTTTCATAAGCTCCAACAGTATCAGACAGCACTACGGTATTCCATTTGCCATGATTATAGCATTCCATTTGCCATGCCGCTTTTCCACTTATGAAATACCCTGGTGAAAATGTTCAGCATGCTCGCAGACTTCGCCAAGGTTATCTTGGAAAAAGTCCAGATTATCGTTCAAGAAATGTAGTTTAGGTGACATTACCTCCCATGCGGAGGTATGATCTCAGCAATTCTTGTACAATATCCCGATAGTCTTATGATTGCCTAAACAGTTCCTGCAGATGTTCGTAAAAGAAATCCATGCCAATATTCAACATCGCTTAATAATCCGGTGATGTCGTCATCGGCCATTGATCCGTTGGTTTAAAATCCTGTGAATATTCTTTACTTAATTATCGATGATAATGTGCATGGCTTTAACGAATTTTTTCACAAGTCATAATATTACGTGCAGTATAAGTAAAAACTCGTATTGGATCAACAAGAGTCTTTTCCGCATTCTTATGCCCAGGCAGTAATGTATTGCCATTCCAAAATAGTAGTTTTTTCTGATATCCCGCTCGCATGGAAAGTGGTAGTACTTATCCAAGCTGCAGGTCAAGCAGATTCAATAAAGGCAGTTTCAAGTTCCCTTGTGTCTACGTCAGGTTAACTACGATTGATACCCCACCATAGGATATGCTCCTTTTTCATTTATCGGAGAATTTTTAATTAAAAACAATAATTCGGAGACGATATTTCTTAGCAAATCATGAAAAACAAATATATCTTTAAAATGCTTGATGACCAACACAATGCTTTCTAAATCGTCATATCTGGCACCAAAATCAAACTCATAATTATGTTACGAGTGTATCAAGGATGCATATGCAACATAAAAAAAGTCGGTGAGATTTAGAAATCTATAAAAAGCGATAAGTTCGCTAATTTAGCATCTATTGTCATTTCTTCCTGTAGGGTAAGTTAGTTTTCCTTTTTCTCTTAATATCATATAAACACTGCAATTTAAGTGGAAATTTGGTAATTCTTTGGAACCAAATTGTAAAAATAAATTTTATAGTTGAAACATCTTAGAAAATATCTTGTTAGATTTTCAGAGTGGGGCATAAATTGTTGGGAGAAAGAGTTCTCGGATGGTTTCTTCGTCCAACGGTTTACGCTCAGTTCGTGGCGAAGGGCGATAGAGAAGATGAGGGACTGAAAGCAGTGGCGGACTCTCTGGAGGACAATGGTCTTCGTCTGATGGTGGCTCCCACTCTTGAAGGGGATGTCGGCGAAGGAGGAAAGTAAGACAACCATCAAACTTCTTTCTTAGACCTTTCCTCTGCCATATGCAGAATTTAATCACGATTAACATTCTATCTATCTATTTCTAAAGGCCTTGTGGCTGCCTATAGATGTTTATGCCCTCTTCAATTTTACATAACTTATGAAATTTGGTTTTTTATTTCTTCCATATATTTCCTTTCCTATTTGACTTTATTTCATAGAATCTTCCCCTCCAAAATTCTATTCAAAAGTGGGTTGTGTCTATCACATGACCAACAAATGCACACTTCCTTCTTTCTATAGCTTCCAATAATCTTCTCCGTTCACCAAGATTTCGTAATACTTCACTATTCATGTTCTTGTCTACCCATTTTGTGCTCGTCATTCTTGTCTGTATCCACATCTGTATCGATTGTAGTTATTTTTATATTTTTCCCTTTTACCGATTTCCATCTCTCACTTCCAGACAGTAAAGTAACATTCCAGACAAATGTTTTAAATTAAAAATTGTTGTTGTTCATGTTGATCCAATAAGAATGGAAGACAGATTCATGACCAGCTGGTAACATATGAAGCTTCAGTAATGCAGATTATGGAAGAACCATAAAAATTACATAAACATATATAAGCGTAAAAGATATATGCCTTAAAAACAGTTCGCAGTTACTGTGCAAACTATGCCATTGAAACGAAGAAACCATTGTAAATGGCATCATTTAATTTAAGAGCCCTTGTATGACCTACTGAATCTCAATGAACGAGAGACTTTTATTTTATTGCACACATATGCTTTACTGCTGCACGTTTATCCATACTAATAATGTACTTTTCTCTTTCGCTATAAAACATATATATCTAAAAACCCATTATGGATATTGTAAAAACCGGAAACCCCAAAATAATTCGCTAAATCAGAATTCTTCAAGTGAAACAAACTCTGTTCAATATAAATTCACTCAAAAATCTTAAAACTGATTACAAAAATAACTCGTGTGCCTCGTACAAAATAGGGCCTCTTCAATAAGGCCCAATTTTGGACGAAGACCTAAGCTAGGGCCTATTGTAAATCCCCCCCGACCCAACCATCAGCTACCAAAATCTTTACTGCATCGATATTCATTATTTTCAGGGACGCTCTGTATGATAAGAACCTTCAAGAGCTGCTCCACCTTGCTGATCTTGCTTGGGAATTTGGAAGAGAGCAAAGAAACCCGTGTTTGCAAGTGAAAGCCACTGCATTACTTTCGGCCGATGTTTTGGTAAGGATTCTGATTATCAGACGTTATTCGGAACGCATTTCTTCGCACATAGCCTTTATTAATTTATTCTTCCCTTAACGTCTTTCGACCTAATTCATTTCTTCCGTTCTCGTTTATTTTTAGGAAAGAATATAATCAAAGATCCTTCTTAGGTTCGCACTGCAATCCAATTTGACTCACCATTTCGATGCTAAATTAAATGAATATATTTGCTAAAAATAAAATATAAATGTTATATTATATAATATATTCAAATATACAAGAAACACGAGTGAGGTCAAAATTTTCCTTTTTATGCATCCAAATACGGAATGGAAAACGGCCATTCCTATAGAACACATATTTATAAATATTTTTAGCGTTAAAGCATTACTTTTTAGGCAGTGAACTATTTATAAAAAGTATTCAAATTTTTATCACTACATCATTATTTATGAAAAGATTACGCTAAGCCTCAGAGAAGGGATTTCTTGGTAGCAACATCTTGGAAAGATGGAAATTGAGTTCTTTGGAGCATCATCTAGAATAACAAATAGCCCTTTTTCGATAAACTCAAACTCAATTAAATTAGAACTTAAAAGGTCCATATTTTCTGAAATAGCTCATCATAGTCTTCGTTTTCATTGGGAAATGACGAAAACCCTGTTTACTCAAAGATTTTCATTTGATAATTAATATTTGAGATTTAATATTTTGTAAAACGTTTCTGAACGGATAATTTTTACTTTCACTTGTACAATCTTGGATTAGTCACACTCTTTCTTGTGCAAAGTCAAAATTCATTTCCATCCTATGAATAAGTTTTATTTCATGGATTGAAATGATTACCAACAGAAATATGTGGCAAAGGAGTTTGAAGATGCTAAGATGACCAAGAAAATAAAAATGGTGGAATTAGTTGCAGAGAAAGCCATATCCTCAAGTGGTGATTCTTTAAAAACATTCCATGAAACCATTCCATGGTGTGTTAGCCGAGAAGTAAGCGAAGCATTTTACAAAGGAGCTAGGCGATTAGGAATTCTCGGTGAGTATTATCATCTTTTTTACTATCTTCCTATACCTGTATATTATACCCGCCATTGTCAAAATGCAGCCCACATGGCTATCCATGATCATAACACAGAAATAGAATAATTGACACTCAACTCTCTCATAGGGGAAGCTGCAAAAAGCAAAGGTTTGCATTTATTGGTGGATGCCGAATTCACCTATGTCAACCCTGCAGTTAGCCTTCTCGCATTAGCTGCCATGAAGGTGATGAACCAAAACAAGCCCATTGTTTGCCATACTTTGCAATGCTACCTCAAGGTAACTAACTATTGGTTTCATCCATTCATGAATTTCTTTGTGAAGGAAAGCTTGGAGTTCCTAACCAAAAATGATCAATTTTGCTACTAAAGTATAATGCGCTTTAAAAGCCTTCATATGTTCCATACTGTACTAAAATGAGTTGTGAAAGCTGTAAAGTTTGAGTGTTTTAATATCAATGAAGCTTGTCAACTGTATTTATTGATTCAATTCTGCAAGAAAATAACGTTGAAAGGATTTAATTGTAAGGAGGAAAACTCAGAAGATTTAAAAAAATTATATCTCTGTAATATATAGCATACGTAATGCAAGTAATTCATGAATTTAAACTTAAAATCACAAAAGCTGGACAAGACCATGTAATCCTTTGGCTATTCTGAGATTTATAAGTATTTTATGTTTACTTATTTACTTCTTTGTAAATGGAATTCTTGTATATGATATATTTGAAATAAATAAATTGAAATTTGTGTCCCCTTATATTCATTAACAGAATGCTGTAGACAACCTGAAGAGAGAAATTGAAATCACAAATGCTGTGAGAGTATGCTATGGAGCCAAAATAGTGAGAGGGGCATATTTGGAACAAGAGAGGAGGATAGCAAAGAAATCTCATGATCCAACTTGTGCTTCTCATGCAGAAACTGGAAACAACTATAAAAGGTAATTTAAACTACTTCACTATATTATAAAGCAATCCCTTAAGATGTAAACCAAAAGAGTTGACTCAATTAATGTTTTTCAATACATCTATTAAGATCTAAAATTTCATATCACCTTCAACCTCCATTAATAATGCAAAAGATTCTTCTATGGTGCAACTTCAACACAGATGTTGAGAAAAATGGAGTTTCTAAATAAATAAGTTGTGTTATAAATTCAGAAAATTAATAACATACTCATTAATCAATAATATATTACAATTTCTATCATTCCATATCATCATAATGTTTGCTGAGGTGAATATAGCTATTTTCCCAATTCAGATACACAGGCTTATTTTAAGGTCAAAGCAAAATGCATCTTAAACATTTATCCCCCCTGGGCAGTTTCTAGACCTGCCCCTGCAGGAAATAAGATGACAAGAACGAGGAAAATTAATAAACCCCAATATTCACTAATAAGCAGTGGACCAGAAACAGAACAGGGTTAAAATGAAAAAAGAGCATAAGAGAGAGAGTTTGCTGAAAACATTTTTGGATAGAATACGAATGATCCAAATCATTTAAAAGATTCAAAAAGATTACAAGAAGTTCATGCACTTACAGAAGAAAAAGATAAAGAGGAGAAAGATATTACTAAATGGATGACAAATTTAACAAAATACAGAAATATGGCATGGTTATGACAATGGGTGACTTATATGCAGAAATAGTCAAGGAAAAGTATCTAGAAAATGTTGCAGATTAATATAAAATTCATGATAAGAGTAACAACATTGGCATCAGGAAATAATGAAAGTTTTCAATAAGAATCATTTAAAAGTTATAGAGAAGTTGTAAAAAGATACCAACAAATAATGGAGATATGTATGAAAAAGTTAGGAGATATAATCCAAAAAGGGAATATAGTCCAGGAAAAAATGACCTAAAAACTCCTCAACTCAGGAGAGAATAACAATAAAGGAAAAAGGATAAAATGAGAAAAAAGGGAAGAAATATCCTGTAAAAGTTGCACCTTTGCCCAGATATTGCACAATTTATAAAAAAGTTGAAAAATAAATTGACAATATCATAGTAGAGGTGGTAAAATATGGAGAAGTAACATTTTTATGTATCTGTACAGTATAGAGTACACAAATACTCAGTAAATAAAAGAGGGAAGAAACTGGTTTGCAGGAACAACAGAAGGATTACTCTGTTAAACATAGTGAACAAAATACTGTTTAGCATCAATTGCATAAGCTTGAAAGTAATAACAGGAAGGTAGTAGTATTGTTAAAAGTATTTCAACAGCTGAAGTCATTTTTCTCAGCGATTTTAGCTTGAGACCACTTTTGTCAAAGTCAAACATCCCCAATAGGCTGTCTGGGAGTCAAACTGAAAAGGTAATTGGAGGCTATGAGTTAGGATTTAGATCCAACTGAATACAATACAACAGAGCAGCTATTTGTAATCAGATAAATGATGGAAATGTGTTTCAAGTATGATACTGAGTTGCATATACTGTTTGTAGACCTTCAATGAGTAGTCAACCATAAACAGTCAAATTATAAGAAGACATGGATACTCCACTTAAATTAATGAGGTTGTTATTATGGCATCAAATTATATAATGGCTAAAATACACTGTTTATTTTAGGACTACATAAAGCTATAGAAAAAACAAACCAAAGAGGAACAACATTTAACAAGTGAGGCCACATAAGTGCATAAGCTGATGATACAGCACTTATTACAAGATCAATTTAAAGAATAGAGCATGTATACAAAGAAATGGAAGCTAGAAAAATGTGATTGATAACATCAAAACAACTGTGTATGAAAATGGTTATGAACTCATTGGAGGAACCCAAAATATTTTATGAGGTGGGTGGATACCATTTGAAGGAGTATATTTCAAATATCTAGGAAAAATAACTGATTGCAAAAACAGAAGCACACACAAACACAAGAATACAAATCAGAAATGAAGCATAATGTGACAATGATGATGATGAATTAAAAGCAAGCTAACAAACAAAAATACAAAAATACAAACACACAAATCACTTTGGTGAATTGTCTTTGGCCTTCCAAGATAAAAAGTTACTAAAAAATTAAGGATAATTGTCAAGAGCTGGTATGATGGAAGTTGAAACTCACATCATGAAAGATTTTGATTCTCTAATATTTATATTTAGCCCAGTTTAATCAATGTTCTCTGATACTTCAAATTTCGTAAACAATACTTTTGACAATTACATTATATAATTACACTAACCAAATAACTTTTAGTAATCTTTCTGAGCAATGAATAAAATTAAGTAAGAGTAACACTAAAAATCAACTGGCAAACAAAACATTTTGCTACATTACAATAATAATGATACAATAATTCTGTTAAATACAAAAATATCAACAACAGATTTAAGTACTGCAACTGGCAAGCAAAAGGTTTTGCACTCAGTCAAAAAGTCACTTAAAATTGGACACATTGAAATCATATATTTCATAAGTCTTGCAAATTATGTGGTTGTTGTTTCTAAACTTGTACACATAATACAATTAGTCTTTATAAACAAGTTGAGTCTTCAGCAACAACAGCAGATCATTATTTGTGAATGTTTATTTTATTTACAATTCAAAATATCTTACCCAACGGGACTCAACGCAACCAAAGTTATTCCAAAATGCCAAAAGTGGAAAACCATTTGGGCATTGCAAAAATGGAAATACCTTGCATTGTTTCATTTTGCACATTGCCTGAAATACTTATACACTCTGTAGATTGTGTTAAGAAAATTTGCACTCTGTGGAGTGAGGAAAATTACAGGGAGTACCCAACTTTGGCAACATATAAATAACATATACACTTGAGTATAAATCAATGCTGGAATACAAGATTTTGAAGAAATATTGTGAAGTGTCCAAAAAAGAGAGAGATTTTCAAAGTCAGTAAAATATAAGATGTAATTTGAGATGTGAGCAGAAGTCAAGCAAAACCTTGGATTACAATCATTGATATAGTTAAGTAACTGAAAGAAATATTCATTATATACATTGATAACCACCACAATTTGTAGAGGATGGAAATTAAAAATTATGGTAGTTTTTAATTGGAAATTTGGAGTACAACATTTAGAAATGAACAACCTGGAGAGGAATACAGATTGGGAGCAATTCTCTATCCAACACCTGAAAGTATAAAAATCCAGAAATTATGAAATTGACATAAGGGATCATTTTCTTCTTTCATAATTTTTGTTGTTTATGCAGCTACAATGAGGGCAGAAATCCTCAAGTGTGACTAAGCAAACAGGAAGTAAATGAAGATTTACTGCTTGCAATTCTATATCTAACCGAAAGATTTATTAAATGAGTCTTTTTCGGCTGAATTCAAACTCTCTTCATTTTTGGTTCAGATAAAAATTAAAAAGTTTGTGAACAATTGAAGATTACATAGAGATGAGGATTTGTTTGTTTCAAGAAACATTTTATTAGCAATTTTAATGGAAATTTTGCAGCAGCACTAACTGGATTTTCTTCACTGGTAACCGATGGGTAAGTGGATAACTAGATCTATGTTTCTACACTGAATATATGCTGTTTTGATGCCATTACTTGTTTCATATGGCATTACAAGAAGACTCTACTTAACTTACTACCTTTGTAATCTCTAATATTGAGATTTATTATTTTATTTTCAGGGTAATCACTCACTTCATGGAGCATGCTGCTAAGTCAGGGAATTGCTTCGTTGTAGCTGCAACGCATAACGAAGAAGGAATATGTCATGCCTTAAACACAATGCACTCCTTGGGCTTACCAAAGAACGGTTCCATTGCATTTGCTCAAATATATGGAATGGCAGAGCAGATATCCATGCCTTTGGGTAAGAATAACACCTGCACTTACATTTACTGGGTATCTATTTAATATATTCTCAGATATTTTCTAAATCTGTCCATCACAAGTTAGAAAAAAAGTAAAGCCCACGGTGCAGCATCTCACTGCGACGAACTACTTGTAGCTTTGATTGCTGCTAAGACATCGTGCTCGCTTAGTAATCCTCATTTATTACCATTGTGTCAGCACGAGTAAATTCTACGCTTCTAGGGCGATAAATTACGAAGAATAATAACAATTTAAAACATATAGTAAACCAATAAGGTGCCAGAATAACAACATTAAAGGATCATTTACAAGCCTAAGTCAATCATAACGACAGAGTATGAGCAAGGAAAACGATATGACGATATGAGAAAATACAAGCATTAGTTGAAGAAACGAGAATTTAGCATGAAGGTAAAATCAAAATCATTAGCATGAGCGTATCAATAACTAAGAGACAGTACGTCAGAGATATCGACGACGGCGAACAAAATCAGGAGATAAATAGTTCAATTCAACATCAAAGTAACTCCCAGAATAGACAAATTAGAAAGAGGCAGGTAGTAACACAATCAACAACAATCTTCCATTGCTTATAAAACTCCTTAAATCTAATCATTCAAGTCTTTCTCGATCTTTTCTATTGTCACATGACATTTTTCCCTCTGCACTCGCTATCCCCGTCTCTTGCGCGCGACTGCTGGGAAACAGTTGATAAACTAATATTCGGACCACCCCGGGATATTGAAAGGACCATTGGGTCTCTAGAAAACGCAGCTAACTCTCCACATACTTCACAGTTTTCTTACAAGGACTTATGAAATTAAATGCTCCGAAATTAAGCTCTGGTTAACGAAAAAACGTAAGTACGTAATGGGGAAAAAACGCTTCAGCACTTTTACACCCAATTCAAGCATATTGGCTTTTCTAGACCAAACTCCACCAAATATTACAAATATTACTCTAAATGTGAGAATAAAATAACCCGTAATATAGATAAAGTAAAGAATCAGTTGATATAGAGGGGTGAATGGAGCAAATAAGAAAGCAGAATGGACTGAGATTTTTTATGCATAAATTGTAATGTTGATAATGACTGTTTTTTATATCAGTTAACTCAGAATTTGAATATTGGACTCTGGAATATTTTTCATTGAAATTTTTCATTTTTTAGGATAAATATATATGTATAGTAAAATAAATAAGTATATACTGCGACTTGGTTGTTTCTTAATAGCTGATACCAAACATTTACATTTGGACTCCCATTTAAATGTCTATTTCTGGCAAATATATAATGCACGGATTGCTTTTATTTCAGCCAAGGAAGGGTACATAGTGTATAAATCAGTGCCAGTGGGTGGTCTATCACAAGTGTTGCCCTACCTGGCACGGAGAGCAGCAGAAAACAGATCAGTTCTTTTAGGAGCAAGGAAGGAGAGGGAATTACTACAGAAGGAGTTGATTTGGAGGCTCAAAAGTTCATTTTCATAACAGAAAATGTAACTGGTTCTCCAACTGGTTTTAAAGACTTTGTTTCATGAAGTAAGACTCCAAATACTTCAAAACCAATCCTCATTCCCTTTTATGATTGTAAGGCAAATTCTCATTACTCTTCTTAAAATAAAAAGATGAATAAATAACATTTCATAGTAATAATTTTATTCTACCAAATGTACCCTGAAAGAGTTGCTTTTGATGGAGATGGAGTGAGGATTAAAGACTGTTTTATCACAGCAAATATGATGGTGGACCTTCAGGTTGCAACAAGAGTTATTATTTTATTTGATTGTGATTTGCAAAAGAGGTGGATTGAGCTTAGAAAATTTTTGCATCTTGAATGTGAGAGATCACTTATAGGCCATTCAAACCCTGAATGAGGGAAAAGAATATTATTTTGTTTGGAAAGCCTCCAGATTCATTTGAACATCTCTGGTCTTGCCAAAGCATGTATTTTCACTTAATTAGATATTTAATCTTTGGCAAAGAAATGTATGGAAAAAGAGGTATTAAAGTGGTTGCTCAATGAGATGGAGGATGGATGAAGGAGTATAAGGAAACATGGGTGATGTGTGAACTCCTAAATTTGGTAGAATAAATTTTTCCAGTTATTAGGAAGAGTGTTCATATTCTTTTATTTTAGAGGATAATTTGCCTTCAACTATGTTGAGTGTGAAGCTGTCAGTTCTATAGAAGATATTGTGAACTAAAATAAACAAAGTTCAATCATACTGCCTGAACATTAATCCTTCTGTATTTATATACATCATTGTTATCTAATTTACATCCTAAAGACTTGGTTTCATACCTATGTTTTTTATAATACCTTTTATGCATCAAGAATAAATAATTTCTTTTCTGGAACTAGCTATGAATTTGATTAATTGTACTAAATTTCTGACTTATCCCATGCTCTTTATTTGTATGTAGGCTGGAACGAGGAATTCATCTTTTTCATAGTGAGAGAGGTCCCTTTATGATTTCTTTGTGGTATAGAATCCTGCTGCTGTGAACATTATCTTCCATCCACTCCAGAACCGAGGTAATAAAAAGCAGTATTAGAGCTCTTTTTGTTTGCTTTGATTTTCTTTAGAACTAGAGGTCCAGTTGAACCATCCTCACTTTGTGCAGGATGTTTATTATTATAATTGTACCCATTTGGTTAGGCCAGAATGGTCTCTCTTCCACCTAGCATTAACAGATATTCTGTTAATCTATACAAAATAAATTCAAAACAAATATCTGCAATTAAATAACATCTAGAGGAATAAAATCAACACAAGCTAAACAAAAGGTAGACATAAAAACATCAAATACCTACAAATTAATTGATGAATGAAAAGCAAAATTTTGAACAGATTTAAAAAGGATTAAATATAAAATGAATTAGATTGTGGGAAAAAAACTCCTTAACTGAAGGTCTACAGAGAAAAACCCACATATTAGTGGGTTTATTAGTTCTTCTGGAAGTCATCATGTTGTGCCATATCAATTTCTAAATTCTAAAGAAAATCATTAAAAAGGAGATAGATGACGAAGGATCTAAAGCCAGTGTAGCAACAAAAGCAGTGATCTGCATGTGCCAACCTTTTCCTGAATCTTTCAATGACTTACCAAAGAATAATTTTCGTTGACAGTTTGTCCTTTTTGCTCGAATTCTTAGCAGTCGATCCTCTGAATTAAAAATTAAAACAAAAAATGGTTATATTAAGGTTTTCATGAATTCTTCCTTTCTCTAGATAATTTTCCGCTCTTACCTTTGATATTTTCTCCATACTCGATCTAAATCAGAGGTACTGAATAATGCAGATATTTTAGAGACAATATTCCCAAATTTTGCTTAATGGAAGATGTAGATTAATACTGTGTGCTGGGTAATGAAGAAGCCACCATGCTCTGCTTATGTGTTCTTTTCCCACTGATGGTTTTATAACTCCTAGAGTTATAAACTCCATGAGGAAGAAAAAGACATTGAGGCGGATGGAATACTGGTGGAATTGCTGAAATATCTGACAAGAAATGGAATAAAGGAGTTTACTTCCTTGTCAAATGTGAAACACCAAAGTAATGAATAACCCAAAGATTTCCTAGGGAAGAAAACGATTTTACTGGAAAAGGAAAAAGATACATGTAAAATTTGTGTGTTTTTCATCATATACTCGTATATCATATATGCTATTATATGATATTCCTAATTTCCGAATTCGGGCATCGTCCGAAATGAAGCACCCACTCCGTGGAGTTTCATTTTCACAATACCCGATGGAAGCTTTCATTTTGACTATTGCGTAAATGAAATGATGGTTTTCGAATTAGCAATTGAGAAAAAGATAAGTATAACTTCGCCTGGGTTTGGTTGAGTTCGGTTGGGTTTGTGGCGGAGTATTGTATTTCATTGCATTTAGAAAAACTCATAAATACTATCATTGGAATTCCCGTCGATGTTATCAATATGGAAGAGTGGTGTCATTATTTATTTTAAATACAATACAAAATAAAATACCCCTGCTCAACGGAACGCAACCCAATGCAGCCAAAGTTATCCAAAAATGCATGATTGGAAATCATTCAGGTACTACGAAAATGGTAATATCAACTCCACGAAGAGTTTCATTTCGGACAACGCCCGAATATGGCTATTGCGAATAATATAGGCGTACAAGGAAATGTGAAGGAAACCGAACAATGAGTTGTACGCTAAACGAAACTGTTGCTCAAAATCAGACTATTGAATAGAAGACCGATTTAAAAAGTAAATGAAAAAGTTACGGAAGAGTAGTTGGAAAAGATGGGAGTGGTTAGGAGTAAAGACGTATTTTGAAAAAAGGTTTGTAGACTTAGAAGAGCCTTCAACTGCGGGTAGCAAAAGACGTTTTGATAAACGTACTGTTACTCAAAGAGACAAAGGCTGATAAGAAATTTGTATGTGAAATAAAATTCAACCTTAAAAATAGGAAATAAGAAAACGAGATAAATCTATCTTCTTATTTATGCTACCGAAGTTTTAGTTACATTGTCCATAAATATAAGAGGGAATATACCAAAGGGATTAAAAAGGGGTGTTAACCACTTCGATAAATTCGTCGCGCGTCTTTTTCAATTCTTCATGCCTCTCTCTTTGTCAATGTACGGAACATTGCTCGACAGCGATTGGTCAGCAACAATCGCTCGTCAACAATGGCTTCGCTTGATCAGAGAAGCGGGTATTGGGAATTGCCCATGCTTCAGGAGAACGACGATTTGTCCTGGTTTAATCCGATCACCACAGGAAAGGGAGGGTTTTGTTTGTCATTGCCCCTCTTCGCTATGTACACAGACCTCGAAATGAGGAAAAGGAGCGTTCGTTGGAGGAAGTTTAGTACAGTGTATACAAGCCTCATTTCGGCGTGTGGCAGGGGGTGTTTCCACCTCCTGTCACTCACACTACTGCCCTAAAAGATTATTTTTACGCATCTTTCGCGGAAAAACTAATCCTTGAATCGACCAGTCCTAGCATTTGTTTCCACCTGCTCTATTCTAATGCATTTAGCATTTAAATAAACTTGCTTACAATTTTAATGGAGAGATTTTATTTTATACATTTTATTAATGTCGTATCGTCCGTGAAGTTCTTCCAAAATCTCCAATAAAATTGGAGTAAAGTTTATTTAAATATGTATGTCACACACATAGGAGTGGGAGAATAATGAAGGAAGCTTAGGAAACATTAAATAAGTAGTAAAATTGATATTGACCTGATAAAATGTATAAGAAAGTGACTCATAAGAGTGTGTCTCTGTATGGTTGGATGCTTGGACCCACCTTAAAAATTACTAGAAAAGAATACAAGATTATGAAATGTGAATATATTCAGTGGAATATTCTTGAACGTTTTAAGCTTCTATCTTTATCTTTAATGTTAATGAATCTGTGGTTTTCCATGTATTTTAGCATAGTATACTTAAATATTTTACCATTATATAATACTTAATGTGAATTTTTGTGTGACAAAATATTTTCTTCTGAATTATTGTATAATGTAATGCCTATGGGGGTTTCTGGAGGGGTTTCCAGGCAATTTTATATTTAAAATTACATGCTCCCCTCCCGAATGGCCACTTGGCCAGAGGGCCAAATTGCAGCGGGAAATTTAAATAAATAAATATGCTGAAATGAAACTACTGAAATGTAGATATTATGGAACATACTAAGCTGGAATAGACTGACCATGAGGCAGGCATATAAAGTCAGATGAGATGAGCAGAGTGGAAGTGTGTTGAATGAATCAATAAATATGAAATGCAATATGTATGATGGAAGAAGTGATGGAGGGAATAGTAAAGAGTTAAAGGAAGAAGTATGATCAGAAAGGAAAATATTTGCCGAAATAAAGAGAAGAGAATAGAAAATGGATGAATAACAAAAAGGATGTGCAGGCTATCACAAAACGATCATTGCATATTGTGGTATTCACCGATGCTAAATATCGTATCAATGCTTAGTGATGAAGAAATGAGGGTAAGTCTGAAATAGGCAAATGTATGGATGATGAATGAAAATGGATAAAATGGACGTTCGGCGATGAATTGGACGTATCGGAGGGACAGACGGAATACCTTTAATGAGGAGAAAGGTTTTAAAGAGGCAGAGCCATCTGAAAGTGGTGAATCGGAAGGGGAAAGACTTGCATAGATTAAAAAAGGGGAAGATGTATGCTAGGACATGGAGTGAGGGAAATTAAAGTGCAGATATGATTTATGAATGCATGTTGATAAAGATCCAAGAATCAATTGCTTTGGGGATAATCAAAAAAATCAACTTACTATATAACAAAATCAACAGAACTGTACTGTCAAAGAGGATTTCTATGAGTATCTAATTGTAAAAAATAAGCAAATTTACTCCTACGATTTAGGAATAGTTTTTTTTTTAAATCAGCGTATTCTGAAGATTTCGGAACATCACACCGACTGAATCAATCGCTTTTTAGATATAAAAAATCTACAGAACTTGTAATTGTAATAAAACACTTTTGCAGGTATCTGATTATGAAAAAATGAACAGATTTACTCCCACAACTTAGAAATAGTTAGTGAGAAAGACAATTAGCGTCTTCTGAAGATTTCGGAACATCACACAGATTGAATCAATTACTTTTGGGATAAAAAAATCAGCAAAACTATACCGTCATAGAACATTTTTGAAGGTATCTAATTATGAAAATATAAACAAATTCACAACCGTAGCTTAGAATTGGTTTCTGAGAAGGGCAATTAGCATCTTCTAGAAGATTTGGGGACATCACACAGATTTATATTCTTAATTATGTACGCACATGGACAAATAGAAGTAAGAATATCGAAGAATCTCTCCCATGATCAGTTTTGGAAAAATCCCTTGTGCCAGTCAAATGCCTTCCTAAATACTCGGAAAATCAATAAGCGGAAATGAGAGGATCGAATGGGCTTCGATTCTCTCTTAAGCGAAAAGTCGCTTAGAAGCGTCGGAGATAACATTTTGCGGGGTTTCTTTGGTGGAATATCTGTCCAATGGTTACGGTTTCTCATCAGCATCTGCAAAGTAACCTGATGACCACTTTTGGCAGAGGCTGTTAAATAATCAAAGGATCATCATTGACGCCGAAAAAGGAGAAACTGTGGCAAAGGTTCGAAATTTTTACCAATTGAGCATTTAGTAAGTCATAGTGATGTGTTTACCGAGTTGATCGACAAAATTTTTCGGCGCAATTCTGCTTTGAGTTTTCATTTTTATGATGCAGTTCATTGTTGCGGCTTCTTTTTAAACACTCTCAGCAATCGGCTGAAGTAATTTCAAATTTTAACTGAGATATCGACAGATATCAGCCTGACAGCTGCATGAAGTTTATTATTGATACAGAATTATTAATTTGTACATGGAGTTGGCACTATCCTTGTACTCTAACTTAAGATCTTCCTATTATGTTCAGTTTTTATGACAAAAAACGTTTATGTTCTGATGCGGTAATTACATGTGTTAATTACTTTTTTAGTTTTTATTGTTCACTATGTTTTAATCTTTCTCTCTTTTCCTTCACAGTTTCCTACATATTTCGTAGATTTTTCATACACCCCTCTCACTTGCGGTTTTTTCCTACAGTGGACATATTTTTTCTGTGATCAAACGTATTACATATATTTTTGTCTCCAGACAGCCAATCTTTCCTTCCTCTTTCCTGTTTATTCTATATTTTATAAGTTGCTCAAAATCTGAATTCGTGTATGTATGTATGTACTTTGAGGGCTAAATAGAAGATAGGATTATACAGTCCCAATTTTGCCCGACAATTAAGACGGTTGCATCTATCAATAAGATCCTTCCGATATTCCTATACTTATTCACTACTTAGTTTATCTTCAGAATATCGTAAGATTATTTTAAATTGTTTTTGCAAATATATAACGTCTGCCGGCGATGTATATCGCTTCTCTTTGCATCTCAAATTCGTTCCTCAGCAACGAATAGAGGTGCCATAGGGCTGCTACTCATTAGAAAAGCTGAATTTCAACAAAATTTGGGAAATTCAAAAATAATTAAACTTTCTTATTGGGAACTCAAACCAACACAATTCTATCGCAGAAGTAGGAATTAAATATTCAAGTCTATTTTGGTAAGTAAAGTAGAGTGCTTAGTGCGGCAATCTTTGGAGGGATACGGCATTTGGAGCTTCCGGATAGCAAAGTGGGTAGCACATTTGCTTTTGGTGAAGATGGTCCCAGGTTCGATTCTCGGTGTGGTCCATATATGCGATATTACCTCAGCTGTCGAATCTCTTACTAATAGTACTTCTAGTACGATATGAGATTCACATAGATTGTGGTGAGGCCGTATTCCGCTTTTTCAATCGTCGCATACTCGCTGCAGATTAATTTAAATAGCTTCCTATTTTTCACGATGATGGACCGACGTTATGACCTCCACCGGGAATCGAGCCCGGCACCATTTTCGTGGAAAGCGTATGCGTTACCCACTTGGCTTGAAGGAAAGGTTTTTTTCGCTATACTAAGCGATTTTATCCTTCTTTTGGTAACTTTTTTCTGTTTCAGCGACATCTCGTACTCAACATAGATTTTCTGTGATGACGCAGACCCCTCTCTAAAGATATTTGACCGAAAAATCAATGACATAACTCTTCCTTTATTATAACATATTGTCAGAGAATTGTGATGTTTATCGTATATTTAATCTTTTAAGAAAATAATTTAACCTTTGATAATAACCATTCATCAAGATTAAATGGTATTGGACATGGAAAATACAACCTTGTTTCCATTACTAGTAGGAAAAACTACAATTTCGCATAAACCTTGGATTCACTTTTAGGACACTTAAATGTCCCGTAAAAATAATATAATTTCAAAGCGTAATCGATGGCGTTCTACGAATTATATTACAAATTATTTCCTAGTTTACACCGGATTTAATAATTATTAATATCATTATCAGGATTATCACTATCAGGAGTATATGAAAATATCTTTTAAATATTTTTCCGGCGATTGTCTCGATTTCGCGAAAATCTTATACCCAATTTAATTTACGAAAGAGAAAGAGATGGTAAAAGATAAAGTTTTAATATTTAGTTTCTTTTGGAATTGAACGCATGATGCTTTCACTGTGATCTAGATGTCCAATAGCGCCTAATTGTTGAATCCTAAACTGAGAAAACCTCATTGAAAACTTCGTTCTCTTGTAATCAAAGAGATGACAGAGGCGAAGGTATATAGTACAGAGGCTGACCAACGCCTACCTCATCTCGAAAAAATTGATTAACAGACGAACCGAGTTAAAACCGTGTTATAATCGGGATGGTGTTTGTAAGCAGATTAAGAATACCTTGTATTTCTTTTATGATGGTAAAGAGAAGGGAATTTTAGTTGTCTAATGTTTAAAAAATCGCTTCACGCCATTAAACGGAAATGGAGCTTCAACAAATGTTTGCTTCATTTACAAAAGTTGAAGATGGGATATCTAAAAGTCCGCGAACTGTTGTTGTGTACTACTGGTTGCTTTCTCGTCATTTAAGAATGATTTGTTATTCGGACCAAGAGAGCTTCTTCCTTTGTTACTTCATTTTGGTAATTTTCTTTCTTCTTAAAGTAATTTTTAAAAGACAGGGAAGAATTATGTAAACGATTTTCGGTCTATCGAGTGGGTTGGCTATAGCAGGTTGCAGTACACCTGGGAAATAGAAAAAATTGTCTTTAAGTAGGTAGCAGAGCGTCTTAAGCGTTATTTACATCTTGCGCTGAAAGGGACCTAGAGAGAGAAATCGGGAGCGTTTTAAACAGGTTTTAATGTATATAAGTATATATGTGGCACCAAGCATATGGAATACTTTTTGAAAATATCTACATTGCCCATTTAATTAGTTCAAAATTAAATCTCGACAGTATTCTAGAAATATATGACCTCTCGGACATTGTACCATGAAGGAAATTCATAGATTGAATGAATATATTGGAAGATTTGCAGTTAATGTTTACTGTCAGCCCATTTTCATATTAATATGGAACAGCAGGTTCTCCTTGTATGGAATTTAAGACAATTGCTTAGTGTTTAAGTTGCTTAAAGCCTATGAATTATGCGTACTTGAATCATGATATAAAATCAAGTTGCAGCGAGCAAAGAACACAATTCAAAGGACTATCATATACAAATTAATCATATACAGTACGAAAATATAAATTATATTTCCAAAATCTATGACTTTTAACATGTAGACTGATACATAAGTTTCCCACGATTTAAGTGCAAAATAATGGAATTTTAGAATTTATGACGCTTCTTCCAATTTTTCGTTTATAAAACGTAACTTTTTAATTGAAAAATGTACGGAATAAAAGAATGATAATTAGAGTAAAGTTGAAAGCATAGATCAAACATAATTAAGGAATTTAATGCCGAAATTCCTTCATTTTATTTAAAAATCAAAACATAAGTTTTAAAATAGAGTTCACCCTTGATGGCAGCATATTTCTCACAATTGCTCTTTCCTTTCGGATTGATTTGTTCACTTAGCGGTTGAGAGAAAAGTTCAAAAAAATATGACTGGAATGTGACTTAAAACCTTTTCCTACAAACCCATTTATATCACAAACATTTCATGTAATGCATGAATGACTTCGGTGAAAGCGGTCCCGGGTTCGATTCCTGGTGGAAGCCTATAGATGCGTAATGACCTTAGCTGTCGAAAACTACCGATTTAAAACACCGAGGGCTAAAGTAATGCAAATAAAAACTCTTCCATGAATCACGTTCTGATTTTAAAACTCCAATGCCTTTGGTACATCCATCGTGATTATGAGATGTTAGGAGAACTATTAAACGCCAAGTTTAACCGAAGATGAAAATTTCGCGATGGATAACAGTTGTGTGACGATAACCGGTATCACTCGGCGAAGAATGAATGGACGTTTGATAGGCGTCGCCTTAAGCGGTGTTCTCATTAGAAAATCGATTCTCTCGAAAATGACACTCTCTCGCTCTACTTCATTATGCACAAGTAATTGCTCCGTCCGAATCGAACGCACGAAAAAAAAAACAAACTCGTTTGATTCTCTCAACAAATCCCACAGTCCGTTCCAGTGCATTCACGTCAAGTTTATCCAAGTTTATAGGGAAAAGTGCTGGCGAAAAATGTACGCTGAATTCAGATTAGGAAAAATCGCCATTTCTACATTCGGGGTTTCATCGAATTTCATTCTTGAATTAACGAATGACCGATCGCTTGATATTCGAAGGATAAGATGTTGGTTAAAGCATCTAATGGGGCATTCACAGTTCTATATCTCTTATACATGTATGTATATAATGATGTATGTATGTAATGTATGTATGTATGTAATGTATGTATGTAATGTATGTATGTAATGTATGTATGTAATGTATGTATGTAATGTATGTATGTAATGTATGTATGTAATGTATGTATGTAATGTATGTATGTAATGTATGTATGTAATGTATGTATGTAATGTATGTATGTAATGTATGTATGTAATGTATGTATGTAATGTATGTATGTAATGTATGTATGTAATGTATGTATGTAATGTATGTATGTAATGTATGTATGTAATGTATGAAGTACATGTGTTTGTGTGAACATCTTTCAATAGACTTTTTCACTGTCTAATCACCATCATCGCTGACCCACTACGCGTGTTCTCCTTCCATAAGATTATGATCATAATTAACTTCGTGCTGCATAAATGGGAATGATCTGGGCGAAGTCCCGGGTGTTGACATTAGTTACGAGATATGAACTTTACATGATTAAAATTACACACCCTGTATTTGTGACCAAATAAAAGACATCGACCAATACAACAGAGATTTAATATAAAGCAGACAATGTGAGAATGTATTCAATAGGATGTATTGGGATGAATTATAGTAAAACTGGTTAAGACGCTTTTCAGAGAGCACCACTTTTTTAGTGGGATAACCAGGATACTGCAAATTTTTATTTATTTTACATCAGAAAACAAAAGGGAGGATCATTTTGGATATTTAATCTTGAATAAATGCTTTACATTCACACACTTATTTTTTAAGAATGGTCTGCTTTTCTAAGAAAGAGAGCGTTTTCCTTTGTTATATAAGCTTTGTCATTATCACTCTAAAAAGAAACAATTTTTACCAAATAGACAAGAAGGGAAGAATAATGTAAATACTCTTCCGTCTATCGACTGAGGTGAAGGATTGGGCTGTTGAGGGTTGCAGCGTATCTGTGGGAAGATGAAGATGGAAGCAGTGTTTCCGAAATGCGCATCGGGATTCTGAATAACTGGTGGCCGCTGAGCGATTATCCGTTTCCCGGGAATCGCCCTAGACGGTTGCCGCTGTCGGCGCTTGGAGAACCTTTGTCTCTTAATTAAGGAAACATTCGCTTTATAAGCGATTAGCAGAGCGTCTTAAGAGATATTTTTACCATGCATTTAGTGTGAAAGGACCGTGAGAAAATCGCGTATCAAGCGGAATCGTCTAAAATGGGTTTTACTGCCTTTCAGAAGATATGAATGCATATTATGATCCGGTAGCAACTACTTTAATTTCATCCAGATTTTCATGGCGAAGTCACATCGAGAAGACTAACAAAATAAAAAAATGAACCTCCGAGTTCCTCATACAAACTACAATAAAATCCCAGTCAAAAAGAGACACTAAAGTATGATTTTAGCGTGAAAAATATACGAAGGAGATAAAACCGCCGAATAAACGGTATAATGTTGTAATACGGAGCGTTTTGAACGGGATTATTGCATATCAACTATCCATGCGCGATATTTCAAAATATGCTTGTATCTTATGAGAGTTGTCCAAGCTTTTACTTAGAATAGGTCAGAGTTCATATGAAGTTCATCGGTGCCACATTTACTTCGTTGCATTTATAAATAACAGGAAGTGATCGAAAATAATTATTTAATTGTTCCTTAAGAATATCCGAGGGGGAATATAACAACTAAATTAAAATACTTTGATTTTTGTTCAACAAATTATATATTCTGGCGACCAAGTTTCAACTGATTACTGTCATCGTAAGGCCACTGTAGTCAGCTGAAACCTGTAATAAGTTGTAACTGTAAATAGTTGATACTGTAATCAGTTGAAACTTGGTCGCCGGAACATATCTATTTTTTGTGGTACACTAAAAAAAGTATTTAAATTAATTCTTTATATTCACCCTTAAATGGATTTTCACAAAGTCCCGGTCATTCCATCAATAGTATTATAAATATCCGCGGATAATTTTCAACATTTTGCAGAAATTTTTTCTTTGGTAGAAACTTTTACTCTAAGAAAAGAGAAATTTTCTTCTTTTAATTAGCTCACAATCGAAATTCTTTTTATCCTATTCAATTTTCCCTGCATGGATCTATGCAGAAAAAGACATCCTGTAGGCCGCTCAGAACCTGGGCTAAAGATCGCACGCGGTCCGCGCTAGTTTTGATGAACCGACGTAATAATTCTTTTTACGGCCCCACTCGAGTGACTTGTTCTCCATTGATTCAACGTGCCCATGTGTGCGCCGTGGCGTCGCCAACAGACAGAAGAGGCCTTATTTACTTTTCCATGGAAACGGGCGAATGCGCACGCAGGGCACCGCCGTCAGACGCGTCGCAGAGAGCGGCCGCAGCGGACGACCGGCTCACTGAGATGGCGTGTTGAGGTAAGGATCACTGCATGTGCTATAACATTCACGTCATACCACTGCCCATTCACATCATGGTTCTTACGTGTTAGCTGTAGCTTCTCGATCTCTCTGCATCTCCGGGATATAATTAGATTTTCGATTACGCGCACCGACTTTAAAAGGCACTCGGTTTCCGTAGAATATTTCCGATGGTGTTTGGAGTTCGGTAAAACCATGCGCGCGCTAGTAGAGGAGTTCTGAGAAACGTCTTTTTTTAAAACCTTGACTCGATTTCCCTGTAGGTGACGAGCATAGATACCTTCCTTGCTATTATCCAACTCTCCAAACTTCAGTTTGGGGGATTTTTCTCCACAAAGACGGATCTTTTTGTGTTTTCGATGTTTTTTGCTTCCAAATTTCCACATTGCTAATCTTAACATTAAATTCAAATATGTATCAAAAAGTGGTGTTAAGTGGAAAGAGGCTGTCTCGGGCAAAACCTAGACTAAATAAAAAATTTATTCACTCAGTCATTCTAACTATAAAGTGCAAAATCTCTCTAATAATATGCGGTTGAAATCGGTTTCCTCAATGCGATAACCGTTATTACCTTCGTGAAGTTTATTTCCGATAGTTCTCGTTACTTCACGGTAAATATTTAACTTTCTGAGGTTTCCTTGTCTTATTTTTTTCTTTTCGTATGTTCTCCGAGCACTATGAGGATAAACGTTCGATGTAAAGTATGAACATGTATCTGGCATAAGCATAGCATTGTATCAAGCTTTTTTCACGTACGTGGCCTGACGATGACTATAATTAGTTGAAACCTGGCCGCCATAATATATTTTAGTGGAGCGAAAAACCAAGTAATTCAACTCATTTGTTAAATCCATCCCATAAATATCATATGGACTTTCAGCGGTGACCGCGATAATGTGATTACTCACAATGCAGACAACCCAACGCCTAAAACCTTAGTCTATTAAGATTGGTGCTTCAGGAAAAATAATACAGGGTTTTTCCTGATATATAGTACTACCAATTTACTTCCGAGTTAGTGGAATTCATAATTTTGACCTGTTCTAGTCGCTCGTCTGCCGTAAATACTCGGATCATGATCTCTCTCATTTGTTATTCAGGAAACGCTTTCATATCCATGCCAAAGAGCTGTTCTTCATTCATTACATTCATTATCATTCGACGGTACAACGTCACACAAGAACATCTCCCAGTTTAATTTCAAAGTCTATCGGAAGCGCCGAAGCTTATTTCCGAAGACTTTTTAGCGGCACTCCTTGATAAATGCTTAGAAGACCATTTTTGCCCTCTTCAGATCTAACGAAGGGCCCTCCGACTTGTTGCTGTGGTAAATATCTGATTTTTCAGGAGCGCTATCGTGCGTCAATGAGTCCACGTGTTAGCAAACGCAACTATCGAGCACGAGACCGGAATTCGTTTCCGGGAGTCTTTCCGGAAGCGTAGGAAAGCTATTTCTCGATCTCGTAGGTTGCTACTTTTTAAAGTGAATTCTATCACAGCCACATGTATTCCGTAATTAAAAGTTTGCTTTACCCTTCGCTAATTTCCTCAAAAGAATACTTATATCTGCAGAATCATTAACGATCGCAACGTAATTAATTGTAATATAAATGCGAGGAAGAGGCATTTACAACTGCAACTCCAGTGAAGTTGTACAACTTCGGATTTAATGGAAAATCCCTGAATACAACCAAGCTAACTCAACCTTCCATTTTGAAACCCTAAAGAAAGATACTATAAATGGAGTATAAAAAGCACAGGTTGGGTTTGTTTGACTGAGTTTTAATTACAACAATGAAAAGGCCGACTTCCGATGGCTAAAATTTACGCATTTCCTCTTTATATTTCGTTTTACTACTTACTAGCCTTAATTTCTCGTTGATTGTCTTTGTGCAACTAATTTTTGCTAGAAATTTTCCTAAGCTGTCAATGATTTTCCCTTCTCTTTCCCTGCATTGATAAATTTCTTATTTTCTCACCTAATTGGTCCTCTGAAAGCAACATATAACTGTCCCCTTTGTAATATGCATAATCGAGCTTATTTAGTAACAACAATATATTGGTCTTGAATTTGACCCAGCTATATCTCATGATAAATGAAAAATACTGAAATTCTCCCCTTTTCATTAAGTATATAATTTATTTTAAATCAGCCCTAAATTCTCCATTTATATTAATCCGATTAGCTATGAGCTTTAATTCAACAATCCCCTAGGTCGTCAAAGGGACTGGAAGTTTACAACCTCGAAATTTTATTTTAAATGTATTTAATCAAAATTCTCCGTTTTTAGAATCAAAAACAGATTCCCATGGCTAAAGTAATAATAATTATCCTATTTATCTTCTTTTTGCGCCTGTCTCAACTTTGCTCAACTATTTTTTCTAATTTAATTTTGCAAGATAAATAAATAAAGCATGTGAACGATAAACGCGAATTTTCCATATTTCTAATATGGAAAGGGTCGACTAGCTTTGGGTTTAACTAGGGAAACTTAGGCAAATAAAGAAGTAGCCTATAATCTGCCCAGGAAGGACATTTAATGATGTATAAAGAATGAAAGTTGTGCAACTTCTGGTTCTCGAGTTTTAGGCGAAAACGCACACACATATATACAAACTTTCCCCTTTATCTTTAGGATACATTTAACATTATACAAAGAATATGGTCGATGATACTAATTACTATGATACTTAAAGAGAAAAAAGCAGATGACAACTGTATGTACATCTAAATTCAAACACTCAAATACAAATTAGTAGGAGTATAAATAATAAAACAACTTCTCGTGAAATTTTTTAACCAACGATTCCCTTACTCCCACGTTACTCATGACATCACTAATTCCACGTTACACTCACACCTACTACCTTCAGTAATACGTGTTTACTACTAATAGACAGAGCCGGCCCAAGATACGGGAAGTAGCCTTTGGTTTGGGGTGAACAAGAGAGTTTGAGAAATCCCTCAATGGTTTGTTTGATCGTAAACATTTTTTTAAGGGGTGCATAGTGAATTATTTTTACATCCCATTTGTAATCAATGTCCTTCTATTTTCCTAACCAATATAAGCTAACTAACAAAAGCAAATCTTTAGCTGTAACCAGTTTCAGTTTCACCAACTTTATTTAAGTAATATTCCCTTGTGGCTGAATTCCACGTTTTCTTATGAATTTATTGTCTGTATTTAACGGAAATAATCCTACAATCATAAAACTCGTTGTGCATTTTTAGGTTAGTAATTTTTTAAATCAATCTCAATTTCAATAAATCGTTCTATACAATCCACACACTATAAATAACGCCAGATTTGATCACTGTTAATCACTTCATTCTGTTAATTTTAGTGAAATTGTGTTAATAGTTTCTTAGTAATGAAATCACACCACCAAAGATCATATACAGACTATTCAAATCGGATTTGAAAATTCATATTCAAAATAAGTGAATTATTGACTAAAAATGTTTTTAAAAAGATATCTATAAGGAAGGGTATCCTGAATAATATATTGCCCAAATTGCTGTGAAAATCGGTACTCATCGCTTCTACAAATATATTTTAAATGATCAATAGGTTTTATAACTGTGTATGTTATAACAATAAGTCGATTATTTTAAGGTTATTCTTCTGAATGATCACTTAGTTTACAGGAAATATTTCCTTTGGTAATGCATTCGAATCCAAAAAGGATCTATTGAATGAGTGAATAGTGTTTAACTACGTAATTGGTTGCTATGTTGCAAACTAATTATTATTTACAAGCTTCAAGTCATGGTGTTTAGCTTAAAAATTTGAAATTAAAAAAAATAATAAAAAGTGAAAGGAGCTATGTTTGTCAGTCATGTAGTTCATTGCCATTTCTTCTACCGGTAATCATTGGGAGAATAGAGAATTTTATATATTTGGGAATTTATTAATATTACATTCGATTGAAAAATAATCTCTCAAACTAAACATTAAAAAGCTATTTTAATTATTAATTCGATACCTCAGGCAGTACAAACAACGACTGAAAGTTCGCGGAAAATGAACAGCGACTTAGGCTCAACGAAAGAAAGAATATCGTAGTATTGGCGGAAAATTAGACTGCTGAAATGTGTATTTTCGGCTTCAGAGCGAAATTTTATGTACACAGTAACTTTATTTTCTTCCCGATTAACGACAGGTACATCAGGTTGTTAAAAACATAAACCAAAGTTGAAAATTTTTCGAAAGTAATGCAGTCAGTAACTTAGTTTGTAATAATTTCGGCACCGTTTACATAAGTCATCGCTTCGAAAAACACAAGCAGCATCTCCGCTCAAGTACTTCGCTTTCGTCCAAATATTTACTCAAGGAGCTTTCGCCCTTCTGCATGCGGAGGACCAAAATTAGATATTTAAGAAGAAGCTCATATATTCCGCTGGAAATGAACCGAAGGTGAAACAGTTGATTTCCAAGACATCGTTCGAGATTAGAATAAATCCAAAATGAAGTACAAACAACGCGTGCCATTCTCTCGTAAGAAATGCACGGTGCCATAAGATTTATGTGGTCTCGTCATTACGTTGGACGAAGTATAGTTGCCAGAAAATAATCTTGTGAAAAAATTTCAGTGCTCCATTATTATGTCCGAAATTAGAAACGGAAATAAGAGGAAGTTTGTAGGAAGTCATAATATTAATGGTTACGAAACTATACTTTGTCCAATGTCATTAAGAGATCAAGTAAACCTTATGTCCCCGTGTATTAGTTACGTGGGAATGGCGCGAGTTGTTGCGGTTTTTGCATAGAAAAAGAAAGTTGGCGATAATTGGTTTGAAGACGTTCAGCAAAGAGTAAAATTAATTTCTAATGGAACAGTAATAATAACTATGAGCTTTATTTATGGCGAGATTGAGACTATGAAGTGTCTTATTACATCTAACTCTTCATCATATAAATTTAAAAAAGTGATAGCTTGAAAAAACAGTACACAGAAGAATACTACTTCGTGGATTTAAAAATCTAAGCTAAGTGCTTAGGAAAAAAGTTTCCACTGCATGAAAACACCCTCAAGAAGGGGGAGTATGAAAAACCTGCGAAACCTAGAGATAGGAAAACTAAATTCAGTGATGAAATCAGATAAAATGAGACTTTAAAACATTTAAACAGTGCAAATAGCGCGTGCCATTCTCCCGTAAGAAATACACGATGCTGTAAGATTTATGCGGTCTTTTCATTACGCTGGACGAAGTATAATTGCCAACATATAAACATGTAGAAAAATTACAGTTCTCCATTATTATGTCCGAGATTAGAAATAGAAAGAAGAGATACCTGAAAAGGAAACTTAAAAAACAAGACTAGGGAGGTGATTTTGCAGTTCATTTAACCATTCGCAAACAGCCAGAGCCTTATGACAGGGGATGTATTAACACCCACATAAAACCACTTCCTCATCATGGGTTGCAAATCCAAACATTGGTTTGATCCAAGTCTCCAGGCCGTCCCAAGCCAATCACTTCATAATTCCAAACCTCAAATGCCTCTCATAATATAACCAAGGTCTTCCTCTAAAATTCCTCTCTCCTGCCAATACTGTCTCAGCAAACTCGAAAGCCTTTTGATCGATTAATTTCCCACGTCTTTTCGACGATGTTTTCTTCTTTGCTCTCTTCATCTTCATCAGTTCCTGGAATCTAATTTGAAAAAAGCTCTCGGACGTGTTTTTTATGGCGCTGAAAATATTTGCAAGAAGAGTTACTGCTATGTTTAATGGGAAGAACTAATTTTATTTTCTGAAACTAGCGAGCACGAGAAATGAAAGTACGACTTTATTGTTTTGTGGGAAGGAAATTGGAAGTACGTAGATGATTTATGTGTCATAATGAAGATTTCGTTTGTTTATCGTAGGGAAACATTCACTGTTGAGATCTGTAAGCATATACAAAATCCCTTGTCGAGCTGTTAAGAGTGTACTTCTTCAATACATTTATGCACCCTTAGTTTAATTTACCTTCTATAGAAATATCTAAACCCGGTATCATATGATTTTCATCGGTGTTGTGGCGCCGCCCATAGTTAAGGCAAAATTCAATATTTATTCATTCTCAAATCGTACTTGTAGTTGAGGAAACTAAAAAAGGGTAATAACTGTAAATGGGAAAAATGAGTTATTTTTCATACCCATTTATGGAGGTTACACCGATATCAAAGGAATTGTCAATTTTATAAATTTGTTCTCAACAGCAGATATTTAATTTTGCGGGAATAGAATAATAAACAAATATACCTATTCGGTAACGATTTAGACTATTATTTGCGAGGATCATTAACACAGTTAAGGTAGAAATTGGTCCCGAAATTAACTATTCTTTGTTTAAGATTTTTCATATTTTTCTACAGCATAACGTAGTACTATCAGACATCCAAGCGATGCCAATTTATTTTTTTTGCTGCCAATATTATTAGATGAGTTACTTAACAATAAATAAATAGTTTTTATTCTTAATTTTACTAATTATCTACTCTAAATGGATTTCGGTGCTCATTTCCTTGACTTTATATCTACTGTATTTCAGACAACATACGGTACACTCAGTATATCAATCTATCAATGAAAACGAATTTACTGGCGTTTTAAGAGGCCTCAATTAAATGTACCTCCTATAAATTCGAATACATAGATTTCGATGTAAATATAGAACATCTATATCTTGAATCTAGAACAAGAAATTAATAATAGGCGAATTTATAGATTGCATATTAGTGAAAATAGGATTATTCTGTCATTTTGATAGTCGCTATCGTAAGGCAACCTCCTTAAATATTATAAAATGCGAAACGTCTTAATTTTTTAAAAGTTAATTGTATGAGTGCTCTCTTAAGACTAAAATTAGGCACGAAGAAAGTCGTGGTTGTTATTATTATTATTATTGTTCTTAAAGATTTTTTAAAGAAGAATTTTCAGAATTTAATAATATACACGGTGTATGATACCATGTTATGTCCACCCTATAATGTGGTGGAAATTGTGCGAAGTGAACTGAACTAATATACGGATTGAGCTATTTTAGATAAAACATCCTATATCGGAGGATCCCACTTCCTTCAGTACAGCCTTTTCTTAAACAAAAGCACCTATTACAATCATTTTAATTTCCGACATCGCTCATCGATTGAGAGAAAATAAAACAGGAAATATTCTTCTTGCTTAACTCTGCGATTAAAATCTCCTTCCATCGTTCCTTTTCCAAAAACTTTTTGAATTTGGAAAATTGGCGTGCGACTCCGTGGTTTCGTTTACGGCCTGCGTGGTTTATTCATGGTTTCCCATGAAACTCACTTCCTTCACTTCGACTCAGAAGGGTCCCTACGCTAGAGTAAGCAAGCTGAAGAGAAAGTATCAGCAGCCAACGATCTTGACAATGCAGCCATACAGTATTTTCGCAAGGATCAATTCTAATGTTTATGCTTCTCCAGCGATCAAGAATGAGACTAGCTGCTTTAGAGCTTAAGTAGAGCTTTATTCGGGCGATATTGAGACTAAGTAGTCTTTTTTGTATCTAATATTAGGTAATGTAACATTTGAAAGAAAGAGATTGCTATAAAAAAAGGGAGAAACAGAAGAAAATTACTTCGTGGGTTTAAAAAAACTTAAGTTATTACTTAGAAAAATACACGCTACACCTAACCGCAGGAAGGGGGTATGTGAAAAACCTGCGAAACTAATACATATAGTCATATATAATACATATCATAATAATACATGTCAAGTCATATATAATACAAGGTTAAAAACTAAATTTTAAGCAAAGGACCGGTAAAGGCAATGTGCCATTATTTTTCTAATGCAATGCGAAATACGTTTGTGTAAAAAATAAACAGGAAATTTCTTAAGAATAATTTTATCTTAACGAGATAGAATTACGAAACTATGTTTATCATCTTTTCCACACGATGATTTTTTGTACTTATTTTCTATCGGGAGTATATTCCTCATTCTCTTAGTCTGATGCATCTTTGTATAGTTCTTAAAAGTACGATTTTTTATTTCATCTTCAGAGATTTTAAACGATGTATGAATTTGAAAAAAAAAGGGGTAAAGAAAATTCCAAGACGGGATGTATTGTAAGTCCTCATTAACTGTATCGGTTTATCTTAACCGCAGATCTTTTCAAACATGTATGGCAGAGATTCAAATAGGTTTCTATTCCTCCTTAATCTCAGCAATGTTCGCAAAAGAAATACAAGGCATCGAGAGAGGATGAGTGAGATGTTACTGCATAAATACGAGAATTCATTAAACATCGGAATCAAACTTCTATTCTTTGAGCAGTGAATTTTTTGGTGGTAATCAATTTAGTGATGATGACTGGAGTTAAAACATGCCAACATCAGCGAGGAACTCGTCTTCATCCAACTTGAGACAGATGACTTGTCGCTGTCATCAACCATTTTCTTTATCCCTTGCCAGATCTTTAATTTATTTGATTGAATTGCAACTCACCTACTGTATTGTATACTGAAATATTCTGGATCTTTCTCTCGTCATCTTGCCTAAAACTTTCCCTTTAAAAATTATTTTTATCTGCTTATCGTCTCAATAAACGTCAGATGAGTTTCGTTTTCCTCCTTTCAATTGTATCCAGTGGGGTTCGACTTTCCCTTAATTCATTCAACACCGGTTCATTTCTTTTCTTTAGTGTCCAACTGTTTTTGCTGATTTTTCTCCAAATCTACATTTCAGCTTCTAATTTATCATTTCTCTTGTTCATTCTCTTCTCATATTGCGAAATCCCCCAAGTCCATATTTCGCAACTATGAGCAACCATGATACTCCCTATTAACGTTTTTGCAAATTTTTTCCTTGTGTCTATGGAAAGATGGTTGATTGTTAGCAAATTCCTGCCCTTTTGAAAAGCTGGATTTGCATGAGATATTCTTCCTTTAATTTCAACCACACTTTTGTTCGATGACTTCATAGTTCATTAAATACTCTCGTGTGTTAATTATAACTTGGTAAACTAATTTTAGCAGTCTCGTTAAATTTACTGAGGGTGGCATATTTTGCCAATTTCCATTTCATTATGACTTGTGGAATTTTAATATGGGGAAACTCGGTCTATTGATAAAATATTTCCATTAATCAAAAGAGGGTCATTAGGGTTATTGGGAAAATTGGTAGGAGGCAATTATGCAAATCATATTTTACAAAATGGGGAATTTCAACAATGCCCTCTGGATATATCTATGCATGCGCTAATTATATTCAACCAGAACACAGATAAATGTAAAAAACAAAAGGAGATCCTTGAACTCCATACAAGAGGTAGGTTTCTTCCGAGGATATCTTATAGATTAGGATTGACTGATAGGAGCACCGAAATAATGGCACTGAAAATATTTAATACGCTTCCAGTTAAATTAAAGACTATTAAAGGAGAATATTATTCTAAAAGCCTAAATAAATACTTACTTTGCAAGACTTTTTATAGCGTAAATGTATTTTTTGATGTTAATGATATGTAAGTTAGATTAGGCCATCTCGTTTATTTTAATTATAATATAAGATTTCATAAAACTATCTGGTCATTTTAATTTTCCATTGTAATTCTGATAAAGATGTGGTATTTGCATTACTGTGAAAGCTGAATGAGTTAATAGGTCGTAAATTGTAAATGCAAGTTTTTTTAATTAGGTAGATTTTGTGATCTATCTTTGTAAACGACTTGTCCTATACATACATCAGCATGTCCTGGGATGAATGAATTTAGTGTTATTATTAACTCCATTCCCTGCTCTCCGAACTTATAGTGGGGTAAGGACTTACGTGTTCCTATGACCTAGAGAACTATACCGGCTGGAGCTTAGTTCCTGGAAGAGCCACTCATACCAGAAAGGTCAATAGATAGGGTCCAGACGAAAGGAGTCTGTGCAGTAGCGGCAATTACGAATCACGTAGAGGAGGACAAGGGGACACCGAGTCGACTAATTATCCCATGAATATGATGATTAATTTATCGGCGTACAAGATCGTGTAGGGAGAGATGGGACTAAGGTTATTTCACGAAATCATTACCGAGAAGAGAGGAGGTGGGTGAGGAAGGGGACCTGGAATTTAAGGGAGATGCTTAGGAAAGGGAAGTTAGATAACGTAGAGCTAAAGAGGGCAAGTATGCTATGTAGAGTTGAGTGAAGAAGTCTACTTTATTATAAGTAGGGAGAAAAAAACGAGGAAGACTTATACAGTGGTAATGTAAAAGTGATTTTCTACGTGGTAAGAAATAGAAAAACAAATATGGTGCTTAGAGATGTATAAAGTTACTATTGTAGCGAATGCGAATAATGAATAATTTAGTATTTAATTATAATACTGTAATGAAAGTGGATGTGACTGTCTAGAAGAACTGAGAATGGAAACGAAAAGTTCCAGTTATAATGCGAATGTAAATAATTAATAATTTAGTGTTTAATTATAATATATTAATGGTAATAGACGTACCTATAGTAGATGAGTTGAGAATGGAAACGAAAATGTTGAGGAAATAGTTTGGTGACACAGAAAAAGGAGATTGGGCTGATTCATTGTATAGAAAAATGTTAACATTGACTAGAAATACAACTAATTATAGAATGTTCCATTTAAAGATAGCAGAGGAAACATCTTACGATACCATGATTATGGAAAGGTGGAAACAATATTTAAAAGGGAAATACGTAATGATACAAAGCGAGAAAGACAATGTTGGATCATAGAGTGGATTTAGACAGACTAATACGGAAATGCACGATATTCAGAGGATTCTGAAGTAGGAATTGAAGTTGAATTACTTAACTATCGTCGAGAAAAAGCGGAAATTTGTTCGGTCTTTTTTGGAAAATAAATAATGAAGGATAATGGCTATAAGAATTTTTACCAATGTGGCTCTGATTCTATTAAAGAAAAAAAGCACAGAGTACAGAATTCCAGGATCGAGAAGCAGCAAAAGTAATTCCAAGGATCCTTTTATTATTTATTAAATTAAGTAAATTAAGAGGCAAATTAGGAAGGATGAGATTCAGTGAGAAATTAAATTGAGGAAATGAGAGTAAATATAAAACGACGTTTCAAATGGATGTAGTATGCGTTCGTTATTCTGACATAGACTGTGACTGCGAAAGTCAAAATTGATGAGGTTATTAAAGAACGTTATTACCCTGGAAACATTGGCGATTGGCGTACAATTTGTACTCAACAGGATTACTTCATAATAAAGATGGAGAGGAAGACACAGTTGCACTTCAACTGCAGAAATTTCTAATGTTTATGCAGAGTGAATGGTGAAATAAGCGTTATACTCAGGAAACTTGGACTTTCATATCATATTTCTTCTCTTTCCATCCATGCCACATTTTTAAAAATGAAAGTTACACTTCACAATTCAAGTTGTCGACGTAAATCGACAACAATTATTTTTCTACACGTACACGCTAGGTTTTCTCCCATTGATTATTTCTGTGAACAATAAGATGTATTCCTTATGTTAGGATATCATTAACCGAATTCCTTTCATTTTCCTTGGAGAAAAAAGACGATAGAGCTAATCTCCGCCATTACATTTTATTGGGAATATTCCGACTGAATCAAAATTTTTAAATTTAAATTAAGCTTTTTATCAAAAATCATCATGCGGGAATAAAATTTTAGTTTAAAATTAGATTTCGTGATGGACAATCCACTGGTGAATACGACAAAATAATTGGCTATTAAGACAATGTGCGGAAACTTGCTGCAATCCGTTAGCCGTGTCTTTGCTCCATAATGAATATAAATTACCATCTTGTTATTGAAAATAAAGAATATAAATAAAATTTGGATTTCGCAGTTTTTCTAATGGAAATTCACGTAATTAAGATTCGAAAACACATAAAAAATTAAGAATCTTTATTCATGTCGTTCATGTGTTCTATATTTCGGTGTTTGCCCGAATCCTATACGACACTATTAATGATTAATGTAGTAAAAGAAATAAAGGGTGAAAGAGATGAAGTTTGCATGTATTAATTATGGACGGCACTCCAAAAAATATGAGGTTTTCAGACATGGCTACGCTATGTGTGTGTGTCTGTTTATTTATATATATAAACAAATCTTAGCGATAGGTAAGGCAACCGGTGCCTCTCGAATAGGAAGTAATGAAATCGACGATATACTCTGCGGAATATTTTTCGTATTAGGTACAATAATTTCTATTGTGATTTCAAATTACCGAAGATCATGATCATATTATAACATTTTTAAATTTTAAATAGTTTAAGCCTTAGTTGCTTTATCACACTAATACTTTGTAAAAAATGTTTCCTGTTTAGTGAAACCTGTTATCAGTTCTTTTTCTTAGAAAGAGACACTTCAATGCTTTCATTCATTTCTAGAAGTTTCATTTATCTTCTTTGAACGTTTGAATGAATTTCTATGAGCCGTGCACAAATAATAAATCTAAAAATAAAATCTCCTTTCCAAAATATAAATCCGACGATTCTCATGTTCATTTGTTATTTGAAACGGATATGCATCGTTTAATCTCATTGATGAGATCGTCTTCATTTCCGGCTAATGCCACATTCCTTGAGAACGAATAATAAGTTAAGAAAAGGAATTCCTTAAATACTAATGAGTTGATGGTTAATGAATGTTTGATATTGCCGAACAAAATAACTTTAAAATTAAATTTTGAAAATATGTTCTGCTTTTTTTCGTATAATGTAAAGAATTTAATTTTATTCGAATATCTCTCATTGTGAAACGAAATATTTTTGATAAAGCTTAATAAAAAGTGGTTATTATATAAAAAATGGGTTTGGCGTTTTGGGGATCTATACGAGGTAGAATTAGTGCTCGGAAGAGTAAAGTTTCTTTGCTAAGTCTCGCTCCAGGTGGTGAGATTAATTCTAAAGAATCATCATTTACAATCCCAGTTAAACTATCGCCCCGACTCATGTTTACTTCTGATCGTTATCATTTGGTATTAAAGAATCCAACACAATTGGTAAGAAAATCGGTAAAACGTAGGAAAAATGTGCTTTTTTAAATATTCTGTGGTAACTGATCGTATGGATATATCCTATGGAAAATTCGTAAGTGCTTATTATTCCTAGATTTCTTTGTCGTGAACTTCAACGCTGGGAAGCCCCCCACAATTCATATTAAGGATGTCAGTGTTGCAATGAGCTACCGCCGCCTAGAGAGGAAGATAAATCTGTTGTGGTCGAGCCGAAATTTGTGGAAAGGTGCCATATCCAGGAAGAAAACAAATCTTGAAATCTCCACGGAATAGATCTTCTTTACGACTAGTTCCGTCTAGATTTATTCATCTTTAAGAGCTCAATTTAATGCTAACTTAAGTTGTTTAAGCCTTAGACGAAACAAATTGTAATAAACAGATTCTGTGGGAATTTCAGGGTTGATTCCTTCCCATACATTAATATGAGTGTAAATTATTAGTTATTCCTTAAAGGTAGAAGTATTGATTACTTCTGATAACAATTATTATTTCCTTTAACTTATCTTTTTACGATTACAATCGAATCGACTCCTTAAGCCTTTCCCTTCGTGAAATTACGTGAGTAAATGCGATATCCGTGTGATTGGCACGCATTGAGGCAGACTAATAACTACGAATAACGAAAGTAGAGTTGGTTCTAAGCAGAGGGCCACAAAAAAGCAATAAACCACGCGCAGGTACTGACGTATGGAAGTCAGCTCTGAATTCTCCTCGACTCAAATCTCCGATCGGCAAAAATAAACTGGAGGCCAGCGGATGCGATATTTTTGGATTCTCAATTTCCTCCGTCTTCTTCCCGATTTCCTACGCAAAAAATGTCCAATATCTCAGCTCATTCTGCAGCCGTACGCATGGATTTCTATACATCAACCGTCCAATAGTGGTAAAATTTAATAATGCATCACTCATTACAGGACTGAGCTTTCATTCCATGCAAACCATTTATTCATCATCTTTCATTCTTCAATCGATATCTCTTCCGTTCGGTATGCAGACGTTTCGACCAAACTCATTTTAGCAAAAGACAGTTCGCCAGAGTAATTTAGACACGATGACATTACATTCAGAGATTTCACCCAACTCTCTTTATCCAAGGATCTTTTACTCAGTCAGTTCACCCAAAGTGTATTTCACCCAATGGATATTTCCTCAAATTGTATTTTTAAAAGTGGGTAAACTATGAACAAGATATCTCTGCAAGGAAATAGCGATCAATACACTTGTTTCGCTTGAATAATTAAGTAAGAAGAAAATAAGAAATATAATTATTTCAAATTAAGTGCTGTACGTGCAGTCGACTAAGACTGAAAGACATAAAATAAACAAAAGGCGAAAATATATGCTTATAAGTGACCCTACCTTACGTTTCACTGTTTAATCATTATTTACATGCAATTGTTAGTGGCTATAAACGCAATATACATATATTTGTGTTTATATTTCACGTTTACAGAGATGCCGAGTCGTACAACTCGACCTAAAATCTATTATATAAAAATCAAAACTAACAATTTACAAAATTTTCCTATCCTATTAGTACTATACATGTAGATGAATATCTTACTTACTCTCACTTTTATTTTGGTCCTGGAAATATAAAAACGTAAGTTTTCTTTGTTCCTTTCACCTCAGCCTTGTCCAAGACCTTGATTGTGTGGAATGATGTTAAGCAATGCTTAACATTGGCCTTCATTCAATCCTATCGAATGCTGTGAAGAGATTTATTCATTTTGCCACTCCTAAATTTTTTGTGAAATAAGATTGACACCGAAAGCTGACTGAAAGAAAAATTGCGTGAGATTTTCCGCAAAAATAGAGTAACTTTGACATAAAAGAGGAACTTGTAAATAAATAATCGAAGTTTAATTCATTGAGGACCCAAATGTAAGGATCGAAGTAAGGGATTGAAGAATATCTGTCGTTAGTAGTAGAATCGAGCGAAATAAGCCATCGGAATTTGCAAGAAGCACGATTAGAAGTGAGAGTTAGGTGAGGGATGAGATGTCATCCAGCGAGTGTTTTCCTCGTAACCATAGACTCTGCAGAGTAGGTATTCGTCGGAATATTTTAAGAGCCGAAGGGAAAACATAGGAACAGTACGTGAGAAATGATACTCGGTTCCTGTTCGAAATAAGGCCTTCTTTATTTCCTTCCATAGATGTCCTCCAGATGTCGACATCCACATTACATATCATCCGAAAGGAAGATCCCGTCATCGTTGTATTTTATCCATCCCAGTATTGATTGGGATACTGAATGATCATAGGTAGAGAGAAGAAAATGTGGAACAAAATAGTTAATACTCTCTCAAGACCAAACTATATAAACTTACGCTCGATTACAGTTGATGAGAAACTCAAGTATGATTCCTATGATCATTCGTTATCATTTAATTTTGCGATAGAAATACATTATTCAAACTATTGAAATGAACGTTACGTGCTCTTCTTACGGGAGCGCTTTCACTTGTCTAGTATCGAACCAAGGACCACTAAATACAGTAATAGAGTTCAGTTAGAAGCGAGACTTTTATTAATGTGCAAATTTAATGTGCAAGTTATTCTTCTGAAGTAAGATCTGGTATAGTTCCACCTTTAAAGTAAACAGTAATAATATATTTCCTTTTCCTACAAAAATTTCATTGCACACGACCAGATTTTGGCATCTTCACGCCATCGTTAGAGATAAATACCAGAGCATTTATGAAAACCCAAAACAGGGGAGTGAGGGAGTGAAAGGGAAGAGCACGTGCTTTCACTTCAGAAGATTAATTTTATAAGTGACGGGCCACCCAAGTGTATCTCAGCCAGAAAATTTTTGTGAAGCAGCTTCTCATATTCTTGAAGACCTTCTTCATAAGCAAGTGCCTCACAATAAGAGTGTTTTCGACTTACACCACGTTCTATCGTCTTCCTTCTACCCTTTACTGCCTTCCCCTTCCCTTTTTATCCCTTCCCCTACCACCCCCTCCTCTCTTACCCCGTTCCCTTTCTTGTATATCAATTTATCTCTGGTCATCTGACGAAGACTTTGTCGCGTGCAATAATTTTACCTGAAAAATGTACAAATAGCACGCTTCAGGAGGAGGATATGAATCTTTAGAAGAAAGAAAGTTCAATTAAAGATTTAATTTGCTTTATAAATACAGAGAAAGTACGTTCGTAGAAGATGTAGCTGATGTTATGCGTCCTCCTTGTTACATTAGCCGTTCTGATACTGCGAGGAAGATCAGAGAAATAAGTAACTAGTCGATACCGGAATTAAATTTTACCAAGAATGATAATCTAAAGTAATCGATTCGGAGAGTAGAGTCATGGTACACGCACCTCCTCCCTCACGCTGAAAGGCGCCTAGCAGGGTTCAAGTGTGGATTTAGATGTAATTCTTTCATGTTACACGCTCTAAATCTTCCTGATACGAAGATATGGGTCAAGGAAGCACACTCCATTTCCCACCCAACTTCACAATCTTCTTTAACCTGGATTTCCTTCCTTTGATGCAGCAACGTACGTCAACTAGGGTTGCCACCTTCCTTTGATTTCCAGACAATCTTAGGCGTGTCAGGAAATCTGCTAAGGGATTCCCGGACAGATCAGTACAACACTTAAAGTTACCGAAAAAGAATTGAGAAAGAAAAAAGGCAAGGAGAAATGTTCATAAACCATTCTTAAAAAATATCTTCACCTACAAAAATTAACTTCGAATGTTTATTAATGATTCTTATCATTTAAATTTAATGAAAAATAACGAAAAAGATGAAAATTAATATTATGTTGAAAGTGTGATTCTTGAAGAACACTGTTAATTTTTTTTCCATATCTATCATTATTTTTAACTGCTTGTACCTCTTGACGACTCTGATTTATCCCAATCGGCAACGTATTTTACTCATAATTAGTAGCCATCATTGGTATCGTTTATAATAAAAACTTTGAAATTGTTCATCCTTAAATTCCCATGCTGTCCGGTGGGGCTTTCCGTCCAGACTCTGAATAAACTTTTTGATTCCAGGACTGTAAAACGGGTGGTAACCTTAATGTCAACGGATGCTATCTTTTTCCTTCTTATCTTTGCTTTGTCGTTTTTCACGAGCCATCTTCTCGGGATGTGTCCTATCCCATATTTCTTCAATATAATCACCTCTTATGTAGCACTTATCACGTACAATTTTGCCACTTAATGCACCTAATAGTATTCCTTAGTATTCGTAAAACCTTTATTTCTTTTGTTTTTCTCTTCGTCTGATTAACAAATTTTCGATTTAATTTTTGCAACGTCAGACCACGATGTTCTAATCGAGAAAAGTAGAATTTTTTAAGGAATGAAACACGGATTTCTGTTACTTGGTTCTATTCACTAGAGGTTTTATACTTAAACATAGATTTCCTCCGATTAATAAGAAAAGATTTAGCCAAATAAGTACCGATGAAAACTGAGCGAGAGTTATAAACTGTAATAAGCCACATAATCATATCTTCATCATAGACAGATCATACTATATCTTCATCATAGACTCATCATCACAGACGATAACATTAAGTTAATTCTTAGACTGTATTTCAAATTGGTATAAAGTTGGTCAGCTTGATTTAAACAAAAATAAGTCTTTCGCACGATCCTAACGCGTACCATTTTCCAATTTCCTTCGGAGTTCGTACGAAAACATAAATACTTAAGAGTTACACTCGTTAGGATTTTTCCCTTTAAACAGCCCATTAGAAATGTAATAGAAAAATAGGATGCGAAGAACAACCGGTAGCTTACTTAGAGAATGAGCATCGAGGAATCGCGTTTTTTCCCCTCATCCGACCTCTCCCCGAATATTCCTGTGCGATCCTCACAAAGTAGGATTAATCTCCGATTTAGTGATCCGACGTATAGCAGTTCCGTTTTTCATCTGAGATTTCGACTGCGGTGCTAAAATAATTCGGCTGGGATTCACTTTCTCTGTACAACTCTACGTTACCGAAGCTGACTTATCGAGGATGTATGAGTACTCCTCGACGAAGTAGCTAATTTTGTTTTCGTAGAAAAAAGAAACACCAACTACGAGAGAAATGAAAAGGCGTTACTATGAATGAATTGCCGGAAGACAGACCTTTGGTCGTTTTACCGCAGTGAACACAGGTAACTAACTGACTTATGAGTTACATTGATTTAGCTGTTTTGATATATTCGGATAGTTTTCTCTGTGTCACTATTTTCTTAACGTTATTTCCTTCGATGCCACCCATCTTTTTTTACTCTTTTTTATCATTTTTATTTATTTATTTAATTTCATTGTAAAATCATTGCTTGCATTGTGATTCCCTTTTGTTTTATTATAGAAACTATTAAATCTCAGTATGCAATTATTTACTTGATAATTATTTAATTTTTATTGTATTTGAATTTGTATTCTTATCATGTTTCATTTGTTTTCTTTCTTTCCTTTTTCTTGATAACTTTTGTTTTCCTCAATATTTTTATATAATAATATAATAATAAAACGACTTTATTAGAGGGCGAGATTGAGACTAGTAAGCCTCTTCTTACATCTAACCCTTATAATATGAAAGAAGTAAAGAGATAGATTATGGGTTTAAACAAAAGGAAATAATAAAGAGATTTGTTTGCGGGTTAAAAAAACCTAAGTTACTACACTTAGGAAAAAATAGAACCCTGCAGGAAAACGCCCACAGGAAGGGGGGCGTGAAAAACCTGCGAAACCTACAGACAGTAGCATCTAAAAATTTATATAGTTATCTTACGCGGGTGTTGCGGATTCTTTATTAATTTTATTGAACCTTGTACATTATAGCTGTTTAAATTGTAAAGTGGTCTATTTTGTGAAGTATTGTTGTTGTTGGACATGAATGTCAGTAATCAATTTTAAACATAAATGTTCAGTAATTGTACACGTAGAAATCAGTAGCAATGTTTGTTTATTTGTGGTGTAAATTGACGTCACTACCTGTCCTAGTGACTGCGGTATTACATTTTATTTAATAATAATAAATATAGATTTCACAAGAGAATTGTTTTAGGAAAAATTTTTGCAATTCGAATTTTGAAAAGCTATACATAAGAAAGGCCATACTATAAAGGTTGAGTGAAATAGAGAACATACTGCCTTAACCTCCCTAGATGAGTTAAATAATCACAGTAATCCTACGAATGGTCTAAAAAGACATCTCCCAAATGCATTTGATGACGTACGTACAATAACAAAGGAGTGGCGATGAAGTGTTCTTCTCGTCGATAATTCGGCGTTGCGTGACCTGCGGCTCGTTCCATATTCTCCCGTCAGATTCCGCTGAAAATCATTTCTGTGACCTTTATACGGAAGCTCATAACAAAGGCTTTCGAGATGGAATATTTCTTCTTTTAATATGGTCCCCGTGGATTATTAAAACGAGAAGTTTCATGGGACGAAAAATCGTAATGATTTATCCAACTCTCGCAAATTCAACCCGGCGCCAATATAGTTCAGAAAAATATTATACTCTATATTTATCCAATTGAATACATAATCTGAAGAGTTTATCGCTTAAAGAAACGCTCGGGGTTTTTTTTCCAAAGCAGAAGTAGAACAAGTAAGAACATAAAATGTCGAGATTCCTCGGTTCATACAAAATGTGCAGAAAAACATGTTTGAGGCTCAGGTGCGATCCCAAATCAGTCACTTCATCACGATAAGAAATTCACGCAAAGTTAATTTCCAACGCTTGGAAGCTGCATTTCTTTCGCAGACTAAAATTAGTGATAATGACCGTCGAATTCGAGATGAGCACCATAGAGAAGGGAATCCTCCGTGGTATTTTTAATGGTTTTTATAATCCGCGTTTTATTTTTGTTATAAACGCGAGAAATTGGATAAAATCTTCCAAAACCAGCTGAAATATCCGTTTATTCTAAACGGTGAATATGAATGTTAGGAAAAGAATTAAGGTAAATGTAATGTAAGGAAAATGTAAGGAAAAAAGATAAAACCCATTTCAGGGAGGAAAAATTTATATATACTCGTAAGTCTATATTTTAATCAAATAGAAAACAACGCAATTAAACAGCAATAAATATCCTAGGCAAAATTTAGTTTCTGATGTATTCAGATCGACTTAACCAACAAAATTGTAATATGATTCACAAGAGGATTGGTGTGCTAGTGAAATTTAATCAATGCAACATGCATAAAAAATACTTCAAAAAATGACTCTGTAATGTACGGAAGCTCCAAACTATAGCTGAGTTAAGTATAAATATTGCGGAGTACATAAATTCTAAGTACTGCTACATTTACCTACCACCTGACTCCTCTGGTTTTGCGTTACCTCAACTAAGAAATTAACTTTTACGCACGTAAAAATAACGCAATGACATCGGTTGTCCTGATCATGGAGCAATGAGGAAAAGAGACTTTTTACTGTCTTTACTCTTGACTTAATAAACTTATTACATCAGATGTTTCATCAGATCAGAAGTACTTAACAGCAAAGTAAATATCTTTTCTCTTCCTCATGAAAATGTTCGAGCGAGTACTTAATGGGCCGATAGATTATGTGATCACGGAGTTAGATCACTGTTATTTAGATTTTGATACAAATTTGATAAGCCCGAACTGTTATTTTGGAAAAAAAGCAGGGTGTCACACAAAAAAGCAGAAACTTCTCTCTTTGATCCTCTGAATCTATTCACAGCTTTAAATTAAATAATACCGATAATAATAAAGAGTACATTGGCGAAATTTGATGGACATGAGGTGATGTCGAATTACGAAAAGCATTGAGCTTTAGCGTAATATTTGAGCAATTAAAGCCCCTCAAAGAGCTAGAAAATATTGTGAATGCAGAGATAGATGCATTTTCAGAGAAAAATTGAGGTTTTACTGCTATAGGCAATTCTCACGAAATGTACAAAGTCTAATGAGTAATTTTCAGCATTTTTCTGAAATTTCTAAGATTAAATTCTATTATGATTGTCATTCATAATAAATTAGGATGTGATGAGCTACACATTCGATGGAAAAATCAAATAATGTTCTTTCATACTTGGAGGCGTTAATCACAATTAACTATCAAAATCATTACATACGCTTACACTCGATTACAATTAATGAGAAACTCAACTTTAGTTCGTATGATCATTCATAATCATTAAATTTTACGATAGAAATACATGACGCAGACGATCAAAATGGACTTTACATGAAGATCTTACGGTCGCGCGTCACTCGTCTATGATCCACTGAAGGACTAATAAATACAGGAATGGAATTTGGTTAGATGACGGGCGTCGAATATATTAACGTGCAAATTTTCGAGTTATAAAACTTCTGGTTCTCGATTTTTAGGCGAACATACATATACCCGTACACTAAATTATAATATAAAATAGCTGGTCTATTAACCCTTTAATTTTCAGCCGGAAGTTAAAACTGTCAAATTCCATACTACTTGCTATATACCAGACCGTCACGAAAACAATGAATAGTCATTGTAACATGGTAATGATGTAAGATGTAAAAATTTGTTATTCTTTCCTCAACATACTAGTGCGATATGCGACCGTAAGCGATTAGGGAAGTAATGCTACATACATCCCCTGTCACACGCCGAAAGACGGCACGCAGTGTACGTATTTAGTACTTGTCTCGATCTTGCACAACCATTCTTTATAATAGAATATTGCAAAAGAAATAAAGTCTGCAACGATGAAAATCAAGTTTTTTCATATCCCTTACGGAAATCTGTCTGTGTGATCTTGGTTCAAACACAGTAAAATTGACGATAAATGAAAAGACGACAGTACTTTCTTCCTGATCTGGGAGGACACGTATGCAAAGTTAAATACACATCGAGTAAATGATGCGGACTCCAATCTAAGACAAACATATAAACAGACTCACAGAATTTCTGCTTCTTGTATACAGAAGATAAGAAGTCTCCGTATAAAAATTACGAATGCGAACTTTATGGAATAGTAAATTAAATACAACAAACGAGATGATAAGGGATACACGAGCGAAAAGGATTATAAAATATGTAACAGCCTTAAACGTTATGGCTACCACCGCTGGAAAAACTTAGAATCAAGATCTAGAAATTCGCCAGAAGGAGGGCAATTTACAGAAATAATTTACACATTTTTAAGTAACAGTACTATGTTAAAACAAGCTTATTATCCAATTAAAGACATTTCGATATTTTCTTCCAAAACTATCCTTGGCTCGACTCCAGGAGAATCGAAAATCTTCTCATAAGAACCGTACGTTAAGGTCATTTTTATCTATTGCAGAGTTATGTAACATAAATTTATTATTATTATTAAAATACTTATGAATGCAAAGAAATTATAATCGAGAAATGTAAGAAAATGAAGACCAGGATAAATAAAAATGAAGATCGAAAAATTTAAAATAAAACTGAAGATCGGGAAATGTAATAATCCAATATATGCATTAATAAGTATTCATTTCTATTATTAGTTAAATTTAGTTCTGTTATTCTCAGCGATGAATACAGTACTTATAAGTTGATATAAAAGGAGATATATTACTTGATATTTCGGCCTTGTATTTGAGTTAAGATATTTTCTCTAACGAACACAAAATATAAAAGGGCGATTACATCTTTCTCAAAGATGCTTCCTGGACATATTCTCAGCTATAAATAACAAGCATTTTAACAAAAATACGAATAGAAATTCTGGAAAAATTAATCCTAAGTTTAAAGTTATATTTTCAGAAATATTCCATCTATACACCTCTTGCAACTTAAGCTTGAGGAAGAAACGGCAGTGTTTATGTAGCACAGCTGCAGAATAGTTTTCAACGGGAAGTATATTCTTGGAAAAGAGTTCCAATCTCCCTTCAATTCGAACGCTTTCGGGGGTTGTGGAAATCTTAGATTTTTGTGTCGGATTTTCTAAAGGATAATCGATAATGAAGAAAAATTCAAAATTGTAATCAGCAACAGAATAGAGAACATAAGATGGCAAAATTAAACCTTTAATTTATAGAATAACACATAAAATACACACAATCAGTACCCAAGTTTCAGCTTATGATGCTACTATGCATTGAAACCTAGGTCGTGGGTGTATGTATTTTATGTAGTATTGTATAGATTCAACTGTTAATTCTACCATTTTATGTTATTTGGTCTATAAACAAAGTTAAGGCACAAACCATATACGCTAACAGAACGGACGTTAACCAACTGGAAGAAATTGAATAACTAGGTCCAATGATTAATAAAAATGGTTTGAAAGAGAGAGAAATCAAACAACGGATCCAAGAAATTAAAATTAATTGGCTGCTTATATTCTTTATATAGTGAGATAAAATTTTGCCAACAGAAAGCAAGAAAAGAATTGATATAGCAATAGTGGAATTCATCCTGAGTTTAGGCTGCGTGTCACCAATAAAGCGCTATAGAGAAGGGCAGCTGAAATGGAACCTCAGAAGAAGTACCAGGGTATCAACGAATCACTAATGAGGAGATCGCATGGGATTTCATGACCCCATAATCTACAGAGTTGATAAAGTTGAGATGGCTTCGTCATCTGTTTAGAACGCCAGAGAGTCAATGGCCTATACATCAACCGCCATGAAGAAACCACTATTCTAATGGCCACATGTATCACTTACGGAAGAATGGCACGAGCTGTTGCAACCTTTACATGGATCGATTTTTATTTTAAGGACATTCAGTATGAAATAAAATTGATTTCTGATAGAACAGTACGAACGGCGCGCACCATTATACCGTAAGGAATACAAGGTGCCATAAGATTAACTTGGACTTTTCGTGAGGCTGGACAAAGCGTGTATGCGTATTTGATTGTACTCCACCTGGACGAAACAAGTTCTGTTTATTGATATGCTACATAAGCACCTTATGGAACATAGAGACTATGTAGTGGTATCAAGTCCAATAATACATCTATTACTTTCCGAAGGGTCTCAGTTTTACCAAACAATAAATCAACCATGTTTAGATGTTTATAATAAAATATTGACAGTTACTTCTTTTACCAAGACTAATCCCGGCAATTGTAATTCATAAATTTATTTCCCGTACTAATGTACTGCTATTTTATTGTCGTAAATTGCTGTTGTGCAGTAATTGATATAACGCTTATTGAGAGAAAAGTGAAGGAACTCAGCTTTCAATGAATAAGAGACACAGGAAATCTCCAAACGCCGAATATCGGCAACCGTTTCAGCATTTGACCCCCCTTGATGATCGAAACAGCTTCCCAAATGCGGATCGAGTGTTCCTGAAAACTGACGGCCGTCCGGGTGGTAATTCTTTTCTGAGGAGAATTTTTTCTTGGGGGAATTCCTGTGTCTCTTATAGCGCTTAGTCCTTTATTTTAGAGTAACCTATTATTTTATAGGAAATAATATAATCACTTTGAAAAGTTCTACTGAATTTGTGAAGTGATTGTATTATTATTGCCAAAGTGATTGTATTATTTCCTGTAATGGAGTTCTACTAAGTAACGGCTAACTCAATTGATCATCTATTATTTTATAGTCCCATAGATTCCTTGCTTCAAATCTCATTAAGAAATTTGGTTTGTAACAGTTGATATTAAATTTTTCCAAATGAACGAACACCATAACGAGGAACGAGTTAGAACTGTTGTCATGAAATTGCAATCCTGTACAAGATGAAAGTCTTTAAGTCGGAAGGCCGAGTTATTTTAGGAGAGCGAACTATTTCTTGAGACATTTTTTATCGATTGTAATTTTCGAAAGTGGCTTCGAAGTATTTCTGCTTCTGAGAGTTATAGTTAGATGTCATATCCATTTCGCCTTTAAATTAATCAAAATCATAAATCCACAAAGAAGCATATGAAATCTTCCTATTTAAGATGTTGGATAAGGATAAGAAGAAGGACTTATATCCGCAGAAAAATGTTTGATTTAAATTTCCATGCATCAAATCCAGGAAACTGTCCACGGTACATACAATTATAAAGTGTTCAATAGGATATCAGGGACGGCTATCAACCAGAGCTAGTGCAAATACCTATCGATCCGCTTCATAAACTTCTCTGATATGTAGTTTTTAATAAATAAGCCAAGATGTTGGACTTGACAAAGCTTCCGACCGATATGTTGTTTGCCATCTGCATAATAGAAAAGTTACACTTATGCGAGTAAATAAGGTCAAACTCGGGGCCCACATCCTAATCATCCACGGAACTCTTCCCTTGGCCCTATAGGATTGAATCAAAATACAGTAAAATCCGTTTAAGACGCTATTCCACTGAATACCCTGTTTTCTCACGGTACCTACCACACGAATTAAATGGGGAAAATACCTCTTAAGAACCTCTACAACCCTTTTATAAGGCGGGTTTATAACTTTCCCAAATGCACTGGAAATCGCTATAGTCAATCCTCCGTCTCAGTCGATAGACAAAATATTTTTCATGTCTTTTTTCCTAATTGTTTATATGATAAAATCGCTTCAGTGTAGCGAGAAAAATAACCTAAATTAAATAGCATAGGAAGACGCTCTCTTTGTCCGAAAAGAAAACTATTCTTTAAAGAATATGAAGGAAAGGCATCCATTACAAAAAAATAGTTCTAGTTGGAATTTTATTGTCTCTACAGCTGTGGCAAGTAAAGCAAGTAAAGAAAATTCCTTATATTTTTGAGGTATAAAGTTTTTTAGTTAAAGAGCAAAACAAATCCTTTATTTTATTTTTCTGAAAGAAAATAAATAAAAATGTATAACATCCCCGTTATAACGCTACACTGTTCATAACGCAGTTTTAACTCGACCTCATAAAAGACGTCTTAACCGGGTTTAACCGTAGACAGCTTTTTCCTCAAAATCATGAGGAAAAACCATCTCATTTCCTTCATCCCCCCAAGATAGGACAGAATCCGCTAACCATGTCCTCCCTCCCCAACGGAACGGCGTGTAATCCACGCGAAGATGGAAGCAAGTATAATCTCGAGGCGTCAATTCCTGAGGTTGCCACGGAGATAAGAGGCTTCCGATCGATGACAGCGTCTTATATATTTATGTGCATGTACGTAACACACACACATATACATATATATATTTGTGTTAGAGTGATGAATAGAGGAACACGGTCGTTAAGAGTGAAGGTCATTCTCCTGCAGGAGGGTCGAGTGAAGTAAGGAAGAGTATTTTTTTTATAAATGACAATTCCACTTTTTCAAACGTGGCCTCATTAGAGCTGAGACGTCCTTTTATAATAATCCCGTGGCACTGAGGAATTCCTTCAAAATGGCCGACTTTCGGAATTTAAACGAGTGGATGTGCGAGCGACGTAATTAAATGAAAAGATGATTCTGGAAGACGAGGACTTGGATGGAATGTTCGCCAAAGTAATGACGACGACGGACTGAACTCGATTGCAACAAAAATGCAACGTCCGCATTCGCTTTTTCGTCAAGTCTCATTCAGTTCATCCCCGTGGTTCATATCGAATTTTATTGAAATAAAATAAGAAATGGGTTTTAGGTGAATTTCCCGAATGGCTTAAGAAAATATTCCGGCGAGACAGCTCAACAGACTGGGCACCCAACCGGCAATATCGAATTTCACTGAAATAAAATAGAAATGGGTTTTAGGTGAATTTCCCGAATGGCTTAAGAAAATGTTCCGGCGAGATAGCTCAACGGACTGAGCACCAACCGGCAATCGGGAGACCCGAGTTCGATTCCCATTCCCCTCGGATGTTTTTCAAGTCTTTTATTCCTTAGGATCATTGAAATGAGTTTAAAAGAAATTTTAGTGATTATTTAATGGGAATGAATCCGTACAATTGAAAGAATCACGAAATCATATTTGGCATCTAAAATTTATTGTCGGAATCCTATTAGAATAGGAGAACTCAGTACAGGCACAAACTATTCGAGATCTTTTCGAGTACTGATTCTGCTGGTGAAATAAGCAATATCGTGGTTCTCATCGAATACGACTTTTGACATCAAAGTGACAGTTGTGATATTTGACAGTTCGTGGAATTTATGCATTATTTGCTGCTGTTACTGTCATCAGTGGTAGACCAATCTTTATCAAGCAACGCTTAAAACACAAACTCACTCCAGAATCCCTAACACTATAGTAAATTCACGTACAGATTAAACATCCGAAATAATATCACTATTTAAGAACAGTATTAGAACACAATAAAACAACAACAAGATTTAATTACATCCCCGTGGTACTTCTTCTAGTAACTTTACACCACATATCTCCAATAATTACACTCACTAAATAATAACTACATCATCACCTGTTGTTTTTAGCAAGACATGTATCACTTCATGAGTTTCACAATCATAACACTTACAAATATGCAAAGAATTACAAAGATTCACACATTTACTCCACTCAATTAAGAAAAAATTTAATATCTACTTCTAAACTCTTTCTTGTTTTCCGGTGAACTTGACGTGAAAACGGACGGCTATTCTTAGTTTTCCTGAAAATGGCACAAACAAGGAAGTTCACCAGAGTGTCTGGTGTTTTCGGAGCCCCTGCCATACGCCAGATGGCGCTGGCAGGGCGCTGACGAAAATTTTATCACCCATTTTCTATTCTCGGTTCCATAGATGTATTTTTCAGGACAGCTGCACCGTATCGCCAGAACTACTGTTATATAGTTAAAAAATTAAGAATCTCCCCTCGAATATTAGGTTAACTAATCACTGAAATGAAATGGTATATTTAATGACATATTTTGAGTATTTAATTTGTAAATTTATGATTTCCTGTGTTCGTGAAACTCACAGCTCCTTTTTCTTTCATTCCAGCAATTTTATTTCACGGTTAGTTTTTCTGATTTTTATTGCTATTTATATCGGTTCAATGGAGAAGACCATTTGACTTTCCAGTGTCAATCTTGCCTGATGAAGTCCTTTGCCTCTCTATATAAATCTAAATTAATAATAAAATATAATAAATAATGTAATGTATCACACGCAGCACTGATTGTGAGATATATTTCATATATTAAACTACCTTTCGGTGAATGACTAAGAACGTCTTACAATTTCAAAAGTTACAAAATAATTAAATCAAATATTACGTGAATATTCGCTGCTGTACATAGATAACTAATAGAAGGGTTTAGCTCGAAGTCGGTTTGCACTCGCAAGATTAAAGAAATCTGCTATTTATAAAATCACTGTTCGCAAAATTGTATGGACTAATTCGTTTTTTCATTGAAATGCCGAATGACGTCTTTCCTTCGAAGGGAAAAATTCCCTTCGTTTATAGAACTTTAAGCAAAAATTAAGAATAAAGTTAAAATGAAAGAAAGATGAAACTCAAAAATGGAGCTCTTTTACTTTTAATTTTCCCTTCCAGTCTCATGCGTCGTATTTTATTCGAAAAAATTGTTTGAGCCATCTTTTACCTTTTCCGATTATTATTTTAGTTTCATATTCTAGAATTTCCTTTTACATATAGTAGGAAAAAATTAAATAGAAAGTGGGGATTAAAGAAGATCAACTAGGTTTCCGAGATGGTGAACGTGAGAGAGAAGCTTTCCTTACTTTACACTTGGTTCTAGAAATAAGGCTAGAAATGAACAGAAAAACTTTACATATTATTTCTAAACCTCCATTTTCGGTGACCAGAGCTTTTTTCCCTTCACACAACATCAAAACATATCAATGATGTACTATTATAAAGAGAAAGTTTCCCGATTCCTGCTAAAAATAGACCAAGGAATGAAAAATTCACTATTTGGTAAAAAAAATAGTTAAAATTTGAATTTCCCCATAGAGTTTTATTACTGGTTGTATAGATACCAATATTTTTCGATGCAAAGGAGGTATATCGCAGAGAACACTGTTACTCTATTTCCCCACCAAAGAAAAATTCAAGAAACACTCCAATCACCATAACAAATAAACAAACATTAAAACGTACCTAAAGAAACATCTTCGCGTATATAACAATTATATTCAATTTATTTGGGCGAAATTTCCGCACGGAGCAACTACTTTTTCCTTTGTTTAATTGCTTTAGAAAGTCTTCGATGCTGTAGATTACTTATGTTTAGGAAGATATGAAGATTAAAAATATGAAGAATATGTCGTTTAAGATAATATGAATGGACTACAATGACAGGAGCGATGATTTAGCTATAACTTAATAGAAGTAAAGGGATGTGAGAAAAAAACAAGGATTAGAAAACAAGCAAGACACAGATGTCCACTCTCACCATATCTATTTAACTTGTACATTAAAGAGGCTATAGAGCCAACGACGGAGAAGATTCAGGGCATAAAGATAAAAAGATCCACTGCATTAAGTTTGCAAATGACATTTTGACTCCGGCAAAATCAGCCAAAGATATGAATAGAATGCTCAAAATCCTGTCCACAGCTTTGCCAAAATGGATATTGAAGATAAAAGCAAAGAAACAGAGGTTTGGTAGCTTTTAGAAACAGGAAAAAACCCCTTGTAAATTTAATGAACCAAGGATAAGCAAAGTAGAAGAGTTCTGCTACCTCTGGAATGTAATTACAAGAGATAACAGTAAAAGATGTATAGCCTTGGCGAAGAAGACGAAGAGAGAAGAAATATAAAGAAGCTTTTAGGGACCAGACAAATTAAATTGTAAATTAGAAAATCTTTTGAAAAACGTATATTTAGAGTATATTGTTCTACGGAAAATAAATGTGGTTTTTGGGAAAGACGGAAAAGTGTCAAGAAAATTAAGGAGAAATTTAATGTAAGAGATGGAGTAAAGGAAAATTAAATTTGTTGGATATGTTCTGCGGAATGACAACTTTCTATGAAATATAATGGAAGGGAGAGTACTCGGAAAAATGGAAGGCTAAGGAAGAAGTTTCTGAATTATATAAAAGTACGTTGGGCGTCACAACATTTAAAAAGAACGGTAAAATTCTAAAATTAGTGGCATTTATAAAATCTTGTCTACCACTATGTTATGAATTTCATTTTTATAGACTTGAAATTCTATTTTTATTATGTACCATTACTCTCGGTGTTTACTGGTATGAATATAATTATTCTTAAGATGTGAAAATTTATTTTTCATTGGTTGCTAGTGAAGCAGATGATTTACTTAGGAAGGACCTACTTGTTTATTCTTTGTCTTACAAGGAGACTACACACCGTCGGACGCGATTTAAGTGGTGAGACTCGGTAATTTGATAGATATCGAGTCAAGATTGACGAATCACCCCCAAAGTTGGGTTTTATGAGCGATAGTTTTCACGGAAAATGAACTTAAAGTTTACGAAAAATTGTCAGGTAGGCTATAAAGCTAAGCATAGCGACCTTCGTCATTCGAACGTTTGGCGCAGTGGTATGGTATCGACTATGGTATGACTCGATATCTATGAAATTAACGAGTCTTACCACTTAAATCGCGTCCGGCGGTGTGTAGTCTCCTTGTTAGTAATGGAATCAAAGCGACTTTTAAACACAAACACGAACTTCGCAATATTTTAATTGGTATTCGCTGTAAACTGTAAAATGTACAAGGGTGACATTGATTCTTATCATCGTTACTTTTTAATACTAGAATTACATTTATGAAGTTATAAGACTCGATTCCGAATTACGATTCTTTTCGATTCATATCCGAAGGAGGATGAAATTTGCGATTGCTTTTTTTGTTGGAAAATTCCTGAGCTGATTTCTTGGATCATGATCCCATCCATTGAAGGCAAGGGACAGAGAATGAGGTTTACTATGGTAGATGGGAGTAAGGTACTTTCCTCATAGTGCCATAAAGCGCCCAGATGAATGAATCGTAAATACTGTTTGAATAACAGTTGCGTAGCAGTCAATTCGAAGTGACAAAAAAACAATTTCGTGAGACCTTCCTCAAGAGTTGCCGAATTGTAACGTAATAAATAAATAGACACTGTGATCCTATATTAATTGTTTAAGTATTAAAAAAATGTTTCTTTGGGATGTCGGTGGTAATGCATTCTCGTCGGATATCTCATTTAAAAGTCTTGTGTAAAAATTTCCATGCAAATAGCAAGCTAAAAGAATGTCTCATATAGAAGTTTTCACAATCTGTACTCTCTGCCTAGTACTCCGGTTCTCTAAGTTATCCTGTAGATTATGCAACCTCTTTGAATTGCTGGTGGAGGATATTTACGGCGCAACCAATTCTCAATGACCATCGGATCATAAATTTAATGCTCTGGAAATCTATAAATTACATACATGCAGCACATTTACGTAATATTAAAGATAATCACACTAAAATTCCGTTATAACGAGGGACAGAGGTTACTCCCTCGTTGTCGGCAACACACGTTAATCCTGGAAACAGCATGGCAAACTAAAGAAAATCTGTCCATATAAATAAAATTTTATAACTAACTTATTTGCGGAATACTACAGAAATTCATGATTTCTGATTTAAATGAACTTCATACTTTGACGACAGTTTCTAAAATACTCCGATATTTTCCGATATTTTCTATTTGCGCGATGGGTAATAGCGTTCTTTTGTGATATAAGTTTAAATGTTTTGCAAATTCAAAAGTTTTCGCGGACGCCGGTCTTTTGTATTCAATTAGGTATTAAATATGTCGCCGACCACGTTTATTACGGTTTATTATTTACGGTTATGATTGCTTGTATTAGCGTCGGTAGGCTCGCAGAGATACTAAAAAGTTACAAACTACTAACAAAGATAACAGTCAGTGTAATCATTTTTGGGGGCATGGTTAGACCAGTGGTGTACGTATATGATATCGCAGTGAAAATGAGGCGCGTTTTAACCAGAATTTACCGTATTTTTATTCTGTCTTTGCTGGGCTGAGTCATAAGAGCAAATTTCACCGTGGATAGATATTTATGGAAAGCAAACCTAAACTTTTAAAGCTTTTTACCTCCCACATGACTCTTCTTTTTCGTCGAAATTTTTCAACCTGAATTCGGTTTATTTAAACACCGTAACATTTTTTAAATCTGCGTCCCGATATTACAAAAGAAATTTTTAGCTGCTTCTTATTGCGCGTTCCTTGAAAATTATTAGTATCAATTTAATCCTCTAATAGAAATAATTTTTCGTCGACACATACTTTTACGTGTACTATAATTATACAGTAGTAAACATACAGTGCCTTAAGTCGAATCCTACATTATATGTGAGATAAAATTAGCTCATGTTGTGCCAAGTTAAGTTGTTTTCGAAGTTAGGTAACCTAGCAATTGGTCTCCTGTTTGAGGCAAGAATTAATAAAGACAAGCAAAATTTCTCCTTTATATATTAGATTAAATAATAGTGAAGTAAGCTCCAGAAAAATATCTTTGAGAGAGAAGCATGGTCACAACGATGAGAAAGTGATTATTTTAATATGATTTCTAATAAATTTAATTTGTTCGTGTTTGTAGGAGCGAAGAGGATGGGTCCATCATCAGTTCTCGCCCTCTCCGCACTCACAATGGTGGCGCTCATGATGACTGCAGGTAAGAGAGACCCTATTAAAGGCCATTCTTTTAGGATTAGATACGGGGTCCCGACATTCCAAATTTAAATCTATCATCATCATCCAATGATCATCTAATATCACGGAAGATCATCTTACAAACTCCCCCGAAAGAGGTTTAAATTTTCTGGTTATATAGCTTAATTGGTTAAAACATCCGCCCAGCAAGTAGAAGATACGGGTTCGAGTCCCGATCACATAATATTTGTTTCATGTCTGTTTTTCCTTGAAATTTCCTTTTTGTAAGGCTTTTAGTTATCTTTCACCCATTATCTAGCATTACCTAACAACTCTTGCGTTTGTCTTCTGTATTTTTCTCCTGCCTTTTATTACTTATTTTAACTCTCATTATCCTAAGAAACAAAGGTTTATCCATGATCACAGGGGGTACAATGCTGAATGAAATGAATGAAAAATTCATTCAGCATTGGACCCCCTGTGATCATGAAAGCATTGCTTTCGAAATTCGCATTAGGGAATTCTGAGTAACTGGTTGCCGCCAGACGATTATCCTCTTCCGGAGAATTGCCCTGGACGGTGGCCGCTTCCGGCGATTGGAGAAACCTTTGTCTCTTATTCATTGAACGCCGAGTTCCTTTTTTTCTTTCTCATTATCCTACCGATTTTATATTCCGTCTATCCATAACTTGACTAAACCCTTTCTTCTTTCACCAGATCCGATAACTTTTAATCTGTATTTTGATCAACCCAATTTACCTTTATCACTTTTTGACGGTTGTAGTAGGAATTCTTCGAGGATCTATACACCGGGAAAGTTTTGTCTATTTCGACAGTTCTTTTCGTTTCCTTTCTCAAGGCCCATGTTTCACACCCTTACACTCAAAGCACTCCACACTAATGATTTAATTAATCTCCTTCTGATCCTTCCTTAATTAACATCTTTGGCTGTCAGTTCCCTTCGCTTCATCTAATTCTTCATGGATATTCTTTTATTCTAACCTCAACTGCGTCTACTCCAAGAAAGAACACTGCCCAGCCAAGAGAACCGATCTACCTGATTTTCCCCATGAACCGCTGCATTTGGCCTTATTTCCTTTGATAAGCATTATTTATTCAGTACTTGCGCAGTTTATTTTTATCCTAGTACCCTTACTTTATTATTAAATGCATTCACTAGAATTCGCAAATCCCGTTTTAGAATCACAGAATTCACCACCAACTAACATTCTTGTGTATTTCTTCTGAATAAGTATTAAAAGATGTAAAAAATCAACGGAATCAATCAAAAATCATCAACTTTCATGCTTCTGTACATTCTGATTCCCCATCAGCTATCCGAAAACACGCCGTTTGATTTGAGAAATAAACTTGAACTAATTGTCTATCATTCCGAGTTTACAGATTAAACTTGATATAAATTTTTCATTCAATCAAAAGCCACTTGGAAATCGACAAAACATTTATCCATTAGATTAAATTGGATTTGCTACATTAAGAGGGCCTTGGTTCGTCATTTGCACCTCGCAATATTAATGCAATAAAAATCACGCATGCTAAGATGCATAAAAATAATGAAATAATAATAAAAAGAATAAATAATTTAGTGAATAAGCGACATAGATACATACAAATGTCTTTATTATTAGATAAAATTGGGACTAGATAGTTTCATAATCCATTTAACCCTTATCTCAAAACACTTACATACATGTATGAATTAAGACTTTAAGCGATATTATAAAATGCAGGAAAAGGAAAGAAAGATTTGTTTTGCGAAGAAAACTATTACATTTATGATCATAGAAAAAATAAATCCCGTGCAAAAAACATCTATGAAGAGAGGGGCTGATAAAAACCTACAAAATGTTTTTGAAAGAGTGAAAGAAATAAAAATTCGACATAGTGAAAAATAAAGACTTATGTCAGAAGATAAGTATCATTGTTATAAAAACTGAACATGAAAGGAAGTCCTTAAGTTAATGTGCAGTATGAACATTAGATTCACAGTCAGATTATCATTTATGTAGGTGTGATACACAGACGGTACATACTTTTCCATCTGCGAAAAGATAGGCACGAGTTAAAGAATAATGTCCAATCCTAAGGCGTGTGAAGATGACCTCCTTTTTCTCCTGCAATGCTCGTTTGAGCATTCTTGTCCCCAAGTTTGTTCATTTCTCTTCTTAACATGGCTTCATTATCACTGCTATTTCGAGCCGAGTTGGTCCCAACTTCAACCTTCGCTGCAATATCGCGTTTTCCGGTATATGCTCTCTGACACAGAGGATTAAATCCTTAAAGTAGTAAAAGTAAGGCCTGTATGTCCCTCTCTATGGGGCGGAAGTACTCACGGATGGAATACAAAGCACTATTTGAGTCCGTGCATATAATATATCGCCCGTGACTGCCTTTCATCTTGCCATCCGTATGAGCTCCGCGGTGAAGATACTGCATTCCGAATGGAGACAGCGCACCGTGGTGTCAATGCACATGTGCCTTCAAAGTCTGACTTGGAAGGAATGCAGCAAAAAGCGGGGATTGATTTCTAGAAATCTCTTCAGGTATTGAGCAGATGGCGACGGATGCAATAATTGTTTGCGCACGAATTTCAACTTTCTACGATGGGAAAGTAAACGTTTGAAAAGTAATTCGGGTTGCTTGATAATAAACATAAAATCGGATGTATTGTGGCTCAAGGTAATCGGAAAAGTATCAGCTCAGAATTCTTTTATTTAAATCAACGTGAATCGATGGTAATAAGTCATAATTCCGAAGCACCTAACCAAGCTACTTTCTTAGCCGAAAAATACTTTTCGTGGATATTTTTCGAGAGTGAAAGTTAGGAGCACATTGTATTCTATTGAAGACATGAATCCCTCGTTAATTAAACTCATTCGGAGATAATTTCCCCAATATTATACATTAATTACGTAATATTAATATACTTAATACAGCATCTCATACGTAATCTAAACACCTTTATTTTCCTATACAGAAAGCAAGTCAAGTAAATAAGTAAAAAAAAACTTCGTGTGCAAAGTTTCATTTCATTCTATCTATTTCCGAACGATTTAATTTTTTACTAAAAGTTATCTTTTTGGAGGGTACGTAATTCTTAGTCTTGCCTACAACATACTAAAAGAATTGCGTGCAGTGGACATATTTTCTATTAAAGTTGACTCTTTCAGAAGAGCCTTAAACTCCTATTTTGAGTCCAGAACTAATTAATTTTTAGTTTTCTGTCTGCATTGTCATGTTGACTTGTCAACTCTTAGTTGACTTCTTGTCTTAGTTTAATATTTTCATTTTGCGTTCTAATTGCATGATTTTTATTCTGTTTTAATTGCAAGATTTTTCATTCCATATTTACTTTCTTAATGGCCATTATTTATCTTTTCTTTGATCCATTCATTCTGTTGTATTATCCTAACTCAACTTTGTGAGCACGGCCTGTTTGAGTAAAATGAATAAATAAATGACGAGGTTTTGAAAATCTTTCTATCTAAAAAGGTCCGAATTTTTGCTGGCGGGGGCGTAAGAGACCAAAGAGAGCTCTGAAAATGGACCTTAAAACTATCCAAAATTAAAAAAAGAAAACAAAATATTTTCATTATCAAATTATCAAGCATTAATTAATTTATTTCACCGTTTGAATTCTAATTTTCATTGAATAAATTATCTCTTTAAATAAATTAAACTATCGATAAATTTTGTTAACGTATTAATTAATCTAAATAGCTGATTCACGTTACAATTAAAAAAGTAAATGAAGTATAAGTGAATGTGAACGGGTCGAAGCGACGTAGTTGTGATTCGTGTGCTACAAAGACATCGTAGGTGAACTCAGGAAGGTAGTCAGGAATGTATGCCGTATAAGTTGCAAAATATAATGCTTTTATAAGGATCATTAGGGAATGGGAATTCTCTCTCACGATTGAAATTAAATATTTCCTATATATTTTAAATGAATCATCCGTCTGTTTTGCATGAATAGGCGTTAGATCCACATGAAGCAACGGTACAAAATGTTTGTCTATCGAGGAGTTGTAAGGAAGAAATTTTTCTAGTTAGCGAAATCTGAACTCAGTATTCAGAAAAATTTTAGAGAACATAGAAATCAGGCCGCGCTTTAGAATTAGTTATCACATTTTTAGATATTAAAAGCAATTAATAGACAAAACAATTTTTATTACATTTACCAAAAGATTGATTTTATTATTTAATTGCAAAAATACTTGAAAATACGGTAGAGAGACAAATCTTAGTAAATGTTTTAGTTCTCGATTACAAACTTCATCCGTTATTTCTTTTTTGAATACACATATTGGTGAAGGTACCAATTGGTACCAAAGGTATCGATTGACTGATAATAAATTTTCTGAAAATCTCTGAAAACTTGATTTAAGTGGCAGTATTTTATACAAATACTTTGACAACTGAGGCCATTTCGCTCACTTGGCCTCCACCGGGAATCGAACTAACAAACATCTTTCAGCAAAGTTGAATGCGCTTCCCACTTGGTTATCCGAGAGTACAAATTTGATGTCAAGATCATGCTAAATATCCGCCAGTTGAATGTTATCCAATTTAAATTTATATCTAATTTATAAATATTAATATAATTTTCAAATTCAATTTCTTCCATCCATTAAAGCTTCCGTTATGCGAAAAGTAAACATTCTTTTAATACAATTTCCATCAGTTAAAGGTCTTGAAGATGCCGCTATCAAACTGGAGGTATCGAAATTTACTGCCAAAGTTTATTCCGAAATACGTGTACGTTTTATAAATATTGCTTTTTGGATTTCCAGGCATTCTGTCATCTTTCAATTTTTTGATTTTATAGCTCTCCAGAAGTTGTGTTACGATATCGGGTCCTTTCCTTTCCTCGCTCAAAATATTTTCATCATGATAACTCATAATAGTGTCCCCACTGATGCCTTCGAAGCCGCCTTACAATTTTCTTCTTCTGAGGAACCTCGGAAGGTCCCATTCTACCATTTCGCTGCACCATTAAACGGCGTTTGAGCTACATATTTCCTACATTAAAATTATTCAACACGGAAATTCTGTATCAGAAAACGGATTAATTCGCTAAGTGAGCTAAAAGAGAATATTCTCTTAATGTATTAAATGGATTCTCTTATGGTAATGCTACCGTTTTATACATGGGTGGTCTGAAAAGTTTCCGAAATTTCGCCATTTCTCGACATGTTTTCTGAAAATTTTCTGAAGATTTCTGAAAAATCTGGGGTAGGAAACTTTTCAGACCACCCTCTATTTTAATTTATATTTAATACCAAAAAAATAAAATACGACGAATTATCAGAAAATGAGCATTAATGCATGAACCAAAAACAAATCAAGAAAAGCAAAATCAGAAAAGAGTATGAAAATATGATATAAGTAGAAAATCGTTTAAATGAATATTTATACAAACAATCTTTAAAGATTTCGAAAGGGTCTACGGAGGTGTATAGAGTATGGAACGTTGTGCAAGAGATAATCTAAATTTAGGAAGATAGAATTAGTCTAGTTGCCCTATTATGATATTTAAATAGTGTAACTAATGCGGGAGAATCAATGACATTTTATTATGTAGATATAGATGAATAAAATATCAGGTTCCTCTAAATTTTTCTCAATTTTATTTTCAAACGGCAGCAGGTTCCCCTCTCTGGTCTGGCTATTGACCTTTCTAGTTTGGTTTCCCCTACTAGAGGCAGAGTTTCTGTCAATTTAGAACTGTGTTCCAGAGAATGTTCTTTCACTAAGACAAGATTGTACTCCAGGGAAGAAGGGATTGACAAAAACAATGTACATAATATTATATTAGGATATTCCATGAAATTCTGCTATTTATGCATAATGTGAGTTATTTGTTCCGTAAGCTAATACTAAGATTAATGATAATAATAATAGACTACCAACAGAACCACAGTTGAAGGCTACTATCCGTAACATGACGAAAAAGAAGTTAATAACATCTCTCGATCGCTTTAATCCTGCTGCACGGGTTGTACTTTCGTCCATAAAATGTTAAGAAAACCAGGTCACGGAATGATATCAACTGAGTTAGAATTATTAGATTACCAAGTGAATCGATTTTTTCTCCATCATCAAAATTTTAGCGAAAGCGGGCAACCGCCATAAAACCTCTCTTGACTGATGTATGTGCTGTCCGTTGAGCTATAAGAATTGTATGAAAAGTATTATAGTTTTAGAAGCATGCCCAATTCTGAGCGAATATATTTACCGTGAAAATCTTACTTTTTTCAAATCCTTAATCGCTGTATTCGATACGAAAATGTTTGCTAAGAGAAGCATTGTTACTGTGTCTGGTAATGCTCTTCAGAAACTATGATTAATACATGGAAAAGAGAGGAGATATCAGAGATTTAGCGGACAACTTTTAGTAGGAATGTTTTATTTTTCTAACCCTTACTGGACACACTTATGGGTGTGTGGTGCCTGACACACTGGGGGGACACGTCGCACCCCAAGGACGAAAATTGTTATAAAAATGATCTATTGAATACGTTTACTTGAATATTTCTTATAAATTCTCAAAAGCTTACTTTATGAATTTATATGGGGCACATAACCAAATAATAAAATTAAGTACCTTTAAAAAATTCAAATATCGGAACTAATGAAAAATACTGTTTTTACAAAAATCATACCCATTTTATATTTTTCAGATTTATGGCTAAATGCTAACTTAGTTCGCTTAAAATAAAGTACTACAAGAAAAAATAGCATATTACTGAACTATCTAAAAATGGTATTTATTCTGGAAAGTGAAAAAAAGAATTCTATAATAAGTGAAAATTCCATTATTTTAAAAATAAGCAAAGCTTTTATTGTTTAAAAGTACGATATTCATACAGCGAAGTTCATATCGAAGGCTAATTATTGAAAATGCAGTTTTTAGGAGTTAACTATGGTTAAAGTTAACCCCCACTCTAACTATAAAACCGGGCCTTGCATTTCTTGTCTGTCCCGGGAAAATCTAAAGATTTCACTTAGAAATCTGACATTTTCTTCGGAATCCGCATCTTAGAACTCTTTCTTCAGGTTCGCATAATTTGATTCACTCTTCATTTTTCGATCGATTCGCTTCCCGAAATGATCCAACGATATCGATAGAGGCCGTGATCTTTCTCATCAATTAAGCATTCAACGTTTATCAATCAGAGGGTTGATCCAGGACATCCTTCGCTAATCGCATTATTACCTCATATTTGATTACTTCATTCATCTCTCCTCAACCTCAAACTGTGCCACATCGATTTCCACGCCTTTCCACCTACAGACTGCATCTGTCACTCGATATTTCCTCTTCATCACACTTCTCCATTGCTTCTAATCATCTCCGCATTCACCCTTCGTCTTAGAAAAAAGCGATACAAAACGACACACCACGTGGAAGCACGGTTTTCAAAGAGGACGACGCTCATACTCGCTCGCAAAAGCCCATTGTTACGTCTTCCCGCCTTGCGCGTGAGTTATCGGGACTTTCCATTGTTGGGTAAACAACACTGCATGACAACGCCTCTCCATTTTGTTTCTGTTGGAAATTGACCCGGACGCGGTGTACGTTCGCTTCCAGAACGTTTTCTGACGCACTCCTTCACGGTATACCGTTTCTTACGTCACGTCCTGCCTTATTAGCTGCAAATTTCTTTATCCCAGACAACGTCTCCCTCGCTCGGGTATTTTTAATTGTTTTCCTCCCTTCCAAATTGCTGGTTATTTCGCTTCCAAAATAGGATAACGTGTTTTGGGTTATTGTGAGGCGTGTTATCCGTGCTTTCTCCAGCGCACAACAGACGTGCATCTGGGCTTGGCATTGTCTACGCTCCGCCCAGCGACCCAAATATCGACCCCGTCTATTTCCAAGATATCTCCACATTCTTTATCGATTCTCGGAATTAGTCGGCGGGGCGTCTCTTCGCGCTATGCACAATTAAACGCTCTTCTTTGCATCGTTTTCCTATTCCGAACTGCGATTCTTCTAAACTTCTTCCCCTCACTTACACTCGATCCCTTGGTTCGTCTTTTAAATGACATTTTTGCGATTTCGTCGCGAGATATGGCGACCTTTGTCCATTTCTGAGGCCCCCTTACTTCCGTTGACCATCGTGTATCCGCTGTAACTACGGTAAAACTCCGTTAAGACGTTCCTGTTTAAGACGATATTCAGTGCGGTTTTTTTCACGGTCCTTGTCCCTTTCACACGGGAAAATACCACTCAAGACGTCCTACTACCCGCTTAAGAAGCGGATTATTTCCGTCCCTAGACGCTATGCAACCCGCTAAAGCCATGTATAACCCATAGAGTGAGATCTTCTTTATAACTTTTGTTTCAGGGCAGAACGTTCGATAGAAAATTCAATTGGCAGTGCTGTTAGTTGTTTGACAAGTTAACATATCGAATAAACCAGAAGCGGAGTGCAATGTTTTATGGTCTGTTGATCATAGTTTTGGAGAGATCGTGCTCATAGATGCCCTCTCACCACAGCTATTAACAACTTCGTTTCTTATCTCTAACTGTCTAATAGTAATTCCTTCGTTGCTTAGAAAAATGAGAGTAAATTAAGTAACGGAGGAATTTACTCTGTTTGAGCGAAAAGAAAAACTTTCATTAAAAATATGGCGAAAGGCGCCCAATCTCACACAGTAGAGTTCGAAAACTCTTAGATATCCCATCTTCAGATCTGGTAAATAAAGTAAACGAAAGATTTCTTTCTTTATCAATGTGTAAAGCTCTAATTAATAATAATTAAAGAGCCAAAATTTCTTTCCCTGTAGTATTCCAACGCGCAAGAAATAAAAAGTTGTCGTATAGCGGTTATAATGCAATTTTCACTAGCTTCCCTGAATATCGTCTTAATTGGGTTTAACCGTAAGTATTCTTTCAGCAAAATCTAAACTGATGTTCCAAAACTGCATTATCTGCATAATAGAAATTTTTTTCGGATAGTCAAAAGACAATACATATATAAAAATACTTTCAACAGTTTTGTAAAATCAAGCTTCAAATGTCATCTGAAGTAAAATACATAGAATGCTTTCTCTACTCTAATGAAAATAATCTGAAAAATGGCGGCGAATAAATTTAGAGTTTTTCTGCAACTTTTTATCGGAGTTATCCGGAAATATCGATGTATAACATTGGCGCATTGTTAAAAGCACTGTTAAGCACCAACTCATGAGTTTTAAGAAATTTAAAAATTCGATTAATTACGTAATTTTATGCTATAATTAGTTTTCTACATAAGTTTAAATGCTTTTCTCGAATTAATGACAATGAAAATAATAATAATAATGATACTCATTTTCTCTAGTAAATTCCTATAGTGCAGGGAAAGAAATTATAAAAGGAAAACTTACGAAGCTTACTGAGAAAAAAATACAGAACAAAAATAGAGATCGATAGAATATTAATAATACACATTAAACTGGTAAAAAATAACATATATTTACGTTGCAACTAAGAGATAGTTGAATAGCTTTGTCTAAACGATTTCACCAAGTTTCTAATCGAGTCTGACAGAGAATCCCAAAATTTTTCAATCTGGATAGAATTTAGGAAGATGTTTTTCCAACGTGTAGAATAAATTGGTTGGTCTTGCCGGCTAGCGAGTTATTCTAGCGTGTATTATGCCCGAAAAGATACTCAAATATAGCTAGACTCACTGCTTTTGAAAATCAAGAAGGGAAACGAGTCGAGCATGAACTTCCCTCTTGTTTTCGGATTACCTCACTACAATTTACCTCGAAAATTCGAATCGTGATCATTGTGAATGGAGCAGCAATCAGTGAACTTAGCTGAATCAAGAGTACTAATGAGGGCTGCCAAACGAGTTGAAACTGCGACGCTATTATGAAGGAGAATGACATGTTCGGAATAACATTTATTGATTTATACGAATCGCCAATACATTTTGGAATCTCGAATGATTTTATCAAATTTGAAAAAACGAATAAAATCAAAATTTTTATAATAATAATAAAACGTCTTCATTGAAAGAGATTGAGAGAAGGTTGTCTCTTCTTCCATCTAACCCTAAAATTTTTGGTCGTTACTTCGTGAAAAGCCATCGAAATAGAGGAAAAAGAAAACTTTGTAATTTTTCCATTTTATTGTGCGACCGAGCCAGAAGATGCTAGCCATTTAGCAAAACCGGTCGCAAAATAAAATCTGTGGAAAAGTTACAGTTTTTTTTCTCTATTTTGAAAAAAAAAGGTTTGCGATTATCAATGAATGGAAAGTAAAGATTAGGTAGAGAAAGTTCCGGTAAAATGTATGGAGAAGGAGCTCTTATTTTAAACTATGGCGCTAACAACTTTTAAAACAGTCTAAATTTAGCGCGTTGTCTAATAAATAAATTATTATTCTATTGATTACCGTTACAGTGAATCAAAGTTAGTATAACATTGAAGACTTTTTGAATAAAGTGCTTTCTAGATGTTTCAAGTTCCTTTCACAAATCTGTAAAATTTTTATTCACTTAGAAGGTATATACTTATTGAACTTTTATCTTATCGCCAAAGGAAGAAGGCAAAGAAGAATTCATTCTACTAATTCTGAGCTTTTTCAAAACGGAATCAAGAACCCATCAATTTCCTTCTCCAAAGTTGAACAGAAATCTTCCCATTTTTCGTGCCACCTGGCATTCGTTAGGATCAGGGCCAGAATCAGGAATTTCGACGTTCTGGGCAGCAAGATCTTGATACCTTCCTCAAACAAAAATTAATTTTTTGGCAGTTTAATACTACAATTACCCTTTGAGTCGATTTTCTCTTCATGATGTTAAGGAAACGCTTTCAGGCATCATACGACATCACGTAGACATTTTCAACCTTATATATTATTTCTAAACATCCCTTTTCAGTGACCAGCTTTTCTCCCTTCAAACTCCATCAAACATATGAATAACACACCATTAAAAGAGAAAGTTTCCCGCTTCCTGCTAAAAATTGTCCAACCAATGAAAAATACACCATTTGTTTAAAAAACCGAGTTGAATTTGGCCATAGAGTTTCGTTACTGGATGTGTGAATATTGATATCTATCGATACAAACGAGGTATGTCAAAACGGACACTGATAAAGAACATGAAAGTGTTTTTAGGTATGCTTTAGTGTTTGTATATTCATTTGTAGTGATTGGAGTGTTTGTTGAAATGTATTTGGGTGGGAAAATGGAGTATCAGCGTTCGTCTGCGAAATTTTCGCACGGGGCAGCGGGGAAATTCGTTCCTAATTAATCATCATTAGCCTAAAACAACCTCCACCAAAAATGACAGAAATTGCCTTATTCGGCACCTGGAACTAATCAGGTGTTAACGCCGAAAATATTAACTCAGCCCTTATCCTAATAATTCTCTTCGCGATACGACGCTGCGGACATCATCAGCATGTTAATGAGCGGCAGATTGGGCTACGCTAGCGCTGCCGCCGACATCAAATTTAATTATGCAAAATAAGCATCACAAAGCGCACCGCAATCTTGGGCCGGCATCACTTATTCAAAGAGGCGGGAAGTGTCTTATCAAGCGAATGGCAATTGAAAATCATCAAACGGCTTTCGAGTTGAGAATTTAAATATGCAACGGACACACTCACTATATTTTCATCGCCATAGGTTTCTAAAAGTTTTACTCATTAAACCTTCATCTACATTGAACCTACATTACGTTCGGAGTATGGCAGGGGTTGCGCTACATTAATGGAACAGTCTATTACGTTAATGCCGATTATATAGTTGATGGAAAATTAATGATTAAATAGACTGCTGCTAGCATGTGCCGCATATTCTTGACCTTTAAACACGAATTTAAATACTCTATTCGACGAATAAATGTGACAGTAGATGTCTTATGGGACCTGATATATGCAGTAGTAGCAATAAAAGTAACTTTTAAGAGGGATTGAGACTAGCTAGGGATAATAAAGTCCATTTTGCCATCCCTTCTATTGATACATTTACTTAGATATAATAATAATAATCTCGTGCTTATCAAGTTCATGTTGCCTGAGAAAATATCGTACATATAGCATAATAGTATATCATTTTCGAACATGGATTCCAACCTGGGACCTGTATTGCTATAAATCCAAACTCCACAGAGCCGAAAAAATTGATTTTTCGCACGAGAAACACAAGCGAAGTCGATTAATATATCAAAAATTACTAGTTCACGCTTTAAAGTCCGCGCAGATTGATTTTGCTGTAATGTTGCAAGTGTCTAATAATGAGAAATCTGAACAATGTCACTTGGCCCCATTGAGATGTAAAATGCCTTAGTGTGACCGTCTTTTCGTTTGAAAGTATTGGTTATATTAAGCAACATTTAGGAACAATTTTGATACAAACATTGAGATAAGCAATTACTCAACAAAATTAAGATCATTGAATAAAAAATACGAATAGAAAAGGTAATTGCAAAAGATGAATTTGACATTATGGAAGGCGTGTGCAGATATGCTATATGTTAAACGGTTTTTTACATTATTTAAACAAATAATCTCTTTAGTAATATTAGTTTTAGTAAGTAGTAGTAATTTAGTAATTCCCTCGCATGTCAGAAGAACTTTCAGTTGAAAATTCACTATGTTATTATTATTATTATCTCAGCGAAATTCTTAAATATAGCTAACAGGACATTGAACCAAAACAAAAATCAAGGGCAAGGTAGAATTGGCAGAACAGAGCTTTTTTTCCAAGATATTTTTTCCGTGCTCCTGATCTTCTATTCCATCAAAGAATTTTTATCCTATCTTACCCTATGCAATTATTTTCTGGGGCAACGCAAACTATGCTAGGAAAGCCGTTTCATTGCTAAGTTAAGCAATCAAATTGATCTCATCTTACCCTTTCTTCGCTCCCTCAAAACACTTCCTTAACTAGTACATCCTGAACTGTGGACTGTTTGTAAAATATCCTCAATCTTTCCCTAAAACATTGTTCTTTCCTCCATCACAAAACAAATATGACATTCTTCTGACTGAGAGAATTCGCGTATCAAGTAGCATGGCGTCTTAAGCAGGAGCGCTTTAAACGGGTTTTACTGTATTTTGAGAATGTGAACATGATCTTGTATTTTCTCCATGCACAGCATTTGTAAATTTGTTAATTTAAAATAAATCTATGAGCCATTCACATAAACATTCCACACCGCGAAGAGACGAAAGTTTGCTCGCAAAATGGAAAATGAAATTAAATATTTAACTTAAATAGAAGGTAAAGAAATGACATAAAACAAGCGATTGTTTGTCTCAAGTATTACGGATAAGAATATAAACATGTGAAAGAGAAATTTTAGAATTCATATTGAAATGAATATCTGAATTTAAGAATTCTTCATGGACACAATTAAGGTGAAGCTAACTGAAACACAAAGTAAGCAAAAGCCAAGTACGACCAGAGTAAAAATTCAACTAAATATGTAAATGAGGTGGACCGTTGTCATAGAAAATCATTATGATAGCGGTTGTTATACTCCTATGTAGGAAGGAAAACAAGGTAAACCGTAATCAAGGATTTTTAGAATGAAAAGGAAACAAAATGAAGGTTAAAATGATAGAGTCAGTCTTTGTAAATGGGAACTCGCTTCGAGGAAAGAAATAGTCGTTTTTGAATGTGGTTAAGGTGACAGAATTTTGTTTCATTTCCCAAATAATGCTCTTAAAGTGAAAATGTATGTTCTAGGACAGTTTTTTCAAATTTCCTGTTAAAGTTTCAGAGTGCTAAACCATAAGTAAACTAACGCCTCTTTTACACAAAAAATTAGCTCATGTAATGCGGGAGATCTGATCCCAAAAAAAGGAAGCCGTTTTGAAGTCTGCGAGGGATCTCTCACCGAACATAAAAATGAAGATGTTATGAGCCCGCGACTGCTATCGGAGATTACAAAGGAATCCAAGGACAAGATCTTGTCATAAATATACTAGGAAATTCCCTCCGTCACCAGAGAACTTAATGTGATTATTAAGCCTATCTAATTTAATACTATACCGTGGTAAATCTATCCTATGTCAGTAACACCCGTAATAAATACATGGAGCAATTTATGAAAATTAATTTCACGCACTTCCAGACGAGATAGAATTATAAAATTAGAATAGTAGAAATTCCTTAGAGGTCCAATGGATTTTTATAAGTCGATATTTTTCATACGTCATTAAACATTTTCAAGAAAGAGATAGCTTAAAAAAGTGCACAGAAGAAAAGTAATTTGTGAGTTTAGGAATAAAAATTAGTGATTAGAAAATACTCAAGATGGTGTGAAAAACATGCGAAACCTACACATGGTTAAAAACTAAATTTTACGGAAAAGGCAGGTTAGGGCATCTGAAAACAAGGAACAATGCATCTAAAGTGTACATCGCACACTTTACATGGCGAATGGAACAAGAAATACGTTTGTATAAAGTTGTAGACAGAAAATGAACAAAGAAAATACAAGGCATAAACGATAGTGATTACCATAACGAATACCAAGGAAAAAAAGTCGGACGGGATCGGAAATCGAACCCAGGATCTAATCTGTCCTGGAGATTGCTTTATCTAGCTAAGCTACCCGGTCAGATAGATAAAGGCTTAGTTGAATGTTGTGTAATATATTTCCAATGGGAATATATTACACAATACTGAAGAATATAATTTTTCATACAAAAATTTACATATACTATCATATAATAGTAGGACTTTTAAGCATAATGTGCTAAAATTCATGGTTTTTTTCGCGCCCTCACACCCTTCTTAAGTGAGTGTTTTCCCTCAACCTGGTTTTTTCTCTAACAAGCCTCAGTTGCGGAGATATTTTTCCTACAAACAAAATCTTTCCTGTTTCTTTGTGCCCTCTTCTCTTTTATCCGTTTTATTTTACGCAGTTTTTCTCTTTTATCTTAATGTAAGTATGAATGTCATTAGATTAGGTGGAAGAGAGGTCCATTCGAGCCTAACCTCGCCTAGTAAAGGGTCAAATAATAATGATACATATCATATACATTGTGAATAATTCAATAATGACAAACACAAAACATTATAATATTACACGGTAATACACTGAAGTTTGTGAATCAATTATAAATTCTTCCTTTTTCACCGTTAAAATTGTCGTAAAAACTACTCGTGTTTAGCTTTTAATTTTTAAGAGTTTTACATATTACGCAATGAATAATTCACCAGCTATGTTTCTTCGGCAGTGGGCGCCATTGACTGTTTCCATTGCGTATCTGTGGACGGAAGCAACCCGGCCTGCGACGACCCCTTCCACAACAATTACACCAGCGAACTGCTGCATTCGCCTTGTCTTGGCGGGAGGAAGGGAAGGAACGGACTTTTTCCCGCCACTGCCTGCATTAAATTGGCGGGCGTTTATGGTAATAACACCTTTTCCCTATTCCCTCTATCCCGAGAGCGTTGTTTATTGAAACATGTCTATGCACCATATATCTAACTATTCTCTTTATTATTAGACGTAATAGGTGCTAGCTAAGGGCTATAAAACTGTTTATGAACTCTCGATAACGTACTACATTTTTTTAATTTTCAACTTGAGGCATGTTCAAGAGTACATGTTTTACTTTTCGGAAAAGAATTTATGTAAAGTTATTCTACTTCTAATTAATGGAATATTATCCATAGTTAATGTCAATATAAGTAATGTAAAGTCTATCCATCATTCAGAATAATTTTTGGAAATTCTACTTACAATTCAATATTTTACTTCTCTCTTCCATAGTGAAGCAATTCAAACAAAAGTTTTCCATGACATTTACTTTTATATATGTTGTAAAAAATTCGAATTAAATATTGTAATTCATATTGGGGGATCTTAATTTGGTTTTTGGGCCTATGATAGCTCAAATATCCTGCTCTTTGAAACATTCCTAATTACTCAATACTTTATAGCGTGCATCCTCTGAAATAATGATGTTTTCGATAATTGTGGCATCTTCGGACGGGTATAGGTTAATCGCACCAATAGACTGATGATAAATTCAATGTTATTTTTATTTAAGTTGTTTCTTTTATTGTGAATTTGAGGAATCGATTATTATCATTGGATTGAGCACCCGATCCCGATTAAGTTTAAAATAAAGTGATTCGGAAATAAAATATAAGGTGGCCAAACACTCAATCGCCTCAATAAGTTCTATCGACTACGTATTTCCAAAATGGCGGATATACTTCATCCCAGGATAGTGTGATATTTCAATGATTCGTGAATAGATAGCCAGATTTTTGAAAGTGCAAGTCACGGAGATACGGAGTCACGGAAGTCAAAGAGACGTTTCTATGCAATTATTGATTCTACATAAGCTGAGGTTGGGAGAATATGGGACAAAAGCGAGAAAGAAACTTTAAATTATGATTAGTATACATTATTTAAAAATTTATATTTCAGAGAAATTATCATTAAAATGCTTTTCAATGGAGTTTGAGAACAATAATTCTTCAAGTTAAATTTTCTGCGAAGACATCGTGGATAGAAGTAAATTCATCAATCATTGATTTGATCCGAGTCGTGATTTCGCTTTTTCCAATATTCTTCCGCCACGCAGATAGATGGGAAATTCTACAAGCTTTGTGAAGGTTTTACATAAACCGAAATTTTCACTTTAACTAAACGTTTTGCTTCTAAATTTGAGAGCTAATATCAATCATTTCTGTGTCTTTGCCATATTACTAAATACTCTGTAACGCGCTGCAACATTGTTTCGAAAAGTATAATTTTCAACAGCGAAACATTCAAATTCGTGGAGCGAGTAAAAATTTCTGGCAATCCCCAAAGTCGGCAAATGCGAATAAGATATATTATGTCCGCGTATTTACGATATAATATAATATTACGTAACAACGCGAATGATTAAAAATTTTTAGAATAGGATATTTAAATCTGATGGGAACAGTAAACAAAAATATCACAAAATTTATATAAAATAAACCCACTGACTCAACTACACTCAGCATCCGTTTCACGTTTGTTTACGGGATATTTTTTTTCTGCATTTTCAGTTTAAGATATAAAAACTCAACTTTATAACCTTTGTTATTCATACCACTTAGTAAGCGGAATTTTTCTAAGTTAGTGGTGGGGAGCAAGTTTTTCATAGGGCCAAATGTTTTATTTTTCAGATGATACTGGAAAGAGATTAACTGTGAGAACATGTGCCTTGGATAGCGGAACTCTCACGACCGATACGGAAATTATTCGTAGCTCCCATTGTGGAGGATTTTACTTAGATGATAAGTATGTTTCGTAGTAATTCTATTTTTGAGAGCATACCCAGTTTTGCATGGATGCTTTTTGACTCTAGGTTTTTGATGCTTACGTTGCTATGTAAACTGTCAATGCACTCAAAAAATGTTAACTAAATCAGCTAATTAACGCTTTTCGCCTACACTCGCATGATCCTTAATTATTAAATTAAATTATTATTAGTAAAATTATTAACCCGAAAATGCTTTCTGTATGCCTAATTCTGTTGTTCCGCGAATTTTTCACTCCAATCTGACATAAATTCATACAAAGCACAATCAACCACAATATTTTTATGTCGAGGATAAGGCTGTGTATCCTATTCAAGATATGACTGCATGTGAAAACATTGGTGAACGTTCGTTTCATAGAAAGCTTAACACACTTTTCCATAATTTTTTAACTGAATTCTCTTATAAACACGTACATAGCAAAAGCAGAATTAGGTGTACATCTAAACCCTTAAAATGGCTGTAAATATACCTTGGCGCCATATGTTAAGGCAGTGATAAGAATACGTAAAGGAAAGATAGAAGCTGTAGCATTAAAATGACAAGTAAACTGCCAGAAACTACGACTGGGAGCAAATTGAACGTATGAAAACGAATTCTCGAATTCTAATTACGAGTTAGGGATGCAGAATAAATGAAACTGACACATCAATGAACAATTCTGCTAGAATCTCCTTTGCATTGCTGTCAGATAAATCTTTCCTATTGACTCACTACAATTTTGAGCTTGATACGGGCCATTCCAAGGAAAATCGGACAGAAATTGGCCTATATTTTGCTTAGAAATTTTGAGAATTTTCATACTTTCACACTTCCATGAGAAACCCCTTACGCCAAAGTTTATGAGTCTAAGAAAATATTTCTTGCAAAGTTATTAATCTGTATAATTTCGAAATTTTCACAAAAATAAGCGAACATGCGTCATTTGACGTGCGATAACTTTTTAATGAAACTTGATATTGATGTTATATTTTCTGTTTAGATTGTTATCGAATGTATCTTAAATAGTTTATCGATGAATTTTTTACGAATTGTTTACAAGATTGTTTTAATTTGCAACTAATTGTTCAATGCAACATTTGACCACGACGCAACCAAATCTTCCGAACTTAAAATACGTAATAGGATACAGCAGTCTTTTTCCTGCAGAAAAAAATTAAGTGAGGCAAACATAAGAGCATAATGTAAAATTAAAGAGTATTGAGCGGTGCACTTCTCAGCCTCGCGCTTTCTTCGGCTACGCGCTCGCTTAAGTTAGTATTAAGACTACATGCAGGTTCGTGAACTGGTTTAACTCTAAACTTTAGCTTTTAAAATACAAGAGGTCAATCTCTGACCGATTTTCCGTGGAATGGCCCATACATTTAATACGTTGAGAACGTTGGAAGTGTTCCTCATAAGTAAGGCAACCGTACACACCGCTTTGACAGGAGCAGATTTTGGGTCTTCGTCCCGAAAGACTGAACCAAAATATTAATTAGTATCGATCTTCTAAAGTCTGATACATAATTTTTGATTAATTATCCATTAATGTAGAGAAAAGAAGAGATTTACGCGACCCTGCGTGAATTCCATAGTGATTTTGTCGCGCACGACCTGTTCTTGCATGCCAAAGTGATATTGATCAAAGAAACTTCGGGAGAACCGGCAATTTATTCCATTCAGCGTATTAGAAAACTGGTAACCTTACTCATTACGAGCGTTGAGATAAATATTAGCAAAGAAATTGGTTTTTAACTTGGCAAACACTCCACCGTGGTTAACGAAATGCTACAAATATATTAAAGAGACGAAAACAAAGGAAACAGTGGCACACTGCAAACTCCAAAGATAGGGAGAGTAAAAAAAAACAACAAAACAACAAAAAACAACAACAAACGTTTCTTATTTGAGAATAAGGAATCTGAGCAAAAATGACAAACTGCCAATTAAAATTAATCATCGGAAAGTCCTAAGGTAAAGGTTGACTTCAACTAAATATTCGACTACTGTAACTATAAACAACGACCCAATCTTTTTTTCTATGAATTTGGGCTGACAAAAACATTCATAAAGTTCATTTCTCTTTAATATAGCTCAGTCCCTTTGACACTTTTTTACTTTCCAGTCTCAGTCAATGTCTTAAAAGAGAACTATTTTGGTACTCTTATAGATGTTATTCAGAAGATCGTAACGGATGAGCAGAAAGGTATTCCAACCAGAAAACAATTTCTGTTCTGCCACACCTTGAAGCAGAAAGCATTTCGGAGGTAACATGATTTTCAAAGCTGACGAATAAATTTAATAACGAACAAGCATTTTTCTAAAGATGTATATTATAGCATTTTTGTTGTATACCTCTTTTTTATGATTTGAATTATTCTAGAGAGAGAAAAAAATTTAACTTGAATTCATGAATGAGAATAGGTACAACGAATGGCGATACGTTTCCTAAAGAATTGATAAGACAAATCGGTGAGCGTCACTCGGATGCTTTCGGAGGCAGGATGGGTATCTTCAGAAGAAAGAAAGTTTAATCAAATATTTACATTGCTTAAAAAATTCAGAGAGATTCGTTCGTAAATTTATTCGTTGCCCCCTCCTTAGACAGTTCTGATTCAGCGAGGAAGATCAGGAAAATAGATCCTGGAACCAGTCGATACAAGAATTCATTTTCCCCGAGAACGATACGCGAAAGTAATCGATTAGGAAAGTAGGGTGATGGTGCATGCACCCCCTGCCACTCGCTGAAAGGCGGTTCAAAGGGTTCATATGTAGAAATAGATGCTCTATGACAGTCTCTAAACATTGCTGTTAAAAACTTCGTTATTTTTCCATAACTGTCTATCCTTCTTCTATTCTTTTCCCTATTGTCTATTTATAAAAATTTTCTGATTACTGAGTTAAAAAGAATCAAAATGTAGCAACAAGGAAGCTCCGACTGAAAATCTGATCATTTAAAAAAAATATGACGATAAAGCAACCAATATTACGAAACAATAACTAGTATTACGCAATAATAATCAGACTCTCTGGACATCACATCTTCAACTGTGGCAAACAAAGGGTATTAAAGAAGACTTCTTTTTGTTTTTAAAGTTTAAAGCACTTATTTAAAAATAAGAAAGGAAAATCCTCCTCTTTTGTTCCCTCCAAACGACAAATTATAAGAAGTTTTCGTAACTGCGGTGAATCGATATTCCGCTTATAACGCAATTTTCACGTGAAAAGCGTCTCAGCTAGGTTTTCCTGTAACTAATTATAACTATTGGTAAAAATGGTGATGCTCCTATACTTTTATAATAACGTCATGCTACTTGAACTTTCTTTGAGTATCTTTCAGTTTATTGTTTTCTAGCCTATAATGCCGAGAAAAAGTGCGGCGTCAATGATAACATTAGAAGAGAATTCAGAGAAGTGAATGAAAATGCAGAGTACTATATGAACATTATGGGTTTCTCATGGAGGTCGATCATACGGTATTAAATCTTGTGAAAATTATTAATTGTTTGGATGAAGGGTTGAAAGTGTATAAAAAGAAATTATTTAACTATGAAATCCGAGATTGAAAGAAAAAATGTTATCCCTGGTAGTGCAGAAGGCAGCTGTATTCAAGCCAAGGAGGTCCCAAATGAAAAGGCAGCGAATGATAGCAACCTAAAAAGCCTAATTGATTATCGTAATCGAATTACATCTAGAAAATGTTCGTAGGGCGTATTTACAATTCTCTGTCATCTAACAGAGTTCGTCTATTTTTTTTTTTTTTCTTAATGCTCGTTCCCAATTTCACACGAATGCTGACCGCAAAATATAGATCTCGAGTTGCTCCTTGGACCTTATCTTTTTCTCCACACTAATGAGGAATGTGGGGAAAGGTCATTTTAATAATTTGAGTGAAACAATGTGACGAAAGATTTACGTCCGAGTTTCTCAGAAACGTATTTTTTTAAGAATACTTCCCTTTAAAAAGGAAGACATTTCTAATGGTGTCTCACTCAACTGGTCATCCAGGGTTCTGTTTCATTGAATGATTTGTTTGCGATTACGCAAAAAAATCCAGTCTTTAAAAACACGTGAGGTTCTCGGTTTTATCTCAACAGTTTGCGTTCATTGTAAAGTGATTTTTACAGAAAATGACAGCAGATTTAAGAATCCGATGTTATTCCAAGCAGCTTCAAGAAGACCGTTTTATAAGTCATCCTAATAACTCTTATGGCTAGTGGATCTAAATACACGAGTTGCCCGATTTTGTTTAATCTCCTCACTTTGGTAATTCAAGATAGCATAAGAATGACGAGCTATTTCTGTGGTTAAAATTATGGTTCGAAGACTTTAGTTGGACGTACATTTTTCTTCTTTTGCTCTCTCAGATCCGAAATTTTTCGAATTCTTCTGCAGCGCATGTCAATGGATTATGAAAGCTGCATTCCAATGATGGTGTTGACGGTATTTCGTCACATTCCTACGACTTGAGCAGCAAATAATCCGGAAAAAACTTCGCATTACCCAGATTATGACTACTAATTCGGCCAACTTTTCATCGCATAAATCCTTATCCTAGAAGTGTGATTCATCGGTCTTTTGAGTATCGTTTAGATGAATTTAGTTGTGCGTTTCAAAAAACTTAAGTGAAGCTTAGTAAAAATAATCCACGGCAGGAAAACACCCACAAAGAGGGAAGGTATGAAAAAGATGTAAAAATCTATAGATAACTGTAATCAATCGTTTTTGGCCGTACTTCGTGGAAAGCCATTTCATTGAATGAAATAAAGAATAACTTGGTAATTTCCACAGAATATAATAATAATAATATTCTATGGAAATTACCAAGTTATTCTTTATTTCATTCCACTATAGATAACTAAAAGATAGCATACAGAAAACTGTTATCATGATCTGGACATAAGACAGCATTGTAGAATTAAAAAACACAGAGATAATATACACTTCCAAACTAAACACTAAAATATCTGGTACAAATAAAAATATAACTATAAATTAGTCAACTTCAAACATTTGCAGGCAGACATATTAACTAGGTAATGTAAGGATAAGCATGGAATGAAAAATTATAAAAACACACAAAATAAATTAGGAGCGAATAATAATTTTAGATGCAGAAAACAATAGCTTCCTCACGTAAGTCTAGAATATAAAACAAATCACTAGCACAGCACTGATGTAATTAGAGATTAGAGCCAAGGAAGAGCAATGGCTGTAGTTTCCCCAAGCTTTCACCCAAAAAGCATAACCCACACGGCTTTACTGCAAAAAAAATAGAATTTAGCAAACGCTTGTAAGTACTGCTATACTTAGATAATGGCTCCTAGGGAAATGTCCAACATTAAAATGCATTTCTTTAATTGCAGATACGTGAGAGGTTGTCTGCAGAGCTGTGATGATGCTGATGCATGCAATCGCGCACCACCGTCTACTCCTCTATTCCACATCTCTTTCATCATTACTGCTCTAAATAGCATAAGGGTACTCTGTGACATCAGATAATATTGTTGCAAATATTTCTCAGACAGCCATCTGAGTACACAAATTTTTAGATATTTTTTTAGTCCATATGAAAATATAAGGCACCAGTTTGAGGGGGGAATGAGATGGGATATCGTTGCAGCAAGCACTCATCATCCATTAGGCTATCAGGGAATTGGTACATGTTTAGGCACACAACCACTACTAGGTATTCATTCTATCTTTGTGAAGGGTCCAAAGTGGCCTTATCTATTACTCTTTTTTAAGGAATGCCTTCTGGTTGGATATCACTGCACCACGGCAATTCTTACAGAGTATCCAGAATAGTGCAAATGAACTAAAACCAAAGATAAATAAAGTCCTCACTATTTCAATTCCCAATCACACCTTTCAGAAAAGTATCAAACTGACCTTCCAGAATAACTCAAATTTAGAAGTGCCACATTTTCATGGACAAACATGGAATGTAAATTACTCCTATCATCTCATCAGTGCCTGTTATTCATTTAGAAATCAAATGTCATTGATTAAAAAGTACATCAAATAAGTCTAACAAAATATAATATATCTTACTTAAAATACCACATATCTTACAGAATGTAATATCTCTCTTCCTTGTTCAACAACAGTTATCATAAAATATCATATCAAACAATAAGTTCTAAATTATATTAGATGAAAATTAGATAAATAAGTTAAAATTAATCAAAATTTTTCTGCCAAGTACCAAAAACTATTCAAATGCTGCACAGTTTGGTCAAAAATCTAACGGATGGAAAGCATTCCTGAATCTAAAAGCTGATGCAAAAGCAGAGTTTTGCAATTAGCCTTTGAGGAATAAGAGACAAGTAAGACTTTGAGCTCCCTCTGAAAATCACAAAGATACAATGAATGACTAGTAAACACCATGTAAATAATTTATGAACAAAACCTCACATATTCAAATCATCAATTTAATATAAGCACTTAGTGCCAGTTCGTTGCCACTCATAAGTTATCTTAGCACTTTCTACATTTTTAGGAGCAAAGCAATCACAAAGAAAACAAATTCCTCTTCTTTTCATAGGAATAACAGCTTCATTTATGCATAAATTGCTTTGATTGCTTTCCAACAAACAGATATATGATGTATATAAGTAATTTTATGGACAAAGTTAGTTATTTAAATAATGCATCCTTGAATAATGCTCCCTTTAATTTAGTCAAATTTTCATTTCTTTTCCATCAATACGTTTTCCAATCAACTCCAAATAAGTATCACAAACAAAGAGTGATCAGTAAGGTAACTCTTTTTGAAAAATTGCAAACATTAAATGATCATGAAAGGTGACTTCAAAAATCCTGTGTAAAGGATTGGGTTAGAATAGTAGTGAATAAGAGAATGATGAAACCCTATTTGAAGAACAGATTTTATCATTATGAGAAAAAAAGTTCATGATTCAAAAGACAAGGGAAAATATAGCATTCCTACTGCATCAACAGACCTTAAATAAATATATTTTCATACTCAAAATATTACACGATGCAAAGTTGTACAACTTTCTGTTAGCTACTTGAAAGCAAAAAAATTTGGAATAAAATTGAATTAGATAACCTATAATGTTGTCTTTCATTGATCTACAACAACATTCAGCAGTCAACAAACTAAATAAAATCGGTAGTTGACTTATTCCAGCACAACTAATGTCTGCTTAAGGACATTAGTGGTGCTGGAATCTCTTTAGGGTTCTCAGATAGCAGAGAGGCTTCACATTTGACGTGGGCAAAAGTGGTCCTTAGTTTGATTCCCAGTGGGATTTCACATGCAAAATTACTTCTGCTGTCAAAGCTCTTTTACACTATTACAACAATATCTATTGAAAGCAGTTTTGGTGTGATAAAATTTGTTAGGTCCATGAAAACATTACAGTCTGAATGTTTTCATACACAGTAACAATAGCACGAGTTTTCGTAAACTTTGTTCCCATATTGTGAAATGCTGCAGCTGAAAAGGGTGAATATTTTGAAAATATAGTTATTTAGCTTTTGCAAACTTTATTGCAACACGAAGAAGTGTTAGGGTAAACTTGCACATAAGGGTGTGTATCCAGGAGAAATCCCAAGGAAAAATGGATTTGAAAAAAGCCTGACAGGAGGCTGCTTTAGAGGAAGATCCCGGGTTCAATTTGTGCTGCTATCAGGCTTTTTTTAAAGTCCATTTTCCCTCGGATTCATTGCAACATGTTTATATAGCTTTTCTTTTAAGAGTCCCTGAATCATAATAACTGAACATTGCATCATTGCCATCGTGTAAAGGCCCTAATCTTTCAGTATCGGGTCCTTGCACAGGGCCACTTCTTGAAAGGGGATCCTAGAAGTGCCATTGAATACATGGAAAAACAAAAAAAGTATTCAAACATAAACGGATCCCAATCATTTATTTTCTAAGAAATCAGAAAAAAGCACTCCTTAATTTCTCAGTTCTAAGACCCCATGCATTTCTCATGGGAGAATAGTTGGTGTGCCATGGCATAAAACCTAGTATCAATTGGAAAAAAATTTACCACATTTTTAAAACAAAAAAATTTGAAAAATCTTCCATCCATACGCCAGGTAAGAAATATCTATCATTTCTGAAAAAGGTCAAAAAAAAGTATTAAAGTTTGCAAAGATTTATTTCTAAAAAAGAAAGTTTTTCACAGATTTTTAAGGAAAAATATAGGCAAAACTGTCTGTCTTTATGAAACATCAGGAAGTACTACAAAAATAATACTGAAAATCATCACGATGGGAGAATCATCAACCAGCCTGGCATATAACTCAGAGCTTTAGGATATTCCACTGCATATTATATATACAGCTATAAGAATCTCCCATTTATGGAGACTTTGTAGGCAAGGGCTTGCCATATTGCATACATTCAACACAAAAATCATGATATTTTTGTCATTGACAGCTGGACATGTAAAGGACTCTATTACAATCATTAACTTAGGACCTAATCAAACCTAAATTCACTCTACTTGTGTAAGAGGCTGCCTATAACCCTTAGTGGCTACAAGCAAAATTGCATAATAAATAAAAGTTGAAAAATTCTTGCATAACATATAAGTAAATTTAAAAGAATCATCAGGAAATGGGTAATTATTGCATGAGACAACGTGCACCCAGGAAAAATCCCAAGGAAGAATCATCTTACACAGTTGAGGAAACTCCAAAAGAAAGAAAATCTAAGATGATTCCTTTTCTCATCATGGATCCTAGATTTGCATTCAAATTATAAGAAGTTTGATAATATTAAACATTTTCATTTGGGATAATATTTTCATTGATCCAAGCTAACTGAGAGATGTTAGATTCTCCTCTGCACAAGTTATTAGTTAATATATTATCTACTGCTTATTTATATATCCCTGTTGAGAATCAACGGGCACTTCAGCTAGTAATTATATACAATTAGAAAGCAAATGCGATTCAGGATTTAAATGGAAATCAAATATTTTCAGACAATGATTGTCAATGTCAAAGTTAACTAAAAGTCATGCATCAAATTTTACCCAACATTGGACAAATTAAATCAAACTGTTCTGTTGAGTTCTACTAAAGTGAAGATAATATAGGGTTAATATGAAGTCATACTATCTGTAAAAAAATGTAGGTATTAATGAGCATAATTTCTCTCTGTTGATACTTATCATTTATAAATTATAAACAAATTTACTTTCTATTTTCTTTGAATTTAGATATATAAATCACGACTTATGGCAGTTTTGTGCTTCAGGATTGTTGGTAACTTTTAAGAACATTATTAAATGATATGAATGATTAGCCAACGATCAATGTATGATAAATAAAAATAATATTTATAACACATTCAACATATGTATCACTGATAGAGGCTTCTTGTTCCAAAACTGTCAAAAACTTCTTGTTCCAAAGGTATGTACATTTTGGACAAGTGTGAATCAACAAAGAAAATTAATATCATCAGCACTACAAAGAAGGTTTTATTACTAAAAGTATAAAGATGGAAAACTTCTCAACAAGTTATTTACAAAGCATTTTATAAAAATACTTGCTTGGTATCACATTTTTCATATTGATGTAATTATCCCATTTCTTGAATAAAGAAACTAGATAAAATTTCACAAGCCATTCATATGTAATTCCAGTTGAATTTGCTAATAAAAATTAAGGATTCTAGGTAAAAGCAATGTCAGCCATGATTGGAAACATCTTCTTCCAGCTGCAACACCAATTATCTTATTTGTGTCATTATCTGGATCTCAAAACATCCTCCACAAATATCAAAAATTTCTGATACAGGAATGATTTTCTGAAAATCAAAATAATTCATTGCATTATTGTTACAACATCCATAGACTTTAGCACTCAATGTTCCAATATCTGCAATAAAATTTCAAAAAACTAGAACAATTCAACCAAACCAAAGAACCTCAAGCATCGCAAAAGGCACTGAATAAAGTTACTGATAAAATATCTAAAAATAAATTAGGCTATACCATGGTAAAAAAACCATATTATTAATAAACAATATGATTAACTCTATTTCAATGTAAATAATGAAAAGACAGAGTCATGAATTTTTGCCAATTTACCACATTTTTATTGTATTTACATGGACTCAGATTAAGCAGTAGTATATTAGCAGTATATTATTCTCCCTTATTTTGCAAGAAAACTGTACATGATGGGAGAAAATGAATGTCATTATCATACTCATCATTTCCCAAGACATTAAATTTAGCAAAAGAAACCCATGCAGCTGACTAAATTAAAAAGATATTTTTGAACTAACTCAAGTAAAAAATTATTTTTGAAGACCTGTGTTTTTCATCGAGGATTGTTACATCTTCCTTGATTTCATCTTTAGCAAATTTCCACAAACACAGAAAATCAGAAGAGCATAAGTTAAAAATGAAAAAGTAAAACATGTTAGTTACTAAGAATGCTATGCTAAGTTCATGTTCTTGAATTTGTAACTAATACATATAAGAAATATAAAATCTATCAAAATTAAATTTATCAAAAAATATTCTTAAAAAACTCAATTAGATCTATCCTGTATTGCATCAGAATCACAAGTAAATAATACTAATGAGATACTTATCCATAAAGTGTGCATAAGATGTGGAATTATAAATACCTATTTGATGGTTTGCAAATGTTTAAATGATCTGAAGGAATCTCAAAGAACTGTCCAGTCCCAGGATCTGTAAAGAAAGATAAATGTAAATCAAGTCAAACTGGTGGTTTACCCTTTGTAGAGAGTAACTTCAGCTCAACTGTTCATAACTCTATGTTTCATTAATTATTAATAACTTAACATGTAGCTCAAAGCTAAATTGAATTTTGATGAAATGATCAACTATTTTTCACATTTAATGCAGTATTTGGTAATAACATGGTTCTAAGGGAACAGAGTAATACCCACGTTATTTCCAGAAACTGCATGGGAATCTATAAAAAACATTTAAAACTAAATTTTATCTATTTGTGGAATACAATAGCAATTGATATTTTCTGATGCAAAATGCATACACTAATTTGATAGGACATGTTTTGCAAATGTAAAAGTTACATACCCGAAGTTGCCTCTCTTTCAAATCCAACAAATATGTTAACAAAATGAATTCCATCAGCGCCAGTAGAATATGTTGGCAGGTCTTAACCAAGTTACTTACCTAACTACTAACGAAGGAAATAGTCAAACTATTCATTTTGGGGGATGTCGTATATTAGAAATATTGGTGAAGCTAGGTTCTTTATAACTGAACTTTACTGTACTTCTAAAGTTTTTATGCAGGTCACAATGCTTAGGAATTTGCTAGCAAGTGGTATTGCATTCCAACATCTTAAACAAGATATGGTAATTACAGGTGATTAGAGAGCATCAAGTAAAGTGAATAAAAAGCAATGTCTCACCTGCAGAATCAGATTCCACAATTCTACACTTATATCTCAATGAACCAATGACTGTTGGTTCCATCTCAGCAAAGCTCAACACTTCAATTTGAAACTTCCGCAATAGCTCCAGAAATTGCTCATGTAGTTGCAGCAATTGGGGGGAATCTAGAAAAATTTGAATGTGAAATTAAACAATTTTAAAATATTTCCTTTTTCGGATATCAACAAGGTTATAAGAGCAATGAGCATATTTAAATCATATTTCAATGTGATTCACAATCATAGTTCATTATTTTTGAAATTTCAAGCAGAAAGAAAACCTACATTTCAATTATAGAGAAACTCTATCACTGAAGAAGAGTCTAAGTTAGAAATTTTAGCTTTTCTGTAATAAAACAATGACCCATTTAGTATCTTCATAGTAACAATTAATATGCTGAGGAGGTGAAAATTTAAGGGCACATTCAAGTAAACTAAGAAATTCTGGAAAAGGTTGTAAAAAAAGTGGTAGAAAAGAACAGAAGGTGACACTGAGAAAATCAAACTTGAAAAAAGTGCTAATCTGGAAGTTAGGCTTTTACAGAGGATCTTGCAATACTAGACATAACAAAACAAATGAATATTTAAAAGGAAAGAAGCTCTTCCAAATAACGGAATTTACGACAAGTATGAAAGATCAATCAAATTCTATGGAAACTTATGTAAATAAAGAACAAACTTCACTAAAACTACTTGGCTATTTTTACTCATTTCTAAACCTAATTGGTGCACCTTCCATCCAAAGAAAGAATACTACCAAAGTGAGAGAATTGATTCACCTGTTCCAGTTTCTCTCCATCAACCTCTTAGCTTTCTTTCTTTAGGTAGACTTCATTACTTTAGTTTTTCATATGCTTAATTAATTATACTCAACTTCCATATTTTACCATCAATTGTACTTACTAGAATTTGTAAACCTCTTTTAAAGTTACAAACAATCTCATTGTTGCACTACTTCTCCACCAACTATCCTATCATACATTTATCATTTAATTTATAATTAGATCATTTATTATTTTCCATGGCTTCTTTCACCATTTCTTCTGTAAATATATTAAAAGACCATGGTAATAAAAAATCCATCTCCTTCTTAATTCTGCCCATTCTGAGTCTTGCAACTGTTATATAGCTAAGAAACTGTGTTATTGATACAGAGATTATTCCACTTTCTATCAACTTTTTTCCTCTATCATTCCTAACTCTCCCACTTCTTCCCCATATTTTCCTCACCAAACTATTGCAATCCTCTTTATGATTATGTTTCTCCTGACTTTTACCCTTACAATAACCTCTTCTATTCAATAAAAATCTAATCTAGCAATGTAACCCAGTCACTTATTGGCTCAGAGAAGGCTTCTCTTATCCTTTATCCTAGTATAAAAGCAATCTCCAATTAATTCAATCAATTAGAAGATTGTTTAAACACCATCACTTTTCAAATCTCCCCATTTAGAATGGAATATTTCAGCCAATTTTGACACAACTATCGATAACTTTCTTAAATTTTGTTAAGTTAAAGATCATAGCAGCATTTAGTGGCATAAATTTCCCTGAAGCTTTTATCTAACAGATATTAATGGCCTCATTTAAACATACTTTCTAATTTTAATTTGCAGAAGAAATTAATTCTTCAGATGAAAAAATTAAATTCGTATGCTTTTCTCATGGATGACCTTTAGTTTAACTTGGTCCTGAAACTGGAAACATTTGATAAATAAAAAGTGTAGTATCATTTATTAACATCAAGTCAAATGCAACAGATTTCATCTTGATCCAAATATATGAACAAACATGCAAAAGTGATATAAACATATCCGTCACCATTACTAAAAATATGATTATCATTTCAGCAGAATAAAAATCTATTTTCACAACTTTAAGAAAAATACTTTGTTGATTCTAAAAGTGACTTTTCTTATCTGACATATAGATGAATCTCTTATGGAAGCTACAAAGGGTTTTTCTTTAGCATTTGTGCTTATCCACTCCCCTAAGATGTACTTGAATGCATCTATCCTACAGTACCTTATCTAATCATTTGATAGAAAATAATGATTAATTGACATACTAACTATAGCCAAGTTCCTTGACTTCATTCGAGGGGAGCAGAAGCATTCTCGTGCTTTGCTTCAAGTTGGCAATCTGCGAACCCTTGTGTGGAACACTATAAAACACAATTCCTCTTGTGTTCTTACTTAAGTTCTGTGTCTCCTTGTCACTGCTTTTTAGAGCTACAAGAAATTAAATAGATATTAAATATCAATGCAAGAAATACAAACAAGGCTTAATATTATTACGGATTACAAGAAAATGGTTTAGATGGAAATGGAAAGATAGAATACTAATTAAGAAAAATGTGATGGTAAGAGTAGATCATGATGAAACAAAAGAATTAGCAATTGAAACAGGTATAGATTTTGCTTTTCATCAACTCTCTTCAATATCTATGCTGAAGAATACCAATGAGGATTTAGTAAAAAGTATAGTAGTGGAAAGAGATAAAAGTAAAGACTGAGATTAAAGAGGAGCTACATGATAGAGAATATTGTGAAAGAAGTTTGGATGATATGCAAATGTTCAAAATGCAAACTAGTTCAACTGAAAAAGATTTCTAGCTCAATACATTTTTCTATTCTCTTTTGTGATTTTAAAGCTATGTTTTCATAAATTCATTGTCAAACTCACAAGCCAGAGGCATCTCAATGCTGTAAGTGACCTGTCTCTTAAAAATATGAATAAAGAAGCATAAAACTGAAGTGAAATTAACAGATATAAATTATACATTTCATACTGAGAGTCACAGTAACTATTATTTAGATTTATACACAAATAAGATTATACGCGTTGATTGGAGATTAAAAGTAGAACGATTAATTTTATAAAGTAAGTAATGTACGATTTGATGACTAGTAAACTACAATTTGAGAAACATTCTCACCTTTGACCAATATATTTTTAACAATGAGTCCTCCCATTGAGTGTGCCACCCATATTATTGGTCTATTTCCAATTCCAGATGCCTTCAACTTCTCGATAAATTCTGAACTACGCTGCTCAAGACTTGTGCTATTGAATAATCAAATGTTAGAAGGTACATTTCACACACTATCCAATGTTTAATTAATCTAAAGTCATTAAAATACCTTAGCTTTTAGTCAATTTTACATGGGAATGATAGAATGGTAATAAGATGCAAGTATTGCCAGTAATGTGCAAAATTAAAAACAATACAAAACAAATTAGATGTCACAATAGCTACTTTTCCAAACAAGCATAATACTTTTAAAGGATGAAACATTTTGTCATAAAAAACAAATAAAAATACGAAATATTCAAGCAATTATAAACAGTAGAAAATTTTGTCACAAAAATGTAATATAGATTTGTACTTCAATAAATCTAGCAATACTAGGTGGAATTTATCAACGGAATAAGACAAAATTATATTTCTTTAATTACAATCAAGGTTTGTTTCACTTCATTGAAATAATGTATGTATATGTTTGTCTCACCATGTATACATGGACATTTCAATGAAGTTTCAATTAATCATGGTTGAGTAAATTCATCCTAACAAAATTCTGAATCTTAAAATACTTTATTGGTAGATCCTTTGTCTTCCACTGGAGATCCTTTGCCATTGACCTTGAAAATGAAGTTGTGAGAGAGAGTAAAAGAATGAACCAGTGGAATGATTTTCTAAAAATTCATTAATGAAAATGACCTATAGTATTGATGGGGTGCAAAATTCAAACAGTGCAAAGGTACTATCTTTTTCTTAAATCTTATATTTACATCTCAACAAAACTCTACCAACAGTTTTTCCTTGTGTCTCAAATCCTATATGATTCCTTGACTCTCAAAAGAAATAAAGAATTAAACAAGAATGGATTTGGTTTACTATTTGCTTACACATTCTATCTTGGGAGAGTTTGTCTCTCTCACTCCTGGGTTTGATATTGTTAAGTAATTTTGTAGCCTGAAATTATAAGTTAAAAATAAAGTTTACCAGCAAAATTGTGCTTGCACTCATTGAGGTGTGTTTTTGTTACTTATTTCATTCCAAGCATTCTCTACAGGCACACATCTGTGAGAAGTGTTCAAACTGGTAATGAGTGAGGGATTCAAAGAAGCTGGTGTCATGGAGAAACATGTGTGACAGTGTAGGCACTTTAACAAGTGCACAATTTTTTTATCTCAATACTTTCCCATCACCCCTAGTATAGGCATACTCACTGCAGTGTTTCTTCAGGGCAGACAGGCATCCAGAGAGAAATGAAGGTGTCATAGTTCAGTCCAATAACTCTTAAGTTTGGAAGGTCTTTAGAGAGCCAATCTACTGGCCAACATTTCGTGATATCTTTCTCAGGACAGCAAGAGCCTTTACTACTCTCACAAGCTGACATATCAAGTCGTTCATCACACTTGCTTCTTCTTTCCACAACTGGACAATCAGTAAGCACTACTCGATATGCATTTTTCATATCATTACCATACCTGAGTTTGTAAAATCCATCACTAATAACATTGTACAAATGAACCAACATTCCTTTGCTATTATCCATTTTTGAACCCAAAACTTCTTCATTCTGGGAATGCGAGAAATCTATTTTCATCTTATCCCTAAGTCTCCATGTCCAGAACACACCTCCCAGCAAACCATGGATAAATATCACATCTGCTTTCAAGTTTTCCTTTCCTTCATTCCTGTTGTAAAAAAAGCAGTTACTGTTATTTCAAGGGTAAATAAAAACCATTACTTAATAGCAAAAATACTTAAGCATTAAATTCAATCTTTGGTGATAAAATGAATCAATAAAAGAAAATATGTTGCAACATTGGAAAAGAATACTTAATACATAATCTTTTACAAACTTTTGAATAAATAGAATATCACAAATACAAAAGATAATCACAGCATTTTATCAACAAAATAAAAAATTGAATTCCAAATTGTTAATAATTTGTCATAAAAAGTTATTCTATAAGGTATAAAATAAAGAACAAATTGAAAATTTGAAATAAACGCAAAATATATTAGAATTGTGATTATAATACAGACTGATGATATACTTTATGCCAATAAGTTTAAGGATGACAACACTTTACAGTGAGGAAAAGAGAAAGAATTCCACCTTACAAAATAATTTTTAACTCTAGAAATAAACATCAAGGAATTTGGTCAATCATGACTTGAAATCACGAAATTTGCCTCTCCATGGATTTCCTTACGACAGTCAGGTTAAGTTCCATGCTTTAAAATGATACATATGCTTCCAGCTATACACCCCTCTGAGCTTCTTTTATGAAAAATTTGCATCTGAAAAATTAGAGCTTGGCTGGAACACCATACACTCAAAGGAGGAAAGTGGATTTTGTAGCATTACAGGATTGAATCCATGATAGCTGGAATAGATTTCTGACATTCCTGTTGGTCTCCCATTGAGGCCTATACTACATGAAAAAGACATATCAATAACTCCTGCTGTTTAAGTTGAATTAACTGGGATCCGATTGACCAAATGCTTGCTTACATTTAATTCAAGACTATAATTTTCAGTGTTAAGGGTGCATACCAAATAACGGGTGATATCTGCATGTTTGAGTGAATGTGGATAGACTTATATTTGGTGTACTGTGTGATTTGCAAAACTACTACCCAAGGATGCCTATATTTACAGCATACACTACAAATCTGAGAATGGAAAAATGCAATGGTAGAATTGGGATTACCTGTAAAGAGGATGTAAGGGATAGACTCCACCCTTGTAAGAAGAAGAATCGTCTGAGTCCAAATTGGCAAGTGCTTTAGAAGCTGGAGACTTGATCTGGACATGTGGTGAAGACATCCATTTTGCAAGCACACCCATCCATCCTACAAACAAAGTTTCATTTACTATTTTGTTCAAACACAGGAAAATTATGGCATATTATCTTTTTATCATCTCTTTCTTATGTATAAAAATTCAACATAAACTCAATGTATATTTCAAAAAGCTAAGACATAGATAGCAATCAGTAACAACAAAAAAGTGGTTATGGAAATGGGATGACAATGGTTCTTGGGAAGGACTAAATATACCACAAGTAAATGAGTGCAAATAGAGACGTATATCTTTATGGCTATCATCTTTTATTCAGAGAAATCATGAATCTCAGTTAGAGGATGCCTTAAATGACTGATGGGATGGAAGAAAGAAAAGACTTCGTCAAAACAGACAACATTTGTTCATTTTTAGTTATCACATTCCATTCACACCCTAAAATGCTCAATCTAAAACTAAGATACAAATATCTTATCAGTGATGAATCACTATTATATTAAACAGTGACAATACTGTTCCTAGAAGTGGTTCTCATTAAAAATATTTTAAAGACTTTGGTTTCACATCCTGGTATTCATTCTCACAAAACTACTCCTAAGTACTATCCTCCGCATTTTGACAATTTGCATATTATCTTTTAGAATAAAAAAATTTGAAATCTCTTGAACTAATATTACCATCTAGGGGTATTTGAAATCCATTCAGAAAATGTATAGGACAATAGCTTAGGAAATCAGTTCTTAAGTTTAATTCTCAAAATGCCATATAAATACAAACTCACCTGAAAGCATGATACTCTTAGCATGACGAGGCTCACAAACATTGGAGATGATTTTGGCAACTATTGAAAGAACGTGATTAGACTCCGGGTAATGGTAATAAATATCCATCAGCAGCTTCAGTCCACCGAGCCTGATGATATCTGAAGTGTGAAAATTATTTTAGAAATCCCCTGTAGACAAGTTTATTATTCAACAAAGTACATAATTTAAAGTAATTCTACAACAGTACCACTCCACTTTGTGGCAAACATCAATCATAGGTAACATCTGAGAGACAGAAAAAGAAATAAAAAATTACCATCGGAATGACTGGGCAAGTTTGAATGATGCAAAATAGATTTCAAACACAAAGTGAGTATATACTCTTCGTTGATCTTGCTGGAATACTGCGCCTTTCTGTCCTAAAAGCATTTAAAATACCTTACATTAGTACAATCAGTCAGAAATAATCTGAATTAAAAGCAGCAAGAGTAGTAAATTGACAAAGGAGAGTTATCTTCAGGCCCTTTCATAGGGATTAGATACCAGAAAAGGAAAAAGCAAATGAGGGATTAAGGATAACAATACAGAGCACAAAAGAAACTATTAATTATTATATTATCACTAGCTCAGATACTATAATAATATTGAAGAAGGACAGCATTAATTTATTGCCAAAAGACAATAATTACAGAAGATAATAAATATTGAAAATGAGCATTTGTTTAATTACTAAGACGGTGCAACTCTTTGGCAATATCAATGGAGAATGGTTTGGAATGGAATGATAGGAATATTACTATAGCATCTAAATTAATCATAGAAAATACTAAAAATAGAATGACATATCTATTATATATAGCTTTTAAAAAAGACCAATCTTACCTGCACTTCTGATAGAACCTGAGTTACAAAGTACTGCACACATTCATGCGCTTCTCTGTTGTTGAGTGAAGCAAGCATGTGATGGCAATGATCAATCAGATCCTATAATCAACAAGTGAGAATAATCAACTTCACTTCATACTTCACAACATACAAAACTGACTTAAATATATCACATACCTCTTTCCTTATGGGAGGAGGGTACACTGGAGGCTTAAGAAACAAACGAAAATCAACTCCTTTTGTTCTCGCAAGACCAACGGAGGTTCTTACATCACAAGATTGAGCTATCTGGAAACAGTCTGAATCTAAAAAATAGATCAGAGAGACATTTTCACGTTAGTTAGCATATTTTATCAACAGCATAACTCAACTACTAATCTATGTGAACACTAACTTTTCAAGGTGAAAAAATAAGGTGTTTTGGAAAAATGCTTCAGTAATGAAATCAAATAAGATTTTTTAAAATAGCCCCACTGCCTTAAACCTTTTAATGATTTGATAGCAAAAATAATCAAAATCTCTTTCATTTACTGAGGCAGAGTGGCTCACTATTGTAAGAAATGCTACTACATAAAATGAAGAAAATACAAGATACCTAATCCTCAAAAATAAAAATGAGAAGTTATTTCTTAAATATAAAACCTTTTTCTTCAAGTAGTAGCAAACATTCTGATGACTATACCGTTATTTTTAGAGAAAATATATCATCAATGTTCTGCTAGGTTGAAACATTTTCAACTTCAATAATTTTGTATCATGAATACGGATGTTATTAGTCGTAACTTCCAGTCTTATTAACAGAAGCGAGCTTTAAACAATTCTTTTAAGGCTAAATATTTATGAGAGACTATGGATAGTAAGGTCTTTACAACAATATCAACAAAAAAACAATTGTAATACATCTTCAAAGCAAATCCCTCAATGCTTCCAGAATAATGAACAAATATTGAACAAAATTTTAGGATCTGCATTTAAAATGCTGTAACCAGAGAGAAAATTACCTTCTAGATTCTCTAGCAATGCCAGTGAATGGACAGCTTTCATTCGTTCTCTATGACTGCCACTCTGAGCAATACGTAATAAACGCCAAGCTACAGAACTAGGAGCAGATCTCCACCACCACAAGTGTTGCGGCAGCCAAAAAGCTTCTATTTGGGCTCGCCCTTCATAAAGAATTATAAGGTGAAAGTCAAATCAGCTATTAACAATTAAGAAGTAGAAAATATAATTTACCGCTGAAGGAAGGTTGATAATAAATATATTGCGGTGCTTTATGCTCCAGCTCCGAGATATCTTTCGGTAAAACGTTGTAAAAATCATGTAGAGTATGATGAATGTGATAAGATGCCCAACCAGCTCTGAAAGATGAATTTTTTATTGCTTAAGGAATAACGTTGTAAGATACATAGTATGTTAATGTACCTATTTACTTACAAGAATATTTAATAAATAAAGCAATAAGGGTATTTCCTTACCCAGCCAAAGCCAGAAAAATTCCGGTTCTTTTCATCCTTTACAAAGGATTTTAAATTCACTGCATATTATTCTAACAGTGAAGTGAAATAACCGTATAGGAAACTTTGATACAGTGAAATGATTAGCCCATGATTGAGAACACTTCATAAAACCGGTTGTTTCAGGACTCGCTAGAAAAATCTTTCTTCTCACCACTCAGTTCCATTAAGTATTTAAAGTATTTGAAAATATATGTATAAATTTAGAACAAACACTTAGATCGTTTCAAAGTCATTGGAGAATATAGATGATGAAGCAGACAACGTGCAACGAGACCAAGATTCAATGCTTCAGACATATAGTCTGCTACCGCAACGCTATTAAAATCACATGTTGTGGATGAAGGGGATACTGCGTAACGCTGTGTAGACGATTCAACCTCGCGCGCGACTGCCGTATTCGTTTTCCGTCAGGGGCGTCAGGTGTTTTCTTCTATTACTCCTCTATTATTCAGCAATTCGTGTTGCCTGTACTGCAGGAGTGCAAATTTCTGTTCTTTTCAGGCGAATTTTACAAAATTTTGGAAATATTTTTCTATAATTACACATAAAAAAGTAGTTTCTTTCATTAATAAAAATCAACATAAAACGGGTAGAGTATGCTTACGATTGCATGAAAATAAAAGTTTTCATGAATTTTCATCAAATGATATAAATAAAATAGCCGCATGCATTGAAGAAACATTCTTGAACTTGTATCATAAAGAGTTACCAGAAACACTGATCAAAGGATTTGATGTATCATCGGAAACTTTATAATGGCACAGATTTTCTAAAACTATCTAATATCTTCAACAAAATTTTGGAAACTCACATTAACGTAGAAATTTAAGAACATGAAACAATGTTTCTTTAACATATAACAATGTCAAACTTGAAAAAGAGAGGGTGAAGTTCGTTCAATAACAATAAAACTCTACCTCCTAAAGTTATGTTACATTGTCACGAATAAATTATCCTCTTATATATACCAATAGCATGCCATTAATCAAGGCGGCAGCATTTGTTATTAAGAGTTAAAAATTAATAATACATAAACTTGGAGAGCTCAAACAGTAGATCGATGAAAATTTTACTTTTAAGAGCAGAACATATCTTAGAATTAAGAAGGATCCTCTCGGAGCAAAATAGAGAAGTTCACCATAATGAAAAAGATAGCACTAACAAATAGTATTTAATTATAATATTTTACGTATACTTGGATCAAAATGTTACAGTCAACAAAATTGAGATCAAGGTAAACTATTGATGTTTGCATTGAATTACCCGCTCGAGTCAAATATCTTTCAGCACATTGCAGCATCGTAAAAATAATACATATTCATAAATATTCATTAAGAAAAATAAGTTTAATATATACCAATACATCGGCGTCGGCGCTTTGTTGCAGCCACGAACAGAATAATTGCTTGGCCTATTCAAGATAGAATACACAATAACAGCACTTACTGTTGAATGAAGTCTGATGGGATAGAAATTGAAGATTTCCGCGATTCTTTAAGTCGAAGTAGTTAACTTTTTGTTCGGAAGAGGGAGCGGCAGTGTGATGAGGCAGAGAACTCTAATTTATGAAGACTGAACTTAGGAGCTTCTTCGTGGTTGACAGGAGGGCGGTAAAAGATTCAAAGCGACATAATAATGATAGTTGAATGTACAAATTCGAAATGGCGGAAAGGTTTCGAAAATCCAATTTCCCACTGTCAGTAGTTGAATCTACAAATATGAGCGAGCTGTTATGAGTATTTGTTTGACTAGAGATAATTTGTACTTATTGAGTAATTCAGAAAGGGTTACGTTTGATCGCATGCTAACGTTTTTCGCTTAGCTTGTAAGGAAACTTTTACATATTATTCTGCAGTTTCTGTCTCTTTTGTGAAATTATCTAGACAGAGTAAATGTCGATTGTTTGATAGATAGATAGAGTCTTGTCACCTGCTGACGAAAGAATTCTGAAACTATTTTAACCATTTAGTGTATTCTATCTCAGGACAATATTCCTTTAGTGATAGAAATATATTTTTTTAAACTATCTTAAAGTGGTATAGCTACATTTTATGCATTAATAAGCATTGTTGTTTATTTCTGGAATTATATGGGGATGGATGCAATATAGCATTGATAGAAATATCTGAATAGATATAGCCTTAAGATCGAGAGATTTGAATTTAGTTTAATCTGTCACATGATTAAAATTTAAATCAGTAACCTGGAAGTAGAGGTATTGCTTGTAAAATTAATTTTTGCTGGTCATGTTCTGAATTTTTATAGAAACTGCTTGGATTACATATATTTATAATTGTTCATCACAATTAATGGGTTAAATTGGATTGCTCTGACCAAATCTGTAGCATGAAATGTGATTGAAAACTCCCTGGTTCTTATAAGAGATCATGTTTCTTAGCAAATGGTATTACTGAGAGTGATAGACTGTATTTGATGGCAAACAAGAAACCCTCATTTCAGTAAGAAAAACCCAAGGAAAAAATACTAAACAGCACCATTGAAACTTGGGTTATGATTCCCCTTAATTTTTAAATTTCTGGTTTTATCATAAATCATATATTCTCATTTTTCAATCTTATCTGCTTTGATATTGCAGTTACAAGCAAAGAAGGCAGAACCTTTGCATGTTAGACATGAGATAGTTTTTCAGCCATAATTTAAAAAAAAGATACATCACATATGCTGTCAAATAATGATGGGCCACTCAATAGCAATAAAATTGAGGGACTGATATAGCTACATGGGAATTAATTAGCAAAGGTGGCTTATCAGGGAATATTTTTGATTACTTAATATTTCTTTAAGTTGTGCTTAATTATTCTTTATTGTTTTATGTTCTATGTAGAATTCAATAACTAAGTTACATTAGCTATATTTTTTTCCTGAACAGTGGATGTTTCCTCAAAAACTTTGACTTGAGGAGCTATTACCCATAACTTTAAATATTTCGAATTTCAATTGTTAAAACTAACTAAAATTTTTGCTTTGCAATTAACAGTAGGATGTTGCATGCCAGCAAATAAAATTGTATTATTTAATAACTCTGTACCTTCTTCAAATCATTTTGTATTTCCTCCCTCACATTTCTTTTCAGGAAACATGATCTTCCATTGATTACCTGATTCTTGTTTGTTTCATAAGCTGTCCAATATGGTATTAGATAAAGAATCCTCCATCAGAGTACAGTTTACAGACTTATATAGCTTTATGATTTTCATAGCAATAAATATACTCTTCCTGAAGCTGAAAATAGAAGTAGGCAGTTATAGAGAAGTTAATAATATTTGTAAAGAAGAGAACGTAACATGTCTAAAGGTTCCACATTTATTGTGTACTGACTTATCTCACTTTAGATGAGATTCCCAAATCATTCATCTAAGTATTTGTATATATGCTTGGATAGTTTGTTTATGCTACATAGTTCCCAAGTATTCTTCGTTGACCTTACTATCTGAACTGTTGGGTACAATAAAAATTTATCCTCAGTAAATAATTTAATCCACACTATTACAATTATAAAGATATTATCTCCTTTTCTTAAGATCCCATATCAAGGTCTTGCAAGTATGCCTGTGGTCAAATTTTTTCAACTCGAAAACATTTTGTTCTTTGTTTTAGATGCTGATTCAAAATTATTTATGATAGGAAATTTTACCTATGATAATTATTTTTATACATTATAAGTTTTCATAGTAAGAAATAAATGTCTAAGCTATATGTAGTACCAACAAGGAATAGCAGGGAATTGATAGTTTTAAAAAATTGAACTTTGAAAAATTTCTACAATTTTATCATAAATATCTGTAATCAGTTAGGACACACAGCATCTTAAGATAATGATGACGCTGTGCTTAGAATTGGTATATTTTACCAAGTCTAATCTTTTTTTAGTTATGAATGTTCACAAAATGATGGCTTCTATCAACAACTGTTCAGGGAAATGTTGCTGAGCAGCAGCAATATGAAATAACAGAGAGGTGGTACTGAGACAACTTTTGGTATGCTTTGAAAGCATGATATCCTTATTCACCATACTCCTTCCCTTGTATACCCCTAAGGATACTCCAGATCTTTGGCATATTGTTTGAAATGTTTCATACTTTTTTCATTGTTCATCTGATAACTTATATCTGATAATAATTGCTCTTCTAGTAAATTTAAAATCTGGGAAAGTTTCCAACTACAAAATAGACTCAAAACAAATTTTAGACAGTGAAGGGTAGATATCAAATGATGTGTCTTCTTGCTTTGACCCATCTCTCTCCTTCATGCTTTTAATGGTAAATTATCAATTCACACTAATAAGCTAGATTTTCAGTAGATTTTATTGCTGATTAACTTCAGTTTTAACGTTTTTAAAGGCAGCAAGGTGATATACCACTTCAAGGGAAGGCAACTTTTTCATCTGCCAAAAAATACTTCAACTTCCGAAAGCCCTTTCTTTCTGTATGAAGTATATATACAATCAATATCGCATACTATAACAAAAATTCTGCAAATTCTCCATGTCTCTTCATAACCATTCATAAATTAATTAAAATGTCTCACATTTTTATAGTATCTGTCCCATTGAATTGATAACTCAAATGCACCCAAATAACTACATTTACCAAAGATATTCGAGAAATCAGAGCTAAATATCTCCCTTTCATACTGCGGGTGGCGCGGGGAGTGGTTACCACGCAAGCGTCGGGAGGTACCAAACATTGAGCCGTGACTGACAAGCGCAGAGCAGAAGTGGCCGTCGGCGCCGTTCTGAATGGCTCACGAGAATTCATCGAGAAACGGTAATTATCTAGAAAGCAACTAAATAACAACCGCAGGTATGTTTACAAGAACTTCTACGAAAGTGACAACTTGATCACTGCTATATAATCGACGGAAAATTATAAGTGTTGGAATATAATAAACTAACTCAACGTCTTATCAAAGAATCAATTCTAACTTATAATTAACAATAATATAAATAATATAAAAGAAACGTCTTGTCCTACTGCTCGCCTAGGTTTTTGCAGAAATTTTCGCCATTATTTTTCGATAGATAATAATTTTACCAAAATAATTGATGCAATGAATAGTAGTAAATATTATTTGCTCAAAATATTGAAAATTATGAAATTAATCGCGATTTCACTAATTGAGAAAAGAATCGAGGTGATACGATAAGAGGAAGATTAAGGCAATATAACTCAATACATCATCGAGAAACGATGTATATGCATTTGAAAAGCGTTTCTCCATACATAGCAACACCTGGTGAGCCATATCTTAAAAATTTTCAGAGTTATCAACTCTTTGTCTAACTCAATACATTAACCACGAGTTTCTGACTGCAGTTAAAGTGGGGCCCCTGATCCGATTCCAAAGGGGCATAGTTGTCAACTTAGCGATTATGTCGTTAGATTAATGAACTTTTTCGCATTATTACGTCAACCATCTGAATACTCTAAACAAAATATTTCAACTCTTTTAAAATTAACAGCATTACAGTCGATGGAAGACACTATACACCATAATACGAGTTTAATGTAGAATTAATACTTTAATTATAGAAGCGAATTCAAGCTATTATATATCAATTACTTTTTAACGATATTATATCTAAGTTTAGCACATTTTCTGGGTGCATCAAGCGACATTTCCAAAAATACATTGGCATCTCAATGAAGGCAATAAAACCTACTTTGCAAGCAAGCTCTCAAAAGGTATTCCAATAAGAGATCAATATAATCGGTTGCCACTGAACGAAAGGATTCATCCTATTGATCTCTCTGGGTATAGATACCTACGAGTTAAATCATCGTAGAGGAAACATTATCAGACACACCATGCACCCAGTAACCATGCTGATACGGAGGTATTGTTTCGTTACTTTGTTGTTTCTCGATATATCCCATGTCTCACCTTGAGCGAATAGAAATTATTATTTCCTTTAATTTCTAAATTTAACGTTTGGTTTATAATAATGATAATCTCAATAAAACCTTCTGTGCCGAAGAGAAAGAGATATTTATAACTTCTTGCTCTCCCCTAGCTTTTGAGAACGCACTTCAGGAAGCGCATCCATTTGCTTTTTTACCTTTACACGTTGCAGAGGACGTTTCGACGTCGCTTTCTATTCTGCACATGGTACTCCAGCCCCGTGGGATCATCGTCTGGCATTCGTGGATATAGACACAAATTATTCTCTCGTATCTGTGCCAATAATGGGTCGGAGTTGGAAAAATTAGGCTGATCAAGCCGGAGAAGTGTATTGATAGTAAATATTTTTGTGAAAGTTGTGTTTATGCTCTATTCTTCATCTGTGAACCTTTAATTTAAGTGGTTGAGAAGCATTCGTCCGCGCCATTTTGACATACAATCTTTTAACATCTTTCAGGACTCAGTCAGGATTTTTGGTGTTATATTATTGGAATATTCGTGAAAAATAGGAAGCAAATATGTCGTCTTCAACTTACAGCTCGGAAGAAAATTCTGCTGACCGGAATGTGGAAATATGGAAGATAAAAAAATTGATCAAAAGTCTAGAAATGGCACGAGGGTAAGCCCCTTAATTCTTTACAGCTGCATTCTTTTACTTCGAAGTTTGATTTTGAGTAAAGTAAAGCATTTTTTTAATTTCGCGTATAAGCCTTGTTACTAATGTCAAGATTCCACGTCATAAGGCGACGCCAATTTTTTCCTACGATATCGTTAAAATACCAGGACAGATTACAATGTAGGTATTTGTAATCAAGCTTTTGTCAATCTTTTTAAGGAATGGGACCAGTATGATATCTTTAATCATTCCTCCTAAGGATCAAATTTCTCGAGTAAGTAAAATGTTGGCTGATGAATTTGGTACGGCGTCCAATATTAAATCTCGTGTTAACAGACTTTCGGTTTTGGGTGCCATCACATCTGTGCAACATAGATTGAAACTGTACACGAAAGGTGAGACTAAAGTTCTGATCATGTGATACATTTATTACTCGTTTTGAGCTCATCTCACTAGTGAAGTTTTTATTTCAGTTCCTCCCAATGGTCTTGTTATATATTGTGGAACTATAGTTACCGAGGAAGGAAAAGAAAAGAAAGTAAACATTGATTTCGAACCCTTTAAACCCATTAACACTTCATTATATCTTTGCGACAACAAGGTAAAAGTCATGAAAACATGTTATTGGAAACTCTTCTATGGTGATGCCCATATAATGTCTTTAATTGGAACTCTTTCACTCAGTTTCACACAGAAGCTCTAACTGCGCTGCTCGCTGATGATAACAAGTTTGGTTTCATCGTGATGGATGGTAATGGAGCTCTATTTGGAACGTTGCAAGGAAACACGAGAGAAGTCCTTCACAAGTTCACCGTAGATCTACCCAAGAAGCATGGTGGGTAAAATTCATTTGACATGCATCTGTGAGTAGAAGCGTAGACGATTACCATTTGCTTTTGTTCTAAGGTCGTGGTGGACAGTCTGCCCTCCGTTTCGCTCGTCTGAGAATGGAGAAGAGACATAACTATGTGAGAAAAGTAGCGGAGGTCGCCACTCAGTTGTTCATTACCAACGACAAGCCAAACATAGCAGGTCTAATATTAGCTGGTAGTGCGGATTTCAAAACTGAACTGAGTCAGTCCGATATGTTTGACCCGGTGAGTGCCGATCCATGATCATACTTTTTCTAACTACTCCTTGTTTATAAGTTTTGAAGCTTGTCTTCTCGATTTATATCAAGAAGTTTGGGTTAATTGAAAGGTGGTGCATGTCAGAATTTGTGATGTGGCATGTTTTAAGCCAGATGAATCGAATTTTGTGATTCGATAGTGACTAACGTGGTGAAAATTATTCAACAGAGATTACAAGCGAAGGTGATCAAACTTGTGGATGTGTCGTATGGTGGAGAGAATGGTTTCAACCAAGCAATCGAACTAGCTGCTGAATCTTTACAAAATGTGAAGTTCATCCAGGAAAAGAAGTTGATTGGTGAGTGTGATTTCTTCCATACCATATGGTATGACATATCTTGTACACGATGAGAAATGTTAACGAACCTATTCAAAAACGTTTGTGTCCCATTACAAAGATGCATTTGTCGTTGATTTTTAAAAAAATCTTCTTGATTTTCTGCCCAAATGTGATACAGTGTCCCACGACATTCCTAAAATTGGTGGTGGGACTTATACAACTCCAAAGGAATTGTATGGAGTATTAAGAATAGCCTTCATAAATTTGAAGATTCTTATTTTGCCTGTGAGAAAATTGAAAGTGTGGATTTGAAAAAGGGGTAAAATTAGTTAAGAGCAGATGTTCAAAATAAATTATCCGATTGATGAACACAAATGTGGAGAATACTAATGTGGTAGTATTGTTTTTTTTTATTTATGCATCAGTTGTAATGCTTAATAATTATTTAACATTTTTGCAGCTAGTTGAAAGCTAACGTTTTTACAAGATTCATTTAATTTTTGTCCATCTAACACATATATTTTTCCAATTTTTTAAAGAAGTAAATGCTCTAGTTTTGCAAATTTTGTTGTATAATGATGGCCATGATGAATTCCAAAGAAATTCCCCCCTCTGGAGAAACACATGAATGTCGAGCTTCATTGGTTATTCTTTGGATAACATATTGTCAGTGAAGGAACAAATATTAATCATTGATACCTCTCTACAAAGCAGGGATGAAATTTCTATCTGAATGTTACAAGTCACCCTAAACTAAACTAGTTTTAAGTGTGTTGTTAATCTTATTCATTGTATTTCTGCAAAAACAGTTACATAGATAAACTCATGTCAAGGAAATTGTTTTCACTTGGGTAATAATTTTTACACCATTCTAAATTTAGAACATATGATGTCCAAAGAGTTTTCTAAAATGCCACATGCTAAGTTGGTAATTGAAAACTGTTTTGGCACTGTTTAACCAGGCCTGTGCCAGGGATTAGATTTCATCATATGATCAATCCAAAGGTGTTGTCTGTTACAAATACATAACACATAGGCTTCACTCGTAATGGCTCAGGTAGACATTTAATTTTACATTTGTAGTTTCTTGCAAAGAATTGTGTGTTTGCAAAGGAAGCTTTCTGAAATCTTTCCTGGATTAGAATGCAAATCGATGAAATTCTACTAATTGTAAGCTTTAATTTTGAGGAACTGAACTTATATGCAAAGTGCGTCTTCCTCTCATCATGAATCTTTTATTATTCCATGAATTTTAATATTAGAGTAATTTTTTACATGTTCAGAAAAATGCAAAATATTCTGATTAAAAGCACCACATTAGTAGCAAAGAAGCTGTTTTTATTAAGGAGAAATGCTATTCCATCAATCAAACTTAATAAATTTGTGTTGTCATGATTTGAGAATGCCTTGATGATGAAGGATGAATTGGCAAAAACAGATAATCAATTAGAAAGTTTAATACTAATATTTCTCTTGGTGTTTAATCTCATCAAGATAGCATTTAAGTATTCATTCATTGCCTTTTCACTATAACGTTGCACTTTACAAATATAAAATAGATTGTTGGGTGTGTGCTTCTAACCATTCTATGTATTGTTTAAAAAGGAGTGAATAGAACTGAACGTAGGAAATTTTTGTGTAAATTAAGGGAAAAATCTGGGCTTATAATACCTTAGCCACATCTTGAATTAATTAAAAGTTTAAAAATTGAACAAATGCTTCTGTCACTGCCAAAAGAACTAAAGTAAATATCTGTCCCAAGTTGTCAAAATGTGACTTCTTTGTAAAGGGAACATTAGCTGAAAACTATGGTGTGATCTTTTCAATAATATCAAAAAAGTTTTGAAATACTCTACTATTCTTTCTTTTGATGAAAGCTACATAATTATGCTCAAACAGCTTTTTCAATCTAGAACAGCTGTTAGCTCAAGGTAACTGCAAAAGAGGAATATCTTATTGGGCAAAGACATTCACTCAACTCGTAATTTGTTGCTTAATTAATCTCTTATTGCTTATATTATTAAATTGCAATAAAATATTATTTTGTCAGGGCGATATTTTGATGAGATCAGTCAAGACACGGGCAAGTACTGCTTTGGAGTGGAAGACACGCTGAGAGCTCTGGAACTGGGCTCAGTGGAAACGCTGATCTGCTGGGAGAATCTGGATATCCAGAGATACGTCCTCAAAAATCATGCCACGGGAGAGGAGAAGATTCTTCACCTGACTCCGGAGCAAGAAAAGGATAAAACACATTTCACTGACAAAGAAGTAAGACTGATTTGGTTTGCTTTGCTCATGGAATTATGATTATACACACTCTTTCATTCTGTTTGAGGAAGTACAGTTCATGAATGTGATGATTGATAGTTCTTGCTTCAACTTTCCCCTTATTTGGTAAGTATTTGATTGTTCAAGTGCACTCTCTTGTCCAATGGAATATCTAAAGGTTAATCCTGTTTTTGAAAAAAATATGTTTGCTTGTTAAGTTTTGGTCCATTGAACAATTTGTTAATTCCAGATACAGCAAGAATTTCTTTGAATGTTTTCATTTAACTGAAATTAATCCATGGTCAAAACTCAATTTCTTTTTGTGTATCTTATTGAATTTGAGGTACTGGATGAAATCATGTGAAACTAAATGTGATATTAATTCCTAAAATTTATTAATTAAAAATGCAAGGATTACTATAGTAGCGTGCAAACCAGAGGTATCTGTGTTTTAAAGGCAAAGACTAACCTAGTTTATGAGTTAAAAACCGTATGTTGGATTTGTGAAGCAAATAGTGGTTAAGGACTTCACAAATTGACTTGAGCACACTTGATATACCAGAAAACACCATATAATTGAAAAACCCAAGCATCTAACAGTTTGGCATAGGATTAAACATAAAAAAGAGATAACCAAAATTCTCACACAGCTTGTTTAAGAGGCACAAAATTAACAGAATAATATCCCACTGGAATCAATGCCTCTTCCTTCAAAACTATAGAGAGCCTTGAATTAAGGAATCTTGAAATTGTCACTGGATAACAGGTGTCTTCAACCTGCCACCACCATGGCCATTTATAACTGCACGACGAACTTCTCAAAAATGGCATAGGGAAATGAGAGCGGATCACATATGACCTGACGTCACCAGACGACGCAGGGGGTTCAAAATTTGAGTTGGAGCAAGGTACAAGCCAATGAACATTCACAATTGCTCCCAATTAATCCAAAACCACAACTGGTTCACCAAGAACAGGAAATTAATGCAATTGGGAGTACAAAAATAATGTAGCATATGACCCAAGCCCACTTGGGATTTGTGAAGAAAAAATTTTCTACACTATGAAAAGCTCATTTTTTTTCTAAGAAGTAATCAACTGCAAAAATGGTACTTTTTTAAAAACAAATTCCTGCAAAGAAGCAAAAAAATTTATACTTTGCATACTAAAATTGTGAGTGATCCTTAATTACAGGTTTGACCAAATCTGCTTATAAGCTCTAAGATGATATGACTATGATATAAGATGAAAGTATCTTAGTAAACTGAGTGCATGATTGAGTCTTCACTGACCTGTTGCAAAGTTTTAAAGCCTTCTGGTTTAATAGTTTAGGAGGAATTTCTAGTTGTGCATCTTCATATTTTGGAAATTCAATGAAATTTGTATATGTTATAACTAAGTTAGATATTCTTTTAAAATGTTGACCATTCTTCAATCATGATCATATTTACCAAATTAAATTGTTTTCTAAGTTAATAAATTTTGTTTTTACAGACGGGGGTTGAGTTGGAGTTGGGCGAGTGTCAACCTCTCCTTGAATGGTTAGCAAACAATTACAAGAGTTTTGGAGCAACGCTGGAGATAATTACAGATAAGTCGCAAGAAGGGTCACAGTTTGTCAGAGGCTTTGGAGGAATTGGAGGTAAGCATATGCTTCATTTCTATGCTTTCTATCCATGCTAGCAAAGCATCAAATAATTTAAAGGGAAATATTCTTCCTATCAATCCAATGATGGAATGAAAATCATTTTTCTGATACAACCTTGTGAATCGTATTCATACAATAGAGGCAGTACAGTTAGTTATAATTCATCCAGTTAAGAGTGAAATCAACTTGAAATTGAAGTTTGAAATCATAAATACAAGTAGTAAGTACACTCCTCAGTGTTTGTGACTGGAAATTATCAACCATAACTTATAAGTCTAATATTGCTGAATGTAATGATAGCAGTAAACATTATATTGATATTTTTACTGTGTGTGTCACGTTGTTGACACCACCATATTCTTTTATTAAGCATTAATGTAGGTTTATGATATATTAATGACTGACCTATTTTTACTATTGGATAGTCATTACAGTCATAGTTCAACTTGTTTGAATAGAGGAACTCTTTCCCTTTCTTTCTAGATATAAATAAAATGCCAAAAAGTTCCTCTTAAATGCCACATTCCAATACACAGGTGTCTAGATATGGAGGCATTCATTGGATGCAAAATGGAGTATAATGTTGATTTCTGTTATAATTTAATCTTAACTTTCATTTCACTGAATAGAGGAGCAGAAAGAAGAGAGAGAAGTATAATTATTGTTTCATGATGGGTATACTAATGAATCTTTTAAAGGTGAATGTATGAAGGGAAGGTCATTGAGTAGCAGAGAAGTATGATGCAGCAATGGCATGCACTCAGCTTGCCGGTTATTTTAATTTCCAACCATGTCTACTTAAAAGTATTAATAATGGTGTTAGCAATTCGTCGTATTTACACGTTAAACTTGTGTTGCTATTGTCTTCCAATTAATAATATTTTCCTGAATAGGTGCTGTTCAATGGTGGACAATCATCAGCATTTTCACTGATAATAGTTTATTATTATTATATGTTTGTGTATATTATATTTATCTTAATAATTTCATGGTATACCATGATAGATGTACACACAGAAATAAGGAAGCTTTAATTTTAAGTTAATGTTCAAATAAATTCACATATAGAACATTAAGCTTTAGTAATTTGCCAGTTAAGTATTACTTTATTGAATTTTTGTAGAATGTACTGCTCTTTCTGGCAATACATTGAAAAATTTTATAAATGGGTTATAATGTGAGTTTTGTGTTACAGTGAGTCTACAATTATTCTTATTTTGTTTTTGTATATTGTATTATACTTGTGAACATCAGGTCTCATTGTAAAAGGATATAGGTTTTCTTTAACTTAAGACTTAATTATATATTTTTTGCCACAGATTGTCATTATCTCAAATCAAACAATATAAGGTTTGCAGTGCTCTTTCAGTGGAGAGATTGTAACAATATAGTATAATCTATAAATTGTTTAATCCTTGATAGGAAGTGCAAGGCATTTTGTTGATCGCTGTACTCAGATGCTGCTGAGGGAATGTAACATCCAAAGGATGGGAATATAGAAAATTCAAATAGTCATCAATCAAATTTTCACTATTTCTAATATGGATAGAAATTTAGGATATGTTAGGTTGAATGTCATCATAATTTTTTTAAATTGAAATTTCTAGTAATTTCAATTTGAACTGATGAGTAGGTGCAGTATTTTCTGAGGTGTTATTCTCACTGATTATACTCAACTGATTATTAGCCACTTTCTGCTAACACAAGTTCTAAAAAAATAACAATAGTTTTGATTTAGTTATAAGCCATTTATTCAAATTTTAATATCTTGGTCTGTATATTTTATTGGCAGTTGTTATTTTCAGGTGTCAAAAATTCTATAATTTAAATCTTATTTTCTCCCTTAATCTTAACTAGGTTCCAAATTATTTTCCAGGTATTTAGTCCAATAACACCATTTGTTCTATTGTATGTAAATATCTAGCCATTTTATGGACAAAGAAAATACTTCTATCCTGAACAAACATAAATATTTCTGTCAGTGGTATCCATCATAAGATTTTTCTTTAAATGTTTGCATAGTAGTGTACTCCATCACCGTGGTCCCGGGTTTGAATCCTGGCTAATCAGATTTTTCTGGTTAGTGAATGATCGTATGTGTTCGTCAGTTATTATTGTTATTTAGCCCATTGTAAAGTCCTTGTGCTATTTATAGATCTATAAATAAATTAAATCTAATGTACAACTCTAGACTTATAATCACAAGTCAGTACCTTTGCAGTGCTGTATACATGAATACGAGACACTGTTAGTCATCAATGCCAAAGCTTTATTCTTGTACAAGGAATTTATAGAGATCAATCAGATAAATGCTCACTTAAGTGCTCATACTAACCAATTAGCAATCAACCAATATTTATGTGCATGAATTACATTTATATTTATATTATATCATCGATATTACTTACATATGCACATTTATTGTGAAATTGCACTAAATTTCTGCTCAAAGTTATTTAGATGAGAATATTTTTAGTATTCTTTGGAATTCATTCAGTGAATTATATTAAGTACTACAATTGTTATTTCTCAAATTATCATCACTATAGCAATAAAATTTCAGAAATTGTATAGTTTCTTGAAAGTGAATGGACCATAGCAAATGGCAATTATTACCTCTTGTGGATTGATCCATTAATTTTTCTATACAGAATTAATTTAACAATTTCATTCTGGAAAAAATATTAGATAACATTCTTACAAGCACATCTTAGCCTAGAATTAATTTATTAGGGGAATAACCTCTACAAATTGTCAAGTGTGATATGTGATTGGTTTATCCAATGAACGATTATTATGTATGTATGGCTAACTGCAATCAGACATTAGTTTGGGGAAAGCTATTTGTATGAACATTTTAAAGTCCTCAGGATGCCAAAATACAGGGACTGTTTCTGTTGGAGAAAGTGGGACAATGGGAAAAAGTGGACTAAATCCAGTCATGAATGAAGAAGTTGTACTTTCTTAAGTCACACCCCTTGATTTTTTCTAAATTAGTAGACACCCCTAAAAATAGATGAAATGGTGACAACCACTGCCACTTTAATAATATTACTAATAAACAAATAATAACCACTCAGCACAACTGCTGCCACTATAACTACAAAACAATAAATGGGATGTTCATTTGTCACAATTTTTTTTACTTCAACTTTGTAAGTTCTCTGTTGTTCACAATAATTGCTTATTCATACCCTAATTAAAAATTTTTCTATGACAATAATGTAGACATCACATGAATGATTTTCTAATTTTGCAACATTTTGTTCAAATCTTTTTGTGGATGACAAGCAGGATTTACTACCTAATCTAATTGAAGCTCAAGGGTTGTGTTGCTAATTTATCATCTTTTGGTATGCCATTGAATTCATACAGTTCTTAGATAATTGTTTGCCCAGAGATCTTGAATATCCAGGTAAGACGGATCTTCTTGTAAAGCTTTCATATCTATCAAAGCTAATCATGTGAGTTGAAATTGGTATGAAAAGCATTTACGGAGCTTGTGTGTTGGAAGTTAATATAGCTGCAATGAATAAATGTGTGCCATACAGGAATTCTACGCTACAAGGTGGACTTCCAGTCATTACAAGCTGATGAGCCGATGGATGATGTGGACCTAGATGATTACTAGGAGAGAGGCTCTAAAAGACGGTTAAATGAGGTTAATTTGGCCACTGCAGAAGGTAGAGAACACACATATATATGTACATATATGTGTATGTGGAAAGTTATTTCGACTTAGCCTTTTTTATTTTATCATTAATAGTTCTTTTCTAAATGAATGCTGTTAGTTTGTGCACATTTCAGTTTAGCTTTAATGTTGTTATTTTTGTGTTAAATGTTTGAATAGGCTTGAATTTAATTTCATTCTGAAATATTTCGGAATAGCTTTGGATGTATGGAATAGAGATCGGCATTGGTTAACCGTCTCAACCTGTATCCTCTGAAGTGGTGACATAGGCACATTGTGTATAGCAAACTGAATTTTGGATGGTTTTGCGAGGCAGCTATTCTTTGAGTCAACAAGTACTCATGGGTTAGAATGATGAGTCAGTGAGACTGAAAGTGAATCACTCTGACCTTTCTTGAACCAGTTCATTTGCAGTGACACATTCAATAAGTGTGCTTAGCATTAGTAGAGAAAGAGCTCTAAAATTGATATTGGCTCCTAAGAGTCTTAGGTTTACAATTGGTTTGCATTTTTTAAATTTCTGGATGAGTATGCTTAGACATTATGATTTAACTTGGCGTTATCATTCCAAAAGTTTTAGACCACCCCATGAACTGCTTTTAAGATTTTTCAGAAGTTGAGCAGCAAAGAAAATAAAATTTTAATAGAATAGTATTATATTGAGTAACTTATTTCAGTTAAAGGAATTTCAGATGTTAACAGAAGAAAAGCTTAAAAGAGGGAAATGCAAATATGGATACTAAAGAATTTATCAAAATAAAGCTTGTACTCGTTATAGATATTAAAGATATGAATAATATATTTTAATGTATATCCATGCAAATTATTATTCATGTTGCTAACTGAATAGAAACCTTTTTTATCCACATCATATTTTGCAAAGGTTAAGTGATTTTGGGCAATTTTACAGTAGTATAACATACTTGTTGGTAATTGTTAGAAAGTGTATGTGCCTTCAAAAGAAGTCAGCTATTAGGTTTTATCATAGCTCAATTGTATAGAAAATGTAACATTATTCAATTAATGTTAATGACATCATTATTAGCTTCATGAAATTTGGTTGCAACATTCTCCAGTTGAATAATAAGAATTAGGAATGAGATAATTTTTTGGCGAGGTTAATATTCTGTAATGGTTTGGCATTATTGCACCACTGGGGGTGCCAAACTAATTAGCGATTAGGGAGAAAAGAGTTAGAATTTATTGATCATCAGGGTTCATATTTATAAACCTCATTTGATACTTCAGGATATGAAAGAAGTGTGTACATTAGCTTTAGAATCCTGCATAACTTAAACATGCAGCTGATAAATGGGTCAGAATGATTCTTATCAGGAAATATTATATATATTGCTTTTTGATGAGACGAGTCAACCCACGAACTATCCTTTTACAAGGACTGGTCAACACTATGGTTCTGCCGATCTCTAGTATGGAAGTTCCAGAAAAATGTACTGAAGGTGAACTTCTGATAGCAATTAAAAGTTGGTTTTAATCTTTTTTTTTCCTTTCTTTCTTTTGCCTGGAAATTGTTAGATGGAGCTACAGACAGATGGAACAATTCATTCCTATTCAAGGGAATTCTAGTTTCAGCTTAATCTCATGAATGCATGTTATGAAATGAGTGTAAGGCACTGTCGGTGAATATGGCATGATTGTTAAAGATATTAGTTGAGATTCTCATTTTGTGTTATCACATTAAGATTTGACACAAAGTCAGTGAAATGAATTATATTTTAAAATTTTTGTTTGCATGAGTTAATAATGTTTTATAACAAAAGAAAAGGTACTAAGAATACCTACTGTGCTAAGTTTTAAATTTTCCTAAATTTAGTTTTTGAGAATGATTGTGAGATCAGTTGTATTAATTATAAATGGTTGTGTATTCTGATGACCTTTTATTTTTCATCCCAACCCATTTGTGAATGGAAGCATCTATGCATAGTAGATGATGCTATTTATTAGTTTCTACTTTTCTTGCAGTATTGCAAGGAAAGGAATCTCATAACTGTTCATCAAGTGCACAGTGGTATATCTACGTATCGTTTTAAGGCTGCACCTAGTATATATTGCTGTCATGTTGTTATTATTTAAAATATTTTGGTGCATAAATTTATTTTGCTGTACAATTTTGGCTGGATGAATTATGTTCATTTTCTTGAATGTTACATTGTTGATTGTTAGAATTTTTTTGAGTTTAAGCATTCTTATTGTATGTTTAATTATGAGCTTTATTTATGAAAAATTTAAGCTTATGTCCATTCAGTGATTAATTAATTTAATATTTTACCACATTCCTTCCATAATTTGTTTATAATTGTTTCAGAAACCCATATTCAATATAAAGTCACAATGTTGTCCGTAAAATTTACTAATTGCAATGAACTCTTAATCTAATGTTTTCCTTTTCCTAATCTTAAGTCAAATTTTTGAGGACCCTAGCATTATTGTTTCCTTTCTCACCTTTTAACTTCTTTGAAACATCTCGATCTTGAGTTTCAATATCTAGAATTACATCCTCGAGTAATGTTTCTGGAAGTGAGGATAAAAATGCAAAAGCCACAAATGATAAATATTGGCTATAATTTCTCTGAGAAGTTACTTTGTGTCATTTGAGTTGATAAAAGTGTTACTTTAGCTTCAACCAATTCTTACATATTTACAACATATGTATTATATCAATGCAACACCCTTTGCCATTCCCAGTGATCTATGTTTACAAAGAAGGAACACAAATTTTGTTCTTGGTTAATTTGTTCTTCTGACCTCAAAATTGTTTTCCAAGAAGAATTCTTAGAAAGAAGGAATTGTTACTATCATTTGTGAGAATAATTGGAACTTAGTACACCTTTGATTGCTAATTTTATTTTATAAAATAACTTATATTCAAGTAATGAAGTTGAACTATTCCTAAAAGTAGTTACATGAATGATCAGGAATAAGGAAGAATATTAATGAAAATGTTACTATTATGTCACCACTTATTGAAACTCTGCACTTTTTACATTTTCTGCATAAGAATCTGTTTTCCGTACCTTCAACCTCTGCCAACTATGCATAAACACATGCTCCTTGTCTCATGACTGCTTTTCAATATCATTCTTACTCAAGTAGGTGTGATGAATTTCTGAGGTGCAGTTTAAAAGTAATCTACTTTGAACTAATAGGACAATTTCTTTTTGTAACCTCTGTTTAACAATTTCTGTGAAATTTTGGTTCTGCAGACCCTCTTCTCAGCCGTAAGAATGTAAAGTTCTTTTCTGTTTAACCTAAACAATTGGAGTTTCTCATTTTCTTTCTTTTCAATACTTCTTCAGTGTCTACTTATAAATGGTACTGGGTGTTGCATAAATTTTTAACACAATTGTTCTGAGAGATTCGGTGATTAGATCTTACTTTCATTAAATTACCATCAAACCTTATGCTACCTTGGATAGTAGCAACTCTGAAGTACCAGAGAATTACTATTTTCAGTTGATATCTCCATTTCTATAAGTTTCTCTTTATCAGAGGTACGTGATGTAATGAGAGTCCTCTTTTTCGCAGAAATATGCCAAATTATAGCTGTGAATGAGAGCTAAGTAATATTGTTTGTTAATGCAATCAAAGTTTTATTAGTACTCTCTCATATTCTTGGCCAAATTGGAGGACAAACGGCCAATTTTCATTGATGATTGCCTCATTTAAAGCAATAATAACGTGGAGCTGCCAATTAATGTGTTATGTTGGTCTAATAGATTTAATTTCTTTCAGGTCTGCTTCGTTACAAAGTTGACTTCCAAAGTATGCAGCTCGATGAACTAGACATGGATTACGAAATGGATGACTATTAGAGCATTAATTAGCTGTTTGGGTCCGAATTTGTTTTGGAATGTCGTCTATCAACATAAAGCCATGCGCTGCTGTGAGTGAAATCAGTGAAGGAATTGAGCAGTGCAAGTTCTTCAGTTAATAGCAATAGACATTTGGTGAAGTCCCGAGTTTTTGTGATTGTTAAAGGATTGGAGGCCAAAATAAATATTTTATCACTTTGAGTCTGCAGATAATAAATATTTGCCACGATGAGCCTTAGTGCTGTTCCCAGCTTCCACGCCTGCTATCCTCTGAACCATTTCTGTGTTTAAAATGGTTTCTATACTTAGTGAATAACAATCTCGAAACTTACTAGCACTTCATTGCCATTTTTCCTGTTTTGTTTTGAAATTTTTGTTAATGAAAATATATGGCTCATATTTTACGTTTGTAGTCGAGGGAGGAAATGGTTAAACTTTTGTAACTCTGTGTAAAAGAAAATGATTGTGGTTTTGGAGTATACCTCTTGTAACAAAGTAACCTTAGTTTTCTTTGAATGAATGAATGGTTTTTATGATGCAAGTTTGATTGATTTCCTCAAATTTGGAAGATTTGAGAGGATTGTATATAACATATTTATGTTTAAAGAAGCTGTCATTGCTCAATTCTCTATGTATGGCTGTTCTTTGACATCCTAACAGTCGAGATTGTCTTATTACCTTTGCAGTAAACCTCGATTCTAAGACTATATGGTGAATGATTTTAAGATGATAAGGGTGGATTCCATCATCGTTATTGATGATTTCCTTTAAAAATTAGTTGATAAAATGTTCTTGCAAGATGCTTTTGTCACTGAACAGTAATTAATTCAGCCTTTTAAGTGAGGCCATATTGATGCCTTTGACTCAATTACAGCACCTAAGCTGTTAGAAGGAATTTTGTTAAAATTGCTTTCCAGCACTAAGCCTTTGTCAACTATTATCTTTCCCAATATTTTTGCATGTTGTTAGTGTGAAGTGGTGGAAAGGGACAATCATCAACGGCTCCAGGACTATGCTCTAAAACAGTATCTGAATGAATACCTCTTTCTAATCCAGGATTTTGAATTAGACCAACTTTTGCAAGTTATGATTGAAAAATTAAAAGAATCTAAATCTTAAGCTTATTTTAATTGATGTGGTCAAATACATGGCAACATTTCCAGTCTGGGAATTATATTTGCCAATTATAAATGTGTTATTTCATTTGTTTTATAACCCTTAATTCCACAGAAAAGGTAAAGAGTAAGAAAGGCATGTTGCCTTGCACAATTTATAGAAAATAATTCTTTTTTTTCTTTCAAAATAATTATACAGTTTTATATAAATATACAAATTTCAAATGTGTCATAGGATTTTTTCTTCATGATAGGAAATTATTCCATCTTTCATTGACTTGGCACCTTCAAAGCGATTGACTGAGATGGAGGTTGAGTTGGCGGGTTGGGTAGATCTGTGGATACAAAAGAATAATTATAGATAAGTGTTTGAACCTTCAAGGAAATAGTTAAAATAGGAAACAAGAACTGTAATAGAAAACTAGAATCATAACTATTCAACAACACTACATTCATGTTATCCTAAGCTACAATATGTTCTATTCATGAAACACCTTTTGCCTCTCTGGTCATATAATCATATCATTTCCAAACCTTAATTTGGATGGGTTTAAAAGGACTAAAGCAATAACTTTGATTACTAAATATTTATCCATGCTAATTTTATTCATAAGTACCATATTTGATTAAATATGATACATGCAAGCATTTAAATAGTAATTTTTAAGTATCTGCTTTTCGATATTTTTTAAGATCATATATTGCAATCTATCACTGTTGTTTGATATAAAGCAGAAATGAGTACAACTGAGAAGGCTAAACCTTTACATGTTAGATGGGGGGGGTCGTAATTTTGAATAATAGGTACATCTAATATGCTGGCATTGCCTGATAAATGGCATTCTTATTTTGTTAACTAGGAGGCATTCACAAAAGGTAATACTCGCTACTAATTCATTAGTACCAAAAATAAAATATATTCCTGTATGCATAACTTCTTACAATTTTTAAATTGGCATTTCAAAAATATTAATCAGCAACTAGGATGTTACATCTAAAAATAGGGTAATCTTGGCAACACTATTCTCTACTTGGTGTAAGTAAAGTAGTATGTGTTATAATTATTAAAATATTGCCAGTGACAAGAGATAATACCAAAGGAAGGGCATTGCTCTTCACACAAAATAGAAAATGTTGGGTTTTCTGAAAAAGGAAAGTAAAATTTGGGGTATATAATTTGCAACTCTTATATAAAATAAAATCTATATTAAATATAATTTTTATGAAGTTATATACCATTATATTGAATTCCAAATGCATACATATTCGGCATTCTTTGTATTCCTAAGAGAGACTACTAGCAGGGAATCAATCACCTCAAAAAATGACCTGAGCAGTCATTAATTGAGGTGAGTTTTTCATAGTTGTACAGTTTTTATCAAAGATCACTTATTTTTATGATTTAGATCAGAATTATATTTTATGGCGTTTCCTTTCATGTGATTGATACTAGAAGTTTGTAGTTAAATAAATTTTTATCAGGTTGAAATGTAAAGATTGATTTTCATGTGTTTTATAATGATGAAAAGATACATAGGATAGATTCAAATACAGCTGATCTGAACTATGACGATTAATTAAAGGAAGCATAGCATATCATATGCCAACGAGCTAACATTTCATGACATAGAAAATTTAAAAGTTTTAAAATTTCAAGATCTTGAGATTTATGCAAAATAAATTGATCTCAGAATTATAAATATAAGATTAGGAGAGAACTGTTTCTGAAGAATGATGTGAAAAAAATTCAGAGAAAAACAAGGAAGAATAACTAAAAATAAAATTCAATGATAATAAGATATTGAAACATAATAGATAAGATTGGATGAATGGAGTGGGAAAAGATATCTCATTCTTATCTTCTTTTTGTTTACAAATAAGTTATATATCATTATAGATCAAAAAGGGAGATGCTGTTCCTGTTCATATACTGGCAGGATTTTCAAATATTATTACTTTTCTATATTAACCTTCTGCAGTAAAACCAGTTTAAGACAATCCTGCCTAAGATGAGATTTTCTCTGGATCTTTATCACACGAAAAACATGATAAAATATTATCACTTAAAATGCCCCTGCTCCCCACTTAAGACTTGGATTTTTCCATCCCTAGATGCACAGCAACCCACTTTAACCAATCATTAGCCTTTTTCAATAGAAAAACTTTTTTTACACCATGTATTGTCCTCTCAAACTCTGCCTTATCTCAAGAATTCACCTAATCTAAGAATCACTACTTTTCAAAAATCCTTAATCTCCCTTTACTGTCTATCTGGTAAAAACTGCTTCATTATAGAGAAAAAATGAGCAAAATTAAGTAACTGGGATGCTTTCTTTGTGCAAAAAGCAGACCATTCTTCAATAATATGAAGTACTGCAACCAGCATTACACAATTCGGTTATGATGCTACCCTGCTTAAGATGCAGCTATTTGCTGGGTTTCTGGAAAATGTCTTAACTTGGCTTTACTGTTTATAAATAAAAGAAAGTAGGAAACAGTTGATTTACCATCCAATTTCAATGTATCCAATTTGTCACTAATGTCTTCCATGCTTGGCGTGCTCTCTTCAGCAGAAGGTTCAGCTAACAGTTCAAATAGTTCTTCTTCCAACTCTTGCTCTTCTGCAGCACTCATCTTGCCCACTTCAGACAGAGAGGAGGATATGTCTTCATGCAGCTCCAGTACCTTTCAAATCAAACGTAGAGAATATCATTAAATACATTTTAATTGACCTAAACAATTTCTATCATAAGAAAGTACAAATTGTTGCTGAGTTATATCACTTTGAGACAAATTACAAAATCTCATTAATTCATACTGTTATCGATGTTGAAAGAAATCCCCAAAATTTGGCAGAATATTTTGTGAAATTTGATATCAAATTGCAAATGGTTTAAATGTGAAAAACTTACTGCAAGGTTTTCTCAATTTCATTAACAGTTACTGAGACATTAGATTCATCAACAATCTTCCGCTCATTCTTCACTGCGATTCCAAATTATCTGAATTCCCTTTCCCTATGTCTTTAATGTCGATTTTCAGGCAAGAGATCAAAGAAATCAGAGGATATTTGACAGTAATGGTAAAAAATAGAGGATGGTAAAAAATTAATAATTCCCAGATCATTTCAATCATCTTCAATCTCAGATATTTTAAAATACAATTTTAGGGTCCCTTGAGAACTTCAAAATAACAGTTTTATCAAAAAGATTACTTCAAAACTGAAACTGCACTGATTTCTCTTATGGTAGATAAGAAATAAATCATGAAACTGTCCTTTTCAGGTGCTTGTCTAATAACAGCAACGTTTTTCTGCGTGATAGCTCAATTGGTTGGAGCATCCACTCTGAAGGGGAAGATCTTTGCTTGAATCCCAGTTATGGATGACTACTTCAATTCCATTCATTAGTTTGAATTTTTATGTGCATAATACAGAGTAGAATTTTAAAGATAAAGGTAAAATTAAAGGATATCTCGACCTATTCTTTGTTGATTTCAAAAAAGGATTCCATAGAGAGTGAAAGACTAAAAAAAATTATAATGGAAAGGAAAAATTTCTGCAAATAATGAAAGTTGGAAGTTTCTCAAGCATGACCAATTTTCCTATTAAGAGATTCATAACTTACATCTTCGAGATCAGCTTTGGCACTCTCTACACTATCAACCGTCAATCCACCTTCAGCGAGGGTCTTTTTCAATGCAGTTACACCAGCTCTATAAGATTCTAACACCTGAAACAAAAAACACAAAGATTTAACAATACATCCAGAGATTCTCCAGCTGATTCTTTAAACCTGTGCTACCCAAACTTTAAAAACATTTGACCAGATAACCCTACACTTGGGGATCAGCAAGCCAGAGTAATAGATGTGTTTTGTGGACATAATATATTGCCCAAATACTTTTGTTTCTTGCTTTCATTATTTTGTGTATAAATTACTTCTTTAGATTCAAGTGAGCAGATAACAGTAAAGCATCATTTGAAAAATTCCCAATTCTTAGTTATCCACTTCAATGTTTTTGAGGGCTGAATTAGAGTATGCAGTGATTTGGCTCTGATGCCTTGATTTCAGAACAATTGCCATCATTAAATGAAACATTAAATGAGGGGTCAGGTAATGACCTTGATGATTCTGCAAATAAGCACTTTGCTAGAGAATGACAAGGGACACAAAAACTTGAGCGAAGTGCTCAATTACAGGGATTAGGAAAAGGTTAGATAGGTGAAAAAGAAAAGTTGATTACTTAGAATGAGGAGGTACATGCCTTAAAACTAAAGAAATAACAGAAGTGAAAAATAGTGACTTGACTGGGACATCATGACATCAACCACTAGTAGAGGTCCTCTATGAGGCAATCAACCAACAGAAAGATCTCCCAAAGGAAACAAACAGGGATAAGGAAAATGTGGATTATTTACACCAGAAAGTGGGAGACCTGGGTTGGGTTGGGAGACCCAGTCATGCCACTAATTTCTTTTCTAATGTTATTTCTTTGCTCATTCGCATTTTGCATTCATTGGATTTTTAACACGAATTTGGCATTCTGACAGTTAAGTGGGGAAAATTATGGCCCTACTGCAGTTTTTGGTTTGATATAGAGGATAATCCAGTAAATCACCCTCCCCTTAAAATTAAATGTTTGAATTGTTACCTGTGCATCTGTTTCAGTCTCTTTCACCCTCTGCAGCAAAGTCTGTATGTTTTCCAGAGCCTCCACTCTCTTAGAGATGTTCTTCTCTACTGCATGCCTCTTACGCAAACTGCTCTTTGCCTGCAACAAACAAAAGCAACCATTAATATTGGGAATTCTATCTTTTAACATTAACTCTCAATCATATGATAGAATCCTTGTCTACTCACCTTTGAATTTAAAACTGAACTCAAAAGTATAGTAACAGTAGTATTGCTAAAAGAGCTTTGACATCTGAGGCTATTTTGCACATTAACTCCCACCAGGAATTGAACCCAGGACCATCAAACATGCTGCCCACATGGCTTTCCAGGAGCCCCTCAAAAGTTATATTGATATAATTTGAATCAAATGAGTTATCGACAGCATTACACATACAGTAAGTCCACGACTTATGAATGTTAACTTGAATGCATACAACAAGTTAAGAACAAAATTAGTTGATAAGGACAAGTTTTAAGTTAGCATGAATGGATACTTTGCATGTCACATACTGGGTGTGAATGTGAAGAAACTATTATAAACTTTATTTCATGTACTTGAAAGTCATTCAAGTGTATTAAAAATGACCAAAAACTGTTGTCTGTATGTTTACATATGAAAGTATTTATTCACATTTTCTCTAATATGGATTGGCAAGAGATATGGCATTCCTGTGATAAAAATCAGCAAGGAAAAAAATCCAATTTGTATTTTATATGTGCAGTAGACATATAGGGATCATAAAAACACTTCAGAATCAGATTTTAATTAACATTAACAGATTATCCTATCCACGGCTAGGACTAAAATATCATCGAAAGGGCAATTCCTTGTATCCCCTGATGAATTCAGGGGTATTCTGAAGGAAAAACGATCTTTTGAAAAGCATAGATGGAAAGCTCTCAGAATGACTGTATTCTCCTATGTGCATAATGCTTCTTAGTATTTTAAATTTTAAAAACAATAGGTTACAGATAACTTTTTCATTATGTAATTTATTCGTCGCATGAAAGGGATGGATTTAAAAAAAATATTATTTATTGAGTTGAAAATAAATTTGTTAGCTGTAATTGTAATAACTGATAATCATTGCTCTTTGCTCCACATTGGACCGAGAGCAAAGCAAACAAGGGAATTTATGGCTCATTGAATAACAAACATAAATAAGAGTTTGTGCATCAAGTTTTTTCATCTAGTTCCAAGGAAGCGCCAAATATCGGTTCATTTTCATCCCGATTATTTTCTTAATTTGTTTTTATATATTTTTATTTATTCGACGAGCATCAACATAAAGTACGAGTCTAATTACATCTGACGATTAACAAAAGTGAATGAATAAAATCAACAAGTAAAAAATTACGTAAAGCATAAAAAAGCAATCAAACCAACGAAAATTACAGAATTTATAAAATGGGTTTAAGCGGACGCTTCAGAATAGATTATGGATCAATCTCTTACAAACTTGCTTTTCCCCGATTATCCGGTTTTCTCATCTACCGGAAGATTATAGTTAAATAATTAATTGTAATATGTCAATAATAGTTTAAATACATATGTAAGATCTATAATAAGCACAACTTCTTAATAAAATTGGATTTAACTGGATTTTCGAGTAACGGTCGTGATACTAAAGACATAATTTGAGTACAAGTTTAGTAAATGAAAGAATAATGTTGATTGGGTAGTTGTAAATCACTGCTACACATTTTAGTTAGCACAGTAACAAACTTTTAATTATAATGCGAACAGAAAATTGGAATATAATAAATAACATCTTCGGTTCAATAATTAAAAATTTTCGGTTATGGTTCGATTTTTGCTCCGGCAAAAAACCACGGTTTTTTACGGTTTCATACTTTGGTCGCGACAAAATATCGCTTTCGGAAGAATCGCTTCTTCTCGTTCAGACGAATGTTTTAGAAGCGAGATTTGCCAAATCGGAATGTCATCGTCTTACGCAACCTCAAAGTAATTGCCAATCCTACGTCTTCCACACTTCTCTGCATATATTTCCAAACGGGCGATGACGCTGCACTATTAACAATGCAACTGATTCGTGAGCTCGCAAACGAGTAACTTCAATAGACACACTTTTTCTTTCGAGAATTTCAAAACTAGAAATGCAAATACTTTTTTGAAAACGTTGCTAAATGGTGGTTGAAAATGGCTTCCGTTCGTTTCTATGAATGTAATTCTAGCTTGGATACGATATTAATCAAGTAGAATAACAAAGTAGAAAGGTTGTGTGTGGTCGCATGAAACTAGAACTTAAAGTTGCACAACTTTCAAACTTTAAAGCATGCTAAATGTCTTCCCAGCGCAGACAATAGGTCTCTTTTTACTCGCAGCATTGCCCCCGTTACGACCCCGAAAGAGACAAAGAATCCTCTTACGAAAAGCACGTCAAGTTCATTTTTATCGTTTGCAGGCTTTGTTTCTTTTGCAAAATTAAAACGGAATAGTCGCACAAAATCGAGACAAGCACCTATAAAAAAAAACTCGAACGAAGATTCTTATTTTGACCATTGAATATTTTTTCGATTAGTTCGAGAATTTTTATGAAACGAATCTAAACTTCGCGGTTTAAACAACGACAATGATGAACAGGCAATTGTTGAATCCGAGATAATGAAATTCCGCATTGAAACTAGCGGGAAACTTGAATCCACACAGAATAAATGGAAAGAATCAACTAAGGCTACCAATGAAGAGGCAATTTTCCGAGATTTCATCATTAGCAGCTTGGATGACAAATCGCTGGGTCAGTATTTGCCCGAGAATCAACAGTTCAGCTAGTGGCACATAAATGGTGAGTTTAGGCATTTAATCTAGAAAAGGTGTAGCCATTTTACCTTGTGCGTAAGTGAAATATGTTATTTTATCACAAGTACGTAGAGAAGGGTCTAAATCATAGAATACGTTACATATAGTGCAAGAGCTAGGTAAAATACATAAATCACTAAATCTAGCGAAAAATTGCTCAGGAGGGAACTGTATAGCTGATAGTAGCAGTAGTATTGTTAAAAGCGCTTCGACAGCTGCGGTCATTTCGCATATGGGCTCCGACCGAGTGTATTGCTAATTAATATAAAGTTGGACTTAGAGAAATTGTTAATAAATGCAATGTTAAGAGCCATCGTCGTCAAATCAGAGGACGAAAATCAGCAAAAAAACAATTTCTCCCTGAGTGACGCGTCTTAGAAAATTTCAATTCGCACGGAATGACACCACCTAAATATGACTCGAAGAAGAAAATTTGCCGGTTCCACTAATTAATTCATGACTCTATGTTTCATGACTCTATGTTTCAATTAATTTTATTTACAATTACGGAAAAATGAAGGAGAAGAAATACAGTAGTTAAACTAAGGTCTCACTCATACTGGGTGGATATGTTTGAAAAGCTGGATCTACGAAGAAATAGAATGCTATATGTAGAATGAAAAGGCTCGATTATGGAAAAATGAAGGAAAAAGAAATCAAGGAGTTGAACAATGGTCTCACTCATACTGGGTGGATAAGTTTGAAAAGCCGAATCTTCTAAGAAACAGAATGCTTCATGAAGAATGAAAAGGCTCGGTAACTTCCTCAGTCGATTTTTCTGTTCGAGAAGAATGAATTTTTAGGTAAGAGCATTTCCCTGACAATCTCAGCCTGTAAGAGTTCGCTTCTAAAATCACACATCCACGAGAATGCTGTCGAAATTCCAAATGGAAAAAAGGAAGACACAAGAAGGCGAGGCGTGAAATTTCGCAGCGGAAGCGACGCACTCTCGCTGGAAAAGGGGCAAATCCGGAAGGCAGTACAAATGTAGCGCGGATAGAACGGCAAAAGTGGCAGTGAATGTCGGCCGAGGTGACCCTTCCAATTGACCATGACCTACTTGTGCATCTCGATTTCTCCTCGCGCTCCATATTACTGTGTTAATAGTACCACTCAAAAACCAAACATTTTCCAAGGCAATTTAGCCCTTTTTCAACTCAGGACAATCCCACCAAGAAAAAAACAGATTTTCTACTTTTGAATTCTTTATTATTTTCCAAATCCCCCACAAATATGGAGATTTTCTACTTTTGAAATTGTGTATTTTATTATTTTCCAAATCCAAAACAAACATCCATTGTTGGATAATTACAGTGGCGGGAAATAACTTCAACAACAGACAACACAACCATTCCTTAACCAGACAAAATCCTGGCTGGCCGAGATTCGAACCCGGGACCTTAGAGTTGGAGGGCTACTAGTAGTACGATAACCACACCTCAACCACGGCCGGTTTAAAGATATTTTACCTCTTAAATGAGAGAATCGTAAACGTTTATCTGTTGCCATAGAAATGTAGGAGTATAAACAATTGACGGATATCCGAGAAGATTGATTTTACTCTCACGATTGTGAATTATCCATCGTGGTAGACACATTCGATAATTCTGGCATTTAAGAAGCGAGATTAGCAGGCATGGAAGGAACAAGAAAGAAATAATAAGCAGAATTAGCTGGAGTGAAAATTCTAAAGAAAACAAAGAGCAAATTATACAGGATGAATATCGCAAAACGTTTCATAAAAACCGATAGTGCGTACATTCTTTTCAAGGCTTTGAAACGTGGACTGATAGTATTGCTAAAAAAAACTCCGATGTCTTAGGTCATTTCGCACAAGTGGGCTGCCACCGGAAATCCAATTTTCCGCTTTCGGGACCGCTTTCACCAGAGGCGAAAGTGCTACCCACTTGGCTATAGTAGAACCCCTCTACTGAAACCGGAGCAGCGAATTAATGGAGGAAAGATGCTACAAAAGGATGATGAAAATTGAGAGAACGAGTGAAGAAGTCCGAAGGCCAAATGAAGAGGGCACTTTCTAGAAAACATAGATAAAGCATGGATCGCGCCAAGGCACGATTATCTCACTCAAGAGAAGAAGAACGATGGAAGTATTATAGAGAAAGATTATTTGAGCTGAGAATAGATGAGGGAACGAAACGCCTGAATGGAATGAGGATGGAAAACCGATCTTCGGATCGCTGATAGACACGTGGGTGGTGAATGATAATTTAATAATTCAGTCATACCAGATTATCGCTGGAAATTAAACGGCTGTTGGTAAATCGTCAAAATAAAAGAGCTCCAAAGCCGTAAATGTCGGATTAAAACAAAAAAGGGACTGACCTCGTGGTAACGTCGTTGGACCCACCAGATGCTGCAGAGGTAAATGCCCTTTCTATTTTACCTTGGACATTTACGACTTAAGAGTTCTTTTATTTTGATATGTTATCGCTGTTATATATCTTCGATAGATTAATTTATCTACTAATGGGCAGACGATATTACGTAAACATTATCTACAATTTCTAATAATACTAGCAACGATGAATAGCGGTTGCATAACCCCAACTTCGTAGCTTGAGCGCTGAAGAAGGGAAAGATCCGCGATTGTGGGTCAAAATTCGAAGTGACAACGAACATATATACATATATATTGTAGGCATTTTCCTATTCCAGAGTAAAGCATGAATCTTCTGAGAGCAAGCCCACTTCATAATTATCCTTTCAAAAGATACTACGCTTCGGAAGACTAGTAGTTTCGTCTTAATAAATTGAAGTCAGTCAAAATTGACATAAACTCTGTTCACAGCAGAACGTACCATGTATAATAATCCTATCTATCATTCCCATATAATTTCGTCGAAATGATTTCCAAGGTAACAACGTAAACAAACTCGTCCAGTTAAACAAAGGTGTTAAAAAAATAAACAAACGATATTAACTAAGAGGGTTAGGGTAAATCTGCACACAAAAGCACGCATCCAAGAAAAATCTCAAAGAAAACCAGACTTGAAAAAGTCTGACGGGACAGGGAAACGAACCCGGAATCTTACTATATCCTAGAGGCTGCTTTAATTAAATCCAATTACCTTTATCCCGTCAGACTATTTTCAAGTCCGGTTTTCCTTGAAAAACTCGATACTGTTTTAGCAAACAAAAAACAAATACTATCAAGATCAATGTTTTACGAGGGAGATGTATATCAACTTTGCAAGGGTTCTATTGGCAAAAATTTCACAAAAAAAATTCAGACCGTCTTCCATGCATGTCGCGATATTTATCGGGTTAGAAAGAGAAAAGGGAAAAGTTTTGGAAGATTTTAAGCAAAAATGTGCCACTTAGATCTAAAAAGAAAATTCTATGGCTCAGGTGATTCCCATGCTTCGCATTAGGTTCAAGAGCATTTTATCGAATAATTGTGCCGTTCATATTTGCAGCTTCAGTTTCTATCACAATGGATATTTAACATTGGAGAGCGATTAATTTTACTTCTCATTATTCAAAACGATTAAATTTATGCAATAATAGAAGTGCATTTTTATAAGTTAAATTTAGTTCCTTCATTTTGACGTTTTTTCCTAATTACTGATAAATGTTGACATTGCTGATTTCATTCCGTAATTTATTTAATAAAAGTTGCAAATGTTTTAATATGTTACATAGTAACTGGCCTCTTACCTCATTTGGACCCCGTATACTTTTTTACGTATCCCGATTTTTTTACGACTAAAAGACTAGTTTAAAAATACTTCCATTGGATCATGGATCAGTTGTAGTAATTTTAAAAGTGATTCGAAAACTATGGCCATTTCGCAAGTGAGGCCCCTCTGGGAATTGAAACAGCATATTGAACATAAATATCATAAACGTAAGGATGTATGAGCGAAATTAAATAAATATTTTCGACAGCTTCAACTATAAATTAAAGTTCTCGGTTTCAATTTTCGAATATTTCCTCCATCATAGGGCGAGAAATCACATACTATGCCGCGTATTAATACTCGTACGATCGTATCTGTGTCGTGTTAAGGTCGACCTCATTTTTTTCGTTAATAATAATAAATTCCTATTAATAGCAAACAGGTTTGAAAAGAATCCAATCACGTTTGCTATGAAATTGATTTCCGGGGAGTTTTAGCAGATGGAAATCCATGAGAAGAAAATATTGGAAGAAATTTCACTTCACCTATCATGTTTATAACTTTAAATATTATTTCTATGAGACAAAATCAGGTGTATTTTCCCTACATTTTCTCCACATGCTATATAATAAAGATTGATTTCTTAATTATTTCTCTTAAACCATACAGGTGTTTATACGTTAAAATATATGTATTTATGAATGCAATGACAATAATATCTCGATTAAGTTCGCTTTTGGTTGTAAATAGCAGGTTCATTCCGAAATTTTCTTAATTGAGACTGATGTAGCCTTAAAAAAAATAAATAAACAAAGGTCGTCTTTTAGAATGAGTCTCACATGTAGACTAACAGCCCTTAAAAAGTTTGAAATTCATCATTTCTCTGGAAGAAACATAAAGGAATGAGCACTTGCATACGAAAGATGTATATCATACAAACGTTTCACACGGTGATTTATCGTTACTTCACGTTACGTAAGACAAAATCCACAATCGAATATTAGAAAGATTGTGCATGGAAATAAATGCCGCGGGGAATAAATTCCTAAGCCTTGGAAAGACGCTTCCCTTGATCTATTTCTCCGTCGCCATTTCAGTTCGTCGAATGCAGTTCAGTTGGCACAAATACGCAAAATCGGAATACGGAAAGCATTGCGATCTCATTGAATAGCGGAAGTATTCGATCTGCTAAACAGCTTGCGAACAGTTTTTCATTGGAAGACACATTGGGCTGCACTCGAGTGGTACAAATGAACAACGAGTCGCAAGCTAAACCCACGTCGTCCATTTTATTCCACTTGGTCTCCTGAGGAGGAAGCCAAATCATTGAAGTAAGTACGCTTGAAAGTGTCCAAAATGAGTTGTGACTAAATATACATTTGTACAGTTTACAGTACAGGGATACGTTCTGAAAAAATTGCGGCACGAAACGAAATTGTGTTCAACGAATATTTTAATTTCTAGTACATCCTGTCAATGGCTAAATATGTGAATTCGTGTTGGTAGTAGTGTTGTTAAAAGTGCTTCGACAGCTGAGGTCGTTTCGCACGTGGAATCCCACCGGGAATCGAACCCGGGCACCCTGAAAGCGAATGCGCTTCCCAAATGGCTATCCGGGAGCCCAAAATCGTGTTAAAAGGGGAAATTTGTTCGCGTTATGTAAATACATTAACAAATGGCTACTCGTGATAATGAATGAGTGAATTTCGTGTAACTAAACTAGAGTTAAGCGAAGGAAACATATGCACAAGCTTGATTTTTTCCTGCATGGATATGGGACATTTTTAGAATTGGATCTGAAACGTGAAAATCTCGGCATGTTCTCAAAATCAACAATCTTTGAAAGCTTAAGATGAGCTATCCTCGGTACTTACCAGCTTTTATCAAATATCCATTTTGCTTCATGATAAGGCGAATTGAATAATTTTTCATAAGAAATTAATATTACTTTAATTTTACAAGTAAAAATAATATTCATTTGAAATGTGAGAGGGTTAGATGTAAGAAGAGACTATTCAGTCTCAATCTCGCCCGAATAAAGACGTTTTATTATTATTATTTCACGATTGCCTGAACTTATTGAGTTTAATTGTTCATTAACTTTTAATTTAAATATTATTCAACTTTTCACTGAGAACATAACGATTGACGATATTTATCTAGCAGCACAATACAGGATCATTTAGAAAACATCAGATTTAAATAATTCTATCGGTTGTCGTAGAGACAGTTCATCAACAAAGTGTTTTTTCGCAGAGACTTTACTCACATATGTGAATCTTAATCGCATAACAAAGAAGATTTGGGATCTAATCTAAGATTAGAAGACAGAGATAAGATTATTAACGGAGCATTCTTTATCATGGAGTCTATCTCGATTTCGTGCGATGGTTATTTTTCCAACAAGTAAAAGTTCTGCGAGTGATACAATTAACTTCGCAAGTGTTCCACATTTTCTCCCAATAAAAGTGAAACTCTCAAATATTCCGAATACTCAACGGCCGTTACGATAAAATGAAATGGACTCCAGAATTTGACCGCAAGTTCAAAGCAATGGCCTCTGCTGCGTGAGGTATGTGTTGCTGGAACTGAATCGAACCTGAATTAGAAAATATGATAATTCTCGGTTGCTAAAGCTAGTAACTTGGTACGCGTGACCGATTTTCACATCACAACAATGGCTGAGTGAAAGTGCGACAGAAAATAGCGAGAGAGGTCAAAATAATTGGAACACAATGTCTTTCCATCCATTTCCATCCTCTTATCTTCATTTTTGCATAATCTTTTCCTTCCTTTAAACTGTCGATCATTTTCACATAACTCGCAGAGAACATTTTTCCTCAGTTAAACATCTATCATAGAACAGTTGGAAATATCGAAATATCCAGGCTCAAAGTTGACACAAGACTGGAGAACATAGAATAATTTTTCATTAGAGAACTGAATTAGCCAACTGAAGCTTTCCAAAGAAAATATTAAAAAGTAAAACTGATATCAACCTAAGGAATAAAATGATAATGTTTACGGTATGGCGTGTGTTAATTTATGGCTGTGAAACTTAGAAGTAACTAGTGAAGGATCGAATGCTTTTGAAAAGTACGAAGGATGCTATACATAAGGTGGAAAAACAATTCCATCACTGAACAGATTCGAAGAGGATATAGATTAAATTAATAAATCAAAGGAAATAAAACCGCATTGGACATCCATTAAGGAGGAGGTGAGAGAAGGAACGGTAGTAGTATATTGTTATGAGTGCATCAACAACTGAGGTCAATTCGCATGGGGGCTCCAACTGGGAATCGAACCCAGGACTGCATTCACCAAAGTCAAACGCGCTACTCACACGACTATCAGGAACAGTATAGAGAGAGGCATATAGGGGAGGGATTGTAAGAAAAAAAATTGGACATACAACTGCTAATGAACTAAAAGTTGAAAACACTCAGTTCGCCGTTTGTTTGGGCCAGTCTTCGAGGTACTGGATGACCGGGAAACTGCGGACTTCTATGAATCACCCGTTGCACATTTCAATAGCTACACTATCATCCTCATGGGCTCACGATTTCTACGTTTCTATTCGTTATTCTACGTTTAATCCCTGAGGGTTATAGCATGGCTATCGAAATGTGCATTGAATGATTCGTAAAAGTCGGGAATCCCAGTCTTCCCCAGGTGCTTCAGAAGACGCTGGCCCCCAAACGACTAACAAAGTGCTTTCAGCCCCTGGAATTGATATAAATCTCACCAGTTGCCGCATTCCCTTGCGCAGGTACTCTTTAGCTTCGCTGGTGAGCCTCTGCTTCTCTTCTTCCATCCGCTCCACACTCTGCCGCACCCTCCTCTCGTCCTCACCCAACATAAAAGTCGCCCTTTCCACCTCTCCTATGTTCACATTTGAACCCAGTTTCACCACCGTCTTATGGCCGCATTTGGAAAAGGCGGCCTGACCGCGTCGCCGCAGCAATACCAACGCCAACCGCGCGTTCTCCTCCTCCTTCTGCAGCTCCTCCACATCCACCAATGAAGATTGGTGCAGCGACAACATCTTCTCAGATACACCCTGCAAAGAACATTTTATCACAAATCCTGTTAGAGTAATCACAAACAGCATCCATCCAATATCCTTTATTTCTAAACAACCGTTTTCGGTGACCAGCGCTTTTCTCTGTTCATACTGCATCAAAACATACAAGTATAAATGAAACATCATTTTAAAAAGAAAATTTTCCGCTCATAGCTAAGACAAAGATAAATGCACCATTTGGTTAAAAAATCGACCTAAAATTTGAATTTTCCCACAGAGTGCCTTTCCTGGATGTGTTTATCGATATCTATGCATACAAACGAAGTATATTGAAACCCTCAATGAAAGCAGTGTGATTAGTGTATGCTGTAGTGATTGTATATTCCTTTGTAGGGATTTGAGTGCTTGTTGAACTATATTTGAGGGGGAAAATACAGCATTAGTTTCCGTCTGCGAAATTTTCGAAGGGGGCACCAAGAGTATATTATTCGCTATAGCCGAATTCGGGCATTGTCCGAAATGAAATACTCCGCGGGGTGAGCATTTCCATTTTCGCAGTACCTGAATGGTTATAGACTTAGCACTTTGGAATATTTTTGGCTTAGTCGGGTGGAGTTCGATTGAGTGGCGGTATTGTAGTTTGAATTGTATTTGAAATAAACTAATGTAAACAATGATGCCACTCTACCATATAAATAACACTGTCGTAAATTTTAATCATAGTTTGCAGGAGTTTATTTTCAATACAATCCTAAATACAACGATTATATGATACCCCAACTCTACCGAATTCAACGCGACCCAGCAAAAGTTATTTCAAATCGCTAATTCGGAAACCATCGCTTCTTCAAGCATTGGCAATTAATGATGGCTTAGTTCTACTAATGCGAAAATAGAAATTCCCGATCCGCGGAGTGGATACTTCATTTCGGGCGATGCTGAATTCTGCAATTGAGAGTAATATATACATGAATCAGCTGTCGTTACTTCGCGGGAGTTTTCCATATTTAAATTAAAAATTGAAATTGGTATGGTGACGATACTAAATAAGGAATCTTTTACCTACTAGGAACTAGTGGAACAAATAATTTCGAAGAAATAACCAAATCAAATCAAAGCGTTTGGACGAAAAGTTGAGGGTGGCTGTTTTACTGTTTTTTAAAATTTGATTGATTATAAAGTCAGAACGTTCATCTTCAGTGACGGCGGTCCAAGTATTAGGAATGGTGATTAAGCGAAGAAGTCCAATAACTACTACCTAGAAGACACACCATTAAAAGGTGTTATTACTTCCCCAAGTTATTTCGTTTACAATCGGCAAAGAAAATCTAAATGAGTATAGCCTATTTTCTTAAATATTTAGCCTATTTTTTTAAACTGTCCTGCTATATTCAACATGAAACCTTGTGTTAAGCCAAAATTAAAATAAATAATGTTTACATATTCGGAACATCAAGTAGGGAAAATAGGTTACAACATTTCGTCTACACTAACTTCTATAAAAAAAGGTCCAAATAGGCAAGGCAAGCATTTTACTTAGAATCATTCTTTAAGCTCATCCTTAGGTTCCATAAAAAAGAGTCCGCTATTGTCGTTTAATAAAAAATCTGAAATTTTGCGCAACTTTATTTTCAGTACCCAAAAACACTTACATAATGAAAATCTTGTCGTGTTACGAATTTCTCCGAAGCCAGGTCACTTACAGTCCTTCAAAATAAATGAAAGTTACTTTTCCTTCACCTGCAGAGATTATTTCGATGAAGTGAATTATGAGGAAGGAACCAAACGCTTTTCTTAAAACATACAAATATACGTTCGCAGAAATATCTCTTGGGTGATAATACCCGATTGAAAATGGCGTTATTTCTGCGAATAAACTGTCCATGCACGAACCATCTCTTAGGTCAAATGCCTTTGGAGGAATAATCCAGACGACAACTTGAGTTCCTACGGATAGGGTCTAATAAAATCAATTTAAGATCGCCTTCATCAGTAATAAAATCTTCAATCTCTATACATATTCTATAATAAAGTTTCCAATCTTTTTCAGTGGAGACAGAGGGTGGAAGAAAGGACAACGGTGTGTTGGACGGACATCTAAAAACAATGCTCGAGCAGCCGTTGGACTGGGATCTCGCAGGAAGGAGGAGAAGAGCAAGAATGGTCATGGAAAGTAAGCCAAAGTAATAAAAGATACCTATTACATTACATTATACCGTATATACTATTATATTAAGCCATATAACATCTGGGTAATGGAGAACTGAGAAAAATACAGCATTAGAATAAGTAAAATAAAGTGGTATCTAGAACTTTGAATGTTGCAGACTTGATTCAACTTTTGAAGTGCATATAAAGTTAAGCAATGCACTTACCGCCAGAAATATTTACATCTACAGATTCATGAATATGGTGAGCAAAATGTTATTTTACTAGTATATAATATGCGAATAATCATTTTTCCGGTGTCTTCCTATTCCTGGGCCCAAATAACAGAAAAAGGGTTAGTGACATTAGTGGTTTAGGCTGTGAATTTGTATCCCACAGAATAGTCGATGCATATTATAGACTAGATCAGAGATCAGAACCTTTTCCATCGGAAGGACATATTTAATATTCGGTCTCATAAGAAAGACTGCATGTGAAACCATCAGGCCACTCGTGTTGTGTACCGCTTGCCTTCAAATAGTTATGCATCGAAATTCTAGATGAAAAACGTATTCATTTACTGATCAAACTGTAAGAGGTCATTTGCCGCATTGATATTCACTTGGCTGCATTAGCAACATTAGAAAGCATAATTTAAACACAGAAATTTGCTTTAAATTGACTGAAGGCAACGGACGCCCAAAAAGCGACTAAACGTATACGATTCTTGCTATTTTTCTAATTTTACAGCCGATTATGTTACCATTATGAACTACAGCTCTTATTTTGTGCGATAGGTATTTCTAATTAAATTTTATGGGAATAACGTCGGTTACCGAACGAAAAATCAACGTTACGAGTATATCTTACGATGGATGCCGACATCGGATAAATAAATATACACACATATAAGGATGGTGACTGTTTAGGTAGAAAGGTAAAATGTTGATTAGGGCTGATGAAATGCTCACCTTGAGAACAGAAAGAAGTACAATGGGGTCATCTGCAGACACTTGGTCTGTCCATAAGCGACCAGCCGCCCACTGGAAGGGTTTCTTCACCATCATCTGAACCGCCCAATTAGACCACGTCTCTGGCGGTTCGCTTTCCAAATCACACAGCCTGCACCCATCTCCACTCCTGAAATTATTCAATATTTGTTTATTGGGTAAACCTCTATTTCAAGAGCACTGCCTTATATTACTTAGTTCATTCAAAAATAACTGTAGAGATCAATTGTAGAATGTTGTGTCGGCAGCTGTGATTAAATAGTACTGGACATGCTTGCCATCTCTACGTAAATAATAATAATAATTTAACACGCTGAAATACTGTCCGAAGTTATACGCTAAATTTCCCCTCCATGAAGCAAATAAATGCAAATTTAATTGACTTTAAAGATAATAATAACACGCCTCACTTTTAACTCTGAAAATCTATTGTTTTGAGATTCCTGTAAGTTGTTATTTGTAATTATCTATTTTTATTTCCCCGTTGAAAATCAGCTAGAGCTATAAAGAGCCATAGAGCTATAACGTAAAAAATAAACATAAAAATAAGAAAAGGACTGTTAGAGTCACAACAGTGTAATTAACAGGGTCACTAACAGTATCACTAGAGTCACAATAAATGCCAAGGAGTTAAAATAAGCAGTAATTCATTCGAATAACATATTCGAGATGCAATGCGAAGGAAAAATAGAATGCCAAAATTGAGAAGTAGAACCCTGAGGGGATGCTCATCGAGGGTCGGAAAAATTACTTATTTTTCCCTTATTCGATCTAGTCCCGAATATTGCAACGTGATTTGGGTTCCACATGAAGTAGGGTTATTTTGAGAGATAGTCCAACGTAGAGTAGCTGGTATCGTCAATGGAGACTTCTGGTTTGACAGTACTGTTACGGCTATGATAAAATCCCTCGGATGGAATTCTCTCCAGGCGAGATCAGATTATAAACAGAAGAAAAAGATTTCGAAAAATTAATCGGTTTAGAGCTTTTTAACGATATAGATGACACTGTAATTCCTGTAAAATACGAGCGCTATCTTCGAGAGACATCTGGGGAGCGATATAAGGGATTAATCTCTAAAACTGATACAGTAAAACCCGTTTAAAACCCTCCCTCTTAAGACGCTGCCCTGCATAATACGCGGTTTTCTCTCGGTCCCTTTCTAATAAAGCAAAAAGTAAAAATACCGTTTATGACGCTCGCTCTGCTACGCTCTGCGGATTATGCGGATAAATGCGGATTTTCCAGATGCACTGCAATCCGCTATAGCCAATCCTCCGCCTCATTTGGTAGACCAAAAATTAGATGCATTATTCCTTTCTAACTGTCCATCTAGTAAAAACTGCTTCATTATAAACTGACGAACCACAAAAATAAAATAACGAAGGAGGATTGTGTTCGAAGAACAGACCATTCTTAATAAAAATATGACAAGAAGACAACAAGTATATCAGAACAATAGTTTGCGTACTCTCAAGATATCAATATTTGTTATAAGTACACAAAACAAACTACAGAATATTCCTTTTCGTGTTTAAGGTGTGATATTTAAATAATAAAGATCCCAGAAATTCTTTCCTTTTCTTTTATAATGTAAAAGAAATAAAAGTTTGTATTGCTCGACAAAAGTTCTCAGACTATATATAATCTACATCTTTGGCATTTAGAGAAAACTAAGGAAGATTCTTTTAGTTTTTAAAGTTGATAGAACATATTAAAAACTAAAGAGCCAAAAACCCTTCTTTTCGTTTTCTGAAGGAGAAGAAATAACAATTGGTAACATCCTGGCTATAACGCGGTTCCGCTTATAGCACAGTTTTTACTCAGTTCTCTAAAAAGTGTATTGATCGCGCTTTACTGCAGTTATTTCTGATCGTGCTTACCGCAGAGCATTAGAGCAGCTAACTGGCTAGATTAGATAGGTGTTAATACATTGCCATACGCCAGAGGCAGCTCAAGGGATTACATGTGTATGCTATTTACTTTTCCAAGAACACAACACCAATACATATGGCGTTCAATATTTCCACCAATACGCTGACTGCTGTGCGCAAAAGAATATTGTACCGTAACTCTACATGACAGACAAGTATTTTTAGAATCAGACATCCGCTGCATGACAATATCGCGTAATTTTTATTTATTTATTCATTGTCTGATCCAACAACAGCCATGGTTGGCAACTTGCATTGGATACTATAACAAACAGAATTTCGATAAATTAATTAAAAAAAGGAAAAAAATGAATTTCAGATTATAATACTAGGGAGGGGATAATTTTAATAACCAAGCTACTGATTCTTTTTGTTTATTTTGAATTTCAAAGTACCGCAGACGGGATAGAGAAGAATTTGGAAACTCGTGTTTTCACTACAGTTTAATAAATCTCTTAATTTCGACGATTTTTTTCCCGAATATTCATGTTATTCATAAAATGATGCATTGATGTAAGTGCAGGTTGAAATGGTCTCAACTTAACCCACAATTATCCCGAAGGTATTCAGGATCACAATAAGATAAAAAATTTCGCAATTGCCCACCTCTCTTGACTTTCTGAGCAAATATGAGTCTTAGGGCAGAGTTTACAAACTTTTTGCAGGAAAAGTGGCATATTCGATGAAGTAAATGATTGGATTTTCAATGTGGTGCCAAAAGGAAGTGCCGGAGGTGTTTCCTTGCCGTCTTTGGTTGAATGCCAGGCCTTGTTACAAATTATTAAGTAAGGTAGACTCGACATGGCCAGAAGGCAAAATTGCAACGCAAAAAAGGGGGGTGGATAGCTATGTTAAATAACGTCAAATAATCTCCATTACCTACGTCGTGATGTCAATTATGATTGTCCTTGAAGATATCCTATGATTAATTGAATAATGAATTCGTAATTATTTACTATAAAACTTCGTGTTTTAAGTGATTTTAAGTGAAGAATACACAACAAGAATAGCCCCCAGATCTTAGGAATGGGACTCAAGTGAACGTCTTTATGCTTAATCTTACTACACCGTTCTCATCTCTTGCAGCTGCATTTTAGTTCGTTGATTTCAATAAAACTTCTCAATAAAACTCGATTTTCGGGTAGTTTTCGGGCTTATAACCTTTTCAAATATCGATAATAATCACTCATTACTCTCACCAATCTTTGTATGAACTATTTCTCATAACAAATTGAATATTTTACACTTAAGAATAAGTTGCCACGTTCTTAAAAGATGCAACAGCGCAGTCCTAAGTGAAATCACATCCCTTAATTATCACAGTCTGAAGAAATTGCAGCCATCTAATGTAAGTTATATCCAAAGGCTCAGTGTCTCCAGTGAGTCTGATTTTCCGAATTGCAACTATGAGTTATCTGGAAAAGAATTGCAAGGCGAAGTGATGAATGAACAGACTAATGCCCTTGCGTTCCTTGCTCAGTCTATCATAACCATGAATTTTCAAAGAATGTACTGACTAATATGAGAAAAATTAGTCGATGAAATCCATTTTCTCTATCAAAGGCTAACATTTGCTCCACCAGTGCTATTATACAGCCATTCTGGATTTATTTTGTTGTCTGCGTGTCTTACATATCTATTAGTTGACTTCTATGTCAAAGACATTATCATTTAATGCACCTATTTAGTGAAATTGTATATCGCTTCTGAATTAATGTTTTAGTCTTACTTATCTATTAGTTAACTTACTTATTTTGCCATTTCTTCATCTATGATATTAAAAGACCAGAAGGAAAGGCCCTTATCATTCAGCTTTGCCTACTTTCAGCTACTGTGATTGGTCTGTATAGAATATTGAATCTAGCTTTGAATATTGCAATCTTTCAAACCATTATCAACACCCAAATAACTCAATAGAAACACCACTGCTTCTTCCCTTTCAAATCATAAAAACTTTTTATTACTCCCGTAGCCCAATGGATAGTTCTTTCAGGAGGGCTTTACCTTTTACCAGGATACCTTTTTATTCAGCAACCCCAATAAAAATGTGGGGTAAACCTAAGACTGGCTATCCCAAGAGGTGAAAACTGTATGCGCCATTCGTAGAGTAACTGAATGATAAAACTAACGATTCTTGATAGAAACCTATTTGTTTCCAACAACTAGGCATCTACTAGAGTCGATGCAACCCGAGGGGATAAAAGCTCGAACAACTAAGCTTCAGAAGAAATAAGGTTAAAATTGTTCAATGAACTCAGAGATAGTACGTTCTTAAAGGACGTGGATATTATGCGTTCTTGCTGCTACATGGGACGATCTAAAACTGCGCGAATTATCGGGATCGTTAGTCGTTTCAAAAATGAATTTTTTACCGCCAACGATTACCGCGCATGACGTGAGAAACCGCGAAAGGTGACTCGCATTTACGTACGTAGGGGTTTATTATTCACTCTGTTTTTAGGATGAAAATCCTCCCATCCCCATGAAAAGCCACCCTGAAAAGGCAGAAGCCTACACAGGGAATATCTGTACAAAAATTGATGCTGTAGAATTCCATGATTACAATAAATAATAAGAAAGAAGGATGAAAATGCAATTCCACCAAGTAACACTCTGACATCCATTTATAATTAAAAATTTTATTCTACTCTTTACACCTTCATACGTAATGCATTGATCATCCCATTTTATTTTTACTAAAGAAAACTTATGGCCCTTTCTCAGATTTCTCTCTCTCCCCTAGACTTTTAAAATCTCCTGAATATTCTTCTTTAATATTACACGCTCTGTTTCCTCCACTCATCTATTTTATTGAGCATTTTCCCAGTTGCCCATGGCTTATTAAATCTATTTTACGTTATTTTCGAATGACTGAATGATTTCCATGAATTTACATTAACTTTTTCCCTTCTCTGTAGTATAGACCCTCAGACCTACAGCCTTACCAAAACTTTCCAGGTTACCTTTCTTCCACGATTTTTCATTTTACATTTCAATTTTTACTTAATTATGGTCACAAATAGAAAGGGGCATTTGCGAGGGCTCAACAACATATGTTGTTAAGCTCTTCCTGAGATAAATATTTTTGATTAAAAATCTGTCTACATCTTCAGGCTAAGATGTTTGTTTAGTGTTTAAAACAGGCTTTCGCGATTGAAAGTGGAATTCATAGACCGTTTTCCTTTCGGTATTCTTCCATTACATTCTTCCAACATCTCTATCTTGGTGCCTTCCTGATATAACCCACTCCAACATCTTAATTTCAATAAACTTTGACGTCTAGATTCAATCTTCTTCTCTCCAAGTACACAATTCTTTCAATGGGCCATTACTACACAAATCATTCATTCTCACCCTATGAGAATAATTTCCAAACATAATGCCAAGGATCATGTCTGCGAGCACATTCCATAACATTAGCAAAGTGTCTAATAACAGGAATATCCATTATTTACTTAGAGCTAAAAATGTAAACACACTCTTAATACAGAACAGCTTCCCAGAATTTAGGACTAGAAAATGAAAAATTTAGAAAAATCTCATACCTTAAAATTTCACTGACAACCTCAGGAAGACAAAGTGCTCTTTTTCCATTCCTTTCGAAGACTGAACTTACTTCTGAGACAGTAATCACTGGCTTCTTGTTCCTAAAGCACCACTTCTCAATTAAATTTTTCCAAAAAGTTAATTTGGAGTCCCAGTCTTGCGGATTCGCACTTCGTTTCCGAAATGGAGCAAATAAAGAATTCATTCGAACGTCATCCTTCCAACAATCCGGTAATAAATCCTCAGTTATCTTCGCGTTATTCTCCATTTTATTAGCACTTGTCACGGATGAAAGTTTAGAATAACGTAAATTATTACATTAATAAAGTTCAAACTTGTGTACTCATCGTACTGAGCATTAGCTCAAAATCCTCACAATATTCCTCTTGTAACCCATCCAAAATTAGATCTTAACCCTCGGTTTAGAAGAAAATTGCCTTGCGATATTGCGATAATGAATGGCAACACAAGAGGGCAGGAGTTACTCAAAGTGAAATTTCATGAATCAGAATGATTGAAGTGTAATTTAGGTGTTACGTGTTGAGAATTCAGTGTAAAATTCTGCGGAAATAAAGCATTTGCATCGTGAAATAATACATTCGTTGCGCTTTAGGAGATGGTAAAATGTTCTGATTCTTTAATATTGGTTATTTCTCTTCATCTCTTTCAATAAATTATCATCTGCCGTTTTAAAAAAAAAATCTAATGACTAGATAAATGTTTAGCTATCTTAAAGGTCAAGGTTAATAAGAATGTTGCAGCGGAGCCAGGATTTTCATTTGAAATTCTTCTGCCTCTTCTACTGTCTTGTGGTGTCCTCTATGAGGAAGAAAAACCATATTATCAGGTGGTAGCAGAAGACGTCATTTAGTATATGGTCAGTCGTCGTGTAGTGTGGTATTTTTACAGTTAGACCGTTAGTGACAGGAAGTGCAAGTTATTTTATTCTGTGGAAATCTAATATTTCACAACTCTCTTTGGCGGTGCTTCATAAATTTATTGTAACCAGAGAATGTCCTAAAGTTGTGCAACAATTTGGAATGAAGATTTCTGGCTCCAGTCCTCAGAATAGGATAAGGAGATTTGGAGTTTTGAATGTCAGAAGTGACTATGAAATTCATACTTCAGCTCGTTTAATATTAGTGTAATATATTTCCATTTCGACGGTCAGCTTTTCACTCTGATCCTGAAATAATAAAATACCCAAAGAGATCTAATCATTTTACGGAACTGAAAATGACGCTAGTGGAAAGTTTTCTCTCTAGATGAAGTTATGTGAAATCTTTTAATAATGGCTAATACCGATTTTTCCGTCACTAATGGGTCAATCGAAAGTGATAAATCCGAAGTCCCTCGTAAGTTTCATTTCTAAATATTTATAGATTTTTCTGCCCCGCATTTGCATCATTCTCTGTTTATTATTGCTTACAGCCATGCCGTGGTTTGGGATGGATATCGGTGGAACTTTATCAAAATTGGTGTATTTTGAACCCAAGGATATAACACCCGATGAGGCTGATGCTGAGGTTGAGACCTTAAAAAACATCCGGAGATATCTAACAAAAAACTCGGCCTACGGGAAAACCGGGCATCGTGACACGCATCTACAAGTAAGGATGTTTTACCTTCTAAATCATGGTTTTAGACGTTATCTTCGTCGAATTCATGTAATATCAATGTTATTGTTTATAATCTATAGATGGACAATGTTGTGGTGCGAGGAAGGAAAGGAACTCTTCATTTCATTCGATTTCCAACTAGTGAAATGGATACATTTTTAGAGCTAGCCAAGTCCAAAGGCATGGCCAATCTTGTGACTACAGTGTGTGCCACTGGTGGAGGGGCGTACAAATTTGAGGACAATTTTAAAAAGGTGCAGTATGCCAATATGAATCTCTGCAAAATTAATATTTATGTCTGATATCTTCTAGTCTCTCTACATTAATACTCTGCAAGCCGCCTTTTGGCGCGTGGTAGAAGAAGATAAGTACTTTTATTCAGGCAATAATTGTTTGCGTAGCTAAGCAAGTAATGAATACACTTATTTCTGGAAGACCGTTTAACAATCCTGCCACATTTTCCCCTCATTATCATATATTCGAAAATTTTTCGTTTTCCTTTATAGTAGTTTCTGTAACTTAAACACGTACAACAAATACAAACCAAGTGAATTCAGCGTCCCCATTCATAAATGCAGCGCATTTCAGACACGAAATAACAAAACTTGCCGACCCATATTATAAAGGGCAAAGGTGCTGCTGCCTCTTGGCCGACCTTTTTTGCATCGATAAACATAGGAATACGACTTGAACACGGAAAAACCGCTACTATTATGTGGATTATTATTTTCGTTCGAATATAAGTGTTTTTCCTTTCTTTTTTACCATTCTTTCCTGTGAACACTATTACTTTCGGTTGGTTAAAATTTAGGTCATCGCTTCAACTTTTAAGAAAAGCTTCAAGTATCGAGTAGAGAGGTTTTCTATCAAATTTCAATTGTCTTTGGATGTGATGTCATACGTAAACAGTGGAGTGAAGTAATGGTATTAGTGGCACTATCAAGCCAATCATGTTGATATCCATGGATTGAAGGATAGAAATTTAAAATAAACCCCCATTTCTTAAATACAAAAAGGAAGGGAACACGCTGATTCTGATATTGATAAAAATAAAGAATTGCATCATCATGAGATATGAAACTGGGATTGTGAATTAAGTGAATCATCAGTGGTAGATCCCAAATTTCTCTGGTGCCCTCTTTTGTTCCCATTTTGTTTTCAGTTGAGAATCAAATTATATTTTTGAGACATAGCATCTGTAGAAAATTGCCCTAATTACATACATGATACACATTTGACAGCAACAAAGTGTTAATTGAACCATGCAATTTGTATACTTTTTACGGATCATTATAAATCACATGAACAATTGTCAAATTAAGAAAGAATATTTGATTACTCTGAAAGGAAGGTAGATCTTGCCTTCTAAATACAGTTAAATAAAAGAAAATGCTACTACTATTCTGTATTGGACAGAAAAGGTTATTTATATAACAGTAATTTATCTTGATAACTTTCTTGACTTCCTTCCTACTACTACTGTTGGTATTACTATATAATGGTAAGATAATAATAATAAGTGCACTGATTTGAAGTAGTACTTAGTTACAGTTTGCATAAGGAAAAGGAAAATCTATTAGCATTGCCAAATTAGTCCATAACATTTGAAGTTCACTATTCTTTTATGTTAGCATAATTATTTTTGAAAAGAGTGAGTGATGTAAATTAAACAGATATTTCTGCATATTGAATAATGTTTGCCTTTGCCAATAAGTGCCATTTCAATAATAATATTCATTTGACAAATGAGTGCCAGTTAAATTTCTTATAGGCATAGTTCAGAGAAATGAAATTCTGCTGTAACATTTTATTTCTTTTTCATGGTATTTGCATAACCTAAGTAAAAAAATCTCCACATGAGTGGATTAGTACAGAAGAAGATTAAATTAAATTATTTGTCAGAATGATTGATGTAAACTTCTATGGTGTTTATTATTTCAGGAAGTGAATCTAGAGCTGAGAAAGTATGATGAGTTAGATTCATTGATTAGAGGGATGCTCTACATTGAGACGAACAACCCAAAAGAGTGCTATTTTTGGTCTAATCCCACAGAAGATGATCATTGTGAAAAATGTCTGTTTGATTTCAGCAAACCATACCCATTTTTGGTGAGTACAAATCCATCTCTTCCTGTTTTGGTTTATTTACAAAGATAGGTTTCTTGCTCTCATTTATAACTTTTCCCAACCAAGGATCTAAATTGATTATCTGAACCTTATAAAAGTTCAGTGTTTAGTGTTAGATAGCAACAATTACAGCATTCTTCATAGTTGACTTATGCATTGAAGATGAATCATTATCAGTCATCAGTTATTTTTTCATTAGGATATAAATTCTATATCTAAGAAAATTTCTGACTTCATTATTCAATCCTTTTATTTAGAGTTGCACAAAATAAGACTTTGTGTCTATTATTTGTATGCACCATCATGTTTGTGACTACAATCATTTGTTATTTTTTACTCTATTCATCTCAATTTCAACTGTAGTAACTATATCTGTTGCACTTCATTAGTCATTGTGTGATTTTAAAACAGTGGCCAAAGCTATACAATATCACTTTTAGGCTGTCAAATTAAGATGTTAATATAACTTATTATATAAAGCAATATTCAGGCATTATTGTCACAGCAGTTGCTCAGATTTAGCTAAATGAATACAGCTTAAAATGCCAGTGATTCTATTCCTAACTATGAGCTTGATAAACCCAGAGTATTCTGAATTGGCATTTGGAATTTTATTTCATAAAAACTTGTCCTTTTTTATGATTTTGCCTAAATTACACTTTGCCCATTATATGGGGTGCTTTACTCAAGATATGACCAAGAGATTATTTTGTGAGATTGAGCAATTATTAATGTGATCAATGTATTTTTACTCATTTTTTGAGTTTAAATTATATAATGAAGGAAGTGAAATTCAACGAATGTTAGCAATACAAGTATCAATATAAAAATTCTCTCATAGATTTCAGATTCTACTTCATCATGACTTTCTTCTCAATCTTAGATTTAGAATGGAGAGATCATAAAATAACTGGCAGTTGTAGCTCTAGATAAAATTGATCACATCACCTGGAATTTGGTCTGCTCTAATTTTAGTTACTTATCCTTTCATTCAGTCAACAAATATTACGAATCCAAAGAATCCTAATGATCACTGCTTGATTATAGATTTTTACAACCTCAATGAATATATATGTGATTATTAGAGATTATCCACAATCCGTTATTTTTATTGTGTATAAAATTCTTCATTTTTATGACCATATCCACTTTTCTATAAATAGCAGATGAAAGTAACCTGTAGGTATGAAAACTTTGTAAAAGAACTATTCATCAGTTGAATTTTGTCTACGTTGATGATTTCTTTTTAGATCTGTAAATTGTTTTGCTATTAGTTGATAAGAGATTCTTTCACTTCATTAACTGTTTCAGTCAAATATTCACTCCATTTGCAGAGTTTTCAATCCAAATTCTGTTTTCAAATCTTATTACTTTCTTTCTTAATTTTTGTTTCAGGGAAGTTTTTTCGAAGTATTAAAAGTTATTTTTGCTACACTTGGTCCACTCCACTCATTAAATATTATAATTTGGCTGATATGCAGAATTAAAAGATTTAATTTTTGATAAAATAGAATGTTTTTAACTTACTTTAAAGTTGGTTTTGTAATACTTATATCCACTGAAATGGTAGCATGATGATTTATGTTTGATGGCATAGGTATATTTTTGAAGAAGTAGAGGATTTTGCTGTAAATGCCTCTTTTCCTTGATCATGCTTTTCTCACAAAGATTTTCTTATTTCACTATTAGTCTCTATTTTCAATCTTCTATTTGTGCATTCAGTCAATTTTTTGTCAAATAATCTAAAACACTGTGGATTGCCAATAAATTCATTACTGTGACAACAATATTGGATTTGGTAAATCATGGTATCATCCTTTTATTATTTTGTACAATTTTACTTTGCATTTGTAATAAGAGTAAAAATATCTTTTGCAGATTGTCAATATTGGATCAGGAGTTAGTATATTAGCTGTTTATGGTCCAAAGTCCTACAAAAGAATATCGGGGACAAGGTAAATTTAGAAAATACTTCCATCTCTTGCTTTTCTTAATTTCCACCTTTCCTCTGTTTTAGGCTCAATTATTTATCTTTAACTCTTCATATTTTATCATTTTCTCAAATTCTTATAAGTGTCAATTAAAACATTGTCATTATCTTAGAATTCTTTGTTTAATCATAACTTTGACTGAACTGTTATTAAAATCTGTTAGATGTAGATAATGCTAGCTGCAGATTGTTTTTTTATACTAATTTTAAGTGTGTGTCACTTTATTTATATTGAATTGCATTGCTACAGTGAATTTAATAAGGTTAAATAACTTGCTTTGTTCAACAAAGCACTGTCTCTGGAATAGATATATATCACTGGATTCGGGTAATGTTGGACAAGTAGCAGAAGAAGCATTATGTGTGTAGTATAAATATGGCCTGAAAAGTAGTTTAAATTCAGATACCATTAAAACATTGTCAAGCTGCCACCTGGAAATGAATAGCCTTGCATGTCTTGCTGTAATAATAATAATAATACTTTTATTGTCCAATGACATGAAAGGATACATGTATAGGAGTCATCAGAGAGAATTGCCAAAAAATTTATAATACTAATAGTAATAAAATTAAAGAAATGAATGTTATGATAATAAAGAAATAAATAAATGCTATATACAAGGAACTATGAAGTAAATACACAATATATATAAATACGCTACATAGGAATACAAAAGTAAATATACCAAATAAGTAAATATCTAAAAATAGTACAAAACATTAAAAATACCAGTATACAAAAGAAGATTGGTCAGTTAAAAAATTTGTCTACATTACAAGGACAATTTTCTAGAAGTGAATTGTGAACAGCTCTTTTGAAGGCCTTGGGTGAGGCAATACTTTTAATTGTAGCTCATCTTCAAAGAGAAAACATGGTTCTGTAAGTGGTATCTAAGAAGAAAACACCCAACTTCGATGATACCCCTGCTTAAAACATCTGCCAACCTTTGGATTGTGAAATTTAATTATTTTTAAAAAATGCAAGAGACCCAGCTAGAGATGCTGCATATAAATGTACAAGGAGACCTAGACAACAAGTTGCAATGTTACAAAGTAGAAAGTGCAAAAATTCAAGGATCTGTAAAAGGACTGAAGGAAGAGAAACTTAACTAAATTTATTTTAGTAAGTTATGGTGGTATTAATGCAGTTGCTCATACTCGAAGTATCTTTATACTGTTGACAGGTATAAAAAGTTTCAGGAATAAAGAGCGAACATAGGGCACAAGTAGCTGAAAGAGGATCAGTCTCAGGTCAGTATGAGGTTTTACTCTGCAAGATAAGATCTACAAAAAACAAGATATTAAGAGAGAAGTTTCAAGATTTCAGTGAAACACCAAAGAGGAAAAGCTATTAGGCTCATGCAGAAGGGGTGGGGAAAGGGAGATCTCCAGGAAATGATGAAACAAAATGTATCATCTAGGAAGAATGACTAATGAGTGTTGAGTAACTTAGAAAAGGATGTCTTGAATAAAATTTTTCTGCATGAAATTCGCCTCGACAGCATAGACTACAACAATGGACTTTAGATCAGAGAATATTGTGAGATATTTTTCAATGAATAAACCCTCCAGAATTACCGTTATATAATTGCTATAGCTTCCAAATAATTGTTCAATTTGATGTCAGAAATATTGCTGAAAACCTGTAATTATAACACAGTATTTAGGTATTCCCATGTCAAATATTGATTTTTCTCCAAATTTAGTGTTTTTTGCATAAAATTAGGTACTTTTGTACTAAATATCCTAGTATCAAAACCTTAAAATGGAATGCATTGAATATTATCTGGCCTCCAGATAGCAAATTGGGAAAATTTTTCTAATTAATGACCTGAAATTTTATTTCTTTTGTTGCGTTCATTGATGATTTATGAAAATGGCAACTAAATTTACTGAGAGCCAGCTGGAGATATCCTAACTTAAAGAGGATTCAAAGAAGATATTAGGTTAATGGACCATATCCAAGTTGTTAAGGAAGTAACCAGAACAGTGAATTAACATCAAATTTCCCCTTGTGTGTTTCATTGACCTTAAAGAAGCTTTATTATTATTGCTGAAAGTGTTGGGGAAAGAAACTTCAGGTGATAACTTATTTAATATAATTGAAAAATCTACAGACAATAACCTCAATGATGGAATCACAAGAGCCATTTAGCTGATGATATAATGCTCTTTTGAAATTGTTATGGTAGTGTGTGCTTAATAATTGAAGATTTAGAAATGGTAAGTTTAAAATTTGTGCGTTAAGTTTATTAACTCATAAACAACTGCATTTCCTTCAAATCTCAGTAATCTCTCGATTAATTCTTGTGGAAACTACCAAGTAATTTCATATTTACTTCATTATGGCAGTCCGCCAAGTTAAGGTAGATTATATGGATTACATTCATCAGTATAGTTGCTACTATCTGTCTGATTTCTTCAGTTTAGGTGGAGGCACATTCCTAGGTCTTTGCTGTCTGCTCACTGGATGCAATTCTTTTGAAGAGGCTATCAGTCTAGCTGCTGGGGGTGACAACACCAGAGTGGACAAATTAGTCAAAGACATCTATGGTGGTGACTACGAACGTTTTGGTCTTCCAGGAGATCTTGTGGCCAGCAGGTGAGACTGTTTCTTTTTTGTTTTTAAACTACAGTAAAACCCGTATAAGATGCTATCATGCTTAATATGTGATTTTCTTCTGATCCTTTTCACACAAAGCACATGGTAAAATTACTGCTTAGTATTGTTTTACTCTAGAGTGATAAATGACCAAAATAAAGTAACCAAGGGGCTCTCATTGTGCAAAAAAAGACCATTATCCAAAAATATTATGTAAAATAAAATTGCAGAATGCGGTGATAATGCCATTCTGCTGATTTTCTTGGTCCCTTGAAAATGATCTTAACTGGGATTTACTGTATTTATTAATGTAGATATTTGGATACTCAAACTAAATAAAAAAGCTTATATTTTCAGTATTAAAATTGGGATGTAACTATCATCCTTTGGTATTATTCTAAAAAATTGCTCAAGTTGTTATCCTCTTTAGAATGTTACATAATTGTAGGATCTCCCATCAGGAGCCGAGTTTTTATTTAGATGCATTTGTTTGTCATAAAATAATAATAATAATAACTTAAATAAAATTCATTGCATTGCTGGAGCTCAATATAGGCTTGTCAGGGTTAATGTGCATCCTTGAGATTTTCATACTTTGTATCTTGTCATAATAATAGATATTTACTTATATATTTTATTGATAAAAGTCATTTAATGTTACAGTTATCAGTTATTAGTTTCTCTTCTAATTGTTGAATGTTTTTCTAGGAAGTGTAGATCATTTGATAGCTCATAATAATGTTGTTACTAAAACATTTCTATTCTCCATGCTGATTACAGTATGTTAGGGTGTGATATCTAAACTAAAACATATTCTAAAACATTATTTCATTTTGGAGAGTAGTAATAAATGTGAAATTTATTTATTTGACATGTCTGCATATATATTAGATAGCCTTTCTTTTGGTGATCAAAACATCAGAAGCTCTGCATTCCACCTTTTCCACTGACCAAAGGTCTTGCATGTTTTGATATCAATAATTGTATTAAAGTTTCCTTGGCGTCCACAGTTTTGGTCATATGAATTCCAAAGAGAAGCGAGCATCCGTTTCGAAGGAGGATCTGGCTAAAGCAACCCTCGTCACAATCACCAACAACATTGGCTCCATTGCCAGGATGTGTGCACTCAATGAAAAGATCGAAAGGGTGTGTACTCCATTCAATATCCAATAATAGTGCATGTTTACATTGTATAATGCCTCCTTTTCAATTTAAAGACATTGAATTCATTGTTATAAAATATGGTCATCGAAAGCTTTGAAAGGATTTGTTAAATGTCATGGTGGAAGATGAACTGTTGCCAGTTTATCATTTGAAGTTTCAGGAAGATGTCACTTGTGGTGGATATTCTGTATTTTGGTACATTAAGTCAGGATATCTCTTGTTGAGTTATAAATTTGATTTATGTTCAAATACCTCATGTATGCACCTAACAATATGCATGATAGCTAATTAAAATAAGTAAGAACAAGTAAAGAGTTGGAAAGAATTTAATTCATGATTTATTTTAGTTCATTCAAATAACAATGTATTTAACCAATATTTATTTTCATTGAGGGTTTATGTATCCATTAATGTGCTGAAACTCAATTTGCATGAGCAAAAATTATGCATGCCATCATTATAATGTACATAATGTCCAACATATCATAAATGATAAATGAGTGGTCTCTTCTATTACTTCTGTTGAAGATCTATTTAGGAGTTGTTCTTAGCAGCATTCTTTTTCTAGCATGTTTACTCATATAGATAATCATTTTTTAGTATAAACAGCATAGATTTTCTACAAAATAATGTGTCAAAAGGTTCGCCCAAACTTTTATGTTTAAAGCCAGGTTTTGTGCAAGTTTTTAATAGTTTGAGTATTACAGAAGGCATTAGTGGTGCAGAAAATGAATTGTGAACTCCTTTTCGGTTGTTTACTATACTGCATGAGACTGTTTAGCCATTATGTGTTATGAATAAAACACTAAAAATAAGATAAAACTACTTTCCTTTTGCATTTTCTGGTATTTTATATACATTTATTTATATATACAAGATAATGTCTGTAAAATTGGGTGGGTGTTATATGCTCATGCTTCTTTTATGCCAGAAAATGTGTTACATTAGGTCTAAAATAAGTAACTGAATTGAACTGAATAAGGAGTTGGCAAGACTTTACTAGCAACATCTTATCCTGATTTTTATTTATGGCATGTGATCAAATAGGGAATAAAAGTGTCTATATCTTTAATGTTTGCATGATAGATGTATTGAAACAATCTTTGCTAACAATCTGATTAATCTTACACATTTTCATTACTAACTAATCCAGTCCTTAGTGAGAGGCTATTACTGCTTATTTCTAGTTATTTTCTGTTAAACTTTGATTTTAATTGGATTACAGGTGGTGTTTGTTGGGAACTTCCTGAGAGTGAATCCAATATCCATGAAATTATTGGCACACGCAATGGACTATTGGTCTAAGGGGACTCTGAAAGCTCTCTTCCTCGAGCATGAAGTGAGTATTTTATTGAAATTTGTACAAAATTGATCTAAATTGTTATTCTGTGATCTCCATAACGTCATTCAATTATATGTTGAAAATCAAACACTTAACAATAATCTTTGAAAAAATTTGTATATACAGCGTTCAAAATAGTAATGTAACCCTTTTTATATGTTACTTATAATTTCTAATATTTATTAATTCCATGAAAATGACATTCAAATCATTCCGTAGTAGTAACTATCGTAATTAATCTTATTAATATTCTCGCTGATGATTATCTGAGGGATGTGGTGGACTAACATGAAGGCTATTATAACAACAGTTCTATAAGAATAATGCATTGGTAACCATTGTGGATAATTATTCAAACCAACTTAACCAGCCAATAATTCAAACCAATATTTTGAGAATTTATTTATTTTTATTAATTTATTAAGGTGAGATTGAGACTGAAAAGTCTCTTCTTTCATCTAACCTTTCGTCAATGTTATTACATACATAATAAGTTTTGTGTAGGTGAATAGAAATTGACTAGAAATTACTGACTCAGTTAATAATTTAATCAATGTAGTGCATTCTCCATTGGATATGTACAGTTTGGTGTTAGGGACTGATAAAGAAAACTCACTCGGTGTGACTAAAGTCAAGAGGATGGGACAAAAATTTTCTGATAGAACATCTTAAAAGAAAAAGAGAACCACAATTTTTTACCTTGGAAATTTAAAATTAACCATAAATGCTATCATTTTGTCAAATAATGTGATAAATAGGCTATGGTAGAAATGTTCTGAATAAATTCATAAATAATTAATAACATGCAAGATATCTCCTTAAAATGAAATAGTTCCTTTTTTGAAATAAGTTTTTGAATTATTTCAGCCTTGCAATCACATTTATTTGGTTTCATAGTTATTCATCATCAGATACACCAACAGAAAATATTAAAACATTGGATAAAATAAGGAAGTATTATCAAGTACTATTTCTCAGAAAGTATGATTTCTTTCCCAAAAGAAATGTTCTATCTTTTAATCTAGCTTAGGAGTGATGATAATTCATCATGTAGTATTTATAATTTTATGTTAAACCTTTCTACCATGGGCTATACCTCACATTTATGACAAAAGAATTGAGTTTTCATGATTATTTTAAAATTTCTTGGATCAAAAATTGGTTTCTCTGTTTCTTCCAAGACACTATTTTGTAATTTTCTGTCCCATTATCTGACTTAAGTCACACCAAGTTAGGTTTCTTTGTGAGCAATGATAACTGTAACTTGTGACTAAAACAGAATTGTGGAAAAATGAGTTGCTATGATGTTGTTACAATAAAATATCGATTTAATTTCAGGGTTACTTTGGTGCTGTGGGTTGTTTGTTGGAATTTGAAGGCTCTTAGACATCACTAGAAGTAGCACAAGCATTCCTGTGATGGGCATATTGGCAGTTTCTAATACATACATGTATGTCTTTGTATGTATGTATACATATACATGTTTATTTAGATATTATCGTGATGCATTTCTGAAGCATGGGAGAGGTAATATTTTAAATTATTTATCCTGTGTGTGTTCACTTAAAATACCTAAAGATTAGGGGGCCACTGAGGTCATCACTGTAAACACTACAGTGTATTGTATTTTTGTAATAGTTCTTATATGGATTTGTTAAACACTACATTTTAAACATAATGAGAAGGTTATGCTAAATTTGGGATAAGTGATCATATTTAAATGTCATCTTGTGGATAAAAAATAACTCCTTGGCAAAAGTCATATCAAATCTGATGCAGCATGTTGTTAACTCTATTTGCCATTCCATTAAGAGAAAGCTTTGTTTCCTTTCACTGATGCTGGTCCAAGCCCTGAGCTATTATTTGCTGTAGCAATTAACATGCTTAAGAGTTTATTTTGAAATAAATTCCTGAGCAATAGTATTTTTATTATCTCCTATGTTACTGTATGCAGACTGGTGGTTTGAATGATGTTGGTGGTTCATAGTTTAATGAATAATGTGGCATTTATTATTATATTGATAAGATCGGGTTGATAATCCTTAGTGTTGATAATGTGATATGTAAGGAGAAATAAATGTTCCAGGAAGGTATTAATTTGCACTACAGTCATTGCTTGGGGAAAACACAGTGAAAGAGTCACATGGGTCAAGTATTATGGTGTTGATTGTTAATGTCTATTTTGGAAATATTATTCTTTAAGAGTTTTTGTTATGAATTTGTGATGAGTTTATAAGCCTGTTTATATATGCACAGGAATTTATATATACACACACATGTATACATTCTTCTGGCTTTTGTTCATCAAGTGAACTCTGTAATTCAACATGACGTCATCAACAAAATTCTGTATTTGGTCATACATTTTTATTTGAGGGATATTTTAACCTATGAGACACTGAAAACGTGCAAGCTTCAGTTTGCTTAAAATTGAACTATAAAAAATAAAAAGAAAACAAAAATGTATAATTGTTATGTTCAGTAATGTCCATATACTTTGTGAAATGGATGACTGAAATTTAGAATGTTAAAATATAAACTTATTTATTAAGGCTCTTTGTTTTATTTCTTTTACGTTTTCATATCCCTTTTATTTTTCCCAATCAATGAGATGAATTTCCTGCTAATGAATGATGTGCAAATGAAGGCAATGGAGATGAAAAAGAGACTGTTCCTATGTGTTCTATATTAATTGATGTGAATGAGCTGCTTGGGAACCAGATCTCAAGTGTTGCAAAATCATTCAAAGCTGTCTTCTCTCACATGAAAGGGAGCAAATGTTATTCCATCGAAATTTTTATAATTATTCACTCAAAACATAAGGGAAGACAAAACCAGGAACTTGTTGACAACTTATACCATCATTCAGTTATAAAGCACTGAAGGGACATCAAAGAGGATGCTTGAAAGTGTCTCTCAGGAGGTTTTATTTTAATCAATTTATTAATACTACTTAAAGGTAAAGATAATACATATTATGTAGAGCTGGGAAGTTCACTTAACTCACTATCTTTTACAGAAATTTAGATTGCCCTAAGTTTCATCAAGATTACCTGTTAATATCATACAGTGAAAAAAATCCTTTGCAATAAACATTTAAAGGAAAGTTCTGGTATTTAATAGGATAAAATATTAATATATTTGAAATAAATATATATGTGGGCATTTTCATTTCAATGAGTTCATTTAAAAACTGTGGGTTAAATCCAAAATTTGTAACTTCTTTTTGTAGAGAGGAGTATGCCACAAATGGAAAGCAGGAATCCTTTAATCTTATATTTGAATTTAAATGAAAGTCCTCTTTTATGCTATATATCAGTGAAACAAATGAAATGTAGTAGTATATAAATGTAGTTTTTCTAGATTATTTGAACAAGAGTTAAAACTTCATACAAGCAGTACAACAAATACTAGTCTCTCCTCAAAGAATCATTCACAAGAAAGAAAAATATTCTTCTGGATTCAAATTGATTGAATAATTCAGCATTGGCAAGCGTCACCACTTTCCTATTTAGAACTTGCATCTTCATTATTAAATCCAAATCAAATGTTTTATATTGTCAAAATATGTTGCTGCATTTATTTCACAAACTATATAAGAACTTAATGCATTAAAGAAGTAAAGATTTGGCATTTTCTTTAAGAATATTAGGGTGGCCTGAAATTATGAATTAAATTTAGTGTATTCATAAAGTTTTCCGACTTTACTCCCTCTTTTTTGTTAATGATTTTTAGAATTTTTTGCAGTTATATAGAGGCACACATTTGCAACATTCAGATAACTTAATAAAATCTCTTAATATTAATTTTCATAATAACAGTTACTTACTTGTATGTTACCTACCTTTTAGTTGAAAGTACGTTGGCATCTCAACTTATTCAATCTGTCTTAGACAGAATTGTCACATTAAGAATTGAATCTTAATTATCTCAAGGTACAAATCCCGTCTCCTAAACCTATTTTGTGCTTAATTAGTGATAATTGAAGTTTTTGTGTGTACCGAAGTAATATTTCAATTTTTAAATTTTCATGTCTGTTATCCATTGGGAATTTAAAAAATACATGAATATGAGAATGATCAATTGAATAAGCAAACAAGATTTATATACAGTTCAACTCTGAAAACTGCATCAAACTATGTATCTACTAATGCTATCCTACAGTTTGAATGATGCTAATCTGACACAGATTGGTAGAGAGGGTTAAGAAGAAATAGTATAAATCACATGATATCAAAGGTAAGAAAAATAAGAACACAGCTTAATCAAAATACAATTTATACCAAAAGTTTATAAATAAACCTTAGAGACACAAGAGAATGTTATCACTACTTTAGTTTTGGCTCAATACAACACAGAATATCTTTAAAATAAACAGCTATATTGATTTATAATTGGACTTTTTAAACTTTAAAATTATGTTAATTTACAAAAATTAAACAGAAGGAAAATCAGTCAGATTCACTGCTAACAATGTCTTTAATTCTGGAGAATCTCTGCTTGAAATCAGCAGAAGTTCTTTCCTCTCCATTCACTTCTCTTTTTTGCTCATTTCTTCCCCTGCGAGAACGAGTTCCACCTAAAACAACAATATGCAATGAGAAATTATCCCTCCAAGCTCATACAATATCATCATTAAATATTTAAAAACTCATGAATGTTGTATTGACATTATTGCCAGAACAAATCTTACAAGGAGATATCTCCAGGAATTGTGATTTTGCTTCAAGTTTACTGTGATAGAGAATCAAATATAAGTGTTACCAAATTATCTCTAAGGGTTTCTTTTCAATCATAAAAGTTATGAAAGTGTAAAAATACTTCCCAAGGCAGATAAGTATACATGTGATTGTGAGAATGGAGTTAATTATTAACTACGATGATGAAGTGATTCTAAGTATGCTCGACAAACGCTGTGGGTGTAGGTTTCTCAATGAATTTATTTATCTCTACCTTTTAAATTATTATTATTATTTACAATTATTTATCATTTCTAAATGAAAAGCTTGATTTCTTCAATATAGCTTTAATAATGTATTCTTAACATTAATTGGATCCAATTCAGCAAGATTCCATAGTAAGATAACTTGAATATTAATATTTGATTGAATTCTGAATAGTCTGGTGAATTCATACTCAAAATATATTTTTTCTCATATTTGAAGGATAGAAACGGAATGTATGGTTTTATTTTCAAATGAAGTTACGCTGATGGAATAGGTTATTTCTCAAAAGTCTGTCCTAATATTCCATGGCATGTTTAAGATCATAAAAAATTTTAATATCAGCCATGGAAAGAAATACAGTGGATTGGCGTCAAAACCCTGATTACAGTGAAAATGGAATAGCCAAAAATATTGATGAGTACTTAAAATCATTCCTTCACCACTAATACGAATATTACTTAATAAGATTGGTGCTATCTATCAGATACATATTTGTCTAAAAGGAGTCTTAGGTGACATTCATATCTTAGGGAAAAGACAAGAAACAAATAAAATAACAATACCTTCAATAATGTTCCCCATGTCAAGCTCTGCAATCTCACGCTGAGTGTCCAGCTTCTTTCGGAGTTTTTTGCATTTCTCTATGGTTGGCCTCCCTGTTTAAATATACATACATATATAATCAAAAGTTCCATAAATAAAGTAAAAATATTTTGCCATGCATTGATACCTAAGTATATATTAAAAAGATAAATATTTTGCGTAGGTGCTACTGATACCTAGGAGACTCCTTCTACTGAATTAAGCAATATTATATTGGGCAATGCTTGTGGACTAAAAATTCCTGGGGGATGTAATCAAATAGGAAAATATAATCATAGCATTAGAAAACACTTCAGTATTGACACTGTTAAGAAACAATTATATTGATATCAGTAGAATTATAAGAGAATCAAATACTATTTACATTATTATTAATACAACGAAGATGGATCTTGTGAAATTATACAGCAAGCTTCACGAAAATAATTTTTAAAGTTAAACATATGCTTCTTTGCAACAACCACTGAGAAATTCATTTCTATAACTATTGCTTCCCTTCAAAGACTAAGAAATGCAAAATACTTATAGGATGCTTCAATGGTGACCTGACCATCATTGACATGTCATAATGTATTTTAGCCCATGTCATGTGTGGGCTAAGTCAAATCATTACAAGATAACATGCATTCCCAAATCAATTAGAAAAATTTATAGTTAAAATAGAATTAAGAGCGTTACTATAAAAATGCTCAAAGTATTTAAATATTCTTAAACAGAGTAAAACAGCTTTCAATCGAATAAATTCATCAACAATTTTAATACATGAAAATATTCTAATGTTGACGAATTGACATGAGATGGATCTTAAATATAATCCTCCAGGGAGGGTAAGCATCAAAATCAATTAAATTTATTTCTTGTGTTCTAATCATTTGTAACCCAGTTCAGATTTATATTAAATAAATAGCCACTTTCATTCTGCATACTTTGATAAAGCAAAGTAAGCAGAATACTTATATAGGGATGAATTACGATGATTAAATAACTTTCTATAGCCCTCTCTTTCTTGTTTAAAATATTATTTTGATGGCCAATTAACATAATTTAAATAAACAAATGGAATAATGAAAGATAAAAAAATTGATAGCCCCAAACTGTAATACCATATTTAATTCTACTTCCAATGTAGGTGTAGTACACCATAGGAGAAATTACCTTATTTTTAATATAGAATTTATATGTCTATTTTCCTTAATAATATATAACGACTAGCAGCAAAATGACTGTTTTAATCTTTAATACATTTCCAAACTTAAGCAACTGTGACAATGAATTGCAAGGACTCTTAATTCTAGCAAATTTTTCATTATATCATCTGTAAATTTTACTACGGTACTGCTCCTATATGGTCTGCTGTTACAGAGACATGAATTTATAAGGTGATAGATATCTAATGCTCAAAACATTCTCCATTTGAAAGAGATTATTGCGTTTTAAATAAAATTGACAAGAACAATGTTCTTACCTTCGAGTCCTTTCTCTTCAAGGAGGTCCTGCAATTTTCTCACTTTAGCACTTGTGCTCTTACATCCACTAAAGAAGTTGTTATAATTCTGGATTCGGACACCAAGCATTAAAACAAACTTCTTCATTCTCAACAACTTTTTTTCTCCAGCAGTTGGCTGAAAGATTATTTCCAGTGAATAATAAATATAATCAGTCAGTCATGACACATACATCCAGCAGTTTAATTAAGTTATTGATACAATAAATTAATACTTACTCTTTTGTTGTCAGAAGTTGATTTCTGTTTCGATGGCTTTGAATCAGAATCTTCTGCTTCATCTGACGATGCATCACTGGAAGGAGATTTACTCCTTTTGCTTTTCTTTCCTTTACTACTTTTGTCAGATTTCTTCTTCAAAGGTTTTGAATCAGAATCTTCTTCATCTGAAGAAGCATCACTATCATTTGATTTACTCTTTCCTTTTGTACTTTTGTCAGAATCTTTTTTCAGTGGTTTTGAATCAGAATCTTCATCTGATGATGCATCGCTATCGTGAGATTTACTTTTTTCTTTTGCACTTTTATCAGAATCCTTTTTCAGTGGTTTTGAATCAGAATCTTCCTCATCTGATGATACATCACTGTCATGGGTTCTTTTCTTCCCTTTGCTACTTTTGTCAGAATTCTTTTTTGGCGGTTTTGAATCAAACTCTTCATCTGAGGATGCATCACTATCATTTGATTTACTCTTTCCTTTTGTACTTTTGTCAGCATCTACTTTCAGTGGTTTTGAATCAGAATCTTCATCTGATGATGCATCACTGTCATGGGTTCTTTTCTTCCCTCTGCTACTTTTATCAGAATTCTTTTTCAGTGGTTTTGAATCAGAATCTTCTTCATCTGACGATACATTGTTGTCAGGAGTTGTTTTCTTTGTTTTACTATTCTTATCTGACTTCTTTTTCAATGGCTTAGAATCAGAATCTTCATCTGAAGAGGCATCACTATCGTTTGATTTACTCTTTCCTTTTGTACTTTTATCAGATTTCTTTTTCGATGGCTTTGAATCAGAATCTTCATCTGAAGATACATCACTGACAGGAGGTTTTGCCTTCGCTTTGCTATTTTTATCTGATTTCTTTTTCGATTGCTTGGAATCAGAATCTTCTCCATCTGAGGAAGCAGCACGATGTGTTCTTTTCATCCCTTTGCTACTTTTATCAGAATCCTTTTTCAGTGGTTTTGAATCAGAATCTTCATCTGAAGAAGCATCACTGTCATTTGATTTACTCTTTCCTTTTGCACTTTTATCAGATTTCTTTTTCGATGGCTCAAAATCAGAATCTTCATCTGAAGATGCATCACTATCAGGAGTTTTTTTCTTCCCTTTTTTACTTTTATTTGATTTATTTTTCAATGGCTCAAAATCTGAATCATCGGCTTCATCTGAAGATGCATCGCTAGAAGAGGATTTACTCCTTTTGTTTTTCTTCACTTTACTTCCTTTATCAGATTTCTTTTTCAATGGCTCAAAATCAGAATCATCTGAAGATGCATCACTGGATTTACTTCTTTTGCCTTTCTTTCCTCTGCTTCTTTTATCACTGAGGGACTTCTTCTCAGCCTTAGATTTAAGACTTTCTATTTTCTGCTTCTTTACAGGGTTGGTCTTTTTATTAACTTTTCTTTTTGTACTTATTTCCTCATCCTGTTCTGAATCACTGGAATCTTTCTCTTTCTTATTTCCTTTCTTTCCAGAATTGCTTAAGGATGCCTTTTTGTTGCCCTTTCTTTTGGTCACTTCTTCTTCTTCCTCACTAGATGAGGAGTCATAATCATCCCTTTTAGCAACTTTTTTGTTCTTTGATTTGCACAAATCATCATCTTCAACGCTCTTCTTTTTTCCCAAAGTATCTTTTTCTCTTCCTTCAACTACTTTCTTCTTGTTTTCCATAATCTCATTTTCGCTGCTTTCAGATTCACACGATTCACTTTCATTCTTTCTTTTCCTTTTTCTTCCAATAGAACTTGGCTTTTTGGTGTCAGCCGACGACTGTCCTTTCCTATTTCCGTGTGCAGTGATTTTTAACGGCTGCTCATCACTTGAGTCACTGGGGGATTCTTCTCTGCTTTTATTCTTTGCATCTTTATTAGAAACATTTCCATCGCTGTTTTTCCCCTCACTGTCTTCACTTTCACTAGACGAATATGCACTTTTCTTCGGACTTTTTTCCACCTTTTTATCACGTTTTCCACTACTACCGCAACTTTTTTCTTCCTTATCGTGCTCCACGCTTTCTGCTTCCGAGCTACTGGCTTCAGTTTTGCTCAAGGATTCTTCCGACTCTTCAAATAAAGTCTTCATTATAAGACTCTCACTAGGATTGACTGAGTCTGATTTTCTCACTGAGCTTTCCAAGCTCTCATCTTTTGCTTTCTTCTTAGTTGTAGGCGATTCTTCTGGAGAAACTGGCCTATTCAATTTCTTATTTTCAACGAAGTTATCATCCGAACTTTTCTTTTCCAGTGATTCCTCTTGCTTTTCCATTCCTGAATCTAACCCATTTGTCCCGTTTACATGGATCTTTCTTCTCTTCTTAACGTTAGAATTTCTGTCGTCTTGAACACTCCCTTCGGCTGAGCCTTCATCTGAATCCTCGCTTCCACTTTGTAATCGTTTCCTATTCATTGGAGAGTTATTTCTTAGAAAACTGTGCGCAGAAAGTATCCTCACGGTTAGAGATGACCGATTCTCTTTGAAGGTATGACAAAACCTTCGTTTCTTATTTAGAGGATAGAAAAACCTTTCTTAGTTCTATAACATTAAACTCCTCTAACACAGGTATAGAATGCGAAACAAGTTATCACACTTCCTTACTGGTAAATCTTGTTATTATAAACATAGTAGAACTTCGCGCGAAAAGCAATCTTCATGGGAATTACTACGCGATACGCGCGTTACCCGCGATTCGTTCTCTTACCAACATGAAGAAGTTTAGCATTCTAAAGAGAGTAATCATGGACGAAGGGGAAGAAGCATTCCTTCTTCCTCCATGGAGTAATCAGATAGAATTAAAACAAGATTCCTTTATTTTGATCGTTTAGTAAAACACTTGTTTCTGTAGCGGATAGAGTACCCTTTCTTTGAAAAATTTCTGCGATTTGTTCCGATACAGAAAGCGGAGGGATTAATTCTTACCCTGCTGCTACAAACCAAGTATCGAGAATTTCTACCGTTGATGATGAAGGAATAGATATTTATTTATACTTTTTAGGGATAATGACAACACATAATTTTTACAATTCACAAGGGAGTTTCATTTTCGACCTGTGGTAAAAGCAGCATAACAAAATAAAATGTAGTTCCATTACTATAAGTGATAAATACTGAATAATTTTCTGTATATCAATTGCTTCTAATTTTACTTAATTGTTTTACTTTAATTTTACTTATATTGGATCTAGCCAGGAATCTTGGTTTTTTTCATGGTAGTATGAACTTCCTATCAAAAAGCCAACGTAATTTAAGATTTTGCTTGATTTTAGCCAGTTGTATCTTAAATTATGCGCTTACTTTAGGTTTTTTTATCGCACTCTTTTAATGCACCTAGTTGTCAATTCAGAGAATTAAAGAATTAATGGTAATTTTTTCTCTATGAATTAGATTCACAACAAAAATATTTGGAAATCGGCAGGTTGGATAACGTGTGATGTGTATACTAAAGATGCCGAAGTTAAACTAACACGCTTATGTTGTGGACGTTGTTGTTTTGATGGTGTTGTGATTGTCCAGAAATTTTTAAGGTAGGAATTTGATCTTGATAGTGGATTAGGTTGAAGAGAAATCTGGGAATTTTAATTTCCTTTCTTCGAATTAAAATTTTAGGGAACGATGGCGAAAAGAAAACACGATGAGGAACTTGATACATGGGTTGAAAATAAAACAGCGAAATTGGGGATAAAACTGAATTCCCTAGATTCTGACGAAGAAGACGATGGGAACGAAAGGAATTATGACATTCTTCCGGAAGATGAAATTGAAGGTAAAATCTCATTAAATCACCATGAACCAATGCTCGCCAGTTAACTTCTAGTCGATTGTATAAACACTTGTTTCGTATATGTATTGTAGTCTTTGTACGTCTTAAAATTAGGCCAAGAAGAGTCAACGGCCGACTTTGACGGAAACGTGCGAATAACACCGTTTAACATGAAAGAGGAAATGGAAGAAGGACATTTCGACACAGATGGAAATTATCACTGGAAGAAAGAAGCTAAACTTATCAGAGACAATTGGCTTGATAATATTGATTGGGTTAAGGTAAAAATTTTGCTAATAGAAGTTACGTCAGTTTTCAAGTTTTAATTGTATGATGTTTTTTCTAGGGTGAACCGAATTGAGTAATCAAACATAAGTGAAACTAAGGTACCTTTTTTATCGTATTTATGATTAAGTATCATCATAATATCTTCCAGGTTAAACAGAATCTAGGGGAGGATGAGAAGATGCGAGAATCGGAAGGAGACGATAGCAGCAGCATACCATTTGATCACATAACTGCTTACAAAAAGATTATAGAGTATATGAAGCCTGGAGAAACTGTGGCTCAGTCCCTCAGGAGGCTAGGTAAACACTTTCAATGCATAATTTCGGACCTTTTCATCTTTGAACAAATTCCGTTTGTACTTTATTCTTGAAATACTGCAAAATTTGCCAATGAATATCAACGAAAATTTCATGTATAACATACTGTAAAACCTGGTTGAAAGACTCCTACTTAAGACATTATCTTGCCTCATGTGTGATTTTATTTTGGTCTCTTTCCTCTAAAAGTCATGGTAAAAACACAGTCTGACACAGATGTCTCGCAATATGGTCATAAGATGGATTGAGACCTGAAAAATAGGTAGAAAGAGCTGTTAAAATGTTCATAGGTGTGAGTAGCTCATTACTATTTGCTTTGCGTGTTTGTTCTAGACAAGACAGGTTTCTGCTAAATCTAAGCTCTGCTTAATTAAGTTTTTAATTAAGCCAGGTTTTACTGTACTATAAATCTGTCACTATACACTGGATATCCAGGCATCCCGCATGTGATAAATATATACAACACATAACTATACCTTGTACTATAACTTGTATCTACCTATGAAGTATATATGGTACATTTTTCATTTTCTAAAACTTACACTAGACATTTACTGTTATTTTATTTACCATCAATTAAAGAATATGATATGTAGTACACTAAACTATCAGGACAACAAGATATATAGTTACTTGAAAGATGAAAATTATTCATTCATTATTAATTACATAGTTATTCAAAGTGTGGAAGATATTTTGGAAAGAATTAATCATTCATGCATTGTCTTGAATTATACAAAGATGAATGCAATCTGCACAGCAGCTTAAAATACCACGGTAGTCTATGACCAGCGGACTTAATAAATCAATTTTTTAATGGATAATAGGAGCAAAGGTGAAATCCAGATCTGCCTCACAGAGATGGTGTAAGCGAGGGAAAAACAAGGAAGAGGCTGGAGAGTCATCTGGAGAAGCAGAGAGACAGAAAATGCTGCAACTCACTGAGCTTGCTGATGAACTACTCACTGAAACTGGAAATATGGACATATATCAAGAAAGTTTTGAATTTATTTCAGACAAGGTATGCATAAGAATATATTTAAATTCTTATTATTGAAATTTATGTATGTCCCTAATTCATTGATTTGGTGAGCAGAATGGTGTTGTGTCTTCAATAGATATTTTAATTAAAAAATTTAATTAAAATCTTATTAATTAGCAAGAAAACTTTTGTACTTTTTCCACAAATTAAAGTACAAAGAAAAAGAAAAAGTAACAAAAAGAGTAAAGAAAAAGTACAAAAGTTTTCTTGCTAATTATGGAATATTTCCACAAGACAACGCCTGAAACTGTGAGTTTTAAAATCTTATTGTTAGTTTTAAATAGAATAAAAAAAAGTACATTAGGATTTGATACATAGGTATAGATATCGATTCTGAATGATGATACGGGAAGTATTAAAGAATTGTCTACAATTTGAGAATATAATTTTTGCACATTATCTTCTTTCATAGTTCCCTGGATATGATTTCAGGTTCTGCAATATCCATCTCGTCTTTTCCTCTTTCTATTTAAAAATATTTGCCTTTCCGAATCCATTTTAACATGGAATCATCCTCCCTTTCAATTCAAATCAATTTGTTTTGTTCCACTTTAGACAACTTATAACAAATACAAAGAAAAATATATAATTAGTGACAAATCCGAAGAAATATTCAAGGGCAGTAATTGTCGTGCATACTGATGTAACTTGTTTCATGGATCGACCAAAATATCCTAGTGTTTTTTATATTTATCAAGTAAATTTTAAATGTATACAGTATAGTCTTTATACTCAATATCTGGAAACCTTGCATCGTTTTCCCCTGGCTTGCTTCTCAAGATTTGGAGATAGTATTTGTAGACATGGAGTAGACATTCTCATCTTCATGGAGTAGACATTTTCACCGGTCAGTCTTGACCTATAGTCTGTTTCCTGCTCATAAATAACTGTTTACATGTACATCTGAAATTACATAGAAATAGCATGGCAAACTTTTTAACCATAGAGGATTTTTGTTCTAAATGAAAATAAAGGAAAAGAAAGAAATTTCAAGCTGAAAATGTGATGGGCCATACAAGAGGGTCAACAGTTTGACACCCCTGTAGCAGTACACTTTACCCAATATAAAAATATATGAAAGGAGGGGATCCTGTGTTGCTGGATATACATTTTTGTATGTATTAGAGTGATGATCTAAGCTGAAAGAATATTATTTAATGTTTTTTCTTCCCTAACCCAGCTACTGAAAGTTCAACCTCAATTTATGGCATCTGTGTCTAATGAATACAAGTGGTTCTTTGCTTGTCATGATCTCAAAGACTTAAATAATTCTGTCATAAATAAACATTAAAACTATAATTTATATACATATGAGGCTTATTTGTCTGTGTTAAAAAAGTAACTGATGAAATAATTCGAACAACTAGCAAGTGGACCTATTCCATGCCCATGTGGTAGAAATTTTTACCAGCACATATTCTTTTTTATGGAAGTGTTTGCTTAAAAAGAAAAATAATAATTTTCACTTATTGTCAGTGTGAGGGTTGTGTTGTCCCACAGGCATTCTTTGTTAGATTGAGCTGGCCAAACATTTGAAAAAGCTGACTCTTGATTATGAAGTTTAATTATTGAGAAAAATCTCTTTGTAGACCACATTTTTAGCGTTACCTCTGTAGTGTTAATTTAAGTTTTTGTTCGTCAGTTCCTAAGGCTTTTACTTCAGCATGCTGGAAGGACTTTGTTTTTGAAAATACAATATAAAAGTTGTTGCTTTGGACCCATTGGCTTGTGTTGATAGTACTGCAAAGGCCAGTCTCACTGCCAAACTGTTTTCTTCATAATGCAAAGGAAGGCTGGTGCTAGAATAACTCCTGAAATACATATTCTATTACCTTTGAAAGATCTCAGTCAGAGACTTTCAACGTCATTTGCTTGATGACAATTCTAGTTGCAAAGCTCTAATTCTAGCCATTGCAAATATCTCTTGTTGAGTCATGGTTATTTGGCAACATTACTGCTGCACAAACTTTGAATTTAAGGCTATGAGAAGGCATACCTCCAGGTCTTGGTAACTCCAATAGATAGTTTTCTGTCTCATTGTCATTTGCACTGAGTAGAATCTATGCTGGTACAGAATTGCAGTTCAAATTGAATTCTTTGAAGGACATTTTCATTATTTTCAATCACACATCATTGTTAAACGTATGAAAGTAAAAAATCATTTCTTTAAAAGAATATCGGTTAAGTCTTAAGAACAGTTGTAATTTGGTGGTTTTATTTTTAAATTTTTGTGATAACAATCATTACTTTCAAAATGTAAGTAAATAAGATATCTAAATCTAATTTCAAGTGGCTTTAAGTTCCCAAAGTTTACCATCTATGCACAGAAAATGAAATCTCTGTACCAAAGACAAAACAAGTGACACAATAACTGCAATATATAACTATTATGTATTTAACAGCAGAAGTGTGAGAGTTTTGAGGATTTTAGATCCTGAGTTCAAGGCCAGCATACACATATGAATGATGAAACTAAAGTGGTCATTAGTGCAATTGGTTGTGAGTTGTAAGTTGAGAACCATCTGTAATCCGATGTACATAATTTTTTAGGTCCATGTGTATTTGATTTCCCGAGTCACTTTTTACTCCTTGAACATTATCTAATGATTTATGAGAAATGTTTGATGTTGTAGATTGCCAAGGCAAATAAACCAGTAGTCGCTGAGGAACCTCTGGACATGTATGCAGAAGACTTTGATGAGAAAGAAAAAGCAAGATTAGCAGATCCTTCCAACAGTAACAATGGAGCCAGTAAACCAGCTGAAAAAGAGAAATTAGGTAAGTGTTTGCTTTTGTGATTAGTCTAATTATATTTAAGTGTATATATACCTCTATTCTTAACTTATTTGTAACTTTTTATTTTATTTCACCAAAGTATTGTGAATGATATTTAAACTAAATCTTACTGAAAAACTACCTGACAGAAGTAGTGTGGATTCTGATGAACATAATAAAGCAGCAAGAAATAAAACTACTTTGTTGTTTCCACAGAATAATTTTATTTTCTCTTAAATTAATAATTAATTAAATTGCTTGTAACTTGTATGTTCTGTTAAGGCAACTGTGGGGGAAAACTTTCTTATACATTTTGACCTGCTCATTCAATTTTATGACCCAGCCTCTCAATGCAGTGCCTGATCACTCGCTCCTCTCTATTGTTCTGCGTTGGGAGTATCTCAAAAGGGTTTTTCCTTATCCGGGTAAATCCAAGTTTAGCAGGTTCCATCTTAATGCATTCTCCGTGTTTTGACTGCCTTTGTGCGAGTTTTATTTTCGTGATTAGTTATCATTGTTGAATATCGAGATATATGCACATTGTTTGGTATCAAAATAATCAAAAAACTGCTTAGAACACAACTCTGAGCTGAATATTGAATTAAAAATTATTATTAAATAAAAATCGGCAATGACATTTTCAATACACAAGTAATTAAATTTCTCAACAACAACCGATGACCAGACCCTTAGGAAAAAGGTCTATCCAGATTATGAAGGTCTATATCTGCTACCACTGGCCTGTTCAAGAAGGAAAACAGTTCTGTTACTTTCTTCCGCACACAGTTGTAGGAAAAATTAGCAGCACAAAGCTCCCGCAGCGGAAGGGTTAAGCAAGTTATCTTTAGTTCCTGAAGTTTTAGGTTTCTTTACTGTTCGGTATTGATTATTGATACTTACCATAATAGCTGTTTTTGCTGAATAGGGCGTTGCAAAGCCCTCTCTATTACTGCATCAATCATTAATTGTAATATCTGTTTGTCCTCCTTAGTTGGTGAAGTGAATTGGGAGTTCAAATGGGGTAAGGACTCAGAGGAAGTGCATGGGCCCCATTCAACTGAGCAGATGCTGGAGTGGGTGCAGAGTGGACATTTCAAAAAGGAAAAAGGTTCAGATGAGGTGTGGGTACGCAAGTGTGGTCAAGGGGATGCATTTTATTCTTCAAAACGCGTCGATTTTGAGTTGTACCTGTGATGTGATTTCCTTGTGAGGGTTTATTTTGTGGACATTTATTTCACCCAACGTTTGTGCCAATTGAGCGATTGGAATATTTGTTTCCATTGCAACGTTTTCCCCTATATCAATCCGTAGAATATTTTAACATATTTATGGAACAAAGTTAAAAATTTTATCACAATAATGCAGCATTTAATTAATTATGTACTCATGATTATTTACTTTTGATAATCCTATATGAATTCAATTCTGTGTGAATTGTTTCCATATTTCAGCATAAGTCGTGATATTGGAAAGGAAATTCCAGTAGCGACCCTGAAGTTAAGAAATTATAGGGTCTACTCTTGCAGCATATGTATCATTAGTGCTAAATGTTAAATATACAAATATATTAAACATTTCATCCTTTTTTTGTAAATGTGATTTGAAACATTTACTAATATATAGCAGTTTTTCCCAATTTTGGAATGTATGTAGCATTTTTAAATTTTGGTAGTTCATTTTGTTGTTATCTATCATAGTAACGAAGACCTTCTTAAAGGTATGTAAATATTTTACAATGCTGTGTTACTGTAAATTGGGCCAAATAAGTATCGCATATCAGAGAGGGAAGGCTTAACTTTCTGTTTGATGCCATTCTATGCTGTCTTGAATTCTGTTGAGTGGATGAAATTAGAATTTTCATTTTCTCATGATTCCAAGGTATGCATCAGTCTAATGGAAATTATTCTTCAACTTCATTTCCATGTCTTGTATTTTGTCAGGATACTTCTGTTGCTTTGATTTCAACTCTAGATGAAATGTGTGTTCTGAAAATCTGTTGCTGCATTAAACCTGCTTTCTATGAAGAAAGGCAAAATTAAAACAGCGTGCACCACTGGATACAAATCATACTATTTTCCAAGCACTTCAGAATTCATAACTTAATGCATTAAATAGTTGTAGAAAAAGGTTCCTCATTATACTATGGGAAATACTTTTCTAATTCTTGCTAATATATGTATTAATGATTCTTTAGATTTGGGTTTGCAGTGTTTCAGTCTGTATTCATCAGGATTAGAAAAGGGTTAGATATTTTTGCACTTAAAGGCATTTACCCACGGATAATCCCAAGGAAAAATGGACTTGAAAAAAGTCTGGTGGGATTGGGAATGGAACCCAGGATCTTCCTCTATATTTGGGAGGTTGCTTCAGGCTGCTTTGCTCAGGATTCATTCAAATTGTTGATACATGGTATAACTGAAATAAGTGACAAACTGTAGTGACAGAAAATTGTAGTGAATACAATATCCAAGGCAGTTTATGAGTTAAACTTCAGCTCACTCTCTAATAGGTAATAAAACAATTGTATCCTAAGGGTTAGTGTTGAGCAAATTTTGGAAACTTAGTATAAAAAAGATTTTTTTGCTTGTACATCCACATTTTCTATTCAAGGTGTCACTTCATGTATCATTTTACGTAACTTGAGCAACAGGGATAATTTGCACTCATTTGATTATATAGAACAACCTGCACCCTTATATTTTATTTTCTCAGTTTGCTTAGCTTTCGAATGATGGGATTAAATCTCCTATGTTTACCCTAGTGGCCAGGGATTTATACACAGTAGAAGTCTGTTATAGCAAGAGCTGACAAAAATCTGAAAAGTACTCATTATAAAGTGTACTCATTATAGCCATATACTAAATGTCTGTCCTCTTGAAGGGCATGGAGTGCAGCAGAATGCATCTGCAGGGATTTTAATTCTTTCGCTAATGCTTCAGATTGTTTAAAAAAGAAATTTTGCTCTAAAAATATTATTTTATTGATTTATAATCTGTAACCAAAGTGGGTATGTACAGAGAGACGAGTGAAAATCATGAGAAAATCCCTGAAGCATTATTGCTGAGGAGGGGTGAGGTGAGTTGTGGTAAATAAATGCATGAATTATGTGATGATAAGTTTTGCATTTAATATTTTTCTGCTCTTTTCAATTGACGATACCGAGATATGACTCCTGCGAGACAAATATAGAAACGAGGCACACTCATTATAATGGATGTAACTTCCTATCCTTTTTGCTGTAAGATGGACAATGGCAAAAAAATCTCTCGCTATAACACAACTATCGTTATATGCCATACTCGTTATAACAGACTTCTACTATATTATAATTTTGTATTTATGCTCTACAAAAAACATTTGATAAGGTTTTCAAATACAGAAAGAACTGCAGAAAAAAACAGGTGATCATGATATTTAATAATAATTAAAGACATATATTATCTAAAGTGGAATATTTGTCTATTTTGTAAATTGTATTATGTAAATGAACCAAAGAAGTCCAATAGAATTCTGGTTTTTTAATTTAACTTATCAGCATATTATTGTGTAATGTATACAGCACCTTACAGTTTTCTTGTTGGTGTAGACATAAACACAGATCAATGCATAACCTAACATTACACTTGATGCAGCATGTATCAGTGCATCTTACTCTGTTTTTAGTGAGCATCATTAATTGAAAAGGTAAGGAAGTTGAGATAACATCCCATCTTCTGACCAATATGTATTATTTGCAATGGTGTTGTTTTGTTCTCTCATTAACTACCCTCTCTTAAAATCAGAAGATCAAAGGCTTTAATGTGAACCCTTATTTCTCATTGAAATTGTCTACTTCCCAATTTTTCAGTGTTGTTATGACCGTCAGCTGGAAAAAACCTTAATCCATTTCCACCTCCATCAACTAATGAAACAGTATTTGATCATTCTTATCAACCAACTTGTAGTTCTTATATCAGTCCACAATGATGGCTGAATGAAATCAATTTTGTTCCACATTTTTCTCTGCTCTGGCTTTATTAATCATTCAGATTTTCAATGAACTTAACCTTCCTCTAAACTGCAGTAAAGTAAAACATTCTTATTCATATTTAAAGAAGTAAAAGTTGTTAATTCATATTCAACAGCATTACAAAGGGAGAGAATGTGAGTCGATAGTGAAACATATGTAAATAACTGTTACTAAACAGATCATTGCAAGGTGCTCCTACACCAGAATATGTTGAGGATATTTTCAACTTTTATTAAAGACAATCAAAATCTCTTTTGATGCAATCTTTATGCAGTTGAGTTTAAAGTAAGAAATTGAAAGTTCCCTTGATAAGTAAGAGGAATGCTAAGTTTTTGGAAGGGGAAAAATCCAGAACATGTCTTGCACCCATTATACTATATTACCCATTATACCCATAATGTTATATAAGATAAAGGTATAGGAAATCCTCTAAATTCGTCCATAAGTTTCAGCTTGAAGTAATTAAGTCGAGTCCTCAATAATGCTGAAAAGATTTTATTATCGTCTTTTGATAAAAGGTATAAAGATATTATGGCTTCATGGAGCAGCCGTTAAAGGTTGAAATATCAATTTTTAAAATAATTTAAATCCCTGTCTATTATATGAAATCTTCGCCGAAGAAACAACAAGATGCGGAATGCTTTCCTGGAGGATCGCAGCCGTAGTTCAAAAAGCAAATTACATCTCGTTATATGTTCATGGATTTTTCTGCATCTGTTTGGTTCTGCAATTAAATGATCTTATATAAATCTTATAGAAACTCTCAGAGTTGTTAATAATGATGCACCATTAACAATTGAGCAGTCGATAGACTACAAAGTTTTACATGTCCCTTTATTTCTTTGCAAAATTTGATTCCTTAGAACTGTATTTACAACAGCTTCATAAACATTAACTCGTTAAGTTAGGATTTTACTTCAATAACAACATTCATTTCTTTTGTAGAATTGCGTAAGGGAATGTAAAAATTATATCAGGTTTTACCGCCGTATACTTATACGTGAATAAAATTGTGCATACGAAAACAAACTGTGTCGTAAAAAAGTGCTTGCGGGGCCGCTGTAAAATCTGACTTTGATCAGTATTTACTAGAATCTCTGCGGAGTTTCTGCGATCTGGAGACTATTTGGCGGCGTACGAATATCGGTCTATCCGAGACTTGCTTCTTCCAACTACGCAATTATCTTCGTAAAATTGTCTTCAATTCTCTCTTAATTTTCTTGAGTCATTTAAATGCGGAATTGTGTTCGTAAATGAAAATACAGTTACATGATCCTGGAATGTGCCGTGATTAGCTTATATTTTACGCCATCGACAGCTGAAACCAAATGCGAAGAATGAAAATTTTCCGGCAAATTAAAACTTCAGGTACTCTAATCCATACAGTCTTTTCATAAAGTGAAAGCTCTTACCAGTATAAACATGAGGATTATGTAAATAATTGTAGGGACTATAAGACCGCATATGAAGGACGGCACGTGAAAAATAGGTGCTTCTACTACTTTCAAAAATATTCGCAAATATAAGACGAGACTAAGTCGATTCGCCGCCACGTTTTTTTTTAGGAATTTAAATATTTCATCATAATACTGGTAGAATATTTGCGAATTCAGTCCAAATGAAGATTATAACTTGATGATACCGTGAAATCAGAGTATTTTTCAAAATGGGAGGGACTATTCTAGACCCTGAGACTTAATACCAGAGACCGGTATTAAGTCACAGGGAAAAAATTCGCAATTAATTTTCGGTGGCCAGTAAAAATGTCAGAGGAACATGTTAACATAAAAAGTCAATAAAGATGTGTGAGCATACGTGATAATTACAATGGCTCACACTATAATTGAAGTGCTATTGTAAAGAATGCAGTAATTTCCGTCATTCAGCTCTTTTTACGAGCTCGTAATAAGCTACGTTGGATTAGGTTAGGTGATCGGTTGGGGGACGGGGAATCACCTCAATATAAAGAAAGTTTTTGTAATGAGTTAATAGATTTGTTCCTTTTTTATATCAATCTTACGTAATAATCACCGCTGTATTTATGTTTATCCATCCGATGTCAGTAACTCTTAAGAAATGCACGGAAGAAATTCTTGAGCATTAATTTCAAGCACTTTCCGAGGAGATGGAAATTCATTTCATTATTATTCATTGGAAATATGAAATTCGGGGATTCATTAGAAGTTCTACGACCCTTATCGACATTTTTCTGCAAAAAATACTCTATAATGATTTCTTTGCTTTCTTTCTTTCTTCCATAATATTCTTCATATGTTTTTTCCTTCGCTCATCTCTTACATTCACTCGTCTTTATCTGTCTCTTAGTTTAAAATTTTTGCTTTCCGTAGGTGTTCCTTATTTTTTCCCTCTATATGTCTCCTGTATCGTCTTTTAATGACGATTAATCGAAGCACATGACGTTTAGGTTAACTTTACCGAAAGAAAATACACTAATAAAGTAATCGCATGCAGGAAACCGAATGGTCGTGATTCTAAAACTCCTTGGAAGTAACGCAAGAAGCTGGGAATGAGGTCGTGTATCTTAAATGAGATGACACCCGGCGTCCTTGCGTCTACCTCGAAAAATATATGCATACAATCAGCTCGTGACATTAAAATGAAAATCGTTTCTGGCGGGAAGATTGACTATGTTTAGAGAAGTGTCCCCAAACTTTCTCATTTTATCGTCCTCTAATATCTATAACAATTCCCCCATATAATCGCCCATAAAAAATATGATGAGCCATATCGATAAAAACTACAATAATAAAAACATCCATCAAATCATTAGATGTTGATTTTCGGATGTCTTTTAGCTGTTTAGATCAAATTTAATGAAATGAAAGAATGAAATCATTTAATGGAATGAAACACCCTTGCCTCAAGCACCCCTTGGGCTAGGAAATCACTAGTTCAGTGGATCTCTCAGAACTCCATGAGTAATCTTCTCCGAGTATCATTACAAAACAATTTCTGTAGAAATTATTGATCTAGCATTCAATTAGTAACATTGTTACGTGAAGATGCCTCCTATTGGTGGGGGCAAATGTCCAATGAACGACGCGCTATTGCTTATTGCCCTTCCGTCGTCTTCATTTGGACAATATTTCGAGAGCGCTGACCATATAAAGGACCACCAGAGCGAAGGGCGTTTGCCAAGCGCTGGTACAGCTGTGTTTACTTCACCTTCGGCGTTTGGCGGGAGAGCGACTCTATATTCCTCCTGCGAGAGACAATCGGTAAGCACGTATCACTGCATGTTTAGAGTATCATAGTCATTATCTCAGATTTTCCTGTTTTTCAAAATTGAATTGGAGAAATTTGTCTTCTAATTTGTCGCAATATTGCATCCCTTCACTAACATTATATTATTATAATTGCTTTTTATGTAGTGTTTGCGCTCTGAGGATGCCCGATGTGAAAGGTGCAGGTCAGGCGCATCCTTAGGCCTCTAGAGCTCTAGAAATGCGATTCTGTCGTGAAATTTTGCTATTACAATCGCAACTTATGAAATAAGCCGAAATCATAACTCCGTCACTTTTACTCGTATCGGACTTCTTTTCTGGGCAGTCATCCAAACGTGACACCGAGTGGAACTCTTTTTTCTATCGTTTGGTTTTATGTTAAGAAAAATCTCTGTATTCTCGATCAATAATATCGTTATTAGATTATCGCTGCCAGTTTATTATTATTTGTTTATTATTTTTTATATTTCTCATTTGGTTGGTTTTAACCTGACAAACTATTGTTTGGTTGTATGTTAAGAAATTCCCTCTACTCTCGATCACTAATATCGTTATTACATTATCTTATTTGGTTGGTTTTAACGCGACTTAAACTGGAACTGAAAACTAAGTGTAGCGTTCAAATATTCCCGAAATCAAGTTCTGTCTCGTCTAGGATGGTTTCAAACCAAAATAAAAAGCGAGCGAAATCTTCGCGCAGAACTGTTGCGGTATCTTATTTAATTATCACCGTTTGGTATATATTTGCATATGTATTTATCGGATTTCAGTAACTCTCGGAATTCTCGAAATTTATTATTATATTATTTTAACACACTTACCGACGAGATAGATATATGAAGCTTAGGAATTCATTCGGGGGTCAACGATTTGCAGAAAGTAGCGATGTTGAACACTACATCAATTAGGATAAAAATTTACTCTCATAGACTCTTTATTACAAGATTTCCCCAGAAGTCAGCGGATCCTAGTTTGGAGATTACCGAGTTATCATAATCAATGCTTGTTTACCGAAAGTATCCTTGGTTCGACTGTAGACGATTCGTAAATGATCTCAAAGAAATTCACGTAAAGTAAATTTAAGATCGATTGAAAAAATTTATTTGTTTGAAGAATTAAAATAACAATAATGGCCTTACGAAATCGAGGAAAGCGCCATAAAAAGAAAATTGATTAAAGGTTCTTATTTTTCGTAGAAAATTGTTTTCGTATCGAAATGGAGAGAATTCTGACAAAATCTGTAAGATTCTGCGGTCACCCGTTTACAACAAAGTTGATTGTTGAATCCGATTTTTCTCTCTCTCATGCATTTTCTCATAAGAATATACGGAAAATTAGTGCCCATACAGAATAAATGGTAAGAAAATTATATCTTTTTGAAAAGGAGGCAACTTCATGTGATTCCAATAGTTAAAATGACAATAAAACGTCGGCACAGACACGACCAAGTAGGAATATTTCTTAACGGATTTTCCAATATTTTTTTATGTTGATTCTCTTGTTCATTGCATTATTCTAAAAGAATGCGGGAAAATTCTGCTCTAATAAATTTAAATTGGGGACCATACTATTTTTTAAATTTTATTTATCAACTAACCTTAATGTTAAACTTTGGAAATACGAACGTCTTTCAATGTTTTTTTCATAATTATAAACAGCAAGATATACTTTCATAAGCATGATTTAGCATACCAGCAATTTTATTGGAAATTTATTTAGTACCCATAAAACCCTCTAAAATCCCTTCCGGAAACTTTATCGACGCCCAAATTAATTTCGTGTTTTAGACTTCAAAATACGGTGAAAAAGTAGTTTCTTTTTCCGGTGAAAATCCCTTTTTGTCGGTCCTTGCCATTCAATTGTAGAGAGCAATTGAGTTGCGTCGACTGCTGATGTAATCTATAGCAGATTGCAAATTATACCTCACTGAATATCTGATGCCTTGTTATCAGATTTGAAGATGTTAACTGTCCCCAGAATCAAATAGTGTAAGACTATAAAATTATTGTGATAATAAATACGACAGAAAAATAAATAGTTAGAAGTATACTGTTAAACGTAAGAAAAAAGTTGAGCTTGAGTTAACTTTGAGTTCTTCGGTCATTTTGTGAGACGATTCCTGGGATTTGTTTATTCGTATGAAAGTGTTTCTACGAGTTAAATCTTTACGAAAAAATATCTTCATTGCGACCTGAATTTTCAGGAAAACCATAGATAGCCTAGGTAACGAATGAAACGCGGAAATTACTATTTACTCAGCGTACATTTTGATGCTTCTTTATTTTATCGTTTCACTTCCGAATATAATTAATTAATTTCGTAATTGGTATATTCAAACGAAGGATTAAGAGTCAAAGATCCAGAAAACAAACTTATAACTGAAAACAAACACAGAAAAAGACCAAATGAAGTCCTCGAAAAGAAAATAGATATAAATCCATACTGTGATGCAAGCGCTGCGGACTGAAGAAAAATTTCTCCGTAAACCTCATATTTTATAAAATTCTCAATGAAATCCCCCAATATCTTTCCCTTTTCTGTCCCTGCGCTGATGAATATCATTGCCCTATTTCCACGAGCTAAATTGGGCGGATTAAAAGGTACTCCTACATGTTTCTAAGTTTGTTCTCGCGATTTGTCATCGAAATAATAATATTTTTTTAAATAATAATAGATTTTCCTTGTATTAATATAGTCAATCATTAGTTATTATCACCATATGGGTCTAAACTACCTGTGTACCCTAATGGGAAACATGAATGAGCTAAGATTTATCAATTGGATTGGTCGTCAAAGGAAAAGCAAAATTTCATTTATTTTATCAAAATTCTCGAGTTTCTAATCGTAAACGACGTTCAATTGCCTAAATAGGAATCTTTACCAAATATCCTTTCCTTTGATACTTATCTCGCTTTCGAAGGATCATTCTTTTTAAATTTAACTTTCCAAGAAAAATGAAGTCAGTGAGTCATGAAAATCAACTCTGCATGTATGTTTTCGGGGGAGACTCTGACTCATCTGGGATCGAATCAAAGATCTTTAGGTACACATAAAGATGCCTATAAGGTGCGTGACACTTAATGATGTGCAAATTTGGAAGGTTGTGAAACATCTCGTTATCGAGATGAAAGGGAACGTTCTCCGTGTCTCTTTTATAACTAGGGTCATTACTCGAGATTTTTTATGCTTATAAATCCGCTGACAGGAATATATATTCAGCTTTCAACTTATAAACATGTGAATAGACAACGAGTAACGTATATACTACACAACGTGACTAGATTTATCTACGCAGTAGTAGTAATATTGTGAAAAGTGCTTCGACTGCTGAGGTCATTTCGCACGTGGGCTCCCACCGGGAATCGAACCCGCTTTCATTGAAGTCGAACGCGCTGCCCACACGGCTATCCGGGAGCCCTTTTATTTACGCATCTAATATGTTTTGGGGTAGACAATATTTAATGGCTGGAGAAGATGAATCGAAGGCACTTCATTAACAAAATCGTTTGCTCTTACGTAAATCATCGTGAATATCAACCATAATAAATTCTCTGAATAAAATGTCCGATTTATTATTAACTTGGTTCTATACACTCCATAATAAGAGGAGTTGATGTCTAAGGAGCAAGGAATGCCGCCCCTTGGAGGGTGTGACTGTTAGCGTGGGATGCTGTACGTCCTTGGTTTTGTCTGTTGCAGGAACATCCAAATGGAGATGTGGAAGTGGGCGACGCTCTTGATGGCACTGGTGACCATGGAGGCTTCAGGTGAGACTATGATTTAGATGGTTGTTGAAGGACTCTGGTTTAGATGGCCATTGAAGGTCTTTTGACGCAATCGGGAGATTTATTCTATCCCAACATCGGGAAACAATACACGCAATTCTATCATAAATTGAGAAAGAGTAGAAAAGGAGAGAACTCACGTCATTCTGCGTGGGAATATGAAATTAATGACATCAATTAATTATGACCCAAGCCTTTGAAAAAATCATCACATGACTAAATTATCGCGGACCGGTAATACCGGTTCGTTTAAGACTAAATAGATAGATAATTGTATCCCAAAATCCCGGGAAAGGGTATTTTAGAACTTTATTTGAAATTTTACAGAAGAGATGCTTTATAAATTTAATTCGGCACATGGAATGGTCTGGCTACCATTATTATGGTTATTTTTCATACTGTCTGGTGCATTTTGGATACCGTATTAGAATTTGACGTAATATTCTTAATTGCTTTGGACTGAAATCAGCGCCGCTATAGAATTCATCGAAAAATCCTTCATATGCATCTCTTTGTATTTATCATTTTATAAAAACTTTGATTGAGCAGAAATAAACTTGATTCGATCTTCAGCATTTCGACGACGAATGGAAACAAAAGTCAAAGTCAGCGCGACTCATTGTATTATAAGTCTCACCATTCTAAGGCGCTTAAGTACTTCCTCAAACATTACTCCGTTGTGACCATACAAAGAAATGCGCTTCAGAATTTTTTAAAGACGTCTTCTTCATGTTCTTGTACTTTTTAGCCACTCTCCAAGAACGCTTTAACATTCGCGAGAAATTGTATAAATTTAGATGTGACGGATTGAGGTGAGACAGCAGAACTCCTTCATGATCACAGATAAAGAAAAGCTCACTTGTTGGAGTCCACAAAAACTTTTTATTAGAACGACCTATGTTTTATTACGGTGTAACATCTTCAGGTCGTACATGGTGGAACTCCTTCATGATTACAGATAAAGATAAAATAAATAAAGCCTAGGTCGTTCTATTAAAAATGTTTTGTGGACTCTACCAAGGGAACTTTTCTTTGTCTGTGATTAAATTTGGACATTCGAATGGTTATTCTACTTCGGTCGGTGCTCTCTTGTTTCATGAGCTGCTTTCTCCACTTATGCAAATGTATTTCACTATTACTTCAAGTGATTTAGCGTTTGATGTGTTGAAATGAGAGACTGTTACTCATCTGGATACTGATATCGAGGTCATTGATTATATCTGTAACATCGTGGGAAAATGTGCGATGTAATGGAACGATTAATGAGAATCGGGAACTGGAAATATCGGAACTTTTTTTGGGTGTCAGATTTTAACCTAATTTCCGATTCCAAAACGATTCTTTGTAATTTTTTTATTGAAATTTTAATCTTCTATTTCTGCTAAAAATGATAATTAGATATATTATTAATTTTACCTAACAGTAAAATTAAAATCTAAAGTTATTAATTACACTTAAGCAAGGTATTTAATGTAAATTAATTTTACTTATTTTTGCGTAAAAAGATGGAATTTCAAATTTACGCTCAATTTTCAAACTTAATATATAGTTCGTTAGCTCTGGTTTGTTTCAGTTCCAAATAAAACTTTTTTTAATTTCTCTTTTAACGTTGTTGATTCATTTATTTAATATTATAAATATCAATATAATATCCATGAATAAAATTAAACGAACTCAAATTGTTGTTCTGCTTGGTCTCTCTCCTCGTATTTTCTTGAAATTCTATGGTAGACATATTTCCTAATTAGAGACCTATTTATTGCCAGGAATCAACGCAATGTTTTAATAAAAGAGGATATTCTACTCTAATTTGTAAAGCTTTGTATTAATTATCCTACTAAAGGTTTCATTTACTATACAATATACTTTTCCGTTACCGAATCAACAGTAAGTAAAAATAATGCATTTAAATCACTGCAGGAAATGAGAATCGCATTGCAATAGGATATTTAGAAAAGTTAGTGGAATTTCATCGGAATGGGTAAAATTTTCGTATCGTCTTATATTAAGTTCAAATATTATGAAGCAAATATGTACATTCTCATGTTGTTGAGTTCTCCGAGGTGCTTTCTCATTTCTTCATGAAAGAAACCCTTTCCTTCCTCATGCAGTGTTCTGCTTTCGAAGTATTTGAATGTTAATTAACCTCGAACCTTCATTCTTTTTCTACCTTGTTTGTCTGCTAATCGTTAGCTTTCCTCACCTCCATTCTTCTCTAAGACAATCGCTTCATTTTCTCACATTTTCCATCTATTTTCATATATTTTGCTTTTTTTTCTTTCTCCGCTTTCCGTCCATCATTCATTCCCTTTCTCTCCTTAATCTTTTTCTAATTGTGTTCCATCATATTCTCTTCTATATCTCTCACTTTAACTATTCACCTTTTTCATACCCACTTTTCTAGAGCTCCTAGTCTTTCTTCATTGTCTCCACACAATACCATATTCCTTATGTAACACTTTGCTTCCTCAATCCCAAGCTTTAAGCAACCCACCGTACTTTTGCAGGTGAGCCGTGTCCTCCAGGTTTGTGCGGCGATGGCGCAGAGTGTGATATGAGGGGAGCGAAGGCGTTCTGCAGGTGCCCCGACGGGTACTTGGGCAACCCTCTGGTTCGCTGCAGAGCGGAATGCGAGACGGATAGTGACTGCTCACACGATGAGGTAATGTTTCAACCCTTCATGCACATAAGCACCAAGTTCAATGTCAAGCTCTTCCTTTTCTTGAGAGTCAATGTTACACCTACATAGAAAATAATAGTGGATATCAGTAAGGAATAACGCTTTCCTTTACTAATAATTTCTGTTAAATTAAGCGAAGTGAGTTGTGAATAAAATTAATGACTGAATATGATATATCACTTCAGATTGTAAAATGATTCGTCTTAGACCGGAGATGAGGATGGGAGATAAGGCCTTTTTGGGCATTCGTGCAGTCTTTTAGTCACTTCTGAATCAAATACTTGTATTTAAATATTTTTTTCACATCTTTCCGATGACCATAAGTGAGAAATGAAGCTGAAAATGTTCGGTATACTGAGCGAATGAATTCGTTTCTCGTATAAAGTATCGAAATTTCACTATTTGAACGTTGCACCATGAAATGCTTTGATCCGGTCTTTCTTGAGAAAGAGAAAGAGGGAATACTAAATATAGCCTCTCGATGAGAATATTTCCTCATCCCTGTCCTTGACATATCAAGTATCATCATGTATACATCGATCCAAGATTTATCCTCAATTTATCCTTATCTCGTTTTTGCGATCGTCTTTTCCCTCCATTAAATACCCCGTTTTATCATTTTTATCACTTTATGGTTTTCGATCAGGTTTTCGATTCATTCATTATCATTATTCGACCCTTTAATAGTTTAGGCTAGGTTCCGATATTCTTCTCTTATGATATTCTTATCTGAGGATAAAAGAGAGAAAAAAGTTTTAAAAGGGATGGAAAAAATGAAAGATTTGATTTGTGGAAGGACAAGAGAGGGGGGAAATGTGTTTGAAAAGAGATTAGAAAAAAAATATTTGATTTATGGGGAAAATCTCTCCAACTGAAGGTTAATAGAGAAGAACAGTGGGCTGGAATCGAGAGGCCAAAATTGTGTTTTTTTTTAATGTGGGACTTGAAACTTTGCATATTGATTCAAAAGAGATGAAATTTTTCATTTCCATTTTGGAATTATTTTTCGTTGTTTGTAGGCGTCGCGTCGGAAAGATACAGATGATAAAATTTGAATAATTTTCATAGGAAAGGGTAGTCTTGGATTTTTTGCGGAAACATTCAAGTTCGCCGTTAAGTAGAGGCTTTTGATGGAAACAGCTGGAACATGACGATAGATTATAATGATGTAAATATTTTGATTCGTCACAGTTGGCGTACTAAAAGATGAGTATTTGCCCATTTTATATTACAAATTGGCGGAAGCCTTTCTCGGCCAATTATTGAGATAAAGCAAGGAAAATTGTAAAAGCGCATCGGACTATTAAGTCTTTTTATCCCACGTCATTACCTAATGTTATTGAATGTGGATTCTCAAGAAATTGTCTCAGTGATCTTAACTTAGCAGTCCTCAAGGTCTCCTCACCGTGCCAACCATTCACCTCCGCATCTGATTCACAGAAAGCCCTCGCATTTTCCAGGGGCCCTCTGTCGCAACCGCACTTAGCAACGCCGTTCATGCTCATATGGTAAATGACACAATTAAGATTACTTACTGGTAAGTGAGTGTAGAGTTATAACTTAGATGAGGCAATAACAGAGAGATAGGTCAGCAGCGATGTCGTTGATATAGATAGAAAATAGTGCTGGTCCGAGAGAGGATCCCTGTGGGACCCCTCTATAGTTTTCAAGCCACTCTGAGGAGGAGTTATTAAGGATAACTTTTTGGTTCCTATTATCAGGTACCAAGAGGATTATTTTAGATTCCCGGAAGAAAATTGCAGTAAACGAAGCTTACTGATTAATATATCTTTATCAATGGAATCAAAAGCCTTGGTAAAGTCGAGTGAGGTCGAAACTGTAACCTTCCTACGGTCCATGGCACGACGAATGTCTTTATGTAACTTAAGAACATCAGAGTGGTAGGGATCGAGGAGGAAGTTTTTTGTTAAGCAGGAGCTAATTTGTTCATGAATTAATTTAATAGTTAAAGGTACAGTTTGGATGCCTAAAATTAAAATCACCGAAAAGTACTTACGCGTTGTTCTTATGCTACTACATCAAGATATTTCCGCTCAGAGCCTCCTAAATACCAAGTGGGCTTACTTTTAGTTTCCTCCTTGTCTTTTTGACTTATTGTTAGTTCCAATCAATACATTTGCGAATGGAGGTAAACTTGACTTTTTCTATCGGGATACCAAGGAGTGCGCAAAAAAATGCGAGAGCACCTTGATCCCATTTTAATCACACCATTTCTCGAGTTGAGCATTAATTTTGTATATGTTTGTAGTTCTGCAATAACCACCGATGCCGGAAGGTGTGTTCGGCGGACGCTTGCGCTCCTGGAGCGACCTGCGACGCCGTCGGCCATCGGCCTGTGTGCACATGCCCTCCCGGATACCGCGGCTCCCCTGAAGTCAGGTGTTATGCTGAATGCGAAGATAGCTCTCATTGCCCTTCTTCGCGTGCTTGCGTCAACAACAAGTGCGTCGACCCCTGCTTAGGTGTTTGCGGACAGAACGCTGAATGCGAAGTACGAAACCACGCGCCGGTTTGTAAGTGTCCCCGCGGATACCTCGGATCCCCCTTAACCAGATGCCATGCAGAATGCGAGGACAGTTCTCATTGTCCTTCTACGCGAGCTTGCATCAACGCCAAATGCGTCGACCCCTGTCTAAATGCCTGTGGACAAAATGCTGAATGTGAAGTGAGAAACCACTCGCCTGTTTGCAAGTGTCCTCCTGGATATCTTGGTTCCCCCTTAACCAGGTGCCATGCAGAATGCGAAGACAGCACCCATTGTCCTTCTTCTCGAGCTTGCATCAACGCTAAGTGTGTTGACCCTTGCGTGGGTGCTTGCGGACAAAATGCAGAATGTGAAGTGAGAAACCACGCACCGGTCTGCAAGTGTCCTCCTGGATATCTTGGTTCCCCCTTAACCAGGTGCCGTGCAGAATGCGAAGACAGCACCCATTGCCCTTCTTCTCGAGCTTGCATCAACGCTAAGTGTGTTGACCCTTGCGTGGGTGCGTGCGGACAAAATGCAGAATGTGAAGTGAGAAATCACGCAGCGGTTTGCAAGTGTCCTCCTGGATACCTTGGTTCCCCCTTAACCAGGTGCCGTGCAGAATGCGAAGACAGCTCCCATTGTCCTTCTTCTCGAGCTTGCATCAACGCTAAATGCGTCGATCCCTGCGTGGGTGCTTGTGGACAAAATGCAGAATGTGAAGTGAGAAACCATGCACCAGTTTGTAAGTGTCCCCCTGGATACCTTGGTTCCCCCTTAACCAGATGCCATGCAGAATGTGAAGACAGCACCCATTGCCCTTCTTCCCGAGCTTGTGTCAACGCTAAGTGTGTCAACCCTTGCGTGGGTGCTTGCGGACAAAATGCAGAATGTGAAGTGAGAAACCACGCACCGGTTTGCAAGTGTCCTCCTGGATTCCTCGGCTCCCCCCTATCCAGGTGTTATGCAGAATGTGAAGACAGCACTCATTGCCCTTCAACAAAAGCCTGCATCAATGCGAAGTGCGCGGACCCCTGCGTAGGAGTCTGTGGGCAAAATGCTGAATGCGAAGTAGTGAACCATTCGCCAATTTGCAAGTGCCCCAAAGGGACGACTGGACATCCATTTCACCAATGCAAGACAATCACTGAAGGTATTTACTGGTACCCTTTGTCTGAATGACCTCATAAAATTTCCTGAAATACCAAATACACTGGGCTATTTCCTACTTCTACATTAACCCAGTATGTATACATTCTATTACTCTTCGAATTAATTACAATTCTCTTTTCTAATCCATTCTTTGGATTTCAATAAGTAATTTTGTGAAAAGAGTAGATTAGAAAAAATGATATAGAAGCAAATTTCTATTATAAAGTGGTATCTTTGGACGAATGTAGGACAGATGTCAATCCTATCAGACTTATTCCCCTTCACCGTTGCCACCTGGACTACTGTCCAAATTGTAACGTACCTAATAATAAATAAATAAATAATTGAGTGTATATATAATTAAGTCCATGGCGCAGCATTTGCTTTGCATGCCTTAGCCGCAGGATTCATCATGAGTGTAATTATTTCTAAAAATCAATATTTTTTATTTTTAAAAATTAATAGGAGTTATATATTAGAGGAAACTAAAGTTTACATTTCTAATTAAAAATTTTCTACAAAACTAAGAAATGATAACTATCAGATAGATACGGGTATACTTTTAAATGTAAGAAAGTTAAAAATATGAATTTCTCTGGCATGAAATTGCAGGAGATGTGTGCAGGGAGAGCAGATGTGGAGTGAACGCAGACTGCAGTGCCACAAGGAACAGTCAAGGGTACCTTCAGGCAACATGCACTTGCCCTCGAGGTTACTTTGGAAATCCATTAAATGAATGTCGTAGAGGGGAGTGTGAAGATGATAATGATTGCCGTTCAAACATGATCTGTCAAAAGTAAGGACTTTCTGTTGTCATGATTGGTTATAAAAGCAGGAAATAAAGTTAGAGTTTTACCTTAAAGCTTAGAATAAAGTCATAGTTTTTCCAAGTCTTGAGTGTCACTAGTTCACAAGTTTTTGAAATTTAATATTTATAAAATTATTTTTGTTAAGTTGCATTCAAACCGAAAATGATTTCTCTTAGATTGTGAGAGCTAGAACCTTTCATTAGTATCTAAGGCATATTTTTTCTAGAAAATAGAAATATTCTTGTAATTGCATTCTTTGTTGCTTGTGTTTATTGAAGTGTGTATGTAAATATTCTCTTTTGAATTTTCTCACTGAAAATTATTCTTCATAGAAATCATACAAAGCTATGAGTCACTTTATATCATTGACTTGCAAAACTTTAGTTGAGTATTTCTCCCCAAAACCATAATTTTTCTGTGCTTTTTTTGTTTCTATAGCTAATATCTAAATTTTGAGATTTAATTTATTTGCATCGATTCATCTTTTTTACATAAGCTTTATTCTGTTCTTATGTAATAATTTGAAATGAATATTTGAAAAACATATGAGATTAAATGAAAGAAAGGCCATTTGACTTCACTATAGCAGTGTTATAATAATAATTATAAAGTTATTCTTTTATAATGGTAGAGTTGGAGTTGTATTCTTGTTTGTTACAAGTTCCATATATTCTGTTTGTTGGAATGGTCACATTCATCGTTTATTTATATCATAATAAATAGATCATTGTTTGTACTGCTTATTTACAAGGAATGTGAATTGTAGACTCATTACCCCTTTTGATGTGATATGTTCCAACTTCTTGTCTGTAATGCTGTTTTCTTATTTTTCAGGTTTCATTGTACAAATCCTTGCTATGAGTCAGCCTGTGGAATCGATGCCAATTGTGAAGTTAGGAATCATAGAGTATATTGCAGCTGTCCTATGGGTTTCACAGGAAATGCTCTCATTCGCTGTCATCCAAATTAATTTTCACACATTTTCCAGTCTAAATAGGGCTGATTTTAAACCATAGTATTAATAATTTAATTTCATTTTATATGTAATTATCTTTATTGCTATTATTATGAATCAAAGGAAGGAAAATGTTACTATGTAAATAACTTTGCTTTTCAAATACTACTGTTTGTCATTTTTTACCTCAAACTTTTATATCCAACTGATGTAAACAACATACTTCTTGTTTGTACTTACTGATATAATAAAAATATGTGCCAACATCTAAAATAATTCAACTGTCTTAAACAATGATAAATTACACTGAAAGATTATTTAAGTATTTATAAGAAACACATGCTTACCAAGAAATAGTGACTAGAAAGTATTATTCATTTTATTATGAAGCACAATTTATTTTGCAAATATTCCTTACTGGGGATTAGAAGGTTTATGTTGTTAACACATCTATGTTTAAGTTAAAAATTGTGTCTTTAGGATTTGTAGAAATTACAATGAAAACCAAGCTAGTACTATCAGGAATTGTATCATACAGGTAAAAGGAGAAATATATAAGACAAATTGTGAGCACCATGCATAGCTTGCATAATGTAAGATCTAAGAGACAATATTGTTGGCTTTATATGTGAAAATGATCAGCCAATCTCTGTCAGTGATATTTTGTTCCTTGTTGAACCTTGATTCTGCAGTACAAAATTTTCCCTTATATTTGTGTCTATGCACAGCCACAGTAATAACTAGCTTCTTCTATCTTTTAACACAATTAAATGGCATGTACCTCATTGAAAATCAGATAAGCTGTAAAGCATAAGGCTATGTATTATTTGAAATAAGGTGTAAGCAACAATAAACTATGCTGAGTGCATAGGAGCTCGAATTCCACCCACAAATGCAGTAAAGGAGAGAGGACTGAATGCACCTGCAAAGTGCTGCCTTTGGTTTGTGAATAATTAATGAAATGAATGTGTTCCTTTCATAAAGCTTTGAAGAGTACTTACAGTTGATAATTACATTAAATTAAACAATTTCAGGGATACTTGGCTGATCTTATTCATGTTTACATGAATGAAATTTAGAAATTAGTACTTCATAGTTTTGCAGAATTTAGTTAATACTGAGGTGGCCTTTTGAGGATGAAGGCCGAGAACAGAGATAAAAGAGGCAGATAGTGCTGGAAGAATGGACTCTTTATGACTGTAATGCCAAAAGGATGCGTCGATGGAGATGGCTAACTGGTGATGCTACATTAAGAGTATATTTGCAAACTGCAGTCTATCCTACATAACACTGAGTTTCTTCAAGAATAAGTACTTCAAGAATCGCCAATACGAAGGACAAACTACGAAGATAAACTCACTCTAATTAATAACTCGCTCAGTAGCCCTCTTAGCATTATCTAAATGCTTTGAAGGTGCGAAATTCAATAACTACTTAAACATCGAAATGAATTCTACGGTTCAAGCCGCGCGCCATGAAGGCGATACTATAATCATCTGCTGGCAAAGATGAACACTCAGTAATCGGAGAAAGGGCGTGCAGTGCCTCCAAGCGTGGGGTGAGAGTACTAAATGGCTGTACATGTCACCCCTACGTCATTCGGACGGTTATGGCGGACGTCAGAGTAATAATATTATTGTTTAGGCTAGGAAAGTAAACAAACAAAGTAAGTGTATTTGTTTTGTGTTATGATGCATCTTCTTTTGATATTGTAGTTCCTATAGCATATTTTGGTTTATGTCATTTCCTTGTGTGACGAAATTACAATCGATTTGCAATCAGCGCATCCAATTTTAGATCCGCAACTCGTCCAGATTGTGACATTGGATTGTGATAGAATTTCTTCGTCTGTGCTAATGCTTTGTTTTCCTCAACAAATTGTCCGCGATGATAACCAATACACCATGAGTTAAACTCTGGTAGAATTTGGTCACGCTAGTGAGTTTGCGAGACTTGAAATGAAAGGGATTTGAAGGGATACATTCACTTTCTCCCGAACAGCTGTTCTGGACTCAGACTCAGCAGTACGCGCGTAATGGATTAATTATAGATCTGTTGACGAGTTGTTTACTTCCCATTGAGTTTTCTGCGCTTTGTAAATGAGACAATGTATTTAGTTTTCTGTGGAATTAGTGGTATTTCCTGAATTTCACGTAATTATTTTACGTGATAATTTGTGTTATGCAGGATAAGATGGATTCCTTCCTCGGTCTCTTCGACCCTTCGGGTTCGGATGAATGGGTCGATAGTGGCGAATTTTCAGCTCACCCTCATCTTCCTCCAGAGCCTCAGCTAGGAAATGTTGAATATAAATTGAAGTTGGTAAACCCGTCGAAGCAAAGATTCGAGCACTTGGTGACGCAGGTATGGATTTATTTCCCTTCATATTTTTTACTTTCTCGCTTTTTACGCCTTGCTGATATTGCTGCTGTTTTCATTTATCTAATCTGAGATAACTAATTACTCTGTTACCCTTGTTCACCAAATTAAGGATCTTGGAGTCACCTTTGTTAACGTGTTTTGTTTTAACAGGGTTGTCATTCGAAGCATATCAAAGGCAGGGATTAATTTTCAGATGTCTCCTAAAATTATGCAATTCCTTTGTTCACTTGCATTCTTTGCGTCGCATTTTAGAATATTTTTGTATTCACCAATCATGAACACCAAATTATTTAGCAGAAAAACCTACATCAAAATTTTCAGTGATTGCTCTGTTTTAGCGCTTCAATGTTTACACAGTGCAGCTCATTTAATTTCACACCATATTAAAATAATGTTTTACTTAAATTTGCAGATTGAAGCAGCGGAAAACTGTATTATACGGTATATTTTTGTATAATATATTTACTCAAGATATACATTTTTTACGGCCACTTAATAAATCGTCGCACATATCTTTAAGGGGATGGAGGGGATCGGGAGTCCGAAATTCTTTCTATAATATTTTTGAGGAAATGATACAAAGTCCGTCTAGTAGAACAGCCCAAATTTAATTAACAATCATTTTATTGCACTATTGGCGAAATGATTGTCTAGAAAAGGCCCTAAAAGATTTGGCAACCCTCCATAATACTTCGTCATGTTTATCTGTATTTTTCCCTTTCGTGTACTTCTATCCTTGCTTTATTCTACTTGTAACTCATGCATGTTTTGGATATTTTCCGTAAAAGAAAAATTGTGCCACAATCTGAAACTTAATCAATGATATTTATACCCGAACATGTTTATTTTTCTCCATTCGAAACGTTAATTTTCCACTTTAACTTCGGTACTTTAATTTTTCTTGAATGTTACATCATGCATGCAATTTCACGCTTCCGGTATAATTTAAAAATTTCTTAGCGTGTTTTATTTTGAATTTAAATGAGATTTACTTTGTTAAGTAGTATGATGCATGAAGTTATTTGGCTGAACTGTTAAATGTGGAAACATATCAAAGGGTAGCCAAGTAGGTAGATTGTTCGCCTTTGGTGAAAGTGGCCGTATGTGTGAAAGAGCCGTTGAAGATCTTTTAAAATTACTAATTCGGCATATCAGACCGTAATACTAAACAAAAGTGATTGTTGCATGATGTATTTGTGTTAATCACTTGTGCTTCCCTCTAGACATTTTGATGAATGCTTTTAATTATTTGTTAGTTTAATGATGTAATATGTGATTTCTGTTATGTGATAACATGTGATGCAATTAACTATCATTCTTACTCACAATCAGTGGGATTTCCCTCATTATCTTTGGCAACAGGAAATTTAGCTTTCATTTATTTTCCCCAAGCTTGTGTAATATTAATGCTAGTGACTTACTATAGCTTCATCCTGGTCATCAGTTATTATGGATTCGTCCTGCTCTATCCTAATTTAATGTTTTTTTTTTAAGTGTTGTTCATATGGGTCCCAGTTTAGCAGTTCCTTCTTCCATTTGTTACATTCATTGAAGAAAGGAAGTGCAAAATGCCTCACAACTCATCTTGCATAGCAACAGCATTCCTTCTATCTCATTGAATTTATTTGGGCTCATGAATTTACAGACTAAGCAGAAATTTCAGCTGCGTAATTCTCAAAAATGGAATGTCTTGGCATTCTTTTGAAATTTTAGAATTTTTTTAGTAAACTTTAAAAAAATATCATTTCAAGTAATTTGGTTTAAGACTTCTAGTTCCTGTTCCTAATGCAGTATTGCAATCTTGAGCTTTAATATGATTAAACTTGATGAATTATAATCTAATGTAAGACTCAAGTTGAACACTTTGACAACTGAATTGTCTCATGAACCAGTGGACTTAAATATGGCTGACAGTAAAGAGTTAATACTAAAAAATGTTAAAAGTTAAACATCACATACTCATTTGGTATTAAAAGACAAACAAAATCAAGTTACTAAGCTCTTAAAGATACTTAGTTAATGTTTAGTCTAAAATGAGTTAAGTAAATGCCACTTTTCCTCAAAATTTTTTGTTGAACATCAATTTAAGATGTTCAAGTCAACTCTTCTTTTTGAGTTAACTCATTAAAATTCTTCATAATTGAGAAGCAGGCAATTACTGGTAAATTAATAAAAATGATAATTTCTATGAAGTCGTACAAGAAGTGAAAAATAAACAAAACAGAATCAGGTGTAACTTATTAACATGAAAAAAACTCCATTTCAACTAAACTTTTACTAAACCATTTTTTTCGGGCATTTGAACTTATCTGGAAAACTATTGCCTATGGAATATGAATGTTTACCTATATAAGCAAGGGAACACCATTTAATATCACTAGATTTAATTGGTTTTTGGTTTAGTAAAAAATTACTCCATTGAAATGGAGTTTTTTAAAGTGAAAAATAGTTACTACACTTGAATACAGGTCTCCAACCTTCCAGACAGGTAAACTACTAAGCCATGTCCTTTGTACTTAAGTAAATGGGATCTTTTATGTGTTGTTGGTGTTTCTTCTGGTGACATCCACCACCAAGCATTTCCATTACTTAATAGTTTGCTTATCAAAGAAGCATTTATTTGTTATGAACTCAGATGAAATGGAGGCTACGTGAGGGTCAGGGAGAAGCCATATATGAGATTGGGGTGGAGGACAATGGAATCCTCACTGGATTGTCAAGATCAGAGATGAGTGCCAGTCTGCAGACGTTGCAGAAGATGGCTTTGAAATTGGGAGCTACCACTACCGTCCTCCGAGAGAGACCTGTGGACAGCTGTGACAGTAGGAGTGTTGCAGAAGTGTTAGTCCGAAAGGTATGTTTTCACTCTTAGAAGTATGGATAAGGTCGCCTTGCCTCCCTCCACGTCTTACCTTGCAACCTGAATTCCTTCTCCTTCTCATGGCCAATGCAGGAGCTTAGCTTAAATCCTAATTCAAGAAGATGACTTTGCAAGGTAACAGTGTGTTAGAATATGATAATGAGATATCTAAGTTGTCTCATGATGTGATGGAATGAAATTGCTTCTTATCTGAGTTTGATAGTTACATATAAGAAAGTAGATTATGTATTAAACATCTTTTGAAAAACACCTTTCACCATTATGCAGTCAGTTAAAAGGTTTTCCTTGTAAATTCATTCCAATCACATTGCTAATAACTGCTTTGATGTATTGAGATTAATTATTCCTCTATATGTAAGTGCAACTGATAAAATTCTGCAGTAAGTTTTCGACTAAGAAATGCAAGTCATATGTTAAGCTTATTACTTAGCAAAAGTATAATATGCTCGCAACCAATTGTGTTGGTTTGCCATTGAGAGGTATAACTTCAGATCTCTTCTATGATGATTTACTCTCCTCTGTAGAGCTTCTATGAAGTTGCAGGTGAATGAGAAGAATAACAGATGGTGAGAAAGTGAGGGGTCTGTTGAGGGAGCTATTTCTGTCTATTGCACAACTCTTTGTCACCAAACGAAATATCTTTGGATACTTGCCTTAAAATCCAAGGGTAAACAGAAGTGAAAAATTCTGTCTCCCCCTTTCCAAGCACATTACTTAAGTACCATGTCAAGTCAATTCCTATCTTTTATAGAGATTCTTTGAGCCAAATCAGCATTTTTCAACCTTAATGACACCAAAATAGGGAAGATACATTTTGATCAAAATAATTGAAGAGAGGTTTTAAATTCTTCTCTTTGGAAGATTATTTAGGGCTTACTAGGCTGGAACAATATTAAAATATTTATTGTTATTATTATATAATAATATTTCTGAAGTTATATTAGGCTGACTCTTGTAGCATTTTGTAGGAAAATTTCCAAAATTTTACTTCACCATTCAAGTTAATCTCTTAAATCTTAATTTTCAAATAGAACTCAATTATGATGAAAATTTTTGTGTTATTTTCACATGGGTGCTACTTTTACAAGATTCTGAAACTTCTAAGAGATGGAGTCAAATTTATCAAATCATTTGCAGTGAAATCAACAATAAAAGAAACAAAGAAATGTCAAATCTCTGTGGAACTATCTCTATAATTCTTCTAGGTTGTCATAAAAATTTTACTCTAGCTTCTCTTTCAAACCTAATAGGATAATGAAGCCCTGTAGACATTTCCAAATATATCTTAAAATTACATTTATTTGATCGATTCTAAATATTACAGTTATTGTGATATTGCTAACAATTTTACTGTGTTCATGGTCTATATTTTTTATCGACTTTCCATCTGATTTCAGATTGCCAAATTCTTTTAATAACAAAGGAGAAAAGCATATTGCTGTGAAATAAGAGTACTTGCAATCTCGTCCACTCTCTTATGCAAATCTCTGATAATTTTAATTCTTATGTGTTTTGATCACCTTAATCAGTGTTATCAGCAATTCAATCGAAAAACTCTGTAGTTTACCTTGTTCATTTGTAGTTGACCTCTTCTTTAGGTAATAGTGCAGAGAAATATAAGAAAATAGTGCTTTCAGAGAACAGAAATAAATCATTCAACATTGTCATGCATTTTGTAATGAGAATTTTAAAATTGTAGATTAACCCGAGACTAAACTCAACACTGAAATGTTACTCATATAGTGGCAGTCTCTGATACTTTTGGCTGTGACTGTTTGCCCATGTTGGGCTCAACAGAACAGGTTTTACTCTCTCTCTTTCATGTTTGTTTTAGCATCCTAATATTTGTGTATTTATAAATATTTGGAATTCATAATTATATTATGGCAATTATATTTGCAGATTCCGGATGACCAGCCCAATATAGAAGTTTGTGTGGCTGTGATAGGAGGAGCTGATGCAGGCAAGTCGACATTGCTTGGTGTCCTCACACATGGTCAACTGGACAATGGTAGAGGGAGAGCACGACTGAACATGTTCCGTCATCTGCACGAGATAAGATCAGGGAGGACGTCGTCAATTTCCCATGAAATATTAGGATTTGATTCTCAGGTGAGTCATCCTACTTTATCAGATGCTGGTATACGTAACCTTACTTTGACAAATCCATCATTTTAAATCCTAAATATTGAGAATGTATAGACCTTAAAAGTAAAAAAATATGTAAGAAATTATCCAAATTGATCCTGGGTTTGATGCCAGCTTAACTATTCTTCCATAAGAAATGGATGGTTTTCCTAATTACTCTTAATTAGTTTTCCTAATTACTCCTAATTAGTTTTCCTAATTACTCCTAATTAGTTTTCCCTCATTACTCCTAAAATTTTACAGAAAAAATGTATATTAATATCCAAGTCCTATTGGTCTTATAATGTATCACTGTTTGAATATTAACTGTGCAGTAAAAGCCCATTATATCTTCAGGGACACTTGATGAATTACCGAGAGCTCACCACAGCTGAAGAAATTCGCTCCAGCTCCAGTAAACTCATATTATTTCTGGACTTGGCGGGTCACCGTAAATACCTCAAGACAACAATTTTGGGTCTTACGGGATACTCTCCGCACCATGTCATGCTGATGGTTAGTGCTGTTGGTGGGGCAAGGGTGTCTGGAGAAGCGATGGGTCTTTCAACGGAGGCAAGAGAACATCTACTGCTGGCCCTTGCACTGGATGTGTCATTCTTTGTGGTCATCACCAAGTCAGATGTAGCTTCCTCGTCTGCTCTCAATGCTGCTATACAAGATGTGGAGGTGAGTCCTTTACTACTGATGAATGACAGTTATTGTCAAGACTCTTTACCCTTTCTAAAAATCTTTCTAAAGGTGCACTGCTGTCAAGCACATCCATTATACTTTTCAGTCATTCACGAGGCTCTATTTTAGTGAAATGAAAGGTAGTTTGCTGTGCAATGTTTTTATTTTTGATTGGACTTTAGATGACAATTCACTTAAGCAAGTGAAGTGAAATATTTATTTGAGCCCATTTTAAATCAAGTAAAGGTGGAAAAATTCTTCATGATTTCCAAATTATATATAAACTAACAGTAGTAATGTTAGAAGTGCTTTGGCAGCTGTGATAATTTTGCACACATGGGCTACCATAGGGAATTGAACTCATGACTGCTTTCACCTAAGGTGAATACACTACTCACTTTGCTATTCAAGAGTCCAAAATATATAAACTGATATTCTAAGAATTCATATATTGCATTAAAATGTTTTCTGAGATTATTATCTTTCTGAGATATTAATATGAGAAGTGAAATAGAAATGCTGATATGAATTGCAGGAGATACAGGAAACATTAGATTATAACTTGTTTAATATTGGAATTTAAGTTGGAGTAAGTGTAAATTTGATTCTCATAGATAAGTGATCTGCTATGTATGATTCATCCTCATGTTTTACCCATTCTTTTAAAGAGCTCAAGTTTTCAATCTTTGTTGGAATGAATGAATGAGATAGTAGTGAACAAAATGTGATCTATTTTCAGACGGAGTTGATGGGATGTGGAGGAAGGCGAATTCCTTTCCGAGTGTGCAATGAAGATGATGCCATAACTGCTGCATCAAGGCAGCTTGCTGATGGTGTTGTGCCCATATTTTGTGTATCAAATGTCACAGGACAAGGTCTTGATCTCCTAACCAAGTTCCTTCATGTGCTTCCTCCTGGAACCAGCACTAAGGAGAAGGAGAGGCTGGAACAGGTTAGTCACTTGTTACAGTTATGGGCATTTATTTTTCCTAAAGTTCAAATGTGTTGCTTCAAAGAATAAGCACTTTGAGATGAGGTACATCAAGAATCTTTATAAAATACAGTGTGCGTCTTCATGTAGGTGGATCTTGAATAATTCAACAATAAAAATCAAGAGTCAATCTGTAACTCATAAGTTTTATAACATTCAGTAGATCCTTCAGCACCAAAATTCCCTCTAAAAAGTCAGACTTTCTTATCTTCCTAACTCTGTCCATTCTGATCATTAACTTGTACTATTTGATGTAAATTTTGCTCTGATCATGTATCAAATCTAACTCAATATTTTTTAGTGTAAAGTTTTTTATTGCACTCTATCAAAAGCCTTTTCTTAAGTGAAAAAACATACACATACATCCTTAGTAATATTAGACACTCCTGAAGTAATGCTGAGAACTTGGATATCTGTGATTACTTCTGATAATCTCAATCATATGCTATGATTTCACTCTTCATTCATTTACTCAGCCTTTCTCTATTGTGCAGAATAATCATGTTTTCTAGATGATGCTAGTATACAAAATTGATGTTCATCATCACAAAGCAAAAACAGAGGATATAATAGTTAATAAGCAAGATGTAAAACTTGTTAGCATGTGTACACTTTGCTAATATAATTTTATGCAAGTGTCCACAATGTTCTACATGAAAATTGTTGATTATGCAGGAGCCATGTGAATTCCAAGTGGATGAGACATTCAGAGTCCCTGATGTTGGCATAGTCGTGGGAGGACTGTTAGCCAAAGGAGTCATCACAGAGGGATCCAAGTTGGTCATTGGTGAGTTTTTCATTTCTCTTTAGAATATCTAAATCTAATGTCCTCTTTTTATATATAAATATCATATACAAATTATGTTTAACATACATTTTTGACTTTTATTAATCACTAAAATTGTACTATGAGATATCCAATGATTGTATTGGATAATGAAACACTAAAAATGTATGTTCATAAACACTATGTTTAGAAATTTGTAGGAGGATAAAAAGTATCTATTTCTTATGAAATACATTTTGAGGAAAAATGTCTTTCAAATAACTCCTGAACATTCAATTTTCAGAAATTAAAAATGTAACATAGCAGTGTCAAAATTAAATGAATTGATTGCAAAATGGCAGGGATTATAATGTAAATAGAATGAGAGCAGGGATGAATTTTAGCAATCAGATGACTTAGACCTAGAGTCCGTATTTCATGCCTCTTCTAGTTTATGACGAAAGTGTTTTGTGTTCACAGGGCCTATGGATAATGGCTCTTACCAGCCGGTGTGCGTTCAGTCAATCCATCGCAACAAGGCGCCATGCAGAGCAGTTAGGGCTTTGCAGAGTGCCTCTCTTAGCCTCTATCCTGAAGTGAAATGCATTCGAAAAGGCATGTTCCTTCTTGGGCCTGGAGCTCAACTATCGGCATGTCTCTTCTTCCAGGTATGATTTACTTCTCACTCATCTGTCCATTTCAAACCATTATCCAACCAAATGGTTGTATGAGTGTTTGCTATTTCATATTCAGGTATGTATTGGTAATCATACAAACTCCAGAGGCACAAATATTTAGCAGATACCTCCTGCAAGTAAATGTCAACTTTTAAACTATTACTGCTGTAGTTACTTGTTCTTTTTTAGACTACTGTGAATTTTTTCAGCATACTTACCTTTAAATTTTTAGAATTTATGGCTGAAAGGTGTATCCTCAATTTTTTCAATAACCACAATAATAATTGTAATTTATTGATTTTATAAGTAAAAAGCAGAAAAGTTGTCTGCCTAAAATGCCTGGTCTTCAAGACAGAGTATTGCAGTGATAAGAATAACATAAAATATATGGATTAATATAAAATAAATAAAATTAAAAGAATATTAAAGGAACCATTAAGGCAATAAATACAATAAAGGGAAAAATATTAAAACATCAAAAAGGATAAGAAATGATAATAGAATGAGGCAAAAAGAAAATTACATGCTGGAATGATTTAGTAAAGGGGAAGAGGATTTCAGTTTTGCTGATTTATACTATGATGTTGTATTTATATGATCTATTCTATGAAAAATTGTATTTCATCATTATGAGATTGCAAAATGTTTATCTGATTCATTATTCTTTAATTTTGTCGTACAGGCAACAGTTTGCGTCCTTTTCCATGCAACGGCAATTCGCCCTGGCTACCAAGCAACCGTACACATAGGCAGTGTGAGGCAGACAGCAATAATGGAGGGTATAATGGCAACAGGAGGGATTCACACCAATGATCGCACGTCTGTGCTCTTCAGATTCTGCTGCCATCCTGAGAGGCTTTGCGTTGGAATGACTCTTCTCTTCAGAGAAGGGCGCACTAAGGGCATAGGGATGGTTACGCAAGTTTTTCCTATCATCCCCCCTTAATTTTCTTCTTTAGATCGACTTTTTTGATCAATCCAAAAGGCCAATAAACACGTTAATGGCAGTTGGACGTCTATCCACTTTTGATAATGTTAAATTTGAGAAGTATGCGCACCATCTTAAACGTTTTCTCCCACCATCTCTATAGTCTCATAATTTGCAAAAGTAACCTCGTCTTGGATTGAATCAAAGTAATTAAGTGCAAAGGTGTTTGTAATTTTAATCTGGCATCGGGAAGTTTGACTTTGAACTAAGAATCATTAAACGGAACCTTTAGTGGTATTTTTTGTGTACCTGAGGGCATGTTTGCTGAGGCAAATGCTGTGTTTTTCTACATTAGAAAGAGCTTCATTCAAAAGATTCTCTAAGTGTAAGCTCAAAAATGTATGCACATATTTTTTTGCTGCAATTTATATTTTAATTCTCCTGTTATGCACACGTTTGGTAACCAATTTATGAAAATTAAGGTTTTTATTTGTTGAATATGAATTATAAAAATCCTATCAAATTTTTAATTAGAACTTTCTCCATATATTGAAAATGGTATATGGATTAATTCACTAACCCTTCTACAAGAATGTGTCATTCTTTGTACAGATTTGTGAACTTTTGTTTTACGCTAATTAATTAAAAAAGTTTTTAGAGAGTTTTTAAGAGAGTTTTAAAGACATTATTTTTCAACTGTAGAATATATTTCTTCCTTTTATGATTGAAGTTGAATAAACTGTACTTATTGTAAATAGGAAATTTACTTAAATAAATATATGATTTATTTATGCATGTGTGTGTATATATATATCATTATATATTTACACACATGCACTTACACTGTATTCTTCAAGCCCCATATTTTAGTTCAAATTTCTATTTCTGATGTTCATTTATCTTCCATTATTTACTGATTTTCTGATGGTAGTTATCAAGTTGCCTGAAACCAATATCTTTATTGATATTATCAGTATGTCAGCCATTAAGTCTATAAAAGATATTTATTGGTAGAAGGTCTTAGAAGTTTTACTTGCATCTCAAATGACATTTTTCATTCTTTTTTTACCATTACCCCTTATCAAGTATAGGTTGACTTTTTCCTCTTCAAAATGCGCCATTTAAAAGTTGACTTATTCCCCTCAATGCATGGTATTCATAAATGTGTACATGCAGTATATATCCTTGAGTATTTATCATTTTCACAAAGAGCAATTAATGTGACCAATCATAGTTTTATGATATTTGTTCCTCTTATACTTTATTGTCTTTGACTGATGCTATGCAGACGTTATAGAGAAGTCTTTCTCCCCTAAAAATTTATTTTTCTGCAATCTATTCCTTGAAGTCTCAAATATTGCTTTGCTGATGACATAGAAAATGTATTATATGACTCAGTTGTGTATAGAATGTTTTAGAAAAGTGGAAATATTTTTGTATTTTTGTTTCTTTTCATCAGCTCCCTACTCACTGGCATAAGTGCACAAAATGAAATAAACATTATTAGATATTATATTTTGTAAATAAATCAGCAAAATATGCATTTTTTTGCTTTATGAAAATTGCAAATTTTGCTAATTTACATAGCTAAGTATTTTGTTTTTCTGCCTGTTGACTGGATTGCCTCCAATACTTTGTTGTGCAATATTGAATAGAATTTTAATTAGAGATTATGTATGATTTTGCAGTGCACCATCGCTGGTGATGGTTCTAAGTTTCACTTTGCATCATCTGGTTTGATTTTTTCAGGTTTATGTGAAGAATGTCTTAGAATTTTGCAATCCAACAATATATTTGATGTTCATAGTTGATTGTACAAACTACTGAATGAAGGAAACGGAGTGAAAAGCATCACTTTTTCATGACTTGTATGGAAGGAGATACAATCTCTCTTTGTAGGTATTCACGTTAAACTTTTTCTCATGAACGTGGATTTGATTTGCTTTTTTCTAGCATTGCCGTACCATCATGTAAAATGACTATAATTTATCAAATACCTCTGTGAGGTTACAGATATATTTATGTAATTAGTCGAGGAATCAAATGTGTATTTTAAAATGCTTTGAAAGATCTCAAACCTGTAAAATTTTTAAACTTTTGAAAATAAAGAATTTTTGATAGTGCATGAAAATCTACTGTGTGTATACATATATGTATTAATGGTATTTCGGAGTCCCCACCTGATATCATTTTATGTTTCCAGCTGATTTAATTTTATTTCAAAGTTTTTAACTTTTAAAATGTAACTTCAGTAATCATAGGGGAAAGAGAGGCATCTGATTACAGAAATTCATCATCATTTATCGCCATTTACTGATTTAATGTTCTAAAATACATATTTTGGAAAATCCTTGATAAAGTATGAAAAATACTGCTTTCCAGGTTTGTTTGGGTTGTTATATCTATCTTTTGGTTTGTCCCTTTAAATGAGTAAATATCTACATAGTTAATATTTATAAAATTTGTGCAATATTTTTACAGAATACCAACTTGTGCTGTAAACTCAAATTTTCAAATGGAATTATTTTTGACTTTCTTAAGTCAAATGAAATCTGTCTGAACGCAGCACTGTAAATATCAAATATGGCAGGCCATCTGACTGTTGCATTCATGTTTGCTGAAGATTTGGAATTAAATTGTGGACCATAGGATCTTTGGAGATTTGTAAATATCGTAGCTTTTCTAACAAGGGAATTTTAAATAGTTATTTGTATTGTTCTCCGAATAGTATTGCTGAAGTTTTTAAGCATTTTTCTGGTTTTAAAATTTGCAATTTTACTAATCTAATTAATGTGGCAGGAGATAACTCAAACTTCTTCTAATTCAAAAGAAGTGAAGAAACTATGCAAAGATTTTTTTCTGGAACACTGACTATTATGTTTGGTTTGAAATACAGCTTCAATAGTTGCTCTTTATACTATACATTTATAATTCAACCTGTCAATATGTCTTCTCACTTCTATTGACTAATGTGATGATGAAGATTAAAAGTTTTTGTTTCAGGAATTGGAGCTACTTATAACTCACCAAGGGATAGGAATTAGCTATTCAACAGAAGGCTCAGTTCTTAGTTTTGCTTTGTATATTTGAGTGACTGAAAGAATACTATGCATGAGTCGCATTCAGGCCTGCAGGTTCCAAAGATGTCTAGCATCTAGTTAAAGGTGTCCCCATTTTGAAAAGGTAACCTTATTATTTTTAATGTATCTTTAAGAGTACTTTTGTGTCAAATTTATTGTTTTATTACATATTATAACAGAAGAAAATAGAATTATAATTTCTAAGGTATATTGAAGGTTATTGAAGATAAGCAACAAAATCGTTTAAAATGAGAAGTATGTGGAACTATTGGAAATAAAAGTACTAGGAGAGCTGGTAAGAACATCTGAATATGATGGAAAATAAAAGTATTCCAAAAATATATCATACTATAATTACAAATTGACAGGATGTATAACTGTTAAAAGACAAATGAAACATTTCCAAAACAGAGTTGGACCATGGATCCAATCTTAATAAGACGTGACAATGGATACAAAAGCAGAGATGAAGGCCTTGTGGAAAATTTTATCCTGATCACTGGTGGTATATGGTTGTATGTTTCAGATATCCATCTAATTAGCTTAACTTTGACATTAAGAAAATTAACTCTATAATACAACTACAACTTTTTTTCTACTATCACTGGATCTGATAAATTATATTACTGAATAAAATAATATTCAGGTCTGTTTACATTTGAAAAGAAGAAGTTTACTTTAAGTACTGCGATAGACCTCCTTAGAAAAGAAACTTGATTCTAGGGAAACAATGCAACATTTATGTTTAAAATGTTTCTTCGAAGTCAATCTGAGACATGTGAGGGACACAAAATTTAGTGATTGAATCAGAGATTAAGAGCATGAAATAGCTACAATTTTATCATTATATTTATGAATTAATAATTTATTTTAGACAAGATTTCTGCAAATGATTATCGATCCACATTAAAGATACTTAATATAAGGCTAATATTAATCTCAGTAAATTAACTAAGAAATATAGGATAAAAACTGACTAAAAAGGTGTGATACTCATGTTTCATCTGATACACTGTAGAGAGGATACATGTAATAATACTTATATTACATGAGATGGCCCTAAACCAAACTAAAACGTTTATAGGGGTAGGAATAAAACTTGCATGAATAAATGGTAGTGTTGTAAATAAGTGGATTTAGTGGACGAAGGTGCATTTATAGAAGACTTAAAGTGTTGGGGCGCTTTCAGAACATTCTATTTCTTGTTTGCTGGTTTGAGAGCTGACTGTGTTTACAGCTATACATGGAGGGCAACAAAGTTTTCTCTACTAGGAGGAAGTGAGCTCCAAAGATTACTGTCTGTGATTGTAAATGATTTTTGAAATATTTCAGTTCTTTGCTAGAGAGTCAGGAGTTTCTTACAATCTCTCATGTTGGGGTCATGAATGGCCCAAAATGAAGAGTAAACATATTGAGGAGACTGTGGTTGAAGATGTTATGAAGTTATATAGGTGTGATAGAATATGCCACATATGTTGAATAGATTTAGTAGAAGTTTTTCTCAAATCTCAAATAGTGTTGTAAATTCACGGACTGCAATCATCCCTCTTGTGTACAGATTGACTGCATTTGTTCATCAAAATTTTACTGTATGTAAACATCAACTTATATATGAAAGTATGTGTGTAAGGCATATTTTCTAGTACTCAATGAAGGAAGTACAATTGGAGAGGTAAATGGTCAATAAAAAGAGACATAATTATCACAGGGTTTTAATGTATGGGTAAAAAGTATGGAAATAACAATTTTAATAGATATAATTTCTGAGAAATATTAACTATTTACAATTCATGACAATAACAATGTAAATTGGAATGAGGAGAATGTTAAAAAGTGATGGAAACATTCAGAATATTATTTTCTTAAATTCTAAATTTACAGGATTCATATGCAATGGATAACAGATTTTATTGCCAAATCTCTAGTGGTTATGAAAGTATCAAATCTAGGAAAAACCAATTCTTACAACTATATCTTGCATATTGGAAGAATTTGTATGAATATCTGCTATCACAAATCAATGGTTCGATGTATAGGTCAGATTATCTTCTGACTTTATAACTTGCAAGTAATAACTCCTGAATAAGCAATTTTATCAGCATCCATGAAATCTGTAGCTCCTAATTAAAATGTGCTCAGCCGAAGCAAAAACTTATGAATAAAAACTGCGTTAGTGAAAATTTGTCATGATGAATCACTCTACAAAATATCAACCTCTGAAATACATATTAGTTCTCAGTGAGTAAAGCTAAATAAATTAAATTTCTGCAAAATCCTATAATACACAATGGATAGAGCAAATATTATTATTACCAATATGTTGAACCCACATATCATCACATTTTGTAGAAAATATTTCAGATCTATCAACATAAATTATGTATGTAGATGAAAAATACTCAGAACACTGACAAATTCTGCATGGTCAATATGACCAATATACTTCCAGCTACAAGTTAATCTTGCTAGGTTTAGTGCCTCCGACACGTCTTGATAATATTGGGTGAAATGAAGCTTGTTTAATCAAGCTCATGCTCCTTTTGTCGAACTAAAATCAATTCATTAAGTTCCTAATATTTGCCAGCTTTCTGCACTTTTTAGTGAAACATCAACAATTACAACAACAGAATGCTTTGATGAGATAGAGCAATCACATGAGTTTCATATCATCACAATGAAGACTCTTATTTTTAATGGGTGATATGCCAAATTTTAAAAAATACAGCGTAATGCATGCAAAAGTTTATCGACTTTGGTTTCTAAATCTTCCCCTTTCGAACATTTGGCTTTGAGAAAATGCAATAATTTTTTACCTGCCTAACAATGACATTTATTGCTACCTAAAACTCTAGCCTATTATAACTTATTGAAGATTATAATATTCTTTGAAAATTTTGCTTATTTTTGAAGCAGGATTTTTGAGTCTTGAAGTTCATGAATTCACGTATCGTAGATCGATTATTTTACAAATTTTGTGCTTCTAGCAATTGTATCGTATTTACACTTGAAATAAGTCATAACCGCAGAAATTTATTACCTTAATCGATCAAATTAACGTCAATATCATATCACAACTGAAGTTATTTGGCCATTGATAAGAGTTTTTAATACTGTTTTGATTGCATCATTCTATCCCTTCCTGTTGAATATTTTTAATTTTAGAAAAAAATCAATTTCAATCGATTGCTGACTTCCAAATAATATTATTATTTTAATCTTTAAACTAAATGGCTTTAGTAAGCTTAATGGAAGAGCACGATGATGTAATTTCTTACATACCCAGATCTTCCATCATTCACCAGCTTCTATAAGGTCCAGAAAGTTGTCTAAAGGCTACAATTGAAATTTTCAATGCACTTTGCTTCGATTGAAGAGAGTTATTTTTGAAATTGCAGTCCTGCAACTTTTTTTGTACCAATAATTTCAAGTGCTCTTGCCCAAACTCAGCTATAGGCAAAACAGAACAAAGCTTCTGAGATTAAAAATAAACTTATTTCTGAGAGACATTGAAGGTTGTTATATAGAATTGTTAACAAACCATTTGGTGAGATATCTAAAATTATCAATGAACTTCCTTATGAAATCAAACTCTTATATATCCGAGGAGAGTTACTGAAACGTACCCATTCTGGAAATATGGTATTTCAACTATTCTTTTGGAAGTTAAGTATTTGAAGAAGATAAAGTTTTATTCTGAATCTGTCCAAGAGCTTAATTCAATGCTTCATTGGTTTCAAATATGATAATAAATTGGTGTTGTTGTTGTTGTTTACTTTCATAAACAGAAAGTATTTGGCCTCAACAAAGTGTATTTTAACATATCATCTCTATTCCAAGCTTTGAATCCATTATAAAATAGATTGAATCCTACCAATATAAAATTTAAGAAAGATATATCCACCTGCATTCTTTACCATGGCAACTTCCATTTTTGCATGCTTCATACATATATGTTTATATGCAGATGTGCATATGTGTGTGTTCGTACATATTCATATAAATACATACACACACACATACACATTCATATTCATGTATATATATATATATTTGGCTGAACTGCCCATTAAAAATGAAGAGCGTCAACCTCTTATCTCATAACTTGATTGTTTGACATCAAAATGGAACTAAAAGACTGCCAATATGACAGTTGGCAGAAAAATAAACTTGCATAGTACAATAGATCACTCATTGAGTACTAAATCAATACACATCTGTTCAGCTTGGCCCCATCATCACGCTTCATCAGTGAATTAATATTTGTTGGTCTTTTAGCCATTGATCATTTACTTAAATGATATGACATATCTGCATGGTCAACATCTTTAAGCCTGTGTTATGAAATCAAAATACATTCTGAAATATTTGTCATCTAATTTCTCAGACTGAGCACCCATCTTGAGAAAGGAACGTGACATGTTCCCTTCAAATCCTCTCGAAGAGGTATCAACCGATTGAGGCCATTCTTTTGATTTAAAAAAGAGAGGAAAATTTACCTTCTAATTTTGAGACAATTTACTTGCATTTATACGTCCAAATGCCAAAGTTTTGTCATCTAGGTTTGCATGATTTGTGGTGAGATAAGACCACCTTTCCTTTTGATAACTTGGCATCACATGTGTGATTTTAACCAAATATTGTGGCCTTTGTTTCTAGAACTTAAAGCAAGAGAGCCGACTATATGATGCATTTTACAATAACATTACACGTAACCTTCATGAATTAGTCGAGGCAATGGTTCACTTCCTTTAAAATTTATTCAAAACTGAACCGTTAAGCTAAGTAGACTCTTTTGATCACTCATTCAACTACTCCAATATTCATTCACCCAGTTCATGGTATTCACTAAACCTGCATCCAAGTTTGGCACTTCATGAATATCCTAAAAGTTCAGGTTATTCCAATTGTGTAAAATTAAAGGATGAAATCCTTCTACTATTTTATCCTTTGAGAGAGGGAATCAAAGTTTTTGGTTGTATTGCTGAGGAATTAAAAGGTATAATTAGGAGTTCATTTCTTCTCAAATCTCTCTTCTTAACTTTTGTTGATTGAGTACTTTGACGTCGAGAGGAGGAAGAGATTTGAACTTTTGTGCAAATTAATTCTCCAACTAAAGCTAACGATAGAAAATAAATGAAGGTTATTGGATACTGTGTCCTCACGAGGAAGAAGTAGGTGAGAAAGACTCAGGTTATCACCGTTGCGGTGCTTTGAAGGTCTGGAGATCCCATGGCCTCCTATGACTGACAGGACCAAATGAAACTGCAAAACGTTTCTCACTCAAAGCCACCGCCACCTCCATTTTTAAGTCCTGGTTTCATTTCAGGTGGCACTTGTCTTCTAAAACAGTCATCCAGAAAGTGGGCCATTGAGCGATACAAGTGCCTGCGCACACCTGTCAGTCCATGGCTTTCATCAGGATATACCTGAAAAATATCATACTCGCTCATTAGTACAAGTTCTGGAAGAAGGTAACTACCCAATGAACTAAAAGTATAAGTAGTACAGGTTAGTACAAGTTAGTACAAGTTCTGGTAAAAGGTAGTTACTACTTAATGAACTAAAAGTACAAGTTAGTACAAGTTATGGAAGAAGGTTGTTACTACCCAATGAACTAAAAGTACAGGTAGTACAAGTTCTGGAAGAAGATAGTTACTATCCAATGAACTAAAAGTACAAGTAGTAAAAGTTCTGGAAGAAGGTAGTCAATACCCAATGAACTAAAAAACCTGTGGTGAAACAGAAAATTGCAGACATTTGACGATTAAATATGATAGTGTATTTCTATCTCTTATTTAACACTTTATTATCACAAGTACTTATGTACCAGGCCCCTAAAATTCATGAGAAATTTCTTTTTTTTTTGCATAGCTTGTATATAAGTCAATCCTATATCACTATTAATATCAAAATACTGGTTAGAAAATTCCACGTCATCTTACGAATTTATTGTTGCATTCTCTTTCAATATGTGCTCTCTTTAAAAAGATCACTCATTCAACCTAGGTTTTATCATCTCTAGTTCAGATACTTAAATGGGAATGTAATTAATTCCTTATGGATTATATCTTGAATGGCAATTTTAAAATTTGTTAAAATATTGCTAGAAATTCCTAAAATAAGTGGGAAAATTTTCAGTTCACCTCCGAAAAATTCATGCAAGAAGTTTATGAACTGGAGCAATAAGTTAGATTTTATTTTGTTTTCAATGTTCTAATTTACATTTTAATGGGAACTGGAAAACATAAACTTGAATTTATATGCTATATGAGTTGGTAGCAATATGTTCATAGAGTTGGAATACTATTAACATAATTCAAAAATATGAGCAGGAAAAGGTCAAATCAATGCAGCATATGAGACAACATAACTTTAATTTTTTATGATTTCAAACCTTATTTCCGTAATTTTGTTTCCAGGATGTGTATCATATTAATTTTTTTGCCTTAGTTTTAAAAATTATGAAGTTCATACCAAATATTTTTCTAAAAGAATGTTAAGAAGTTTAGATTTTAAGGTCTCCTCTGAAAAATCTACTTTTGCAATAGCATAGCAATTATAGACACATGAGCTCTTTGAGCTTTATAATGAAAAACTTTCCATGATAGGACATTAATTAATGCATAAAAAATGGTCTCAGCTTTAACTTAGTGGACCTGTGTATCACAAGACTTTAAAGTAACAAAACTAGTATGTTAATGTAAGCCTGAAGATGTTAGTTTATTGACTGGTAAAGTAATTTTTTAAGTTGCATTAGTATTTTTCTAAATCTGTTATATCAAGCTATGATATTGATAATTTAAAGTTTTGTATAAAATATGTTATTATTAATTCAAATCATCATTGAAACAGCCTTAAAGATTTAGATTATTATTACTATTTAGTTTTGTATTTTCATAATATTTTCTTAGTCTAAGTTATGGAATTTACCTGTTGTCTGAAGAGGACTCCTTTAGCTGTCAATGCTCTTGCTAAAGCCATGCTCTGCTGCAGGTGTACATTATCATCTGCTGTTCCATGCACCACATAGAACATTTTATCTCTGAAGTGTTCTGCTCGACGAGTAACATCTGCTTCCTCATAGCCTTTGTAATTGCCTGTTACATTTGGCAAACCCATATACCTCTCCGCATACGCAGAATCTGGAAATGGAATGAATAATTAACTGTTGTTCATTGCAAATATGAGAGCGACAGAAATTTTTCTGTTAAGTTGACAAGTTTGGAGCCATATCTGAATTGGAACATTAAAAATTTTCCATAGCTTTAGAAAAACAAGAGGGTGTATATCTTCAACACTGATGATACATATAATTATTCAACAATTAGTTGTTAGTCTAAATGTTTAATCTAAGGACTGAGGGTTTTTGCCTGTATAATCATCTTTAAATCAAATGGTGTACTGACATGCAAAATCCTTTTTTAATTTATACCTTACTGTTCCAAATTAGTATAGTCAACCAACTTGGATTATGCAGTGTGTCTATGTAAGCTTTTCTCTGCTATATATGTAATTCAATACAATTATAAGTGCATAGCTATATAAAGTATGATTATATTTATAAACTGCATAATGAGCTAGTGTGGATTCCATTCAAAATTTGTTTTATTCCAGTTATTTGTGATTATTTTTATGTTATGTTTCAATTTTAAATTAAGTACTACTTTTCATGAAAAAGAGAAAATACATAATTGACGCCATTGTTAAATACCATAACTTTTGGCCAATTGTTCAATTTCTTCCAATAAAGTATAGGAAAAAAAATGGAAGAAGTGATACATGCATCTTGAGTTGTAGAAATATTTATTATTATCAACAAACCATATAGCTTCCAGTTAGTGACAGGGGCCACCGATATTCCACATCGGAAAACACCTTGGCCAGGACGAGAAAGAGCCATAGCTGCAACAAATCCACCATAACTCCATCCCCATACAGCAACTCTCCTGCCATCCACAAAGTGAAGTGAATCACGCAGGTATCTTGAAATAAAAGAAAAGAAGAAACATTAGAATTTCATGGAAAAAAGTTTGGCCTGATTGTATTTTCTTCAGGGCCTTAAATCTTTCCCCAAGGGCAAGAAAATTCTGCTAGTAAAGGGTATTACAAACAATTTAAGAATAAACCAAGAAATATTAAACAGATAAGATAATAAGTTAATGCAATTGTTTGAATAAGTCTGAATAAGGTGCATGGAATGGAATACTTTATTGATATGGTAAATAAGCAGTGATACTATGTTATGTAAACTTGAATAATCTTAAGAAATGTATTTCCTAGCCCATAAGATAAACTAAGGTTTTTTGGATTAGAACTCACAAAGAAAGCTACTAATTAATGTATTTTAATTTCAGCATTTTATACAATGAAAATAGAATGGTTACATTAAAAATTGCTAACAATGTCAAATTTTATTCATTATAGAGTCTCATCATCACTGCTGCTAAAATTCTCCACATAGTTGTTTTACTGGAGGTGTCATTTTCCTCATACACTGTACCATCTTTACTTTCATTTAGTTTCTAGCTTATTCTGCATTTTTGTGATACTCCCAATTTTAACTTGCTGACAGAACTTTTTCACCCTCTCACAAATTTCCCATGTGTATAATTGAACTATTGTGCAAATATACTACTATATTTATTATCATATTAAAGAAATCCTTACTCAGTGACTTCCAACTGATCTTCAACTTCCACGGATCCAAGACGATGATAGACTTCATGCACAAGACGTAGTCCTTGTCCACCAGATCCTCTTCCATCAATTTGAGCCACTATAATATCTCTGCTGCTTGCTAAGTATGCACTCCAGTCCAGACGCCACCGCTCTGTCACCAGCTGAGTTCCGGGACCACCATATCTAAAGCATTTAATTTCATTTTTTCAATCAAGGAGCTCTAACAATCTGCTAATGTTGCAAATGATGGCACAAAAAATTATTTTTTTTTTTTTACTTTGAAGCAAAATAATGAGGGAAAAATCACCAAAACAAAATAAACTTTGATAAATTTAATTTAACAGTACAAAATGAGTACATTTTTCATAATAATTGCTTGCAAATACCATACATTTGTAAGTTTAAGTTTAAACAAAGAATATTTCAATTCCTAGCATTATGGGATGCTAAGTATATCTATTTATAAATTACACATCAAAAAGTTGATCTTGCAAACAAGCCAGATTCCTAAAATATTGTTCAAAATTTTCAATTTTAAATATCTTACCCAAAAGTTGCATCTAGTTTTTTCATAACAATTAAATACTGCTAAGAATTTTCCAAAGGATTGATTATGATTATCTAAATCTAAAAGAGAAAATTTAACTCACACCTTTACTTGCATACAAAATTATAAGCATATTACTTCAAGTTTAAGATAGTAAAAAGTAATATGTATCAAATGGATTTTTCAATAATATTCAATTAGTATCTATTATCCAAATGCAAGTGCAAAAACCAATGCAACACCATTTCCCCAACCCTATTTTCCACTCTACATAACTACAAAAGCTACTATATATACCTATCACCCTGAATCATTTCAGCAGTAAGTGAAAGCACATTCAAAATATAATAATAATTACATTTTATTTATTAATAAAATTTTGTGTTTCTCTCATACATTAGTCCATATTTATATTCAAAAATTATAAGAATTATATTTGATAATTATATAATTTTTTTTTTGGATTTTTATTTCAATTCTAGATTATTCGAAATTTGATATTTTCTCTATCTGATATTTGACTATGTATTTGTTGATGTATTTGTCTGTATCACTATTTGATATTTGTCTACTGTAGTCAACAAGAAGTGGGTAATTGCCACCTCAAACTATCCTACATTGGATGAGGTCCAATGAGGATGAATCAGCTGAATTAATGAAATTTAAATTAATTCAGCTGATTAATTCAATAATTAATTTAAAATAACTACTTACACTTGAACAACAAGAGGATATCTCGTGATCTCATCCTCCCTGAGTCCTGGAGGAAGATGCAGTCTGACTTGAGCATGATATCCACCAGAAATCTGCACTGGGAACGTTTTTACTTGCGGAAGTGCTAGTCGAGATAACCTCTGCTGTAACTTGGCATTGTCCTGAAGCAATGTCAGCAACACTGGTTGTCCCACTGCTTCTCCAGACGTGCCTCCTTCTTCCTCTTCCTCCTCCAAAGATGGACAACCTCCTTCCCCTCCGTACAGTCCGTGAGGCCCTGAACTGAGGGTAGCAGGCCTTCGAGTTGCGTAGAGGTGAACGGATGGGACTCCAGGACCCAAACACTCAAGAACAAAAAATGCCAGCCCAGGGCTAAAGAGAGCTGTATGATACAGACATGGCTTAAAAGTTGGAGCAGCTGGAGAAGGTTGACCCTTTTTCTTTGAGCTGCCATGAGGCGGTGAAGAGGTTATGGGAGCTGGTTTTGCTGCCTGCTGCCCTTCTTCATCATCTTCTTCACCATCTTCATCATCGTCCTCATCTTCATCATCTTCGTCATCACCCTCATGGTCATAGTCTCTATCTGGTAGGTCCACACAAGTGAGACACTCAGGAGATGCATTACCACTCGCAGCAATTTTCGACGCACTCACTCTATACAAATGTTGCTCTCCAGGTCGCCCTTCTGGGACTGCCAAATAATATCTAGAATGCAAGAAATATAATGAATATTCAAAGACATGACTCTGTAGAAACCATAAAGTGGTGATACCTAAACTTCTTGAGGGATTTATACTATCAGTAGGCTTGTGCAGGTTTTTTACACCCCCTTCTCTATTGGTGTTTTTCTGCTATGGATCATTTCCCTAAGATAATACCTTATGTTTTTTACATCTAATCCTTCTAAATTTTTTCTCCCTATTTATATTATAACATGCATTATTTATGTTTTATCAGTATCATTGACAGCCAGTATTTACAGGAAGAAGAGACTTTTCATTCTCAATCTTTCCTCAATAAAGATTTTTAAGAGATCAAATGGAGACATTGAAAGGAAAGTGGTAGGAATCCTAAGGAGCAAGTGATTTCATTGCTAAAAATTATACATAACATAATGAAGTGAGGGAAAACCATTCTACCCACAGCAATCAAGGGTGAAGTGTGAAGCTGCAAATATGTACGTTTCATTCATAGGATATCAGTATAAGAGATTATTACTTTCTGCATCATCAAAATTATTAATGAAGAATAAATTATGTGACTAATACTGTGATCATTTTCTTAGTTCTATTTCCACAAAATATATCAAGATGTACAGGTATTTGAAAATAGTTCAAAAATGATGCAGAAAAAATGGGCAATAATTAAATCTAAAAACTTATTATTATCTTATGTATTATTAACTTATCAAATTATATGGAAGAAAAAACTAATTGTAAGAACTGTATCATATATCCACTGATAATGAAATATTTAGAATTATAAAGATATTCAAATTTTAAAGGATGTTTCATGAAAGAATAAGGTGTTTTTCCTGTCTCTTAGAATTCTTTAATAGCATGCATTGGTCACTTTCCCTAGTTATAAATTCAAATAATAACATTCATAAAATGTACAATTTAAATTTATTTTTATAATGAGCTCAATTTGTTTTGGTTATGTTTCATTTTCCAAAAATTATAATTTTGTTCTTTGCATTCTAAAATGAGAAAAATTTCTATATTTGTCTTATTTTATTCTTTCATGAGCCTCATGTTTCAAAACATTAATTCTGTTGATACTTTTAGCTTGGATCATTGGGAAAAGAATATTGTAAATACAGCTATATTTTGCATTAAAAGTGAATCAAGTTACTTCTCAATACTTACACAAGGTCATCAGTGTGATCCCAGGCAAGTATTCGACGTACATCATAGCGTCCATGCGTAAGTGGTATGGACCTACGCCTTGGAACACTGACTAGAACAATGTGAGTAAAGAAGCCTGCAGCTCCATCCCTGACAGGTGCTAATGATACATAAGATGTGCCATCTGATGAGAAAATAGGAGCTGCCGAAGAAGCAGAAGTGGTCACAGTTGCAGCAAAGGCACCTGATTCTGGAGCTACGTCTCCACCAGCTCCACCAACATGTGTTTCAACCCATCCTCGGCCCTCGCCTGAGACTCGTTGAGTCTATGAAATAAAATTGGGCTATCATTAGTGAGTTATGCAGATACAGATGATAATGATTAAGTCAGTCATAGTTGTACAGGATCATCAATAAACATGATGAATACAATCTCATGAATAATATGGAAAAGACAACATTAGAAACGGTAATTTAAGAATGCATCATTCTTCAAAGCAATCTTTCTAGATCATATATTTAAAATTTTAAAGGGTGTATTATTTACAACAGGATGGAAGTATGTTCTTCAGGTGAATAGCATAGAATGTGGATTCCAGTAGGGATACCTTTGATCAATGATAATAAGGATGGGTAATATGGATTTATTCTCAACAAGCAAAATACCCATTGCATACACAACTGTAAGAGGTAAGTGACTTTTCAGTATTATAAGATTAATAAATTATTAATATCAGAGATGTCAACCAGTAAAAGACATTTGAACATGCCTCACCTTAGTCAAATCCAATAGCAATCTAAGTGAAATACTCTTAAGAGTTGTTTAACATGTTTAAGCTTTATAGTTTAAATGTTGAGGTGTAAACTTTGCATTTAGTGCTGATATATTGTCTTATATAGCTCAGATAAGTTGAGAACATTATTGAAAACAGCGGCTGAGATAGTATTTTATTCATAATATTCTTCTGAGCATTATTTGTTTTATACTTATTTCTTTGTCAAATTAGTATTAATATTTTAAGTGCCATTTATTTTCTTAGGTAGTTTATACATCAGAGGACTTGAAATACTCTTTTATAAAAGTTTCATATTATTAATGTTTCTCAGTGTAAGTAACATTATAAACTGTGTCAAGGAATTTGTCAAAAAAGCTTTAGTTGGCACAACTACAGCTTTTTAGTTTCCCTTTCTTCTTATTGCTAGATTGGAATTCCTGGCTTTGAATGGGAAAAATTAATGAATTTCCTATCATAGAATTTAACATGTTCAAAATCAGGATTCATTATTGTTTATTTTGCAGGACTCCAAGTAACATGGATGCTATTTTGAAGCAAATTTAAGTTTGTCAATTTTTTCTCATATGCAGAGTAAATGTGAGGTAGTGTATTTCTATTTAGGCTAATGTTTTCATAAGGCATTGAAATAATATATATTATACTATTTTTAGAATAATTTGGTTATCTACAGTACAGTCTCTAAAGGTGACTGAATTATAAATTAAATTAGAATATTTTTGGATTTTGTTCTTTAGTTGAAAAGGCTTTATCAATAATAAGAACATTGAATATCTTTAATGTAAGCATTATTGCCTCAAATTGGTCTTCCCTGTCAAAATATAGGAAAGGAATTGATTGTACAACTTACAGGCAGATTTAAAGGAAATCTATAGCAGTATTAATACCGATAATAACCAAGATGAAGGTTCGGTGCCATGTGAACTGTTAGTGACTGCTACATACCTCTTGACAGTACCACATGGGGCTTTTGCATACTGATGTGATGGAAAGATTTTGAGGCCTATTTAGCCAAACCACTGCCACTTCTGTAACTGAAACCCATGCGACAGCTGCAAAATAATGCTCTCTTGATTGGGTAGACAGGTCAGTCATTGTCCGGCAAAGAAAGAGTTTTAAAAGAGCATGTTACATGTTATTTATAACCCTGGTAATATTATATTACCGAAAGATTTAGTTCTACCTTAAAAATGATAATTTGACGTGCAACTTGCTACTGAGAATGCAACAGCTGATTTGAAATATGAGAATCTTAATTGCATTCATGCAAATGTAATGAAAAAAGAATTAGCTTTACCTTGAGAAAGTGGCTCATGCAGATCTGCCAGATGTAGTATGACCAAAACTTCTAGTCTGTTGATAATTAGCTTGCATATAGTTTATTTCCTCCTCTGGGTGAATTTGCCTGTCAATACACTGCACTTATACTTTTATCAAATTTTATCGAATTATGAGATGCTTATATATTACTTTAAAATGTAAGTAATATGAAATTTTATTCTCTTTAATCCAGAGAAATGAAAAAATGGCTTAGATGTTAGTCTCCTTGCAATGGAGATTAATTAAGCCAATGTTCAGAATATAGCACCTTAATTTATTGGAGCTCTCTTTGAAATTAGGAAATGTTATGATATTTACTTAAACATAACAAAGCATCATGTTTTTATTGCATGTGAATTCAGTGATTGATTAATTAACTTACTGCGAAAGTGTATTTTTATTGTAATATTTACGATAACATTTAGGTTTTTAGGGGTTGCCAATTAGAAGGTATTTTTTCACACCTTTCATTATCAGTAAGGCATTGTGAAATACCTATAGTGAAATGTATTCTTGTCAGTTCAGTATGTAAATCAACATTGTGGTGAATGATTTTATGATGAGTAGTTAGCATGATGGTTAAATCAATAACTCTTTCTGCAAGTTCCTAATGCAGTTGTGACTTGTAACAGTGTTACTGTGCAGTATGTTGTCTTAAAACTCTGCCATCACCTGTTACTGGTGACATTTATTTAAGAAAATAGAAATGAAATTGAAGATAAGGAACAGATACTTCTTGTTTCCATCGTCGTGTATAGAATTTACCAATATTTAACTAATAAGGATTATATTGATTGTCAATATTTTGTTTGATATTTAGGGCATTTTAAATTCAGTGAAAACTATGGGGATATTATTCCATTCAATCATTATTAAAGTACCTTGTGCTTTTAAAATGACAGGATAAATGTGAGGTGAATGTTCTTATTTCTGCTGTGAAAGATTCTGTTTTCTTTCCCCTCTCATGACTTTCGTTTCCCTCAGGTGAAGGCTCAGGTTGTTAAATTGTGAATATCTTTTTTACTCACTTCTAAAATCACTTCATTCATTTCACTTTTAATTATTGCAACCTCGTCTTTTCACTTGGCCTTTGAATAAACTCTCTACATTCTCTCATTGGTTTATGATCCGTTAGTACCATAACACAGAGCTTCCTAGCCAAACGACTAAAAGTTTTGATCAGACAACCGGCTGGTGAATGGTGGTAGAAGTTTGTGAGACAAGATGTGGATTAAATGGAAAGGGATGAAAGAGGATTTTGAGGTGCCAAATCTACCTGCAGAGCGCGTAGCATGCGAAGGAAGGAAAGTAAAATCGCCCATCTCTCCCCAATAGCAGAGGGGGACGGTTGGATTTGTGCCGTCCTACCAGGCACTATCATCCGCGTCCCTCCTCCGACAGCCTTTGGCAGTGATGGGTCATGTCAACCACTATGCTACGAAGGGGGCAAGCCAAGGTGCTGGGGTTGTGGGTTGGAGAGGTCGGAAGGCCACTGACTCGTTGGCCAGCGCGTTTGGCGGCTTGAGCTCTCGGATTCTGATGTTCTTTGGATCTGCCAAGTCAGCCACCGACAGCGTCACTATGGGGTTGGGAGTTCCTGGCTGGTGCGACAGATGGCGCGGTCGGAAAGAGGAGTAAAGAATGTTACTTCAATTGAATAGAAAGAAATTAGAACTAGGCTGTTAATGAATAGGAGGTCCGACAAATTCTCCAATCGCCGATATACCGGTGAATGTCAGACACAAATTCCTCGAAAGCTGCAAGGAAACCCCGGATTACCGATCTTCTGGGAAGCTCCTCCAGAAAATCGGTAATCCGCGGCTTTCGTGATTCTTTCGAGGGATTAGGGCCTGACGGTCACCGGGATATCCGCGATTGCAGAGTTTTTCGGACCTCTTGTTACTTCAGTCTAGATCTAAAATCGAAGAACATTCAAGGCGCTCAAAAAGTTCACAGAAGTAATCCAAAAAGAAGTTATTCACGAACCTCATTTCGCGCATGTTAATAATTTACATTACTATTAGATAATTTATGCAAAGCATCGCGAGAATATCGCTAGGTTGTGTTTTAGTTTAAAGATATTCCAGGAGTTTGATTCCAGGAAGTTTTCGAATGCCCTTGATATTACTAAATTTATGAAAGGACGTAGATACAGTGTATCAACCGGCTGTACGGCCGGTATGCTTTCATTCTGTCTTTCAATTTAAAATTTTTTGTATTCAGTGTACAAGAGAAAGAATACCAAAGATTTATCGATTTTTGATTACAATTTATGGGAACTGAGCGACGATCAAAGGAGACAGAAATAATCAGTGGTTATCACTCTTATAGATCAGCGATTTCCAAACCTTTTCTCTCACGGAACACTTCATCATTTTTGAGAATACAACGGAACATGCAGTTTGTTATAGTGTGGGCAGATAATAGCAATAATTATTCAATCCTTCTATGTATCATAGGTTCAGTGGTAGTACATACAATTTTCTCCCATGGAGAGGAACCCTGATTTTCAATCATTTTTTAAAACTTTATACCTCATTTTAAATCATACTAGCAGTATTAATCATAAAATAGCTACTGTTTGATTCTCAAGGAGAAACTTAAGCGAAAAATGTATACATGACTGGGACTCGAACCGAGGACTCCCACTTTTCGGGCTGGTAAACCTAAACCATGATGGTCAAAAATCAAGCAACGTTTGGGGGCGAAAATTTTGATTTCCAAGAAAATATCATTTCTCTTTTGCATTGACAAAAAAGAAGAAATATGCCAAATTAAGGAAACGTATGGGATTCTTAAGTATATAAGTTTTAAATATTCTAAAATGAGGCAAGAGGGGAAAATTCTTATTTCTTCTCGGAATCCATGCGAACATTTCATAATTATAAAATTGCCAAAGTGTAACTATGAAGTATGAACTATGCCAAAGTGCAACTATGAAATGAAGAATGAAGAGGATTTTCATATTTTTTAATCATGTTTATTTGATAATAAATCCTCCGTAAAATAATGTGTGACCAGAAAATTTCATTAATCCAATTCTATAGTGCACTAAGCAATAGTGTTCAATCACTCATTAACATGATCGCAATTCCAATCAGGGGTTCTTTCTCACTTTAGGCGCCAAAATACCTTGTGCCATTTCTGTGTGGGAGAACTGGGCCAGTCCCAGTCATGTCGATATCTTTCGCTTTCATTTCCCCTCATGTTTTTAAGCCGCAAAGCAATACACGTTAAGCTACTTCTTTATCCTTTTTGCCTACTGTATACATAGTACGGGAAAGTATCCGATATTTATATGAGGAATAAATTTAATTCACGAAAAAATGTATAGAGGTAGAAAAATGTTGCCAACCTTGGGGTAGGATAAACTTCTAATCTCTGGATAGAGTCGGCCTTCATCGAGCGATCCAAACCACGGGTAGCGCAATTCCTCCACTTGGGTGTCGTTGAAAGTTGCGTACAGCATCATGTGTCCATCGGATGAAAACCACAGCGCTGTGTTGCTCCCTAGAACTTCCTCTGTAAAAGAGGAGAATCCAATTGATACTTTTGTTTATCATAGAAAAAGACATTTTCGGTGCTAATCAAATCTGTCGTTCATTTTAATGATAAGATTGGAAGTCTTACAGCATGTTCTAAACGTTGGTTTACATAGTGCTAAATACATCATAGCGTTATCATCAGGTGAAAGGAAAATTTCCGACAGAAAAACTATACTGTCATTTTATAATGGAGGGAGAAAGAGGAGGGAAACTGTTTTCTTAAGAGTGAAATAATTAGGTTCGGGTCTTCCATTAGTGACTTCATTAGAAGTTTGACGGAAGTAATCAAGGGAAAAGAATGGGGAAAGTTGTTTACTAGTCTATCCTAGATATGAATGTCGAGTTATTTATTTCTATCGCTTCTAATAAAAGCATCGCTAGGTTTTATTTGAAGCTATTCAAAAAGCAGAAAACTTGATTTCGGGAACTTTTGGAACCCCCTTTTAAATATTTAAACCGCTTATTTTGATCATTGACAGGTACTCGATTCGTCAATCGAAAGTTTTCAACCTTAATTATTCCCCGAAAGGAAAATCTAAGACAATAAGATTAATTAGTCTAAGAGAGGTAAAAAGTGGATGTTGGACATCGGATTTCCATTGCTCTTTGGACACTCATTACAAAATACACAGTAATTACTGTGGAAAAAGTCTGTGTTATATATCTGTGCCTATGTTATCTGTGTTACATTAGTGGAGAATAAGATGAGTTTAGTTATTAATCAAAAATAAACCAAGTGAAGCTTAGAAAAAACGGCAGGAAAACATCCGCAAAGAAGAGAGGCATTAAAAATTTACACAAACCTACTGAGAGAGTGAACTAAAATATAGTAAAATAGGAAACCCTTATTTTGATCTTCAATAAAGTAAACGCAGGAATACAAGCACTCAAATAGTATGCACTACTGATCAAATTTACTGCATCTGAATCTTAATATAGTTATTATGACCCAATCGAAATCTTCAGCTTGACACCCGTAATTTTATTCAAGGCAACCGATTTCAGGTGTTTTCTCCTTACCTTCGTATAGCCAGTCCGGGACTCCATGCGACACCAGTCCTGGCTTCGCCGTTCTCGTGACTCTGAACACTAAAGAGCCTCTTGGACCTGGTCGGTAGTAGATGTCCGACTTCATCACCATAACCAGCGCATGTCCTCTTGGAGTCCACGCCGCGTACTGCAGAGCCGGATGACCCGTTTCATCCGGCGTTGGCGTCAGAGGAAACACCTCCCTGGTAACGTTGTTAGTGTTTAGAAAAATTCAAATTAGAGCAATGAGGGTAATACTACAGCATGGAAAGTTTACTACAATGAAATACATGCTAAATTCCATTCAGTGGATGTCTGTGGATGAAAGAATTTCACTAAATGTCTTACAGTTAGTCCACAAAATGTTTTACAAAAGAGTGCCAAGTTATTTATCCAAAGACTTAACATTGTCTTATAACCGCCATCATTATGCAACAAGACAAATTTCAATTAGTTTAATTTTTGATGATAATTGTAGGGTGAAGAGCGACAATAATAGTTGAAGATGTAGATTTGACCGTTGCCAGATTAATACAATCTACCTGATTAGAAATGAAAGTAATGGCAGTCGATTGTTTTAATGCATTTGATTATAAATAGAAGTGAATGACGTATACTCACGTCGTAGCGACGTCGTAGACGGAATATTGTGCGAGGTAGGAATGCCGGAACAACTGTCGATGAAAGAGATTCTTTTAGTGTTATATTATTCGCAAATTTGGTGTTTTGAAAAGTCACAGAAATTAGAATGGAGTCGATCTGACAAGGAATTTGGTTCATTTTCTTCAGTTTCACTAGTTTCAGTTTCAAATTAACGGAACACCATCATACTTCCGTCTCAAGGAAACACAATCATGCAATTCTTGCTTTGAAATTTAACAGAAATGTTATTCTTACACCATTTCATTAATCGAAACATGCTTTTCCCTAATTTTTAAATAATTCAAGTGTGCGATTTAATTTAGTTATGGCATGACAATTCTTCACCATAGCATTATTCTTTATTAATATGATAAAAGATACAATATATTGCATTATTTAAACACCTGGCTAGTGAGGATTATCAATTATCCAATAAAGTTCAAATAGATGAGATATATATCCACGAATCAACGGATTTTATTTCCTCACGATTGCGCTTAACTCTCCTAAAATAGATATGAACCATTTATTTACCTTTTGGACGTTGTGTGCCAGCAGTATGAATCGACGATCTGGAGACATAGAAAATCTGACGGCATTCAGTCGGCGCTGCGGTTTTTGGAAAGAGAAAAATATAAGAATCACGCAACAGAAATATAAGTTGAAACAGTTCTTAGGAACAAGGTCTACCTTCTCCGGGATAGTTTAAATAAAAATGCAGCGAGGTTGCCTCGGTTATTCCGAAAACAAATTAAGTTAACGCCAGAGCTACATTATATTTACATGGAGGTTTTTTTAGCGAACCTTTTAAGTCCGTCTGTATTTACTGTTATTCTCAGTTTCATCAAATTTAAGCAAAGACATCTTCGCCCGCCCCTGAAATCGCTAGAGCAAGTGCTTGCGTCCGTCTGCACCCGGCTCTGGTTTAAAGGTTTTTGAATATATCATTACTGTAATTTTAAAACATATTTACCGCTCTTCGGAGAAATGATACAAGCACTAACCCAAAACGAATTGATGAGAATGGAGAAAAGTGGAGCCACGCGGCTCTGGCTGAGGTCGGAATTTCCGTTTAATGTAAAGAAACGAGCTGCTCTATGTTGGAATCCTACTTCACGTGGTTCACGGATTAGATCCATTTTTCTGCATTTCCTGGTTGCGAATCCTTTCCATGTTCTACTGATTCATTTTCCCATTTCATTCGCCCGCGTCTTAAGCGGAATTGCTTTATATTCGGGCCGTGTTGCCTTTTCGTCGTATTTTTGAAGAATGGTCTGCTTTTTGCACAAAGAGAGAGTCTCAGTTACTTAAATTTGGTCATTTTTCACTCTACATGAAGCTGCTTCCACCAAATGGACAATTAAGGATGCGTAATGAATTTTTCAATAGCAGTAGTGAGAGGGGATCAGAGAGCTTGATCTCTCTAAAACTACACTCAGCAGCCACAGAACACTGCACTCCCTTTCTCGTTTATTCGGTATGTTTTACGACTTGAGTTTGCGACGAAAGGAAACACCGCCAGGCGAAATTTTAATCTAAAGTTCTGCTTTGATCGTGAGACAAAGGTGATAAAAACTATATCCTTTTATCACGGAATGTGTATCAGCTCCGAGAGATGCAGTGTGTACTGCCTCCGGACATTTTATATTTTTTCTTATAAAATTAGTCATTCGAGGGAGGAAATTCACAAAAGACCATACTAGAGATAAGGCAAATTGGCTATACAAGAAGTGAAAAATTGTGACTTGGCTGGGACTCGAACCCAGGTCTCCCACTTTCCGGGCAGGCATTCTAATGTGCAAAGTAAAAATTCCATTTCCATCGTTCAAATAAAATTGGTTTATTGAATGAGGCGAAAGATTGGCTAAAGTGGGTTGCAATGCATCATCCGGGAACGGGAAAAATCCGCATCTTAAACGGGAAGCAGGGTGTCTTAAGCGGTACTTTTACCACGTATTTCGTGTAAAAGGGACGGGGAGAAAATCGTTTATTAATCGGGATAATGTCTATAGCGAGAGCGTTTGCAACGGGTTTTACTGTATTTGTGACGGCTTATTATAGGTTACCCAGCGAATTTAATATGCGAAAGAAGTCAGTGGTTCCGCAGATATCATTGTTTCATTCCATGCGATTTTTCATTAGCCGTGTAGTGGCGGATGGATTCGAAAAATTGCAGAAAAGTGTAGAGGATCGATGGAAAAGAGGAAAAAAGGGTGATTTGTTTGTCTCTCGAAGGGGTGAGAGGGCTCTTATACTCGCTCGACAACAAAAGACGAAGCAAAGAGGCGCTTACACGAGACATCTTCGTCAAGTAACTAGTGGCGTCAATAAAACGCCCTCCTTCCTTCCTTTCCACTTGTACAGCAACAGAAAGCCGGAATATTCATGATTGGAAAAATCGAGGATGTAAAAAGGCTCTAAGTTATACCTCACAAAGTGCTCTAATCAGAGATGCCCTCGAAAACACAGGTGTCTTTGGAAATAGCTGCAAAATCACTTAGTTGGTAACCAATATATTTTATTCGATTGAATAGAGTGTCAGTTTAAATTATCGTTTTTATATTGGGCATTTGATGTCTATAATAATTTTCTAATCTAAAAATTATTATCCTCATCGTAGTTAACTTAAGTCCTTCGTTTTCAATTTCATGCTTCAATAAATTAAATCGTAGAAGACTCAACTTTGTGGTACTCCGTTACAGAAAGCATGGTAAAATAGCTTATCAAATTTCCACCAGAAATTCTTATTCATTAAGGTTAAAAAATACACAAGCAAAAGCATTCATACTAAAAATCTCGAATTAGACGATTCTTGGGGTTACCCTAAGCGCTAGCAAATGAGAGGTGTATTAGTCCCGTCTCACAATCACATAATAATACAAAATCGAGACAAGAACCAGAAGAAAGGAAATTAAATAATAATTAATTTTCCCGTTGTTTCCATTAATTTCTTTCGAGAGATACCGAAACTGAATACATAAATATATAAAAAATGGTGATTATTACATAAAATGTTAGAGGGCAATCGTTATTTATGATTGGAAAATCCTAAATTATTGGAATACAAATTCTTTTTGTGTCCTTAGGGTAGGTGTTAACTAACTTAAATTGAAAAATATCGCTTACGGAGGATATTTAACGGAATTATTAATTCAGTATATTATTTATTGTTATCATTATTTAGTCTATCCGTAAATAACAAGGAAAAAATTAACATATAAAATTAAAATACTGTAATAAATATAATAATGTAAAATACCAGCAAACGAGGCGTTATTTCCTACACATTCGGTTAGCACGGAAATGTATTGCTGGGTTGCCTACACTTAAGTTATAAATTTTCAATGAATTATTACAGCGAAACTCCGGCTCCTTCAGACGAATGCCGTCACTACTTTTCATTACTTTCTCTTCCATAAAAATAAGTTTCATCAAAATTCCTGGAGAAAAATGAGTCTGAGAGAGACGGATTTCACACCGCATCAAACGTTTATTTCGGCAAAATTTTAACTATTGTTCTGAAATCGGATGAATGTTTCAAGTTTTTTGATTCAATTGCTTGACATGTGAACTTACGGCATGTTACGGCAAATGATGATCTTTCTCAATCAAGCGCATTTAAAAAGAGAAAGGAGTTCCGAAGAGAAGCGGTCCCTCCTTGATAGTTCTGTAAGGAGTCTTTGCTCTGTTCGAGGAGAGCGTGGGATCCGAAGGAGTCAATCGATTGCTTCCTTGCGATTCTTTTCTTGAGCCTCCCTCTTTCATCTCAAGTGTGTATTCAGTTCGGAAAAGAAATGCATCGTTTACCCTTTTCAGCTGGCTTCTTTATTCTTAGAGGCAATGTTTTGAAAAAGATACATAAATACGGTGAAACCCGCTTAAAAGGCTCCCGCTTAAAAGGCCATTCCGCTTAAGACGGTATCTCGTCCGGTATCGGTCCCAATCACACTAAGCACATGGTAAAAATTCCGCTTAAAATGCTTTGCTAAAGACGCTATCTGGCTTAATAGGCACTTTTCTCTCGGTCCCAATCACACTAAACGCATGGTAAAAATTACGCTTAAGACGCTCTGCTACTCTTTTCATTTCTAGATGCGAAGCATTTATTTAAAAATCAGAGCCGAGGAAATATTATATTTAGTTTTCCAACGTATAATATTCAAAAGTAGTCATTCCTCATCTACACAAGATTTTAATGATTATAATAAATACACAGGAAATGAACATTAAATGTTTTTCATTGAAAAAGAACATTTCAATCTGCTTTTTAGGTAAAACATGCTTAAGAACTTTTAACATATTTATTCTTAAAAGATTTTGCAATGAAGCAGAGAAGTGCAATTTAATAATATGGCTTCTCTTCTGAGGATCTCTGCCTTGAGGTATTTTTTGCTATTTTTAGTAACAGAAAAGATAAATACGAGATAATGTTTGGAACAGTTTTCCAAAAATTAACAGATAGATCTTATATAGAGTATGATATTTCATATTTTGTAGCGTGAATGCAAAATGCATTCAGTTTCACTTAGTGAAGAGAATCATAAGAATTACTTACGAATGTCTGGTTGGTCATGAGCACTCGTGTGGAGCAGTTTAATGCATTCAGGAGACTGATGCCGCCAAAGTGGTCTCTGAATATCAGCTCGTGCCCTGAAAAAGAAAATTTTAGCATTTTCAGAATAACGTCGATTGGAAAATGTGGCTGATGATAAGATCATAAAATTTGCAAGAATCACCCAATACGCAATTGGGCGACTATGCCGCCATCATTAGGGGGTAAATGCAGTATTATTATGCATTATTATTATAAATATTTTATATTATTATTATTATTATTACATTATTATTCATTATTATTGTTATGCATTATTATTATACATAATTATTAAGCATTATTATTATGAATCAGTATTCACCGACCGCTTGACGCTTAGCTGACGTAGCCGTCTTACAGAGAATTTTTCGATTACTTGTTTATTAATAGTCGAGTTTCAGCTTAGAATTAACAGAGTAGATCAAAGCATAAAAGCAGCATTCCTTGATGATTTGTGCTGGCCATTTAGTTTCGCTATATGTGATGAAGTTTGCTGTTTTGAAGGAAATTTTAATTTAGTGGATTGCGCGAAGATTCGGCTGAAATTCACTGTGTATATCTGGTCACAAATCTTACAGGATTCTCTATCCGGCTTGAATACTCCGGTAGCTTACTCTAATGGAAAAGAGGACGAAGTTTTGGACGAGATAAAGTTTTGAAAATCCTATTTTCAGTTTCTTTGCGTCTTCATGTCGGCCTCTTCCGGAGAAAACGGGATTCACAGTCTGTTTCCCCGAAACTGCATTTACTTATTCGTCTCTTGACTCCCTCCTTATCTTTCAAACTAGATTGTTACAAACGCACTTTTAAATTTCCCGAAAGTATTTCATCTATTTTATCTAGGACGTCCAATATATTTATAGCAGTACTCGCCATCACGTGATTTTCTTCCAGTCTTTTTCACACGAAACACATAGTAAAAATACAGCTTAAAACGCCTTGCTTCCCGCTTAAGACGCGGATTTTTCCCATCTCCCAGATACACTCCAACCCTTTTTTTAGCCAATGCTTCGCGTCATTCGAGAGAGCAAATTTTTTTTACGTAATCGTGTCACGCTTCGTCTTATCTCTGGAATGATTCCTTATGAATTTTCTGTTTATTAGTGACTAATTTTGTATTATAATGGCTAATTTTGTGAGTATAAAATTAAGATGTAATGAGATATTCTTTATCAATATAGTCTCATGGTCGAAGCAGAATGTTAGACCTAAAATTAGCTTGAGGATGTTTCCTTTCGACGCAATCTCAAGCTTAAATACAGACCGAATAAACCAGAAAGAGAATTCTGTGTTTTTTGAGCTTAATCTTGAAGAGATAGTGCTGCGATGATCTGTGACTCCCTCTCGCCATCTTCCCTAATTGTCTATCTGGTGAGAGCAGCTAAATTAGAGAGTGAAAAATGACCAAAAATAAGTAGCCAAGACACTCTCTCTGCGAAAAGCACAATGAGAGTGTCTTTGTTACTTAGTATAATGTCTTAATCTAAGGACTCTACTTGAAAGTTGGCTTCTTTGACATACACAAAGTTGGGAGTGCTAGAAGTGTAATGATGCTTTCGGATGGAAGAATTTACTCCTCTTCAAGAAGAGAATATGCAGTGAAATTATAAGCTAATTATAATAATCAAATTAGTCTTCGATTTGTTTTTCTCTATAAATGACCATAATTGACTCTAACTCATAATCAAAAACTTAAGTTCCGTCACCTCATTATATTACCCTAGCTATTACCCTATATATAGGTATTACCCAACCCTACATGTTTCATTCCGCCCACAGAGAATAATTAAACATACAAATTTATATAGCAATCCATAAACTTGCTATGATAATAGTTCCTGTCCTAGAAAGGCGACACTGAATAATGGCACACATTTTACTATAAAAGTTTATTTTGCAAAAGCTGATTTGGACGAATGAGCGTTACGCAAATTTCTAATAGAGTACGTTTACTGGTGGTATATAGTGCATAGTTGTGTATGTTTGTTAGTTGTTCTGTATACCTGTTTCACAATAACTGTCCTGTAGATAGACGTTTCTAGTGACACCAGGAAGTTTAAATGATGTTCGGTAATTTTCGAGGAAATTGCACATAAATTTGAAGCGATCGTCTACAGATTAAAATTGCAGCTTAAGCGAGATAATATCATAATCGGGTTGTACAATGCTGATTGCTTCACGTGATATTTTTGAAGAGTGGTCTGCTTTTCGCACAAAGAGAGCGTCATAGCAACTTGAATTTGGTCATTTTTCACTCTGCAAAGAGACTATTTTTACCTGAAAGACAGTGAAAGAAAGACGAACTTTATCACAGTGGTGGTGAGAAGGTATTCCAGAGCGCAATCTCTCCAAAAATACGCTCAACAGCCCACGAAAAATTCCTTTTCTGCCATTTTTCAATATGTTAACTTATTTAGATTATGAGGAAAGGAAATACCGAAGAGCGACTTTGTTAATATACTTTCCGTTCTGAGAAAAAGTGAGAAGAAAGATCTCAGAGTTCATATCAGCTCCGAAAGTAGGAAAGAGATTCCTCTGCTTCTCAATATCTTACAAAATTAGCCATTCAAATTCATTCCATTCAATAAAACATTAAATATAAACAGTAATTCATCACAATTCTACATTAATTCCAATAGTCGTTTTTATTTTTAATTAATTTTTATGATTCTTCCTTTCCATAGTCACTAAATTCATCAATTAATCAATATATTTATATATTTTTCCATAGTTACCTTTATAATAATCAGTTGCCGTTGGTATCATTCTCCATGGATACCAACTGGATTTATATCCTATATTTATTTATTTATTTATCTATTTATATTTACCTTTTCTAGTTGCCATTAGCATCGTTTTCCATGACTATCAATTGAATTTACCTGTTTATATCATTTCTTTGATCGTGAGACAAAGGTGATAAAAACTATATCCTTCCATCCCAGAATGTGTATCAGCTCCAACAGATGCAGAGTGTGCTGCCTCCGTATATCTTAATTTTATTCTTACAAAATTAGTCATTCGAGGGAGGAAACTCACAAGAAACCATTCTAGAGATAAGGCTTAAGCATGAGAGGACGACACAGAATATACAAAAAAAATTTGGCCCATCGAATGAGGCGAAAGATTGGCTAATGTTGGTTGCAATTCATCTGGAATGTGGGAAAAATCCGCGTCTTAAACGGGCAGTAGGACGTCTTAAGCGGTATTCTTACCATGAGTTTCACGTAAAAGAGATAAGGACCGGGAGAAAACCGTTCATAATAGGATTAGCGTTCTTAATCGGATTTTACTGCAATTACCGGGAAAATAGGCCTTAGCAATAACATAGGGCTTTAATCAAACCGGTTCAAATCGAGTTATTTTCGTGCTTCATAAGAACTGAGTCTCCTCAATGTTTTCTATAGAATTGAGTGTCTGTTCATCCGAAGGGACTGTCGCAGAAGCCGATGGCAGCGTTCGAGCGAAAACTTTTAAAATATTAAAATCAATGGCAGAGACGGAGGCCAAGCGACGTTTCAAGTCGGTTAAAAGAGCCGCCGCTTTATATTGGCTTTTCTACTCTGCAATGGATCCGCTTCCCATTCATTCTGAAAGCCTTCCCATTTTTTACGATGCTGGGTCAACATCATGGCTCTCGCCGGGAATCGAAACCGGTATCATTTTCATCGAGGGCTACTACACTACTCAGATTGTTATCTTAAGAATGAAATAACTTTCTTATATAAGAATCGACGTGTGTATATATTTTTACATTTATATAACCGATATATGTGACTTCCTTTAGAAATACAATTTTTGAAGAAACATTTGAAAATTAGTTTAACGTTATTCCCCACAAGATAGAATTATGAAATTTAAAAATTCGTTTGAGGTCCAACGGGCTACTATATATAGATATTTTTGCCGAAAGTACATACCATGGGTTCCCTCTGGATGACTTGTAAATACCCTTATAAGAAATTTACGTAAAGTTAATTTTGATCGATTGCAGACTTCTTTCCTTTAGCACAATCAAATCAGTAATAATGATCTAACGAAATCGAGAAAGAATGAGAAAGGAAATTGAATGAAGATTTTTTTATTTTGGTCGTGTAATATCGTTCTTAAATGGAAACAGCGGGAATCGGGACGAAAAACTTGTTCTATCTCGTGTTCTTAAACAACCTAATACTCCTAATACATCCTAATAACAACAAACCATGACGATAAAAACTGCACTCATATTGGAGAATTTTTATTTTTGTTTACTATCAGAAAGATCAGATGTAAGCAATAATAGCTGTACCTTTTTTTTTAAGTTAAATGTAGTTCCGTCATTTTGACGGGAGATTTACTAATATTTGTAATGACCTGTATTATAGCTCTACTGGAGGTATTTACCACGAAAACGTTTGATTCAATGACTTGTGGTTGTTCTATAATCCATTTTCCTGTAGCATATGCGACAGAAGTTTCATTTATTGTTTTCTGAGACCATTTTAGGCTGTCACATTGATCACTTCTTTTGAAATCAGTTCGCTGTTTGCTGTAGGATTTATTACGTTTGATAATTCATTGAAATGTCTCTCAGGTAATTTGAAAGTCGTCATGACATTAAATTTATGCTTACATTACGAAATTTGGATCGATATTTATCAAATTGAAGAGAGATAAGCCTCAGTTCCACAGGAGATGATTAAAGTAGTAGTAGGTTGAGGCGCGTCAGAGATGATTTAATACTACATTTTAACTACTCTTAGTCATCGTCAAGCGGAATAACCGAAAAGTGTCACGTGTACTTAAACATTCATTTTCTCTTGGAGATTATCTGTACCGATGTGAAATAATCTGATAATTTAAATGTTAGTTTAAGGTCCATTTACTGCGCCGTACCGCGGTTTATCGCAAAAAGAAAGCGTTTCAAAAAGACAAGAAAATAGTACGTTACAAACACAGTGGCAAAGTTCGAAGCTTCGAATTTCCCATCACCCGCCTTTTAAACCCTTAATTTCTGCTTTCAGTTTTCATTTTCTCCTTTTTCCGAATTCGTCTGAGAGAACGTCTTTTGAGAGGAACTGAGAGACCAAGCAAAGAGGCTATTTCATCTTCTTTACTCGGTCCATTGTCATAAGAAACAATCGCTGTGTTCAGCAAAAGTAGGACAGGTTTGGGTTTGAGGAAACGGTTGGTAAAAACGTGTCCTTTTGCATGGCTGTCTATGCCTCATTCATAATTTAAAACAAAAAAGCTGTCGAGAAACGTATGAAGGGATAGCGTAAATCTTTACAGAAAATTCTCTCTACAGAGCTCAGAAAAGGTCTCCGTTTGACATTTCCTTAAAATGTGAAATGTATCACATCGCTTTCAATTTGCTGCACTGAATCATCAATCAATCTATTGTTCCAGGTTTGATACTTAGTAATAAATTCATTCATTCCGCATTTTTTTCTGGTAGTGGCATTTTTTTCGTCCTGAGCGTTTAATCGCTATAAAAAAGTTATCTGTATTTTTGAGTGACTTTTCTTTTAAAGACCGTCTTGCTGGAATGCATTCCAATTAGTGAGTAGAATAGTCGAAGCTAAGAGGGCAATTTTAAAAGTGGACAATTGCAGTTGGCAATTAAATATCCCAATGTGGAGGATGAGATATTATCGCACGCTAGCTGTTTTATTTTTAACGTTAAAAATATGCGAAAAATATACTGAAATAGTGATTAAGTCTTTCGACGAGGAAATTAAAATAGAACGCCGATGATAAAAGGTTTAATGAAGTCTGAATTAAATAAGTTATGACTGTGTGATGAAGACAGTAGTGCAAGACAGGAGTGCATTTTTTTTAAATAATAGTGAATGGTCGACACAAAATATGCAGATGGGAATTCAGCGAAAATTATTTAGGGACAAGCATAATATTGAAAACAACGGATTAAAGTTTATACTCGGTAATTTAAGTTTTCAGTCTGTAACGGCTAGGAAATGTTTTTCCCTACATAATTAAAATGCAAACTTCTTTCAACGTTGTTTCCTTAATATACCTTTTTTCTTGACCCTTTTCATCTCTACAGTCCCTTCGTTTCTTTTTCGTATTGTATGTAATTACATTATTCTTTATTTTATGAATTATTCATTATTATTATTTATATTAAATTGAAAAATTATTTACACATTTTATCGAATAACATGAAATTGGGCCCGTATCCTACATGTATATGATAAATGATTGTTATTATTAAATCCTTTTTGATGAAGATTAACTTCCGCTTTCGGGGACAAGAAAATCTTTTTCAGCGATGTCATCAGGTGAAAGAAGATAAAGACAAACACATTGTTGAATTGGAAGAGAGATACATAGATAATCACTCCACTCATGACCATTAAAACCGCAGAATGTTTTTAGCTTCGCCAGCAACTTTTCGTCACTTCGGTCTGTCTTGCAATTATAAGAGAAGGAGAAAATGAAAGAATTAAAACTTCTGCCTTTGATGCTCTTAAAAATAAGTTCTATAATTAGGACCCTATTAATTCTTCCATATTATCCTTTTGGAACCGGACTTCCCATTTTTTAAATCTTATTCTTCCCACTTGTCATTTACCACTCAATCTTCCGTTCATCACCATTTTCACAATAGATTTTTCTGATGATACGACCTACACGTCCCAGCTTTCTGGCTCTGCACCGATATATCCGTCTGTAAATATCTCTCCCAATTATTTGTTCTTCCTTAGTTGCTGATCTCCATCTACTAGAGTGTCTTCATATGTTGGCTCTAATGTATCACATTCAGCTCCTTTTCTGTCTTTATCCTTATTAATCAGTATTCCAAATCATATAAAACTACAGGTCGTATGATACTTTCATATATCCTTTCTTTGGTTTTCCGTGTCAATATTTTACCTCTTAACAGCTTTTTAATGCCAAATAGTATCTGCTCCCATTCATGACTCTTGTATTTATTGCAACTTCCTAATCGCTCTTTTGATCAATTTCAATTCTTAAGTATTACAAATCTGTACATAATTAAAATATCTGAGTATCCGTTTCTAGAAATTCTCTCCCCTCTGGCTTTTTCCATCTAACAGATATTTTGTTTCGTCCTTATTTATTCTCTTACTTTTTTCTCCGTTAACATTTCTTTGTCTGGACGTCTCAGTTTGTTTTCTTTTTTTAGCTCTTAAAGCCACGTCGTCTGCGAAAGATAGTAGGTTCATCTTGGTGCCCACGTTCAAATCATGTTGTAAATAACTTTTTTCATTAGTTCATTTTCTATTGACAAAATAAAAAAAGTAAGGCAGGAATAGTATCTCCTTACCTAAATTCTTTATTTTTAAAATTTAAAAGTATATTAATTATTAATTGTAAATTGACATTTTGAATTGATTATGGAGGTCTCTAGTAATTACCTTAGTAAATTGATAATATCAATCCTTCATTTTTATCCCTTCCTCACTCTACAATAAAGTGAATTCACCAATTCCCTCACTTTTCAAATATCTTCTTTTCGTTGAAGATTCTTTGATGTTAAATTCATTTAATAATGGCGTTAAATTCGTGGAAAATCGTATGAAAGGAAGATAATAAGATTTTTTCTAAAAGAAACTTCAAAGGAACTCCGAAAAATTAATACGAAAACGTATCGGAACCGACTCAAAAGATTGGAACGATTCATTGAACTGTGTATTATATTTAATCTCTGGCTAAGATTATAATTTTCGTTAGAAATGAGAGGAGAAGAAGCGGTTGGTTCCCAACGGTTGTGTATACGAGTAAGCTCTTGGTGTGCTGCGCATACCCGGAGGATAACACACTTCTCAGATTTTTCATTAGGCAGCCCATGTGTGCGAAATGGCCTCAGCTTTCGAAGCACTTCAAACAATACCACTGCTGAAGGAAACGAAATTGGAACTCGGCTATTAATGAATAAGAGGTCTAAAAATTCTCCGTAAACCGACTGACCGACGTCAATGCAGCGTCGGTCCTGTTCCTCGAATAGAGAAAGAAGGAACAGGAGGATTTTTGGCCTTCTAAGACATGAGCTTCTACCAAAAGCGCATTTCGGTGACTATACCGCCATTCTCAGGGGGTGAATACATTACAAATGCATTTATCCCCTGTTGTATCTTTATGAATTATATTTGTCTTCGAAAACTTAATTACAAGAGTGGTGTTTTCATACTAAAATTCGACCAATAAAGACAGTATTATATTTATATATTTTAACTTCTAAGTTAAAGATGCTATTAACATTAACGTGAATTCAATATCTCCATTTGGAGGATGAGATGTTATTATACACTAGCTATTTTATTTTTGATGTAAAAAATTTGAAAATAAAATGTAGCGGAAAAGTATCAAAGTCTTTCGACGAGCAGATGAAGACAGAATATTATAACAGATTTAAAGAAGGGTGAATTCATCGGTGAATCAGTTATGATAGCATGGTGAATACAATAGAGCATGTTTTAAATTATGGCGTATAGTGGACACTAAATATACGAAAGATTTTCAGCGAAAATTGTTTGGGGGCCGACATAATATTGAAAACAACATATTAACGTTTATACGCGGTAATTTAAGTTTTTAGTCTTTAAATGCTAGGAGATGTTTTTCCTTACATCATTAAAATGCAAAATTCTTTTTTATTTGTGTGCAAAATTTTTATTGTTGTGCAAAATTTATTTTTTTATCTGTCGAAATCCTAATTACAAGAGTGTTACTATCATACTAAAATTTGGCCCAGAAAGATATTATTACACTTAAGCCTTTTAACTTCTCTTCCGATGATTATATTTGTCACTTATTTCATTATACAATCTCCTTGTCATTGCTTTTGTCGTGGTATAAAACTTTAAGATAGTTTCCATTGAGTCCTTTTTATTGTTTTTGGTCTCAGCCCCTGTGTTTTGCTCCCAGGCGTGGATACCCCTCCTCATAAAGATTGCAACGTAGTCAGAGGATTTCCTTCGAACGTCAAAAAAAGATGCCGTGGCCGAAGGAAACATTCCGAGCAATGGGGTCGTTGGTTTGCAATTCGACTTCTTCAGCGGTGGGCTGAATCTTGAAAGGGTCATGTCAAGGACATCCCGCTTGAGCTAACCGTGAAGAAAAAGTCTTTGCTGACACTGAGTAATGTTTCGGTATAGCGAGAATCGAGTGTTTGTGAATTCAAAGTGAGTGAAGCTAAGTGCATGTGAGTGGAAGTGCTGGAATGAAAAATATGAAGACAGCTCTGATGGGAAGACTTCTTTTGAGGTATTTTCTTCTTTCTTTGCTTCTTCATATTCTGCGTTGATTGGAATCGTAAAGGAAGGCATTTTGAGTTGATGATAAAACCAAAGTCATCCTCATTCATTAATCGTCATCATATTCATCAGGTGAGTCCATAGGTAGTGATAGTAATGTCTATGAAAGATGTTGGTAGAAGTATTTTTTGAAAGTGCTTCGACAGCTGAGGCGATTTCGCCCGTGAGCCCCCACCGGTAATCGAACCCGTTACCGCTTTCTCGTCGGAACGGACGTGTTGCCCACTTGTCTATCCGGAAGCCCCGGGAAAGATGTTTATTTCCAGTTCATGCATGCACGCAAAAATTTTCGTGCATTTCTGTATCACTGTGTATTATTATCTTTGATTCTCACACAATGCCATGACAATTGCTGTTTTTTTACTTTCTTTTATTCAATCCACTGAATATTAATCCATTCTCAGAATCTTAAATCTGTTGATTCCTTTTACATCTTAAGCTCCAGATTTTAGATTGAAAGACGCCCACTTTGCGTTCAAGTTTTAAGAGTGTATGTTGTTTGTCCAAGCTCTACCGATTTTCGGCTATAGCTACTGTATCGTTCAGTTGGCATCTAGTTTATCTTCTACTATTGTTGGGTCGGAAAAATTTCTGGCTACCACTAGAAATAATTATGAGTCGTGCTTAGACGATGGCATATAGATAAACGGTTATATAATTATTAGTAAAAGGTATACTGATGACACGGCATTTATCGTAGAGAAGATGTACTTCTAAAATGCGTTAATGAATCCTACGCACTATTTGATTTCGCTATACTTCGTCCAACGTCATGCAGAGACTATGTAAATCTTATGGCCCTGTGTATTACTTACGAGGGGAATTTTTGCGAAATTTTATAGTAACAGTAAGTTGGCGATAACTGATTTTGAGGATATTCAGCATAGAGTAAAATTGTTTTCCGATAAACAGTACGAACAGAGTGCGCCATTCTCCCGTAAGGAATACACGGTGACATAAGATTTACGTGGTCTCTTCATGACGTTGGACGAAGTATATAATTGTTAAATAATATACATGGTAGTCATTATACCGGGATACTACGACACAACCCTACTTTTGGAAGACATGAACATTCAAAGAATCAATAATTTCAAATGCTCTTGCTCTACCATTAATGATAAGGTATACCCATCATTCTGGGTGGATTAGAGGATGGTTATCTTAGTGGATGGAGAATAAAATAACAGCTCATAATTTTGTATAGTTATTTTATAATGTGTATTTTATTTTCAGTATTGCCTCCGATATTCCGCACTGAGCATTTTCGATACATTATACTCTATTTCACTATTAATTTTACTATTTTTGAATTCTCATTGAATTTACTGAGATCACCTAACAATTATATGATACTAGATCGCGCACTAATCACCTTACAGCGATCTGCATTGGGGATATTGAAATACAAATCTGAAAGCTCAGAATCCTTTGGTTACTCCACATCCATCACATCTATTCAGTTTCTAAAATTTTCCTTTATACACTAAATCAAAGTTGGGAATCCTACGTACAAAATTGGCCTTTGAGTCACTTCTTGGGAAAAATTCCCTTCTTCCCGATATCACCGACGACGCCAATTGAAAAATAAAGTGGAAAATGTACGCTCTTAGTTTACTCAGCCGATGAATTCGTTTCCTCAAATAAAATTTCTATGTTAATCTATTCTAATGGTGGAAAAACGTAACAATCGTAAACGGTCAGATCGTATGCAGTATGTTTTTAGAGTCCGAATGTTAAATTTGATCTTTCGATGAAAAAAATGTTTTACTCCTGCTCTATCATTTCTACGCAACCGATTTGACGCGGCGAATTGTAATTCCGTGGCTAAAATCTTGATGCGCCATTTAATATGCGAGAATGGTATATAAAGTAAAACCAAGTAAAGAATTTTTCGGGGGGAACTAGGAAAAAACAGCGGGCTTTCGTCATAACCAGGTTGTGTAATACAGGTTGCATCACATCATATTTTTGAAGAATGGTCTACTTTTCCCATAAATAAAGCGTCTCACTTAATTAATTTTGCTCAAATCTCACTCACACATAATGACGCATTTCTGAATGCAGATGTTTACATTTCCACAGAAGGTTTTATTTAAGAACTACCGGTTTCGGTGTATAACCATCTTCAGGTTCGAACAGACTGAATCCTCAAAACGCCGAGACTTACATTGTAATTTGGTTAATTATAGACAAAAACACAATGTAGAAGAGTTGGAAATTAACGTACAACAATAACAATCATCAACATCAAACAAATTGTTGGAAATCAAGAGTTGGAAATTAACGTACAACAATAACAATCATCAACATCAAACAAATTGTTATTGTTGTACGTTAATTTCCAACTCTTCTACATTGTGTTTTTGTCTATAATTAACCAAATTACAATGTAAGTCTCGGCGTTTTGAGGATTCAGTCTGTTCGAACCTGAAGATGGTTATACACCGAAACCGGTAGTTCTTAAATAAAACCTTCTGTGGAAAAGTAAACATCAGCATTCAGTTATGTATTTCCACCACATCTCGGCCGAGGCTATAGATTAAATGATGCATTTATTACAGGATAGACAATTAGGGAAGAATGACGAATTTTTTGACAGCAGTCGAGATATAGTGCATCACAGAGCACGATCTCTCCAAGAGTACGGTCAAAACAACGCTGCCAGATCACTATAGTTATACGAAATGTTTACAATTTAAGATTGCGGCGGAAAGAAACACAGACAAGCGAATTTTTATCGAAGATTTTAGCGAATATTGCCAAACGGCCCCAAGAAAATTTTTTATAGATCTCGCTCTATCTCAAATTCGTATCACCTGTCACAGTGGGATTGGATAGGGGATTGTTCTACTTCGCGATATCTTAATTTTATTGTCACAAAAATTGGCCATTCGAAAGAAGATCTTCACAAAGAACCATTCTAGAGATAAGGCAAAGCATAAGAGGACGACACTGATGATGCAAAAAAAATTTTGGTCTATCGAATGAGGTGAACGATTGGCTATAGCGGGTTGAATTGCATCTGGGAAGGAAAAAATCCTTATCTTAAGTATTTTTACTAGGTCTTTCGTGTGCAAAGGACTAGAACAGGAAAAATATCGTGCATCGGGATCGGTTTAAAAGGGTTTTACTGTGTTTCGAACTTCGTATACATTTATGCTATACTCTGCGATATATATTTCGTATCATTGGGGATCGTTAACATATTAATAAAGTAATTTCAACGGTCGTTCTTTTCTCCTTTTTCAATTTTACTCAGCCGAAACCTACAATAGGTTGCTTTAGCCGTAACTTGAAGATGGAATGTACCATGGAATTGGTAATGTTGAAACTTAGAGAAAGAGGAATATAGAATCAACCTTGAAATTTTGCCAAGGTATAGTCCATTTCCATTCGAACATAACAAAATATTTGGACAATGTTCAATAAAAGCGAAGACGCAGGCCAAAGTAAAACATCTTTCGATTCGGGAGGAAGAAAGAAAATTACTTCGGGGGATTTAACTCAACTATGACTTAAAAGAGGTGTAATTATTTTATTTCATTAGTTTATATCAATATATTTTAGTCTCTCTTTTGTTCTGAGGACATATTCTTCAAAGAATATCTGCATAGAGATTCAAGTAAGTAATTTTCCGTTTAAATATTATTTTTTATTACATATTTCTTTGAGTTAGTGTTTGTTGATTTGTTTTTGTTCATGCAATCGTACATATCTACTGTAAATTTTTCTTTTTATATTGGTATTCAACATATTATGGTGTCGGCACTGTATGTGAATATTTTATAGAAATAAAGAAATAATTGAAAACTCCACAAAAGGATAAATAGAATGGATATTCCTATGAGTAATTTGGTGGACTAGCGTTTTAAAAATAACATGGAGAAAGTAACAAAATAAAAAGAAAAATAAAGTAAATCTATAAACGTATGCCGGTTCAACGATTCAGTCATCGAAGCAGAGGAAGAAGCATAGAAAAAAGAGAAATAAAAGAGAGGATATTTCAGAGGAAGGAAGGGAGTACAAAATAGACGAGGAAAACAACCAAATTGGAAGGGAAGGAAGAAGCGTCATAAATAACGGTGATTGATTTTTAGATGATAAAAACTTATCTTTCGGTCGAACGTAGTGAAAATGTGGGTTAATGTACACAGATTTCTTTCAGGTTGTCCAATTTATTTGCCGTTAAATCAAATCAAACTTCCACCCGCGATAACGACACTTTCGCGTGATTAGAAAACCTTTCGAACAGACTCCTGCGAATTCAGAAATATTTTTCGAAATCGAATAGAATTTCGACGCACTCCATAACTCGGACGAACGCAACAGATTTCGTTTGGATTACATTTATTATATTCCGGATTAATCCGAAAAGCTCGTCTTGCGAGCATTTAAATCACGCGACGAGAGTCCCATTAGTTCCAAAACACGGGTCACGTCATCTCCGCTAAGAGTTCTCATTTAAAATCGGCATTTTTTCATCGGGAAAACCACCGACGAAACGAGCAGCCTTCTCCTATATAGTATGAGTTTGTTTACGCGGACCGATCCTTAAAGGGACTCGCAGCCGCGTTCGGAATGCTTTTGGAAACCGTTTTAAGGGATTAAAACAACGGCACGGATTAGCGCAGCTGGAAATCATTCATATTTCGCTTGCCCCATTTTGCGGAAATAGACGGCGTGATCTAGACCAGAACCCGTGCATTGGAAGTCACTTTATTCTTGAATTTTCTCTATGCAGAGCTTTTCCGGAGAATGAAATTCAACAGATACATTTATTTATTTATGAAAAACGCTCCAGTATGGTCTTTGTACCAGGCGGAAACGGTAAAAAATTCTCCCTAAACAGGATTCGAACCATGGATGATGATTTTAATTTAATTTTTGGAAATTATGGTACTTTTGGAACTCAGAAGCAGACACTCTAACTACTAGGCCATTTTGATGGAGAAAACATTAACAAATGTGTATAATTTATCTAATTTAAAATAAATTACATTCAACTATATCAATTCAAAATAAAAATGAAATTTAAAAGGAATACAAACCACTTAAAAAATTTATCTTCATATTTTATCTTAATTAAATCTCTTCATTTGAGTAAAAACACCGTTATCTTGTTTGTGGCTTCGTATTTTAAAGCCGCCATATTCAACACTTCGATTTCATTTCTCGCTTTAATCAGTTGAGATCCATGGGCAGTTCTGTTGGTCATTTCTGAATAAAATTAAGTTTCGATCGATTGTCCATCGCTTGTATTCTTATTTTCATCTCAGTCGCCATCTGCGACACTCAATGACGAAAAAATTACATTTCCTTAATGAAATGACGAGTTCTGCCTCAGATAATTGTCGAAATTGTCATTCGTTCACTCTTAATTACTTGATTATCGAATTCGGCGATGATGATATTTGACTTAATCTCCGAATGTGCTCAGCGTTTGTGATCGAGATTTCTTTTATTATTAATGTTATTATTGTATGTTTGTTCATTATCAAACCATTATAGCTGCCGAAGCTGTGGGTATCTGCTGGTAAATTACAGGTTTATATTATTCTAGATGTTGCATTTAGAAAAACAATTCTAACGTCTAATCTTATGAAGAAGTGATCTTGATTCAAGCTCGACACTGAAATCCGGAATTATAAAAAATTTTGTTCAACTTTTGAACTGTATGTCAAAATAAAGCTCACTAGTATATCTAGAAATCAGGTAGGAAATTGGATTTTGTTTTGGATTGAGTCAGTTTCTGTGAAATATAAATCTTATGTTAGATGAAAATCAGCACGCTCTATTACCCAAAAAGAAATATTATTATTATTATTTCTCGAGTCCCCGAAGAGATGTTTTTCAAATATAATCAAAAAACGTCCGATTTTTAACTACGAGTACTTCTTTGTTAGAAAAATTTCTACCTAGAATAGTATCAATGGAATAAGCCGTGACTTGGTAGATGTCCGTTTTGTGGTGCATAAAATAAGTGAATCAAATGTTTAATTATTTGCTTCCAAATATATACTTGGTGACCAAGTTTCAACTAATTATAGTTATCGTTAGGCCACGAGTGTGATTTTTTTTTCAAATTCGTGCCTTGACGATGACTATAATTAGTTGAAACCTGGTCGCTATAATATTTCTGTATATATAATATATATTTCTGTGAACCAAAAAACTAGATATTTTCATTCATTATATCCATCCTTTTTACCAAGATTTCGAAACTCAGAGCTTGAAAAAATTTCGAGATGTTTAGGTATACGGTGAACGAATCTTTCTCTGGGATAGCCTTTGGAAATCACTCAATAAATAATGTCATAAGTAAGAGACACAGGAATTCCCCAAGCGCCGAAATCGGCCAACCGTGAAAGGCAATTCCCAGGAAAAAGGATATCACCCACGTGGTCGCCAGTTATTTCAAATAATGTCATGCCCCGCAGAATTGATGGAGATTTCCACCATAAGTCCATATGTTTAGCAGACAAAGATAATATCAAAGTTAATATTTAAAAAGCATAAATTATAACCGGTTTCGGTATTTCTCCACCGATACAAATCCTGCGATTTGCAAGAATTTCAGCTACGACTTATATTGAAAAGGAATCAGTTCTGGAACGATATATTTACCTGAGACCCATGATCCGTTGAGTCTGAGAGGTGCTAGGTCGTGTGTCCCCAGTGCATCCGCCAGCCTCAGCCTCATTCCTCGCACCCTTGGGCCTTCGTCCGGAGGCGTGAGCAGGGCCACGGAGGTGACGATGAGCGCGAGTACGGCCACGATGACCAGAAGGGCGATGAGGATCCCTCTCCAGTTTCGCTGGTTTGGATTGCTCGATACCAGCTCCTTGCACAACAAGGAGTCGGGAATGGAAAGAAGAGAAAATAAATCTCACGCAACATCCTTCGGATGCAAGTGCGACTGTGACTGGCCATGCAAGCAGATGTGAGAGTTGGTGCTGGTTGGTGGAGGTTCCGGTGAAGATGGACGGTCTACTTATTTACTTACTATCATCTTGCATCTACACTAATGCCCTGCAAGCCGCCTTGGTCTCAGCAGTGGGTGTAATTTACCGTACTTTTAAGCTACTTCTTTAGTCTAGATGCTCAGGCGTTACCTTGTGGAAAGCCATTACATAAGGAATATAAAATTTGGTAAATTTTCTATGCGAATATTTAATAACGACCGGTTTCGCTACCTGAGAAGCATCTTCAGATTCCAAAACCGGTCGGTATTAAATATGTAGTTGTGTGGAATATTTGCCAAGTTTTTCCTTCCTTATTTACTACTTCTTAAGATTATTTGTTATCTACCTCTACATATGTACCCTGCAAGCCGCCTTTCGGCGTGTGGCAGAAGGTTCATGCACCGCGATTCTACTTTTCTAATCGATTACTTCCGCGGATCGTTCGTGAATGAAATGAATTTTTGAATTCTGAATTTTAATCTGATTTCAGCATGTATTTCTGTGATCTTTAACGCAGTATCAGAAGGTCCGATGTAACAGAAAAGACGCAAAATATCGGCTACATCTTTTACGAACATCTCTCTGAATATATAGATAGTGTATTAATTAGTATATTAAGTCTTTGATAGAATCTTCTTTCTTCTAGAGTTTCCCATCCTGCCTGCTGAAGCATCCGAGTAGCACTCAACGATTTGTCATAGTAATTCTTTACGAAACGTATTACCTTTCGTTTGTACTTTTTCTAATCCGCAGGGTCCCATACATTGCATACTCGAGGTGAGGCACAACCAGCGCAAAGTGACATCGCTCACAAACTTTTTCTTTGCTCAAACCAACTATTCTCTTGACGAAACATGAATAAAATATGAGTAACAATCCTTTAGTATTTTTAGTATCACTACGCCATCAAGTGCGTTCGATGAACAATACACAACCCTAGAATAGAAAATCGTTGTTTGAAAACGGAAGTATAGGAGTGGAGTTGACGTTAAGGTGAATGATTAGTTTGAGACATCTATTATTCACGTGTACCTTCTATATATTTGCTGCTTTATCGTCTTTATGCGGATATCAAAGAATTAGAACGGGTATCCTATATTTTCTCACACGAATCGTGCCATTATACATTAAATTCTGCCCGCGGTAAGATACTAAGAAAATGTCTTTGATAGACTTGTAATAAACGCTGAAAGGAATCCTGGAATGATATTGAAAATTGGTGAAATGAGCAGCAAGAGAGAAGGATTTTCCTCTCGAGCGGATGGCTTTTGACTGAAGGCAAATGGGAAATACGAAGCACGCGATTTATACGGAAGCAAAAAGTGGACGGAGTAAAGGGGGAAGGAAATTGAGGGGGAATCTGAGGAGAGGAGGGTTAGTTACGATGATAATGGAAATATTACCCTAAGAATCAGACATTTCAAGTCTGACGTCGGCTGTCGGTCTCCGCAAGCGTTTCCCAATTCTATATAAAAGTTATAATGATTATTATCACATCACAAGAGAACATCTGTCCACATAATGTGCACCCCTTGTCTGGAACTGTCCATTTACAGAATTCCACTATTACCTCTATTTCCTGCAATGACTCACACAACACTATACCCTCGCATCAACGATCATTACTCTTTACCAATTTATACAAGTCCTTTTCAGGAATGAAATCCTGACGTCAACATATTCATGAATACTATAATACAGTGAGGACTGAATATTGAGTAACTCCAATCTAAATTCGTCCAAAGTCGGGAAAGAAACTTCTGGAAAACCTCCGGAGTTGAGAAGGAAAATGATCTCGACCAAAAGATAAAAAATGCTAAAACTTATCACTGCTATCTTCAGGTAATATATTCCATTCTTTTATAGTTCTCTTTACGTAAGATTATTCGATATCCTTTTTTCAATGGCTCAACGTATATTTTGTAGGAATACTCATTTTCACCGATAAGTCTTGGACCTTTTAACACATTTTTAATCTCTTTCCAGTTTACCTTTGTAAGCCTAATACCATGTCCCCCCTGTTCTGTTAAATTTCCTACGAGAGTTTAATAAAACCCAACCAAATTCCGCAAGTAACAAAGGTCAGGAAGGAAGGAAGATAAATAGAGGAAGGAGATTGGATAGGAGAAGGAGTGAGAAACCATTTGATATCGTTATGAAAAATGAAAGCTTATAGGAATATAGGATAACCTGTGATAACCGTACACGGGAAATATGGTTTAGGGAGGCTTTTAAGCGAACTGTAATCGTAAGAATAGAAATTCAAGCAACAAAAAGGATGAAAGAAGCTAATTTATCACTCAATTCTAACTACTTTCTTGCAGTATAACGCGTTGAATTCCGCGCGAAAGTGGTAACTAAGCACGTTGTTTATCAAGCAACGACTGTTCACATAAACAGCCGTCACTACGGACGCTTCCTCATAACTAATGCGTTTGGAACGAACTTAACCTGTGCATATATTTATGTGAGAATTTAGAGGACAAAACACGTTTTTTATCCTTGTCTGTGCGTTTCCTAAAATGTGAGCTAAGAAAACAGCAGAAGATAGAAGTTTACACGTTAGACATGTAATGAAGGAGCCGTCGAAAACAGAATGCAAATTCCGAAAGAATATCGACTGACGGGGAGAACACCGGGATAAGAAAGAGTAGCGTGTATCGGAGATACTAAATATTTAGAGCGTATTATAAGGTGTATCGATTTGTTTATCCAATCTGCCGTTTCCTTTGTATTCCCTCTTCTTTGCTGTGGAAGGGCCATCCAAGCCAATCGACCGCCGTTGTTATGAGCATTTTTCACTCCCTTTTTTTTTTTTTCTTACCCACTCTCGATTTCCCTCGAGTCAACAGTTTTATACAACTCATTTATTTAGCCTTTCACGCCCATTCATTCAGTTAAATTCTGATTTTCAACATTTAAGAGAAGAAAAATAAAGTCGGCAATACCACAATGTAATAAAACGAAAGTCTATAGATTATTCACTTCCACATATCCGTTACTTCCCTTGTCGTGTTCGAATTGTCTATTGGTATCCACGGAGTGTTTATTTATCTTGGAATTACCAAACGGTGTTCACTTCGTTGATTTACTGACGTTATCAGTTCAGATAACGCCTGTTTCCATTCTATGATATCCTTGCGGTCTTCTTTAGTGCACATGTTGCGCATGTTATCCTGCTTAAACATGAATAATATCCGCTGAAGGCATTTAAACTAAAATTTCAATGAATAAAGAGGTAGCTTACTGGTAACAAGATTTAAATATTTACGAAAATGTAACCTAGTGCTGTTAAGACTTCGGTGGGTTTGCAATAGAGTACTAGTCTAGTAACACAGAGGTGTTTACTTTGTGGAAGGCAATGGCACAAAAGAAAAGAAACGTAGTTAATTTTTCACGCAAATTTTCATTAAATTCGTTCGGAAAATTTACTACTCTTAATTATTTAATATTCTATTTACTATAAGTTTCCTTAGTTGTTTAGGGCATAGCTGTTTGTGAATGAATATGGAGGTTAATGATAAGGGTGATTCTATGACATAAATGACATAAATTCGATAGTAAGGTCATCATGCTAATCATAATCATTTCGAAGAGGAAGAAGATATAATTATTTAGTGATCCACAAAATTTTTATGATTTTATACTAATGATTATATGAGAAATTTTATCGCTCCACCGTCTTTACCCGAAATTGGCGTTAGAGAACATTCGGAAGGATTCACTTAGCGCGGTGACTCGGTGATATTTTCAAGACAAAGAAACTATCGATTGAAGGATGACTATCGATCTAAAAAATGCCAATCGACGCAGCTGCTGTCAGCGAATAACGCAAAGCTGTACAGTTAACCCTCCGCTAAGCTTGTTCTTTGTTGGCGAATGGCAGGGGGTGTAAAAGCTGGACAATAATCTATCTGTGCGGATAATTTCTATCCTTTTATAGCCGCGAGAAATGATTTTTGGAAAAGATTCCTCATCGCGTTTATTTTATTCCATTTGGCCCAAGTCTCGGTGGGCTCTTGCACGTATTTGTGATATATATGGGATGATATTGAAGATGATAGTGAAGCAGATGTTGACGGAAGGAATCAGGAAAATGTTCCTCCATCGCTTCTCACCGGAAGCACGCTGCTTTTTATATTACGTTTCACTCCTTCGCACGCAGCTTTCAGATCCCTCAAAAAAGGCCGCTTTCTCACCCCTTTTCTGCTCACAATACTCTCATTCCTATCGCAGTTTCTTTGTGTGTATTACGCCTTACGCTTTTCAGCGTCATCACGCGATGTATTCCACAAGAAGGACCATTTTTACATTTGTTTCCCTACTTTGCGACTGGCGATTCTGGCACAATTGTTTCTCTTTGAGAAAAGTTGAGCTTTGGTCACCATTTCGCACCGCTTTAATCGGGCTTGGATCTAGCGTGAGATGGAGTAGACGCTTGGGCGGCAGCGAAGGAAATTGAAGAAAGTTGCGATGGATTGAGTCCGGCGGAAATATATTGGCTTTGAAAGATTAAGGGGATGGGATTCGACTCCGCCGTTGGTACAAGTGGAATGGAAGTCCGGAAGGGATATCCGCGAGTTATGTGCCTCCACAATTTTCTGTTCATTAGTGCCATCCAATTTAAGTATTTATGTAATAGTTTTGGCAATCTTTTTAGTTCAGCGCAAGTGATATAATGTACGAGGGTGGTCTGAAAAGTTTCCGACATTTCGCCATTTCTCGGCATATTTTTCTGAAAATTTCTGAAAAATTTCTGAAGATTTCTGAAAAATCTGGGATCAAAAACTTTTCAGACCACCCTCGTATACTGCAGTTATTCTATTTCCTAGCAAGTAATACATTCCTTCTCTCAAGGAATTACCAAAGTCAACTTTTGAGCGAAATTGCCTAAGCTTTATCGTTAGGATTCCAAGGTGAAATAAATTCCCATTCAGTGCGAAAGAAACGATAGGAAACATGAATACGTTACAGCAACGTTTTCTCAGTTAAGACATAATACATTACTTTTGCATTCACTTCTTTCTGAAGACGTTATTCGTAAATTTCACGGTTCTCATAAAATTTTGGTGTTAGATTTGATTCGCGTAAAACATTAGGGTTGTAAGTCTTGGTCAATTATCACATTTAGCAATAACTAGAGAACAGATGACAAAATATTTTGAAATTTTCATTCCTTTTAAGAGCTCATAATATATATAGAAGAATGATCTATGTAGTGATAAGAGGAGTATATTTAAATGAAGGAAGAAAGAGTTTAAAAGGTTTAACAAACCGACGGATAACGCGATTCGTAAATTCGTTGGGAAGAAATTCAAAAGAACTTAACGTGCATAACGAAGAAAGAAGAACAAGCATAGATCCTAACAACACTGAAAACATTCTAGAATTTTTCAAAATTGATCTTCGGTTAGGTAGAACTGTTTGTGACTCAATGTGCACAATACAAGAGTGCTTTGCGTTCAACGCTTATGAAAAAGCCCTATCACGTTCAATTTCTACATTTTCCTCACGAAGAAGACCATATTACCACTTTCAGCACGTACTTAACTAGATAAAAATGAGTAGATATGAGATATTTATAGTACCTGATTTCAACAACATAGTTACGTTTTGGAAACTGTATAAAAAATCAATAACCTTTAATTAAGAATAAGGATTAATAATAACGATTTTGGCCGCAAATTTCTGCAAAAAATGATCGCGAATTAAAAACCATTGTTTCTTAAGCTATGCGTTCGTTTTTTCTGTAGATTACTTGACAGGCAAAGATAAACTATTCGCCACTTCTCCAATCAGCCATTTACTCAAGTAATAGCTAATTTTCAGTATCTACCTCACCAAGTAGCTGATTCTTAGTGAATTACCTTCGAATAACTTTCCTACCCACTTTTCTCCCCTATTCGAGTGTACGAGTGCCGTTTTATCTCGTATTCCTTGATATGACTATGACTCGGAAGACTTAGTTCGACCGATCCTACAATAAACATAATATACGAGAATAAGATGCTAAAAAAGTTTTTCTTAAGGAATCAATCTTTTCGCGAATGATACACGATAACAAAAAACTAAAACAGCTCAAAACTTCAGTATATTACATTCCCTGACACACGCTGAAAGGATGCTAGCAAGGTATTTATAGAGATGTAGATGTAGACATGTTTTATTAAAGAAGATTACTTCGGGAAAAATTTTTTAGAATGAGAAAAGCGAAGCTCATAATAAGTGGGAATTTGCCGAAAAATTAACTTTTCTCGCCATCTTCATTCTATGAACGGAATCTCTTCACCTACATTCAAGACTTCTTTTCTTCGGCTCATTTTTCACCAATTTCCTAAGTAAGTGGGGTTTTCCAATCGCTTTAAATATATTTACAAAGCAGAGATTTCAAGTCCACCACGTCTTTCGATAACAAATCTTCTCCGAATTTATCGTGCATGTTTGACGAGAGTTCTAGCTTTTTACCAAGCAACTCCATCTTAGAAGAAGAAAAATCTTGAACCGATTTTTTATACAGATTCTACAAGTTTGTCGCGGGACTAGATTGAATCTCTTTTGATTCAGGAATTCATCATACGCTGTTCGATTAGTCATTTTTGGGCCCAAAAATATCTATTCAAGTGATCAAATGCACCTTTGCAAAGTGCCTGCGAAAATTGTGATTTTTTTATAAAATCGTTAAGAAAGAGGCCATGAATTTACAAACCAATCAAATTACGTCGGCATTATCCTAAAGCGTTCCGTACGGCCTTTGAAGTATTTCCGTGCTGCCTTAAATTCTATTCTGCAAAATTCAAGCGACCCTAAACCCGATGAGAGGAAAAAACCAAATTTTTGTTTTAAGTATGTGCTAAAATACATACAATAGATTCGCTTCAAATATTGTTTCAATAAAACTTTTAAGCTAGTATAAGCTATTATATCTGTCTTCCTTCAGCGGAGTATCACGAAATACATTAAGATAAACCATTTCGACTCAAATTTATTATTAAATATATTTGAATCAAATTTAGATTAAAGTAAGCATTTTTGAAGACTTAATTTTATTTAAAAAATACAGCGAACTCTGCGGCCACTGAGGCAAAGTTCATTTTGGTCTATCAAATATATTGGTCTATGAAAAATATAACAGAAGGAGAGATAATTCCAATCGTGAATATAACTCATAATCGAATCAGGCTTAGATGACTCCAAATATCAGCTCTTCGCTGCAAATTGCCTCACTTAAGTATAGGCGTGCAATGATCGACTAAGCCACCGCTGTCGAGTGGTATCGAGGGGGAGAGAACCCTTGCCGCTGTAAAATCCTTTAACATCCCTAAACTTAAGCGAGAACCAATGGCGGCACATGCTTTTACTTTGTGTATACGTTGGAACCATTAAACGTTTACATCCGCCTCTACATTGGTTTTCAGGCAGGTGGTGAAATATCACGAAGCTCCCAAAATCTTCCATCCATCCGTGGCTCTAAAGAAACAACCGGAAATAAGTATCCGTTTCTGTTAAGATTTTTTCACACCGATTCCACGATCTTTCTCTCAAGGAATTACCAAAGTCAGCCGAAATTGCTTATGCTTTAACGTTAGGATTCTAAGGTGCAATAAATTCCCTTTCCGTGCGGAAGAAACAATCGGAAATATAAATCCGTTACAGTAGCGATTTCTCTGTTAAGGCCTCCTCACACCGATTTCGGGATCTCTTTCTCAAGGAATTACCAAAGTCAACTTTCGAGCGAAATTGCTTAAACCTTGACGTCAGGATTCTTAGATGCAATAACTTCCATACAAAACCCATCCCGTAATCATCTCCAAAAATTCCATACAATCCCCATTCCGTCATCATCCCCAATACCCTAACACCGAATCCCCCTTCACAGCCCTGCGCTGCACCTTTTCCAATCCGCATCTTGAACATCCCAGACCGAGAATCAGCGCCTAGTTTAGCACGCAGTTTCCTTCACTTTCCACGCCTAGATCCCTCAGATTCGCGATATCGGGAGGTTCCCCACCAGCGGCAAATCCCCCATAAAAAAAATCACTTCCCAGCGGATGCACTGGGCTCGCCGATCGCGGGACGTGCTCAACATTTGCAGTCCAAGTGGTTCTCGCCTCCCGGACTAATTTCCCCATCCGAGGATGCACGTTCACGCCCCTTTTCCCGTCTCAAGAAGCACAATCACAAGTGAGTGCACGTGGTGGACATTACAGTCCTCTCACCTCTTCTCTAGCCAGCTGAGCTTCCTTGGACTCCCCCCCTCCGTCCATGTCCACGGAGAGACGCCGTCCACCGGCGCTCCTTGCTCCGCGGTGCCTAGCTTCCCGCGCACTGACTACCACCTCCGCCCCCAAGCCCGATCCTACCGACGCTCGATATATAAGCGCAGGGCTGCCAACGCCACGGAGCTCGCTTCCACACGGTGGAAACGTCCCCGAATAGGCCGTTTAGGTTGGCGGTGGATTGGGTTGGGTTTGGAGGTGTAACGCTCCACTGCCTTCCGGGTTTGCTTTGTTGCTGCTGCAGTTTGGTCCGAAGGGATTAAGAGAGGGGCCAATCATCCTCTCTCGTTTCACATCCAACTTATCCGAGGACGTCTTTGATGATATTTCTCCACCCCTGCGTTCCATTCCAGCTGGGATTTCGTCGGACGCCCCTCGCTTGACTTGTGCCCCACTGAATGCACAATGTACCGCGATGTGCCCACGTTCCTATGCTTAATGTTTCGATTGCTATGTAATACGAGGTGAAATACGATTAAGACTTTTCAGGGAGGCTATTGGTAGTAGGATTATAACCGCTATAGCTTCATAAGTGGGATAGCGTTATCACTAGATTATGGTGAATTTCTATTATTTATATTACATGACGAATATTTTTTCGATTAAGACTTTTTCAGGTAGTCTATTGGAAATTATAACCGCTATATCGTTGTAAGTGGATAAGCATTATAAATGTTATCGAGCTATAAAAGGTTATGGTTTCTATTATTTATATCAAATAATGGATATTTTTACTTTCCTACGGTAAATTTCTCAACAGTCACGGGATTTGAGGTAATAGCAATATCGCGATTCCTCCAGGATTTCAATCCCCCAGGATCACGTTATCAAACGAATCCTTGATAAGTCTTCTACTTTCCTAGCTATAATGGAACCCGCCTAAGACGCTTTTCAGGGATCAGAGTGATGACCGCGTAATAGTTGGTATAGCTTTATAACCGGGATGTTACAAAATTTTATTTCTTTTATATTAGAAAACAATGGGGCGAGGTTTTATGGATCTTTGATATTTAAGTAAGTGCTTTGCACCTTAAAATCGAAAGGAATCTTCTTAAGTTTGCTAGCCTCAGCCGTAGGTATCTAGAGGGTCCTAGCATTATTTGTGTGTAGTACCGGTTGCCTACTCATTATAATTTTTCAGAATGGTCTAACTCTCGTACAGAGCGTTGTCCTTTGTTGCTTAATTTTTGTAGCAATTTTTCACTCTACGATGGAGCAGTTTTTACCAGATAGATAATTAAGGAAGAGTAATACTCATATAAACAAATTGAAGTCTATAGACTGAGGCGGAAGTTGGTTTTAGCGGGTTGCATTGCATCTAGGGAAGGGAAAAATCCGCGTCATAAGTGGGTAGGAGAATGTCTTAAGATGTATTTTTACCATGTATTTAGTATGAAAAGGGACCGGGACCGAAAGAAAATCGCGTATTAAGTAGATAACGTTTTAAACAGGTTTTACTGAGTAAGTGACGAAAAATACTTTCTCAGGTGTAACTTGGAGGAATTCCTCCAATATATCATAAATTTATAATCGATAATTATAAATTAAATAGATAATTATGCCGCTAATCCAAAGCGATGAAGCCTGTTATATTTATAAAGGTTTACGCGGGATTTCATACAAATTTTGATTTCATATTGTATAAAAGCGAAACTCTATTTTATCCTGAGAATTCGGCATAAGGCGATACGTTTTCCCATAAATTCCTTCGATAAACGGCAGGATTTAGGGAAATGTTTTCCGAAATCGGCTGGGAATTCTCGGAAGAGTAGAGGTATGTAGCGATTGCTAAATACGTTCAGAGAAGGAATGTTTACAGAAGAATTATTGTGCGACCTCAATTTCAGACAATGAGCGCGAAATGAGAGGAGGCGGAGATTAATTGTTTTAAAAACACGTTCTTTCCACGAACGACGCTGAATTAACAAAAGAAATAGTTTAATTACACTGTGTTTATAAACCATGCAACATATGCGGCGTAGAGTGCTGAATTAGATGTACATTTTAATATTTATATGTCATAATTAATTTATATTATTTTTCGTTTTCCTCTCTATTTCTATTCACCTACACAAAACGTTTTATGTATATAATATGATTGACGAAAGGTTAGATGGAAGAAGAGACTTTTCAGTCTCAATCTCGCCTTAATAAAGACCTTATATATATATATATATATATATATATATATATATATATATATATATATATATATATATATATATATATATATATATATATATATATATCTGATGCATAATTATTGAGATGGGGAAATGTCATTGGAGGGCTATTTATCAAATAATGATTTCATTATAAGATTCTTGATTCGAATAAAGAAAGAAAATTAAACGAAAACGGCAGAAACGAGCGAAATATGAAGAGTGAATGAACTTGTCGATTTGATGAATAAATCTTCAGGATAAACTAACAAGAGTGAGCAAGAGTTTCTTGTATATATATAAAACTACAGGCGATGAGTCGAACGTTAAAAATTCGAATCCTAAATCCTTTCTAAATGGAATTCAAATCGCGTCGGATTGAAAGTTTGATTCCCTGGATAATAAATTAAACGGTGGCAATAAAAAATAGCTCCTTCGAAGATTATACACGAAGTCTTAAAATCACTCCTTTATGCGTCGATTATTAAGTTATTTCTTTCGTGATTTATCTGATATTTCTATACTGTTTTTAGTTGATGTTTTCTACCTAGAAAGACGACTTTTTGGTGATGATAAATCCAAATTAAAACGGTGCACCTGCTCACTATCCCCATTCGATAAGTTGATCCAAATTTAACTCAAATATCCTTTTTATGCGTCGACAGAAGTTAAATTGTAACGTAAAATCTATATGTATAAGATAGAAATTCTGTAGGCTTGTTTTTTGGGTTTTGTCTTAGATTGGAGTTCTTAGCTAAAATAAAATCCACGGAGGAAGTCGTCGTACTCAGGAAATCCATTACAACGAAAGAAGAAAGACTGACTAGTACTTTTTCCACAGTTTTATTTTCCACTACCGGTTTCAGCGAATAATCGCCATCATCAGGTAGCCAATTTCCCTGGGTTCAAATCCATATTGGTCAAGTAGATATAGAATACACGTAAGCTTAATTTTTATCGGTCGCAGGCTTCATTTCTGTTGAAAAATCAAATTAGAAAGAATAGTCGTACGAAATCCCTAAATCGTACAAACACAAAAGAGGATAAATAGAGATAAGAGGTTCGAGACACACTCCTTTTGCCGAGAAAATCAGAGAATCTTGGGGCCTCTTCCCCGAATGGAAGTCGTGGATTACCGACCTTCTCTGAATCACCCTAAGGGTATCCCTTACGCCCCCTCTGACGTATTCGCCTTCAGAAAAGGTTCTCAAACCTGTCATTCATTTACAGCCGAGTTCCAATTTATTTTCTTTCACGAATAAAGATTCATATTTTGGTCGTGAAATATATTTTTCGATTCGAAATTTCGAGAACTTGTGTAAAATATTTGAAAATTTTGCGTAATTCTGAGGTTATGAACAGTCCATCACCCTGACAAAAAAGGTGAAATCGGGTACTTGCTTTAAAATTTAGATTTAGAAGATTTCATAAGTTGATAGTTTGCTTTTACTTTGTAAGCAACGTCTGAAAGTCAATTAATTTTCTTTGAAATATTTTTCATTTATTCCTGAAATTACTACCTACCATTTAATCAGTGTGTTTTAATCAAAACGGGACAAATTAATATTTTACCAGGAACTTACCTCCAGATCAGGACTGTCCTGGATGGAAAGTGATAAGATGGAGACCTACGGTATACCTACTCGTATATATTCGGAAATGAACCAACAAAGTGATCTTAAAATAATGAAGGGATTAATGTGCTTTTCGTTGGGTAAATACTTATTTCCGCGCCTTATTTTTTACATTGAATATCTGTTGTTTTTTGAGAGAGTATTTATAAATTCTAATTTTCCCGTTGAGAATAAGCCGGCAGCCAATAAAGATTACAGAAAAATATATTTCCATCATCTCATGCTTTTTGTTTATTTTTATTGCCTCCTCACAAAGGTATTTTTCGCGGAATCTTTCAATTTTTTCGTATTTTAAATTTTTACAAAACTTACATCGATTTACAGTCTTCGTACTGTCAAAATAATGGCACACTTCGAGTTTTCGGGTAGCCAAGTGGGTAGCGCGTTAAAATAGGTAGCAGTCTTGGGTTCGATCCCCATGGGGGGTCCATATTTGGGACCCAAATTGCCTTCGTTGTCGAAGAACATACTATTACTACTACTACTCCTAATCAATTAATAATAATACTAAGTAACTAAATAAGTACTATTATTATAAACATGCTACTATCACTATCAATCTCACACTAAAAGGATAACTGAAGTTTGCATTAATTATTACCACGTGATACTTGAAAAATATTGCCAAATATTGATGTGGAATTAGGAAGACTAGTTAGAGATTTTATTCCACATTCATCAAATTGAATTTATAAAATAACATTTTATTATATTTATAAATGGCGTACAGGAAATAATCATTCATGTAATTTGCAAGCAATTCACATTTTTCGGCTCGGAATGAATGATGGTGATGGCGATTATGATCATAAATGTATAAATGAACATCTTTTCTACATATGCATCCATGATGGCAAAATTAAAAGATATAAATCGTAGTCTCCGGGTTGAGTTGATTTAATCAAAAAGGAAATCAGCCTACGATTAATATTTGCAAAAACGCATCATCAAATATGCGGCAAACTATTAAAACTAAATTCTATTCTACTGAAATAGATCGTTACAGGATATTTATATTACTTATACCACAACTTTTAGCCGACGATAAATACCCTTTAATTCGCACATGATACTCCTTAAAGCAACTTTTTCATTTAATCTCTGTACGCGGTAGATAATCCATGCAATGAAATACACTCATACTCTCAAATCCTTACGCTAAATAATATTTTCATCGACCTCAATATGTCAATCGATTCTCGCTAAAATTAGACTCCGCTTGAACCCTCCTGCGTTTTCAACTTCCACTAGTTTCGTACACAAAGCTGCGCTAAATTCGCATTTTGCCGATGATTCTTACAGCGCTTACCGTACGTCATCAAGTCCTGGCGAAAACGAGTTTGGAATTTTCAATTTCGACCTGTGCTTTTATGGCCATTTCCCCATCAATGTCGAATGTTCCAATCCCTCTCAAATACCTTGATCCAGTGCTGTATCCATCTACATATGTACCCTACAAGCCTCCTTTCGGCGTGTGGCAGGGGGTGCAAGCACCATCACACCACTTTCCTAATCGATTACTTTCGTGTATCGTTCTCGGAAATGATGAACTCTTGACTCGACTGGTTCGAGCAATTATTTTTTTCGATCTTTCTCTCAGTATCAGAACGGCCTATATGACTAGCACGGCGCATAATATCGGCTACATCTTCAACGAACTCTCTGAAATTATTAAGTAAATTTTTGTCTTTGATTGATGATTCTTTCCTCTAAAGATTCCCACATATTAGGCATACATTTACTTGAATTATTTCCATAAGCGCTAAATTAAGTTATTTAAATGATAACGAAATTATACTATTATATTATAAGATCGCAACGTGAACAGTAGGTTAAAAAGCTTTGGGGACCACTGGCCTGACAAATACCAATCTGTGACGTACAACTCTACCAAGAACAAATTTCTATCCAGTTTAGAAAAGCTGTTTGAATGTGACGAAAGAGATGCGGAATATATGTACCCTTAAGTGAATAAGGGAAAGATTTGAACTATTTGCATTTGGGAATAGATGATTAGGGATCGGCTCTGAATTACTTTATTTAAAAGATTCAAATACAACGCTCACACTATTATATTGTGAGTTCCAAACAAAAATAGAGGAAAAAATTTACAGGAAATAAGCATCAATGAATGAAGGTAAAATTAAAGCAAATCGACTAGATAGAGACATTCTTTCAAGAATAAGTTTCGCGACAGTCTGTAAGAGTATATAGAAGGAGGTAGAGAATTTAGAAGGTTTGGAAGTCTGTTTAGTAGGGAACCTAGTAAAAGAAAGGAAAAAGGAACTCGGCGTTCATTCAGCATTGGACCCCCTATGAATATGGAAGCATTGTTTCCGAAATGCGCATCGGGATTCTGAATAACTGGTGACCGCCGAGTGATTATCCGTTTCCCGGGAATCGCCCTTAGACGGTCGCCGCTATTTCGGCGCTTGGAGAACCTTTGTCTCTTAGGGAACCTAGTGCAAGAGATAAGCTAAATGAGGGAACAAGGAGGACTTAATCTAGTTGCCCTAGGTGGAACATAATATTTAAATAGCGAAAATAATACTGGAGAATCAATACGGGAGTTTATTATCTTGTAGATGAATGAAACATCAGATTTCATTAAGATTTCTCTTAGGAATATTAAAAGGAATGGGTAATGGGTGACTTTGCACGTAAGGGTGTCCACCCAGGAAAAATCCCAAGGAAGAATAGACTTGAAAAAAGTCCGACGGGACCGTCCTTGTCCACAAAGTCTCCCGAATGGATTGAGAGAATGTTCCGGCGAGATAGCTCAACGAACAGAGCACCCGACCGGCAATCGAGAGACCCGGGTTCGTTTCCCGTTCCCGTCGGGATTTTTTCAAGTCTATTCTTCCTTGGGATTTTTTAGGAATACTAAGGAAATTTATTGAAATACGTACTCCGTGGAAGCATATCGTTGGTAGAGAGCACGAGATTTTGCTACATAGAAAAACGATTGAAGATTTGGTTCAGGAAGGTGGTGTTAGAATTGGCTGACATGGACTCTATTAATAAATAGTATAAATTTCGCATTTAGTTTGGGCGAAATAGAGACTTATGTACGAGTAGTCTCTTCTTCCATTAACCCATAGGAATTGCATCGAAGTACCAATTAAATTTGAATTCAAACCAATAAAAAAAGATAAGTTTAGTTGTGGATTTAAAAACACCTAAGTGAGGCTTAGGAAAAATATTATTATATGGAGTGTATCTACGTATATGGATACACCCACACAGTAAGGGATTGGCTATGTGTAATAATGTAAGTAAGTAGGCGAGGACAGAGGACAAATATGTTTGGAATTAAGAAAGGAGGAATGTGAAATGAAGATGAGATTAGATAGCGGAAATGGAAAGAGAGGAAGGAAAGAAGAAGGAAGCAGCTGCGATCGAAGTACTGATACGGATTTGGAAATTTCCCAGCGGACCTTTCCTTGAGGGGGATGCTTCTGACTCCCGACCAGAATTTATAAACAATTCCAGTAATGCGATTCATAATCATACGCATTTCAACATACAGTCCCTTATCCTGCTCCTTTTCTTCCTTTCGAACTACTCGGTTACACACCAAGTATGCAATTTATCTCCTCTGTGGATACATCATCGGCCAAACGGCGCGATCAGCTTTTCAAATTATTTGGCCATTCCTTCACAGCAGATAGTATCGCAGCCATAAAAATCTCCTGCTCATCCGAACCTTTCAGACTATTGTTTTCCCACATAAATGACTACATGTGTACTGGTATTTGTCATTTTTTGGACATCTAATGCTCCTAGATTAAAAATTTACGTCCAATCGAAGGTAACATTCTACTAACTCTTTTAATTTTCAGATATATTACTGATTTATAACCAGTTAAATTCAATAGTTGATTAAAATTTCTTACAGAATCGAGTTAAATATGCTATTTTGTAAAAGAATTATGAAATTATTTGCATGAATATTTACACTAATATTCTGATTCTTTTAAGAATGTGTTCAGCGATAGTCTGAAAGGGTCAATGGGGGAGGTTGGGAATTTAGAATTTTGTGGTTGTGGTTTTGAGAACCTTTTAAGCTTTCTATTTGTAGTGATTCCCGTTTGAGAGACTTTTTGGGGGCCAAATGAAAACCGTTGTAATCGGAATAGCGTTATTAACGGGTTATTACAAATTGTTGTTTCTTTCGCATTAGAAAACAACAGGAAAGGGTATCTTGGCTTTTTGATTTTTAAATAAGTGCTGCAAATCCCAAGAAAGGAAGGAAATCTTCTATAGTTTGTTTTAGTTGTAATAGCTGTACATACGAGTATCGTATATAGACAGTCCACGAACTATTTTTGTGCAGTAACTGGTTGCCTTTTTGTTATACTTTTTAAAGAATGATCTGCTTTTCATGCAAAGAGGGCGTATTCTTTAATCATATAAAATTTGCTCATTTTACATAGTACAATGAGACAATTTTTACCATGTAGAGATATAGGGAAGAATGATGTTAACAATTTTTGGTCCGTCGACTGAGGCGAGGCTATAGCGGTTTTAGCTATAGCGGTTTTCAGCGCATTCGGGGACGGGAAAATTCCATGTTCTAGTGGAAAACAGAGCGGCATTACAGGTAGTTTTAGCATGTTTTTAGTGTAGAAGGGACACGAACTAAGAAAAAAACCGCGTATTAAACAGTATAACATTTTAAGCCGGAATGTTTTAAACGGGTTTTACTGTATTTACAGGATCTTTAACAATGCCATGTTTACAATACCAAAAATTGAGGAAATAATAAAATAAGATATAGCAACATCACTTATGTCCCTAAAAATTACAAAAACTTAAGAGAATTCATCAATTAAAACTATATCTTTTATTAAGATAAGTAATTAAATGAATAATAAAACGTATTTTTTATTATAATAACCGTTGTGTATATATTTATATAGTTATTTATCAGATGACGGATGTAACTTATTTACGAAATATATGAGAAGAAATTTTTAACAATCATTTCACGCACTTCCAGAGGAAATAGAATTAAGAAACTTAGGGATTTTTTACGGAGTCTTAAGGATTTTTATAGACATTTGTTTTCCCAAAGTATGTATCATGGATTCGACTCGAGGAGGACTCGAATATAATCTAATAAGAAATTAAAGTTTATCTTGATGGATTGAACACTTCTTTTCTTTAGCACAGTTGAATCACAAAATATTGGTTCTACGAAATGATGACAAATACCAAAATAAAAGAATTTAATTTAATGGAATTTAATTTCGAGACGTACCAAAATAAACAAAATCGAATAAATATGCTTATTTAGACTGTAAAATATCTTCTTGGATTTAAAATTGCGAGGATTGGGACAAAAACATGAAAAATATGTACAATTTTATGGTGAAATCGACTCTCATACGAATATGTGGAAAAGGTGGGCCCTTTCTTTCTATAATCCCGTTTTCAAAATAGATTAATTTGAGTGAAATTTAGTTCCATCAATTATTGACGGGGGAATTCACTATTATCTCATGAACTTTCTTTCTTTTAATCTCTTAGAAAAGAGAATAGTTTTCTGCATCTGAGTAAAATAGTAAAGGTTGCACTTCCTGTAGCAAGGAAGGTAGTGGACCGAAGGTCAAAGAGACAGAGAAATTTACACACATTTCCAAAGGGTTCTACGGAGAGGATGTGTGACCACAGATCTCTTTTGAATAGTTACATTTAATTCGTATCCTCGAGGCAATATCTTAATCCGAATGTCGACAAATGACAAACCGGGATTTCGTGGGATATACTTCGAGAAATAAAAAGTTCGTTCTACCTCCGGGAAAGCGAGATTCCAGAACGACAAGGGGATATAACGAGGAAGTAATGTGTGTAGATCATAGATAAAAAATCCTTCACTGAAAGGCAGTATTTATCATTTTAAGAAACCATTAGTCCGCTTATGAAATCATTAGAGATGAATTGAGTGCCAAATTCATGTTGAGAGGTCCTCGAACGTAGGAAATATTCGAAGTAAAATTTTCCATTATAATTTCACTCGAGGTAATAAAGGAGACCGGGACTTTGAAATGCGTGCATTGCGTTAACGTGTGTATAATGGATGTGTGACATAATACATCAAGTGCATGCGATTGAAATAAAGCAGCTTGTGGTCATAAGGTTCGTTTACATCGCATGAATACTTGTATCCTCAGTTCTTATAAGATGCAGCCGATATTATTCGCACTTCATGTTAAATAGAGCGTTCTGTTACTGACAGGAAGATATATGCTATGACTAGTCTATTCAAGAGCTCATTTTTCCGAAAACGATACGCGGAAGTAATCGATTAGGAAAGTTGAGTCATGGTGCATGCACCCCCTGCCACACGCCGCTAGCTAGGTTATATATGTAGATGTAAGTTGCTGATAACGGATATCAGCCACATCAAATGTCTTTGCATCATGAAATGCCTGAATGAAATGAATATCTGATGACTTTAAACTGTATTACGAAGATGGTACGAAAAGATACTGAATTGTCTAAGTATGTCTGTCGTGTTACAAACGTATTGATAAGGCGTTGCGTATTAAACTTCGTCAATGAAGTGAGATTAGTGAGAGTGTCGGCCTGTAGAGGGTAGCATCGATCCGTTCTAAGCGAAGTAATCAATGGCTTCCGATGGGTTTCTCCCGCATCTAATCTAACGCTCATTTTAAAGCCGATATTTCGAAAAAAAACTTACGAATGTCGAAAACTTTAAAATTGTTAAAAAATAAGATTCATACTATATAAATGTAATCTATATTTGTGACAATCTTCAAGAAGTAGAGTGTAGCATTTACAGTTAATTCACAAGCTTCTATGTACTGCAGAGTAATAAGAGTATCATAGTGTTTAATATTTGCCGTTATTGAATCATCTGTATGTTTATGACTGTATTGGTCTTCCATGTATTTTAGAGTAAGATTTTATGTAAATTTTTGTATGAATTTATATTTTACATGTTGTGTGATTTATGTATTGCCTACGAGAGGTTTTTTGGGGTTTCCCTCTCGACTTTGGGCGAATTCCAGGAAATTTTAAAATTAAACTGATATGCTCCCCTCCAGCGTTGCCACCTGGTCAGAAGGCCAAATCGCTACGTTTATGTAAATAAATAAATTAACTATCGTGTTACACCCTCTAATCATTTCATCACACTGACCATGTCATCTGTGTTTTCGTGAGTTTTTCCCACTCGCCTTCTTGTGTGGGTCAGCTCGTTTTTGTCGTTGATAGAAAAAGAACCTCGGTAAATAAGTTTTTTCTCTGTAAACCTTCTCTCAATCTTCTCATTTCCTCTATTAGCATATTCTGACTCATCTTCAAGTCAATTTTGGTTATTCTCGCCCCAAGTTCATTCATTATTCAATCAGTTTCTTATTTAAAAGATATCAAATAATAGTGCTCGAATTTTTACTAAGATACAGATCATCTAAGGAGGTGACAATTTTGTCGATCGAGGCCTACTATAACGAATGTCACCAGCGGCTGACTCATAGATACATATGATATTATTTCCATTTTAAGCTTCTCTAATTCTAATTTAATTTCACTAAATTATATATACTTTTTTAATGATTTTACTTTTAATTTAAAAATTATTTTTGATCCAATTTTTTCTCATTTTGTTTTAGCGAATTTTTTTCCCTGTTGCTTGTGTGGGCGTTTTTCTGCTGCGTGGGCTTTTTCCCTATCACTCCCTTTCCCTTTTTCTAGTCCACTCTTTTTATATGCTTTATTTTATGTATTTTTCTTTCTTTTATCTTCATGTGAGAACTTTATACGAGACTAGGTGGAAGAGAGGCCCACTAGGGCCTAACCTCGCTTAATTAAGGTGAAATAATAATAATCTTCAGTTAGGGAGTTTTTTATCTACAAATTAAATATTTTCTATTCTCTTTTTACACATTTTCTCTCCATTCTATCCTTATCTAAGAATATCATATGAGCTTAGGTGAAAGAGAAACCCACTCGGTTTCAAGAAAATTTATGAATTTGATTCAAATGAATTAAATATTGATTGACCCCGTAGGAAAGCAATTCCGATTAAAAGAAAAAAAATCACACGATGTAAAAATAAGAGAAGTCCCATATGGAGGAAAACTATATCTTACTATAGAGAAAAACTTAGATATTTTTGTAGATAAAATTCTCTTTTAAGCTGAAGGAAGTAGTCAAAATGTATTCAATTTTTTTAATGAACCTCAGGTTCAACGTTCCGAAGTCAAAGCGCTAAGACACTATAATGCTGAATAAATTGAAAAAGTGCGTCAATAATATGGTCTTCCCCTCATCATTACTTAAATACACCACAAATACCATTTATATACATTGGATATCTCTAATCTTAATTGTAATAATCTTTATATTCTAAGGTAATAATCTAAGCAGTTTTTCAATTTTAAATTTTAATTATTAATTATTTAAAGATTAATTGTAATAATCTATAATTTGATTAATTTTTATAAAGTATATTTAAATTCTTAGTAATAATTTTTAATGTACATACGTTTTAAGAACTGAGTTTTCTCGGTTATTTTACACCCCCTACCTGTGAGTGTTTTCCCGTAAATTGTTGTAAATGTTTTCCCACAACGTGGGTTTTTCCTTGACAACCTTCAGTTGTAGAGATTTTATCCCACACCCTACTCTTTTTTGTTTTATATTTAATTATAATCTGAACATATTAATTTCTCACGGGGTTAGGTGGAAAAGAGGCCTACATGGGCGCCTAAGAAAGGATACATCTATCAATGTACCTAAATATTTCGTATTAATTCATGAATTACTTTGAAGTATAATACTACAGCAAAAACCCTCCTGACGGACAATCCAGTAAAACGGACACCCCTAATAACGGAAAGGTTTTGCATCGATCAGAATTATTGCATGACGTGAGAATTTAAATACACTCCTCTTCAGCAGACACCCCTCAGCAGTGGAAAGTCACATAAGTTCCGAAACTGTCTCTAATATAGAGGTTCTATTGTATAACATTAAATTGGAAATACATTCTTGAGGGGCCGATGGATTTTTACGGCTGATTTTTGTCATAATCAAGCTTCATTCGTTTCTTGTATGAACGTTTATGATGACGTCACTTGGAGAATCACTCCGTTGCCGCCTTATCGGATACATATCACCTAAATTTTCACGCAGAAATCAATAATCGAATGGAGACATAGAAATGTAATTACGTTTATCGAATTTGAGTGTCCATCGGTTAGAAATTGAAGGAAGCATTCCCGTCGCAAATTTTCGATAGAATTGCTCTCTTCGCTTAAAAATTAATATCTGTCATCCTTAATTGTCCCACAGCTGGTTGATAAAAGTGTATTAATTAAGGTTATCATAATTTCGAAAATACATTTAATTATGACAATATGATATCGAATGGGTCATCTTTTCATATGGCTCATCTCCGTAATTTTTAGGTCATTAAATTTACCGCAAAATATTGCTGCTGTTTTAAGTAAGTTTTCAGAGTATCTATTCAGGCCGGAGATACCATTCTTTTCTATGATTTTTTGGACATTTCATGCTTCTGATAGGCTTAGGGGCGAACTAAAAATGCCCAAGGAAGAATAGACTTGAAAAAAGTCCGCCGGAACAGGCGAGATAGCTCAACGGGCAGAGCACCCGACCGGCAATCGGGAGACCCGGGTTCGTTTCCCGGTCCCGTCGGACTTTTTTTTAAGCCTATTCTTTTCCTTGGGATTTTTCTGGGTGCACGCCCTAACGTGCAAAATCACCCTTTACCCATTCCTTGAACTAAAAATGGTCCAGATCATGCCATATAACGATATTTTATTTCTTGCGTACTCGCAATCTTGAGCAATGACTCACAATTTGTAAAACGGTATGATACGAAGTTAGATTGGTATAGATATTTTATTATTCTTTCATTCAAAAAGTATGTAAATATTTTACAGAAAAAATACACTTTAAGCGTTAGGTTGAATCTTATGTTAACCTTTGCTGAAGAAATCTTCATATAGTAATGCATTGCGAAGACGTTGGAAAAATTAAGAAATGAAACACTTAGACAACATAAACAAGATAAGAAAGCAATAAAGGCTAAGAACATATGCAACACAAAAATATTTGTTTAATAATATAAATTCAAAATAAATTTAAATTATTCTCATTTGACAGAATCTAAAACATGACAGGGAACATATTACGTCAACAAAGTCTCTACTCTGTATATTAGATTTTGAGATGATTCGATTGAAATTGTCTACACAAGGTAGCTTCCGTAACATCTTTGGATAACGAATGACCTGAGAATTGCTTCTTTCATTTCCTTCGCAGCGCCACTTTCATTTTAGAGAGAGTAATCAAGAGAAGGAAAAAGTATTCTTTGAAATTTCTGAAAGCTACTCCAGGTTTTTGTCCACTAAAAGAAGCAAGAGGTCTTAGACCCTGGTGAACAATGGAAGCTAATCCTCAGCTCCCTTAAAAATATGCTTTTTCTACGTTAATCTTCTGGTGAATGGAAGAGTAACTTAATTTAAGCGGAAGTAATTAAATAATAAGTAGATAAATGGTAAAAAAGTGTTAGTACAATAATAGTTCATAAAATAACAGGAGGTTCTACCTTATCATTTAGCAAGAGGAATAGATAATTTGAGAACCCTATATACTTATTTAAATTTTTTGATGGTACATATAGTTTATAACATAGCTTCTATTCTAATTAAAGAAACTAATTGAATGAAATTTAGTAAAAAACATACTTTAGAGCGGAGGAGTTTGTCAACGATAAACATGTTTAATTAGATCATAATATAAAATATCATGTGAGGAACTGTAATATATAATTATAATAAAATATAAAGTATTCTAATTGTAATAGAATGTAATTTATATGTAACTGTAGCATATACATTCAATTGTTGATTAACGAGTTATTGTTGTTAGTTGTGGATTGGTGCAATTAAAATTAAATTTAACGTAGATTTATTAGTGACCTGTCCTATGCATGCATGAGTAATTCTTTGGATGAATACATTCAGAATAATAAATAGTTTTTTTATTATTATGCGTATTTTAAAATTATCTGCGTCAGCTTTTAATTCATTTACGTATGGAGATGGTGAAGTCCAGATAAGCGATTAATTTTTACGTACGTATCAATTTTTAACAAACCCTGTCAAAGACGTGGAATTCTTATTTCAATTCATGAATGTCATTATGAAGCTCACATTTCGGATAATTATATTTTCTATTGGCTTCTTTGAGGTCGATATTAGTTCATGGAGATTAGAGTTGGTTTAAAATTCCTTTTTTCTTATTTTTTCATATTTCATAATTTTGAGATACGTTTAATTCTTCTTTCTGTATTATTTAATTTTAATAGAGAGTCGCGTATAATCATCTTTATATGACAACCGACCATTATATTAAGCTAAGGTTTTATTTCGTCACTGACAAGAAAGAGAATCCTCAATAAGAACACTGAAATTGAATTTGGTTAGTTTGGCAGGAACAGAATTTGTGGATCCCTCAGTCCAATCCGACAAACTTCGAAACGAATTTCCAAAACATCGATCGAACGGAGTAAAAAATGCCAATTTCACAGCAGATTAGAGATATATCCATCAAACAAAACGATAAAGAAACGAGTTTTGATGTATTAATTGCCTCGATATCCGAAAAATAGCGCAAAATAATGGAAGTGTAATCTATCACGATAGGCCAGGCTCGGCGGGGCGAGATGTTAAAAATAAAAGAAGGAAAACTTTCTAATTTCCGCAAAACATATTTTAATCCACGACCGGTTTCGGATACGTGCCATCGTCAGGTCATCTGATTGTGAAAATTCCAAATTTTTCCTTCACATCTTTTTATTGAAAGTAGTTTTTTTAAAAATTTATTTGCGTACATATAACTATACCCTTGCCACAAGTCCAAATGCGGAATTTAGGCTATTACTCGTAACATTCTGGAGTAAGCTTCCCGTCAATACTCGCATACAGCTTTCGCTAAGTCCAAAAGCCTTTTCATATCTTTCCTTTCATTCTTTATTTCACCTGCGTCACTGATATATTGGCCGTTGCTTTTTTCTTGATTTTACGTCATTCAGCCTTGTTTTGCCGTTTTAATTCTCATATTCCCTTACACATCAATTCACCATTGAAAATGATCGAAAAAGAGCCTGAAAAATCCATTCCTCAGCAAAGAAACCCAAGGAAAACAGAAAAGTTAATATCATGTAGAAAGTGTAATATTTCACACAAAACCGTTGGTTTTTCCGTCCATATTTCTTATTAATTTTAACTGCCTCTATCAACTTAGCTTATTTTTTGATGATATCATGAACTTCCGAGAGAATCAAAACTTAGTTTTATCTTTAAATCTGCTTTCACCTTTTCGATAGTTATACGATTTCTTTCGTCCGACCATGGCTTTCCCATATTTAATGCAAATCAAGATAGAGTTCAAACTTCTCAGAATCAGGCGATCTATAGTGGAAATTCAAAATGGAAAGAAACTCAAAAATTGTACTTTTTCCTCAACGTTTAATTTAAAGAAATAAAAAACACGACCGGTTTCGATGAGTTACCGTCATCATCATGTGACCATTAATTGATATCTAATGACGATCGATGATCATTAACTCGTTGAAAATGGTTGTCTATTAATTTCTTAAATTGAAGATTATTGAAAATCTACTAGAAAAGCATTGAAAATATATTAAAATCCATTAAAAAAGCGGACCAGAGAAGAATGGAGCCATCGAAACCTGGTGCTGGAGGAGAATGTTAAAGATCAAATGCACAGATAAGGTGAAAAACGAAGAAGTATACAGGAGAATAGAAGAGGTTAAAATATTATGGAGCATCATCCGGAAAAGAAGAACTAGATGGATTGGACATATCTTGAGGGACATTGGATTTGTTAGGACCTCACCTGAAGACAAAATAGAAGGAAAAGCACCAAGAGGAAGACCAAGGGACGAATATGTCAAATAAAGAGAGATTCGGAAAGAAAAATCAGGATGTAGTAGATTTAGCACTTGAAGGAGAGGAATCTAGGACTGAAGTCGACCAATCTATGGATTGAATGACCGATGATGAAGATGGAAAATGTTCAATTATTTGTTTCTTTCCAAGATAGAGTTAATGTAATAAGGTAAGGTGGCTGCTGATGGTTGTATTATAACAAATAAAAAACTCCAAAAGCCAGAACAAGAAAATTTACTCTCAATACGTATTTCGGCTCCAAATATAAATAATTGAAAATCGAGATAGCAATAATAATGTAATAATCTAAAAAGTGTTTTGTTGTATTCCAAGTCTTTATTCATTAAATTTTCTTTATTTTTATAAACATATAAATTCTTTCATGCATTCAGATGAGTGTGCGAATTATGTTCCAGTTTTAGGTTTTCTATAGAAATAGAGTGTTCAGGATCGAAAATTTGTTTTGCCGCACTGGACATTTGGGTTCTTCCGTATTTAAAGTGAGCCATGTGCTGTTCGAATCTTGTTGATAACTTGCGCTTTGCCTGTCGAACATATATTAATTGCATTCTGGGAAAGTGATATTTCGAAAAGTTCTTCGCAGGCTAAAATTAATCGAGAGACCTACGTACCTCTGACTACTTCAAATTTGTAGTGAATTTCAGAAATAATTATCTACCATCATCAGTATCGATTAAAATAAATTGGCAAATTTTTATCTTTAAATTTCCGGACAAATACTGTCCGTAGAAGCCTTTGGGTCGGACTCCGGACAACCTACTCAATTCCCGAACTGTCCGGGTGACAACTCTAATTATACCCCGAGTATTTTCCGACAGTCATTCACGTTTAATAATTTCAGACCCTCTGCTTCTTCAACCTTAATGCAAAGCGACTGAATCTAGATATCATCGGCGGCATTGAAAAGCACTTCAATTGTCCGTGGAGAGAGAAAAAAAGTACAAAAAGAATTCATATGGAGAGGGAAGTACGAAAGGAGATTTAAATGACATAATTTAACGAGGGCCTGAAGTCGACCTACGGAAATCGATATCAGCTGAACTCCGTTCATCAGCTCAAGTGGGTCAATCAGTCCATCGATAATTCAGAGATCCGACGGCGTTGCTAAAGAAACCGTTGTCATTGATTTCTCCACCTGAAAGCACAAAGCAAAGGAGCACAGCCTCTCCTTTGGGACATCAAATCGAAAGAGGCGCTTCCTTTTATTTCACAAGAAGCTCATTTTATCCTCTATTATGGGCTGCGGCGCTTTCGAGAAAGAAAATTATTCCTTCGTTCTTTTTTTCTCTCTCTCTCTCTCTCTCGAGAGACTCAGTCCGTAAACACCTATTGAAAGGCATAGTAAAGCATCGCATGGGTTATTCAGCAAATGTATAACTTATCGGAAACTGAATAATGTCATAAAGAAGTAATCCCTCCAAAAATAATAAGAAAATTGAATTGATTATGTTACGGATGATTTTCTCTTACAATGAGAAAATGTAGGTGCTGGAATATATTTTATACAATACTCTGTTATTTCTTGCTTTATCTTTCTCGCAGAAATGCAATCTCTAGCCTACCATTTTACATTTTATAATCAATCGTTTAAATCTATTATTGGTTTTATAAAAATAATATTTATTATTATATAATGATATTTATGGATCCAGTAATATAATACTAAATTTATTGTTCCTAGGACATACAAAGTATGTACAGGATAGTTCATTGTCATTAATTGCAATGCAATTAATTAAAACTACATATAAACTAATCACTAAATACATTAAAAATATTAATCTTATTACAATAATTGCATATACATTTTAAAACCATTACTCAACAATTGCAAGAATGCTATACTGCCATACAATTTATTATGATTGTATGAATATTTATGTTATATAAAAAATCAAAGCAATATTCCACGACCAAAATACCACGAACAAACTTTCATTCGATTTCCCCTCATTTGAGGTATGTCTCAGCTTCGAGAGCCTATTCCTACTAATTTGATTTGGCAAAGAAATAAATCCTGCAACCGATAAAAAGTTTAAAATCGGGATGTGGCTTTGAGTCATGGAGACGAAACCATGGTCGTACAGCAATAAATCTTATGGAGTGTAAAAGTTTGGATTTTACTTTGTTCTTGATGGCAACTTGTCACGAATTCATGGCCAAAGAAGTTGATTCTATCACGTTACCTAGCTTAATTTGAACGAATATCCCTCTCCAGATCAGTTCCTGCGACTATGGTCACATTTCATATTAAAGTAATTTGGTGATGTACTTCGTATTTTACATAAGTTTTATTCAAAACGACCGGTTTCGACTATTCAGTCATCATCAGGTACAGAACATATTAAATTAATTATAAAATATTAATTACATACACTACTAATGGCAGAATTTCTTCCTTTGGTACGATGGAAGACCATCTCATCTGTAAACACCGAGATTTTGATTGCTCTATCGCATCGAGAACGTTCTCAAAACAGATTGCAAAAATTCGCGCAAAAGACCGCCTAGCGTCGAACTCAGGACCCTTCCGTGAGAGAAGATAGCAAAATAATATTAGATAAGTGCCATCCTTACTTGTTCCAAAGTTTCGATTCAATATCTTATCGGGAAGGTCCCAAAATAAGATTCCGTTTTATGTCTTTCATTATTTTATTATTATTTATTATTATTAATTATAAAATATTAATTACATACACTACTAATGGCAGAATTTATAGACGTCTATGGAGTTAAGATGGGAGGAAAAGGAGTGGAGAAGGGTCATGGTAGGTAAGGTCATTGGTCAGGTTAGGGGTAAGGGATATCGTATCTTCTCCAAAGCATCCAACTTCTTTCCTTTGCGCTGGAGGTGTAGTAGTCTCGCTGTGAAGAAACTGGTGTGTCCCTTTTCTATTAGGTGGTTGGCGAAGGCGGAGGTGGAATATAATTTGTGGAAAATAGGAAGTAAATCACCAAATTATTTGTAATGGTGTCGTACAACGTTAGGCCTGAACACCTTCAGTTTCATATTTAAATGTAAAAAATAGGAGTTGGGAGGGTTTCTTGAATTTGAGTTAGGCGACGCGAAAAATAGAGAGAATATACGAGATATAAATAAAAAGGAATAGGAATGAGCAAAAAGTAATGACCAAAATGACGTCACTTGGAGAATCGTACCCTGACAGCCTTATGGAATACATATCGCGTAAATTTTCACGCGGAAATCAATAATCGAATGGAGACATAGAAATGTAATTACAGTTATCCAATTTGAGTGTCCATCGGTCGGAAATTGAAGGAAGCTCTCCCGTCGCAAATTCTCGATAGAATTACTCTCTTCGCCAAAAAGTATCATCTGTCATCCTTAATTATCTCAGAGCTGGTTTATAAAAGTGACAAAAAGTGTATTAGTTGGTGTTCTCACAATATTAGTTACACTTCTACATCTATATCAATATATATACCTTGCAAGCCGGCTTTCGGCGTTTGGCAGGGGGTGTAAGTACTCAATGTTTGGGCTATTTCTTTGGTTTACCATTACCATTGCGTATCGTTCAGGGAAAGAATGAGTCCTTATAACGACTTGTTAAAGCATCTGTTTCTCTTATTTTACGCTCATTGTCGGATCGATCAAAGTAGCAGGGTGTCGCAAAATACCGATTACGTCCTCTGTAAACGTTCTTTATTCGAATTTATCAAGTAATCGCAACATAGCTTCTTGTACCTTTCTTTCAAGGATTTCCAACACTCGTAACGCATGTCTTTTTCCCATAGCATTTTTATCAAAACATATCGCTTTGCGTTGCACCTTCTCGATCACACAAAGAAAAACTGCTTTGGTAGAGTCCACAAAACGTTTTCATTAGAAGGAATTAGGTTTCATTACGGAGTAACATCTTCAGATGCACTAATGTAACACCTGCACCTTCTCGAGTTCGCGGGTACCTGTTCATTCGCTGGGTCCCATATGCTTGCTGCTTATTCAAGATTGGGTTTAACCAAGATGAAATAACATCGCTCTTTAACCGTTTCGTCGCATCTATGTAATTATGTATAATTATGAAGAATCAATTCTTGTTGCAGTAGAACATCTTAAATTTCGTGTTTAATTTTTTCCACTTATATCACCTATCAAATCGATTTTTAAGAGGGTAATCGCTCCCTATAACTTATTTCTTATGCAAAACTCCCCAACAAATTTTTTGTCCAACCATTTTTTTAAATTGAAAAAGGGCATTTAAGCGATGAAATCAACTTATTTTGCATTCCAAACGGAAGTTGATGTTAATGATTAGGACTCAATAAGTGTGCAAAACTGTCTTCAGCATGGATGGTGACGTATTAGAATGAGCAAAGCTGGAAAATTTTGCGATCTCTGGTTTTTGAATATTTGAGCGCTACGTACAAATATTTCACTTCGGTTGTATTAAATTATAATGGATATTCCATGCTTTCGATGAGCCACAGCGAGAGGAACTTGTTTTGAATAACTCATGAAGCTTCGATTTGACGTATCCTTGAATATAGGCAACATAGGCATATATGCACACATGCAATGCGGGTTGCAATTTTAAGGGGCTGTGGTAAGAATTTGTGAAATTCCATGAATTACGGAATATTTTTCTTTTTTCCTGCGTTAAATACTAAACAGGAGCAATCGCTTTTAAAGTATTTGGACGAATTTTATCTTAGTTTATTAATTTTTTTTCGATGATTTCAGCGAAAATACAGTCATTCGGCTATGTATATAATTTAATATATCGGTATTTTATTAATTTAATTTGTCATTTTTATTCCTGAAATTCATTGCCATGAGAACGTAAGCTATCATTAGAGATACAACTTTAATTATCCTAGCGTAAGATTTCTAATAAGGTCGTCATATCCGAAGCATCGTGTTTAGGTAATAATTGTTTTTCATGCATCTATCTGCTGCTGATTGAATCGTATGTTGTGTATCATCAGTGATGGAGATCGTATGTATAACTCTCTTGTTTAAATTTAATGATATCTTTATTGGTATTTTTGTTTGGTTGAGTATTCACACAATGCCTAAAATTTTACAATTTAGGTAAAAATCTGGGTTTTATCGTTTTAAAAATAATTGCACTGTTTTAATTAATCTAAATAAGTAATGAACGAAAAATCATTACGCGTTACTGATATTCATTACGATAAATTGAAACTGGGCCGGGCCTGCGAACGGTACGACCGCCGCACGCCATTTTCCCGTAAGGAATACACGGGGCCATAAGATTTACGTTGTCTCTTCATGACGTTGGACGAAGTATGGTCGTAGAATTAGTTAAAATCGAAAATTCGAAAACTCAAAACGCTGTCTAAGAGGCCAAAAAGGTTATTTCGTTTAAATGCAAGGCAAAAGTATAACAGGTTTGCTACTAGTGATTTTGCCAATATTTATAGGTTTTGATAAATATACTGGGTGTCAAATTTGACATATTTTTGCTAAATAAGGAAATTGGGGATTATTTTGAGAAACAATCAAATGCGATGTAATATTCGGCAATATCAGGAGGTCGGAAAGGATGCTAACAAATTCGAATCGAATTCAAATCTCACCACCGATTCTAAATCAACCAAATGTTTGCTTTCTGCTTGGACAGCTGCCGGACGAGCAAAAACCTTCAGTTCCCAACCTTGGGACCCTTGAAATGGTCCTCTACGGATGTACCAGGGGACCCTGAAACGCTTTTGGTACTGTCTAGAGAACGGCTACGAAAGGTCTAATTCCCCATTGAGGCACCATAAAAGGCCCTACACAAGATTTACCGGAGACCCTTATAAAGCATGCAAAGAACTAAGGAGCCCTTGAGATCTGAATGGGCCAAAAGTTTCAGCGCTGGGCCCCGCGTTACCCCAGTTACCCCGTTTTCGTGAATTTCTTATGGGAGAACATTTACATCGACTTGCAGTCGAAACCAGAATTATTTTGGAAAATGTCCACAGCATTTACATCATTAGATAACGTCGGAGGTTGAAGCAAGGAATGCTAGTTATTTCTTGATTCGGATGTTTTTGTAAAAAATCTGATTTTTACTAAATCTAAGGATGTTGAGGATCTAAATGTTTTTGTAAAAAATCTGATTTTTACTAAATCTAAGGATTCCGTAGAGACTTTTGGACATAACCAGTTTAATTTGGAGAATGTTTTTGAAGTCTCCGGTATTACGTCTACAATCTAGTTAGTTCTTGAAAATGATGCTTGAAGCATCGAAACATGTCGTTTACTCAATTGTGTGTAATTTGCACAGATAAATTAAGCACGGAATTAGTTTCCTTTGTGAAAAGTAGTTCCACATTTTTCTTCCCACGTCTACTATCGATAACTAGGGTAGAAATCTTCAATGAATTTGGGACGTACTTCAAGGAATATGGATAAATTGCATTCTTCTTCAAACAATCGAAATTTTGACACTTTCTAGTATCGAAATCATAATAACTATGGTTGAAATCTTATATTTTTGTGGATTTTGAGCTATGATATATTATATCGAAAGCAATAAAGCGTAAAACGGCCAAGGCAATGAAGCTTGTAGTTTAGGTATCTTTGTAGAAATATGTTATATAGAGGTTTTAAATTCCATCATCGAACACGAATCATTCTTTCGCAACGATGATTTTTGTTGCGTCTCAAGACATCGGTTTTCTATCCAAACTGAATACACTTATGAAACGATTCTATCGCCGATGGACGAAAATGAAAAAGAAATCGCATTTCACAAAGTAAGCTAATACCTAATTTATTAAAATAAAAATCTGCAAAATACAACGGAACACAACCGACTTTAATCTTTAATAAATATATCACAGAGTTTTATTTTAAATAAATTAGGAACAAGTTTACTTTGTAAATAGTGGTTTCTTTCTCATTATTTCCATTATCATTAAATGTTACAAAGTCACTCGCCAGCCTGTTGAGTTGACTCTATAGCTTTTCTAATCGGTTATGTTAATGAAAGGTCAAGGGAGCTTATTTTTTGTTCTTCTTCCCTTGCAGTGATGTTACTTCGTGAATTCGCCACCACGGCGCTCTTCCACACATCGTCATCTGGGTAAGTTGACGCTATTCATTTTCTTAGTGATTAAGGTAATCATTTTCAAGGCGCATATTGAAATCTTGGCAATTCCTAAAAATACAGTAAAACTCTGGATAAGACGTTTTCCGGGAGACTAAACTAAAACCACGTATAAAATGGGAAAGAGCCATAACCGGAATTTATAAAGCTGGTTGCATTTCATCATATTTTCGAAGAATGATCTGCTAACCACACTAAAAAACGCCTCAGTCACTTAATTTCGGTCATTTTTCTCCCTTTACCGAAACAATTTTTATCCGATAAACAATTATGGAAGAATAACGAATTTATTAAGAGCAATGGAGACAGGGCGTCACGATCTATCAGAGACAAGGCTCCATATCCTACTCTATTCCTTTTCTGTATTCCGATTTTTCGATATTATTTATTATTATTATTATTTACAATAAACAAGTTACAAGTGGGCAGCAGTCCGGTGGTAACTTATATATAAAAATACATCAACAATCACTTAAACAAGTATAGTCAACACAAGTGAAATTAGCAATACTTCTACATTATACATCTCCTATCCTATCCTATAGCACAAATAAAGAATACATTCGCATTAAAATATTAAAACATTGCTGCATCATATACAACACCACCCAAACCATATCCTCCAAGGCACCATCACTAACACCACAATGTCTACAGGAACTACATGGGTGGTCTGAAAAGTTTCCGACATTTCGCCATTTCTCGACATGTTTCCTGAAAATTTCTGAAAATTTTCTGAAGATTTCTGAAAAATGTGGGGTCGGAAACCTTTCAGACCACTCTCGTACATATTTATTAATTACACAAAGTATGTTTAGCAGTTATTTGCACTGCGAATTTCTCAACATTTAGCCAATGTTTTAAATTTTTTCCTGAACGTCTTCTCATTTGCAGTAGGTATACTTCCTAAGATATTTACGTAAAGGAACAGGACTAGTAAAGGAAAACGACTTTTAAATCTACGTTCTGGGATGAGGGAAATGTGATAGAGAAGATCTCTCACTATCTCAGAGATCATATCGTCTCCAACGGTAGGATATAGTTAGCTCTGCTTTCATCTCCCAAAATTAGGCTTTCGGAGGAAGATATTCTCAAGAAACCATTCTAGAGATAAGGCGAAGTGAGAGAGAACGACTCAGGTGATGCAAAAAAATTTGGTCTCTCAAATGAGGCGAACGATTGGCTAAAGTGGGTTGCAGTGCATCTTGGGACGAAAAAAATCCACATCTTAAGCGAGATGCCGGGCTATCTAAACAATGATTTTATAATGAGTTTCTTGTGAAAGGGACTGGGAGAAAATCGCGCCCTAAGCAAGATAACATTTTAAGCGGGAGCGTCTTAAACGGGTTTTACTGTATTTTTAATATTTATTAGAAAACATATATTCGTGATTGCTTTACAAAACCACTTAAGTCATGGAAATAGTAGGCAAAGTGCCTACATTCAGAATTCTATTTCCCCACCAGTTCTCATCCTAACTTTAGTTCTTTTATTGATACACGAAGAAAATATCCCATAAAAATGGAATTATCTCTAGAAACAGGGGAAAGATAAAGCGCTAGAATATTTATTAGTATGTTATTAAAAATGAAAATCGAGAATTTGCAAAGAATTATAGTGATAAGCTGCAGAATATTGGAATGATTTAACAGACAAAATTTATCTGAAGAAAATTAACATGATCACGTGACTTCGTGGAATTTCGTAGCAACCATATTGGAAAGGAAAACGCTTGGTAACTCCCACAGAAGAATTATTAATTTAGCATATTTCCTCAACCCATTGATGTAAACACGTTGATGAATTAAAACTAAAAATCTGCCGTGGGAGTTACAAAGTGTCTTTTTTCTAGAAGGATATATATGAAGATACATTGAAATATTGTAGCTGGCATAGCCCTAGTATTTCGGCAAATCCCATTCCTCCCATATTTCATGTGTCACAAACAACTCGAAAGATCCTTTTTACGCTCACCTCGCAGCTTTCTTTAATTCACTAAATAGACAGTCCTTTCCTTCTATTGCTACTTAAAATTCTTCTCTTATATTCCAACTACCTTCAGTTTATTTATATATCTCTTAACGCAGCCAACTTCGATTCTTCCGTTTTCGGTAAACTTTCTTCTCAAATGCACTGTATCTGTTATGCACCGTATGCATCAATTTTCTGATTCATTATGTGTATTATTCATAGTAGTGTATGCCACGTATCTTCTGCCTCCAATTTATTCATTAAACCAAGTTCCTTTATTATTCCCAATCTCTATACTCCGTTCAGCATCATGAAGAGAGCACCTAAATCATATAGCCGTGTATTACTTACAGGGTAATGGCGCGAGCTGTTGTAACCATTGCATAGAAAAGGGAAGTTGGTGATAATTGATTTAGAAGACATTCAGCATATCGTACGGTGAAATTGATTTCTGATAGAAAAGTACGAACAGCACGTGTCTTTTTCCCGCAAGGAATATACGGTACTATAATGGGTCTCTTCATGAGGATGACGTATACGGTACGTAGGGTCTTCATGAAGTTCGTTCGACGAGGTATAATCTTAATCGTCTGTTTTCCTAATGACTACAATAATATAGCATTTTTCAAATACAAGGCTAAAAATCTAGAAGATTTACTATTACCGAAAAAGTATTTCACCGGCATATCCTGTCGTCATTTCAATTCATTATCGATGTTCTTCGTTTTCTGTGCACTTTCTCGGCTAATTTACTTCTTATGTGAACGTTCTATCGCCGAACGACGCTTAGTCACGGAAATCGGTTGCATTGTTTCTCTCTGTATACCTATTAAGGGAAAATCACGAGGAATGCAAATTATCAGCTGCTGATACCGATCATGGAACATGTAAAACGTAAGAATGCTCTACGACCTCATAATTTTACCATTGCATTCGTTTTAGAAAAGGAGATACGTTTTCCGAGTCACTACTTAAGTACTTTATATTCCGATTTCTCTTTATTTCGTATTATCTTGGATAATTTGTCCTTTAACATTACGAACTTGATTATTTTATTCTATTAAACGTTACTTGAGATCAGGTGTGAACCTAAACTGCTTCTTAAATATGAATTATATAAAGGGAATGAACTCCCAATTTCTGTCTGGTTGAGCTTGTGATTTGAGCCTGTAAGTTCGCATGACAACAAATGTATTTACTGATTTTCCTCATATATGATCGCCTAAGTTTGGCATAAAATCATTTATATTTGGAGCTATATAGATTTGGCTTGATTGGAGGCCCCACTAAAATCCAATTTTCACTAATATTTTGTTTAGCATAGAAAAAATTGTAATATTATTCCCAAAACATTATTATTTTCCCAGCAGTTTTTCCACATCCCATGTAACCGTTTTCAGAGAGATACTTCACAAATTGAATTCCGTAAATTGGAAGACGTGGCACGTCTGGGCACCGTATTCATAGAAAATTTAGCGAAGGAAACTTAAGTATACGTTCTTTCCATCGGTCTTCAAACTCTTCTCGTCAGGTTTTATCGTCTATATATTATATCCCCTCAACGAAATGAGGAACTCCTATTTGCTTAAAAATCAGTATAGAATAACTTCAATTCTCGGAGATTTTAATCATTCTGGTATCGATTATATATTTGATGTTGTTTAGGAATGACTTTAACATTCCGCAACCATTTAATAACGGTACTCGTAGAACCAGAAGGCTAAGTTAATGAGATCTCTTATTCGCCAGATCTCGCAGAGAGAATACATTATGCACCAGAATCCGACGCATTATGCAACCACAATTCGCCATCACAGATTTCGATGTGAAGTTGAGAATGGATGGAAAACCGAGGCCATGAAACTCGGTCAAGACGCTTTTCATGGGACCAAAAAAAATTCGCGTTATCAATGATATAGCGTTATAACCGGATTATGATAACTTTATATTTCTTTTCCATTGAAAAATGATAGTTCTAGCCTAGGCTCAAAAGCCGAAAAATTTTTTTTTGTATTATTTTTCGATATGTTTCTCCTTAAGATTATGACGAAAGGAAACACCTCCCAGCGTCTTTTTAATATAACGTTCTACCGTGAGACAATACTGATTGGGAATATATCTTTCTGTCTCAGTGTTCGAATCGTCTCAAACAATGTTATGAAGATTGCTCTGCTTCTTAATATCTTCGTTTTATGTCATGAAAGTAGTCATCCTGAACTAGAGACTGACGAAGAGCCATTTTAGAGAGAAGGTGAACCAGGAGAGGAAAGAGGAGACACAATTAATAAAAAAATAAATAATAAAAATTTTAGTATATCGAATGAAATGGCCGATTGACCAAAGCATATTTCACTGCATCTTGGGACTGGAAAAATCCGCGCTACAATCGGATAGCAGAGTGGCTTAAGCGGTATTTTTACCATGTGGCTTGTGTAGTAGGAACCAAACCGCGTATTAAGCGGGATCTTAAGCAGTAGTGTCGAGTTTTAATGTAAAAATTTTGGATAGGTTGTTTTGAAGGTGTGAAAAAGAACACTAGCTCACATATAAAAATTACGTGATGAGTTCAAATACGGAATGAACCTGGGGCTTATCTTTCCGCAATATACACGAACTACAGTGCAATATTGTTCCAAATAAATATATATTTGATGCGAAATTGAATATAAAAGGCTTTAGATATAGGTTATGAAAGCTGAGACAAAAGTCTTTTCATTCGAAATAGCAACTGTGAAACCTCAATCGATGTCAGCAAGGATCAAATGATGAACGAAAGGAAACAAACGAAATCTCATAAGAAAGAACAATGAGAGAAGCTGTCGGAGGAAAACGAACTTCGAATGCTAATATTTGGACGAAGAATCAAAAGCTTTTTCGAGTGACTTCTAAGGTAAAGTGTAGACGATTGGTTCGTCGGAGATGGTAACAGTTGTTTAATTAACGGTGACAAGGGAAAACCGAGTACAGTAAAACCAGATTAATACGCTTTTCAGTGTACAGAGTGTTATAAGCAGTTTAGCGTAAAATCGGGATATCACAATTTTTTATTTCTTTTACATTAGAAAACCGAAGGGTAGTTTTTGTTAGTTTTTAAATAATTTACACCTTAGAAAGGAAAATGTATCTTCTTTAGATTGCTTTACCTTCCACAGATTTAGATATGCAGAGTCCGAAGACTATGCATGCTATGTAATACTGGTTTTCTTCTCGTCATATTGCTTAAGAGTTGTCTGCTTTTCGTACAAACAGAGCGATTTCCTTTTTCAATTAATTTTGGTCATTTTTTTCTCTTCAATGAAGAAGTTTATACCAGATAAACAATTAAGAAAGACCAACGTAAACAATTTTCGGTCAACCGACTGCGGCGGATTGGCTGTAGCGGGTTGAAATGCATCTGGGGACGGGAAAATTCCGTGTTAATTATAAGCTAGCAGGAGATTGTCTTAGGCGGATTGTCTTAGGATTGTCTTACTATTCGTTTCGTTTAATATGGAATATTAAATAGGGTGAATAAGTAAGCGAGAGCGTCTTTAACGAGTTTTGTATCTGTGGTTCGTTCTGTGACCCATTCACTTATGATATTACAGATGTTTTCCTAACATAGATAGATTCGTGGCCTTATCTTAAGTCACCTTCGGAGGAGATGGTATTTCAGACCTTATGAAGTATCATACCAAATACATTTTCTAGTCCTGAAGGCGTACTAGCTCGGGATTGATGACGGAATTAGCGGAAAGCGTTGCTCCTCCTACTAGCAAAACAATAGAACATGTTATTTATTCTTTAATGCCAATTCTCGGGATGTACAACACCATAAACAGGAGCCAACATATTTCTTTGGATTCAATCGTGTTTAGGGTAAGTAAAGGCCTAGTTTTTTAGAATTTAGCAGGGCTCTTGATAATCATTTTCTGACGTCATTTCTCAATTATATACAGATTAAAGGCATTCTACTCTGTCTAAAGTTAAAAAAATCTCCCACTGTCGTTAGACATTGCGTAGCACTGCATATCATTCATTCCAAAATGGTTTAAGGCAGAGCTGGGGAAAGTGAGGTATTTATGGGGGTTCATAGCGGATTTTTATTCACTTACTGAAGCAAATCATAGTATTTAATTAATTCTTCCAATTTTGATAATGCTTCAATGGGGAAAGTAAGGTGGAAAATGTTCTCTCATAACTTACTCATCAAATATATATCGTTTTCGAAAATAAAATTCCGAAGAAGAAAATAAAGTGGAAAATGTTCTTTCACAGATTAGTCAGCGAATTAAAATCGTTTTCCAAAATAAAATTCCGACGTTTAACCCTTTCAATCTAGGAAACACGCAACACGAGATTGGCCCAATGGTCTCACGCGCGGCCTTTCTTGTGAGACCGAATGGTAAAAAGGGCCTTCCGGTGCAGAAAGGTTCCACACCCCTGGTTTAAGGCGATTCGGGAATCCCAAAAGGTAGCGTAATGGGTTTTTGGCTATTCTTGGTATGCGTGAACGTTCATAGTAGTAATGAGATTAGCAGAAAAGTTCGAATTTTTGTGGAAAGGAAATAGAAAGAGTAGAGGACAAATTAATCATCCGGATATTTAGATAGAAATGCGAAAGAGAGCGTCCCTTGGGAATAAGAACAATATGTAGACCAATTCTTTCAGTAAATTTCATCGTAATAATATCTCAGGCAGATGATATTCATAATTTTCACGAGGGCGTTACTGTTTAGTGTTGCACTCAGTTGAATATCTCATAGTCACCTTCATGGCTAAGGTAACAAGGGTGTAAAAATACACGTGTTCCTTAGATTGGAATACAATGTGTAATGTAATTTAGAATTTTCTAGGAAGGAAGAAAATGACTGTTACGTCATTAATTTCCGATATTTTGATCCCATTTTGGTGTATGAATTTACGTAGATTAGACCCTGTTATGCCCCATTCGTGATTGAAAAACGTAATGAAAAATTCACTATTTTTACTATAAAGTACAGCGAAATGCCCTATCATTATTATGGATTGGTACGAGAATTCGACAAGCGTTACTAGCGTGCTGTGAGACCAAGCATTTGAATGTTAGGAATGTCAAAATTATCCTGAACCTAGGTTGAAAATCTCCTGGAGGAAGAGGTGATATGTTCTCGTTATGATGTCTTATCCTAAAATAGATACTACATGTCCACTTCGATTCATTTCATACAGGGCAAGAAATATCGGGGGGATAGATTCAATTGAGCGTCGATTCAGGATATTATTTTTCCCAAAACGATACGTTTCGGTAACTAAATTGATCCTCGTTTATTATTTCGTGAGACTGTGCGGTGCCGAGAGGCGGCTGGACCATCGCATGATCCGACTAAATTAAGAATTTCGAAGGAAAAAGGAATCTCAAACCTCTTTGAAGTCCGTACGTCTAATCTCCAAATTCGATTTCTGACCTGATGGAAAAGTACAGGACCTCTCTATCTCGACAGCCGCGTCTCATTACTTAGCTTTTTACTCGTTTGAGTGTCACCAGGCCTTTGACGATTGAGCATTCGTCTACTTTGTTTCTGCTTAGGAATCGCACAACGGGAGACACATTGAGAGAGTCCCCTTTTCTTTTCTGAGAGTGGATTTTCAAGTGCCGTGTTTTGCACCTCTTCCTGATTAGTGAGCGTGCCAATGTGAGCAGAGTGACGGTGATCAATAGGTACATTAACCGCAATTGCCGATGCGTGTTCACGTGCGCCGGGACAACTTCCGCATTGATTGCGCGCACGCCCGTGTCACACACATTGAAATGTCTCTTCATCCATCGCGAATCGTAAAAAAGTGACGCTTTCCTCATTTGTAACACATAATCTAAGAAAATCCGGAGGAGATGTTTACTCCATCTTGGTAGCGATTCAAAACTAAGCACGGGTTCTTACCATTTTAATCCTTAGTATAAGATTAACGTATTTAGGATAGCACCGTGAAATTTTCAACGATTTAGATACGAAATTAAAAGGAATATAATATCGCTTCTAAGAAACCTCGAAGGATATGTTTACTCCATCTTAGTAACGATTCAAAACTAGGCACGGGTTCTTACCACGGGTTCTTCGTGTAAGATGGACGTAGTAAGGATATCATCGAGGAATTTTCAACGATTACTATTCGAAGTTATATGGAATATAATATCGCTTCTAAGAAATCTCGAAGGATATGTTTCCTCCATCTTAGTAATGATTCAAAACAAGGCACGGGTTCTTACCATTTTGATCGCAAATGTAAGATGAACGTAGAAAGGATATAATTGAGGAATTTTCAACGATTACTATTCGAAGTTGAAAGTAATATAACACCTCTTCTAAGAAAGGTTTGAGGTGATGCATAGTTTATATCCCAGTCACGATTTAATACTAGGCACGGGCTCTTACGATTTTATTCGTCCATATAAGATTAACGTGTTTAAGGATATAATCGAGGAATTTTCAACGTTTTCTATGCAAGGTTAAAAGTAATATAATGTCGAATATAGGAAACGTTGGAGGAGATGCTTAGTTTAAAACCCTGTAACGATATGAAACTAGGCACGGGTTCCTACGATTTTAATCCTCCATTTAAGATTGATGTATAAAGGATAGCACCGTGAAATTTTCAACGTTTTCGGAGCGGAGTTAAAAGTGATATAAGTCGAATCTAAGAAAGGTTTGAGGAGGTGTTTATTTCATCTCCTAAATTTAGTAATGATTCAATACTGGGCACGGGCTGTTACGTTTTCATTATCCCATATAAGATTGACGTGTAAAGGATAGAATCCTGAAATGTTCAACCATTTCGAAGCGAATTTGAAATTAATATAGCATCTCTTCTGAGAAAGATTAGAGGAGAGGTTTAGTTTATACCCTGGGGACGATTTAAAACAAGGCACGGGTTCCTACGATTTTACGTCCATATAAGACTGACGTGTAAAGGTCGTGAGATTTTCAACGAATTGGATGCAACGTTAAGCGTGAATTTTGGTCCAATCTGAAGTAATTACCTTCCAAATCTCCATCGTTTAGCAGTCACTCTAAGAAAGAAAACATTAATGTAAAGGTGTTCCACGAGCAGATTATATCGCGGTCGAGCCCTTATATTTCGTAGCGTTGCGGTCTTCCCGCGATGATGGAGGAGAAAGGGTAATTAAAGTCTAGAAAGAAGAACGACCTGCTCCATGGATGCCACCCCTCCGGTGAGTGGCAGTGGCTGCATGTACGTACCTTGTGACCTATTAACCTAGCCGGCCACCGTCGCGTATTCCTAGCGGAAAATATGAATCCTAGAATGGGCTGAAACCTATTTCGGCGATGCATCTCGCGACTTTCCATCACATTACTAATTTCTATCCTTTAATCTGCGAAATGTTAATATTTAAACCACTAAGTGCTATGTGAATACGTTATTTTCCGGATCATCATACTATTTTTATGGATAAAAATATTTAAAGCTATAATATGCTTGCAGGGGAAGATCCAGAGGATACTACGATAGGTAATTGAATGTTCAAAGCAGAATCTATTTGAGAATGAAGTTGCTTTCACGGGTAAATTCGCTCACTGTGAGAAACATATTTTCGGAACATATTTCGTGTTTTAGGAAATATGTTGATTTTATCGTGATATTATTTTTCGCCTAACACTGCCAAAGAATAAACCCAGCAATCCTAGACCCTTCTAACTTTAAATCTACCAATCATCTCGGCTCCCCCGACCTTGTCAAACTTCGACCGCACGTCAGGTAAGAGTAAGGAGGAAGGTTCCAGAGATCCTTCATCTGCCAGAATTATCGATGTGGTGACCCCGGCAATAATTCCCCGTCCGCACCAACTTTCAATCCTCAGGATGCAACTCAGCTGTCACCATCCACCGAACACCCACACGAAAGAGATTTCTGCACTCACCTCATCGTCGAAGTTATCGTGCTCTGACATGTCTGCAGGCCTCTGAGCGAAATCCTCTAGATTGGAAGACCGTTGAGATTAAGGCAGTCGCGAGATGGTCCAGCCACCGAAACTGATAAAATATCCTTGGGATCTCACACGGGGGTGCGTTGGCGGGAAAACAGAAGAGACGCACTGGGCGGAGGGGGTGAGAGTGGTATGGACGGATCGACGGCAGGTAAATAAACTGGATGATTGCAGGAGAGAGAGGGAGTCGCGTGGCTGGCAGACGCGGGAATGGGCGCGGAGTGTGTCTCCGGTGAACACAGGGTCGAGCACCCAATCCCGGGGAGAGCGAGCGGGGGCTGCGCGGGGAGGGATCGATAGAGACTCCGGACTCTCTGAGGAGAGAGGGGTGGGACTCTTTCAATCTTGCTCTTTAAAAATGTTTCTTCTCCTCAATTGAGAGAGCGTTTCCTTTCCAATCCTTGCTTTATGTCTAAACATTTTCACGCTAGATCGTTACGAGATGGGTTGCTTTTTTAGCTGAAATGTGCATCGAAGTAAGGAATGCAATCCTCAGCTCGATCTTTGTGTTGAAATTGATGTGATCCCTCGCGGATCGCCATGTGGGCGGCGTGGTCGAGTTTGGTGAAAGCGGGCCCGGGTTCGGTTCCCGATGGGGGCCCACGTGCGAAATGACCTCAAATGACGAGACAATTTTAATAATAATACTAATAGATGTTGTGCATTATTTTAAGGGACTAAGGGAATAAGAGAGGAGCTTATTTTATTAACTAAAATTAATTTCAAAATGGATGAAGTGAATTCGGGCATCCCACAAGGTAACGTAATCGGTCCTCGCTATTCTAGGTACATCAATGCTCTTGCTAATGACAAAGAATTTTTATTTGGAATGTTATCGCACTACGCGGTCTTTTACAACAGAAATGAAACTAAAGGGCGTATTTCACTCTGCACGTAAGCATGCTTAGTTACCGTTATGGATTTAGATTAGGAGCGTTAGATTGTTTGCCGCTTGCATTCATACTAAGTCTTTCTACTGAATATTTTCAGGAAGGTTATTCGGAAATTCGGAAGGGATGGGTGAGTTTTTATAGGTGCATTTATTTCATCGAGTATGCATAGCGATAAACCTTTTGTGCATATACACACTTAGGATTGCATTTCCCAGCATAACGTGGCTACTTTTATCTTTATATAACCTTATTCGACCCATGCTCGATAGTTTCAGTCACTACAGGATTAATGTTTATTTTCAAATCTTTTCGCTTTTTGATATCATTAATGAAAAAGTGAAAAATATTTCGATAACGGTATTAGTAACTCGCAGTGGGACTTCCTTAATTTCAGCAAATAACTCACGTTTACCATTTTTATCACATCTTACTATAATATAGCGAATTTATCACAAAATTTATTTATCACAGCATTTATTCTCCTTACATTTAAGATGAATCGCAACTCAGTTTGAATTTGCAATTTTCTACTTAGATATTATTATTTGCACGCTATTATCACTTTAATCAAAGTATTAATATCTGAGTTCGCGAATTTCAAGAGATTTTTCAAGAGAAATTGGGTGCATTTATTGTCAACTCCACGAGTACGTGTTTTATCGATCCTACCAATATTTTCTACTGTTATGACATCCCTTTTTAAATATTTCGACTGGAGCCTTCCTCCAGTCATTTCAGACATTCGTACGTTCTTTTGCGTCATTCAAATCTGTCTCCTTTTCACTCAAATTCTAATATTACCCAACCTCGTTTCAAACTTTGTTTGAATACTTTCTCCATCTCAAAACTTACTCTATAAGTCTGTATATATCCAGGACCAAAAATGTCCTTATTTTCCATATCCGCTCCACGCTTTGAATCGCCAAATTTTCTTCCCGCCTTTCGCATTTGTTTCTGAACCTGATTATAATCGATAAATCTAACGAAGTATATTTTGATTCTTATATAGAATAATTATATTTTTCGCCGAAACTCATGGAACATGTATCTCTATAACACCAACATCTTTAAAGTTTCATTTTGTTCTTAGCTGGCGTCTAAACTCTGCATGAATGCCAAATATAATTTTATATAGTTTGAGCATTTCACTTTTTTGCTAGAACAGTCCCGTTTCTGACCATTCCGTCCGGTCACACCGTCAAAGAGTGTACTTTGCCTTGTCTATAGCCATCGCTAAAAATTTTGACATTTGTATGATGCTCAATAACCATATTCAGAATAAAATAATACAAATTTCGGCTAAATATAAGCTAAATCGAACCTAGCGAAGAATCAAAGATGTTCTTAGTAGTTTCTCTTATCATAAAAATTGTTAACTTTTACAAAAGCTGTATTTCGAGATCCAAAAGCTTTCATAAATGATGTTACACCCTTGAAATTTATTTATCCTCTGATCTTTACAGTTTCTTATAATATCCAGTTGAATCCATATCCATAATATCCATTTTCCATATAAAAAAGGCAAAGAAATAGCAAAGAATCTTTTCAAATCATATCTGCAATGAAGTATGGGAAACATCCCTTCAGAAAAGTCGAGCGGGGATATTCTGTTCCGTTTTTTACTGTTGTCGTGCGGATAAAGTACAGCACAAATGAAATAAGATATTATGAGCGTCTTTAAAAAAGTTGGTAAATAAATGTTATTAGTTAGTTCATGAATTCCTATTCGACAGTGATATCTCCTACTGGATATGATGATGTATCATACTAAATTATTTAGACATGTGTATGATATTATTACTACGTTAAACATTGTATATTCTCTTGATTTGGACATATCACCAATGGAATACAGATTTCGTTCTGAGCACCTGAATGTATTCATGACGAAATAAATATTACTATATTACGATTGTGGTAATTCCCGTTTTCAATTTCATGATATAAGGTCAGCCTAATTATACAAATTTTTATTGAATTATCTCTTTACAATAAAAGTTTGAAAATCTGTATCTCAAAAATACAATATATATATCTCAGATAAAATCCCATAACCTTTGCATATCTTCGTGTGTAAAATAAAAAATGGAGGGTGGTTCAATAATTCGACAGTTCGTGCATTAATACGCATTCACATGCTAAGTAATATCGGGAAACACTCGAAAAAGTCGTGATATACGTAAAGTGCCTTCAAAGAAACGGAAAATCCGCCATCACTCGGTCGGAGTGCGATTTTCCTTAGATTTCCATGGCTCCTTATTTGCTCTCTGCAGAGGGAAAGTGCGAATTGGGTCACGGAGATGATTCTACACCAGTAAATACCTTATTCTGCAAATGCAGTTCAAACTGTCACATATTCCTTTTTGGGAATTGCGACTCGTATTCAACAAAGTCAGATGCACGGTTCATAAATTAAACATATTATTTAAATTATTTTACTAATGGTGAGTTCCCCCGTCAAAAATGACGGATTAAAATTTAACTTATAAAAAATCTACGAATATTATTGAAAAGATCTGATCTTCCTGAATAATCAACGATAAGAATAATTGCCTTCTAATAACATTTCGCTTTTATATATTTGTAAATTAAGGACGATCCAAATTCAATTCCTCTGAAGTTCTCAATTATTATGTCTCTTGTAAGATTGATTATGTGGCTTTCAAACAAAACATCAATTTGGATAATATTTGTGTTTTTGGTTTCTTCAACAATATCGAGTTTGCTTACATTGTTGCTTTATTTATTTATATTATTCAAATAGTTTAAATTATGCTCCAAATGATATAAACGAATTTCTTATATAGCAAAACAAAATATGTAATCACAACAAATACGTCCGGAAATATCTAAGTAGGAAATATGGTAGGAAACATCTAAGTAAATATCAAACTTAAAATAATGAACAAAATTTGTGGGAAAAGTACAAATTGTTCTTGTTCATTATAGCATATTTCCACAAGACATCGCCAGACACTGTGAATTTTAACTTAAAATATCTCATCGTGAAACTGTCCGGAATATAAAAATCAATTGGCGGGCCATGTAAAAACTCATCATTGGGGACCCCTAGTCTAAAATTACCGACATTTAATTAATACAAATCTATTTAAAAGATTTGCAAATTTATCGGCACTAAATTCGATGAATTTTACAACCTCGAAATCGGAAAATGAAAATGTATTTCAGGAGTGTGCTGAAATATCTACGAATTCATAGTTCCGGCATATAACTAAGTTAGTACGTAATTTCCAGAGATGGAAGTGGAATGGACAGGATGGAAAATCATTTCGACGTTGCCACTGCAACGCACATCGAAAAGGTCGGAAGAAACATCCTAATTTAAGGTTAATTAAGAGTTAAGTGGAAGATGGAACTATCTAGTTCTAATTTCGCTCGCTAATAAAGACGTTTGACTGTACGAACGTATTTAATTTTTGTAGCTTTGAATTCTAGACAATTTTTTTCGCTCGATTTTCTCGATACAACGTTTCCATTACTTCAATGCGGATGTAATTTGAATGCAATCTTAGTCATTTTTTTAATGGAAATTATTTCTTAAATTACCCCTAGTTTCTGTAACGATAAATCAAAGGAAATCAATAATTTTTAGAGATGAAACGGCGTCATATTTGAAGACTAATTTTAATCTCAATAACCTCAAAGTTGATCAGTTAAAAAAGGAGTTAAAAAGGTTGAAAGAAAACACAATTTGACTGAATTTAACTCATCATAAGTCACATCATATATCGCCAGAAGTCATTGTTAAATTATCTCAACGTAGAGTTTTTATGAAGCATAAACATCCTTATGATAATGATTTTACATGTTCGGTAAAGGGTTTTCATTTTTATTGGTACTCTTTAATGATTTATATATATTTTAATTTAAAACTATTTAATATTCTATTCCAAAGAAAAACTGATTTGGAAAAGTCTAAAGGGACCGGGAATTGAACCGGGGATCTATACTGGAGGATAAAAAGATGAAGCAGCCTAACGGATAGAGGAAGATCCCTGGTTCGATTACCGGTCCTATCAGACTTTTTTCGAGTAAGTTTTTCCTTAGGATTTTCCCAGAGTGCAAGTCCTTATTTGCAAATATTCCCAATACTTCCTCCGATGATCTGAATTTTGCTATGAAATATATTCTAATTATTTAGATGATTAATATATAAGAATCATTCTATGAATATTCTAATCAATACTTACAAGAATCAATCCATGTTTAACCCTGAGAATGATAGCATGGCTATCGAAATGTACATTGGGTGATTACTAAAAGTAGGAGCATGTATAGGGCTAGTTGTATAATCCAGGCCTCTCTTAAGTCTTCTGGTAGCTATAAGACAGTGGCACTGCAAAAAACAAACGCAGTGTTTTAAACCCTTAAAACGATCTGTATAGTTTAATGGAGAGGTGCAGTAAAACGTTTTGGCCCAGTTCGAGAGAGCAACGAAAACCGGGCGCACAGCCACGTATAAAAATTTACACAGATTACAAAATTTCCCATTTCTGCTCGGTATGTGGAAAATGAAGTCGATAAATTGAAATTGGAAATGGCGAGCGGAGGCGATGGAGTGATTGGATGGCGAATATTCTTCAAAAGAGGCGAACTGATGTAAACATTCGTGAGGAAAAGAAATCGACTTGGTATTTATAAAGAGAGAGTGGGGGATGGAGAGGAGGTCAACGTGAAGTGGATGTCGCAGTGAGGAAAAGTCACGTGAAAGAGACATTTCATCCCAAGGTGCTGCTGCTGAAACAGACTCTCTAAGGGAACCTTAAGAAGAAAGACTACTCTCGAATGTACACATCACTCTAATAGGTGCTCCTGTACATACAACGATTAACGATGGTACTGATGGGTCTTTGATTGCATAACTTTTGTTCAGCATGCCTCACTCTGATAGGTGATGATATTTTTTTTTCACGCATGTTTCATCTCATTTATTCTCACTTTGTATTATTTTTCATGGTGTCTGGTGTCTTATTATGAATATATGGTTTTTCATTTTTTTTCTCTTCGAAAGAACATTGACGAAGTTGTTAAATGATAGTGAATTTTTTAATTTTTTTCTGTATTCATACTTTTTTGCCATTTTCATTTATGACATTCTGTATATTCAGTGTTTTTTTATCTCTTATCTCATGTTTTCCTTTTTATTAACTGTTATTCTTTTATGGATTATTTCTATATGTAGTTTGAAGTGTAAATATGTTCCTTGCTTTTTGATTCCAGCCTTTTCTATAAGTTTCTTATCTATCTGTAGGTTTCGCAGGTTTTTCACACCCTCTTCTGGTGTGTTTTCCTGCTGTGGGGTATTTTTCCTAAGCATCATCTTAGGTTTTTACCCGCAATATAAATTTCTTCCGTGCACATTTTTTGCTATCTCTCTCTTACAAATTGACGAAGGGTTAGATGTAAGAAGAGACTATTCAGTCTCAATCTCGCCCGAATAAAGACGTTTTATTATTATTATTATCATCTTGAAGCATAAGCAAAAGTGTTTTAATCCTTGAAAATCTACTAACAACAAAAACTTTCAAAATAATGAAGAAAATATTATAGATGGTAGTGATGCTTCTTCGAAAGATCAGATCTCTTTACTGTCATCTCGAAGCATAAACAAAGATTTTTTAATTCTGAAAAATTTCCTTTCAACAAGAAATTGCAAAATAATGAAGAAGATATTGCTCAATGAACGAAATACAGTGCAACCCGGTTAAGAAGTTTTTCAGGGAACCAAACGAAAACCGCGTTACAACCGGGTTGTGTAATGCTACATCTACATCTACATACGTACCCTACAAGCCGCCTTTCGGCGTGTGGCAGGGGTTGCAAGCACCATGATTCTACTTTCCTACTCGATTATTTTCGCGTGTCCTTCTCGGAAAAAATGAATTCTTAAATCGGCTGGTTCTAGCATCTATTTATCTGATCTTTTCTCGCGGTATCAGAACGGCCTATATAACAAGGAGGGCGGATGATGATTCCCTACTCGTCCCATTTTTCAAAAATGGTCTGCTATTCGAACGAAGAGGATGTTACTTACTTTAATTAATTAATTTACGTTAATTGCCTATTAATTTGATTGATTTTTATTTTATATTTAATTAATCACTTAATTTAGGTCACTTTTAAAAGAAGGAAAGGAAGATTTCACTCTCTCTCTCGGAGTTTGTGTGAGGTCGGAATGGAGATTTCTCTGCTTCGCGATACCTTATCGAGAACCCCTACCTTATTAATTGGGTTACGATGTGCGTGTTTACGGGTGAATATAACCCCGTAATATTCGTCAACTGGTTATTTTTATTCGCTAATGAACGCAGATTGCGTTCACACTTACGAGCTGTGTTGGGATTTTTAAGGATTTTAACTACGCTTTGTATAATTAAGTAAATTTAAATGAATGAATAATCTTAATTTTCAAGTTATATTCTCCTTGCTGTCCTGAGTAGTGTAGTAATATACAATATATATTCTTTAATGAATAGTATACCTTCCATATTAATGTGTGTAACAATAGAGAATATCTAGTATAAGCATTAATAAATAAATCCTGTTACATGTATATATTCAGGATTTACAGTAAAAAGTTACGGATACATTGTACACATGTATTTATTTGGATTCTCTACGCGATGTATGTAGCGTATTCGTTACATTCCGTGCGTATGTACCAGTAAATATAGTCAATGATTTAAATACTAATATAAAATGAACCTATATTGCGGTTGTATACTGCTCATTAATTTTGACTCTAACCTTTCTAATTAGGTTTGGATTTATTATACTTCGTATCGTAACTCTGTGTTTCCTTTGTGGTTAACCTTGTGGGTAGAGCGATTGCTAAAGAAATTCGTCCCGGGCTCAATTCGCGGAGCAGATCAAAATTTATCGGATTTCATTCAGCTTCGTGACGAATATGGGTCAGAATACGGAGAATATCTGTATGATAAGGTTTGAATGGGGAATATCTGAATGAAGAGATAGCTGGTGTGGTCACTAATGACAAAATACAGCAGCGTGGGAGTCGATGTGTCCGCCTGGATATGCCCTATTCTTCAAAGAAATGTCGCACTATGGACTTCACTACATTAATGTCCAGCGGACATTAAATATTCGTCACGATTAAGAATCGAATTGTGCGTTCGGTTTGTGAAATTTTATATCATCAGCAAAAATTTTTCACTTGAGTGATAGGAGGTGAGAACAACTGGGGCGCATGGCTTGGGGTGCACGTCGAAGCTGTTGAGGTAGAGAAATTTCATCTAAGGCAGGTGGATTAGCATTTAATCTTAGACAGGTAGATCCGCATTTCATCAAAGGTAGGAGGATTTGAATTTCACCTAGGGAAGATAGATTTACATTTCATCTAACGCAGGTAGATTCACGTTTCATCTAAGGAAGGTAGATTTGCATTTCATCTCAGGAAGATTGATTCCAATTCCATCTAAGGCAGGTAGATGATTTGCTTTCTGCAATCGAGAGAAGGAAGCCTTCGACGTAGAAGCAGCTGTAAACTACAGCAATCCTTTATATTAATAAGCATGTGCATATATTTATCCATCCGATATCAGTGATAGTAATCCGATAACGGTATCAGTAAGGGTTAGATGTGAGAAGAGACTTCCGAGTCTCAATCTCGCCATAATGAAGTCCTTTATCATTATTATTATAACTCTATTAGAAGATAGATGAAAGTAGTTTTAAATATTAATATTTCAGTAACATTTTATCGAGTTATTTCACTTTATATTTATAGATTCAGCTTATTTCACAATTTTCCATTCAATGGAATAATAATTGAATATAAAATCATTGAATATTCAAAAATATATTCAATGATTCAATATTCACATTGGAGAGCGATTAACGTTATTTTTGATTATTCCGAAGAATGAAATGTACGCAGTTTTTAAATTTATTATAATTTGAATTTAATTCCGTCGATTTGGACGGGGAATCCACTAGTTATCGAATAAAATTCATAACAACACCGATGTGTATTGAAATCAGCGTGCGTTTTGTTTAACGAGGCATTGATTACATTAGGTTAAAACGTATGCATGTGAAATGAAAAAACACGTTCATTTGTAATGCTATTGCTTTTGGAATCGACTCGATTCGAATATAAATGAACCATTCGCTGGATTTAATATTTCAAGGCGAGATCGAGGATCTGCTCCATCCTCATCTTCGCTGTATTTCCATCGCTGTTTACACTTAAGACTCCCTTCAGTGGCCGTGACCCGCTTTTCTTAATTACCTCTTCGATATTTTTTCCTTCCTTTTTTCCTCTGAAAAGGGTATCCGATGACGAGACTTCGCAATCTACGTTGACACTTCTCCTTTACGAACCGATTGATTCGGGTGTTTCCTTTCTATTTTGCTACTATTTTGATCATTTTTTTTGATTTTTTTACCATTTATTATATGTTCTCATTATCATTTCTGTTTGTTATTTTCGTAAATTCTCAAAAAGTTATTTATGACTTCATAATTTATAAAAAAACTTATTGGGGCCTCCGGTTTGTCGATTGGGCAACGCTTTGAACTTTATTGATTTCTATTTTGATTATTTTGATATTTTTATAATTGATTATATATTCTCATTATCACTGATCATTTTTGTTTGTTATTTACGTGAATTGTCAAAAATCATTTATGACTTCATGATTTATAAAAATTATTTGGGCCTCTGGTTACCCAAGTGGGCAACGCTTTCGACTTTATAATAATAATAATAGTGGACTTTATTTAGGGCGAGATTGAGACTATTAAGTCTTTTCTTACATCTAAGTGGTACCGGGATTAATTCCCGGTGGGATCGCATGTGCGAAAAGACCTCAGCTGTCGAAGCACTTTTAAAATTACTGCTAATAGAAACTTGTTAAGATTACTCATATTTTATCTTAATAAATTCTCGCCATGGTAAATAAATTGTCAACTGAGATAGAAAGCTGCGTATCAACTTAAGTCTCAAGGTAAAAGCGATAGTAAAAAGTCTCACAGAGTCTCGAACCTGGGTTGTTTTTCTATCCAAGCTGCTTTATCCAGCTAAGCTATCAGGCGAAGACATTCCTCCATGCCGTTAGGGATACTCTGAAAGCTAATTGGATAAAACAGCCTCCTGGGTTCGAAGTCCTGTCCTGTAAGACTTCTTTCATGTGCGTTTTCCCTTGGGTTTTTTCTTGGATGCACATCCTTATGTGACAAACTTACTTCAACCCTTTTCTTTATCTTTATATAATATTTACAGCTCGTTTTATGACTTGATGAGCTAACTTTATCACTTACTAATCTATCCTCATAGTTTTATCTCTTTTTTGGTGATATATTTTTAACTTCAGTTTAAATTGGAGAGCTACCACTTTAGCTTTGCGGTTGATGATATACCTCGGAGATCAATTCGCAATATGTAATTAGCAATATATAGATAATAAATTTGCATTTTTCTGTGAAGCATATTTTAAAGGGCCCCTGGATTGGCCATTTGGGCAGCGAGTTCGGATTCGGTGAAGGCGGTCCTGGGTTTGATTCTCGGTGGAGCCCACGTGCGATATGACCTTAGATGTCGAAGCACTTTTAACAATACTACATAATTTAAACAAGACGAAGGGAGACTTCCAGACATTATCAACACAGGTTTCAATATCAACACAGAACAAGTAAATAGCAAATATAAACTATGTGGATCGGTCAAGAAACAAACGATTCATGGTGCCCTCCATCCATTAAGAAAAAATTTTGAATGCGAATACTTAGATGAGGACCCAAAAGTCATTTGATCGTATGTGCGTGAGGTAAAATACAAACGTTAGATTCGTTAAAAGATTACAGTGGCGATGTAATTAATCATGCCAAGAGCATAGTAAATATCTTAATAATTTTTCCGTAGCGTTTCGTCAACCCCTTTGCTGTACTCGCAAGTATGGGAACTCTGTCTCGCAAAGATTGCAATGTTGACAGAGTATCTCCTTCGACCTCGAAAAAGGATTCTACAGCCAAAGGAAACATTCTAAGAATGGTTGGTTTGCAATTCTGGCGAAGGCTCTTCAGTGGCGGGATGAATCTTTGCTGCTAGAGAGGGTCATTCCATGGGAACCTATTTCCATCAGAAGGCCACATTCAGCATTCGGTCTCATAAGAAAGGCCGCATGTGAAACCATCAGGGCATTCCTGTGTTGTGTGTTGCCCTCCTTCAAATAGTGAAACATCGGAAGCTTATATTGAATTATTTATTCAAGCTCTTCTTTTTCTGAATTGTGTATATATTTTTGGCTTACTTTGAGTATGTATACAGAGTCCTACTGTTTATATACAACGAGGTAGAAAGATGTAAAAAAGGTCATATTTTATATACGAATATTATATACTCGCACACCATGCCTCAGATGTAATAATTTATTCTTTTACTTAACCATTCATAAAAGGAAAGAAGTAGGAACTCGGCTTACGGAGAGTTTTTCGACCTTAAATTCATAGGTTCCAAGTTCTGCCGATAATGAAGTATTACGTATGTTCAAGTAACACTCGAATGTTTTATCGAAATTTTTAAAATCTAATTTCCTAATGTTTTAATTCCAATTTATTCACAATTACTTCATCTATTTTGAAACGAGGCCACTTCGACAATTCCTGCGAAGGTCAGTTTATAACAGCCACGAAAAATTATAACAAAATTTGTTTTCAATATCTAAATTTGCGCGATTTCGAGTCGTAAACTTAATTACCTTATATGAACTACACTCTTTAAAGCTTTTAATTTTAACAGAAACTCAGGCATCGAATTAATTTTTTCTAACGTTTCATAATATTTGGTCGGATACATTCTGTGAGTTTGCCTTATTCAATCTTTGCATCTCTTAATCAAGACCGTAGAAATCCACGTATCTCGAACAAATAAAAAAAATTATTGCATTTTTTTTAGATTGAATAACTCGTATCTCAACTATAAATCAGCTGAGAGGATGACGTTTGCACTGCGCTCGTCTCAGCTGATTAATGGTTCAGATAAGAGTCATTCAATTAAAAAAAATGTAATTAAACGTGTTTTGATTTTTTTGAGATAAGATCTTTTCATTCTAAGCGGACGATAATTATGTAATCACGGAAATAGCCTTCAAATGATTCAATTTTAAATACGCTTCCATTTTCTTCGCGAAACACTGTTAAGACTAGAATCCTTTGACATAGGAGATCACTGGATTGAGGAGTTCTTGTGAAGAATTTCTAGAAACATCAGAAGAAGAAACCATTTCGCCTTAGATTCGACAAGGATGGAACCGAAGGAATTAGAATTTGGTCTGTTATAGTTTTCAAAGAAATCGGCGAATAAAATATGTCAGAGAAATGAAAACCCAACTACAGGAAGAGACACCAACATAAATCGAAGATGAAATGATTATTACAAAGAGCGTCAGGAGACAGTGGTATTGTAAAATAATACTAAAGATAAATACTAGAAAGTACTAAAGATAAATACTAGAAGATGATTAAGAAGTCCAATAAAATTGATGATGATTGCCGGTGAACATCGGGCTCTTTCCTAGAATGGAGGAAGGAAGTCGCGGATTGCCGACCTTCCGGGAATTACCAAATGTGCATTTAGGTAACTATGCAGACATTCTCGTGGGTCAAATGAGAATGGCGGTAAGTGCAGGGGGTAAATGCAAGGTAGGAAAATAATGTATAATGCATTTACCCCCTGATGATAGCGGCATAATCGCCAAAATGCGCACTGGGAGTTTCCTAGAAGGTTATAGTAATCCACGGCTCCCTTACTCCTTTCGAGATATTGCCCCAATATTCACCGGAATATTCATCAATTGAAGTGTTTCAAACATCATGATTCATTGACAGTCGAGTTCCAATATATTTTCTTTTGCAGAAGGTGACTAAAGAAGAGACAAATGCGGAAGCTCAGATTTAGAAGTCTTTTTTTCGTAGTGTCAACAGATAAAATGGTTAATCGAATGTCTTCTGTGATGAGAAATGGACACCGTCTGAGCAATTATGCGCATGTCAGGAATGTTGACGAAAACTTTCTATCAATTAATAACTAACTTAATAAATCCAGAATTCAAAAGTCACTATCATTTTGGATGAAGTGTTAGCAAGCGTGACTTGATCACTGACATAGCAGGTATAATCTTATGGTTCTAAGGAATGAACACTTTTGAAGGGAATGAGAATGATAATTATAAAATTTAAGAAAGACAGTCAATTTTATTAAAACGGCTAAGAACACGTATAATGCGAATCTCTTTATTCCACTTATTCTCTTTCCTCCAAAACATTCGAAGCTCGAACATTCTTAATTCGTTTCCTCATAGCAGAACTCCAATTCTTAAAGGTTTCGGGATTTTAATTTCTCTCTTACTTAAGCAAAATTGAGGGGGAGCGCCGTGAAAAAGGGAGATACGTTTATCATTAAAACTGAGCAAGATTCAATGTGGCATAATTAGGAAAGAGCGTTTGGGTTGCTCATCATTAGGGGCCATCATATTCACATCTCCTTGACCTTACCTTTTGCCCCCAGTCCCCCCCCATCCTCAACTCCTTCTCCCCCCCCGCGTACAGAAATAGCCCCGCGTCGAACCCTGCGAATGAAGAGCCGCCAGCTCTGAATCTTGCGGACTCGAGAAGCTCTCCGTCGAGAGCATCAAGGCGTATATCCTTTAACTCCCTTAAATATTTTGCCCCTCACTTCTGGAAACAAGTATTCTAAAGCTCGCAATGATTTACAGCTTACGAATTTCAAACGTACATCAGAGGACGTTCTTGGCGAATGGAATATCTTTAACAGGCATAAAAATTTATCTAAACCTAGAAAAAAGCTCTATTCATAGAACTTAGAAAGAAAATGTAAATTTCCTGAACTTAACGGCTTAAATCAGGTTTATTTTAAACTTACATCAGAGAACATTTTTGGCGAAGGGAATATTTTTAACAGTCATAAAAATTTATTCATAGAACCTAGAAAACAGCTTCATGTAAATTTTCAGGATTTTTTACGGCTTACAAAAGATTTACTTTGAAGTTACATCAGAGGAAATTTCTGGCGAAGGAAATAAATATCTCCATTAGGCATGAAAAATCTATGGAGCAAAGGAAAAAGCTTCATGTAAATTTTCAAGGTATTTTGGGAGAATCGTTACTCAAAAAATGCTATTATTCAATTAAAGAATTTTTAAATTAATCTCTCTTTTCCATCTATTCTATAATTAGTCGATGAAATAGATCGTGCTTTATGTGGAACCTAGCTTTCTACCAGTTTGAACTGTAGCGTAAGAAAGTCTACATATGTAAGTTGGACCCTATGGTAATATGTGTTTATCCCCAAAAATATATAAAAATATGTGTAAATAAGATACGTAAATTTATTTTATATTAATATGCATTTTTCAGTACGGAATTTATGACTTTATATTCTTTGATATTCTGACGAGACAACTGTTCACTTTCAGTGCATTTCCGAAAATAATCGTGAATTTTTTAATGCCAATTAATATATTATTACAAGTCATGGCTTACACTTGGTAGAAAAAATGCAACTTTAGCTAATAAACACCTGGAATTTCAAACAAAAAGTAAACTTACTTTTCCTCATGATTCATCGTCCATGTTTTCCGTTTTTCAACGTTTTCGGGATTTCAAACCAAAAAAAATAATATTATTACCCTATAATTGAATGAACGGTTCTTCAATATTTCAAAGTATAGGGATGTACAGGGTCACCCAAAAGTCGGTACCAAATTTTGCGGAATCGGACACAAAAAATTCAAGCCTTATCATCTTCAAATGTGCAGAAAATGACCTAAATCTAATCTTTTTATGTACATTTCTCCAAATTTTGTGGTTATATCCCATAGAAATTATACTTAATGAAGCAAGAGAAAAATTTTGATATTTAACCAGAACCAGTAGTCAAAGTAAATCTTAAACTTGTGAATAATTATTATTAATTTATGTTATCCCATACTCGTTGAATTGCTCCAAATTGAACTAGAATTACGGATACCAGACTCAATATGCCTCAAATAACACTTCAAAGAACCTTGCGTTTTACTCTTATAAATAAAGATATCAAGTTCAGTTTCTAAACTCATCTCGTGGTGATTATCTTATCTACGCACATTTTATACACGAAAAAATTATAGAAATGAGTTTTTTCAAGTGTTCGATTTCCCAGAAATACGTATCTACTTACTTAGGGACACCTTGTATATGACTGCTTCCAGAATCACTATGGAAGTCGTTCGATCTTATCTCTCCTATAGGTTTGGAATTGGAGCCGCACTCCCACGTATAACTCTTTGCCTTGGATTTGAATTCTCAATTTGAAATTTCTCCTGTTGTCTGAGTTTCAGGGCACATGGCCAAATTGCGTACGTTTCGATTGAAGAACAGTTCGATCGATGGATGCCAATTATCCTGCGTCTCACGTAACCCTTGCCGTCATTCTTCCTCCCTTTATATTGTTTTCGCTTTTATTCTAATTTGAATTTTAATCTCTGGCAATGTGTTGTGTCTATATGTTTCATATTGCCCTATCATTAACGAAGAGTTTTAAATTTGCTACAATTTTAGTCCTTAACATTTAACTATTTAAATATAATTTTTTTTAGCAATTTCAATATTTTGAGTTAAAAAAAATATTTTTAATATAGTGAATTTTTTACATAATTTTTGTAACGGTTTTTACATTTTTTATATTTTAAGTATTTTTAATATTTTTCATATAATGAATTTCTTAATTAATTTTTGTAATGGTTTTTAATAATTTTATTTATTTTTAAAAATATTTAACTGCTATAAAAATTGAAAACATTGAAAGTAATTTTATTCTTTGAATGTTTCAAATAATTCTTTTAATTATTTTGAAGTTTTTAAAATTTTTATTTAAAATATTTGACCCATTTAACATTTATAAACATCTTATTAATAATTTTAGTTTTTGAATATTTTTAATAATGTTAATATTTCTAATTTTAAAAGATAGTTTTAAAATTTCGAACATTTTAAATAATAGTATAATTTGAAATATATTTGATTATTTTTATATTTTGAAAATATTTTTTATAATTTTCGAAAGATATTTAAGAAATTCTTAGTTAATAAAATATTTTAAAAATATTTAGTCTCTTGGCAGTCGTAGTGCTTTTCCGGTTTTAAGGGCAGATATTCCCTCTCAAAAATAATTACGAAGAACTACGAAAGTTCTTTTAAGACTATTTTGCATGTTTTGGTGAGAGGCGTGTGTCGATGGAGGAAAGGAAGATTCTGCAGAAGAGACGAATTATTTCCTGTTTTTGCTGGCAAGTGATCCTCGGAGAAAGTGCGTTTCCGTGCCAAAGACCGTCCCTTTAGATCTCATCACTGCCTGCCTCTCATTGGAATTACGATATCAAAGGCGAATGTCGTTCTAAGATATTCATTTTGGAAATCTGGGACGGAAGTCTTTAAGATAACGGGGGACTAAAACAATGAGAAGTCCTTCGCATGAATGTATATTTCCAATATAATGATTGACTGACCTCTGTCATCGCCCAAGGAAGAATTTTAGCATCTTCATGATACTAATCAACTTCCCAAATTTGAAAACAGAAAATGCAATCAAATTTTTGCAGACTTTTTATCTCTAAAGAAATTATGTCTCGGCGGCATAGCGAATCAGACGGTCACGATTCGTACCATGCTACATCAATTCAACTGCAAGAATTTTTGGGAAGTAACTTCGCAAAGTGCCACCATATGGATTTATTTGGACTGTCAAAATAAATCCGTAAAGTGGAACTTTGCATAGTTATTTCCTCCTCAATCGCAAGGATGGAGTTCCACGATGTAAAAGCTTCATTAGTTGATTTTAGGGTAATTTGTGCTTTAACTGGGCCTGTGCATATAAACTCAGGATAATAATAGGCGGTGTAAGATCAGAGTTAACCACATTTTACACTCCTTTTAGCTGTGTTAGGCTAATTATTAACAAGTTAACTTGCTAATCTACGGTCTGCCTTGAGAACAAAGCTATAATAAATCTCACCCTATCTCAGAGTTCGAATCAGCTCCGACATTGGGATAGAGATTGTATTGCATCGCGATGTCTTAATTTTAGTCTCACAAATTTAGTCGTTCCAAAGAATAAAGTCACCATTCTAGAGATAAGGCAAAGCGTAAGAGATAACGATGGAAATTTAATTTTTACTTTGCACATCAAGTTGTGCGACTAACCCAAGGTTATACAAGAAATGAAAAATTGCGACTTGGCCGGGACGCAATTCGCAATTTTTCACTTCTTGTAAAAATCGCAATTTTTCACTTCTTGTATAACCTTGGGTTAGTCGCACAACTTCATGTGCAAAGTAAAAATTACATTTCCATCGTTGTGTTAATTCCGCGAGAGGGTTTCTCTAATATCGCTTTGTTGGGTGGCTGCCTCGACGAGGACCTCTGGTGGTGGTTGGTGCCACTAAGTGGAGCACCATTACCTTGCCCATATAAGCTCCCGTTTACAGAAGTGAATCTGCGCGACTCGGTAGTTTAATGGATAGAATACCTGCCCGGAAAGTGGGAGACCCGGGTTCGTGTCCCGACCAAATCGCAATTTTTCACTTCTTGTATAACCTTGCGTAAGAGATAGATGATGTAAAACATTTTTGGTCTATCGAATGAGGCGAGTGGTTAACTGGGTTGGTGGGTTGCACTGCATACGAGGGCGGAAAAATCCACGTCTTGGGCGGGAAGCAGGGTATTTCAAGCGGTAATTTTACTATGTGTTTCTTCCTAAATGCATCTGGATCGTGATAAAACCGCGTATTAAGCGGAATAACATCTAAAGCGGTTTTTACTGTATATAGCATACCAAACAATTTGTGGCGGTCATTAGACGTATAGATATTATAGATATAGTATAATTAAATGTTCCTTAAGAATTGATGTTTCATTTCATCGTTCACGGATATACGTAAAAAACCACAAAAACGGTGGAATAGAAAATATTTAAAACAAATGCGATACGATTTCTGGTTTTCTTGAGTGAGATTTAATTGCTAACAGATTTTAATAGCCGATTCTTAAACTCAGTCGCAATAAAATAATCAATTTTCTAAAAAATTAATACTATAATGATAGTAATTTGAGAAATAAGAACGATATCACATTAATAATATTTTTTGTATTCCAGTATAACGAATGATAGTTCAAAAAATGTTGCGTCTTAAAAGAATGAATATTTTACGTGGTGAAAAGAAAGGGGCTCCGTGCCAGGGACCACAACACATCCCTTCCCTAGTATGTATGTAAAACAAACACGATGAAGATAAATAATAACTTCCACGCCTGCCAAGTGATTACTTTTCATTACCGATAAGAATTTTAACATTCCCTCAACAGAGCTTTATGTAACACCGAAATTTTTGGTGCAGCACCATTACTAATTGTATGTACACTTTTATACTATTCTGAGTTTACTTTTGCGTCAAATTAGTTACTCCAATCAGTTAATTAGTAACTCCAATTAGTTAATTAGTAATTCCAGAGTTAGTAGATGCTCCACTCTTAACTAAGGAACTTTGATTAGCCTAGAATATTTTTGGGTACGTAAACTAGAAACTACTAGCCAATATTTCCAGTATTCATGTATCGCATTTATTTCGTCTCGAATAACGCTATTAACTCTTTTTAGTTAAAGTTTACCAAGGCTATTATTATTTTCATATATAATATTGCTGCAGTTAGTTGCTAGGACAGGGGACGACGTAAATTTGTGCTATAACAACTCAAAAAAGTGAGATATAGAACATTACTATTGAAAATTCCCCTCCAATAACTACAATACGTCACCAGCTACACTAATTACCAATTTAAATTTCTACAATATACAAAATAAACAAATTGTAAAACATTAATCTACGGAGCCCATAAACACCATATAGCAATTAACTAAAACAATTTCCCAGAAAGCTTACGTATATGTACAAACCAAAGGAATATATACATTAGAATACATTATTTTTAGTACAGGATGAAACGAAGAAGTGATCATTTACTCCTTGGATTACTCTGACTCAACACGGCAAACAGTACCCTACCGGTTTTTCCGTCATTATTTTACGATATCTTCCTAATGAGAATCAATCGACTCCGAGTTGAACATAAAACTTAAGCTCTGGAGATGTTATTACGTTAAATCATAACAGGCTTAACGAAAAAGCTATTCTGAAGGATATCCAAACCTCTCCGCGATATATTTTACTCTCCTAGCACCAAATTTTGGAGGAGTAACTTCCGAAATTTCATAATTTTAGCGGCGACTTCCTGTGAAATGTCTTCTCTCATGAAATGGTCCGCAGCGTGAGAAAGAATTCCGCCAGGTGCAAGGAATCCATGCCAAATTCAACAGCTGCAGGATTATTTGTGTTTTAATTAGTAAAAAATAGTGAAAAGTCTGTAAAATAGAAATGGTACAATATACGAGGAAAATTATTAAATCTACATCTACATTTACACTCTGAAATTGCCTTTCAGCGTGTGGCAGAGGGTGTAAACACCGAACGTTCGAGCTACTTCTTTAGCTTGTCAATGCGTATCTTTCGCTGAAAGAATGAGTCCTTAAAACGACTTGTCTTAGGATCTTTTACTCATATTTTTCTCTCATTATGCTCATTACGCAGTAGTAGAGGGGGAAATAATAACGATTACTTCCTCTGCAAACATACTTTCTCTGAAGTTATCAAGCAGTCGCAACCTAGCTTCGAATATTTATTTCTTTCAAGGATTCCTGCGTTATAGAGCATCTTCTAATCTCATTCTTTACACATAATAGCATTTTTTACCAAAATATATCGCTTTGCGCTGGATTTTCTGGAGTTCTCGGGTTTCTACTCGTTTCAACCAGATCGTTTATATGGTAAGATAGAGCATCATCAGAATGATATACATCGTATTGTAGAACCTAATGTGAAAGATTAAATACTCATAAGACGTCTCCAATAATTCATAGCTGGTTCTTGCACTCTTTCACATTGTAATTAATAAAGCTATTTAAAAAGGGTGTTATTCAGCATTCTTTGTTGTCGTGCAGTTTTGTTTCTAGTGTCTAAAAATGAATTGGCTCAACATAAACACGCATGGTTTGCAATGAATGAGATTCATAAGTGGCTTTTGATGAATGAGATGTTTTCTTTGGACGTAAACATTTCAGTGTCGTGCTCGGATCGATGCTTTAAAGAAACTTTCGGTAGCGCCGAATAAAACGTTGCGAACACGACAAGTTTCACGATTGCATTTTTTAAACACATCTCATAACTAGTTGTATTTCAAAACCTTGAACACTTATGTCGAAAGGGAATATTAGTCAGCGTTATTCTGTCCAAAATCAAACATTGGAATTTAGTTCGGCTGTGAGTTGTCCTTAATCATACCAGTCCTCTTATGAGATTTTTCTGACATGCAATTTGATTCTTTTAGAGGATTTTTGTATGATTAACTACTTCATAATTTCCGTAAAATTTTCCCGTAATGTCTGCTCAATGATGTTTTGGCTAGAACCCGTATATTTACTGATTGAAGGCTAAAGAAATATTTGTTGGCACAGCCCCTTTAGTTGACGCAACGATAGTTAAAGGGACCTAATGATACATTCACCAGATGAAGAGGGGACCCGTAATTCCTTCCATTTGGACATTTTCCTATCGATCGACCTGCTCACAAGTGAATGCTATCGATAGGTCAATTATCTCAACACCAGATATTCAAATTGGATGCGGTGAATTAAGTTTTTTATCCGTCCAACGAGATCAGATCAAACCAAAAAAAAAAACTGAAGCATTTTTTAATTGATGCTGTTCCACAAAAAATTGTATTTACAATACTTCATAATTTGTACTTTACTATACCACAAACCTCTATTGTTGTATAGTATGAATTAGAGGTGTTTCAGTTGCTTCTGTTGTTTTTTTAGATTGTGGATTACCACAAGTAAAGGCCGAAATCATCGAGTTTAGATTAAACCAGATTATCTTGAATATACTTTGAAATTGCAATATTCGAAACTTGTAACAATCTGCTGCCCTAATTACATACTTACTGGTGACATGAATACCCATAGGTTACGAGAAAAAGATTTTGATAAAAGAAATGAGTAAGTCCCACGCATTCCGGGACTGAAATTAGAATTGCATCTTCATTTGCGACTACGGCGTTTCCTTGTAATCTTCTTAAATTTCCTCTCATAATACGTTCTCTTACACACGGTTCGAGCGTCGATGGCGGTGGTCGATATGCCTCCAATGCATAACACATTTGACACTGGATTACGTTGGACCGAACGCTTTGGGGAAAACATACGCTGCAGTCGACGGCAGCGCCTCTGGCGGGGTGCTGCGGCGATTACGATACCCGCACTCAGCGCCTCGTAGCGAAGAAACGGAAAAACGGGGCGAAGGAAGAAAATAGGCGATGAAACAGAATTCATTAAGAGATGACAAGTGCGACGTATGTCCAACGTGTGTGCATGCTTGTATCTACAAGGGGTTGGGAGGTTTTGCCCAAAAGATGGTTCAATTGGGGAACATTTCAGACAGAAACATTTCATTGGAGATTTTTCACCAAAGAGATGGTTCCCCTAAAGGATATTTAAACCAAAGGTTATTTAACCAAGGAATATTTTAACCAAAGGATATTTTAACCAACGGATATTTAACCAAAGGATATTTTAACCAAAGGTTATTTAACCAAAGGATATTTTAACAAAAGGATATTTTAACCAAAGGATATTTTAACCAAAGGTTATTTAACCAAAGGTTATTTAACCAAAGGATATTTTAACAAAAGGATATTTTAACCAAAGGGTATTTCACCCAAAAGATATTTTACCCCATGGATATTTCTCCCAAGGGATATTTCACCCAAGAGATATTAAAATCATGGGATATTTCACCGCAAAGATCATTGCACAGAATGGTGATTTCAAAAGCGAGTAAGGTATAAATGCAGATGTTAATTCCGTAAGGATAAGAACGGATATTACACTTTAGAATGAACAGTCAGTTGACCCCCACCGATGTCTATACGACACAAATTACAAACAAAAAAGGTTTTTCTGGTAGAATTCGTGTATCGGACGCTGTCTTATAAAATTTGAAAAAATGGATCAAGGAACTTAAAAATGTACTACTCCTCGAATATTGTTATTACTAATGAATACGCTTGCGACATATAACTATAGTAACATCCTATTAATGCACTTTTTCAGAGATCAAGCGAAAACCGCGTCGTACGTGGGAAGGCATTATAACTTTACTAAGTAATTCTGGTTGCTTTAAATCATTTTTTTGTAGAATGATCGGCTTTTCGAACAAATGAGAGTCTCAGTTGCTTGATTTTAGCTGTTTTTTACTTTATAACGAAGAAAATTTTGCTAGGTAGGAAATTAGGGAAGAATAACGATTTTTTTTAACAGCAGTGGTCAAAGGGCATCACGAGATCTCCGACTCCATCCATGACAGCCTACAAAATACTTCATTTCCCTTTTTTCAATTTATTTTACTTTTAAAGATTATGACGAAAGGAAAAAACGAAAAGTTACTTTTTAATCTACTTTCTGACCTCAGTAAAAGAGATGTAGAGGATCTCATTTTATTACAGAGTTCATATCGTCTCCTACGGTGGTAAATAAATGGCACCTCTTCGGGAAAGCTTTATTATATTCTCACGAAATTAGAAATTAAAAAGAAGTGACTCGCAAATGCTCACATATGAAGTAAACAGCGAAGGATCGGTGTTCATTTTACGCTATTGACCCACGCTTAAGAGTATTTGCTGTTTCGCCTTAGGGAATGGTACGTTTGAGCACTCCTTGTTCCAAGGCATGGCTTTGTCAGTGAAACTGAATGTAGTTGTAAAGACGAATGGAGAAGTATTGAATAGGTGGCCACGTACAAATATTTGGTTTTTGGCCATTCATTCTCGGGTTTGGGAATGATCTCATTTTTCTGTTATAGTAGACATCATAGTGAAATTTCTTGAGCCCTTAAGAAAGCCTGTAGGCAAAATGTTTGATAATTTTCTTTTTATATAATCTACAAAACCTGATATTATATGATTTTTAGCTGATAAATTTCTCTAACTTTATAGCATTCATAATGATGATAATATCTAATATTTATGTTTAGATTATAAAATTAAAACTGATAATATGCCCGAAACTCCGAAATGTGGCATTATCCATACAGATTTAATAACTTTACAGGAAGGGTTTAAAGTATAAGTACTCATGTATGATTATGCATTCTCCATATACTGTGTTGACGACGTTTCCTGAAAGTAGAGAGAGTAGAGAGTACTCTTAGAATCTCTGTGTAATTTAAATGTTTGCTACTTGTATTTTAATGAGTCGTTTATGTTAATTTATTGTACGATTATACACAAAATGTGTTTATTGGAGTGTAATCCTGGATATGCTTTCTGTGTATTAGTATTTACTTGTCATTTTCCTATAAGTTTTTAATTTATTACTATCGGTTGGTTTGCTCAGGGTTTTCATACCCCCTTCCTAGTGGATGTTTTCCTTCAGTGGATGATTATTTCCCAAGAATATCTTATGTTTTCTTCATATCCACTCGTCTTCTCCTTTTCCTCTATCTCTTTAAAATCATCTGACTGAAATATGACGATGGGTTAGATGGAAGGGCAGACTTAAAGTCTGAATCACGCCCGAATAAAAGCGTTTATCATCATGGCTATTCTATTCGGTAAATGTGGTCTTATACCACGGAATGGAGTTCTTGTGGACGAACTAACTTAAAGAAAACTACATCAAGAAGTGCGTTATGTTCGGTTGGCCAAAAATAGCACACTGAGATGTAGGAGAAGTAAATTTCCTTTATAGAACAACCTATGGGTGAGCCAACTCTGAAAGGGAGCATTGTGTATGTTTGTTTGTTATAGCGTTCGTAGGTCACCAAAAGGAGTAACGAACCGTTTTGGTGAATGCAGTCACGTATACTTTGCTTTGTGAGCCAATCTCGAAGTCGACCTCTTTTCGATACATGAAATCAAGATGTTGTAGTCTGAATTCTTTTTCCTTTAAATTAAGGTAAAAGAAGTCGAAAATATCTCCGTAAGCCGACTACGTCGAACCTTTTTCTTGAAGAGAACAGAAGAGTCGATGGTATTCATGCATTTACCATACACATTTTCATTTCTGCATTTACCCCTTGAGGATGGTGGGATAGTCACCGAAATGTTCATTGGGCTATTCTTAGAGGACTAGATTCAATGATTCATTGACGTTGTCGGCTTACGAGGAAATTCTCTATCTCTTATTCATTAAAAACCGAGTTCCAATTTCTCTTCTTCCCTCAAATTGAGGTATTGAATCCAAATATTCTTCCTAGATATCCGCTAATCTTAAAATACAACAAATGTTTTTATAAGCACGAGTTGTAAATAATTCCTAAATTGGTTTATCACCTGCCCTATATCCGTATTTTAGAAAGAGTCGGAACTATGCACCCAGTTGATACTGTATGGTATGAAGCGAAATTGACGTGTTTACGTTAAATGCATAAGAATAAACGGGAATCAGTTGGAATGAATTAGATTCGACAAATATGGATGAGAATGGCTACATCAGACTCTTTGACTTTCTATGAATTTTTCTCCTACGCCCAAGATCCATTAAAATACACGGAGGGAGAAAACAAATCCAACGTGTGCTACTTTTGAAGGAAGATCTGAGAACAGCCAACGATGTACTTGGGAATTCGTTGAAAATGGAGAGGAATCTGTTTATACTTTGAAAAATAATAAAATTTCTAATGCCAAAGGACCTCTTGTGTCACGCACATACATAACTCTCTTTGTTAGAGATGAAATATTCTCGCAATAATTAAATGGCAGCGCGTAGTATCAAGAAACTTCTCCGTCACTATTTTGGAATTCATAATAACTATCGACAGAAAGGAAAAACTCCGAATTCATCAAAATTCATGTTCAGAGGCTTGTTTCCAAAATGATTATTTTATTTATAAGGGAAAGATGAGTTTAGTTCAGTTTATTTTCTCCAATTTTAAATGTGTGTTTGTGTATACGTTACACATACCATGTATGTGTAAATTTTACTATTACTTATTAAATTATTATTGAAAAAAAATATCTATAATTTAGCTTTCTGGACAGGCAGCAATGGCGGAGTGGAGTAAATTATATTTATTTCAATATTGCTTAGCATTCACTCAAAGTCGGAAGGTCAACCCCACCGAAAACCTCTCGTACACAATACATGAATTACACAAAGTAGAAGCCACACTTTCCTCTTTGTACCATCTTATACAATGATCACCATTGTATACATATTAATAAATTTATTTATTTGATGTCAGTAACTCACTAAGAAATACTTTGTACTTTATAAAAATTAATTTCACGTACTTTCTTCAATAGATATAAAATTCGCGCATTCGTAGGACGGTCATGACATGTCGATTTTTATTTTATTAAATGATTCCTTATAAAAAGTTATGGTTAGTATTAATCGTGGAAAGTATGATAAGGGGAAACTATTATGCGATTTAAGCATTTGAATTTACCATGACAAAATTCTGGGTCAAATTTACGACTACTTATTTATAGTTATAGAATAAGCAGTGATATTCTCGTTTCAAATATCTCACTGACTCTTTTATTATCCTGAGAGTCCAAAAAGAAGTTTGACATTTCTCAAATCTTATTTCTCCCTGGGGAATCAGCGAGCGTTTGAGCGACCTATATTTCGTACTCTTTTTCAGATTACAATATGATTGATTTCTTCATTTCCAGTTATATTTTCATATGACAGCATTTGATTTGTAACTGCTTGACGACACTTTGGAATCCGTAATCTTTCATTGTCTTGGGCATATGCCTCGAAATTTGCCACCTCAATGATCTCTCCAACTTTAAAACTCACGAGAATGTGATTCTCCTTAGATTCGAGCTCTCTATGTGTAATCTCTTATTTAAAACGAATATTATCAATTCACAAAAAAATTAAAAAGACACTTCTTGTTGTACACTTCTTCCAAATGTGAATTTTTACTTAGTGTAAGATATTTCGCAAAGTGGAAAGTAAATGAGTTGTATTGAACCGAAATTTTTAATATCGAACTGAAAAATTTCGGTATGTTTGACCGACGTATGCCGTGTCAAAATTCTAAAACTCGAGCTCATAGTTGCCGGAACTCATTAAACGCTCAAATTTATCCATTTAATCATGAAAATGGGTAATGGGTGAATGCAGCACCGCGGACGAAATCATAACGTCCTTACCTACAAAGTCTCCACAATGGCTTGAGAGAATGTTCCGGCGAGATAGCTCAACGGACAGAACACCCGACCGGCAATCGTGAGACCCGGGTTCGATCCCGGTCCCGTCGTTCAAGTCTATTCTTCCTTGGGACCTTTTAATCATTTAAAGGGGAACGAAGATTTCTTGAGTTGTAAAATAGCAGGGCTAAAGTATCTTTTGGAAATATTTTGCTAACTTTGATAGATAGAGTATCTATAAAATTAATTCGAAACCATGTTTCAGGACGGATGACGGAAGAATCAAGCGTTGAACAAATTTTGTTAAATTTTATTTGGTGGAAGTTCATTAGCTCTTTACGAGGTCTCTAGATTATTATAATATGCTTCATCTGAAATGTAGTTTACTAGTCTTTGTATAAGAAGAGAGAAAAAAGGAACTCGGCGTTCAATGAACTAAGACACTAAGGTTCTCCAAGCGCCGACAGCGGCAAACGTCTAGGGCGATTCCCGGGAAACGGATTATTAGTTATTCAGAATCCCGATGCGCATTTCGGAAACAATGCTTCCATCTTCATAGGGGGTCCAATGCTGAATGATTTCGTTTAACGTTTTCGTTCATTCAGCATTGGACCCCCCATAAAGATGGAAGCATTGTTTCCGAAATGCGCATCGGGATTCTGAATAACTGGTGACCGCTGAGCGATTATCCGTTTCCCGGGAATCGCCCTAGACGGTTGCCGCTGTCGGCGCTTGGAGAACCTTTGTCTCTTAGTGTTTGTATGATTAATCTTTCAAAGGTATGTGTCAAAATGAAAGCCCTTCTGAGTCGATTAGTGATAACCAGGGCATTGATTGAATTAAACTAAACAAATTCCACATCCCGTGAAACATTTACTCAACCATACCAACTAGAGGCATCTCGTTCGAGCCATCTTAATTTGTAAAATGTATATGCGTTACTTCCGAAGCGTGATTTCGTTGAGCGTTTGGCTTAACTTATATACCAACTTTTACCGCTCTATCTTGCATTTCTGGAAATATTTCTTTCGACAGCCGTTTAAGAAGCCATAAATTGAGATTTCTTCTCTGGAAAATGAATGTTAAAAATAAAATTCCTCTCTCATATCCTCCTCATCTATGGAAATAGTAACAGTGGCTGGCGCGCATACCCATAATCCCTTGCGACGCGAAAATCAGAAGTATGAGAGTAGCTTTGGAAGGAGAAGTCACTCCTCAGGTGAGTGCATTTTTAAATGAGACATTTTTATGCTGCTTTCTACACTTCAAGTATGTGCTCACTAATTCTCGCATATATAAGTCTTTCTTCATTACTCATTTTATAGGCTTATCAATCAAGATAATTAAAGTCGAAGACAAAATTAACGAAGATCTTCTTTTCGGCCTTACGTCTCGCTCAACTACTTCAATTTTCTTATTCAAGACTCTTCAGACTTATTTTCTAAATCCCTCCCTTTATGCTCGAAAATGCACTTCAAATCCGGCAAATGAGAAAAATCTCATTGAATCTCCTAATCTTCTATACATAATTTGAATTCTTTCTAAAACTAATTAGCAATTTTAACGGCTGAAATTCGTTAACAAAGCCAACGCCATTCACTCTTTTCTTCGACTGAAATGTACTTGGTCTCACATTCCCGTAAACATTCTCATCTCCTGACCGAGAAAAGTTCTGCACAAACATTTTGATTTGTCTGTAAAAACGCGTTTGACTAAAAAGGGACTTTTAGTAAGGAATAATAACTGATGTGTGTACGTTTGTATTTAGTGAGTTGTCTTTATTCGAATATGTATAATTAGTAAGTGTAATAGGATTGAAATAATGTATAGTTTTACCTAGACTTCAGCTGACTTGTAATATTGTTGTATATGCTGTGTAATTTTAGCAAGGAGTATTTTATTTCATACCTAGTGAATTTCCCCGTTAGAACATGACGGAACTAAATTTAGCTTAAATTTATTTTAGTAGTGGGATAATGGAAATAAGTGCTTATCTTTTCGAAATATTCGTATAGGAGTCGAGTTCAACTATTAATTTGGTCGTCAAGGGGATTGGTTGTTTATAACAAAGAAATTATATAAATGTTTCGTTTTTTTGTCATAATTCTCGCAATTTTGAATCTAAAACGATATTAAACGATCAAAATGGATTGTGTAAATGTGTAATATCTGTTTTTATATCTATATATTTTTTAATCATATAAGTTACCACCGGACAATTGTCCACCTGTAACTGTATTGTAATTAAATTAAATTAAATATAAGAATATTCATCCAATTTCATTAATCTTGGTACTTACTATATCTCTACTTCATAGAAGCAGTATTTCTAATTTAATTCTGAAAAGAATGAAAGTCTGCAATCGAACATAATATTACTACACTACGTAAATTTCTAATTAGAGCATTTTGAAATTGTCTAGAGTCGAACCAAGGATCAAAAAATGTCGATATGTAGAAGTCCGTTGGATCTCGATCGACTTTTTGAACTTCATAATTCTATCTCGTCGAGAAAAGCGTGAAATTAATATTCTAAAAATTATTTCACGTATATTTTAATGGATTTGCTGACATCAGGTAAATATTCATATAAGAATATTTACACAACGGTGATTCTAATATGAGATAGTTTATTGTTATAGGGTTTGACGTGTCTTCTGTAACTGTCAATAATATTGAATCATGTATATTGTAGTGTTGTACCACATTATTAGTTTACAAGACTCTTGTAGAATTTGATACTGGACTGATAGTCTGTCTGCAATCAGTGTATTGATAATAATAATATATGGAGTGAGGTTGGTTGCTGTGTGTTTCCTCAGTGATCCAGAATGCTTTAGGCGGAAAAAGTGCACGTTGTCGAGATGTCTCTTGAGATACTTCCTGTTATCATTTAGCCATTCAACCTCTCGAAATCCTCTTCTACTCGTCGTCCTGCCCAATCTCCATCTCCTTATCTCGCCCTCATTTTGCTATTGCAGCAAATCGACTCTCTCTCTCTCTTAATAGCTCTCTAAACATGCGTTGCTTAGATATGCACCCCCTCTACGATTTCACGATCCCAGCGTCGGTTCTCTAAAAATGCTCTAAAATACGTAATAACTTCATACTTTTCATCGCATCTGATGTTTAATATTTAGAGGAAGAAAGGGGATAAGAGATGCGGGAATTCTCCAATCGCCGAATGCCAGGAAACAGTCGGGAGTAATTCTTAAGGAAGGATTATCTCCAGGTGCGGCTGCCGATTTTCTGAAACTCCCGATGCGCATTTCGGAAACTATGATATCTTGTCATTCAGCATTTAACCCCCTTGATGATGGAGACATACTCTCCGAAAAGCGCATCGGGAGTTTCTGAAAATCGGCAGCCGCACCTGGCGATAATCCATTCTGGGGAATTTCCCGACGGTCAACGGCATTCGGGGATTGGAGAATTCCTGTCTCTTATTCATTGACAGCCGAGTTCCATTTCTTTTCTCTCAGAAGAAAGAGTAGGAAAAACAGAAGGAGTAGGAGATGTGGAAGAGGGTTGGTGGGGTCACGTGTCATGAAAGGAAGTTCTGCGAAGAAACCGAGAATGTTACAGGCCATGAGAAAGAAACTAGATAGGTCTAAGGCACGAAGGCTTGATGAAGGAATGGAGAAAATAGTAAGGATGGGAATGCAAAAAATATAAAGGGACCATCATTTGCTGATGTGAAGAGGGCTGTTATGGGTTGCGAATTTTGGCAAAAGAGTACATTACTCATGACGAAAGGCAGTACACCCATGATACTTATAATACAAGTCACCAATTTTCTCATAACATAAAGATTTACTAGTATTACTTGTTAAGAGCGAGGTATGACTGTTGGTTAATAGAAGTCCTCTGCGGCATTTTCAGGCAGTCAGTCAGGTAGGAACCTCGCAAGCGTTTAATCCTGACTCTGTCTTGGCATTAGAACTCGCAAGCGACACGACCTTCGTAGCAGGAAGGGACCCTGACCAACTGACCTAGTAATAGTTAATGTGATTTTATAATTTAACATTGATTTTAAAAGTTGTAAACTAATCAAATGGTCAACAGTTTATTATCTTCGCTGTATCACTCGCCCAAAGAGAGTACCAGCGTCTTTGATCGACGTTTTACGATGAAAATTAAATTTTCAACTTTTTTGAAAATTAAGATGATGAACACATGATTTAGATGGTCGCAAGGACCAACCCTTTTATCTGAATGATTACCGAAAAAATGCCCTAGAAGACTTCCGTTAATCAGACTGTTGCCAATGTTACTTTTATATAGAGATCTGCTTTGCGAAACACCACTATTATTTTCCTGTATGCCTTAGGTACTTTCTTTATCCGTGCAAATATTGGCTACTTGTCTTGAGGATGGGTAATTGGTTGCTTGATGCTTTTAAAATATCAGGTTATCCTTTGAAGTCCCTTCATAAATATGCAGGATTTATTAGTAGTCGACCCTCCGAAGAGCGTATTCGAGATGCGGCTGTAAATGTGAATGGAATGGGAAGATTAACTCTGAAGGGATGTCCAACGAGAGTCAAAGCAAGAGGTAATTTCTCGGCTTCTCCTTCGCTCAATCGAAGATTCTCTCGGTTCTCGAGATGGTTCAATGTAGAGAAGCTCGAATTTGCTAGCGAAGATTTCAAGTTTTACAGTTGTTGTTTGGTTGTGATAAAGTTCTTCTTAACTAAAAAAGATGTTCGCCATTTTGTTAATTTAAATGAGCAAAGACTTAAGCAGTATATATAGGAGCAAAGAATAGTCTTTCAGCACGAAGGTTATGACGAATTAGTAACTAAGGAAGCATTCTATAATACTCAATTCACCAAAAGGTTCCATCAAAACCCTCTACTACCATTTTCTGTTAAAATTGGTAACGTTTGACGTCCTGTATCTTTTTAACGGATAAAAATAACGAAAAACAACTAACAGAAACGAGGATGCGTCATTAGAAATTACTATTCGAAGTTTCATGTCTCCCGCTCAGAATAACAAATTTTGGTCTATTTCTCAGCTTTTTTCGATTCTAACCCACTGTAATACGGTAGATTTTCGTAAAATTAATCGGAACAGAAGAATGAAGAAGTATCTCGATTCAAGTTAGCAACGATTGCAAACTTCGATAGGAAACAACGAAGTATTAAGTGTATAGCTTTTGATTTCATAAAAGGTAAAAATTTTGTTCCCCGTTTTAAAATCATTTCTCTGCATATGAGTAAGGGTTTTAAATTTGAAATTAGATCGACATAGCATTGATAATTATTTACTTCTTTAATCGCTTACTCAGCCTTACTTTTTAGTCGACGATGAATACTGACGAAAATACTGGCGGAACTAGTCAGTTACTGTCCCATTTAAACTTCCAAATTATGCATAAGTTTGATAGTTTGATTTCTGTTCCTCGAGATTTGGCCCAAAAAGCTGCTGACCCAATAAAACGGTGGCCCAATTTAACGGAATATAGTACTCAATTTGCATCTTCTATGACTTCTATTTAAACTCTGCTATAATCCTTTCCCTTCATGATAACAATCTTCCAGTGTTAAAGCAATTCTATTCTTTTATTGTATCTAAAATATCTTTTAGACGCTATTAGATTCCATAAAAGGGATCCTGTCTAAATCTTGAATATTTTAATGGTTTTTTTTCCACATAACGTGCTACACTCTTGGGTATCTGAAGATTGTATTTTCATTGGGTAGCTGGCTTGCATTGTGGAAGAGAATTTATACGCTATGATTATTATTACTTTAGGATGACAAAATGAGGAATTTGACCTCTCAATTGCCAAGATTCTAAATCCGACTTTATCATACCAGAATTCATATTAATACAATGATTTTTTTCTCTTCTTGATATTCCTGACTTATAGCAGTGAAATTACAATCCTATCCCATCAAGATGTTCATAATAGGGTTTGTGGTTGCGAGTTTTGTTCTCTGTAATGAGTAGAGAATTTATTCAAAATTTGAGCTTCCTCTTCCTCCAGATTTGAACTATTTGTTTTAACTAAGAGACAAAGGTTCTCCAAGCGCCGACAGCGGCAACTGTCTAGGGCAATACCCGGGAAACGGATAATCGCTTAGCGGTCACCAGTTATTCAGAATCCCGTATGAGCTGATCATTGGACCCCCTATGAAGATGGAAGCATTGCTTCCAAAATGCGCATCAGGGATTCTGAATAACTGGTGACCGCTAAGCGATTATCCGTTTCCTGGGAATCGCCCTAGACGGTTGCCGCTGTCGGCGCTTGGAGAACCTTCGTCTCTTAGTTCATTTAACGCCGAGTTCCTTTTTTCTTTCTTCTATTTGTTTTTGTTTCTCAGAATACTTTTGCTGTTCTTAATGCATCTTGCTAAGGATTCCTTAGGTTCCAAACCAGATTCTTGTTTTAGAAAGAGAAGCAATTTGAAGGATTGAAATAAGTATTTTATATTATCCTCTATAGAGTCGTGTTAATATTATTGCTACATGAATTGTGCATTTATAGCCTGAGGATGACGAGATAGCCGCCGAAATGCACATTGAGCGATTCTCCGAAGGTCAGTAATCCACGGCTTCCTTTCTTTTTCCGAGAAACAGGCCTGAAATTTACCGGAACATTAGGCGATCAGAGAGTTTTCAAACCTCTTATTCGGTAGAAAAAGTGCAGATTCCTTTTTCTTACATCACTATGTTTCAAAACACCAACTCCGGTGTTTGATGCTAAGGACTAAACAAGTTGTTAACTTTTCAATTAAACTCCTATTACTGCGAGAAGCAATGTTACTGATACTGTATTTCATATGAACAATTTTAGGATGGACTTTCGGCTCTGAATATTTGCTCAGCTGGGTGAATTATGATTGGAGAGAATACAATAACAACTTTACCTTTAATTTTCCACGCTCAACGTCATCTGCGGCGACAAATTTCAGCGACTTTAAAGAGTTACTCTTAAATCTGGACCAAATTTTAGTACATCGTGAGCTTTTCAGACGAATTTAAATAATGAATTTAACTGAATATAAAAGAAGAATTGTGTTAAATTAACTTAAAGGGATTACGACGTGTAAAATGATTCTTTCTTAAAAATCAGGAGCATGCGCAGTAATGCATTTTTCTTTGTCAAGCACTAGCGATACAAGTGAGGTTAAATGGTTGTGATCTGCCTTATAGCTACTGGGAATAGATGAGTTCCTAGATGACTTTATGTGCGATCTTATGGGAGAAACCATCCAACTATATGGTGATTTTAAGTGTAAACTGATGGCTATTTCCCCTATTCTTGATTATGATAATTATACGGAATTATGAATGATAATAAAAGTAAATAATTATATAATTATAATAAGTAAATAATTATGAATAATAATAATATAATTATACGGAATTATGATATTATACGGAAGAAATTCGTATCGTTAACGAACTTTTGAATTTTTATGACAAAATTTTACATAAATACGAGTAAATATTTACAGTCGATTTTTGAGGCATAAATTTCGAATTAGAAATATGTTTATAACTGTCCAACGTGTCATCCTTTGTTTAACGTTATGCTTTTTTACCAAAAGCTGTGAAGCTGCAAAATTGGGGTGTTTCTTGTGACCGTAAATCCATTTTCAATTTTTGCAGTCTTTCGTCTCAAGTTCCATCTCGCGAGATGTCCCTCAACTACTGAGAAAAGCATATCGATCGCCCTCAGCTCTTAGTTTTACAAAATAGCGCCAGAGTGCACGAGCGCTGTGTCGAGAATTCAACACCGCGTGGATTTACCAGATAAATAACATTTATTCTTTCTCCGAATTTAAGCCATTTTACTCTGACTTAATTATCCAAAGTCTACGCCATTATTCTAGTTGCTAACCACGTAAAATGGTTCCAGTGAACAGCTCTCAATAAACAAACTATGTGAATTACAAATCTTATAGTATACTACCATTAATATATACCCATTGAAACTCTAGACACAAAAGATTTTTAACTTTTAATTGCTCACTCACTGATTTTCGGTCCATGAGGTGTTGGTGAAATATTTCCGGAACAGGGAATATTCGTAATTATAAAACATTTTCACGACAGCCATCGGAAATCCTAAGAATATCCCAAAAATCACCAAAAATCATAAATCGACGTAGCTTAGCGAGAAAAGGAATTTTCATAGGTGTAGAATGTAAGTTAGAGTTGTAATGTTCCATGCAAAATTGTCTTTTAATCACAGGCATTCATCTATATGTTATTAATCCAATGGAAATATGGTGTTCAATTGAGTACTTAACTCTATTTAGAAATCGAATTATGTAAGAAACACTAGCAAGTCTTTGATAATTTCATTCTTAGCCTAAAAATCAGGTTATAGTAATAAAATTGCTTAGGTTAATTTCTATACAAAAGTAAAGGATAACTTCCTTAGGAATGTTCCAGCTATAGCCTTTAGATAAATCTAATATTTTTCTTTCCTCTTTGGATAGAGCGAAATAATTCTTTCATCTCTTTCTTGCTCATGATAGTGATGATATAAAAGTTAGTGAGGAATGGGTGATGTTGATGAATCTATATTGGCATCTCCCTTAGTGTGCTTCGTTCCCCCTCAGAAGCATATTTGTAGATTTAGGGGGAATTGCTCATGGCTTGGGCCTAATCAGTCCTCGGGCTAAATAGATATGTATTATTTTACTACTTTGATTCATTTTACCCATAAAGTATGTATATTTTATGTAAGAATGTGCGATATTGAAAAGCTTATATTATGATAAACTTCCAGCTGTCAATTATATGTAGCTTTGCAAGGAGTTTCAGCCGTACTTATCTGCTTTGGAAACATTTTATGTTTCCCTTCAGATCTATACTATCCACAAATGTTTGAAGTTTTTTCTTACATTATCCATTTCGAAAATCTTCTTTGTGAATTCTGATAGAATGGACGTTAAAAGGAAGAGGAGTTAATTCTATCTCAACGTCGATCTAATAAATGCTCTTTTCATTCTTTCCAGCCTGAAAATTGGATTCTTTAGCTATCCTGAAAGCAAATTTTCATTGATATTTCACCATCTACTACTACTGATTAATCTCAAGTAAAGTAAGGTGAATTAGCAGATTCATATCAATATAAGATTTCAACGTGATTCCAATAGGCCTTCATTTCACCTTTTTCTCAACCAGGACCGTGTCTAAGATCTATGGAACTCTAGTCTAGCTCAATTCCCCACCTAGAAATAAAATTTTTCATTTAATTGCAATATTCAACTTATCTTAGTATTATTTTTTCTAGAACGGAAAAGTTATATTTTACGATCATTTTTAAGGTTTTGAATGGTCTATATTTTAAATATTTCGATTTAATCTAAGGACCCAATAAGTTGCGGAACCCGTAGAAACTGTCTCTCTTCAGAGGGCTCTATTCTTATCCTTTAGTAACGAATCACTTCATAGATCAGAATCCGCAAAGTCTTCCAACGGCAGAATTCCGTTTTCGCGAACAAAATTTGTTTTCGCCAACGACGTTCCTCTGCCTTTAACTCTCTCTTCGTTTATCTTCCTAAAGTATCTCTTTTTCAAATGGTATCACTGATTTCCTTCTCACATTTCTCCGTAAGTTTCGCCGTTCCTAAAGCCATCGAGTATTTTCCCTTCCGAAATCCTTCCGAAGCGATCGCCACTAATGTATGCAAAGCTCCTTCTCTTGCTGATTTTATTCATTGCCATCCTCTCACCAAAGATTCACGCCCTCTTGGCCAATGAGTATATCTTAAATTGAATGTCAAGACTTTTTCCTTTACACTATTTTGCTGCACTGTAACAAAAGAAGGCCATCACTTATATTGGTATCCTTCTAAAATGTAAACGAGCTGGCCTATAAGTCCATCTTAAATCGAATGCCTTTTTTTCTTTTAACTCTTTCGCTGCAATGAAATGAAAGAAAACCAATTTATAGCTTATATTGGTATCCTTCTTAAATTTAAACGAGCTTAAGTAAATGTTTATCATCGTAGAAAACATTGGAAAAGGTCTGGCCTTGCGAAGAGAATACCTAGAATAACTCTTTTCCACTGAAAGGAGTTGCAAATCATAAGAATTGGAAGCTATGATAATAACCTGATGATAGCCGTCGGCTAAAAACCAGTCGTAAAAATAAAAGTATCATGTGGAACTTGTTAAGCTAAATGTTCTATACCAAATGTTATGGCGTTTCACGAAATTCCAGCCTTCTCATACTATATTTCAGGGAAACCATCACTTTGAGATTGATTTACTTATCTTGGAGTCATGTTAAACGCCGTAAATAAGGTTTCCGTTGAAATCAGCCAGCCAGTGACGGAAAGAATATTTTTTTCGAATATATCTCTCTTCAAAACAGGTATTTTGTCCAGAAACACTTCATTGAAAATTTATAAAGCCCTAATAAGGCCAGTCCTTTGGAGTGAAGACATGAGTGCTACCCAAGCAAGATGAGGAAACACTCAGAAGATTTGAATGGAAAATTATAAGAAGAATCTATGGAATTAGGGAAAGAGAGAATTGGAAGGAATTACTAGAAAAGGAAGACAGTTCTCTAAAGCACTGCATTGCTGGGGTATGTAGAGGAGAATGGAAGAGAACAGAATACTCAAGAGCGAGTTGAAAGGGAGCAGTAAGACAAAGTAAAAGATGGCCACAAGACGGGGAGGAAAAGTTTAAGAGAATGGGAGTTGAAAGATGGAGAGAGTGAGAAGTACGGAAGGGAGGCATGTGAAAGAGAAGGAAAAGGCCAACACCAAGTTGTAGAGCTGTGAATGAAAATTAGTATCCCTCTTGCTCAAAAATTCTATTTATATTCAAGAATTTTCTTAATCAAATTTATTCTCTCCCGCGTTTCCTTGGAAAGTATCAAGAAAGCTAAAAGTTTATAAATCAAAGCTTAAAATTTCAAAATTAAATTTAAGCTAAATTCTGTCTACAATCAACGTTGAAAAGGATGGATGGAAATCAGAGAACAATTAGCAGCTTTTCAATATGCCATATACATCATCTACATATGAAATCCATGCATCAAAATCTTGTATTATTATATATAACAGATTTTTTTCAAATGTCCTGAAAATGTCTGCTAAATAGGAGGAAGAGAATAACAAAATCTTCTGATCTGAGGCAATTCACCGATAAACATCGATAAACTCTGTAAAGCGTATTAAGTATGAATTGTATCGCTCCAAAGTTTTTCCTATTCGGCAGTTCATTGACAAGATAAGTACAAAGTACGAAAGACGAACTTGGAAATGTTAAAAACACCAAAAGACTCTAATTTTCAGTTACTTTAAACATTTACTCCTTTGATTTCATCATCAAAATGAAATGAAATTTGTAGACACGTTTAATTCGATGAAGAAAAACAGATAGACTTTAAAAGGACGTAAAAGTGGCGAGTGAATTGCTAAATATTTGGAGAATGTGCAGTGTTCTCCAAAAGAGGGCGAAAGGAGCAGCTGAAGTGCAGTGCACCCATCACTAATTCAGCACTGCGGCAGAGAGCCTGCGCCAGCACAAGACTGTTTGTGTTCTGCTTATTTTGCGTTTCTCGAAAATGCGCTAACAAATGGAGATTTTAGGGAAACTCTCTACCGATGTTTCAATCCTGCGTAGAGCTATTATTTTTTCAATACTATCATTTTATGTCAACCCTATTCAATTTCCTAGTCATTACCTTATCTGCCTCATAATGATACTAATATACAGTAAAATTCCTTTAAGACGTTCCTGCTTAAGATGCTATCTCTCTTTTTGTGCGATTTTCTCACGGTTTCGGACCCTTTTACACGAAACTAATGGTAAAGATACAACTTAAGACGCTCTGCTACCTGTTTAAAACGCGGATTTTTCCAGTCTTTAGATGTACTACAGCCAGATTTAGCAAATCGCCACTATCGATAGACCAAAAGATGTCTATATTATATTTATTGTCGCAGTTCTCTTTTCTTTCTTTGTATCTAAAAGGACTGCTCGTAAGTTTCTTCTTTTGAATAACTACTTTTGTGATAACAGAATGAACATATCGCGAAGAAGAGATATCTTTATCCCGCCGTCGGAGCCCGTAAAAATGCTAAGATAGAGTCAGATATTCTATAATTGTTCGAGAACTCATCTTTGAGAATTTTTCTTTTAAATAGTCGGTTTTTTATGTTTGCTTTCGTGAAAATATTAAGAAGTAAACATATAAAAAAACAAGAGTGTTTGTAGGCTGTTGAGTCCCGGAGAGATCATGATTCCTTATTCTTCCCTAATTGTCTATGTAGTAAAATTTTTTATCACTGTAGAATGAAATATGACCAAAATCAAGTAATTAAGACGCTCTCTAACACTATGGCTTTACCTTTGAATTTAAGATTCAACGCGCTAGCATTACACCGAGGACCAGGGATCGAATCCCGGATAACCGGATTTTTCTGGTTAGGAAATGGTCATATTTCGTTTATTGTCATTGTCTTCACTTTAAATTGAAAATGTTCTGTATGTGAAACAAAAATAACAATTTTAAAAATATGTGAGCAACGACTTATTTATATATATTTTTATTCTGCGACTATATCTATCATAAACAGACAAGTGAGCATTGTGAGTGGAGATTGTAAAATGTGCGAATTTCGAAGAGAGATTAGATTAGTGCGGTCTCCGAAAGGCTGAGAATGATTCGCTATCCTTTGCCGCATTTCTGTATGAGAAGGAAAGAGGAAAGATAGAGCGAATGGTGACGCAGGACAAAGGAAAGGGACGAAAGTGGAGAATTATATTTTTTTCTACATTTGCTTGCGTCTCCTTCGATGAATGTCTGCCCTTCCAAACGCCTTTGACTCTCGATAGCCCACACTTTATTCCATTCTGCGAGTTCTATTTTTTTGTCATTTCCTATCCTAATGTCACTGGCCCTCTTCAGCGTATATACTTTAGGTGTATACTTTCTTAGTATTACTCAATCACTCCTAACTCTGTTTTATTTTTATCTTAACTTTTTCTCCTCTCTTTCCAACAATTTCTCTTTCGTATCTATATCGACCGAACTTATCTTTCATGTTTATTGCTTTTACCTACAAGCATAAACATAATTCCATACATATATGTGGTAAAACCCACTTAAGACGCTTCTACTTAAAAAGTTATCTCGCTTAGAATACAGTTTTCTCCCGGTCTTTTTTTTTAAACAAAATGATTGTAAAAAATACCGTGGATTTTCCCCGTCTACAGATGCACTAGAACCCACTTTTCCTCAATCCAATTTTCCTATTTCGATAGACCAAAATTTTTTCCACCAACTGTGTTGTCCTTGCCTTACCTTTAGAAGGTTTTTTTATGAATTGATATTTTGGAATTATAACTATTATGAGAATAAATTAAGAAATGGAGGCAGAGTAATCTTTTTCCCAACGGCCGAGCAGATACAAACCCTGTGATAGAGTGAGGTCTTCGGCATCTCTTTTTCTCGAAACATAACGTAGATGAAATGGTTACTTTTTAACATCTGCCTTTGTCACAATCTTAAGAAGTAAAGATATCAAACAAACAAAAAAGAGCGTTTCGTGAGTTGTAGAGCATACTCTCGGATAGACCATTACGCCCTCTCATCAGTGTTATTAAAAAAACGTTTATTCTTCTCTAATTGTCCATCTTGTAATTTGTTTTCTAGAATGAATTAACTCCAAAATCAAATAACATTGGGCGAAAAGCAGACCATTCTTTAAAAATATGAACTAAGGAAGCCAGCAAGATACAACACGAAAACGCTATACCGCTTATGACTTAGTTATCGCTTGAACCCTCAAAAATAGTTTAAAATGAGTTTTACTGTAAATATCTCAGTGAGCGGTGGAGTAGAAAACAAAAAAATTGCCCAAGATTATGAGAAAGATTATTGAGTCATTAAAACATTCAAAAATTCGCGTGTTGAAAAGGAATTATGGCCGAATATTTATATATACTCATTTATCCTTTAATACGAGTTTCTTTTTTCTCGATTATTTTTTCTTTGTCTCGAAGCTATACAGCTACTAAATCGTTTGAATCGAAATAATTGTTCGCGATTCACCTTAATTATCATCTGCGTCCCTTGAAATCGGAAACCTGTTGAGTTATCTTGGGTCCTGAAACATCGGCAACCTGCATTGCACACAAGTAAGTTTGGCTGCATACACTCCAGGCGTCAATACATAGTTGCCCCATTGTTCCCAATTAGGCGATTTCCTCGCTACATTAGTCGGCATCTCTCTTCTATTCTAGTTTTTCTATGGACATCTCTCATCCTATCATGCCCTCAACACGTATTTGTAACATTAAATCTAAATAGCATCATGATAAGGAGATAAAAGAGAAATTTCATATCATCTTAATATATTATTATATAATTCGAATTTTTAGTGACCAGTGCTTTTCTCGCTTCACATTCCATCGAAACATAAGTTACAGACCGTTTTAAGAGAACGCTTTCCGCTTCCTGCTAAAAATAGACCAAAAAATGAAAAATACACCATTTGGTAAAAATTCGGGTTAAAATTTGAATTTGTTCATTAAGTTTCGTTACCGAATGTCTAAATATAGTTAGTTATCTATCGATAAAGATGAAAGATATTGAAAAGGACACTGATACAGAATATGAGGGTGTTTTTAGTTATTTTTTTATTGTTCTTGAATTCATTTTTAGTGATTGGAGAATTTTTTGAGTAGGGAAATAAAGTAACAGTGTCCGTGTACGAAGTTTCGCACGGGAAATTTACTTTGGGAAAGGATTTTACCTTCGACCTTTCAGTGTCGAATGGTAAAATCTTGGGTTGCTTCCGAAGTGAATTTGCCCGTATTCGCTATTATTTTAGAGCACAGAAATATATTTTAAAACTTTCAGTTTCCAAAAAGAAAAATTTACCTCATTCGTTTAATTATATAGTTTTTATGAATTTAAAAAAGTATCCTAAGAGCGCTTACTATTTCATCGTATCTATGGGCTCTCCTCTTTATAAGTTCCGGATAAGTATTCGCTACACCGCAGGATATTTGAATATAATCTGTGAGCATTACCGCAAAATAATCAGCTGAAATGGCTACTTTTATGCTTTGTCCTTGCTTTAATCTGTAATCCTGGAACAATAGCAGAGAGGAATTTAATTACAGTAAAACCAGTCTGAGACGCTATCTTACTTAATACGCGCTTTTCTATGTATCCTGCTTCCTTTCACTCTAAATACACGGAACAAATATCGCCGAAGGCAGACTTTTCTCGTCCCTAGATGCACCGTAAGCCGCTATGGCCAATCTTCCGCCACAGTCGTTAGACCGAAAATTGCTTTCATTGCTCTTCCCTAATTGCTTATCTGATGAAAATTACTTTACTTTAGAGGGGAAAATGACCAAAATTAATTAAAAAAAGAATTTTTTTGTTCGAAAAACAGACTCTTTTTAAAAAGTATGACGAGAAGGCTATCAGCATTGTATAAAATAGTTTGTGGTCTCTCTGTGCACTTACAGCCGTTTCAAATAAAGTTAACACCAATCTTAGTCAATAAAAAAATTATAAATTATTACTTAATCTTTTACCCGGTCACAATTCCTTCGTTATAAAGTGATTTGCTTTAATAGCTGCAAATTTTAATTTAAATGCTTTTGCTGCAAAGGTATTGACAATTTAAATTGGGTAAAAAATACGAGAGTGGTCTGAAAAGTTTCCGATCTCAGATTTTTCAGAAATTTTCAGAAAAAATGTTGAGAAATGGCGAAATGTCGGAAACTTTTCAGACCACCCATGTAATTAACAAAGAAAGAATTTCACTTAGTACGAAAAGCAGACCATTCTTAAATGATACAATAAGAAGGCAACTGGTATTCCAAAACAATAGTTATGGGACTATAGGATATAGGATAAAGTTATAGGATATCTACATCTGTGGCTAGTAAATTAAACTACAGAATATGCATTATCGTTTTCATGTTTAAAAGCACTTGTTTAAAGATTTGAGACCCAAAAAAACCTTCGATTTATAATGCAAAATAATAAAAATTTGTAATAACCCGGACATAACCCCCATGTAGCGCGAATTTCGCTCGGATCCCTTAATAAAGCGTCTAAAGCGACTTTTAGTATATGTGGCATTTCTCATGTACGCAAAGTCAATGACAAATGTAGGCGATAATGCTACTATATTACGGCTCATTGAAGCGATCCACGCAGAAATCTTTATTTTGCGTACCCTTTCCATTGCTGCGTCACTCCGCAGTGCGTATCGGCAGAGGCACACTATAAATCTCTTCTTTCTCTTCACCAAATCCTCTCTTTTATTTTAGACGCTCAAGACACCATTTTGTGCTTATAATCATTCCACTTCCTCCCTGCATCTTCCAAATCGAATGGTTCTAACCAATCCGAATTATGGGTCTTATTTTAAGTTCTTTCTTTAATTATATGATTTCGGTGGTAATATGTAATAATAATACGCTTTTATTATGGCAAGATTGTGGCTTAATGAGAAAGATTCTTACCGAGGGAGATATGAGGTGAGGTTAGGTCAGATTTTTTATGAGAAGGAAGAGGTTTACTGATTAAGTGGTGTAGTATCTACAATAGATCTTTGAATAATAATTCACAGAACAGTCAATGAAAGACCACCAAGGCTACGGCGGGTCATTCACCTTAATTTTTTCGTCTAGATTTGAGCATGTATTTAAAACGCTCCTCATCATTTGTATGAATATAATGTTCAAAAACTTTGATGAAAATTGGTGAAAAGAATTTCATATCAAATTTAAACATTTAATTTAAAAATATGTAACTTTAAAGTACGTAATTGATAGGTTACTACACCTGAGGGAGTGAAAGTTACGCGATGGCCTTCTTCTTACTGGAATTTCGGAGTTTGTAGCGCACTTTTTGTTACATACATCAATTAATCATAATTTTTCTGCCTCTTATTTTAATCTAAAATTGATTTTTATGCAAGAATATTACTCTCTATAAAAGGGAACTTAAAAGAAGTTTTGGAAATGTTTTCCAGCAGTAATGGAAATGAGGAGGAATAAATCAAAGCCATTAATTCATTATCCTGTCATCGCTGAGTAGAAAATTTTCCCTCTATTCAGCTTAATGGGATCTATTTCAATTTCTGTTTCACATCCACTAATTACAATTAAGAGTAATAATGTAGTATAAACACAGTTATAATTACTACAGTGTGATACTATAAAATATATATACGGTAATAATTAATAAATACAATAATTAATGTAAAAATAAGTGATTTTAAATGTCTATCAGACATGTTACGTTGAGGTGGAGGATTTTAGAATCAGGAATATACTTTACTTTCTCAAGAAAACACGATAGGATGAAATAGAAAAATCCATCTCTTTTTTGCAAGTTTTTTTTTAGAGTTTCAAATAGGATAGAGCAAAATTGTGTATATTTCACTGAGTTCATGAAGTTGCAGGGACAAAAATTAGAAATGTGGATAAACATTAATTTTTGTAGAAGTACTTCTCTTGTGAGAGACGCACAATATATTACTCTTTATTCGTGAAGCTATTTCGTGGAAGTAAATAGGAAGTATGTATGCATATGTTTTACTTTCTGAAGAAAAGACGGTAAGATCAAATGTAAAAGTGCAACCTCTTTCCTTTCAAGTGGATTCTTGGATTTTCATATGACGAGATGGGGAAAACTGAGCATTTCTCACTGAGGCAGTCATTCATGAAGTTGAAGGAGGAGCGAATATCAAAAATATGAATAAACTTTTATTTTTGCGAAATATTTTTGTGAGAGAAGCTGAACATATTTCTCCTTGTTCCTGAAGACGTTTCGTGGAATTAAATAGGAAGAATGGGAGAAGAGGCATTTTATGACTATGACAATGCCAAATTACATTTTGTTAGCACACAGGGAATGGTGTTCGTGCTTCCTAAATTTTTACTGATTTCCTAGCAATTCCGCAACGCTCAAAACATATGTTTGCAATGCACCTGAATACATTTCCCTGAGTGTCAAGGCTCGCATATATTTTTTCATTTCACGACTCCTAGTACCCACATATCTTCATCGGGTCAAGGCTGAAGCTGTAGCGTTATTGTCGCTGAAGAAAAATCTGTGGAAATCATATTACTGTAATTTATGAAATAGCTTTCTGGTTGTCTTTAAGGTCTTTATTTAGGTGATATTGAGACTGAATTGTCTCTTCTTCTTCATATAAACTGTCCTTGATGATATTGATAAATGCATTGCACATGTATGTGTGAAGTGTGTGCAGAAATAGAGTGGAACGCTTTAGAAGGAGAGGATGCAAAAAAAACATTATCTTGGGAAAAAAGATCCTTAAAATAAAAACGCCCACAAAGGAGAGTGTGGAAAACCTGCGCAATCCTACTGATAGTACATGCTAAAAGATGTAATGGAAAACTGCGTATACGCAGGAAATCACATAAGTAATTAATGTACAATTGACACTTTCACGATACGAATTTATAAGTGCCTGATTAAATATGTTTTCCGCAGGCTTCCTAAGAGTTATCGGATAAACTTTAACTGTATATCTGACTCTCAGGTGTCGTTAATTATTTTTCATCGATTTTTATCATTTTATTCTTATTATTTTATTTTTATTATTTTTTGTCATTATTTTATTGTTAGTATTTTATTGTTATTATTTTATTGTTATTATTTTATTGTTATTATTTTATTGGTATTATTTTATTGTTATTATTTTATTGTTATTGTTATTATTTTTTTATTATTTTATTCTTATTATTTAATTCATATTATTTTATTGTTTCTATTATTTTATTGTTACTATTTTCGGATTGATATTATTACGTATATCTAAGTTATTTTCGTATTTCGATCTGCTTTCGTTTCCGTATTTTTCGTAACTCTCTTGGTTAATTTCAAGAAAAACATCGTAGTTGCAATCAATGAGGTATAGAAGAAGCATAGAAGAAAAGAGTAAAAACTCTATTCCTATTATATGTAGATTTTACCTTGTATCATATCTTCTGTGCTGTACAAAGCCTTCTACAAAGAAACGCCTTACCAATTCATATTCATACTATATACTGTGGTTTTCAGTACACTAAACCACAGGATACGATTTTGATTTCCCAACAAATTGGCTTGCTCTAAATATATTTAAATGAAAACGCGAACTAACCGTATGGAAGCTTAAAGGCCGACGAAGAAATAAAGGAACGCAGCTAACCTTTCCATGACTTATCCTTCAATCGGATTTGTTTTCTCAGCGTCACTTTTTCAGTGTCGCGAAATGAATCCTCACACATTTTAAAGCGACCGGACGAGCTAAGAGAGCTCAAAGCGGCTCCCTTTTTAAATTAGCCGTGGAATCTGCCGACTCTAACTCAATCGATATGAAAATCCTTTCTTTTAATGCGACTTTTATTTGCACCGCAGTGATTTCTCTACGTTGGCGATGGAACTCTCATTCCCATTTACTTTTTCCGTAAACAAAATGTTGAAAATTTTTACACATCGGATTTATTCATCGGTGAATTAGCGTATGTATTCGAGTAGAAAATGCACCCGCGTGTGAGACGCAGTAAGGACTTTGAAGCTGTACACTGTATACTTGATTCAGTATAATAAACACTAAGGAAAATCTATGCCCTCTTATAAGACCCTGTTTTTTTAACATAAATCCTTGGTGAAAAATGCGACTATCACGCGAGTTAATATGGCATTTGTCTCATTTTATGTTTCTCGAAAACTTCTTACCTTAAAAATTCCACAGAAGTGACCGTACGTCTGTATATTTAAAAAAATGATATAAATTTTTCATTCTTCTCGTAATCCTTAATTGGTTTTGCCGGGTTATATTGACTCGAAGGTTTTACTTCAATAATTTTGGTAATAGAATGATGTGGTTTTCAGTTGTTTCTCTCTCTAGTCTCTTATTTTTGTCCTTTGTCTTTTAATACAAAATTCCTGTAATTGGTTCAATGTTTCAAGTTCATGATGTTTCTATGCATAAAACAGTGGCTATTTTAATGAGAAATATATTAAGCTAATATGAGGAAGTTCATTAATTTAAATAAATAAAGGATTTGCAAAAGTATCATGAAAATGTTTTGTTAATTGCATTTTATACATCTAGGGTCATAATAACCCGTCGAGACCATTTGTGTAAGTTTTTGAGTGCGGCCATATAAAGGGTTAACTCCTCGAAGCAGTCATTTTTCGCTACTTGGTTTATTTGTTCGTTTTTATGCACCAACTTTAATTTGATTTAAATAAATTAATGAACGCGCATAGTTCTCGGGCAAAAGGAGAGCACCAATGAAGTGTAAAAGGGACACATTTATCCTCATTTATCAAGAGAAGTTTAATTTCAACATGCTCGTCATAAAGAATAGGAAATATGTGTACGATACACACGATGTACACCTTGTCAGAGAAGATACAATAACAGTAAAATTAAATTGTGTAAACCAGTGACATTCAATTGGCCCTTTAAAATTTCTATGGTTTTCATACTTACATTCTTAACAAAACAGCCACAAGAAAAACAGAGTAGAGCTAATTTAATTGCTTGAAGATTTTAAATGCATATTAGTTATTATTATCGTAATAATGATTAAAGATTAATCACAAATATTGAAGATGGATATCGTGGAAAGCATTTTCTGTTAATGTGCGTACATTCTTGGCGAAATAGCAAGAAATAGTAAAAGAAATAAGTAAAGTAAGCATTTAATTTTACAAGATTTTAAATGCACATTAATAAATAGAATATAAAAATAGGTTTATATTTTAGCAACCAGTTGTATACATCAACATACAATGTTTGCAAGCCTTTAAATTAAGGCTTGTTATGCATTCACTCAGTTTCTCTCAGATTACATGCATTTACACAAAGAATTCCACTAAACACAATTCCACAATTCCACTAAAACACGAGGTAACGTTAGATAAGTCGGGATATTTTACCGTAAAGTTAGATTGTTCGGTCTGCTTGCGCACACACTTATGTATTTATGAATTAATACTCTTGCGCGTGTACATATATTTAGAAACAAGACAGAGAAGTGCATGCATGCACCGAGCGTGCAGCGCAGTGTGAAATGCGAGCTGCTCTGAAATACGTATTTTGCGAAAGATATTTCGTCATTAACATTTTTTCCCTTTTATGGAGAGAACGTGTGAGAGACGCAAATTTATTTTACAAAAGGATTCTCCCCTTTGTCGGTGCATCAAATGTAGGTCGCTCTCTCTGTTTAACTTAAAGGGAAGCCAATTCTCAACGTCTTTTCGCGGATTTACACTTTCGTAAACGCGTCAGAGTTTGGCGGAATGGAATGCGTCACTTTGTCATTTGGCCGCATCAGTCGAATTGCATTCAGCTCGATTTAGAACATTCTTACTGTCTCCTAATGCTTTCGGGAAACGGTAAAGAAATGAGATGCGGAAGACTGGCGTAACCTACCTTTAATATAAATTCGCTAATTAGCAACATATGTTACTATCAAAGGATTCGGTTTAATTTTCGGTGCTCAGATAAGTTTTCCGACGCGATTCTCGTTGGTGTGAATTTCGTTTGATCCTGTAATGCGCTCATCTAATAGTGAGTTTAGAGTCGTTCTACGCTCGACTTTAACTGTTTTTCTAACTCTGGGTATTAATTTTAAATAATGAACTAGTTTATGACTGAGTGAAATTACTTCGTGCGGTTGAAGTTGTATTTTTTTTGTTTGTTTGTACAATAAATGATTGTGACACTCGGGTCAAAAAATAATTTAATAAATTTAATATACATCCTGCATTGTTTTTGAGTTAAGGGTTAGAAGAAGGTATTTTAGTAAGTGATCCACATTTCAGAGTTTTATAACTAGAGAAACCTTTCTAAAAAAGCTTACGAATAGTCATAAATAAAATATATATTATGATTATCTAAAATTACCTGTCACAAATCTATCATAATCAAAATTAAACGTAATTGTATTATAGACATCAATTCAATGAAAATGTTTATAAAAATTCTGAACTTTATCATCGTTAGAAAAGATCGCCAATATCGTAGTAGCAAACTTCACACATTTAAATGTAAATTTTATTTCTTGAAAAAATAATACCACACACACTTTGTTTAATAATTTTGAAACTTCATAATTCGATTTGTTTGCATGAATCTATAATTTAGTTCCATAAATTTTTCAACTCATGAAATAAATCGTATTTCTCCTTCTGGACACATTATTTTAGCTCATGGTAATCTTTTCATGATGCATTTTCAATATTCATTTACGCTCATAGTGCTTCTCAGCAGAAGATCTATTTAAAAATAGTGCAGTGTTTTTGGGGGAGCATGCTTGCATATTTCATTCCATATCATTAGGAGAAATAGTCGCCCCTGAGGGCAGTGCTACTTACGTCCTCCGCCTTGCCTTTCCTTCCTCCGCCTCCTCCGCCCCCACCGCCCCCAGAGCTCATGGAATTCATGGCGCCGCCTCTTTAGATCCTAAGGCACCCCTGCGAATAGTAAGGAAGCGTAAATTATGAGACAATAACTTATTTAATCGGGATATTAGGTTAGGGTAAAACGCATTTGTCCCATCTGTTTGCTTTAACTCGTTTATCGCATTAGTAATGAGAACGTGCGACCGTTTCTCTATTTAATTCAAACTTTCTCCTTGTTTTTATGTACATAGATCAAGCTGTGTACGTTATTTTGTAAATAATCGAGTCCAAATAAATTATTTTGAAGCCAATTTTCTCCTTTTTTATGTACGCAATTAGTATTTGAGGTTTTTGCTAATGTTTACTCTAATGCTTTATTTTCTGTCTTATTTTAATTGTTCATTTTATTTCGATTATGTTCATTTTGGACTGTAAATTTGACGTTACCTCTGTTAAAATTTTAACACCTATATAAATAGTGTCTTTATGATTTGTCTCATTATTTTGGTCATTATTCTCTCATTTTTTTATGCCTTTTATTTAGTTTCAATAATAATATTATCAATATAATATTTAATATATAATATTATGAATTTAAATAACCCCTGGTTATTTAAATTCAGTTTCAGTTTCTTATATACAGTTTATGTTTTCTGTATTTACCGTTTTTATCTTTAGGCTATATGATAGCATCACCCCATTTTTCCCTTTCTTTCTTCATTTTTAATTTTAGTTTCTATTATCAGTAGATTTTTCATTCCCTCCTTCTTGTGGGTGTTTTGATGCAGGGTTTTAGTTTTTCCAAAGAAATTATTTAAGATTTTTTGCATATCCAAAAACTATTCTGTTTTTTAGGCTTCTCTTTCCTATCTGCAAAGCCACTTAATTATATCAAAAGAAAAACATGCAAAAAAAGTTCTAAAAAAGCCTTCCATTCCCTGAGAATAAAAAGGAAAAAATCGCCCTTTTTTAATTTAATTTACAGTATATCCTTCTAATCTTTGGCTTTTCTTTTTTGTCAATCTTTTTACGACGTAGAATATGATTGGCGTAGCAAATTATATATTCTCCATAACATGAGAGTTTTCGTATTTTGAATGAGTCGAATTACTTGAGTTCTATTTTTTAATCTTATTTCTTAGTTATAATAATTTTTAGTATCATATTTGATAAATACAGTAGAAAGGTGTAGATGATTTTCTCTGGCGAGATACAGAAAGATATATAAAGTAATACTAATTCTTTTTCCTTTATCTTTTTAGGTAAGCGCTTCATTGTTCATCTCCAGAATGTATCCACTGCAAAGGTAAATTTGTTATTTGATTCACGTAATTCTCTCATTTTAATAGACTCACTGACGTTAAACGGGGTGGGAGTGCAAAATACTTTACATTTCATGAACGAGTGAATCTCATTTCACTAAAGGAAACACGAAGTATTTTTGAAAGTATTTGATATGAGAATTTGAGGCATCGTCGAAAATCGTAGTCATTTGAAGCCTGATCGACGAAAGTGAATTTCACATTTGGAAAATTGGTTTCAGATAATGAATGCTAATGATAGGGAGAGATCTAACCGTATTATGCTAAGGCATTGCTACATAACCAGTAGCCGCGGTACATTGAATTGCCGTGAGAAGGCTCTTGGGGCTGCTCGATGGTTTGCTTGCCTCAGTCACCACGTAGAACAGTTCTACGAAGTTGTCGAAGTGAAAAGTTATTTCTGTAACATGCTATATCTGCACAACACCTTAAAGTGAGGATGAACACTTTAGGTGGTGATTTTGACGAAAGCACTTCTGATTTATTCGTCGTGACTTTGTTTTATCGGTAAAATAGCACATTATAAGTAAGGCAGAATCAAGGGCGGTTCTAAATAGAAACTTGTGAATGTCAAGGGGAGATAGACTTATGATGATTAACTTAGAATCTCATCTCGTATTAATTTGTAAAAATCCCAATTTTTCGTGACAAATGTAATAGACTTACAATGATCGTGAAAAAATTCACTTTCTAATCATAATTAAAGGTCTTAGCAAATCTTAGTGCTAAAAATTCATTAAGAATTCAAATTCAATGATGAATGCCTTCAAGATGAATTATTGCCAACTTTATTTCTCGGCTGTAGTAGATTTATAATGATCGCGGAAAAACTTGACATTCTAACTATAATTCAAGCTCCCAGAGAATTGCTAGTACTACAAATTCAATAAGAATTCAATGATGAATGTCATCAAAATGAATTATCTTTTTCTACGCAAAAGCTATAACAGCTCGCGACGTTCACCCGTAAGTAATACACGGGGCAATAAAATTTACGTGGTCTCTTCATGACGTTGGACGGAGTACAGGATATAAACTGGGGTTCCTATGCTGTCATCGTCGGCGGTATAAGTTCAGTTTAAGAGGCAGAAGATCGCATCATAGTAACCAAAATTCAAATATGGTTACTCCCGCTCTCGCGAATGGTAAAGTGGTCATTGCAGGCGTCCGCATGTTCTTTTGTTTACGACTCTCTCTCTCGGCTTATGAGTTCGGAGTTTCTAGTGTTCCCATATCGATTACACGGCATTTACTGCGACCACTTCGGTTGTAATGTGCGAGTTTTCTGTGCTTACTTAAGAAAAGAAACCGTATTACACCGTATTTCGCACCGCAGAATTCCAAAATGTGGACAATTGTATAAAATATATCGTATTTATAATCGTATAATATAAATATGTATTATAATATATATAATATAGTACAAATATATATAAAATATATCGATTATTTGAATTATATATTTTATAAAATTATATCGTCGGCCACTAAAAAAGTAGCCGAATTCTTTTAAAGAGATAAAAATTAATATTTTTTGAAACTTACAAAATTTTCCACTGCAGAAAGGAATATTGGGAACAATCGCAACCAATTCAACGTGATGAATCGATAAAAATGTCTTTATTTCTGGCGAAATTGAGCCTGTAAAGCATATACTTCCACTTAACTTATCGTCAGCGTAAAATAGGTCTATTTAAAAAATATAACGGTGAAAGATAATTTTAATCAATAGAAACTAATAAAAATTTTACTGTGAATTTAATAAACCTTGGTGAAGTTAGGAAAAAGTGTCCGCATCACGAAAACACCCACGAATAATTGAAAAAATCCTGCACAAATGTATTGAGAGTAATAGCTAAAAGATAGCTTAATCATGAACAAGAAATAAAAACGAATAAAATACACTCAAATGATACACACAATGAAAACTAACCAATTAAGCGCATAAAATTAGATCGAATTTTAATTTAAATATATAATCGTTTTCTATGAGATTTCATGTAAATGCTGAGAATAAATACAACAACAGTATAAAACATGTGTGATATAAGAATAGTCGGTAAGGACTGTTTTCATAGTCATTAAGATTCACTGAAAATTCAGAATAAAAAATGTAAAAACTACCCAAAAGTTTCCGATGATTTAAACTAACCTTTGTCGTATTCTTTCAGTTGCATTCACGCTAAATTTACAGTTGCTAGCGTGATTATTTTCAAGGAGATGATTTAATTCATACTTGCATTTCTGTTAATAAAAAATCACTTTTGAGAAAATACGATTTCTTTGGTTCCTCTCTCCATAATAGATTCTAATCAAATAAAAGTCAAGAAAATCATCCTTTTGCTTCTCCAGGATCCAGTCGGACGGAAAAGGCAAAGTTAGTTTCGCAAAATAATAACGCGTAATCATTTATTATATTCCATAGAAATTATGAACGAAATAATTAATCGTTTCGTCATTTATAAGAATGCGAAAGAAAAATTAAGAGGGGAAACTAAGGTTGAGTCATAAGAAATTAGTGATCAAATTAGAAATAATCTTTTTAGTAACAGCTATTCCTTTTTTATTTGTGAATATCTTCATTATTTCCATCAAAGATTGTGAAAGATTATTTAATTTGATAGACTTTACTACTTTCATCTTCGCATATTTTCCTAACTTTTTGTATTTTGGTCGTTTTCTTAGTCCTTAATGGTCGCAAAAAAGGAACCAAGCGAAGATGTATCTTTCTCTTCTAAATAAAATCGCATTTTCTCCAACTTTCGCTTACTTGACTTCTCTATTCTGCCTTTTCACTTCTTCATCATTATATGTTTATTCGTTTTCCTTATTCTTTTCCTCCATCACTTCTCATTCTTTCCATCCGGAAACCGAGACCTTTTTCAGTCAATTTCCCAGCTTTCCTTCAATCATATTTTTTATCACTCTCACTTTCTTTTCCTCTTCGATATATCCCTATTATTATCCTTTTCTCTCCAATTCTGTCTCAATTCTCTTTTCCATTAGCCATCCATCCGCTCCATTCCATGAAACTATTCCTATCAACCATTTCGTATACTTCTGTACTTCATCCAACGTCATAAGGAGATTATTGTATTTCAGTTTTACATACTGAAACTTTATTATTGGTAGTATTGATATATTTAGTTTTATAACTATTATACTCCATACTACATGGCCTGAAAATTCCCGAGCCTAACAAATAAAAAATCAATTTTTTACCTGAAAACCTTTTTTATTCTTCAGTATAATCTCCATCTAGAGCTATGCACTTATTCCACCGGTCCTGGAGCATTTCGATGCCTTTTGAAAAAAAAATGATTTCTCAAGTCCTCCAAAATAGGCCTCTGTTTCGGACATGACTTCTTCATTTGACGTGAATTTCTTCCCCTGAAGAAATCTCTTCATGTTTGGGAATAGATAGTAGTCGCTGGGTGCCAGATCTGGTGAATACGGGGGATGTGAAACCAATTCGTACCGCAGTTCACTCAATTTGACCGTCGCTTTCATTGACAAATGACATTAGTATATACTTTTTTCTCGTAAGCTTAAAATTCAAAGTCCGCGATCGATTTTACATTGCGCTAGTACCACACCTCGAGTATGCATGCAGTGTATGGGACACTTTTTGTTGCATTCGCGAGTTAGAAAAGGTACACAAAGTCAATATGTTATTTAAAAAATTGTCGAGCCTTTCTTAGATGGTTCAGGAGGGAGGTGATTTTTAGATGAAAGAAGGTTCGATCAAAGACTTAATTTACTGAATAAATTAATAGAGAGTAATTTCGTAGAAGATGCAGCCGACAAAATGCGTCCTCCATTTTAGATAGGCCGCTATATTATACTGTGAGGAAGATCAGAGAAATATATGCTAGTACCAGTCGATTCAAAAATTCATTTTCTTCCTGGAAGGATACGTGAAAGTAATCGATTGGGAAAGTAGAGTGATGCATCCCATGCCACACGACGGAAGGCTTCTTGCGGGGTACATATGTGGATGTAGAATTCGATGAAAATAAACGTCTTATATAAACTATCAGCAATTAACCGCGAATGGAAGGCATATACGAGAGTGGTCTGAAAAGTTTCCGACCCCAGATGTTTCAGAAATCTTCAGAAAATTTTCAGAAATTTTCAGAAAACATGTCGAGAAATGGCGAAATGTCGGAAACCTTTCAGACCACCCATGTATAAAAGTAAAAACATTCATTCAATTTCTTGGAAACAAGGGCTAAGAACTGATAGAAGCTCCCTAAAGAGTACTGTATCCGGTTTCAGTGAGCGTGTAAGGGCTCCTTGTAAACAGAATCATTCTCGGTGTATGTAAACGAGTTCGACGGGAGTGAGGCTAATTTATTTCTTTTTAAATTGGAAATGCCCCAGTGCTAGTAAAGGGCAGTGAAGGAGCCAAAGTCTTTATTGCCCATTCTCTGTATCCATATATGTATGTATATGAGCATTTCAGCAGATATAGTTGCGTGTGGGGGCGCATTATCGCCCAAGGAATGGAATAATCGGCCGCTGTTGCTCTGGAAAATGTCCAAATTACAAACATTTTGACTTGTGAAAGCGGACGAAATTTGGCTAAAGGAATAATGCGCAATCTGAATATGCTTTGGCTGAATTTTGAGAATCACTAAGTAGATGCGGGGATCTCGTTGTCTCCTCAATATTTATTCACAAGTGTTTTTTATTTTCGCATAACTCGACATTGGATCGACACTCCTCCCATGAGCTTGAACTGAAAGTCCACACAACTCTACTTAATTATTAATTCACTAGTGAATGCTCTGTAAAAATGACAGATCTAGATTTACATAAAAAATGAACAACTATTATTGATTACATCTGATCCTTCCGTCAATAAAAAAGCTCTCCGGTAATAGTGCGGTTTTATATATTATTCATGAACGATGATTCGTATTGGTTCCTTCTGAAGTTTCCAACAAATATTATATCCCCTGTATGACTGACATATATCCTCCATGCAAAAGTTCGATGCGGATAGTATTTCTTTATTCAGTCGCAGAAACAATATCGCAATTGTTACGTTACGACAGAAAATTTTTCCATGTATTTGAGAATGAGAGGATAGAATTTCGATTTTCAAGTTTCATTAATCCTTTCCTTATCATGAAGGGTCGGTCTTTCCATGCATTTCATATGAGCCTATATTTCCCATACATTAGTATGAAAGTAGAGTTCAACAATCGCCTTATTAGTCAAGGTGATGGGATGTTTATACTTGCAAAAGTATACATTTTTTCGTACTATTCGTTCAAATTCTTGCCAATTCGAATTGACAAAGAAATATAAGGACAAAAATTGAAGTCTTTATACAATATCCTTTCTTGGTACTATTTGATAAGACCGTTATTAATGATTTAAATATTCAAAAAAAAAGAAAGTCTGAAATCGATCAAAACGAACTTAACGCGCATTTCTGAAGAGGGTATTTCTATTCGTGTAGAGTATAACCAAGGATACTTTTGGTATAACAATATCTATATGTGTGGTTGTTAACATTTCAACCAGTATATCGTATACATATACCAAAACACATATCAACGTGAGCAGCGCGTTCGATGAAAGGCTATGATAGAGTCCTTTGGATGGAATTCGCTGAAGGGCAGAAGACTTGATTACGGACGAAACTTGTTAGAAAAATTTAGCAGTACGGATCTCGTCGACGAGATATTCGATTTCGTTACTCTAATTAACAACGTTCGCGAGCTCTCAGAGATAACGAAAAAAATGTTACTACGAAATAAGCGCGAACACAGAGAGCTACTTCTGGTCTTTTTTTCCATGGAGCATTTGAGAACATAGTAGCAGATACAGCAGGGATAGGGATATCGGAGTGTTTGCACCCTCTGCCACACATCTTTGTTGCCTTGTCGAGTCTGTATGTGAATTTGTATGTATGATTTTCAGTGGGGGAAATGATATTGATCCAGAATCGTGAAAAATGTTGGAAATTGATAAATGTTTCGAAGAGGAAAATGAAAGTAAATAAAATTGTAACATTGCTCACGTCAATAATGGCTTAAAAATAATAATAATAATAAATTTTATTATCTTCTGGGCCTTTTAAAGTCCCGTGAGAGCAGGAACAAAATACAAAACAAAACAATGTCTGCACATACATAAGTTAAAACTGCTCATAATATATAAAAGTATGCAAAAGTACAATTTACAATTAGTTCGAAGAAACCAGAAGATAATTAAATAATTTTTGTTTGAAAGATGACAACGAAGTAGAGTTTTTAATTTGATCTGGTAGTGAGTTTCAAAAATTAGAGGCAACAATTTGAAAAGATCTCAGATAAACATTGGTGCGAGGGATTGGAAATATGAGGTGGTTAGGGCCTTATCGATTAGTTTTGGAAGAGACAGAATGTTTAAAAGTAAAAAGGTCGTAAATATACTGAGGTTGACATTGGTGAAATACGGAAAAATGATGAAATTAATATGACGAAATGGAATGAGGGTAGGCTTCAAACAGCGTAATTTTTTTTACAAAAAATAGCATCCTTTATGAAGTTACAGTTGCATGTAAAAACGGCTCATAAAAGATAAAAATAACCCGCATATACCCGGATCAACTACGTAGCCTAAGCTGCTGTTATTTGTTTACAACCTTTTGAAATAACCCACAATAAAAGTCGACGCAGTAGTTTTAGACGTTCAGAAAGCACATGACGATTCCCACAAATTGAAAGTTGCGGAAGTCGATGGAGAAATGGACGAATGACTTCCAGCAGGGAAGAGCAGGTTGCATGGGATGGCATTTGCTGACCTCGGGCGCCCCGCAGGGTAGCTTATCATTGTTGCTATTCATAGTACATACATACACGTTAAGGGTCGCACCAATAACATTGACGATGGAGCTAGGGTTTTTGCTCACGGAAATAGAAATCGGGGCGTATAGACGAACAAGTTGCCATGTGCGAAAATTTCGCAGACGGTCACTGTTACCCTATTTTCCCACCCAAATACATTAAAAAAATGCTACAATCACTAAAAACGGATGCACAAACACTGAAACATACCTAAAAACACAAATTTGATTTCTGTGTCAGTGTCAGTTGCGATATACCTCGTTTTTATTGAAAGATATTGATATTTACACATCTGAAACTCTATGGGTAAATTCAAATTTTAATTGGTTTTTTGACTAAATGGTGCAATCTTCATTTGTTGGTCTATTTTTGGTAGGAGGGAAAACCTTCTGTTTAAAATGTTGCGTCATTAATATGTTTTGATGGATTGTGAAGGGAGATAAGCGCTGGTCACCGAAAACAGATGTTTAGAAATAATATAAGAATATTTCCCAAGAATTCAGATAGAAGATTGAATCCATATTTTGTTATTTTAACCAAGTATAATTCGTAGTTAGAGCAAAATATAGAATGATATTTAATGACCTAATTTTTCCAAATAAAAATACTGGAATTTAATATTCGTAGTGTCTTAGAGTGGGTAGATTAATTACTGGTAACTCGGTGGAATATATCGAAGTCGCGAATTATTTCAAACCAGGGACATCCGCGGATCCAAATGGGGGCGTGTCCCTTGGTGTTGTTGACTTTATTATACTATCAATTTGCCAATCATCCGAAAAAGATCTTGAATTAAAATCATACGGAACATTTTCCGTATACATTTCTATATATCCACCATGTTTATCACGACTAAATAGCTTTAAAAAAATGGAGATGAATTCATAATTCATGAAACAAAATTATCCCCTCCGTTTCTAGCTTTCCAGACCTGCCCCTGCATGGAAACTATCCTTATCAGTAACTTTAGTGGACGGACGAATTAGTAACTCGACTCTGTCAAGGTTACAGTCGGTTGGAGAGGTGAAGATGTCGCTGAAATATGTTACTTCGCTTTGGACACTAATCGAGCGAAGGTGAAGCTGGAGGAATGTTCTTGTTCTGGGCAGGGTGTCACGAAGCCGCCCTTTCCATTTAGATACTCGTAAAATTGTTTAAAGGTCTTTATTAAGACGAGATTGAGACTAGAAAGTATCTTCTTCCATCTAACCTCTTGTCAATTATTGATAAAAACATAAGTAATGTAGGTGTAAATAGAAATGAAGTGGAAAACCTTTAGAAGGAATGAGTGTAAAATAACCTAAGTTGTTATCTTAGAAAAAAAGATCCACCGCAGAGAAACACCTACAAAGAAGGGGGTGTGAAAAACCTGCGCAAACCTACTGATAGTAAAAGCTAAAAGATGTAAAGGAAAGCTGTGTCTCACGATGATAATGAAAAAAGCAAATAATATGGCATAAGTTAGATGCTTAAAAATACTACTACAAATTAGCAAGATTTTATCATTTGCTCCAGTAGTTACTTAAAGAAGTTTCAGAAGCGTCATAGAGGAAAATTACATTCATCTAATGACCACTATTTTCAAACTTGCCTGTTTTTTAGAGAGAATATTTTTGGTATTCATTAGAGCTCATTTAATAAGTTACATTTGTTAAGATAACGTCATAATTATTGCTCAATTATTTTTATCTTTTACCGTGTTATATTGGGCGGTCACATACAGAAGAAAAATTAGCAAGATGTAATCATTTGACGCATTAGCTACTTAAAGGAGTTCCAGAAGAGTTATTGTGGAAAATTATAGTCTCATTTAGGCAAGAAATACTTCAGTAAGTGACCTTAGTAAAGCATCTTTTGTGGAAGTGAGTCGCAGTTATTTCTCCTCATTACCATTAAAGAAATACTCGGACCGTCCACTTCTAGGATTAATGTTTTAGCGGATTATAGCCGACGGTAACAGAATAGAGAAACAGATGCGGATGCACCACATTCCCTAGATCTAGGTGGCTTGCATAGAATAAAACTCGGCTCAAACGCTTTACATAGTACCTAGTGAAAACTGCGCTACATCAAGGGTATTACAAATATACATTTCTTTTGTATTAGAACACATAAGGGAAGTTTTTTGGCTTTTTAATTTACAGATAAGTGCTTTATACCTTAAAAACGATAAGTAATATCCTTAAATTTACTTTATTTGAGACAGCTGTAGGTGTATAGAGATACCACAAACTATTTTATGCAATGCCTTCTCGTTATACCTTTTAAGAATAGTCTGTTTTTCGGAAAGAGAATTCTTTTGCTAATTAATTTAGGTAATTTTTCACTCTACAACAAATCAATTTTAATCAGATAAACAATTAGAGAAGAATAATGAAATTAATTTCAGGTCTAACGACTGTGTCAGAACATTGGCTACGACGAGTTGCAGCTCACCTGGGGATTGGAAAAATCCGCCTTATAGGCGGCAAGTGGAGCATCTCAAGCGGTATATTTACTATGCATTTTATGTGAAAGGGATCAGAAGGAATCCGCGTGTTTAGCGGGAGAGCATATTAAACGGATTTAATTAATAATATTATTAATTTTATTAATGTGTAGTTATCATTTAAATATCCAAGGCACATAAAACTCGATCTTCAAAAATTTTCCCGATACGCTTTCACGATTAAGTTCTCTCTCATCATATGTTGAACATTTATGATGCTCTTTGTTATTTTAAAGTGCCATTGTCAAATTGATGGAATGATTACTCAAAAAGATAGTTAACAGCAAAAAATATCGACTGAGGATGACTGAGACATTTAATCTATTTGAAACTCAGGCTGTTTTTTATGAGAGTCTTGGCTTATTATCTGGAAGTGAACCGATTCGTTTCGGCCCTCTTTGTAATTTCAACGCAAATATGAATATTATAAAAGATTTTTGATTTCAAATCAAATATTGAATATTTCTTATATCCATTTGTGAAAACAATAATAATAAATTTTATTACGGTTGTATGCCCTCTTAAGTTTCGTAAGAATTGTTATAAAAGTAGAATCAAAAGAAGGATGCAAATGCTTATAATTTTGCATAGCATTACTTTAAATAAGGAAAAGACTGTAGAATCAAGTAGAAATAATATGAAGAATCAATAAAGTAATGCGAGTATATATTAAAAATATAAAATATTATAAGTCGTAGAGCATAATTTAAAATTATTTACCCAAAAACATAATATTTGCACGCTGCTACATAAAATTACAAAGAATTAATTGAATTAAAAGAAATAAAACGTTTACATCATCGCATTATATAATAAATTTTTACCTGTAGATAATACAAAGAAATAAATTTGACCCCCATAATTTATGAATGGTACACATGTTTGAATGAAGTTCAAATTACACGTGCGTTATTAAGTAAGACTTGACGTCAGCAATTGTTAAATTGAAATGTTTTAATATGTCTCTGAGCATTTTTAAAATCCCACACGTTTAACCCGTTTCTATTCTTTCATCCATGAGTCATGCAGATATGCTTCCCTCGAAATATAAAAGTCCTTGAATCAGAAGTGCTGAAGATTCATTTTTCAATTAATTCTATCACCGTCCGACGTTTCTAATTTTAAAACCGTCATCACAAAAATCCACAAGTAATGTTCAGCGACGATCAAAATCCCTTATGGTGCGATTTAACTCCATTTTCATATAAATGCGACTTTTAAAAAACTCCCTCCTCCGTGAACATATAGTATATGTGCGCATTTTCATAAAGGCGCTTAAACGGATCGTCATTGCCACAATATTTTAGTTAATGCACTCGGCTGCTTTCAAGTCGACCGAGAAAAAGCGTCCTTCTCGCGAGATGGCACACTTTTACGGCGTGATTAATCCGCATTGAGAATTCGCGTGCCAAATCTCGTTCTCTCCTTGATGACATATTATCACGCATTAAGGCCGCGAGAACAGACGGTCTGCGCATTTCAGCCCACACAAGGCAACTCGTGCATTACTGCATTCCCTTATTTACATTCTCTTAAATCATTTCTTCGGATGGAATTCACAAAGAGATTCAAACGATTCTTCGGTTTTAAGGGTTTTGAAGAGGTAATTAAAGCATAATAAAACTTAATTATCATCGTACAAAGTCAATACTCGGTCAGTAGTTGATAAGACGGTAGCTCTCTGTGGACGAGTGATAGGACGGAGATAAGAATTTGTTGCCGATTTAATAATTTACATTTAATTATTTAAATCGAATTAATATAATAATAATGATAAGAATAAGAATAATGATAAGAATAATAATAATGATAAGAATAAGAATAATGATAATAATAATAATAACGATAATAATAATAATAATAATGATAATAATATTTTGGTATTAATAATAACTTATAATAATAATAATAACAACAACAACAATTTTAAAAACAGTGGTTAGCATGCTGACATGATAGTACTCAACTACCAAGGCCGCGGGTTCGAATCCCTGCTAACCGGATTTTGCCGGTTAGGAAATGGTCGTATGTGTTTGTCTACAATTGTTATTGTTGTTATATTGCTATTGTTGTTATATCTTCACTATAAAATGGCGTGTCGCTGTATGTGAAGAATTAATAAAATAAAATCGTATAGTACAAGGTCATTTGGTCAGGGTCTCCTCCTGCTGCAAGGGTCGCTATTAAAGTCCAATGCTGAGACAGGGTTAGGATTAAGACGGTCGCGACCGATCCTCTTACTAACTACCCGAAAATGCCCCAGAACACTTCCATTAACCGCAATTCCTTTCCCAATCGAAGTAATTGGGCTCAGAAAGAAAATAAAACAACTCTAGTTGCCCCGTGCGGAAATTTCGCCCAACTTAATTGAAAGTAATTGATTACGCAAAGGTGTGTTTTTAAGTATCTTTTAGTGTTTGTTAGGATGTATATGGGTGGGAAAGTAGAGTATCGGGGTATATCTAGTTTGTATCAAAATATATTAGTATCAACACATTCAGTAAAGAAACTCAATGGGCAAATTGAAATTTTAACTCGATTTTTTGACCGAATGGTGCATTTTTCATTTGTTGGTCTATCTTTAACAAGAAGCGGAAACCTTTTCTTTAAAATGGTGTCATTAGTTTGTCTTGATGGAGAATGAATGAATAAAAGAACTGGTCACCGAAAATGAATGTTTGTAATAATATACAAAGAATGTCTTTTTATCGGAGTGAAATTTTAAAGAAAACAGAGGGCAATATGATTGGGACTGGAACGGAGGTCTCCCACTTCCCGGGCAGTTCTTCCAACCATTAAATCATATTAATTTCACCTTTGTTAAAGAGTTACTTTCTGAAAGTAGGCTTCACATATCAATCACCGCTGGTAATTTAGAAGTCAGTGTATCTGCCCGGAAAGTGAGAGACCTGGGCTCGACTCACAGTGATGTCACCATTTCTTACTTCTGTTTATCTTCGGGTTTTAAGGTGCACGCTTCCTTGAGCAAAATTAACACCTTCCGGAAACTTGCTTCCTTCCTATTATCCAGAAATTTGGTTTCTAACAAAACTGGAATCCTTAACCATTTTGATCCGTTTTTTGACCCGCATTTTAGTAAACTTGCTGAAAACTACTTAATTTCAAAGTAAAAAATTACCTAAATCAAGTAACTAAGACAATAACTTGGTCCAAAAAGTAGAATATTCTTCAAAAATGTGATGTAAGGCAACAGCTTCCTTCCTATTATCCAGAAATTTGGTTTCTAACAAAACTGGAATCCTTAACCTTTATGATCCGTTTTTCGACCCGCATTTAAATAAACCTACATATGTGTAACTTTGACTTGTAACTGAGAAATTAACGTTGAATTTTGAATTACTATCTCCACGCTTCGATCAGAGTTTATTTTTCACTAGTTTGATTCCAAAATTTAAATAAATACAGAAAAACCCGTTTAAGATGCTCTCGCTTAAGAAGTTATCCAAATGAATACGCGATTTTCTTCCGGTCCTTTTCACACAAAACACATTGAAAAATACCGCTTAAGAGGCCCTGTTCGCTTAAAATGCGGACTTTCCTAGTCCCTACATGTACTGCAACCCACTTTAGCTAATCATTCGCCTAATTTAATAGAAGAAATTTTTTACGTCAATTGAGTCGTCCTCTCATTCTTCAGCTTATCTCAGACATGGTCCTTTGTGTCTTCTTTGGAATGACTAATTTTGCGAAAACGCAATAAAAGATAACCCGAAGCATAAAATTCTCCATCCAACTGTCGGAGGTGATAAAAACTGTGAGGTGTGTGATATTCCTTATCACTTTTGTCTTATTAAAGCAGAACGCTAGATTAAAAATTCGCTAGGCGGTGTTTCCATTCGTAATGCTAATGAAAAACATACCGAATAAACTAGAAAATAAGTGCTGTCTTTTGTGGGCTGTTATACATAGCTTAGGGGAGATCGTGCTGTGTGATGCCTAATCATCACTGCTGTGAAAAAATTCGTCATTCTTCCCGAAATTAGTATCTGCTGAAAACTACTTAAATTCAAAGTAAAAAATCACCTAAATCAAGTAACTAAGACACTATCTTAGTGCAAAAAGTAGACTATTTTTCAAAAATGTGATGTAAGGCAACAGAATTACACAACCCAGTTATAACACCATCACGCTCAAGGCGCGGTCTTCGCTTGGTCTACTGATATACTTCTCAACCGGGATTTGCCGTATACATCATTGAGTAATGGCGCATAATAATTTCGAGATGGCAATCATATCCGCTCTTTTTGGAGCCGCTTCGACGGATCGCAACCGAGATTTGGCGTTTTCATTGAGCGGAAAACAGAAAAAAATAACATTTAACCGCATTCCACTTTCGTGCGAAATGGATTAGTTTTGATCTCTGGCAATGCCTCAGAGGATGACCGAGGTCATAAATTTGGATAATTATCGGTCACACAATGTGCCAGAAGCTGGAAACTTTTGAAATTAGCTCGGAGAACGAGGAGTTGAAAGTGTCGTTTCTTGATGCTGCACCATTAATCGCTATGGTTATTAAAGATCATTGGCAAAATCAACCGATTCCGATGACCCGCTTATTAATTATCCATTCTCAAATGTCGATTGCTCGTTAGTAAATGAATCAGTTTGAGTAATATGTTAAGTCCTATTGAATTGCTATCTGTAGAACAGCTATTAGTGTTTCGTCAAATGGGGCCCCACCGGGAATCGAACCCGGACCTAATTCACCAAACTTGAACGCGCTACCCACTTGGCTATGCGGGAACCCCGCTGAAATCATACACATTTCGATAAAAAATTTTGAAGTTGTAATTATGAATGTCTATGAGGTTATTGTTTAGAGGATATGCTTGTCAGATTAAACATTTCAAATATTATGCTGAATCTGCTCCGGACTATTGTTCGTTAATATTCTGTTTATCAATACATTTTACCTAGACACGGGCGGACAGGGCAGGGCGCAAAGCGTTCGATGATAATTGATGGTTTTGCGAGGCTTAAAGAGTTTGAATTGAGGCGTATTGTAGACAATTTTTAGTACACATCAATTTGGTACCACCTTTATTTATTTATTTATCCTTCTGTTCTACCCAATATGTATCCACGGATGAACCAGATTCCACGACTGTGTGAGGAATGTTCGCTTTGTAATTTAATCTTTAGTTGAGCGTTTTCTTGAGAATTTATAATTAACATTTATAGGTATAATAATATATATAATATATATAGTAATCCTACATAAGAATCGTATTGCATCTGTAAGTCTCTGAATACATTTTTTAAATCAATCTCGATTGCGATTTTTAATTTCTGTCGCATATAGGCTTTTTCAGGGGTTTTGTATGTAGGCAAACCAGTGAAAAGAGAAATTAAGAACAGTAAAAATGAAATTTCTTAGAAATATTATGAGATTTGAAAGAGAAGAAAGGAAGCCATATAAAATAAACCAAATTTGAAGCAATTGGAAATAAAATTGCAAGAGTACAAGGAGATGTGGCAGGAAATATGAATAGGATGAAAATAGAAGAATGCCTCAAATACTCTTATGAAGCAAAGGGGTGTAGAGTTGTAAATATGAAGCGTTGATGAATATAAACAGACGGAGGACTTTCCTCAGAAGTAAGCCAATTTCGCATTTTATCTAACCTCAATTGATTTAACTGTCGAGATAACACATCCACCACTTTGACCTTTCTGCTGCTTGACTGATGTTGCTTTGCTGTGATTTTTCTTTTCTTTTTGTTTCATTTACATTCGGCGCAGTTAATCTTTAAGTGAACTAAAAGAATTTTCTTTCTATTTTTGCCTTCGGTAGAATTTTCCTGTCACTTCCTATTCCTTCCTCTATTTCTGTATCGTTTTAATTCATTGATTAGGATAAGTGATATAAACTTGAGTGAATATTTTTATTTAGGTCATGGGTTATTGTTTTCGAGTTGGGATTGCGAGAACCTATATAAAATACGTGTTTTTTGGAAATTTTTGAGGAATTAAACAATTCATCTCCCTGGAGACGGATGCGATAGTTGAATCTAAGTGCATAGCTTTCCACGAGAATGGTAATTCAGTCCTATTTTAATTAATGGTGAGATTTGGTGGTAGAAAGAATCATCGTAATAACTTGAGAAAAATTCAATTTAAATTCATTCCTTTTCGCCATATAATTCGTATACTAGTCGCTGGTTATAGATTCCGAGTCCATTTCGTGCGAACTTTGACAAATTATGTTGAAATTCATTCAAACTTCATATCTCAAGGAAGCAGATTCTTTAAACAGCGATACCATAATCATAGTCTATAGTTTATTTTTTCGCCCTTCTCAATAGATTACGTAGGAAAATTGGAATATAAGTGATTGAATTTTAGGAATCTAGACATATTTTACGATTAAATTGCTATTCAACAAAATCCAAAATGACAAATTCCGTAAATATGATATTAATAAGTGTATTGGAGGATTAAATATTGCAGAAACGATTGGTGCAGTTCCAAACACAGTTCTGAATATCTGTGATGTGAATTAATACATATCCTAATGATTCAAAGAAAAACAAACAATATGCGAAAGAAAGCAGAGAATATGATAAAAGCAGAATCATGGGTGATATACCTCATAAGAACCAAATGTTATAAAATACACTTATTACTTTGTCTTTAATATAAAATTTTCAGGCTCTAATCTTACATCATATTTACATCATTTTACTCTTAATTGTTAGTTGATTATAACTCAAACCTATATAGTGTAATTGAGTTATTGGAAGTTTCCTTGTAGCCATTGTCAATAAATTAATGAATTGCTTGATATTAAATGATATGATAGAGCAGATAGCTATCCTCGTACCGAAAATTTCATATTACGGGTAATAGAATTAACTGCTTAACGTTAGATTTCCGTTTCTGTAACTGTCTCAGATGCTTACATTCTGTTGTGGACGATAGTCGCTCGTAATTCTGGTGGAAATGTTCTAAAAATTAGTATTTACTCTTCTTCAGAGTTCATAGTTTGTTGTTTGCGATCTCTTAGGTGCATTTTTCTTCTTCCTGGTTTAACCATGTCTTAAAATTTATAATCAACTGCCCCGCGAAATAGGTAAGTCACAACCTCATACACACCGGCACGTACTCAAAGTGAACTTTGAAAACAAGGCAGAGTAATTCGTCAGTTTTTTCTACTTGGATATCTTTGAGAGTTTCAACTTGGATAAAATTCACGAAAATTTCGTTAAATTTTGAGGTCGTTAGCAACACTTCACTCTGAAGACCAGTGGTTGATACCTAGCTCATAAATCCCCCATAAGAATGCAATGAGAATTGATGCCCATTTGAAAGTTATTGTAAGAAGCAATGATAGACTCCATGATTAGGTGTAAATTTTAGGAGATTTTTTTGCATTTGCAGCCACGATGAGCAACTCTTAGGGTAAAATTTATGACCTTGTATGTGTTTTGAATATGTATCTCGATAATGATTAAGGATAGTTACATGTTTCTCCGTTACGATCAAGGAGGCAAGGCAATTAAATATTCATTAATTTATATACAGAAAAAGAAAAGAAATTTGGCGGGACTTCGTGGGATTTTAAGCAATAAAGAACTGAAATGAAGATTCAAATGGTAACTGTGCAAAGCTACCGTTCCGATTGTTAGTCTAGGTCAGAAATTCATTCTATATTTGAAATAATTTTTTTATCCCTGAATTTACTGTAATTTAAGTTATGTAAGTATTTAAAGTTATGCAAGTAAGTTGTAAACGGGACAAATTGAAATTTGACCTGATCATTCTTCCGGATCGGGACAGTCCAGGAACATTGGTGAATCTACTCACGTACGTTCAGGCATGAACTGTCATCGTGATATCAAAATAATGAAGTGACCAAATGCAATTTTCGTTGAGTAAACAGTCATTTTCGCGTCTCATTTGTTACATTGACTATCCATTACTTTCTTGAGAATCCAGTCAAGATCCAATTAGTGCTTTTTCCAATCCAATTGAGAATCAGCGGGCACTACAAATAGTTCCCATACTATAATTCTGAGCGTGGATGTGTTCGTGTAAAAGTCACTAGAGAAGCAGAACTTGCATATTTTTAAAATTCGACGCCCCGCAGATGTCTTCTTCACATGTATCGGTTGGTCTTCGGTTCGATCCCAGGCAAGTCAAGGCTCTACCATAAGAAATGCCTTTAAAGTCCATTTTTATCGTTTTCGTGCCATATTTCTAATGCTAAATTACAAGAATCATCGTAAAAACTTGTGAAAATATCAAAAAAAGGAACGATACTTAAATTATAGAATTTTGATTCAATCCATATGATAAAATATTGTGGTTTTCACTGAAAATCTTTGTTTTTAATAACCCACTGAACTATGCTAGGATGAGATATGTTAGATTCTTTTCTGTGCAAATAAAAATACTATATTTAATCTTACTTCTATTTTCCATGTTCAGAATCAACGAATGCAGCTAATATTAATTATGACAAGGAATAAATTGGGGGATTTAGGTAGTAGTTGGATGAAACAGTCGTAATATTCATTAAAGTTGCGGATATTAAATTTACTATACTGGCTGATGGGTAAAATCCAAGGAGATTCTCTCTCTCCATACTCTCTGTTCTTTACATTTTGATTTACGTGCTTGGGATATCACGGAGCAGTGAGGATCAAAAGTTCGTAATTTTTCAGAAGATTGATTGTATTCTTTTCAAGCGTAACTCCTCGCCTGTTTACTGTGAAGTATAATCTAAAGGTTCTTAATTAATAATTCACTTCTCCAAATGAAAGCAATGCATCACGAAGATCATTATTGTTACGTGTTATGGAGAGTATCAAAGTGAACGGACATTAAACTGAAATCTTGAATCATCACAAAATAGCATATCAGAGGTTGTTATTCCTGTTAAATTGAATGTATTTACGACGAATGTTGTTGGATCTATTGACCCACTGGGTCCCACAGTGTTCTTTCTGATGATGAATGGTGCAAAGATGCAATTTGAAGAAGAATAGTCGTTGAAACATAAATGAAGAGAAGGTAACGGAAAGGGCCTCGATAATTATCTCAGAAAAAGACGTCTTCAGTAATTTCCACAATTTACTCTCGTGTCTGGGATATAGTAATAATAGTACGCTTCTGAATTACTTGAGTAGTGCAGAATCGGGCTTCTTATATTTTATGCTCTCGGTTTATAGATTTTTGTTCCATATTTCTTTAAAAATGGGTCGGTGGTCATTTAATTCGTTGAAAAAGTTATTTTTCGATAGTCTGAAAAGGTCGTCAATCATTTCCATTCTAGTGGATGTCCCTGGCGGAGGTCAACATGGGGATTTTGAAAATACAATTTCTTCTTTAATCTAACTATTTAATTAATGAGGAGTTTTGCACAGTAATACGTATATCAGTGTGGATATATATTACTATTTTATGTACTATATTATGTATTATATATTACTATTTTTAAATTATCATTGATTTTGGAGTAGTAGACTACTTTTGCTTTTATTATGCATTCATATTGATATTTATACAGAATTTTTGCAGACGCTTAATTTACGAAACGGTTCCACCATTACTAGGAAAGAGTTTTAAATTGCAATTTCTCTGATTTTCTTCATTCGAATGACGGAATTATAACCCCCGCAAACAGAATTTATTAATATACAGAATCATTGATGCATTTTGGAAAACTTATTCCATGAATAGTTGTCACCCAAAAAATTCCAAGGGAAAATAGAGAAAGAAATTTTCCGGTCCCGTCGGACTTTTTCCAAGTCCATTCTTCCTTGGGATTTTTCCTGGGTGCACGCCATCTCGTGCAAAATCACCTATACCCATTCCTCGTTTGCCCAAAATAATTGGCTGTGCGGCACTTAAAATGCTATCGCGCAATCGCTTCAGTTTAGAGGGAGTCCTTGTCATGTGTCGGGGTTCGAATGAGAAGCATGAATCTTAAGGAAGGAAGACATCAACGTCTTTGGAAATGTGGGTGTGGCGTAGGATTGAAAAAGAGAGTTGCGTTGTTAGGAAAACAAACTCGGTGTTTATCGTCCTTTGTCATGTCATCGTCATTCTAATCGTGGGAGAAGAAGCGCTTTGGTCGAAAATAAAAGTAGGAGAAATGAGTGATATTGAGAGAAGAGGGAAAGAAATGTTAGGCAGGATGCAAGGGAAAAGACAGAGGAAATAATATGTTAAATGAGATATGATCGAGACGAAAAATTACGAGCGAGATTTTCAATAGAAAAGGGTTTACTTGAAGCAGTTTTTCAAATAGAAATCTTAAGGAGAACTTGTTAAGTATTGCCTCTTATCGATATAAAGGAGATGCGTAAAAGAATTGAGAGAAATATACTAGATATATATTTCGTTTAACTTCATTAAGAGATCACGTCAATCTTATGGCCCCGTGTTAAGGAGAAATGTCGTGAGCTGTTGCAAATTTTGTACAGAAAAAGGAAGTTGGGGATACCTTATTTTGAATGCATTCAGCATAGAATGAAATTTATTTCTGATAGAATACAGAACAATACGAACAAGAATACACGGTGCCATAAGATCTATGTGGTCTCTTCATGACATTGGACGAAGTATAGTGAACGTAGAATGAGGAAGTATTTTGGATAAACGGGGAAAGAAGGAAGCTGGTAGAAATTTTAAAAACAAAGAAAAACTTAGAAAGTGTTATTTTAGGCAGTTTTAGCTGAGAAAAATTTAAATGAATTTAAATTTAACGTGTTTAATGTGGATAAATTCCACCAAAAATTACTGTAATCCTTTCAATTTAGTGGTAGGAAAGAAGGCAAAGAAAATGAACGTGTTATCGCATGAAAAAGGTTGTAAAATCAAGAGATAATCGAATAGCTGTAAAAAGCAGAGGTTTAATGAACAGTAAAAGGTTATACCAAATAATTATGCTAAGAAAAACGCAGAATTTTACAAAGATAGGAAGAAAGCGACAAAAAGCATAAGAGAAAGGTACCTTTGTTACAACATGTAATCTCTAAGAAAGGAAAAGTGCTGTGAATGGTGAAGGATACGTAGAAGCAAGTGAGAAACTTTTATAAATGAATTCTACCGATATCGATTCGTAATTATTTTATTTTATACTTTGAACCGAATTTTCGTAAACAATCAATTTTTGGAGGGCGGATATACACTCCAGCCTACTTAAGAAACAGATCAATAAAATGTTCGTTCGAAGAGGTTAATTTTATGTGACTGCTATTCTTATCTCGTGGAAAGATATAAGATAAAAACAGCCTCTCGTGCTTCCTATTCAAACGAGAAAATATAGAAATGATCGATGTACTTCGCAAAATTTCAAGTGCTGTAAGCGAAACACTGAGGGGAACTCGTGATGTGATTTTTTTTAAAAGACTTGCTCTTGTGAAGAAATCTTTTCATACTTATTGTTCATGAGAATTACACAATATTCCAGGATTCTCTCGATATCGAATTTTAATGCGATTCACTCTTGTGGGAATAACATTCAGAGGCATTGATTTACGAAGTCAATCGAAGTATACTGGGACTTCTCTGTCTCTGCTAAATTTTCACATATTCTCCATTTACTTTTAAGGATAAACAACGTTATTTACGTCGTTGATTTACTCTTCCACACTTTTTTGTCCTCTCTTCGCATTTCGCTTCGATGGACTGCCCTTTTTCTAGCCACCATTCTCTTTTCTTTCAGAATTTCATTCGTGAAGGTCGAACCACTTTTGTTTCGGTTTACTTCCCCCTTTCAAAACAGTACTCTTTTCATCCTATCCTTATTTTCCTCTCCTTTCATAATGATCATATCCTCGTTCATTCCACAAAATGCCACACTTTCTGCTCGCATACAAGTGCACTCATATACAAGTGCACTCACACCTCTCTTCCCGGGTTCATAGTTCATCATGCCCAACAAGAACTTGGAAACTTCGCATAACTATGAAATTTGAAAAGGAAGTGTATAAATCCTCAATCGACTGACAATACAAGTGTCGAATTCTCTCGACAAACAAACATTTATAAGCACCGAGGACATTGAAACTTAGAAAACCATCGCCAATTTTTTATAGAAGAGAACATCTCTCGTGAAACATAGCTTTTCGTTCAGAATTATTATTACGACTATTGCTTATGAAACGAAACTTTTCGTACGGTAACATGTTTCGCTAGCGGACTGGAATCATCAGGCGAAGTTATTGTTCCAAATCATTTTTGTCCGGTACTTCCGATACAATTTAGCCTTCACCGCTGTTGCAGATAAAATGAACCCAATGTGAGAAGGCGATACTTCGCGGAGGACTGTAATAATGAAAATAAAACCTATTAGTATCTTTAACTTCAGATGATGCTAGTCCGCTAGCGAAACATGCTGCGATATTAAACTGTGGAAGTGCACGAAAAGTTTTATTTCATTATTATGGCCATCCACGGAGTAACAGTAATTGGCAGTTTTGATTTCGTGAAGTTGTCTATACATCATCTACTTCAAATTTTTACGGAAATTCAGTTCTATTGGGAGATCGTCCGTTACAGGATCGATGCACTGAACTCCTAAAGTAATTATCACTGCAACTAGCGGATGGCTTTACCATTTATACTGCTATGACTCCGAGACTATAGTATGTGGAGTTCGAGAGAGTTCGTCCCATTTTAGAGATGTACAACGTAAATAAGGCAATTTATGCTGGAAATAAATGGGGATGAGTTTTCACGGGAAACTATATCCTGTTTAATATCTCTGCTAAACACTACAGACTGTGAGCGTATCACGCGACGAGTTTCGAACTTGAAGATGATACTTAAGCGTCGAAACTAGTGTGTGCTGAGTTCATAGTCCGTTTTGTTTTGCAAAGTTGTTAAACAGAATATAGCTTCCCGAGAAAACGTCTCCTGATTTATTTCCTGCCATGGTATACTAGAAAGTTACTTGCGAATCTGTTGAGAGTGATAATTTTAAGATGGAAAATTTGGGAAAATAGTGAAGATTTTGTTTTTCTCTTAACAAATCCTCTTAAGAAATCCTCTTAACAAATCCTCTTAAGATATCCTCTTAAAAAATCCTTCCTAACCTTATCCTTTGTGGAGAAGAGTAAATTAATGAAGTCGGAATGAAGTAGTATGTACCGAAAAAACGGGAGATTACAATGTTACGAATGAATAGAAATTATTTGTGAATACGTAGAGAGAGAAGAGGTGAGGAAAACATTATGAAAGGGGTATTTTGGTTGTGAAATTTGGAAAGGAGTATAATGAGAGTAATAGGGAAGAAAATTGTTTGAAAACGGTGGTGAAAGAAAGAATAGATCGTATTCCGAGAAACAAAAGAGAAAAAAGATTTGGAAGCAGCAGATTTATGGGAATTTAGGCAATTATAATAGAAATCAGTAAATCAGTTTGAATGGAATCATCTTGAATAATACGTATGCATAATGAGCTCACAAAATCTTTTTAGAAATATGTCTGTACATCCTATGTTTCGGAAAAATTTAAATTTAATTAAAAATTGAATAGATGAATTAAAATAACGTTTAAATTTTTGAGTATAGTTATAAAACACAATCCCCAAAAAACATCAAAAATCAATAAAGTCAATTTAATTTTTTAATGGTTAATACAAATCAAGTTGATTTTTTTGCTTTTTGATGGTTTTGGGGGATTGTATTTTGTAATGACACAATCATCAGCGGCCAACTATAATATTTGAGAGTAGTATTTTATTAACCGATGGCGAATCGGTCGACGGCGGGAATGGTCCCAACAAAAACAAACTCAAAGTTCAACTATATGAAATTCCGATAAAATTAAGCTCACGAACCGTCGAAAACTGGATCTTAATGTAAGTATTTCGTATCAAATAAACATTCGCCGGCATTCGATGGAGAATTTTTGACAGTTTTCCGTCTGTTTTCTCTTTTAATCTCCCTGGAAACAACCGCCCGAAAACTTGGCAAACTTTCCGACACTTGAGCTCCGATCGGAATTTCCCGAACCCGTCCCGTTGTTGACGTGCCTCCGAGTCATAATTTGGGCAGTGGATAGAGGAAGTCGCACGGAAAACCTATCGATCCCCTTTCAGAACACGCGGAAGATGCCCCGCTCGCGTGATCCTCGCCCAAGTTTATTTCCAAAGCACTCCAAGAAGGATACCATCCGCTTTACACTTGCATTCGACAGAGAAACCCGGCACGTGGGAACGCCCCCGCACCGCACACCACATGTCTCTAAACCACTCGGAAAAGGTTCCGAATCCCCTCGCGAATCGAACGGGGATTTGCAAAGTTAGGAGGGAAGGGAAGAAGATAGACGTACCGATCAGTTGTGTGGAGATCCGTCTCTTGTTGTGGCGGACATGAGTAACCCACGTGAGTCTTACGTTCCGACTGAGTCTTGGATCGTGGAGAGAGTGAGTTGGGGGGGCGCTGGGCGTCGGGGGAGGGGGGGAGAGGAGAACGCGGTCGCCATGGTAACGGGCTTTGCGCATAGCGTCTATATGCTGCAATAGCATCGTCATTCCCTCCGCATCTCTCCTTTGACGGATTGTGGATACGCACCTCATTCCCACAAACGCCCTCCACTTCATCCCGTCCATTGCTTCAGAAAACGAAGCACTTTTAAAATCGATTCGTCCATTTTCAGCCTCTCTCCGCTTTCCCTTATAAATTAAATCGACTGCGAAGGCCTTTGTGGAACCCCGTCGCAAAGCAAATATCAAACGGAGAGGAATTTCCGCAGGTTAAGCGCACGGACGATTCGGGCCAAGAATGGTCATCGAGGGGACTTTGGAACTGATGTTTGGGTTGCTTTTATGAAGTTTTGAACATCCTCGACGTCCTCTTGTGATTGTTCCCTTTAAGGGGCTGATTATCGCGATTTTGGTGTTCGAAGTAGGGTTTTGATAGATGGACTCAGATTTGACTGCCTGTAATTTCTTAAAAACGAAATTTAGATTAAAACAGATGTAGAGATACTGCAGCCACACGTGGCCTCTTTGAAACAGATACTCGTTTTTAATTTTTTTCTCTACAATAATTCGACACTAATGTGGTAAATGCGCTGTTTTAGTTCACTTAGAGAACGAATTCGTTTATAGCCGTATACGATGTTGATGTTAAACTATTTGGAATTATGCAACACAGAATCCAAGAGTGGCCTAAAAAAGCGGCCTTTCCCCTGTAGCCGAATGGCAAACGCGGTCATCCGATGAGTAGAGAACCTTTTCCATCGATAAAACATCGGCTACACCTAAAATTTTCTATCATAAGAACCGAATGATGCTGAATCGGTACGAATCCATTCTGGTTATAAACTATGTATGCTCTTGAATAAAAAGTGTCACAAATTAGATATGTAGCGAATTTCATCATTATATATTGTTATTATTTATTACATAAATTAGCCTGTTTATTTTTATCCTCTTGAAAGACGATTCAATCTCAATTTATTTTTCCTTCCGTTTATTCTGCAGTAACATTGCCTTTCGTTTTCACTTACTGTACACACAAAAATAAATAAATATAATACTATATATTACACATTTTCATATGCAAATTATTGCAAATTTCTCAGAAAATTAATTGTGAAAGATTTTAAAAATTATGATTTAGTTAATAATTTCATATTAAGTTAATAATCATATAATGTATAATGCCTCTTTCTATTAATTGTTTCCTTTTTAATACTATGTTTGACGATTGTGTATGTAGATTGAGTCTTCTTCGTGAAATTTACGCAAATTTTATGTGCGGCTTTGGCACGAAATTCCTTATGAATTCTTTATTTTTATGAATTATGAATTTGGCACGAAATCCTTATCTCTTATCTCATGTTATCTTTTTTACTAACTGTTATTCTTTCATGGATTATTTCTATATGCGGTTTGAAGTGTAAATATGTTCTTTGCTTTTTGATTTCAGCCTTTTCTATAAATTTCAGTTTCTTATCTATCTGTAGGTTTCGCAGGTTTTTCACACCCTCTTCTGGGGTGTTTTCCTGCTGTGGGCTATTTTTCCTATCCTAGGTTTTTAAGCCCACAATATAAATTTCTTCTGTGCACTTTTTTCCTGCTATCACTTTCTTACAAATTTGTGAAGGGTTAGATGTAAGAAGAGACTATTCAGTCTCAATCTCGCCCGAATAAAGACGTTTTATTATTATTATTATTATTATGAATCAACAGAACGGCAATGATTCATATAGCGAATTTTCTGTGGTATTCCGACGAATAGAAGAGAATTAATAGACATTCCTGCGATTGCCCATAATATTAAAATGAAAAAGGAAGTGAAAGCTAAAGTGTATGATTTAAACGGCATAATTACAATCATTAAAGACACTAATTTTCGCTAACTTTTCCGTTCAATTAACAATCTGAATTTTCCATTTTACCATGCGCTCTTTTTTAAAATAGAAATCTATCGAGGTTAGTCTGAGTGTACCATATTTTAAAATTTCATTCATATTTAACCGAGTATCCATCCGAACCAAAATTATTCGGTTGCGTCGAAATTTTTCGAGTTTTAGAATACAGAATTTGATGTAAGAGAATAGAGGGAAAAAGTTTCATTAATTTTTATTTGACCTAAAAACATCTAAAAATGCAAATTTTTTTTATTTATAAAAAGAGATGCTTGTGATAACACTTGATAATCTGTTTCCGTTTGGGACAGAGGATGGCTATTTTGAGGTAGATACCAAAAGATATGACTGCCGATGGAAGACTAATGTAAGTGGAGTAGAGATGATAATGGTGTCACGACCGTTGTAACCGAATATATTATATAAAACAACTGAAAGGTTGGTTTATTTCGGAATATTTCGCGAATTCGGATCGGGGGTGTTAAAGCAGTAATTATATACGAGTAAAAGTTCCTTGTAACCACAAACTAAATGGTGATTTTTTAAGGGAATCGATTATTCAATCATAATTTTGAAAAATAATTTATTAGTATAAAATTAATATAATATCTTAACATGGGGAACCATTATTCATAATATATGTGGACGAGCTCTTAAGAAACATGGCTTCGCCAAGAGAATAGTCGGTAGGAGCAAAGCGAAACTCCGCGAGCGATGTTACTTTGTGATAGGCCTCACCTCGAGTATGCATGCAGTGTATGGGACCCTGCAGACGAGTTTTGTAGTCGCGCATTCGTAAAGGAACAGCGAAAGGCAATACTTTTTTACACAGTTGCAGTAATAAATCTATGAGCATTACTTATATGCTTCTGGATGCAGGCAGGAAATATTAAAAATAAAGAAAATTCTAACAAAGACTTAATTTACCTAATAAATCAAGAGAGCGTATATCCGTGGAAGATGTAGTAGATGTTATACGTTTTCCTTGCAGCGGTGGCCAATCTGATACTGCGAGGAAGTTAAGAAAAATAGATGTTAGAACCAGTCGATTCAAGAATTCATTTCTTCCGAGAACAATACACAAAAGTAAATGATTAGGAAAATAGAGTCATGGTGCATGCATCCCTGCCACACGTCGAAAGGCGGCTTGCAGGTTACATACATAGATGTAGATGTTGATAATTTCTTTTTCTGGAGGGATATATAGGTTCCTGAATATTTTCTCACTCGAAGCTGAAATCTGAAATCAAAGCTGAAATTTAAATTACTAGATAAATTCAGACAGAGCACGTTCATAGAAGATGTAGCCGATATTATGCGCCCTCTTTGTTATATAGGCCGTTCTGATACAGTGAGAAAGATCAGAGAAATAGATGCTAAAACCAGTCGATTCAAGAATTCATTTTTTCCGAGAACAATACGCGAAAATAATCGACTAGGAAAATAGAGTCCTGGTGCTTGCACCCCCTGCCACACGCCGAAAGGCGGCTTGCAGGGTACACATGTAGATGTAGATGTAGATGTAGAAATCTTCTTTTGAGAATTTTCAATTTTATAGATTGTCAAAAATAATCGACTAATGTTCACAATTCTTAGTTGGTATTTGCCAGTTTCCCGCTTCGGTTTCCTAAAGAAACTTTTTCCGGTAATTTATTTATTAAGTTTAGTTCGGTTTCTCGCTTAATAATTTGTGCGACTTTCCTGCCACTTCGGTCGAATCGACATGAGCGTAGAGGAATGAAAGTATAGGCTAGGACAATTCGTTTGAAGGACTCATTCTTTCCGCGAACGATACGCGATAACAACAAGCTAGAGAGAAGTTGTTCGAACTTTTCTTTCCCGAAATAGTGCTTATGCCTTAAACTTAATGTGAATCATGCAGAATCCAATACAGGGGGATTCCCACTGCCATACGCCGAAAGGCGGCTTGCAGGGTATTTATGTATATGTAGACGTTATTCTTTTTAAAATCATCTTCCGTCTGATTAAGTGTTTTTTATCATAGTTTCCAGTTTATCTCGGCTGTCCCAACATCAAGTAAGTTTTTTCTATGCTTTTATTTGTGTTCCATTTCTGCATGTTGTCCTCTTGAGATAGCTTTAGCATAATCCAAGCTACACCACTTGTCTTTCTTTATTTTAATTAACGAAAGTGTTTATTTTGGCCCTTCGGTCGGAGCAATCTTCGTACATCTCATTTATGAATCTCAGTTTCATTTGCCAGTTTTCCGGCTCTTGAGATTCGCATTTATTTGGCATCCTGTTTGTTTTTTTCGGTTTCGCGTTTGATGTTTTTTTGACATTTAAGCTTATTTGAAGAATCTTTTAGATATTGCTATTTGACTATTTGAAATTCACCCGAATGGTGTTCCCGGTTTTCCTGAAAGAAAGTGCGGTAGATTTTTTTTCCGAAAATTTTCTTAATCAAGGCACATCAACATCAGGAAATCTTGATAGAACTTCTTCTGATAATTCAATGGGTTCTTCTGTTTTTTTCTCTATTTCTTTTATTAGAGCGATCGAATGATTCGCAAGTATTGAATATTATTTATACGGTAAAACCGGTTTAAAACTCTCCCACTTAACACCTTAATGCTAGATTTTCTCCCGGTTCCAGCCCTTTTCACAAGTTTAACACAGTTCCAAACGTCGTGCTTCCCTTTTTCCCTTTCTTATCACCACGTAAAATATTCATTCTTTTAGGACGCAGCATTTTTCAAAATATCATTTTTATACTAGAATACAAAAAATATTACCAATATGATATCGATATTATTAATATAATTTACTATCATTATAGTATTAATGTTTTGGGAAATGGATTATTTTATTACGAACGAGTTTAAGAATAGATAATTAAAATCTGTTAGGATCGATGGATTCGTTTTGAATTTATATTTTTGAATCGACGTGAAATTTAATCGATGTGAAATCAAATCTTTCCTTTTTATTTTTTTTCTCTTTTTTCATTGTTTTATTTTATGTTTTCCTTTATTGATAACCATGTAAAATCTTCACAAGAGGTTAGGTGGAAGAGAGGCCCACTCGGGCCTAACATCGCCAAATAAAGGGTCGAACAAATAAATAAATATAAATTTTCACCAATAAAAACCAGAACTCGTTCCGTATTTGTTTTCACTATTTTCCACTCCAACGATTTTGTGGTTATTTGAGTATTTCCGTTGACGATTAAATATCAATTATTTAGTAACATTTAACCAAACATCTACAGGTCTAATGACCGCCACAAATTGTTTGGTATGCTATATACAGTAAAACCCGCTTAAGATGTTATCCCGTTTCATACGTGGTTTTTCCCCTGCCTTTTTAACGTAACTCATGGTAAAATTACCGCACAAGACGCGGATTTTTCCTCGTTCCCAGATGCACTGAAATTCACCTTAGCCAACCGTTTTTCTCATTCTATAGACCAGACATAAGAGTCGTCCTCTCACGCTCCACCTTATCTCTAGAATAGTTTCCCATGAATGTCTTCCTTTGAATGTTTAATATTATGTAAATAGAATAAAGTTGTCGTATAAAATAAAGGAGAACAATATTCACATCCCGGTTGGAGCTGATACGAATTCTGAGATAGAGTGGGATTTTCTATATAACTTTTGTCTCACGATCAAAGCAGAACGTTAGATTAAAAATTTGCTCGGCGTTGCTTACTTTTGACACAATTTCAAATTGTAAACATACCGAATAAACCAAAGAGGAAGTGTATTGTTTTGAGGGCTGTTGAGCGTAGTTTTGGAAAGATCGTGCTCTGTGATACCCTCTCAGCACTGCTGTTGAAGAAATTCGTTATTCTTCCTAATTGTCTATCTGGTGAAAACTGTTTCAATGTAAAGTGAAATATGAGCAAATTCGAGGAAGTAAGATGTTGTTCAAAAAGAAGACCATTCTTTGAAATATGATGTAATGCAGCCAGCATTATAAAACCCGGTTATAACAATATCCCGTTTAAGATGCGTTTTTCACTTGGTTTCCTGAATAACGTCTTAAGTTTCCACAAAATTTAGTTCATAGAAAAGCTGAATCGGATGCAGAGATTAGCAAATGGATTGCTGAAGGGATGTTCATTGATAGTGAAAGAAACAGCGTATTTTTCCATAACTCGACGTCTTCCTGAATATTGTAGTGCGATGTGTGATCTTCACTGAGTGGGATTAGTCTAAGGGTTGGTCCAACTTAGAGCAGCTAGTTTTCCTAAGGACATGTCAGATTCGACAGCAGTGTTTCGGCTATGATAAAGTCCTTCGGGTGGGATTTGCTGAGGGACAGATGACTCGATTGCTAACGGAAATCGTTCGAAAAAATTTTATCAGTGCAGAGCTTGCCAATGAGATAGTTGATTTTGTTACTCCAGTCAACGATTTATACGAGCTCTGAGAGATAACTAAAGAGTTTTACCAGAAAATAATTTCCTGAATAACGTCTTAAGCGGATTTTATTGTATTTTATTTTTATGCCTCAAGAAAAGTAAATATATTTTTACCATTAATAGATCGGAACTGAATCTCTGAATACAGAATCCTCCACTTCACTATGAAGTTTGTTTCTAAAGGTGGAATATTTTTCATTATCCTTTTTCCAACTCATCTTTCAGAATTCTATATCTCTCCGATTCAAAAGCGCGTTCGTCGTCTTTCATATATAAGTATTTCTCGTCACCGAGAGCTGTCTTTTTTATTATTATTATTATTATTATGTACATTGTTGCAGATAGACTGCTAGTCTGGTGGCAACATTACAATCAACTACGGTAACTTTCACAAACATATTTAAACAACCCAGAACAAATTATATAAAACCCTCACAAGATTAAACACTTACATACAACTACTTTACATGATACAAAACTCCAATATAACACAATTCCCAACTCCATTGCTATTTCCCTTGCAAAAAAAATGTTCTACTACTACTGCAACACTAATTCTCTGAAAACACAGACACTCCCACAGAAACAATAGACATTCAGTAACAAGCAACATTAATTAACCCCTGCCCCACCCAAACATTCACCCTCAATCGAACTGGTTTTTTCAGTCTCGTCGCCTAGAAGTGCCGCCGTCTGTTTTGGTCCTCTCCTAAGTGACCTGAAACACAATACATACTATATATTTTGTGAGATTGGAAAATTCAAAGGGTGCGCAGTAGGAAAAAATTCATCATTTTAATCTAACACTAAAGTATTTTCTTAAATATTCACTTTTAATATTATGGATTTTACATAAAACGAACGAAAATATATTTAATGCATTATATATTGTAGATGGGTACTTCAGATCAAGCATGCACAACTTGCAGGTTTATGAAATCATTATTATTCCTACAAAACTCTTTTGCGAGGGTAGTTTAGAATGGTCTCTTTTCCACCTAACCTTTAGATACACTATGAAGGTATACAAAATTAATTCAAAACTAATATCTACTATTAACTAATATCTACAGAGAGAAATCAACACAAAAAAGTAAAAAAAGATGTAAAAAGTATACAACTGAAATATAATATAAACAACAACAAGTCTTAAACTAGATCTAAATGCAATAAAATATATGAAAATAAAGATAAATATATAAATTATACATTATTGAAAGAATTTTTATTTTATATGAAAGTTGAAAATGAAGGTCAGTATAAAGAAAAGGTTCTTGAAGAGACATGAATCCAAATTTTTCCACAAATAAATATTATTTATAATTTATATGGAAATAAATGTTATTCCCCAGAATTATTTGCCCTATATCATGTATTATCATATCTGAGCTCCCAATGTTATGCTGGCGAAAGCAACTGCTATTACATAATAAAAAGTTCTCTTTTGTTCCAATAGTTTCAAATTTTCTAATTTATCGTATTGCTAATTTGTAATTTCCTTGTTTATAATTAGAAAACTTGTGTGACTTATAATGTTAACCAAGAAAAACTAGCTGATTTATGTAGAGATGTATTAGAAAGTTAGCTTTCTAGGTCTTGAAGTTTAAAAATATTAGGGCAAAAAATAAAAATACATAATAGCAGGTATAAAAATATTCAATAATATAATAAAAATTGGAATAAGATTAAATTAATAGAAAACAACAATCAAACTTTTAAAATTAATGGTAAATTAATTAGCTGTATGTAAATATATGTGGTATTTAAGTTATGGGTATTAGGATTTAAACACTGCAAATCTGTAGCTAGGTGTCAGCATTGTTATAATATTGTTGTATATAGTGTAATATTCTTATATATTATGTATGTGCTATAATATTATTGCATGTAGTATTCTTCCGTGTTGTCAGTATATAATACTTTTGTAGGATTGATAGTTCAACTGCGTATTTTGTTATATTAAAAATTATAATTAATCCTTCATTCGAAATTCATCTAATGCAAAAAGTACCTCAAAGTAATTTTTCAACAAGATAATCGACTTATAATGTTAACCAAAAAAAACTAGCTGATTTAGATGTATTAGAAAGTTAGCTTTCTAGGTCTTGAAGTTTAAAAGATTAAGGCAAAAAATTAAATTACAGAATATAAAAATATTCAACAATACAATAAAAATTGGAAAAAGATTGAAGAAATTTAAAAAATGACTATTTTTTAAAATTAAAGGTAAATTAACTGTATGTAAATATATGTGATTTGTAAGTAATAAGTGTATTATGATTTGATGATAATACTGTGTAACTGTAGCCAGATGTCAACAGTGTTTTAATATTATTGTACGTATATTTGTTACATAATAGTTTCAGCTGGTGATTTATGCTCTGTAATTGTCAATCGTGTTGTCTTATGTATATAGTAGTATTATTTTATGTAGTATTCTTCCGTGTTGTCAGTATATAATACTTTTGTAGGATTGATAGTTCAACTGCGATTTTTGTTACATTAAAAATTATAGTTAATTTTTCATTCGAAATTCATCTAATGCAAAAGGTACCTCAAAGTAATTTTTCAGCAAGATAATCGAATTTAAATCACATATTAGATAATATTATAACGTGGTGTTGTAACTGGGACACTTTGTGATGCCCAATGTTTATGAAGTTGCAAATGAATTTAACAAGTCGAGAGTGTTCTTTGACATTTCTCAAACGCTGTGGAGTGCCGCGGATTGATCTTTTTTCGTCCGCTTTTTCTACAGATGCCACTCACGAGGACTTGGAACGCCTCCAAATGTCTATCGAATGCAACACGGATTCCAAAGGGAAGTTGTTGCATACGGAACTCACTTCATTATTTATATTTGGAAACTAACGGAATGCCGATGCAAAAAACGGAAAAGATTCAACATCGTTCTCAATTAGTTGATCTAGAATCGAATAAGTCAACCTTATCCTTTTAAGAAACTCTTCGGAATACTTTATATATCAACTTCTTGTATGCATTTTATGTTTTTATTCTCTATTTATACTTAATGTCTTTCAGGCTATATGATCACATACCCCATTTTCCCCTTCTTTCTTTGTTTTATATTCTAGTTGCCACTGTAAGAAGGTTTCGCAGGTTTTTCACAACCTCTCTCTTGTGGATGTTTTCCTGCAGGGTATTGATTTTTCCTAAGACATTTCTTAGATTTTTTGTATACCCAAAAAATATTTTTTTCCTATGCTTTCTCTCCTAAGAATCCTATTTTTTGATCTACGAATACATAGGGTTAGATAAAACAAGAGTTTTATAAATCTCAACCTCGCCCTGAAATAAAGATGGTTGTTGTCATGAAATATGCAAGAAATTTATCTCCGTCCTGTTATTTGTAATAGTTTGATGTTTCAAATTCACTTTTTTTTGAAATGCAGAAGACTCTACGCTGTAAAAATCATGAGAAATATCTGGAGCCAATTTTAATGAATTCCATTTTTCTCGTTTCTTTTAGTTTACGTTCGATTTTCCACTTTAAATTAAATTTTTCAATGCAATCTTATATATAATTTAAGAAGTAAAATCTTGAGATGGTAGAATGAACACTTCGTTGTATACGATACCACTTAAAATACGCTCACTCACGATCTACGTTTCAATGCATAGCATCACCATCAAGAGAAATCCTCAAAAATTTCCTCAGTACATAGAGTTTCATATCAGAGCACTAATCATGATGATTCAATGCATTGAAACTTAGTTCATGAGTGCGTGTATCTTATGTGATATTATATAAATTTAAGTGTAATTTCTATCTTCTTATGTCATTAAGGCCTACCACCAAGTAAAGGCCGAAACTATTAACATTAAAGGAGGAGGATATAATCTCTTTCGCCTCATTCACTGGATAAAAGTGTAATATATCTCACTATAAAGTGATATTTTGACATTTCGGTCCATTACATCACTAATGTTTCACATATTTCGAAATTCACCGTTATACCGCACTCTTGCCCAAATGATGGAAATCATTGCTACCGATAAATTAACTTTTGGTAAATCTAAGCATTGGAACCTCTCTTGTAGCAAACATGGACACCTTTTTTATGAACTAAGTTCCGATGGAATTTAGTTCATTGAAAAGTTGGATCGGATACAAAGATAAGTAAGTGGATTCCTGAAGGGAAATTTGTTCATCGAAAGTAAAAGAAACAGGATATTTTTCCGTAACTCGTCCTCACCTAGAATACTAGTATCGTAGTGCGATGTGTGATCTTCACTAGGTGGGATTATTCTACGAGCTGATTCAACTTAGAGCAGCTAGTTTTCCTAAGGACATGTCAGATTCGACGGTAGTGTTTCGGCTATGATAAAGTCCTTCGGGTGGGATTTGCTGAGGGACAGATGACTCGATTGCTAACGGAAATTGTTCGAAAATTTTATCAGTGCAGATCTTGCCGATGAGATACTTGATTTTGTTACTCCAGTCAACGATTTATATGAGCTCTGAGAGATAACGAAAGAGTTTTACCAGAAAATAATTGCGAGGACAGATAGCTACTTCTGGTCGCTTTTTCCACGAAGAATTAAAGAATGTAATTGCAGCTAGAGTTAGATAGGGATATCGGTATTTTTACACCCCTTACCTCATGCTTTTGTTGGCTTGCAGGGCCTGATTTTTTCGAAGAACTGGTTTTTTCGTTTTCACTGGTTACTCGTGTTTTAAGAGACAATTTGGAAAAATATCCATTGGATAAAATTAGAGCAAAAATTTAGGTACTAACGGATATATTCTCTTCTAAAAAAGTATTTATCCGTAGCACATTAAACACTTTTCAGCTGGACAGACATCGTCCTCACAGTGAGTAACCCTCAAAAGTTACAAACACGACTTACAACAATTTTAGCGTCCCCATTTGTCATCTTCCCCCGACTTACCCTATTTCAATTAGTTTAAATTTTAAATGAATAACTTTATCATCTCATTTTATGCAATCATGCTTTCATCGACATTGCTCGGATTTATCTAAAAGAGCGAAATTATTACTTTGTTGAAGAGCCTTTTCTCGTTTTGATGACTCTAAATATTGCCATGAGTCGGGATGATGTCCTTGAATTGATCCCTGAAACGAGTGATCCCTTGGCATTATTACTACGGGGCAGCTCTTCATTTACTCTCCAATACATATTCACTGAGTCATTCAGTAATAATGCTTGTCTATGGTCGCCATATTAAAGGGGCCGTCCATGTGTTCGTGTCAGAAGTTTTCGAAAATATCTTCCATTGATGCTGCGTCATATGATGGATGCTCACTCGAAAATATCACCAAGATGATGAAATGAAAGAATGCAAAACCATTTACCGTACCACTTAATTTTATTGATCACTACCAAGGTTTCGGCCCCTTAGACCATCTTCAGGTGAATAAACAACATTATACAATTAAACAATAAACAAACATTAAACAATAAACAACATGTTGTTTATTCACCTGAAGATGGCCTAAGGGGCCGAAACCTTGGTAGTGATCAATAAAATTAAGTGGTACGGTAAATGGTTTTGCATTCTTTCATTTCATCATAATGGAGGCCTACCACAAAGTCAAGGCCAACATAGCAAATTCTAATATCACCAAGATTATCAGTTGGAGGAAAGGCAACGCTAATCATAATTTACAAATGGTTAAAAATTCCTATCTGCCATGTAACTTGCAGTAGAAAAACTCACATTACTTGCTGCTATGAAAAGCACTAAAGTGTGAAGTTTTATGGTTCATCCTCTGTTCCATGATTCCGACGCAATTTTCATGTATTTATTATGATATGAATTGACTGCGAAGCATCACTAACAGCAATCTGAAAGTGGGATTCAGGATAACAGTTTTATTCTTTCTCGGATGGCAGTTGATTCTTTTCGTGAAATGTAAACAGAATGGAACTATACAAGAAGTGAAAAATTGTGACTTGGCCGGGACTTGAACCCGGGTCTCCCACCTTCCGGGCAGGTATTCTATCCATTAAACTACCGAGTCACGCAGTCTCACTTCTGTAAACGGGAGCTTACGAGAGAGTGGGAGACCCGGGTTCGAGTCCCGGCCAAGTCACAATTTTTCACTTCTTGTATAGCCTTGGGTTAGTCGCACAACTTAATGTGCAAAGTAAGAATTACATTTCCATCGTTTTTATCAGAATGGAACTTTTTTATCTTTATTAATTTGGAGCGATCGCACTCGAATTGTGAATAGTATTTTTCCAAAAATACTTCGACATCTAAGTTCGTTTCGCGCGTGGAATACCGGGATTCAACGGGACCTTTTTCAGCAAAGGAGAACGCGCAGCTCTACGGGAGTTTCATCGTACACGAAGTTCATGATTTACATTTAAAGTACCTCTTTCTTTATACTTTTCTTGCGTGTTTGACAAAATATACCGTCATATAATAATTGTCAATGATAATGTTTCTCAAACTTGTTTGGAACGCGGCATCAAGTTACCTTCATTCCTCTTTCTCACGGTAGTAGAATAGGGCTCTCCTTGTTTTATATCTCAAGTGATTTACCTACATAGATTATGGCGTGCAACGGATAAGAATTTTTTGAATTGCAAATCTACGAAATTTTGATGCACCGTTTAGCCGCATTTAAAGAAGTGCACTGCATAAATATTCTATGACCGCAGAAAGAATACATATTTGATGTACATAACATTGATCTTTTCCATTAAATAACTAACGGAAATTAGAAATTTCAAAGAAATACTGAAGAAAGAAATCACATTACTACACGCGTTGTGTCACACCTTCTCAACTCAGTGCACGAGATCTCCCCGGTTACTCAAATGAATTCAATTCAGAGCTGATATGACTAAAATATCTCTCATAATTAAGGGCAGTAATTACGAAATTGCATGTAAAATAGCCTCTCAAAAAACATCACAGAACGAAATGAAGCGACACTATGACATCGGTACCTTACTTAGTCTAGTCAAGCTGCCGATATTTGCTATAGAAACACGGTTATACCGGTAGAAGCTTTAAGAAAATGGTTTTAAATGCACAATATGTTACCAGGAGCATTAAAGAATGTTAATGGCGAAATTTCTTCTAGAAGACAGAAAAATACTTTACAATTCATTTTATATTTCAGAAGAGTTTAAATATTATCTACACATAGTGTGATACAGACTTAACGGTACTTCAGAAGGGGCGCTTATTTTACCGTACCAGTTTTTCCCTTTATTTGTAAGTCCAAAACATTACATTCGAGGAGCGGTTATTTAAAACGGTATACTAGATTTTTTTGCATACGTGGTTCCTGGATTATGCTTATCCCCTCACTTAAAATCCTTAATCTTACGATAACTTTTTTACCGGATACACTTTTCATCTTAATAGTCTTTGAGTGCGCTTAAATTCATTCAATTGTGAATCTTCAAACGTATTCGAATGTCATATATATACTACTGGGTACCCCAACATTCCCGCAATTTTTAAACTACTTGGCGGAATATTTTAACTGGAACCAATATGTCATACGACATAGATTCGATCTTTCTATCAAATAGTGAATAGTCGGTATATCTTTGGCAAGAATCGGAAGCCTTACCATATCTTATAATAGCCGCAGCAATGGAAAACTTAGCAACAAACTTCCTACATGACAGCGCGGATCAAACTCTAATTGAATTTTTTGACAAAATGATTCATTTTTTAATATCCGGTCTAAATTGAGCGGGAAAATGTGTCTCTCAAATGGTCAGCCGCTTATATGTATTGATTGAGTTTGAAGGGAGGAATGCGTCGGTAACCGGAAATATATATGTAGAAATAAATCTCAAGACTAGATAACAAACGGTAGGACTCCTACCAATCATTCCAGCAATAATTTCTACAGATTTCACCATAAAGATGATCTTATGCATCATCTCTCGTATTACTACTTCCGTTAGCACCGAATCAATTCTCTTAGGGCATCAGATGGCGGTAGGGAAATTATACTTTTCGAAGATGGGCAGTTAGTGAAAAAGATTTTCCGATGACTTTGTTATGTGATAGTGAATAGCGTCGGCTTACTCAGAATAATATTGGGAAATAGTTGCGCTTGGTGTAATCTGTAATAAATGTTACTGGAATGATCGGTAATAATCCTACCGTTAGTTGCCTTGTCTTATGTTTCATTTATAAATATGTATTTTCAGTTATTGGTGCATTCCTTCCTTCAAACTCCATCGAAACATATAAATGATTCACCATTTGAAACAGAAAGTCTCCCGGTTCTTGCTGAAGTAGACCGACCGATGAATAATCCATCAATTGGTAGAAAGATCGAGTTGAAACTTGAATTTTTGACTGTCGTTAATGAAGTGGATTGGCGTTGTCACGTTCGGAGTTTATTGTTTACTTGGTTACGTTTCTTGTGATAAATTAATTTTTTCTCGTCGCACAGAGATTCTCAGTATTTAAATGATTGAAACTGGTAATATTGACAGCAGATTTTCCCAATTTATTTTATATTCTCCATAATCGAAGACCTCGACACAACATACGCAACAAAGACAACATTTTAATTAACCGGAAAACATCGCTATTTCATTCAAACTACAGCTTTTTTCTTTCAATTAAATTGCAAGTGCTCCAGTGACAAACTGCGAAATATTTGCACGGGACAACTAGTCTTATATATTATTTCTGGACATCTATTTTCGGTGACCGGTACTATTCCCACTTCATACTCCATCAAAACATATAGACTGACTATTCGAATGTAAAATTTTTCCGATTCGGTATAAATGTAGACCTAAAAATAAAAAAATACGCCATTTGGCAAAAAAATCGAGTTAGAATTTGGTCGGCGCTGTCATGTTAGAAGCATGTTGCACTCTAACTTACCTTTGCTGTTACGAAAAAACTCCATTTTCACTGGTCGGTGATGTTTATTCTTGGTCTTAAATGATCGAATCACGTCTTAAGTAATATCGTAGTCTCCGTACACGAGGAATTCGACTACGTTATTAGAGAATGAACACTTTGAGTGCTGTAACCGCAGAAACAATAGCATTCATATAACTGAAGATTGCTGTTACAATTTGACCCGGTATTATAAACGTTTGATTAGAGTTTACGGAGTTCAAACCTTCACATTGAGCAACTAGTAAAACTATAATAGTAACTGAAATAATCAGATTTAGGTTTTTAGGTGGGTTGCTGTCGAAACCTTTAAGAATTTAACATCATTTGTTTACAGGAGTCTTCTCGACTGCTAATTCCCTTAGAGGTTAGAGGAAGAAACAAGTACGCAAATATATATAAAATGTGAAATTTCAATGTGAAATCATCTTAAGCATTGCTTTAGAGTAATCGGGTGCGTAGATAAAGTTTGGTGCGTACGCAATCGTTTAATATAAAGCGATGATAACATTTTTAACATGGAAAAGTAGACTTCCGTAGATCATTTGCAATGCTCTTCACCTTTCGTCTCGAATACTTTCCCATCTCACTTTTCTACAGTTGTGCCTTTGTGATGGCTGCTGTTTTGGTTTTATTTCTCCCCTCTGCTGACATTGGATTCTTTTTTCACATTCAAATGCTCAATAGGCTGCCGTCGCCTCACTCTCCTTCTTCAATATTGCTGTTCGAGATTCCGATTTCGAATGGGTAAAACGAAGGAATGCAGAAGTAGATGAGCATAGTGGGAAAGTATTATTCATTGAAAAATGGTATTCCTTGAGGTATTAAAAAATATAAGAGGATTCCAAACAGACTGATCTTCGATGACTGGAATGTTTGACCTTAAAGGAGTAAAAGATAGCAACGGAATTCAATGAGGTAGATTTACAGAGAACATCGGAACCAAAAATCAGTTGATCGGGACATTCCCGAGTGTGCAAGAACTATCTAATTCGTGGAGAATCTGCTGTAATATTTTTCGACGTAAAATCTTACGCATTCGCGTTAGAGTGAAAAGATGCGCCAGAAGATGCTAAGAATTTAAGAAACCGGTCGTAAATAAATAAACTATAAAAGATCTTGTGAAAAATTACTGTTTTCTTTTCCTCCATTAATATAAGACTTTCCATGGAGTAGCGTAAAAACATTTTGAATTTATTCGCTTTTAAGTATTAATTAAATGTATGGAATTAATGCAAGATAAACACGTATCAGAATGAAAGGAAAAGTTTAAAAGGTTATGTTTTATAGAAATAATAACATGCAGAGCCACGCAGGTTTTTCGTACGCCCCTTCTTGCTGGTGTTTTCCTTCCGTGGGGTATTTTTCCCTAAGAACTAACTTAGTTTTTCAAACCCACAAATTAGTTTTCTTCTGTGCACTTTTTTCCAAGCTATCTCTTTCTTTCAAATGTTAATTGACGAAAGGTAAAAAGAGACTTTTTGGTCTCAATCACGCCCGAATAAAGAGGAATTATTATTGTTATTTTTCGATAGAAGTTGAGATAAAATTTTATATTTGAAAAGGCGACGTGTACACAATGCAAAGTTAAACATAAGGGTTACATATATCTACGTCTACCTTAATATCCCGTAAGTGGCATTTCAGCGTGTAGACATCGAGTTTAACTACTTCTCTGAGTTTACTCGTATATTTCGCGGAAAAAATGAGTCCTTTAAACGACTTATCTTAGCATCGATTTCTTTCATTTTATGTTCAATGTCGGATCGTAGAATGATGTGCCTAATCCTAGCAAAATTTCGTCTCATTAGAAAAAACGACAACATGTTCGGCTCCAAAGGATGCTTGATTTTGTGCAAAAGTTACTTGAAAATCATTTTCATCTTCTCCGTGAGAATCTGTCCAAGCTTCCTCTAATTTATAGAGAAGATAATTTTTTAAACAAAGTCTCAGAATGATCTTCAGAGGTCGAGAAATCTCACGGATTCTGCTTGAAGTGTCGTCTTCATCGAGTTTTTTTTACATATGAATTATATTATATCTATATGCTACGAGAAAAAGGTAAGCGTCACGAAGATGCTCTCAGATGCAGGTTGGGCATCATTGAAAGAAAGGCGGTTAGAAGCTAGGTTGCGACTTCTTAACAAATTTAGAGAAAGCACGTTTTCCCATGACGTAGTTGATATTATGCGTCCCCCCTGTTACTTTGGCCGATCCGATAATGAGAGCAAAAAAAGAGAGACGCTAGAACAAGTCGTTTAAGAACTCATTCTTTCCGCGAACAATACGCGATAGTAATAGGCTAAAAAAGTAGCTCAATCCTTTGGTGTTTACACCCCCTGCCACACGCCGAAAGGCGGCTTGCAGGGTATTCATGTAGATGAAGATATCTGAACGGAAAGACTACAATTACAGTCTTGCTAATATCGCCAAATAGAAAATCTCTATTTAAAAACTCTATTTAAGTTAGCTTTTTTCGCCTGTTTAGGTGAATGATCTCCACCTAAAGTCGTCACAGATTCTTCGGATCGTATCTTTGTGGCACATCTAACTATCCAATTACTTCCTAATTCCATGCATTCTCCTCAATGGGAACTTTATTGCTGCTGATCACGCCGGCACAGGTGGTGCAGATCACCCTTGTTTCATCGGAAGGCCACAAATACCATTCGGCTGCAAGAGATAGGCCACATGTGAGACTATCATGCAGTTCCTGAGTTGCTCAGGGTGGTCCATATTCAACGATTCAAAGGTCATTTTGGGAATTTCCTTCGGGACACCCACTAAAATTGCACCAATTGCTCGGAATATAAATTGTATTAAATCTAATTAGAATCGGATAACGGAAATGCGTGCTATATTGCACTTATTACACTTTCAGAATTTCCAACAATTTTGACCTTTTTTAGTCATCACAGGCGATTAGGAAGTTTTCCCATTTTTTAATCATTTATATATTATTATCAATACATTATTAGACACTAACTGTGATTTTTGCAAAATATTTATTATATCCGCGCAGTTGTTTTCGAGATCCAGCACTCTGATGACCGAAAGAAGGCCAAAATTGTTGAAATTTATAAGCTTTAGTGTGATGCAGCACGTATTTTCTTTGTCAAATTCTGTTAAGATTTTACAAAATCTATTTATTAGCCGAATTTAACAATGTTAGGGGATTAGACGAAAATAAGGACCAGTTATGTGTTGCCTACTGTGAAATTATTTAACATGTACACTGTGTATGATACCTATTTGGTATAATACTGCCTCGTGGTCGCAGGTTCTTCACTCCTGTGCTAAATTATCACATTCCTTTGAAACTATTTATCCAACTTGTCTGGGCTCTCCGAGATCTATATGATAATGAGAACTTTGAGGACAACTAATGCTTATAACAAATGTTAAATGCAAAGGGTGGATATAACAAATGAATTAAAATACTTTGTTTTAAATAATATTTCACACAATTTAATTTCTAACTAAATGTTACTATTGACAAAACAAAGTATTTTAATTTATTTGTTATATCCACCCTTAAATAAAGTTCCACGAACTTACGGTTCATTCTATCTTTAGTAATTTAATTGCAAAGTAATGCAACAGAAAAAGAGGTCATTAATCAAAGCGGTGTATTGATTGACAAAAATTGTACACCGTTATTGTATTAGATAATACAACGGTACTTCGAATTACGAACTACTCAACCCACGAACTTTTCGACGTACGAACTTAATTTCCGGATTCGAATCGTGGTGGTTTTATAATCCCGAGTAATGTAATATATATCTACAAGCACATGTAGATGACCACGTAATAAACCTCTCCCTGATGCAACTCTTTGTCTGATTTCACAGAATTTACAACAATTTACACATCTTTACCAGTATCAGTATTTATTCCTTTTCTAGGGAAAAAATAAATAATTTAATGCGACTCCTGCGAGATTTTCTTTGATAAAGATGAACATGCTATGTAGAGTCTTAGAGAGTCCTCCTAGAGATTTGCAACTAAGGCTTATCTCGTGCTCATTTATTCATAATATTTAAGCTGATTATTCTAATAACATGTGAGAAATTAGTCAGGATATATTTAAAATGCGTATAAAAAGAATGTGATGACTAAAAATAACTATGTTATTGCATAAAAGCGATAGTTTCTCTTTTCAAAATTTCCAAGTCAAAACGGATTAATTTGATTGCCATAAGATACGATGGAAAACTGGCTTTCGAGATACGAACTCCTGTCAGGAACGAATTAATTTCGTTAGACAAGGTGCCATTAAGTATAGAAAGCCATAAATGGTCCTCAACGGATTCTTCTTTCAGTTTGAATGTTTGCCGCCTCAGCCATTGAAAGGAAGTTCGCCCAAAGAGGCGCTACAATGCTGATCGTCGGTCACCAGCGCCTCTTTACGGCCGGAGTTTGGAACTAATGATTGAATATTTTGACGGGCGGCGCGAAGATCTGAATCTGTGAATATAAGTTGCGCGAATTCTTCGACAATTTGATTAATTATCATAAGGGACGACCGCCTGGAGTTGCAGCAATCATTGGGGTGCATATGCTAGAATTGGGAAAGAATTTTTTCCATCTCCTGAATTTTAATTTATGTTATCTTTCATTTTTCTTACGGTTGTTGCAGTTAAACATTTCAACAAGCTCATAATTGACATGTTATAAACATAATCTAAAATTGTTACTCGCGCCTGTATCTTTGTTTACAATTCAGAAGAAGATGAAGGAAGAAGGAACTATGGAATTGAAGGTTTCTTGTATTTCTCGCCAATTGAAATCAAAATTCTCTAAGCGATCTTCTGTATCCGAATTTCATATAAGCTTAAGGAATTGTTTAGAATTAGTCTCCAAATGGTTCTGAGATTTTCCAAAGACCTGTCAAAGGGGGAACCAATGACACCAAGCGGACAGTTCTCGTCAAATTTTAACGCGATCTGGTAATTGGTTGGAAATTTTCGGGCACAGCTACTTTTTTCCAAGACTGTGTAGATAGATTAGATGTAACGATACCCTCCCTTATACATATAATAGATATTTCACTACTTGTGAAGAACAGGCAATGATGAACAGGGAATGATGACTGAATACGAACACAGAGCACCCAATTACTTTAGAAACTAGTTAGTAATAAAGTTTTTCACTCTGGTTACAATATTAATAGTAGTCGCTGAATAACTACCTTCGACAGAATGACTTGCGAAACAAGGTTTAGACTGGAATTCATGATGGCCACGGTTTAACTACCAATACCCTTATTTTATTCTGGTTTAACAACGAATAACTTATTCAGAATTCAGAGAAAACAAAGCTTCAGCCAGTAAAAACGATTTCAAATTTCTACTAGCCGTCTGAAATGGAGGATTATGCCTGAGTTATTACATCTATCACATTTTCACTATCAATAACTTTTGCAATGTTCTGCTAAAATATTATACACAAATAGCATGACATACTATAATACATTCAATAGTACTACATACGTACAATAAAACAGCACATATAATGCAAAATTACTGACGATTACAGAAGTTGAATCGACTACCTACAACAATAAATAATAAAAATTTTGAAACCGATACCTCCCTTCCACAATATAACAACATAGGCAACAATATTACAACACAGCTGACGCCTAGCTACAAATATTCAGTATTTTAATCCTACTACACTTACAATTCGTGCATATTTAATTGAAGCTAACTTACTCAACACAAATTTACATACATAAGTTATTTTTCCCAACTAATAACCCCCTTATTAATCACACAAGTATTTTCAGGTTTGCTATAACAGATTCTGCATTCTTTCCGTTATAACGAAGGTTATTTCTGACGTTATGCCGAATTCCAACTATTTATTTGGAAATTGGTTAGAGTATGCTCTTCAGCTGGACACTGTATGACTCGGAATTGCGAGAAGAAAAATCAGCAATCCTGATAACTTGCTGTCATAAGCCGAACATTATCAATTAGAAAATGTTCAGGTCCAGCAAATACGTCCAGTTTCGTGGAGTGAAATAGAGTCGTTCTGGAAAGTCTTGCTTTCTATAGGGATTAGTTGGTGCGTTGGAGTGGATGGGGGTTATGTTGGGGTAGAGCGATGAAAGAAAAGGAATGGGATAAGTAAATGAAAAAGTGAAAGCAAGGACTTGAAATAGATTGAATGAAGTAGACATAGTGGTGGCAACAGAAAGACGCGTTTGTTTAATCAGTCAGTTTGGAGATATCCTCGTTTCCTAGCCTTCTTTTTAATGCTAGAATTAATTCAATTAATTGATGTGTATTAATTCAGTTGGTGCTGAGAATTTTTCCATGGAAGATACGCGAAGGCACTGGGTTAGAAATGTGTGCTTATGCTATAAAAGCGTTTCTGGTGCTAAGAATAATTTACACAGTGTACCAATGAACCGTATGGAATTCTGCACACAAGTGCCTGGTGGTAACTGCGGGACCGCCTCAGTACCTCAGTAGTACTACCTCAGTAGCCGTGAAGGTCCACCAGAAGAACCTTTATGATTAATAAGGGATGTAAAGTAAGAAAAGAATGAAACGAATGTTGATGTGCGTAAATTTGTATTACGTAAGGTAGCTTTTACGTGAAAGTTCACTATTTTTAGGGGAGATATCTGTATTGAAATAGTGTATTGTTGTAGCTAAGAGTCAGTTTTACTGTAGTAATCTTTTGTTTTAGTTGGGTGATGTGTTATTAAAAAGCCAATTATGGTGTATTACTAATAATTATATCTAATAAATTTTTAATTAGTATTGCATTGTAACTTATTGTAAGTAGTATTCTGCAGTATTATTATATAAATGTATTGTAATCAGTAAAGTTGCTACAGGGTTATTAATCATCTGTATTGAATTAATAAACATAATACATCTACATAAATACCCTGCAAGCCGCCTTTCGGGGAGTGGCTTGGGATGTAAACACCAAAAGATTGTGGTACTTCTTTTGTTTGTTTCTTATCGCTTATGGTTCGCGGAAAGAATGTGTCTTTTAAACGACTTGAATGAATTAATGAACCAGTGAATTGAGGAATTCGGTATAGGATAAGATAAATGTATCGCTATAGTGACGACGCGCTCTGTTCGTGATTACAAGATCGCGAAAAGAAAAATTTTAACTAATTCAATAACATTTATATTCGCAATTTTTCTAATATATTAGGGATTCTGTTTGGGTTTATGTGGTTAGACATTAGAAAAGGCAAGACTCTGAATTTACCCATAAAGATTCGTTACTGAATGTGTAGATTAAGATATATGTCGCTAAAAACGAGGTATATCGAAGCAGACACCGATACAGCATATGAAGGTTTGTGCTTTATGGTACGTTTTAGTGTTTGTTTGTAGATATAAGTTGTAGATTGTAGATATAAGTGTTCGTTGAAATGTATTTGGGTGGGGCAATTGAGTATCATTGTTCGTCTGCGAAATTTTCGCACGGGACTATTAATGTCTTGATCTTAAAACTAAATCGCAACTATTGTACCGACTATAGGAATCACAAAATGGGATAAACAATTTCATAACTTATTTCTCCACTCACTAGGTAAGAGACCAGGGTATAACATCAGTTTTGTCTTTCTGGATTAGACCGTCATATTTCTCGTTTCTTCTAAGTTAACCTCCGTTCTTTGTCACCTATGCGTGGTTCATATCTCAAAACCAAAATCACAACTTTTGTACCGACTCCTGGAATCGCATAATCGGATAAACAATTTCGTAACGTATTTCTCCACTCACTAGGTAGGAGATCGAGGTATAACTTCAGTAATCTCTTTCTGGATTAGACCGTCATATTTCCAGTTTTCTTTATGTTATCCTCCGTTCTTTGTCACCAACGCGTGATTTACAGCGTCTCGATATTTAAACTAAATCATAGCTTTTGTTCCAATTCGAGGAGTAAAACAATCGGATAAACAATTTCATAACGTATTTCTCCTCTCACTAGTTAATAGAGACGGTTATAACTTCAATTATCTCTTTCTGGATTATACCGTCATATTTCTCGTTCTCTCTATGTTCTTTGTCACCAACGCATGGTTCATATCTCAAAACCAAAATCACAACTTTTGTTCCGACTCTAGGAGTCACACAATCGGATAAACAATTTCATAACGTATTTCTACACTCACTAAGTAAGATATGCGGTTATAACTTCAGTTATCTCTTTCTGGATTAGACCATCATATTTCTCGTTCTCCATACTTTGTCACCAACGCCTGCTTTATATTGTCCAAATCTCAAAACCAAAATCACAACTATTGTTCCGTCTCTAGGAATCGCAGAATCGGATAAACAATTTCATAAAGTAATAACTTCAATTCTCTGTATCTGGATTAGACCGACATATTTCTCGTTTCTTCTATGTTATCCTCCGTTCTTTGTCACCTATAGTATGCGTGGTTCATATCTCAAAACCAAAATCACAACTTTTGCACCAACAATAGGAATCTCACAATCGGACGTCACGCCGCCAAAAGAGAACCTCCGAAGCGATCCGAGGCGGAGGCGGTCGTAAATTCGTAAGTCGAGAAGTTCGTAAGTCGGCGAGTGAGTCAGCCCGCCGCATAGCTGAAGAGCGCTGGGATCTCGGATGAGGGGGAGGGGGAGGGGAAGAGGGGAATGGGGGGGGAGTTGGGGTCGGAAGTTGTGGGGGGAGGGGGAGAGTGAGGTCAGAAGGAAGGGGAGCGAGAATTCCCTGTCGGCGAAGAGTGGCGGGTTGACAAAGGATCCGTGAGAGGCGTCTGCGGCGGGGGCGTGAGGGGGAGGGGCGGGGGGTTGGGGGGAGGGGTTGGGGGGGAGGTGTAATGGGCAGGGAGAAGCTGTGAGGCCGGCGCGAGAAGCGTGTCTCGGAGTGAAGGGATGCGACGGCAAGAGAAGAAGGGAAATATCATGGAGAAATTCTTCCTTTCGAATCACTACAGGTGCGGTTATGAAGGGGTGGTTTCAGACGGGTTTGGTTTTATAGACGGATGGGCCGTATATTGGGGAGGTTAGACCAGTGTGGGCCTTTCTAAGCTTCTATAACGATACTAATTTACTAAGGATAGTTATGAAATACGAATGATTTCGGCGTTTCTTCCTTTTACATAGCTTAAACGGGTTCTGCGAGAAATATCAGGGAATCCGTTGCTAGGATTAATAATGTAGTTGATAGTTTCAAAAGTTAATGCGGTGTTATAGAGACGCTACGATACACCAAAGCCCCTGCATTGTTTGTCCGGTTCATAGTAACGCATCGACGATGCTGTCTCGTTAGCAACCATTATAACCTTAGTGGTGTGAGAACAATGCTGATTATTCAGAACACTATCGTTGTAATGAACATCATCTAATTGAACGTGGTAAGGCGTTACCTCCTGAAAGGCTATAACTAATGAAGCAAATACTTAGTAATCTTCCAAGAATGTTTGTAATGGTGAATAGTTTCTATAAGCTTCATGATTTTACTCGCTAACGAAAAACATTATGCGGAAGATTACTAAGATTTTGTTTCACTAAACATTACATAGGATTTCCACGAATTTGCTATGAAAGTGTTACCATAGTGAGGCCCAAAATCCACATAATAACCAGACAATTAGAGATATTCCGTTCTGTGATTTCAAATCCTTTAACATAGGCTAAACGGGTTCGGGGAGCAATATCGAAAACCTGAGTAATCCGAGAACCCCGTGCTAGGATAATCCGCTTCAAAAGTCAATCTTCAACGCAAACGACAGGTGAGAGTAACCGATTAGAGAGATACGAATCTCATGGTTCATGCAGCCACTGCCACACGCCCATCAGGAGGGCGTGGACGTAAGCGGTCCCTGGTTCGATCCCCGCGGTGGCTCTATTCGCCCGGTGAGCGTACCCCAAATTGGTGCGAAGGTTCGAAATGATCGCTAATCATGAATTCTGTGACAGCGGGCCTCTTTGGACGGGCGGGGCGATTAGGAGACCGCGCTCTCTTTTTTTTCTTCTGGCCACATGCGCTGCGCTTATCGAGCTCACCCGTTGGCTCCCCTTTCGACCATAAACCACAGCGGGGCGTCGTCGTCATTTGTCTCTCAGTTCCCACTCCTTCCACCGGTGGCGCCTCAGGTGGAATCCCACAACGAACTGCTGCGTCACGGCAGTAAAAGACAAAGAGATTGCGTGCAATTTTTTCCTTTTTTTCGGGCGGCGGTGCACGTGAGCTGCGCTCCTGAAGAAGTGCGATTTGGGAGTTCAGCGGATTATGTTCCTCTGCTCTAGGATAGCGGAGGTGTTCTACGTTTCGTCTAGCGGAAGGTTTTTCGGCGTCTCGTGCTCATGATGGTTGACTTTACGCTTAAAATTTGCCAGATTTCATAAAGAGTTTACATTGATCTGCGTGTGACTTAGTAGTATTCCAGGATAGAAAAAATGAAGAAATCGGGAAATTTTTTCACGAGGAAACTATATCCTGTTCAATATTGAATAATACTACAGAAGACTACAGAAAAATACTGTAAAATACTACGGGATAATACTGCAAAAAATACTACAGAATGTATTAGAGTTAATACAGAGATTACACAGAGTAATTTTGTGGTATTCCAAGGTAGGAATTATGAAGAAATCAGGAAATTTTTGCACCAGGAAACTATATCCTGCTAAAAGCATTGAAAAATACTACAGAACACTACAGAACAATAGTGCAAAATATTACAGGACAATACCGCAAAGGAATACTACAAAATGATTCAAAATATTCAAGATTTAATGCAAATATTCCACATATCCGCAAGTAACTGGGTAGCATTCCGTGCCAGGAATTTTATATTAATTTTATATAATCTTTTACGAGTATTCCCTGTTAAATAACTTGGATAAATACCACACAATACTACAGAACAATGCTAATGAAGTTTTATACTAAATACTACGGGATTATACAAAAGAACAAAACTGCAAAATACTACATAATATTCCGCTCTATTTTGCGCTCGTTCAACAGGGAAATGTTTCCAAGTCAAATTTTCCTTGATTTATTGATTGATCCAAAAGGGAAGAACTTAACTAGCGAATAGCCGTACAATTACGTTTCAAACACTTCTTAGTTGATGCCTAAATCAAATGAACTAAAATGTAATTCTAAAGATAATTCAAAAGCCTTGAATTTTTTTAAATAAAAGAATTATCTTGGAGACGGATATCGATTTTAATCCAGCTTTACATAAATGGCTAGATTTAGTTTCTAAATTGTTTATCCTTCTTTGTACCCTGGTGTGAAACTTTCAGCCCCTTGGTATGTCTCCAAAGGAATGAAATGTCCATTAATTACAAAAGTACATCGGACTTTAAATTTATTGGGGTTTCTTTTTATTTCTTATACTCAGTTATGATAAAAGAATGTCCCTGATTTATTCATATAATTAGCTAATTCGTACCAATTTCAATTTTGATCGTTGGTCAACAGATATGATCTCGCCGTTTACGTATAGTGAATGAACATAAAGCCAATTCCATGGTGCAACATCCGTTGGAGGGATAAGGCCTATCCAAATGGCATTCACCGCGGATGACACGTGGTCTGTGCATCGACTCCCACGCCACCGTATTTGGCTTTCCGTGACCGGACCCGCTATCTCTCAATTCAGGCAGCCACCCATATTCATCACTGTTCAGGATGGCCACCGATAAATGTTAGGCATTACCGGGAATCGAACCCTTCCGCTGAAGGCGTGTGAATGAATATACTACGTGTCCCATATAAAATGCCTCTTATATTTGTTTGTTGAAAGTTTATTTGAAGCTATTTGAAGTTGAATATTTTGAATGATGTTTGGTTTTGATGAATGCGTGGTATGAGATATTGAAAACAAAGTGAGATGAATAACTACATATTGTTCATCGACAGGCATGATGATGAACAATGGAAAAATTAAAATCTTTTGTGAAAGTTTGTCTAGTTTAATTCAGTATGCTTTCTATTCCAAGGAATTAACTATAAGTGTTAATGTTATATACTTCACTGTACATTTGTTACCCTTTTGTTATGAAGTTTAATTACATACTTATTTATTCATGATGGGTTAAAAGAATATTAATGAATTAACTTTGTTATATTTTTCAAAATTCCATCAAATATTTTCATTAACTTTTCATTTATTTATTATTTGCCCCATTGTGTTTGTTATACTATTATTCTATTATGTATTTGAATTGGGCACCTTTTAATTCATGACAGGTTGAAATACTACTTGCACTGAATATTTTTAAAAGATCCATCAATTCTCCTTAGAAATTCATTTGTTATTCATCATAATTTGTTATTAACATGTATTTTAATTCCATTCTTATTTCTAGGCCTTAATTTTCACAGGATTCTTGCTTTATGTTGTTGAAAATGAATTGGTACATTGTGTTGTTTAATATTATCGAATGTGAAAGAAGGTTGATGTTGGTTGAACGAAAATTTAAAGGTAAAGATAAACCAAGGATGAGAGTTTCGGATTTCTGAGCTTGCATCGAAAAGTGAAGAAAGTCATAGATAAGGGTGTGGAGATTGAAAAAGAAAATAAAGGAAATCGATTGAAACGGAAGATTCGCAATAATGAGTTGGAGGAAGAAAATGAGATTGAGGTGATCAAGTTATTAGGAAAATCTCAAAAGAGAAAAAATAGGCAGTTGATTGGGATGCATAAGGAATAGGAAAATCCACTTCTGAATCCCTCTACCAGATATTTATGTTCCGTCTATCATCATCTGTCCCGATGCATGAATTTGAATTACGCTGTCAGATTGGGAACACGATCCTCTCGTCCAACTTTAGTTTTAATTTGAATGTTACTGAGCAATGCTGATATCGATATCTTCTTAACTAATGCTTTTATATCCAATGATGATAATGCTATCCAAAGATTTATATTTTGAGTCATTAATGTTTGCTGAAAGCGGTCCCGGGTTCGATTTCGGGTACCAACATTCATCCAGTATGGTGATGAAAATGTATATTTAACTGAATCAAGAGATAGAGTCCAGAGGAATCTTGCCATCAATAAGCCGGGTTACTATCGATACGCTAACCATATGTCCCATCATTAAGGTCCTTTGGTTATCGTGGTCATTTTTCGCCAAATAAAATCTAACTTTTGTTAGCATAAAGTACAAGTGTTATCCTTAAATTTGGGTGCAGGAAAGATAGCGAACACACCGGCCAAAGATGTACCGAGGATACTTCTACTGAGCATTCACAGCGTCCGGTGTGGGTAAAACATTCGCCTTTAGAGGAAGCCTTCTCAGGTTCGATTCCCGGTGGAGCCCCAAAAGTGCAAAATTACCTCAACAGTCGACGCACTTTCAACAATACTACTGCATACGACAGTTACCAACGGAAGCTATTCGTAACGAATGTAAAAATATATTAAACATAATAAATTAGTTAATATCTTCGAAAGAAAGCAATCGCGTCAGAATTACTTGCACAGTAATTGTAATACTAATGCTATAGATATTAATGTAGTCTAGTCAACTAAATATCTCAGAATAACTCTTATAAATAACTTAAAATTGAATATATGTATATAACTGAAAATACGGCGGTAAAGCAAATAAAAAGTTCTGCTTTATAAATTGTATTGTCGTTAGATATGAGTGATATCATCACACCCATCAGGAAAATGCGGCAAGTATATGGATACGGTGGATGAAATGTGTGGACGTGAACTTAAGAAAGTACAGCAATAGGGCAGCTAGGATGTCAATGGGAGTGGTCCGAGATGCCTATCTTTCAGGGGCCGATCTACTCATGCCCACCTCATACTACTAGATATGTGAATTCCTTCAAAAATACCCTTACCAACAACTTAGTTTCAGCTGAATTCGGAGCCGTATTCTTCATATCGGAGCCATGTTCTCGTGTGTGCGTAGCTTTCGCGAAATTTACCAAAGCAAAGATGTGAATACCAGCATGTAACGCTGAGAACTGCATGATGATTAGTTGATTGCCATCTTTAGCAGAAATAATAGCACAAAGCTAGCGTTAGGACTAAAAATCGAATACAAAATCGTATGTAAACTATGCTAATGGTATCTTCCTCAAAGACACCTAAAACCCCTGTCGCTGCAACACTGGTACAATGGATGTGTTTTGTTGAAAAAGATATGGTAAAAAGCGGAAAGGAGATGCTCTAAGACGCAGGTTGGGAATAGATGAAAAGAAGAAGACTATTAGAAAATAGGTTTAATGAGGTTTTAATGTGATTTTGGTCGCCATAATGCGAGATATTGATCATCAATTAATAACATGTGTAATATTGTATTTATTGCTTATCATTGTAATTATTACTTTGCATTATTGTATATTATTGTATTGTATGATATCTACATTGAATTGTACTGTATAATTGTATAAAATTTAAGGTAGTATCGTATTTTTTAATTTTTTTGAGTTAGGTTGTAAATTCAATGTATAATTTTAATGTATTTAATATGCATTCTGTGTTTCCACCGGACAAATAGTCCAATTGTAAAATATTTTTGATGATGATGATGATGATAATAACAATAATAATAAATAAGTAATAATTAATAATAAGTAATAATAAATAAAAATAATTAAGTCCGTTCATCTCCATTTCGTGCAAGTATTCTCTTTCGTCTTAGGAAAGTTTGATAAAACTGTTGTGCTCGAAACCTGCCAAAGGGTGCGAAAGATTCGAGAGGGCTAATTAACCAAACCACATCCCTTCGGCTTTGTTTTACGGCCCATCAAAAGAGGACTCTTTTCTCGCCCAATTCCAACTTCTCCTCCACATTTAACCTCGGATAGCTTGGTTTGCCTATCTTTTACTATTATGGTTTCCTTTGTTTATTCTCTTCCCTAAGTTCAGTTCTGACGAGGGCGTTTCCGGAGAGGTCAGGGGTCCCGTAATCAATATAATAGCAACCAGAGTTAGATAGGGATATCGGTGTTCTTTCACGTCCTGTCACACGCCTTTGGCTGCTTCAAAGATCTGTATGTAAATGTAAACATAAAAATCAGGCCTCACCGTCTCCGGGATCGTCTCCAACTGAAATGAGTTCGAGTGATATTTTTGTGCAGAATTTTCGCAAGTATTTAATATTGAAAAGGGTTCACTAACTCAATGAGAATTGACAATAGCACCACAGAAAGCGTCTTAAAAATTTCCTGAACGCCCTCCGAATGAGTACGGGGCAGAATAAATCGATGATAATTCAGGCTTCAACCAAACCCGATTTTACAATATCTAGAAGAATGGAGCAACTATTTATATAATATGCCAATATGTTGAATTCCTATGATCATGAAAAATTGTGTCTTTGTATTAATCTTCTTCTCCCCAGGTTATTTCGCAGGTGTTTTTTCGCTTTCCTTCTTGTGTGGGCGTTTACCCGCATCGTGGTGTTTTCTCTGTAGATCAGTTGAGGAGTTTTTCCCACAAACCAACTCTTATTATATATTCTATAATTGTATTTATGCTTAGTTTGAAACCTTGTGTGCTCTTGTTTACCTTTTAGATAGTACAGCTAGTTCCAAAAAAAACTTACCACCTAAGCCGCAACCCGCATAACAGACCTGAACCTCGATGAGAGCGAGTCTAGAGTTTTCCATGCATTCTATTGGCTCTTGGAAGGAGGAGCATTCAGACGGCGCTTTTTTAAACATTGTGAAACGCGTTGAACGTATTTGTATCGTCTTTACTAGCACGAAATCTTGTTTAAATTTAGTGTTACTTTTTACTATGTCAGCAGCATAGTATTAAAAAATGAATAAACATCGGATCTCCTTATTTCGGCCTGAAACTTCTGCGTAATTCACCTTTTTCTGGAGACATCGGGTAAACTTACTTTAGCTGCTTCAATTATCCAATAAAAAATTATGTCATTGCAAGATTGAAAAGGATTATATTATTACGTTTTTTATGCTCTTGACGCCTACAGGAGGAACTTTTAAATTTATTTAGAGGAACTTCACGACTATGACGCAAATAGAAACATGAACGAAAACTCTGCAAGGAGATAAAGAATACTTAGGTATATGAACACAATCAACTGTATTTCAACTAATTTATGTTGCAGAAGAAATGCTATCGAGAAGGGGAGCATGAAAAAACTGCGAAACCTACTAATGAAAGCAAAGATGAAAAGAAACTTAATCTGGACGAATACACTGAGAAAGAATCATTTTAAGTCAACCTGGTAAAGAGCTCTGAAAATTAGACCCAAAACATATTACAATAAAGTAAACCAAGTAAATTACGATCAACTACATCAGATAATTACATCAAATATTATAAAAATTTTAAATACCACCAAATCATATGATAGAAAGTAAAATATTAATTGCTGTGATATCATCATTTTCTAAGGTAATCGCTTAAAATTCAAATTGCTAATTTAGTATTTTAGAAAATAACATAGATATTAGAATAGTAGCACTCTTAAGTTAAATACTGAGGACTACAATTTTTTTTCACGTATCGAATAAAAAATTAATTTACGACGAAATTAACGCCAGCATTTCGTAACACTTTTCCGAACATATTGTTCATTGCCAGTCCCAGAAAAACCATCCCTTTAATTAAATCAAGTTCATGTTCCTTGGAAAATTATGCTGTCCCAACTTTTATCTGATGCTAAATCTCTTTCTTGCCCCGTGGTGCAAATTTTGACTCGATTTCTTCGCAGTTGAATTATTCTGCAATACAGAGAGGTATAAAATTTGCTTGATACTACAATTAACAGAGCATTAGGTAATTCAGAATATATGCATCAACATGCCATTCTGTTCTTACTTCCATCAGGCATTCGTGATGACAGTATCAGATGAAGCATTATGATTTTGAGATGAGATTTGGCTGTTTCTGACAAATTCGCGTCTGAAGTTTTACCGAGTCTTTCAGAGAGAGCGGAGGACCTCCACCCTGGCCCTAGGAGTATCCCCTATTCATTCCTTTGTTGTTTCTTTTTCTTTTGTTTCGTCCATCGAAAGGTATTATCTATTTTCTCAAAGGAACCATAAAACGGCCGATGGGTGAAGGTGAACACCGCTCTGAAAAAGAAAACCCCCTTTTCGGCATATTGTGGATGGTCGTATGTATCCGGGGTAGCGAATTTGAAAGCGCTAATGAGGATTACCGACCGCACCCCTGCTGAGCAGGTATCTAAGGTTAGGGTATGGTGGCGGCGACCGATCACAAGTAAGGTGGGAAATGGTAGATCCGCGATTTGTTATCTTCGCCGCGGGTATTCCCTTAGGGAATGAAGATATTCAACTCTATTTTTGAGGTAGACGACCTTTCAGGACTTCTTGCAAGGAATCCAGATGGTTAAGAAACAACAGTTAGTATGGCAAATCAGAACCTTAAGACTGATTTGCATATTGCAGATAAATACCAGGTTTTTGTATACTTGCATATTGCAGGTTTACACGTTAACATCTGGTTTATTTACATTTACATTAATACCCCGCGAGCCGCCGTATGACGTATGTCAGGGGGTGTGAAAACACCCACAACACGATTTCTATTGTTATACTGAAATGATTTTCAGAACTATGCACTAGGTGAAAGTGAGACTAATGATTAATGATCCCTGCTTCGGTTTCTGAATGCCTCAAGTAAACTATATAACCCGAATTGTTTGAATGGTGTATAATGATTAAAAGAAAAATCAGCGTCAATAATTATGAATGATGGGTAATATGAGTCATGGAAGAATACGCTAAAAATATAAACCAACGGATGGTAACCAGACTTACATGAGAATATTCCTCTAATTCTCATGATTCATACCTTAGCTGTTAAAATATTCTTGGTTCTATATGTAATCCATTATTCCAACATTCACTCCAAGGACCTTCGTAACATCCTTCATCCTAGGAACATCATAATTCTCTACGAACTTTGCGAAGATGTTTTGAATTTTTTTAATGGTAATGCAAGGAAGATCATTCTAGTTGAAATAGGACCTTCGGAAAATCTGAATGATAACATAAAGTTGAAAATGTTTGGGTGCATCATATCTGAATTAGTATCTCTATATTCTGCTTTTAAAGTGAATGGCATAAACTGTATTAGCTTATTCTAAATAACTAATTCAACGACAAAAACGAAAAAATAAGTAATGTGCCTATCGTCTATTTATATAAATCAAGCTCCTCGTCAATGATTGTTTATTTATAAATATTGTTTTTTATGCTTTATTTTGTCTCTATATTGAGCTCAAAATTTCGTAGTTTGAAATTACTTGAAAAATTAATTAGAGAAATACCACCTAATATGTATTCTTTACGCTTACGAGAACCAAATCGTTTAACTTCTCTTACAACATCTATGATACAAAGTAGATAGAGCGTTGAAGATGATCTTACTAGATCGACTAAAGTTTCTATTATAATGTCACTAAAATATGAATTGAAACGTAAATACGGAATTGTAGACACTCCGCATATTCAATGTCGCAGAAACTTGAAGTTTATACGCCGAATACCGATAAATAATATCTCTAAAGTTATTTAGAAGAAAACATTGGCTTGCATAGGTAGTAATACTAATGTTAGCGATTTCTATTAGTTTAAAAAACCTCGAAATCTCTTTCCAAAATAAATTGCTGATAAGAAGATGGTTTAGTTACTGGCTTAGTGAACTACTCGAACTTTCTTATAGAATTAAGAGAAGGTTGCTATAAAACATTGAACATCGATATAGTATACAATTTCGGAGATCCTGGGAATAAACTGATGCATGAGAAGGAAATTTCTGAAAGTATGATGAGCCATCGACGTTATATCTTGTATATTTGAATGTTAATCATTTTTGACTAAGATATTACTTAAATTGGATAAATGAGTAGTTTCTCTGGAGGCAGTCATAAACGGAAAAAATATATGTTGGATGAGAAAATTGAGAAGGTGAGCGAGTGGGTTATACTTTTAAAAGAAGTCGTTCCTCCTACTCAAAGTAAACAATTGGTCGACTAGGAAAGCAAAAAATGCGCCTACCTATTGTGATTCATCCAAAAATCTGGAATTAACATACCTCTTACACTTTTGGTTGTTAAATTCATGTGAGTGTATATATTACTGTTGCCGTCACTTCTCACTTCCCTATCTCTATCAAAACAGTCCCCCTCTTGAAGTCCTGGTGAATTCATTGCTTTATTCACTTCTTCCCATCACTCCTGTATCTTGCTTTTCAAATTTGTCACGGAATGTGGAGAGATGAAAAGTTTCTCATAGTAAATACATTTTAAATACGAAGGAATAATTTCAATATCACCAATCGATAAATATGTAGATAGACTAGCCATACCAAACCACCACCCATTCATCTCAATCATTAAAATTCTGTCGAAAAATATGAGAGTTACGCAGGGCCAGCCATCAACCGAGGGGAGCAAAATTTCAACATGAGCCTCATATGCGCTTCCCCATGTGATATTACAGGGTTGGAATTACAGGTAAAAAGGCCCTGGGAAAAACTATTTCACCAAGTCCCTATTATTTTGCGTATTTTTAACGTTTTCTACATTATAATAATTGTAAACGTTATAATAAACAATTGAAATATAAATAATGTAGGTAGTTTTGTATACATTCAAAATTAATTGAAAATTTTACATTCATAGCTAACAGTAGCATTCAATGAGCATTATGACCAAACCTCATTCGCACTATCTTTTTGTGTATTTTAGAACTTTTAAAGGTGATAAATATAGCGAGAAGAATGTTTAAGAACGTAATGGTTTGTGACTGCAACCATTTCAAGAGGAATCCACAGAAGAAATCAAGTTTTTCGATTCACACTTCAATGACACCGAAAAAAATTAATTAATTAATTCAAAATTAATGTGAAAGATTGTAGTCTCGTGTCCGTCATCTTTATTCATTGAGGAAAATCGATTCTAGCACATTTTCTCTCAGTTGATTTGGACGGTATAGTAAAAATTCCAACTGCGTAGATGATAAAATTTACTGATTTTTTACCGATCGAATTTTAATTTCGATGCTTATCAAATGAAACAAAATGTATCTAAAATACGCAGAGAATGCCTCAAGACTTCATACTATATATTTACTTATTGTTTTTTAATGTAGCATATTAATGTAATAGCCTAGATATGGCCATGAGTGTGCCTTACTTTACTTGTGTAGATTGCATTCACACAGGCTATGATAAAACTGGTGATCGATATAGACTCCTTTGGTATATAATTTTAAAGGCTAATAACTGCTCTCTTGAACGATGCATAATATTAGCTAGTATTATATTATATAATACCACCCATTATAACCGCAGAGTTTTGCAAGCGAAGGCGTCGAATTCGAGGTCTATACATTTTTGGTCCGACACCGATTCAAACTGCGCGGAAATTTTCTTTCTCCCATCTCAGTGCTAAACATAAGCTCAGAGCGGCTCAGAGGCAGATTTTACGAAAATTTCCTTCGACTTGCTCGTGCCTTTCGCCCTCAGACTCAAATTTTATTAGGGGAAGGGGGTTTGCCTCGGTCTCCTAGGAATAACGGGACCTTGTGTGCGACGTTTCCCTCTGTGCGAGAAGCAATGCTAGAATATATACTGATTCGTTATAATCATTTTATAATAACTGAATTCTTGCATTACGACATCCGTATTGTTATAATACTATTCTGCTAGGCCAATGCCACCAAACTCAGGATACTAATAAATCTTTGCAATATTAACAAAGCAAATAAATCCATTTCAACTCTGCAGGCGGAGTTATGACTCAAGGAGACCATCTCCGCCATGTTTTTCCTCTCTCTCTCTCTCTCTCACTTCTTAAGGCTCGCTCGGAGGAAACTCACTGCCTGTTATGCGGGTTGCGGCTTAGGTGGTAAGTTTTTTTTGGAACTAGCTGTACATATCTGACTTGTATAATTTTAAATATTTTTGTATATAAGGGTGGCAATGTTATCTTAACCCTTTTTTAGGGAAGATAGGCATTAAAAGCTTGAAACCTTAAGGACAGACGCTCCTCATAATTGTCTTTCGTTAGCTGTTGTAGATTCCTATCGTCAGTTTCACTAATGTCCACGAGGGTGATTGTTGATTACTTTAAATTATCACCACTCGATCATTCAAATTCTACTCTTGAATGTTGATCCCAGAATATGCGGCAAGCATGTACGATCCAGCGGATGAAGCGAATACCCATAAACTTGAGTAAGCAGGACAAGGAGATTCTTTTTGTAGACAAATGCTACGATAAAGAGGCAAGCTTTATGATAATGCTCTTAAATGTAGGTTGTAATTCCTTGAAAGAAAGGAGAATAGAAGCTAGGTTACTTACAGGTTAATGTAGATGTAGAATGATAATCTAAGGAATAAATTTTTGAATAGTTGGATAATGAGTGAGGATGAAGAATTACTCAGAATAACTAAACACCAGGAATCTCTGATAGCCATGTGAGCGACGCATTCGACTTTCATGAAATTGACATTCCCGGGTTCGATTCCCGGTGGCAGTCCACGTGTGTTAAGACCTTAGCTGTCGGAGCAATTTTAAAAATACAATAATAAAAAGCCCTGGAATAAATCTGAGGAAAAGCATAAGAAATACACGTCCTTCTCTATGCCGTGAACTTAGAAGGGGACCCCATGTTCCAGTACAGTAAATCTAGCGTTCTTTTTAGAAAATGCAAGTCCGTGGACACGGTGGTGCACTTGCTTGCATCATCTTTCTGAGAAAGCGATCCCTGGGATCTTCTCTTTCCCTTTTGCAAACACATCGTAGGAAACAGAATCTGTCTCCGTGCCCACCTCATTGTCCGGAGTACGCTCTTCAGGATACGCTCGAGAGTTCTTTGCCGCTCTCCACTTGATTAGATTAGCTCAATTTAATTAATATTATATGAGAAAGAGAGAGGGTATGGATGCCATGATCAATCGGACTTCCTTATACGAAATCGACTCTTAGTAAACAAATGAAAATTGTATTATTCATCGCATTTGTATGGATTTAACGGTTCTAATGTTATTGGACTAGTTTAACTAATTTAATAGCGAAATGTGGAGGAACCTATTCTTATCTGAATGAAATTAAGATACAAAACTAGACTATTCCCATAGAGTATATTTATTTCAACGTTACCAGTCTCGAGGTATTACATAAATCAACCCTTGTTTCCCTATCATTAGTGTATCCACTAATTTTTTGGTTGCTTGAAGATGAAGTAATACATCGAAATCGGTAACGTTGAGATAAATATACTCTATGGGACTAGTCAAGTTCAGTTACTATATTTCATTTCGTAAGTTCTAATATCATCCTGACCCGCTAGCTTCACGACAGGAAAGGATCGATCAAGATAAAGATCAAGGATCTTCCAACATAATGCAAAATTTTGCAATAATTACAACATTCACTGATTAAATAAATCTCATCAGGAGGTTAAAGGTGAAAGGTAAACTTTCACGTAAAGGTCTGCATATGGTAAAAACCTTAATGAAAATGGATTTAAAAGTTTGCGACAGGACCGGGAACAGAGATTTTCATCTGCAGGATAATATGTTGTCTCAAATGTATAATTGCTGCGTTCCAAATTTCACTTCCATAAGTCGAGGCCGTAAAAGTGCATTCGATGAATATTTTCTCCTCAAGACTGTCAGCGTTTTTGACTTCAGATTATGCACGTTCCTTCCCAAGGCATAACTTCATTTGTGTGCATCATTAATTCCGTTGTTACCAGTTGTTTGTATGTTTATTCTAAGCAGAAGGGTCTCTTGAGGTTGTAATGGGACTCGTGCCGTAAAAGAGTTAAACATAACATTTGTTATGGTCAACTTTATCCCGAGTCCAATCTTAGTGCTTTTAATTCTTGACGTCTCGATGACAGATCTTCCACGTGACTCACAATCAGCAGTGCAGCATACACGAAACACTTATATCTGTATCAACATTTCCCACCTTTATACATAGGGTGACAAACTGGTTCGCTTTGGTTCTGTGGCATGAATCAGCATGCGATAGTGGTAGTAGTATCTTGAACTTCATCTTTGTCTCTGAGGGAAGAGGAGGTTTCCATTTCGCCACCGCACACAGCTAATCAAGAAAGCCACCGCTCTTTCCGTCGGAACAAAGAGGCCGTCAATCGATGCGGGAAATATGAGAGCCATCCACATCTGTAGAAGGTGGAGCGCGGTTGGGGAATACATGTCGATGATACTTCCTTATCAATTGCTGTCCTTTTTGTGATTTTCCACTACTGACTGCGCTCTCGAAAAGTATACGTCCCGAATAGGAGTGTACTGAGCTACTTCTAGGAAAACCTAGAGGTCCTAAAAGAACAAAACTCCGAAAATATGTTCATGTACAGTAAAATGAGGTTAAGTCGCTTTGCAGGGGGTCGATTGAAAGCCGTGTTCTATGGAGATAGTTTTGTAAGGGATATTACAAGTTTTTATTCGTATACATTTATTTATTTATTTATTTGACCCTTTATTAGGCGAGGTTAGGCCCGAGTGGGTCTCTCTTCCACCTAACCTCGAATGAAGATACATCGCTATATAATATCGCTATATAAATATCATTTACATCTATATAAATACACTATAAGCTGTGTCTCGGCGCATGGCAGAGGGTGTTAACACCACACGTTTGACTTACCATTTTACATATAAATGTACATTATGATTAATTAGTTTAGGCGATATTTGGTGGAACTTGTTCATGATTAGATAAGAAAAAAAGTCATGTGTCATGTCAAAAGTCAAAGCCAGATTTTAGTTTTTTTTTTCTCACATAATGCATTTATATTTACACAATACAATACCCTAAGGGCCGCCGTATGCAGGGGATATGTAAACACCGAACATCCTAATTAACTCTCTCATTCATATACCTAACACAGGAAAGAGGGATCAGAAATAGCAATCCGTTCTCGCCATAATCTCGCGAGATCTGTTCAGTTTGTTGCTATCGCGTATCGTTCGCGGAGAGATTGAGTCCTTACAACGGCTTATTCTGGCGTCTATTTGTCTTATTTTATGCTCATTGTCGGGTCGGCCGAAGTAGTAGGGGGTAGTATAATACAACATGGTGTCTCTAAAATTTTAAATAAATAAATTTTTTAATTTTATTTGAGAAAAGAAAACGGGTTTTTGACTCTACATTTTTTTAAATAAGTAGATCCTGAATGTCATACTTTAGAGGCCTTAAGTGACGGTACACAGTTTGGCCTACTAATTTTGACTTTTTGCGCGTTCAGGTGGTGTCTTCCTCTCCTGATATTGAAACTCTGTGATTTGGAAGTCCTCATCTAGGGAAGTTTGGTTAAAATTCTACAAGCTTTTTTTTGAATAGTCGATGTCGATCAATAGTAATCGATATTCACCACCTCGATATGGATAGTGATGAAGAATCGCAAGGATTAGATGCAGTAACTTAAAGTTTCAAACTATACTAAATTATCATCAGAGCTTACAGGTAAAGAAACATAGAATTTACGAAAGATATATAGGTAGGAAAGAGAAGTAACTTAATAAGGGTAAGATTGGTCCTCCTTAGAGATCCATCAAGATGTCCCTAATTTTACATTAAATATTAAAAATGAAAAATTAAGGAATTAGAATGTGTATATATATCATGTAGTGTAGCTGGGGAATCAAAATATTGGGTACTTCACAGAAAAGTATTATATACTACATAATTTACATTATTAAATGCTATATAGTTTACAGTATCTTTATATATTATTTCTAAGCACCCGTTTTTGGTGACCAGCGCTTTTCTCCCTTGTAACTCCGTCAAAATATATAAATGATACATTTGAAAGAGAAAGTTTCCAGCTTTCTTCTAAAATAGACCAACAAATGAAATATGAACTGTTTGGTAAAAAAATCAAGTTAAAATTTTAATTTGCCCATAGAGTTTCGTTACTGGATGTGTAGATAACAATATCTATCGGTATAGACGAGGTGTAACGAAACGGACTCGGATACTCTATTTTCCCACCCAAATGCATTTCAACAAACCCTCCAATCAATACAAAGGAATTCAAATAGACTAAAACATACTTACAAAAACACACATTCGCGTACATATTAATTACTTTCAATTAAGTTGAGCGAAATTTTCGCACGGTACAACTAGTTTTACATTAAATTTGTAATGAAAAAATTAAGTTATTAGAATATGTATATATAAAATATAATGTTATTGATACAATATTACATAATTTACAATACATTACTATAAACTCAAGTGATGAGGTCAGGCTTAACTTTGTGGCAGTGAGGTCCAACGAACTCACTGTTGAATAAGTTTTACTGAACCACAGAAGAAATTTATTCTATGGTTCAGTAAAAGTTATTCAACAGTGATTCTCGTAATATTATAAAATACATAATTTACAATATTAAATACCACATATTTTAGATTAATATACGTAATTCTCAATACATATTCATGGAACTGAGTTACGCCTCAGCTTGGTGTCCGGATTCTAATTTTCCATCATTCGTGCCACATTCCCCCACTTCGGGACATCCCAGCACTATTTGAACCAATTAATCTCTCCTTTTAATTGTGTCAATATCTCCCGCAGACTTCTTAATTCACCGTTCCAAGAACTTCTTCGTTATCGGTCATTTTCAGTACCTCCACTCTACGCCGCAATAGATAAGATGCGATGATTGGCGATGCCTCGGGAAGCGGGATATGTTAGACTCTATCCCCAATAACCATCCGCAGTTGCCCTCGCCTGTTTACACTGCGAAGGGCGGCGTATTTGCAGCTCCCGACCAAATAAAGGACTTGGATCGATTTATCCCTCTTGACGGATACATTTCGACGCAATATTTCCTTCTTTTAGAATCGCTACCCTTTGCCCTTCTTTCCATTCGCGCTATCCGTGTCTCTGTGGAACCTTTTCCCTATGCTCGTGGTGCTTGATAGACACTAGTTTCTCTATGACTTCTTACGAGGAGTGGCTCTCAATTTTGTCCGGGGATTTTGATGTAATATTTTGTGTGGGTGAAGGAAGTGGGGTAATGAAATAGTATGGTGGCGTTCGTCTAAATGGGTCTTAGTTTAGCTGCAATAATTAATTGAAAATTGGGGTATAGGCAACCCCGAAATACACGTACGTTCCAAAAGGTAATGATAATAATAATAAAGTCTTTATTAGGACAAGATTGAGACTGGAGAGTCTCTTCTTACATCTAACCCATATTTATGTAAAATTTAAGGGAATGGCACGTTTTTCTAGCATATTTTAAAATCTTATTTTAATATTAAGTAGTTAGACTTTTTCGTACTAATAACTAATACTTAATAATACTAAATATACTAATATAATTAATAATAAATTGCATTTAATTGATAGTCTCATCAGCACCTTTGATAGTGCTATTTTTTCATTTAAGATACTTAAAGACCTTTTTTATTTAACAATATTACCCTTAGAACGCAAAAAGAACTTGCATTTGAACAATTTACGATTTCCTAATCATAAATAGCGATTGTTTTCCAAGATTTAATGATAATTTCGATTTAGATTAGGTGCATATTGATCCCTCATTTCGTAAAGAATACAGAAAAACATTTGGATAGAAACTTAATTCTACTAAAATAATTCCGAAGTTCATATGACTGGCGAATGACCGCAAGGGTGTCATAAATTCTACGTATGTGTTTTTGTTTGGTTCCTTAGTTAAATTTCTTTGAAGACTCTTTCGACTTTCAAATTGGAACTTAAATGTACCTCTTTCCTACTAATTATTCTTTAGAATTTCGTGCACTGTTCACCGATCCTTTCTTACGGAATTGAGAAAGTATCAAACGTAAATCGTTGCCGTTGAATTTATTGGAAATATTTCGTTGGCAGTCTTCGTCATGCGAAGAACCCAAACCGCGGGATCAAATCAGACGTATCACATTCGAATCTCTCTTACCGACCCTTTGCTAAATCGGCTATCGGTCCTAGAAAAGCAATTGGCCATGGCTCTTGTGACTCCCCAAGCGCTTTCCAATTTTCTGCACTCCAGGATTCTCTCTGGCGTGTCACCCCTAAGTGTTTGATGATGTCCTAGTAGTTGTAATAGTATTTTTTTCTTGATACATGTAAAATTTTGCCGTCGGAGTGATTTCTAAGGTAACATTGTAAACAAACACTATCATAGCAACCAAATAAAAACTGCACACATCCATGCTTATTATGGAAGATATCTATCAACATTATAAGGGAAAAATGGTATAAATTTTCAAAAGAAAACATTTTTGATCGTAGTAGTAGTGTTGTTAAAAGTGCTTTGACAATTGAGGTCATTTCGCATGTGGGATCTCACCGGGAATCAAACCCAGGACCGCCTTAATGGGAGTCGCAAGCGTTGCCCATATGGCCATCCCGGAACCCTTGATGATGTCTCTGCTCCTTCGGTCTTCTTCTTGGTCTCTTCACATCTCTTGGTGTTCGAATCATGTCCAGCAGTTGTTTTGCCTACGATGTATGTCACTCCTGTATTCATTCTCACCTAGATGTTGCGTTTACTTTCTCTTCTTGTGATCCTAAGCATACATTTTTCCATAATTCTTTGCGTTGTCTCAATTCGCTGTTTTATTGCACTGATAATACCCGATCTCACTTCCATAGCTCAACACTGGTAGAACCCATTGGTTGAAGATCTTCTTCCTTAAGACCATTGGCAGTTTTAAATTCAGAATTTGAATGTTGAGTAAAATATAATTCTTTGTTAACTTCAACCTGTTGTTCACTTCTGCTGTTACTTGTCCTGTGATTATATATGTGTTCTGAGCAGACGTCCAGAGGCGATTCTTCAAGTTTGAATGGTATTTGTGCTGCAAAAGAGTTATATATTACCTTCGTTTCCGTACATCAGTCACTAGCGTTTCGTTGATAATATAGTACTCTTCGCTACTGACAGAATATCTTCAAAAATTCAAGAACTATACACGGTAGAGCAAGAGATAGGACTTAGAATAGTACATACATAGTTATCATAGTGTTTACATTGATACCATCCACGACAGCCGTCACTGAGCCTTGTTTAAGTTAAATTAAAGCTGTGATCTAGTTTCTTCTTCCTCATTCCTATTCTACGTCTTGAATTTATAAGTAACCAACAGTATTTTATCGCGAGAATCATTCCTAAAACGTCTTTTTGCCGAATTTCTTAAGATTCTGAAGGGTTTGTGTGCAGTACAGAATGCATGCTATAGATGGCGTTTAATTAGCGACGAGCAGCGTTGCTCACTGACCTCTCTTGGATTGCTTGAGTAAGCTCACATGCATTTCGATATAGTAAGTTCACTTCCAACTTCGATGGAATGTATTTTTATAATTCTGAGACTGTCTGCTGAGTAATTGTTTCGAGGGCTTTACTGGTAAAACTTAGTCAGAAGATAAATAAATATATAGATATCAAAGATTTATATTGATGTTAACGATAATATTTTCCTAATTAAATTATATTATTAATAGAGAAATTTAACTCCGATTAGCAGTCATCAAACTTAAATAGGGTTCTAAATAAATGATTGGATATAGTTTACTTCAATTTCAGCTCGTTTATTGTTATCGCATCCACAAAAACATTTCAGTGAAAATTCTAAAAAAGCGGAGTTGACAAAATCATAATAGTTGACAAAAGATTTGTATAATATTATCCGATTATCTAAAAATGTAATCAAGTTCGCAATGTAAAGAAAATAGGAGACGTTACATGGCTACATACGACAGACGTATAGCTTTGAAATTTGGTACATAATATTTTTATAAGCAATCTCACTATATATGAAATAATTACTACTTAAGAAATGCGGAATCAAGGAAGCAGATTTTTGCTAATAGCGCAATATTCAGAAAGAAGATTACTGAGGCAAAAAGATCTGCCGGATGAGAAACCAAGAAGAAGCAAAGGGGTATTTCCTGATGATGAACGAGCAAGAATGAGCCAGAGAATGAGAGAATACTGGCGAAATGGAAAGGAAAAAGAAGAAAAATTAAAAAAAAAGATGAGAAAAATTTTGCATTCGCAGCCCAAAGATGGCTGTAACGACAATGATAAAAATCAATACATAAGATTAAAAAATAATCAGGAAAAAATATACACAAAGTAATAATTACGTAATATTAACAAATTATCAGAAAGAAATACATCTTTATGAATTTTAACTTTTTGTAGAGAAAAACTATAATAAGAGCATTAATAAAAGGGTATATTTGTCATTCTGACACTAGTTCTTCGTATTAAAAAAATAATATTTCGCCCAACTTTCGATACTAACCTTTTCCTTATATTTATCATCTTTCTATTTATCACGAAAAACTTTAAATTCTGAGAAATGCCTATAATATCGTCTAATTAGCATAATGAGGTTGGAGTGACGGATGCGTCTTGGATTGCAGCGGCGAAAACACGGCGTTGGGAGAATGCTCTGGGGAAATAGATGAATATCTGTAGGCGTGTGTGTGGACATGCACGTGGGCGATGGAGGGAGAGGCGCATTTAACCCTTTTCACCTGTTTCATACTCTTTTTTACGGCGATGTATGAAATTCCTCCGACTTGACCTGTAAATTTCCCATGGGACCGCAGCCTCTCGTTTGCCGTTGCACTTACGACTCTTGTTCTTTCAGATTAGACGGATATCTGCGGATCGAACCAATATCCGTCCAAATGTAGCGTTTCCAGAGATTTTCGGCCGATCCGAGTTTTTTTCCAAAAAGAAGAGACTCGCTCATTAAAATGGGGATGGAAATGAAACTGATTTACTTCGGTTTCTCCGGCATAAAATGCTCAAGATCTCACTAATTCTCGAGGTCATTTTGTGACGTGTTTTGTTATAGAAGTACAATTTTAAGCATTATGATAATTATCAATTGCACTCTGATTGAACTGCTTTATAAAAAGATAAAACTGCTTTTGCTTCGATAATTTTTGCGTTAGATTGATGTCGTTTTCAGTAGTTCTTCTCTTCAGTCTCTTATTTTCTGTCTTTTCATCGCTAACGAACGTTTGATTTCCAAAATGACACTTTGCTACTCTGAAACATACATTTTGACCCGACGCGACCATATTAGATCATATGGTCATATGGGGCTGAGCTGTTCGATATTTTACATGACAAATGGTGTAAAGTTATCTCATTTATTTGATCATCATCATAGGTCATTCAATCCGTGGATTGGTATTTATTAAAAGTTCTTGGTGGTGTTATTTTAGGTTTCCGAGTAACAAAAATTTTTAATAAAAAATTGCTGCAATTAGGTCGTATATTTATGATGTTTTTTGTGTATGACACAGTGGCTATTTTTGATATAAATGTAATGAGTTAATATAAGGAAGTTCGTTGGTTGAAAGAAATAAAAGTAATGCAAAAGTTTCACGAAAACATTTTCTTACTTGCATTTAATGTATCTCGGGTAACAATGACCCGACTCATTTGTGTAAGTTCTTGTATGAGACCAGTTAAGGGTTGAATTAAGTAGCAATCTTAAGGAATGAAATAATTTGCCTTTGGGAGTCTTTGAGCCATTCCCTAAAAATCATAAGGTGTTTTCGAACAGAACCCATATAGCTATCCTAAATTTTCAGTCTTTCAGATAACCGAAAATGATTCCTATCTCAACTAGACCTATGAGCCTCAAAAAATTCAGTCAAAGGGAAGTAGAAAATTGGAAGGAAACTCCCGCTTCTGTGAGCAGGTGTCAAAGTGGCACCCTCTTCATTCCACGTCCTCTTCCGTCGACTGCTTTATTGCGCACGCCGCCATGTTGTACTTCTCGTGTTTTATAAATGAGTGTGGATTCCTCCCGGTAGAGGCCTATGCCATCTGAAAATAAACCGGGGCAGATTTACACCATTTTTCAATTATAATTCTTTTATATTTAGTCGCTTATTTATTCTTTCTTCATACCAATACGTTAGTTAAACTTTAAGCTTTAGAGTGTTACCTTTAATGAGTCTTAAATTATCTTAATTTATAATTCAATTTCTTTATCGGTAAAGTCACCTCCGAGAACAACGCCCCGAAAATAAGAAATGCATGGATTAAATTTTTGAAAGTTTATTTTACTCACATCCCGTTAAGACAGAAGTATGAAATTTGGAAACTTGTTATAGGTCCAATGGAATTTTACATTTCGACATTTGTTGCCTAAAGTATCATGAATTCAACGCTGGACGACCGAAAAATGTTTTCATAATAGATTTCCGTAATCTTTCTTTTGATGTATTGTAGACTTCTTTTCGTTATCACAATTAATTCAGAAGTAATAGTCCAAGGAAATCGAGATAGGTACCAAAAGAAAGGGAATTGAATAGAGATTTTTATTTTTGTCGTAAGATAGCATTTATGCGTTGAGATTGTGAATAATAGGACGATGAAGACGTTTAATTTACACAATTTTGACGTCTTCTTGACAACTAAGGAGATTGCTGAACTTGACTCTCTTACGATTGTCGGGAAAGATGGACACCATACCATTCCTGCTATTATCTATTTATTTATTTTATTTGTAACCTAAATTTAGTTCCATCATTTCTTGAAGGGGGATTTTTTTTAACAGCTAACATTCTTTATTTCACTTTGTCACAAAATACAATAATAATAAAAATATTTTTTTTTTCATTGTAAACCTTAAGGTCCCCCTGAGCCAGAGAAAGGCTCGTCAGGAGGTTCCACGTTTAGCATAGAAAATAATACATACAATAAAAGATACAAGAAATTAACCGTCTACATTTATAACTAACAACCAATTAAATTATTCTATTATTTCAATACTACAATACAAAATCCTTATCACAGTTACAATAGCAATAAAATTACAATTAATAATAGTGCAATATTCAATAATGTTACAATAGTATAATAATAATATTACATAATATTAAAATAAAGTCACAATCAAATTTTAAGTTCTTTGTTGAGATATTGACTTTGAATTTATTGGTTTGTCCAATTTGTCACTAGTTTGATTAATATTGTAGTGCATTAATATTACAAGGAAATACAATCATAAAAATGTTAACAATTAAAGTTTACATTCAATAAACTTAAAATCAGTACAAGAAAAGTTACACATTGAATTATATAAATTTAAAATTACAAAGGAATGAGTTTTAACTAAAATTATTTGAAAATACGAATTAAATCAGTATCACTAGTAATAATAATAAAATTCGACTTCAGTCGCGCCAAAATTGTACCAAAAACGATCGGCATGAGGGTGTTGTGATCCAGAGCTTTTTAATCTAAGAAACTCCATGGATATCGAATTTGTTTTGAGGTAGACTTCGAAGTATTGAAATAGGAGATGTGGCAACGATCATTTTCGATGGAAGAGGACAACTTGGGCGGAACGCAACTGAGGTCACCAATCAAACCTCGAAATCCCCAAACTACTGAAGACGAGGTATAAAAAAGCGCAGTTTCTCCCCCCGCATAATCCCCCTCATTACAGCGGAAAAACGTCGCCTCTCGATACACGAGAAATATTTATTTCTCTTCTTTAGGAACGCGGATCGGCGAAGCGGAAATGGAGTGCAAATTTCACTTTTTGGATGTTGCGAAAAAATGGATTTCTATCGCCACGAAGTGAGCCCTCGTTAACGGTTTTAATTGGCTCGCCTTTGAGACAATCTTCGCATACAAACGCTCGTTTTTTATAATTTTATGTGGCGTTAGTGTTGATAAGGGAAGGTAAACCAATACCCCGTCGACTTAAAACACTGTTAGCACAACCACATTCAGTAAAACCCGTCTTGAATACTTTGCAGGGGACTAAGGAACAACAGCGTTAAAAGTGGCATAGTATCATCACTGAGTTGCTACAAATTTTTATTTCGTAGTGGTACTGTTGAAAATGATTCGAAATCTGAGTTCAATATGTACGTGGGTCCCCGTCGGGAATCGAACCTGAGACCGGTTTCACTGAAGTCGAATGCGCTGCCCACTTGGCTATCCTGAAGCCCAGAAATTTTTGTTTGTTTTTTTTTTTTGATTCCGAAAAGGAAAAGAAAGGGTTTATTGGATCCTTAAATTTTGAATAAGAGCTTTAGACCGTAAAAATGAAAATGAAATGATCTTCTTCAGTTCGCTTAACATTCCATAGCTGTAGATATATAGTGAATCCGAGATCTATTGTTGTGTAATACTGGTTGACTACTATTTATAATTATTGAGAACGGTGTAATTACCCTAATTTTCCTTCGTCACTCAATTATTGTATTTTTCACTCAACAATGAAGCAGTTCTTACCAGATAAACAAATAGGTAAAAATGAAACCAGGGAAACCTGCTGAGAGTAGCAACTAGAATTTAGAATGAAGAAAGAAAGGGGAAAATGGGGTATATTATCATATAAACTGAAAGATGAAAAGTATAAATACAGAAAAGTACGTAAAATGCATACAAGTGGCTGATGTTAACTTTTAAATAAGTAGTGTGAATCTCTCTCTATAAAATTGCGTGTCATTTATATGATTTTATGGAGTTAGAAATTATCATTTATTATAGTTATTTGATGAAGGTAGAAAAACACTGGTTTTCGAAAACGGATGTTTAGAAATAATATATTATTATTACTATAAAAATATGTTATGGTTGGACTATTCGTCCGCTGGCAACACATAATTCATATTAAATACATTCATTAAATTTACAACCTAACTAAGACACACAAAACAATACAGTAATACCTTAAATGTTATACCATAATGCAGTGCAACTCAATACAGAATAATAAGTACAATAATACAAAGTAACAAATACAATAGTAAACACTAAACACAATATTAAACATAATTCACATATTACTATACGTTAACGTATCAACTACTTCCCCCTCCTCGTAATACAGACTTTTTCAGGGTTCCCAGTAGGCCTTCACGGCTACCGTAGCGGTCTCGGGACATGTAATCCCCACCGTAGATCACCCTACCCGGCAATCCCCTATTCCACCTGTACTCGTCAACAGCAAGCTCAGTCGTCCTTATATAATAGTTTCAAGCTTTTTATGAATTCCCTATGATTTTTCTGGGAAGGATTCCAAGACTTCAGTAGGTAAATAGTTCCGGATAACGGTGGAATAGAACAACATTATGAAGTTCAACAAACTCCTTATCATTTCACCTTTGAATTTGTTAACAGTTTCGGTAAAATAGAACAGTATCAAGTAGCTCTATAAAGTCCTGATCCTTTCGCTATTGAATTTGACAATACTTTAGGTAAAATAGAACAGTATAACTTAGCTCTACAAACTCCTTATCATTTCACCGTTGAAGTTGTTAACACTTTCAGTAAAATAGAACAGTATCAAGCAGCTCTATAAAGTTAATTCTTTCACCGTTGAATTTGTTAACATTTTACTGTAAACTAGAACAGTATCACGGGGTTCTATAAAGTTAATCCTTTCACCGTTGAATTTGTTAACATTTTACGGTAAACTAGAACGGTATCATGTAGCTCTACAAAGTCCTAATCATTTGTTAATATTAAATGTTAATCACCGTTGAATTTGTGAATACTTTTGTACCAACCCCAGCGGTTTCGGTACATTCGGATGTAAGCAAGGGAGGCCACCTGCCCCTCTCTAATTTCCTCTCTTTCAGACCGCCAATCTCCGCATCTTACACCTTCTTTCTCCTCTCGGATCGATTCGTGGACCCCCAATACGACGAGGGGAAGACGTGCTCTGCAATCGAGAGGTCGACTGCACGCTCCAACCCCAAGAAGATGTTTACAAATAGAAGGAGGAGAACACTGGTCGCACTGAAGCATTGGGTTGTTCAAAAGACTTGGATGGTCATCTCCTCGAAGATCATAAGGCGAATTTATATCCTTCCCCATTCGGGTTTAGAGAAAGACGCTAATTTCGTTTGAAACCCCCGTAAGGGTGCGGTTTTCAGGGATGATTAGGGAACGTTGAGGAATGGAAGGGATGAGGAAGTTGAAGATTGGACTGCGGGGGTGGCAAAATCAAGTAATTGACGAAATAATACATAACGTTCATAGGCGTTCATGTTAATGTAGATATGTGTAACTTTTATGTTTAATTTTGGATTGTGTATTCGTCACCTTTTCAAGTTTCAAATTTCATCTCAACTTCTTTCGAAGAATAATAGTAATGATAATAATTCGTCTACGTTTGGGCGAGGTTGAGACTAAAAAGTCTCTTCTTACATCTAACCCTTCCTCAATTAACGCATGAAAGAAAGATGACGTGGAAAAATTGTAGAAAAAGAAGTAATTTTTGGTTTAAAACCTAAGCCAGTGCTTAGAAAAAATATCCGAGAGCAGGAAAATACCCACATGAAACGGGTGTGAAAAAACTGCGAAAATAAGGAGTAAAGGAGATGAATATGAAGGAATGAAAAATGAGAAAAATGCATCTTGGGTCATGAATCAGCCTAAGTATGACCGCAAATTTCAACCTTTTCTCATTTATTATCTTTAGCAACGAAAATGAATCTTCACGCTACTAATCCTGACGTCTTTATTCCTAAGTTATCGCGGTTTCTTATCTTTCACCGCATCAATACCACATCTATCGCACCTAGACCTTTTTTCTAACAATTCTATCGAGAGTAGCAGACGTAAACTCATATATTTCAACCTTATCTCATTCCCAATCCTTAGAGACGAAAATGAACCCATACCCGACTAATCCTTACATCCTCATTCCCTAATTTATGCGATTCCTCAACCTTCACCGCATCTAAGTCATATCCATCGCACCTAGACCTTGCTTTCTTATACAATTCCATCGAAAGTAGCCGACGCAACCTCTCACATATCAACCTTTCCTCATTCCCTATCGTTAGCAATGAGAATGAATCTCCACTAATCATGACGTCTATACTCCAAATGTATGCGGTTTCTCATTCTTCACCCCGTCAAAGTCACGTCTATCGCACCTAGCCCTTCTTTCTTAGACAATTCTATCGGGAGCAGCAGACGTTAACTCATTTATTTCAACCTTCTCATTCCCTATCGTTAGCAATGAAAATACATCCCCACTAATCCTTACATCTATTTCCCTAAACTATGCGGTTTCCCATCCTTTAACCGCATCAAAGCCACATCCGTCGCACCTAGACTTTTATCCTTTACAATTCTATCGGGAGCAGCAGACGAAACCCAACTTTTGTCCTCGGTGCGAAGAGGCGTCTTGGTAACGCTCGCCGATTTATCTCAGCGATTCTTAACGAAACTGAAGTGAAGAGAGAGAGGGAGTAAGAGAGAGAGAGAGAGAGGGAGGAAGAGAGAGGGATAGAGAGAGAAGAAGAGGCGGACGTCTGGAAGCGAAGGGGGAGAGCGTCAGTTTCGAGATGAGTCGCATGGGGCGGCCTGGGGGGGAGTGGGTGTGTGTGTGGGGGGGATCGGATGAAAGGGGAGAAGCAAACTGGCTTGGGACGCTCTCTTCTCGCTTCCGGACAGCGTAGCGGCTTACACTTCCTTCCGTAGGGGAGCGAGCTCCTACTCGACGACCTCCATTACCAAATTTGTTGATAACATTTCTTTCGAGGCGCGCGATTCTTCGATGGGTCGACCTCTTCTCCGATGCTCGCTTGTTGGAGTTGCGGGTGGGGAGACTGCAATGCGGCCCGTGAATGTCCTGAATGAAGTTATTGCTCATTGAATGAAGATTAGTAATACCGTATTAGCTGCGAAGTCATTGTCATCTAAGGAAAGAATAGATGGAATGGTAACTTGGCTAAGGAATCACTCAAGACGGACTTTTCGACTTGCGATTTGAGGACTGGAATGCGCCCCGTGAATGTCCTGAATGAAGTTATTGCTGATTGAATAAAGATTAGTAAATGTCATATTAACATAATAGTTAACCAAGGGAAAATAGATTCAATGGTAGCTAGACTTACCAATCACTCAACACGAACTTTTCGACTTGTGAATGGACTGGAATGCGGTCCGCGGAGAGCCCCAAAGTGTCCCGTAGATGTCCTGAGTGAAGTTATAGCTCTTATTATAAGCTAACTTATTATATAAAGATTAGTAAATGCCTTTTTAAAGTAATGGTCATCTAAGGGAAAATAGATACCCATATATAGGTAGCTCAACTTACACGAATCACTCAACACGGACTTTTCGACTTGCGAATGGACTGGAATGCTGTGTCCCGTAGATGTCCTGAATGAAGCTATTGCTCATTGAATAAAGGATAGTAAACACCATGTTATATACAACTGCAAAGTAAGGGTCATCTAAAGGAAAGATATAATGGTATCTTACGAACCACTGTAAACGAAGTTTTCGACTTTGACTCCTTTACAACCTCGAGATATGGACTTAGTTTAGATTTACAAACCATGGCGCTTTTATTATCCCAAGTACGAGATCCCTCGTACTGTATCCTGAGTAGTGTACAAATGCTTAAGCGCAATTAGATGACCACGCTATAAGCCTCTGACACAATATTTTGTCTGGTTTGACATAATTTACCATCACCGCTTCTATCGTTCTCTAGTTGAGGACCAAAAATAAATGTGAATTGATTCTTATCAGATTATTATTATTATTATTGTTATGAGACACTCGTAGATAAGGGGGTAACTATCTCGCCAAATTAAATGATTTTTAATTAAACTTTATCTTCGTGTTGTTAACATAGACGCGGTTCAGTAAAACTTAATCGAGAGAGAGGCTAAGATAATTCTCTCAGCATAATATAAAGGAAGAATTTCATTTAAACGCCTCTTTTGATATGTTTTATCATTATCGTTGTATTTATGAATCCGTACATACGTCGAAATTCGCAATTTGCGTTCATGAAGATCAGCTACAATTAGAATAATATGGAAGAAGGGTTGCTTAAGTCAAGAGGCCCACATAGCTGATAAAGTACTTTATGCGGTCTACCGATCTTTCGGTTTCCCTCATGATTTGGCAAACGAGAGCTGTGACGACTAGTAATCCTAGCAATTTATCATTCCACTAAATTTATCCTAATCCTTTATAACTTTCATCGCTGTGTAACAAGATTAAAGGAAGTCGAGGAATCGCATGAGCATATCTCACTCCTGTGATTAAGTTGTTACCAACTGCAGTCTTCGGTCTTCTATATAAACTACACCATCATCCTTTATAGCTTCATTCATCCGTCGATATCAACCCCACGATAGTTTCTAAACTTAGACATGAATCAAAGAATCATTATTCATTTAAAAACAGTAAACTTTTTATGTTTATGTATTCATTAATTCCTAGATCCTCGATACTGCAATACTCCGAAATCAAGACAAACATTACCTCGAGAATTTTTACGTGCTTTTATATAAAACGTAGAAGACCCGCGGTTAAGATTAGGATGGTTTTATCTCTAAGAGGCATTTGATGGAGGAAATCGATGAATCGGTCAGATGAAGGAATCTTAGCGCGAATTCAAAGGAAGAGGAGTGTTGCTCGAAAAATATGAAGATGGCACTGCAATCGGGGAACGAATCACTTCCTCTCCAATATGCCTCGCGTAACTGCAAACATTCCCAATATGAGACTCTTCCCTGGGCCACAGACGGATGCCACAGCCTTTGGTGGGAGACCAGAGGGGTATTTACTAGGAAAAAAATTTAACGGAAGAATTCCTATATATTCGCACGGGATTTTTTATTCATTTTACTTACTTTACTTACTTACTATTTAAGGCAAAATAAGGTAGTCTTACGAATAACCCATTAAAAATTATGCTCGAGTAAAGTAATATAAAGAGAAGCCGTAAAAACAAATATATATTCTTAGTTTGATTTTAGACGACTCGGAGATGGTCTCCTTAGAAATATACGCAAACTTCATTTGGATCGATTGCAGACTATTTTTCTTTTGTGGGATTAAATAAGGAATAACGTCTTAAGAAATCAAAACAAGTACCATAAGGAAAATATATGACATAATCACCTTCTATAATTTAGATGGTTAAAAATTAGACTTATTATTAGTGGATAAAATTTCAAATAATATATGTTTCCGTACTCAAAAATATGGAAAATCTTGTCGTCGGAATGATTTCTAAGGCAACAGTATAAACAAACGCGATGTTATTTTAGTAATCGAATAAACAAATACTATCTACATAGATGTTTCTGTGGAAGATATGTATGAATTTCCTACGGGATACGATAGCATAAAATTTCAAGAGAAAACATTTTGGTTCGTCTTTCAATGGAAACGAATTCAATCGAAACTTTCAGGGCACCTTCCTTGATTAAAAACAGTGGACAAGTTCCGACCGTTCAACTCAATGGGCTTTTGTTTATGAAAATTTAGCAACTATAATCGGAGTTAGGCAACCACGCCATATACATGCATTCCCTGATAGATCTCAAGGTTTTCCACCTAGGAAATTATTTTCTTCCCATTTTTTACCTGATTATTCATCTTTTTGCGATTAGATTTCATCTTCTTACCTTCTTACCATTCTTTACGGTTGGTATTTATTCTAAAATACATAACGTCGGAATTCTAGCATCTATGACATTTTGAAGGTTATCAGCTGCAAATTCTGAGTCAAAACCGCAGGAGTCATTTACTTAGTCTTTGCTGTGCGGGCCCTCAACTACCGAATCATAAATATCGTGAGAAATAGAATTTTATATGTAAAAGAGGGCGGTATGTACGCGCTTACATTCCCTTAACACTCGACAACCAAAAGTTGCGCCACTTTCATCCTTTACATGTTATTAAATATAAACGACACTCAGATATTGGGCTATTTTTTTTAAGAACCTAATAGTTACAGGTTCGACTCCGAGGGATTCGAAGCGTTCCTGTAAGAAATGCCTTAAGGTTCACTTTTATATCTTGCAGGATTTATTTCTTTCGCAAAATTAAATTAGAAAGAATGACCGCACGAAATCAAGTCCAGCACCGAAAGAAAGGATATTGATTAAATATTCTTATATCTGTCTTGGAATATCGTCTACAATTCGAAACCGCGAGAATTTGGATAAAAATACGTGAAAATTGGGCGAAATTTTGAGATCGTTAACAACTGGTCTCCTTGACGACCTAGGCGATATTTGAACCCGAGCTAATGAATTTTCCTGTTAGATAACATTGGAAATTCGTATAAATTAAAAACTAAAGGTAATAATAAACACAATATATGATATAATAGTTAAACATTATGAAAAGGAGAAAATTTGATGACATTTTAGTATTTGCAGTTAGGATATATAATAATAGAATGGATCATAATCATGACCTTGTAGAAATGTTTATTATTCATCCCAATACTGAAATGAGCACTTAAATGTTTCTTCGTCACGACCAAAGAAGCAAAATTATAAGAAATTTATCAATGATTAGATTCAAAATCGAGAAAAATGTTTGTGGGACTTTTAGCAAAAATGTGGCGTATAAAGAAAATTGTATTACAGATTAGATTCATTATATTTGAGGTTTTTATTTCTTCAGCACTTATATATTTGTATCCTACCCTCAGTTTGAACTCTTCGTTTATGTATAATGTAATAAATACTTTTTTTATGAGCTGACACGTAGTTGTAATTATTCTTTGTTCTTTTGTCTTGGGGTACAAAAAAGTTCGTACGTCGAAAAATTCGCGTTGAGTAGTTCGTAAGTCGAGGTACCATCTATTTTTTCTCTAAATGACCATTAAGTTGCAGTTAAACTGGTATTTACTAACCGTTATTTCCTCATAGAAAGGATTCAGCTGTTGTTCATGTATTATAATAACAAATTCCCATCTAAACATGGATACCGCAAAAGTGTAGGAGTGAATAGGAAAGACTGTTGATTGCTACACGGCCCAAGAGTCGCACTGGTTTGGGATCTCCGCCACTCCCATTCCGGGCTGCGGCATCCCCGCTTCCAATATCGCTCTGGCTCCGCTCCCTCGTCAACTATTAAGCGAACGCCTATTCTTTTTCGGGCGCCTTCCGTTGCGTCCGTTTCATCCACTGCACAAGAAACGGTCCCTGCTAAAGTAAAATGCAACCTCCATGAACATCGCTGTATATGTTCGTGATTGTATCTTGTACGATTTATTTATTAACGACGGGCCTGTCCGTCCGTCCGTCCGGCCCGTGAAAGGATTTCATGCGTAACGCACCTAAATGTTTGGGAAGCCATAATCTGCCTCGCTTTGGGCCTTTTGCAGGGGATGCATGCACCTTGAGCTTGTTTATCTTTTCTGTCAATGTATTACTATTATTATATTCTTGCACTTTCTTAGTGTTTCCGCTCGAAACATTTCACCCGTCCAGTAAGATGGTAAGGTACAGATGGCATGGAGAAGGAATTTCACCATAACTCATCCTATCTTGTATTACTTGTTGTTTCTTTCAGTTCAGAAATATGCGCACAATGTGGCTTTTTTGGAATAGGACTGCTTTCTGTTCAGTGTTTAGGACATTGTTCTTTGATCCAAGTTTCACAACATTCTTCTTGGAATCATCATCCCTGAGATCCTCTATATCACTGTTATTATTAATATTAATATATTAGTTGCATATGGACTATCAGAACAGTTGAAACATTCTACAATAGTCTTATAAATTAATAAAACGACACTAACCTACGTACAATACTACAATATAACATTATTGACAATCACAGAAAATATAAGATAAACAACCAACAACTATAAACCAATGTGAAATAGATACCTCTGTGCCACAATATTACAACATATAAAGCAATATGAAAATGTATACAACAATTTTACAACACATTTGACACCCAACTACAATTATACAGTATTTAAATCCTAATATGCTTACAAGTCATTTATATTTTCACATAGCAAACTTACCATATACATATTTACGTATCTACTTATTACAGCAACTCATTTTCTAGCTTAGTATTACATTGATACCATTATAACATTAATAAACGACTCTTATTACCTTGAAAAATGCCTTCTATTACCTTACTAAACGTCCCTTGGTATACTGTATTCTATTTCTGATACTCTTGCAAGTCGTATATACTTCTAGAATCTATGTCCTGAATTTCCCCCGCAGTAATTCATCAGCCGATGTAACAGGCTGAACCTCATCACTACTCCGAGAAGGCTCATCTATGAATTTATCGAGTAAATTTCACAAAACGTTAAAAATATTTTCTCAAATACTTTCAAACCTTAGTGAAGTGGCATTGTGGTAAACATCATCGATTCACTTTGTACTTATGCAAAAGTATGCTTTCTCGTCTTTTGCTCAAATTCAACACATTAAGTCATGGTCAACGCGATCTGATATACGTCAGTCTTCCTCCTGCATTTTCTTCGCCTCCACCGACCTTTTCCTTTAAAAAAATCACAGCACCGATCGAATAAATAATAAAATATGGGACGGTCTTTTTTATTGCAACTTCCCAAGCGTTCGAGAGAGAGAGAGTTGGCCGCCCCGAAAGAATTCTTCCGGAAATCGATATTTTGTAGGATTCGCGATTTTTTCCGCACTTCGCACGTTAGTTAGTGCTCATTTCGTCATCTCAAAAAGAGGGGTGCGCGTGTGTGGGTGTGCGTGCTCGTGTGCGTCGGCCGCTTTTTTAAAAAGTCCCCCTCAGAAGCGGCACCTCGCCCACAAAAAAAGCAGTCGCTTCCAAGTCGTGAATTCGACTCTTCGTCATTAGACGGTAAAATGCCCCGTATCGCTCCGGTATGATTCGCAGATCGATTTCGGGAACTGTTCGAACAGCCCTCTTTTCGCAATATAATCGAGTGACGAAGCATCTTCGTCGATGCGGAGCTACTTATCGCCTCCGTGCGTGTGTTAAAAGAGCATGTTCAAAACGCAGTGGGTAAAGCGAATAGGATGCAAAGTTTAGCTAGTAGAATTCTAAGGGGTTGCCGATGAAGAGTAAAAGAATAGGATGCAAAGTTTAGCTGGTAGAATCCTAAAGGGTTGCTCATGGAGAGTAAAAGAATAGGGTGCAAAGTTTAGCTGGTAGAATCCTAAGGGGTTGCTCATGGAGAGTAAAAGAATAGGGTGCAAAGTTTAGCTGGTAGAATCCTAAGGGGTTGCTCATGTAGAATAAAAAATAGGATGCAAAGTTTAGTAGAATTCTAGGGGTTTCTCATGGAGAGTGAGTGATACTTTGCCCTGATTCGACCTCTCCTTGAGTACTGTTGTGCGATTTGGGATCCGCACGAAGTGGGATTATCTTGAGATGATTCAACGAAGGGCAGCTAGATTCGGTAAGGGATTTCTGATTTGACAGCATTATTTCAGCTATGATAGACTTTATAATAATTTCGAAATTAAAAAATACAATCCCTAGGTTGGGATTCGCTTAGAGATAGAAGACTTGATTACCGTAGGAAGCTTTTTAATAAATTCATCACTACGGATCTCGGGGAGGAGGTAGTTGATGTTGTCATACCAGTTAGTAGCGTACATGATCTTCGAGACAAGACGAAAAGCGTTGCACGGAAATAGTTGCCAGGACAGATTATTTTGCCAGACAGTTTTTTCTGGTAATTTTTTCCGCCAAGAGAAAGAGAAGCCAACAGCAGTCGAGGGTATATAGGGTTTTCAATATTTTACACCCCCTTCCATGCTCCAGTGGCGGTTTGCAGGGTTAAGATGTAAATGTAGATGTAAATGTAAACAGTAGAGATGTCAGACTGTATTGGGCTTGATGCGAATGATATGGTCAATGATACTTACAATGATAGCTAAAGATAAAAAAATAGTGGTCAACGTAATCATCACCACAAATTAAACTCAGTTTATTTATACACAAACAAAAAAGGTAGCCCAAAAACGTTGTTTTATGACGTATGCAAGTATATTATCTACCGTTTGAAATGTGTTCATCTATTTTATCCATACAATTTATACTATAACTTGTAGATGTTCATACTTGTCGATCTTCCTTTCGTCCATCCCGAGGCACGGATAGAAGTCCTTTAGCGCGCATGCGTGGGAGTAGAGCACACCTGGCTTATTTGCAGTAGAGGGCGCCCGTCGACAAGAAACCCCAACCGATCCGAAAAACCATTTTGAGGGGAGCAAACGCCACGGGCTGTTATATACGTGGGGCCCAAAGTAATGAAGGCCTCTCCCCCTTCTGGGCGATCACAAATCCTCCCCCACACTTTTGGCGCCTCTCCCCCTCTACATAATTTATCATTATCCCGCGCTGAGGGACGCACGGTTTTTAAGATCGCTGCTGGGGGATTTGTTGCGCGAAAAGGCCAACTTTTTTTTATATGTTATAACATTTTGACGTTTTCGCGACGATATAGGATGTGCGCTTCCCCGTGCGTTTTTCGATTCTATCTGTTTTGAGATTCTCTTTGGCGAGTGCAACCCGTGAGTTTTTGAGGATGTCTCTATTACATCGGTTCTTCGATCTTCTTCTTGGTCACTTTGCATATTTTAGAATTCGGATTAGGACTGCTGATGTATTGCACTCGCGCTATACTTCTTCCAACGTCATGAAGGGACTACGTAAATCTTGTGTCCCCGTGTATAACTAACTGGAGAATTGTTGCGACTTTTGTATAGAAAAGGAAAGTTCGCAATACTTGATTTTAAAGAAATTCAGAATAGAGAAAAATTATCTCTGATGGAAAAATACGAACAGCGCACGGCATTCTCTCTTAAGGAATGAACGGTCCCATAAGATATACGTGGTCTCTTCATGCTGTTGGACGATGTATAATAAGGCCTTACCTTTAGTATGCATGCAATGTACGGGACCCTACTGAAAATTGATGTACTCGCGAAGTAGAAAAGGTGAAACGAATTAGAATATGTTTAGTACATAATTGATATGAGTATGAGATATATGAGAAATCGATGGTCGTTATTTGGATACTTCAGGAGTCAGGATGGGAATCTTTAGAAGAAATATGGCTCAATCGAAGACTTAATTTACTTAATATAGTCAGAGAGAGTACGTTCGTAGAGGATTTAGCCGATTTTATACGTCCTTCTTGATACATAGGCAGTTCTAATACTAGGAGGAAGATAAGAGAAATAGCTACTATAACCAGTAGATTCAAGAATTCATTTTTTCCGAGAACGATAAGCGAAAGTAACCGACTAGGAAGGCAGAGTCATGCATCCCCTGCCATACGCTTAAAGGCGGCTTGTAGAGTACTTATGTAGATATAAATGTAATCCTCGAATATTGCGAACACTTGAGGGGTGACGCAGTTGCGGGAATTGAGTCATGCGAAGAGACAGAAATCGCATTTAGCGAGGGACTTATTGAAGGTCCACAGGATCCTGCGCACTTACCTTGCTTTCCATTTGGTCTGAATCTGTAATTGAAAAAATGTTTATCGGCGTTGAATCTGTTTTCTGAGTCAGTTACTACCCCGTCACATTCGCGGGAAAATAATTTCTCAGATAAACTGGTTAAGGATTGAATTTTCTAGATTTTCAGGGAAGTAGGATCTAGTATCACCGAATTATTATCAGTGACCGAAAATAAAAATAATTTACCCCAAAGTCAGAATTTTTATCATTCAATTCCGTAAAAATAGACGACAATTTACATTAAGTGTTACTCAGATAAATATTTGAAAATAATTATGCCTTTAAAATAGCTTCATCGACATCAGGCCTGACGATGTCTCAGTTATAGACGTCACTAGCTGCCGTATAGAATCATATTCTGCGGAAATTATATGGTGGTTTTCTTTTGCTAAAGTGATATTTATCCATAAACTTGGGCTTGGACACATTAAATTTATGAAGACTGTGTAATAAGTACAGTCTGTCAGTAAGTCAGAGCACTCATACGTACTCTTATAGAGACTAAAAAGAGGTGATATGTAATAAATAAATAAATTTATTTATTTGTAAATAAACATATTTATATTTACAAATTCACTGTGCAAATCATCAACGGCTGTTATAACGCTTAGGGTTGAGGTAACTTACATACCATAAAATACTTTGCCGAACAAAAAATTGGTTATTTATCTTAGAATATGCTACGGTACTGTGGTATCCCCGAGAGAATTGTCTCATAAAGATATCAGAGAAAGTTCAAAGGGAGGCAGATCGTTATATAATTTCCGGACATCATCTCAGAAATGTCAAATGTCTTTGGATGGGAATCGCTAGAGAAGAGGAGGAAAATAAACAGACGTGTTTACCAGATATCAGTAGAAAGTAAAGGATGGAAAGGTTGTAAAAACTTAATACCTTTAGTTCTCTTTCATGATAATAATCTTTACGTATTATTTCTAAGCGTCAATTATCGGTGACCAGCGCTTTCCTGCCTTCAAAAACCCTCAAAAAATTTAAATAAAACTCCATTTCAAAGATAAGGTTTCCTGCATCCTACTAAAAACAAAGCAACAAATGAAAAATGCATCATTTGGTCGAAAATTCGAGTTAAAATTTGAGTTTTCCCATAGAGTTTTGTTAAAGGATGTGTAGATATCGATGTCTATCGATACAAACGAGGTATGTCAAAACTGACACTAATACTCTATTTCCTCACCCAAATACATTTCAGCAAATATTCCAATCAAGACAAACGAGCACAAAAACAGTAAAAGATATCTTCATATAATACACCTTCACCTAAAAATTCAATTACTTTTAATTTAATTAACCGAAATTTCCGCTTACACTAAGGAAACAATTCTGATAAAATAAGGGTTGTTCTGAATATAATAATCAATCTTTAATCTGCGGAAACTAGAAATGTCACATAAGATTTTGGTAATGTATTTTAGATCATAGGTGCAGAGACAGACATTTGCCGTATACCGCGATTATTTTAATACATGGGCACATCATGGGAAAAACCGTTCGCCGCGGAAACCGAACTTTCATTGACACAACATATCCTGCCATTGTTCCTGCATTTATTTTATACTGTGAAATTTCCACACTTTTGTATCTATTTGTGCAATATTTTTCTGAAATAATGATGCATTATACAGTGGGCAGAAAGGTAGTAACTGCAGGCCTATTCTTTTAGTTCTAAATAATTTTTATTTAAAAATATAGTTACGGTTGATTTCAAGTATTTCATAGATGTAAAAAGAGTAGGGGTATGGTAATGTGCGGCGAGAATGGGTTTGGTAAATTTTGGCGCTGCCATTTGGGCGCGGGCCGTTTAGGAAACAGTAGCGCCGAATCGTCCCATTCAGGGTGAGGACTTCGTGATACCAGATACAGTCACGATTGCCGTGAAGGCTCATCAGGAGCCCTGAAGAATATTGCACGATTTACCATTTACTCAGAATAATATAAATGATAATGGTACGGGTTAGTGATAATTATTAATATTTGAATTGGTTGATTTATAGTGTTGTGCATTATTTGATGAATTGTTCTCTATTTTTCCTAATCTCTTGTCCACAGAAAATAATTTCTTGTTATTATTATCAAGTATTGATTGCACATAAAATATAATCACTCCACCGCTCGACAAGTATCAAGCTATGCATGCAACATATTGGTAAATAAATGCATCTTATTGGTATGAGAAACTGCGAATCCAGAATTATAAAATCACTCACTTGCACATTACGTTGAATGAAAATAAAATAGATTATAAAATAGATAGACTGATGAACCACACGCCACGCCGATGCCATTCCGATTGCCAACGCATGATATAATTCTGAAATTTTAGTGGGAAACCTCGTCAGAGGGCATTTGTCTTAGGATGTTTCATCAAGGCCCCATATTCAAGGGACCACTGCACAGCTTATCCTGAAACTGACTGAAATCGATTGATAAATTTTCTTTCCCACAGGTATATTTATATGAGTGGTGCATATTTTTTACTTCTTTTATTTATTAAATTTGTAATCAGTATTCCTTTACTCTTCAATATTTCGTCATCTCTCTCTTTTCCTTTTTTAATATTCATTCTTTTAGTTTACCTTGTTATACCATTACTTGATTTACGTAATGGTTGAAATGAAAGTTTCCTTCCGGTATAGATAAAATAGAAATACCCAGTCCGCGGAGTAGGCATTTCATTTCGTACATTCACGAAATTTTTCCTCACTCTGCGGACTGCATAAGAGCAAATTCGCACTTCGCGGAGTGGGTTAAAATTTTTGGAAATACCCGAATTTGCAAACTGAGGCTAACATATGCATATTTTTTAAGTTCGTGCTTATTTCTTCGTCCTCATTTCCCAGTTTCACTCCTCTTACCGCTAAGCATCGTCAGATCCTCATTCGCCGAAATTCGCGAGCGACTTTTGCATTCGTCGCCCGGAATTTGCACAACTTTCTTTATCACCGTTTAGAAATAAGGCGGCGATCAGTGGCAATAAATATTGGGAGCGGCGTCAAATGGGGCTTGAAGCGGTTGTTTGTTTAATGGCGCCTCTTTCGGAGTTATCCTAATTGAGGCAAACGCATGGCCGCCGCGCGCACGCGCTTCTCTCTTGTTTCTGCACACGATCGCGCCGATAATCACCAAATATGCATCCGTTTGACGATAAACTGCACCGCGGCAGTTAGTGTGTTTCCCAAAGGGTCGTTATGCTGTCGTCTCTTTGAATTCCGCAAACATTTCTCACTGTTATTTTGCTCGAATGAACTAAATCCGCCGGAATTTCAGGCTCCGTAAAAAGGTCACTTTTGCCCGGTGTCGCCGTGCCGCTGCTTCCAATTCCTTCTTCGTTATTCATGTATGTTTTTACGGAGATTTAACGTTTAATCTGTGCTCCGAAAGTCTCCCTTCGTTCTCTGACCGCGGTCAATTATTTTTCATCCATTTATTTATATGCTATATCATATGCGAATTGACTTTTGTCCGGTGGTAGCCCCAACCATGGTCTAAGAGAACTTAAAACGCAATCCCTCATGTTACAAGTCTCGCACAGATTTACATTCAGAACTAACGTCACTTTATCTTAAAAAAATATTAGAAAAACGAAACTTCAACAAGACAATTTATACATCATCCCCCTTTTAATACATTTTTCTCCTTGCATATCTCATAATTACAGTTCGTTCGGAGTCACAGTTTATGTCGTTCCTTTTCCGTTACTTTATCGGTTTCACTGTCAACACATTTACAAGTATAAAAACAATTACAAAAACATTACCATTACATTTACTCCATTTAATTATAGAAATTCCAACATCTACTTCTAAACTACTTTTTTCCGATAAGGGTTTGAAGACAAATTCATGCAGCATATTCCATCTTTGACCTTCGTATTTATAAGCGAATCCTCTATTGATTATGACCGACTTATTGGACAACAAGAATGTAATGTTATTTGGCTCTTTAATTTTTAATTTACTGTTATAAAAGCTAAAATCGAAATATTTGTTTTCCCTTACTTACCACCGTGTAGATAAACAGTGTGGCAGATATTAGAACTAACTATTGCTGTATAATGCTGGTTGCTTTCTCGTCATATTTTTCAAGAATGGTTGGTATTTCGTATGAAGCGTCTTCGTTTGTCACTTAATTTTGGGCATTTTTCACTCAAGAATGAAGCAATTTTTACCGTGTAGAAAAATGAGAAAGAATAATAAAAATTAATTTCATTCTATCGAATGAGGAAAACGATTGGATATGGTGGGTTGCAGTGCATCTAGGAACTTGAAAAATCCGCTTAATAAGCTGGTAACAGAGTGTCTTAAGCGGTATTTTACCTGTGTATTATTGTGTGAAAGAGACTTGGGCTAAGGGAAAACTGAATCTCAAGTGGGAACATTTTGAAAGGATTTTACTCTACGTAGATATTGAGAAGATCGGTACTCCAGTTGGTAACCTGTCAAATAATTTCTAGCCTAACAAATAAATAACTATATTAAATTGTTTTCTTTCATTCACAACAGCCCATCGCGTGCAGAACTTCTCACTATCAACAACGCTACAAATGCAATACACATATAAAATTTAAACAGAAAAATTTGGAGCTCAGCTTCGGCGTACTATATAGCTACGATTTAGCGCCCCCCGCGATCCTTCGCCCTGGGCACTTACCCCGGTCGCCCCGCCCTCACCAAGGCCGCGGGTAAACGAACATCTAAATATACCGTCAAAAACTACGCCCGCAAACATACGAGCTAGCCATTCTGCGCGAAACTGCGTTTTGGTCGAAACAAGATAAATTTAATCGTAGGTTTCCTATTTGATGAATGGATAAGGAATCGCGAAGATGGTGAGGAGAGGCACTAATTGATACGGCAACGCTGCGCTCGTAGAGTAGATGACCCCTCCCCTTAAGAATTCCACTCGGCGCCCCCAGAAGCGGTTATTTCGGTCTCCCGAACATCCGGGGACTCTCTCCATCTGGCCGTCCCCGCTTCAAGTCCCACCTCCACTCCCATATTAATAGACTCATATTTTCGCTCCCTTGTTTGATAACTCCCACGTTGAGGGGGGGGTCACCCTTTTGTCCCTTTTTGGGGGGGAGGTGTTTTCGGGCAGCGGTGGCGCGTAAACTGATTTGAGGGGGAGATCAGAGGGATTTTTTACAAAAGTGCCAAGTGGACGAAGACATTTAAATTTTAATAACGCTTGAGTCGACATATGGGATGCTTTGGAGACAATTTCGATCTCTTTTCAGTGTTTTCGGGGGGCCCTCCTCGACGCGTCGATTGCACTCTAAGACGGCAATGTTCCGCGTCGATAAACATTTACCCAACGCCTGCTCTCGTTGATAGAAAAGCCATTGGGATGACTCTGCCTCGACGGGGTGTTTTCACGGTGCGCGGTGAAAATGTAACGGGGAAAGATGCCGTGAAAATGATGTCGTACTCTCCGGTAAGAAATGATGCTACGGAAATATTGTCAGAAATTTTGGTAGGAATTAATGCCAAGGAAAAACATGGAATAATCTTTGGAGGAGCCAATATTGTTTTAAACAGTCAAAATGGTGCAGAATTACATTTTTGCACATAGACGATTGGCATGTAACAAATTTTATTGTGTTTTATACAGGAGTAACAACAACAATAAATTATATCGTTAGCCATTGCAAAAATATTGCCAAAACGGTCTTACTCATCGGCGATAAGGTTTTCCCCCCGAGAAAATTCTACTGTGGTATTTTTTCCGCCTACCAAATTCCATTAATTCTCCTTGTAATATTTTCTTTCGTGGCATTATTTCCTACCAAAAGTGTGATATTTCTTTTATGGCATTCTTTCCTGTGGAATTTTTTATGGATTCATTTTCTCTGGAAAACACATTCGCAAGTCGGTCTATAATTTCCTATTTATGCTGCAAAAAATTATATTTTATGTTTTATTTATTTTATATATAATATTATATTATCAATGGCATAAATGGCCGTTTGTAAAAGGCTCTTCGACGATGGTTGAATGACAGTAAAACCGAAGTGTGGAATGTTTTGGAAGAAGTTTTGTCCAAGCTTCTGGTGATGTGCTTATTTGTGTTGAGTTTTCAAATTAATAAATCATAATCGAACAAACGAAAAGTAAATCAACCAAATATATTAGTAAAAATAAAGAGATACTTAAATATATGTCAGCTTCTAGTTATTTACTTGGTATCGGTTCTGAAAAATTTTGAAGGTAAATAAAATTAATGCTAGATAAGCATGAAAATTCCTTGAGAAAAACGGACATGGAAAAAGGTCTTATAGCTCTGCTACTCAAACCCAGATCTCCCATTACCCATGGGATTGCTTTTCTCTATTAAGCAATTAAACAGATCACTCTTCTAGTTTAATGACGAAATATTTAGTCAGAGCAGTCTTCTTGTTTGGTAGTTAGATCGGTTAAAGATATGGAGTATGTGAAGTTGAATGCGTATGAATGGCAGTGCAGGAATCAAGATATCTAAAGACAGCTGTTTGTTTAGAACAAGTAACTCCGGCACCCTCTTGCACCCTTGCCGTACCACACATACCTCTTTATGCACCAGCTATAAGGGGGAACTCACTCAGGGCGCCCCAAGCTCGTGAGTGCCTCCATGGTTTGCATGCCTTGGTCACCACCTAGAGCAGGTCTAGGAAGTTGTCTAAGAGGGACGAGCTATTTCTGTACCAATCTACATCTGTCCTGTGAAAGAACGCCCTAAGAGTGGAGTGAGTATGTTCTCGCACTAAAAATTTCAGTCAATTTTTGCAGCATATTGTTTCTTTATTTTAATATATACTATTTCTATATTTGTTCATTCGAACCATATTTGTTTTACCGTTAAAATAACACATTATAAGTAAGGCAGAATCAAAGGCGGAAATTAGTCAATGGGATTACATAGGATAAGTGTTTTTTTTGGCTCTTTTGTGTGCGAAGAAGATACTGTCGCCTAACTGATTGTTACAAGAAACTAGTAGAAGAATGCACGCACTTTATATCGCATCTCATTGTTCCGGAGGTTGAAAGTAGGAGACTTATTTCTATTTATAAAATATAGATTCAATAAAGTAAAAATAAGGCAGGAAAATTTATTAGAAATTAGGAAAACTTTGTTTTGCATAGTGTTAGTTTGTTAAGCCTAATTCTATATTTCATTAGAATAATCACAGTACTATAGCTAATGATGCTATACATTCAAGTATATATTTACAGCAATAAATATTAGTTTTGTTATCTGGGCATTAGTTGGATGCTTAAAGATATGTTATTTTTAACATTATATCATGTCCGATTAAACTCTATATAATTTCTTTTTATTCAAAAGTAAGGTCTTCATCGAGCAGCATTGGACCCCCCATGAAGATGGAAGCATTGTTTCCGAAATGTACATCGGGATTCTGAATAACTGGTGACCGCTAAACGATTATCCGTTTCCCGGGAATCGCCCTTAGACGGTCGCCGCTTTCGGCTCTTGGAGAAGCTTTGTCTCTTACCTAAGGATAGTTAAAAGTTTCACCATTGAGATAGAGATTGCTTTACTGTGTTTGTAATAAATTGTAATAAATATATATCTATGCTTTCGTATGTATTACGGACAATTTAAGCCTTTGAAATTTTAAAAAATAGCAGAAGAGCTTGATTGTCTGATATAACTCGGCTCTCCCCTATATTTACCATTTGAGTGGCTTTATCACTGTATGTTGTTTCGTTGACATTTATAAGTATTGTTTAGCGTTTTAATGTGTTTGTGTAATAAATATCTAGGCATGCTTTTGCAATATGGACGATTTAAACCATCAAATTATTGAGAGGAGCTTAACCGTATTATATTACACGAATCTCCCCTATATTTACCATTTGAGTGACTTTATGAATGGTGTGCTGTTTCGTTGGTATTTATAAGTAGCAGTGTTTAGGGCAAGAGGTGAGCGTATGAGATTGGAAAGGAAGCACTTCCGCCGGAAGAGATGTCTCTCTCTCTCTCTTTATGGATGCGCTCAACGGGCGAAAAAGGAGAGACGGAGAGATCGTTTTATTTGGCGGATATCCCGCCGATCACTCCCTGATTATGCGTCCTTCCTAATTGTGTTGCGTTATTACGTATTGTTTCTTTTCGAAGAAAACATCAGTCTTTTGTGGGCATTTTACAAATGTTCCTCTATGTATACTGCTATCTTTCAGGCTACATGATAACCCATTTATCCATTTCTTTTTTTAATTTTAAATTCTAGTTGCTACAGTACGCAGGTTTTGCAGGTTTTTTTACCAACGTTTCATAAAAATCATACTTTAACTTTAAGCTATATTTTTTTTTAGCAATAGTCGTAGACAGCTATTAATTATAGAGTGACCAAATATAAAATTTGATTAAATCTTAAGAGATATCACTCATTGCATTTTGAGTAATTTAACCATATTTCACGGCGGTTACCGATTGAAGACGATTTGATCGAAGGGAAATGAATGAATTGTTAAAATCAAGCTTACAGCTTACATTATTTTTTCTCGATATTTTGGTCTCTAAATTCTAAAGTCTCTCCCTTTATTTCTGTAATATTCTTTTGTTTTGTCTAGATTTTATTTCTTCGCTATCCCTCGTTATTTAAATTGGACATCAGTTTCTTGTTAGCATTTTATATATGTTTCGATATTTGTACTTTTTATCTCTCAATCAATATGATAACATCACCCCCACCGCCCCCTTTGTTCCTTCATTTCAAATTCTAGTTGTTACTATCAGAAAGGTATGTTTCCCCCCCTTTATAGTTATTTGCAATAACTAGAGACGTAAAACTTCTATTCAAATTTCAAAATAGCGCAAAATTTTTAATTAAACGTAATCCACAGGAATCAGCATTACATAGTAATAAGTACTGAAACCTAGGTTCAATTTAGAAACGAATAGAGACACTTGTACAATCCCGCTAAATATATTTAGCTTACCAAATGCACGTAGCTTGCCAAAATATACTTAGTGGAATCGTACCAGATACTCCATTCATTTCTACTTTGAAAGTACGGAATTCCATAAAGTACCGCTCGAGAAGATTGAACCTCAAATTGAGTTAAGTATGAAAGAAACGGAAATTCGACTTAAAATTTGGTCGGAATCGGTAGTGTATGAGAGCGGAAGCGATACTCCAGCTTCTCTCTTTCCTGCAGCCAAAGCGACGGCTAATTCGATAGGAAGCGATATCTGCAGGGGTCCAGAATGAATGTGGGGGGCCCATCTCCTAATTGTGCACTTTCTCTTCGTTTTCCCTCCACTCCTCTATCCTCACTTCCACTGCTCTTCCCATATGAAAAACAGCTCACTTTCAGGAACAGAATCGAACATCTAAATTAACGTTCTCGAAATGGTTTTACGTTACTTCAGTTTACGTTTTACTTCAGATTTGATTTAAATATACCATCAAATACATGCGATGTCCATAATCTGATTCAGATGACACATCAAACATAGAGAAACTTCGGAATACCATTTATATTTGAGGCCATACCACAGCCGGATATTGTTTAAAACTCAAAAACGATTTCAGTATCAAACTACAACTACCTGTGATTATAGACTAAATAAGTTCAGGCTTGACTTGGTGGAATTTAATTTCCAAAGTAAAATTATTTGTATTTTCACGAAGTAAATAAAAACTTTGAAACCAGTGCACTTCCAAGAGATATCTATGATTAGGTATTTATATTCAAAATTTATTTTACAAAATTTTAATCCAAAATAATGAAACATGAAAACAACTCATTTGGAAGGTATTATGAGATAGTCGGGGATTATGGAATTGGAGGTATGAGTAAATAAATCGAGCAAAATTTGAGAACTTACCGATACATTGATCAAAACATAGCAGGTATATAAGTATTCAGTCAATATGGTTCACATTTGCATTATGCAGAGGTGTAAGGTTTAGAGAAGAACTAAATCATTTTATCCAGATTTCTCCGCTGCTGTCGGGAAATTTTCTATTGTAAAACAGACATTCAGCGAGATCTCTGAGGGTCGGACCAAATTACCATGAAGGCTCTAACATTAACAAGGAGAAGTTTTTAAAATACGTAGACCTTCGTTTGTTAGCATTTTGGATAGAGAAATATTACTATTCTATATCACCTGACACGTCATCTTAGAAAGAATTGCCCTTTATTTATTGGGATGAGGAGCAAATTAAACAACCACCAGGATTAAGCGCTAGAATTTGAGTGTATGTTAAACTTTTTTTCAATATAATAGGATGACTTCAAAAAATGTATTAAAATTATGGAAAGCTTAACTCGTGAAATTTTCCGAACACGTAAAACAAATCTTTGTTTACAAAACGCGCCAGCAGACGAATGACACCTTCTGAGGGACACACTGACACCGTTCTCAAGTAGTTTCAGTAAAAACTTTCAGAAGAAATCACCGAAACAATGATAAGTTATTTATATCATATTTGAATACCGTATCTTCATTATTTCCATACAGTATATAGTACATATATTTTCTTCAACGAATTCTATTTCATATCCAATCCGAGAATTTCTTCCACATATCGGGCATATCCTTTTAGGTAAAAATTCGTCAATTTTGAAACCCTTCAAACAAATAAATCGATAAATAAAATACTGCGTAGTGTAAATTGACCTATTACAAACCGCCGTTCGAAGTTTCGAAATTCGCATAAAAATTACTTTTTTCCACCCTTCTTAGAATCTTTCCCACCTGATAAATCACCACCGCAACGATCGTTAACTAAACAAAACGTCTTCGAATCCTGAAACTTTTTATTCTCGAAATGCGCGACCTACGGCACGTCTTTTCGGACTCCGTTTGGACCGCGAATCCATTAAAGTAAATTAATTTACGTTGGTCAATGTTAAGGAAGCTTAAAGAAATGCGCGCCCGGGGGCCTTTCGCGCGCTGATCCGGTCAGTCTGTTAATTAACCAATTTGGACTCGCCTCTCGAGCCATTACACTAATTGAGTAATCGACCGACGGGATATCGACTATCGCAACCCCTTACGCCGAAAAATTATGTTTTATTTTACCCACCGTGTGTGTACGTCTGCCTAAATCTGAAAAAATGAAAGCATTAATCCACTTCTGCTGAACTAAGCGGTAACTATCGGCTGCTCACACAGACTGCCGTTTATCTATGGAGTGATCCGTGTTTTTCGGATTTCTCGACCATTAACTGATCGTGCCCAAAAACGTGTTTATACAAATGGTCGCATTGGGTCACTATGACCAGAGATGCATAAAATGCAATTAGCAATTTTTTCACGATACTTTTGCATTACTTTTACATATTTTAATTGATCAACTCCATTATGTATTATTAATTTATATACTTTTATATCTGATGTATCTTTGTATCTAGTGTATAATTTTATAGTAATATATAATTTTATAATAATGTTTATTTTTATATATAGCATAATATTTTTATATAATTTTTACATATATTTTATTTAATTTTTATATATTTTGATATATGATATAATAATTTTATATAATTTATATTATTGTATACTTTTATATATAATGTATACTTTTATTAAAAATAAAAACTATTGTATGCACAAAAAACATCATAAACATATGACTAAATTACAACAATTTTTGCATTAAAAAGTACATCCTACGATGGAAACCCTCCTAACACCGACATCCATTTCTTTCATAAATATAAAATGAAATTAGTTATCTTTACATCATTTGCGTAAAGCTAACTTGTTGAAAAGTCTACTAAACAAAACCGTCTGGTGAATATGACCCAACACGACCAATCATGGATTAAGAAATTCACATAAAGACCTTTTTCTCATCTCATTTCTATGTTATCCACTGTGTAAATTGAAAGGGGTATGCCGATATTTTTGTCTCAAAAAGAGATTCGCAAAGGCTGTTTCTATATTTTTACAATAGCATATCGAGAGTTAACGAGAGTTGCGGGCCTAATATCCGAGTTTCTCAGAAGGAGGTATAATAGGCATAAAGTTGATAAACCAGAGAACGAATATCGGTAAAATATCAGTTTTACACTGTTAGTATGAAGTAGTTCACTAATAGCTGAGATCGTATCTAAAATTAACGAGTAGTTTATAAACAGAATAGACAGAATTCATGAGAAGGATCGAAATAGGCGTTGACGAAGTATAATAGCAAATAGGAATAATAAAGCAAGAAAAGTAAATAATATGATAAAAATGAAGTAGGAGGAGAAGGGCAGTACATTTCAACATTCAGCTGAACCACACTTAGTTCGTCGGCTTCAGAATAAATTCATATTAAAAATGAAGTAAACAACACAGGTAGCTTTTGTGAGATTTCGGTGAAGAAATGAAACAATTCGAAACATCAAGTGCGAATTTGGTGCCATATGAGATATGTTTCTCTCATGTATTACGCGGCACACCAATAGCTTATACTTGGTACATTATAGCATTGCATGCTCTTTGTGTGGGTGCAATTTCCCCAACTAATGATACACGCTATGATGGCATGAGAAGAAGCATGCCATTTTGCTGAAGGTTTTAACATTCACTTTACCCTAATTTAACTATAGCAGAACATATATAATCTACCTACATTATACACATTACAGTACGATTTTCATCGAGCCACAGCAATACAATATTGCAATGCAGCTTTATCCTAGCTGCAACTATGCCCCATTACAATGTAATCATCAACTATCTACAATAATACATTAATTATTTATCTACAGCAATTCATTATTACATCACAATCATCATATTCCTACAAAAATACGATTAACAATTACCTACAACAATACTTTATTACAATACAATTGTCTGCCTACAACAACACACTACCACAATACAGCTGTATCCTAGCAACGCACTATTTACACCCTAACCAAACGATGTTCAAACATTGTCAGCGTAATTATGACATTTTCTTGTTGGATGAGGACGGAAAAATGAGCATCTGGTTAGTCAGTGGCTCTTATCGATCCGATAGCCGCGTCTTCATTTAACTCTGCCTTAATTTCGACTCTGAGGAAGACCGAAATATTCTTGGAAAACCTCTCCCGTATTCCTCGCTACCTATAGATTAATTAAAAGATGACAGCGAGCTTTATCTTTCCCCCATTTTGCCTTCGAGAATTATGAAAGCAGCTTCCCTCTTTCGCCGACAAACCTCAGAGAAGCCCCGAGTTCACGCTGACAGCGCCCTCCCACTTCGAAGGCCCCGGGGGAAGATAACCTTGTATCGAAACCGAGTCCAATCCACTCTCTCCCCAATGCGGCCCGTTCGCCAAGCGGCCTGTCAGCTGACGCTAAACATCAACTATAACTAGCACAAGTAGAAACGGGACATCGGTGAAACGGATCGAGTTGTTTCTCGCGATTTACTGAACGATACTTTAAATAAGTGAATAAGTTCTAATAAATATGAACGAAACAATTTGTCTTCGTCCACAAATTTTATTTAAAAAACACGACCGGTTTCGAGGTTACCTCATCTTCAGGTGACCGGAATGCATTTAGAAGCAGAGTATATATACTAAGGAAAGGCGATTTTTTAAAATAAAATTTGTGGACGAAGACAAATTGTTTCTTTCATATTTATTATGGAAAAGTTCCACCAAGTATCGTCAGAAAGCATCAACTATATGAATAAGTTCTTTTCTTCTCCGACATAGCTGGAAATTGTAAATAGAACATTGCCTGATGTTGCTAGTTCGCTAGCGAAACATGTCACACTAAATAAAGTCTGTGGAAGTGTACTAAAGTTTCTTTCATTCCAAGTCAATATTAACGTTATTTGAAAGAATCTAGGACACTTTGATCATGGAATTGCCTCATGATGCTAGTTCGAAAGCGAAACATGTCGCCCTAAATAAAGTCTGTGGAATTGTGCTAACGTTTCTTTCATTCCAAGTCAATGCTGACGTTATTTGAAATAATCTGGGATACCTTGATCGTGGAAATTTTATTTCATGTCAAAAGAAATCTACTCTCCACATATCAGATGGGCACTATAACACTTCCATGCATCATTACGTTAATTTGTCATAATTGCTAACTTTTTCGATGCAACGGAGTGAAGATTTTGTCTTGGGATATCAAAATTTTCGCAGCCAAAATTTTGCCGCTCTGAGAGATGCAAGGTTTGCTTGTTTGCTTGATGTTATTTCCGGGCCGAACTTGATTTTCAAAGCTTGCATTGAAGGACGTAGAAAGTTACCGTATCAAAGATACCATATCTTATAGGCCCTAACTTTGGGGCCCTCGAAATGGACCACTATGTATATTTGAAGACAGCCTTCAGAAGAATTTGAACTGCATTCAAAGCTATTCCAGAACTACGATGACCAATCAGGGGCTTATCATGGTATGATAAATGGTCTTATAATTTTCTTATCATGGTATGATATATTCCTCATATGTCCTCGAAGGTCCTCAGAGGGTCCAAAAACGAAAACAATAAGCCATCATTACATACAAGGGTCACAAGCAAACATATACGAAATAACCAACGAAACTCAATGCCTACCTGTTCCCCCAATCCCAGTTCCCAATTACTTCTTATGGAATGATATCCTGTTAATGGAAGTCGTCTAGGGCATTTTTCAGGTTGTCAGTCGGATCGGAGGGTCCGTACGACGGTCTTAATCCTGACTCTGTCCACGATTTACAGCTCATTAACGACATGTCCCTCGCAGCAGAGGGGGACCCAGACCAACAGACCTTGTAGTATACGATTTATAAAGTTATAAACTATTGAAGTGAGCAAAAATTTGTTATCTTAGTTGTATCACTAGTCCACAGATAGGTACCAGCGTCTGTTGATCGATGTTCTACGACGAAAATTTTTAGGTTTTTAGGTATTTGAAAATTATGGTGACGAAATCATGAAAGACTTTCATTAACCGAAGCTTATACTCGCGGGATACAGATAGAATACTCTTACGAAGAGGTATCAGAGTCCTTTATATCCTGCAGGAGTCGAACCTAGGGTCATTTTGGAAAATTTCTAAGCTGTATATGCGACTGAACCTCGTTCATCATTGTCATACCGGGTGAAATAATACTTGCTTAAAAATAACTTCCTTTTTATCTGATAATGGAAAGGAACCAATTGTACACTCCCATAGAATTTTATTCGTGCGACATGTTTTGCAAGATTACTAGGGAGTGTACAATTGATTCCTTTCCATTATCATGTCATTACTTGAAGTCATGAAGTCAGACCTTCGCTTATCGAGTTTATTCTTTTATCTATTTGGTGCCCTCACAAGCATAAACTTTTTGGACAATTTCTGGAGAGTAGTTAACAATGGACGAACTCACACGACCATTTTCTAACCAGAAAAATCCAGTTATCTGGGATCCGAACTCGGGACCTCGGCGTTGGAGCGTTAGCATGCCATCACGATAACCACTCCGCCACCGTGGCCGATTTTTAGTAATAAAATTAAAATTAACTAAAACGTTGAGATTCTTTAACAATTGACGAACACGTACGACCATTTCCTAACCAGAAATAATCCGATTAATCTGGATTCGAACCCGGGACCTCGGCGTTGGAGCGTTAGCATGGTATCACGCCAACCACTTCGCCACCACGACCAGTATTGATAGTAAAATCGAAGTTAAAACGTATTAAAATGTGCGTTAATCACAGCTTAATTTCCGCTCTCGAAGAGCGATAGGTCGATATCCGAGAGTGGATCTCATCTCCTTTAAAAGTCCTCTCCTCAATTTCCTTCCGAATAGCGAAAATTCTCACCCACGGTCTCCTTCACGCCCACTTGACTCTGCCATCGTCCGAACTGCGATGCCCCCCCACCCAAAACCACTCTGCCCCCCATCCTTCAACCCCTCCCTCTTTCCCTCGATATCCAAAGCATTCTTGTTAACTCGTCGCCACTTCCGAGTCCGCCGACCTCTTTATTTTCACCGCTTTTTATCCCTCCCAAATTTTAATGAGACTCTGGAGTCTCGCTTTCCCCTATTCCTTCCTTCCTCAATCGTACCACTTTGGCTATCTCTACCATTGCTACTTCTCTAGTCCAGTATGTTTGTATGCTGTTTGTCCTGTGCATATAGATGCCCTTTTACGTACTAATAAAGGATGGACTATCGAAGCGAGAAGGGGTAATAAATCGCATGGCATCAAAGAAATAATCATAACATACAATAATTTACTTATATATTTTATGCAAAAATAAAAGTTGTTCTTTTTATATAATTAAATACTACCAGTTTTATAATAAAGGTAATTTTATATAATAATAAACAATAATATGCGTATATATTTTATGCAAAAATAAACATTGTTGTTTTTATATAATTAAATACTACCAGTTTTATAATAAAGGTAATTTTATATAATAATAAACAATAATATGCGTATATATTTTATGCAAAAATAAACATTGTTGTTTTTATATAATTAAATACTACCAATTTTATAATAAAGGTAATTTTATATAATAATAAACAATAATATGCGTATATATTTTATGCAAAAATAAACATTGTTGTTTTTATATAATTAAATACTACCAATTTTATAATAATGGTAATTTTATATAATATAAATATATTAAATATGTTTTATAAAATAAAGTTAATTTTATATAATAATAAACAATAATATGCGTATATGTTTTATGCAAAAATAAACATTGTTGTTTTTATATAATTAAATACTACCAATTTTATAATAATGGTAATTTTATGTAATATAAATATAGTAAATATATTTTATAAAATAAAGGTAATTTTGTATAATATTAAACAATAATATACTTATATATTTTGTTATAAAAATTATAAAATTAATTAATTTTAAAACACTTTAAAAATTATATAGTAACAGCAGAAACTACTGAAACACTTCTATACTTTTTTATACTTAAAATTATTAAATCAATTAATCATAAACAACAACAAATTATATAAAAACTGCAGAAGGAACTTAAAGAGTAATTTATACTTTACCACAGAAAGCACAAATAAACGACTCGGGATACGATTCCTCGCATCGTGATCTGGTCTATGATGGCTTTTTTGGGGTAAAGTATAAATAAAAAGTGTTGCAGTTGTACTGATGATGTTGCCAAGCATCTAAACCCTGGTCGTATACGTGTGCTTTTCGTGGTAAAGTATAAATTAACGGTGTTGCAGTTACTTCTGTTGCTTTTATATAATGAAATACTACCAAGTGAGAGCCGAAATTGCATTATCGCATTTAATAATACTATTATTAGAAATAATTTTGAAACGTCACTTTTTATTACTTTTATTATAAAACAAGCTGAACTGCACGTTGATTCTCAGCGGGGAAATAGATGTAGGATTATATGTAGCGTACTAATTGTACAGAAGATATTCTAATAACATCTTAGCCCAGTTTTAGTGCGGATGCTTACCGAAAACGAAAAGTTTCATTATAAATAAAATTCTCTTTATATGGAGTCGATCTCTATACAAAAACAATATGAATAAAATATTTATAAATTTTCTGTCGATGAGGCATGGCTCACTCTCGATGGTTTTTTTAGTTTACTTTTGCAAATGCAAAAAGACTTTGCAACTTTCCATGCAACCGAAGACCAGTATGCACCAGAAGACAGAAAAAGGAGTCTGTTACTTGCAGGACATCAACTATATATAGTATAATGTGCTAGTTTGCATGCTTTGCAACCTTTGGTTCTCGAGTCTTAGGGTAACTTACACACCCACACTCAGAATTATGATATAGAATGGCTTAACTGCCCGTTTATTCTCAACTTGCTTAGGTCTCGCTTACCAGATATTGGCTTGCGGGTGTACTTTCCCTGACTGAGTATGAGTAAAAAAATCAAAAGGTGATTAAAGTTATAATCCACGAACACAACCAAAGAGCAACACAAAAATATCTCAAGCGATATACACCGTTATGTGCTCGGTTGTCCACCAAGATGTGTGCATTCTTCCCTATCCCAAAATGCCTAAAAATTAATTGCGATTGTTTATTTAATTTCAATTTATCTCCCTGTCTCGGTGAAATGAGCTATATTTCATTTTCAGATATAATAAAATAAAAGCAATCGTCACTCGAATTTGAAACATGCCTCGTAAGAAAAAATTCTATAAAGGTAAAATTTTATTATTCTTAACACCGTTTATAGATTTCGGATCCAAAGCATGAGTTCGAACGCCCCCTGTTATGCGCCACAATTAGGTTTGCTGTGCATTAATGTAGATATAAGAAAACTTTGATGAGATATTGGATTTTCAGTGAAATTATCGTTTTTATTAATCTGTCCCATTGAACTAAGCTAAGATGAGAGAGGTTGGATACTCTTCTTTACGAATGAAACTAATTTATTTAATTGTAGTTCAATTTTTCCCGTTGAGAATCCATAGGCACTTTAGCTGGCACCAAGCTATACCCGCTGTGAGAGTATAAGATTGAAATAATTCAGCATGTTATTGAATTCAATTATGAATTATGTAAGGCATTTTATTTCATAAGATTACAGAAAAAATCGAATTTATCCTCATAATTCATAGTGTGGGGCTCGATCTAATCTACATGGTTAGGGCCTCTAACTGCTTAAATCCATCCATGATCGACTGCTAATAAATTGCGCGGTATCAAAGCATTCTCAAGGATATATTAACCTCGAAGAATTAAAGATCATATATTTTTTAAATATCTTATAATAATATCAATCATTTGGTACCTCATCTATACATATACACAATGCCGAGTGTTAGGATCGTACACGGACTGTTGTCAACGAGCGAACAATTCATGCTCCCATAAGATACACCTTAAGTATTTTTCTACCGAAGAAGTACTCGTAACAGAAAAGAAAACAGCGATATGACTGGGACTCGAACGCAGGTCTTCCATTTTAAAAACAGGAGTGGAAACGTCGCGGCATGTGGTCAATATACCTGCCCGGAAAGTGAGAGACCTGGGTTCTAGTCCAGTCATATCACATTTTCTAGTCAGTCATTTTTCACTTCTGTAATTTCTTCGGCTTTAAGATGCAAGCCTTCTCATGCAAAATAATGCACATTCTTCTTAACCCTAGTTTTTTTTATCGTTTAAGGAATTTATTTACTTAACGAACTTAAATTAGAAATAATGGTCCAACGAAATGGAGGAAGGCGCCAAAAGAAGGGAATTCGAATAAAGATTCTCATTTCCTGTTTTTGGATTGGAAACTGCGAGAATAAAGAGAAAATCGTGCTTACTTTCTAGTACTTGAAGATTGTGTATGTATGCTTTGTCATATTTGTATTTATCAAACTAGGCTTCTGAGAATCATTACAACTGAAGTAAATCAACTTTGTAAGTTAGAGATTGTACATTATATTTTTTCTAGCCCTCATAAGTCGAGTATATGTATCTGGCTAAGTCCTTAGGTTAAACCTGATGTTAATCCATCTGAATTAACGCTATCTCAAGAACACGGATATACACATTTGTTGACATTTACTCCAAATGGTCATTCCTCGCCAAACCAAACAAGATAAACATTACATATTCGGATGTTCTTAAACTGTTGTCATAAAGCTGATAGTAAAAATAGAAACATTTTCGCTAATTCTTGACCAATTTTCCGAATAGTTAAAAAATCTTAAATATACTACTTCCTTTTAGTGTAAAATTTAATTTCATTCATACGACACGATGTCTATTTTAAGCTGGTTAACTTTTTGAATGGATTTTAAACTAAATAAGAATACTTTTGCGGCTTTCAAAAAATGTCAGCGAAAGAATCACAAGGTTTTCTTATAACAAAGAAAATATAAAATCGTGAAAGGGATGTATTCTAAAAAATAATATATGAATTTACTCCTAAGTAAACGCGCCGCGCTGTTCGCTTCCTAACTGCAAGGCTTGACTAACGTCTTCTGATGATCTCTGGTGGCCTATTACCGTTGAGCAGCATCAAGGTAGAGTGACAGAACTTGTCCCCAAGCCAGGAACAGTATTTAGGGGTATTAATTTTTTTAACTAATAACTTATAACCTATACATTTGTTTTGGCTTGACTAACGCTAGACTCTCTACATATATACGAAAGAATGACGAATTTTTTGCGAATACTCCTCCTGAATCGACCTATGAACAATTATATACGAAGATTATTTCCAACCGTACGTAAGGGTGAAACATATTGCCCCTCCCTCGGGCCATCAGCATGTGTGAACATTCCTCAACGACACTTCGCAATCGGGCGAAGTATCGCACGCCGTTCAAACCCAAATGGACGATAATCCACGGCTATTTCGACGTGGAAGATTAAGACGGGCGATCGCGGTTAGCGGACGGCGTTTTTGATAGCGGTGTTTGGATCGCAAATCTCAGGCGCCTGCTTCCCCGTCTAATTCGGCCACCCCCACTTCATGCGCACGAACCCCCGTCTCACCCTTAAAAATGCCCTTTTTTACAGTTCCCGCCGCCACAATCACGTCCCCACCCCGTCTCAATTCAACCACTCGCCCCCCTACCGCCAACGCAGACTCCTGTTTCATGCTCTCCGCGTTCCAATTAACGATATTCCGCTGCATCACTTTCCCGTTTCCCATTCTTCACCACGGCTTCACACTCCACTCCCCCTGCCACACCCACACCCACTCCACCGCACGCCTGCCACCAGACCCAGATGTGGAAAGTTTCCGTCCCATACGCCCGACGATCGCGGACTCGTGAACGTCTGTCTTGAGTCTGTTTTTATTCCTAGATACGTTCGCTCTATAATGTGGGAGTTTGGTGGATCTAGCCTTGAGTTTCTATGCGGCGTATGGGACCCTCTTGAAAAGTATTTGTGAATTAGAAAAGGTTATACGTTTAGAAAATAATTGCTATTACAAAACATTGAGCGTAACACGGATGCTTCAGTAAGCCGCAAGGGAATCTTCAGATAAAGAAAGTTCAATAGAAATATAAAATAATCCGATGACGGATGTGTGAGAGTAACACAGATGCTTCAGGAAGCAGTATGGGTAATCTTTAGCAATCTTTAGATGAAAGAAGGTTCTAACCTAGACTTGATATACTTTTATACATTTCGTTCGTAGAATATGTAGGAGATGTTATGCTCCTTCCTTATTAATTAGTAGAGGATTCACGCAGTGTATGGGACCCTGGTGAAAAGTTTTCGCGAATCAGAAAAGGTACAACGAAAGGCGTTACTTTCTGTAAACAATTACTATGACAAATCGATGAGCTTTACTCGAATGTTTCACAGGGAAGGATTGGAATGTATAAAAGAAAGGTTCTATTAAAGACTTAATTTACTCAATTGAGTAGATAGAGAAAACTCAATAGATAGAGTATGTTCGCAGAATACGTGAGAGATATCATGCGCCCTTCTTGTTACATAGTCCTTTTTGATACGAGGAAGATTACAAAAATAGATACTACAACCACTCGATTCAAGAATTCCTTTTACCGGGAACGTAGTAGTAGTGTTTTCAAAAGTGTTTCGACATCTAAGGTCATTCCGCAGAAATAGTTCCCCACAGGGACTCGAACCCGGGACCTCTTTCACAAAAGTTGAACACGCTGCCCATTTGGCCATCCGGAAGCCCTCTTCCGAGAACGAACCGCGAAATTAATCTATTAGGAAATTAGATTCATGGTGCTCGCACCCCCTGCCACACGCCGTAGGGCGGCTCAAGGGGTACATATGTCTCTGTTCCGCATCATCAACTCTGTACGATATTGACAATATTTGCGACTTGTAAACATTGCGACATGGAAAGGCATAAACATGGAGAGAAAGGCTTTAAGTACAATTTCTTCGCTCTTTAACTATCGAAAATAAAGTCCAAAGAAGGGAAAGAACATCCGCGCGGAAGGCGAGATGGAAAAAAGGAGAAAAGCGTAAACATATTTTGATCAAAAGGAAACTTCTGAAACACTCAAACTTGTTGAAAGAAATCGCAACTAGAAATAGACGAAGGTATTCAGGGAATGTGTATTTCATAGCATAGACATAAACGAAACTCCATCCCAACGCAGAACACGCGGTGCATCGTGGTAGAGTGCGTGCGACCGGACAAAGTTCCGGGCAAAACTGCGACGTGTGGTAAGCCTTGGTCCGAGTGAGTCCCTCCTCCTTCCAAGAGAGTCCCCCTTCTTGCCGCAGTCCCCCGTAAAAACCACCCCTTTCCCTGCTAATCCCCAGCGGCGGCTCTACAGACAGCGTTTGGAGAGAGGTGAGTGAGACTGGAATCCGTGGATGGATGAGGAGGGGGCCTTGCGAATTAGAGGGGGCTCTTTGATGCACTCCCCTGAGGGGCAGAGGCGGTGGGCGGGCCATTAGGTTCTCTTCACCCGACGCCGCACCCCACCTCTCCGCCTCAGAATAGGACGACAGCTTCCCTAAGGAGCAGCGGGAGAGGATGAATGTGCTGGGGGATGCGGGCGAATTCCACGAGGATTTTTCTCTCAGCCAAGACGCAGGAGGTTTTTTAATCTCCGCCCCACGGAAATATCTGTAAAGATACGCGGAAGTCCGGTTTCTTTTTCGCGCCCACCTTTTGGAACGTTACTTTTTCCCTCGGAATTGCGGCTCGTAATTGCTCGGCCCCAAATGCGGTCCTTGAGGGACTCCCGGATTTTGAATGGAGAGGAATGTTTCGGATGGTTTGGATTCTTGGAGGAATTTTATATGCGGAGGGTAGAGAGAGGTGGGTTTTTGCATGGTGGAGCCTTAAGGGTTGGCTCACCTCGAGGTGGGACACACTTGAAGGTATCTTGAAGTGTGTCCGGAATCCAGACGGGGTTTCCGGACACCTTGGGCCCGGTTTATAAGGAGATGCGTTGAGAACGGATTAGTTTTCTCCGTCCAGAGTCGAACTTTGCTATAGTTTCGCTTCACCAAATATTCCATAGTATTTAAAAAAAGGGTTACCGGATAGTCATGTAGAGAGCGCGTTCGGCTTTGGTGAAAGGAGTCCCGGGTTTGATCCCTGCTGGGAGCCCATGAGCGAAATGACCATAGATGTCGAAGCACTTTGAAAACATCTTTATTTACCTTTAAAATTTACCTATAAAATCTCTTTAAAATAACACCAAAAATACTAATACTTACATTTAAAAATACTTCGACAGCTATGACGATTACGCACCGGTCCCTACCCCAACCGGGAATCGAACCGGATTGATTTACTCCGTCCAAAGCTATGCTTAGCTATTGTGTCACCTATAAGTTCAAACATTCCAGAATATTTGAAAAAAAAGAGGGTTACGGGATAGTCATGAGGGCAACGCGTTCGGCTTTGGTGAAAGCAAACCCGGGTTCGATTCCCGCCACGTGCAAGATGACCATGGATGTTGAAGCACTTTGAAGAATACAAATATTCACCTTTGAAAAAACCAAAAATACTTATACTAACATTGAAAATAGTTCGACAGCTAAGGCAGTTTCGCGCCCTCACCGGGAATCGAACCGGGACTGCTTTCATTATAGGCGCTACCCTATTGGCTATCCCGAGAACCCTGTTCACACACACCCGCTCACTTCCGGTGCCTCATCGACGGACTTATAAATCCTGGAATAGGTTCGCGCTCATTCGAAAATGCGACTTTGTCTCGGCAGTGGAGTAAAGGGGTGGAAAACACGACCTAACTTTCTGCCGCGGATTAACTCCAGTGCGCGGGGAACTGTCTACATTAATCTCGGAGCACCTCTACAAGGGCCTGCGGGGGAGCAGAGAAGGGCTCCAAACAACTGCGTGGAATAAAAATATCACGATAGGAAGATTCTAAATCTGAACGGACCTCCCGTGGGAAAGAAGGTGCTCCACCGGACGGGGATATCGTTGGAGAATAGCACGACGAAGGGCATTTTGGGGATAATGTTTAACGAATAACTCGAAGCAACACAGGTTTAACTCCGCTTTCTATCGTTAGAACTATTCTCTCGGTTTTGTATTGGATGTTTTTCACCTGACTGAATACTCTGCTTTGGGTTAACTATGAGTAATGTGAGTTAAAACAACTTAGTAATTTTCCACAGATTTTAAAACCTATGGAAAATTACTAAGTTGTTTTAACTTCTACTGATGGCTTTCCACATAATTACGCCTACCCATATTGAGTTTATTATGTGTAATGTACGCGTGATGACGAGAGAAATTTTGAAATAAAGAAATTTTTGTGACTTCAATCGGTCGAAGAATGGCACACAGAAAGAGGTAGGATAAGGAGGGGAAATGCAAGGATACAATACGAAATTTAAGGAGTGTGAACAAAATAATTTAAAATCTGATTTTACTTAATAAAAGACATAAAAAATTATTTTAATTTAAATGGCAATTTTTGGATAACCGAGTGAAAACCGCGTTGTGCGTGGAATAGTTTTACATCATTATCAACGGTAAACGGGATATTACAATTCATTCATTTCACGAGGGTTTGAATTTTTAAACAAGTAAAACTTTAACTTTAAAACTTAAAGAAATCTTCTTTAGTTTGCTTTACATTCCACGACTGTAGATAAATTTATTTATTATTTATTTTTTTAATCAATCCAAAGATTCACATACAGCGGTGCCGCCAATAATTAAAGTGGATACCAAAAAACAAACTCAAACTGAATATACATAACATGAAATAAGCGAATCTAACAAAAGGAGGGAACTAAATACTGCAATGTAAAATGCTTACTTTCTCGTCATATATTTTAAGATTAAAAAGATAGTTCGGAAAGAATGATGAGAATAATTTTCTGCCTTCAAATGAGACGGACGATTGGCTCTTACCAGAGTGCAGTGCATCTTTGTCCTTTTTATTATAAGTTTAAATTAAACTTGTAATTTCTGTCTGTCTTTTTACTGTGATTATTTATTTATTTATTCATACATCACATACAGCATAAAAAGATGCCAATTTACAGTGATAACGTAACATAAAGAGTGGACATAAAATATCAACAAGGTAACACAAGACAAGAATAAAGTAAAAAGAAGTAGATAAATAAATAAATTTTTAAAAACATAACAAAATGTCATATAAGATATTTACACGGATCTGATGTGAGATAAACTTAATTTTAAGAATGTCCGTTTGGATAGTGCAAAAGGATCCACAGAAGGAGGAATTGAGTTGAGCAGAGAAGGAAGGCGAAAGAAAAGGGAACGCTTGATAAGCGAAATTCTAGGAGTGATGTAGTTAGAATGTTTTATCTTATGTTTTTATCATATTTTTTATTTACTTTGTTTACTATCTCATTTTTTTTTCTTTTTCTGATTTTATTTTATTATTGTTTCTGTAATTTCTTTATAGTACTGCTTTTCTAATTTTCTATTCTTACAAAGTTTTCTTTCATAACTTTTAGCTTGTACTATCAGTAGGTTTGCGCAGGTTTTTCACACCCTTCTTTGCGGGTGTTTTCCTGTAGTGGATATTTTTTCCTATGATATCACCTTAGGTTTTTTTTTTGATCCACTCCTAAATTTTTTCTCTCTATTTCGCTATTCACCTACACATAACTTTTTATGTATGTAATATTATTGACGAAAGGTTAGATGGAAGAAGAGACTTTTCAGTCTCAATCTCGCCTTAATAAAGACCTTATAGACCTTATGTAATGAAGTAATGATGCCGAACGGGTAGATCAGCTTGGAACAAAATAAACAATTATTTTTATATTCCGTCAAAATGGAATTGAGAGAGCATATGCTTCTCTGCTATAATTACAAAACTAACAATACCCTTAAACCTACAGTACAGTATCCCCTCTCATTTCTCAGCCATTAAAACTGAACACACCGGAATGAATTTCCTCATTTCCGAATATAGTGTACCTGACGATGATTCGTATGATCTAAACCGGTCGCTCAAATTAACTTTCTGGCGAATACTAAGTATCGATTTTAGCCAGTGCTAACGTGACATTATTTATATCGTTAAAAATCCTCGTTTGATAGTTTCTCGCCACGGGTTTGTATATATCCAAGCGCCTATGCAGCAGACTGAAGTGCATTCCATTCCTCTCGGTAACAGTCCGCTAGTTAATAAATAAAAGGTAAGCGAGGGATTCGGCCAATCCGAGCGGCCGAAAACATAGGGCGTCGGGTTAGAGAAATACCTCGGAAAGGGCTTTATAAATCGAGAGCGACATGGGACTGCGTCGCGACGGTCTTTTCCCATTCCTTAGTGGCGCATTCGTCCTCGAAAGAGATGATGCTGCTGACTTGTGGCCTATGATGATAACCGACCGATAACCTCTCATTAGCTATGCGAAACCATGCCGATATTATGTGGGATTCCTTTAGAGCGTAAAATAGAGTAGCAAATGCAATACCATCTTATTTTCCTTTCTCTAGATGACTACAAATAACAGTATTCTTTGGGATTCGTTTTGTTGTGATGCTTTACGATAGATTACGCTCTCTTCTCTTCAGATAACCTAAAATAACTCTTTTCCTAAGGGATTCGTTTTGTTATGAAGTGTTACGAGAAATTACGCATGCCTCAGGGTGAGAATCATAGAAGAAAGATTTGGTGAATAACCTCAAAGATGCAACTACATTATGGGAAGATGCTGTGTGTGGACTATGCTACATAGGTCGATCTGGTTCCACGAAAAATTGGGAAAAAGATGCTTAGGCAAGTGGTTTAAAATTCTCGTTTTTTCCCACAAACAATACGTGATGTTATGGCTCGGAAAATGGACTCTAAATAGATAACCTGAACGGTACATGTACCATTGCAATATGCTGAAAAACAGCATAGACAGCACAGCAGGACATAGGTGTAATTGTTTTCTAAACTCATCTTATTGATGAAACCTATTCATAACTTTACTAAGTCACATCTCTCTTATCATACATCCACTTTACTTTTCTCATTCAATTATTATTTGCAATTTTTCTGATGGTATATTACTCTTATCCAACTCATTACCACGGCATCCAACCGTAATACTTTTTGTTAGTTTTTTCGCTACGGTTGAACGAAAAATTACGAGTTAAGATCTGGTTTCCTACCTTATAAACGATTCGAAACTTTTATTTTCTGCACTGACCATTCTAATATTTTATCATTTTGGAAATTTAATGAACGATAACTAAGATTTTTACATCACATTACCATAAGTTTAAATTTTTTCCAATAACTTAATTTAATTAAAACTTAGTAATGGTTGATTGAAAACCGCAGTTACGCATAGTTACAAAAACTTCCTTCTATTAAACTTAAGTAATATATCCATTAAAGGGACGAGGAAACAGGTAGAGGAGACTTAGCAAGAGAAGTATCCCGGGAAAAATTCCAAGGAAGAATAGACTTGAAAAAAGTCCGACGGAACCAGGAATCGAACCCTGGTCTCCATTTGCCATAAAGTCCTTGTCCGCAAAGTATCCGGAATGGCTTGAAAGAATGATCTGGCGGGGTAGCTCAACGGACAGAGCATCCGACAGGCAATTGGGAGACCTAGGTTCAATTCCTGGTCCCGCCGGACTATTTTCAAGTCTAATGTTCCTAGAAAAATGTCAATTATTGAGAACCGGAATTGTATCATAATAGGTAACCGTTTTCGGTTAAAGTTAACAATTTCAGTTTCTCCGGTTCGGTCTTTTCTTCTGGCTAAAATAACGGTTTCTTCAGTTAGTTTCCGGTTCGAATCCCACTGTGTACTCCAGAATTCTTTTTCCCGAAGATGAAGCTCAGTAGTTAGCATACGAGCATCCTTATTCCAGCTGTTTTACCATTAAACCCCTTCTATCTAAGGCCGCCTTGCTATTTCAGACCTCCTCTACGTGTATCTACACGTAGAGGAGGTCTGAAGACATCTACACAACGGACAGCACCGCCCGCGCTAAGTATGAGGGACTCCACAAATTAGTGCAGAAGCCACATCCGAGGCGATAAACAACGCAGCTGGAAAAAGAGCTGCTGCACTCTTGCGGCCCATCGCCGAACCGTTTTATCTCGCTTCTCTACGAAACACGTACTCGGGGATACGTCATGCGAAAAACTCTGATACTATATAGTAAAGCGATTCGTACGAACGTTACGTAGATCAGAAGCTTTTCGCATGCCTCTTCACCTCCCTAATTGGGAATCACATTCTCTACGCTTCACTTATCTTCTAGCAATCGTTACTTTCCTTCCCCTCCCCCCCGTGCGGCTTTTTTCTCTCTTTTATTTATTTGGGTGGGGTGGCTGGAGGCTGTAAAGCGGTAACTTATGCGGAGGTGTGCTCTGCCGCGAGATAACTCCTTGCAATCGATATTCTCTTTCTTCATCCTCCTCTCTCTTCTACGTTGCAGCTACGCTTTTATTTTTCGGTGATTAAGCAGTGCTCTAGCATCTACTGGGCTCGGAAACTATGGTAAAACTCGTCTAAGATGAATTCTTTTTTTATCTATAATGACATAGGTTTAGATGCATGAAGAGAGTTATAAGTCTCTATTTGGCCTTGAAGTAAAGGCGTCTATTATTGTAATTTATAGGAAATGGTGCAATGAAAACAACTAAGACATATTACAACTAACCCATGAATGCCCAGATATACTTTTACAACATTGTATAATTTTTTGAACTGATTTGAATACTTTTATTTTTCGGTGATTAAGCAGTGCTCTAGCATCTAGTGGACTCGGAAACTATGGTAAAACTCGTCTAAGATGAATTCTTTTTTTTATCTATAATGACATAGGTTTAGATGCATGAAGAGAGTTACAAGTCTCAATCTCGCCCTGAAGTAAAGGCGTCTATTATTGTAATTTATAGGAAAAGGTGAAATGAAAACTACTAAGACATATTATTACTAACACATCAATGCCCAGGGATATTTTTACGAAACTGTATAATTTTTTGAACTGATTAGAATAATTTCATTTTTCGGTGATTAAACTGGGGGTGCGCCCCAGCCTAAGAAGAATCCTTTTTTTATCTATAAAGATATAGGGTTGGTTTCACCAATAAAGACGTAGGCTTAGGCGTGAGCAGGGACTTATGATTCTCAATCTCGCCCTGAAATAAAGACTTTATTGTTACAATTAATAGGAAATAGTGAAATGAAAAACCAAAGGATACAGAGTTAGGAATAATACTGTGGAACTTATTAATGTGAAAAAAATTCATAGCATCTGAAGATTTACTAATAGGTCGTGCCATTCTTAAATAAAGTGGTCTAGTAAATGTTCAGTTGCTATGGATTTTTTTACATGTAAACAACTAAATCGTATTATTATCAGCCAATTAATGCCCAGAGATATTTTTACAAAAATAATTGTTTGAACTGATTAGAATACTAAGGGCATATATTTTAGAATAATAGATACCAAAGGTACGAAAATCTTCGAAAGAGATACATGTACTTATATATGAAAGCAATGAATCCCTAGCCTACTCAGACAGGGAAAGTACACAAGTTGTAAAAATCTACCAGCTATAAGTATTTAAACATCATGGAAAGAAAATGCTTATATGGTAATAGATATAAGATATCTAAGGCTTACATCGCTAGGATCTTGATACAATTCGATTGGTGGTGTTTCCTATCGTTGCGATGTCAAGTTGTTAAACATACGGGAAATCCCGGTCCCGTCGGACTTTTCTCTTTCCTTGGGACTTTTCCTGGGTGCACGCCCTAACGTGCAAAATCACCCTGTACCCTTCAAAGCATGACAATATTTAAACATTGACGTACGTTAAGATTTGGATATTAATGGGTTAATAGGAAGCATGGTGAAATGTACTGTACTTTACCCATTCCAAGAAAAGGAATGCCATGTTTAGTGGGCTGTCGAGCATAGTTTTGGATAGATCGTGCTCTGTGATTCCTTCTCACCACCGCTTTAAAAATATTCGTTAATCTTCCTTAATTGTCTATCAAATAATTTTTTTTAATTACGGAGGTCAAAAATGACAAAAATTATGTAACCAAGAGGCTCTCTTTGTGTGAAAAGCTGACCAGTCTTCAAAAATACGTATCTAGTTATATCGTTATCCCGCTTAAGACGTGGTTTTCACCCCCTGTAAAACGTTTTAACCAAATTTTATTGTATTAAACAAACCCGGTTATTAACGTCGCCCAGCTTAATGATTTTCGCTTGGTACTTTGAAAAATGTCTTAACTGGGTTTTACTATGTAAAATAGATAGTATCTTTGACTATTTTTGGAATGCCCTGCAACGTTCTGAGACGGTTGTAATGTAAAGTAAGCGGAGAAAGGGACCCTCTATCAATTGTGGTTGCAGGGCGTAAAGGAGCGGTGTGCCGCGGCTTAACCTTCTGTTGCCAGGAAACTCTTGATGTGCCGCGTTATTTCCCGCATTTCTCAACGTTGGTGAGCTCGGAGGCCTTTCCCCGCAACATTCATACTTCGATGTTACATCTCAGTGTTCTGCCTCAGCGGGTAAAGCAAGGGCGAAAACTTCTATACCAGTATGGTCACAATGAATAAACTTTTCTCTATGCATCTCATTCTCCGCAAAAATGAATAGCAAATCTTAGAAATTGAGGATTAAAGGAAATTTTCCTTGATTTATCGAAGTGATCTACGCTTCGTGAATGACGAATTGTACTTGAGATAATAAAACCTATATTATTCGTACTATAAGGTCAAATGTAATGTAAGCAGGGTGAAAAATAGGCAGTTTCATCAAATTTTATCGAAGATTGTGTATATGAGACACGAACTTTACTTTTTTATACTTTCAATTGTTGCTATGTACCCATTCTTCCCCAGCACTCTCTCCCTTTATTCCATCTGCATTTATAAATATATTTATTTGTTATCACTCTTGATCGTGAGAAGACATATAACTCTGTGTATATCTTGACGTGGATGAAGGACGCTCAGAATTGACAATTTTTCACATTCCACTATCTGCTATTTTACAATTTCTGCTATAGTATCCCTTGTAAAGTTCGGTCCGGATGAGACTGTATTATATAACCGATTAATAAAACCAACATCGTCAATAAATAAAAAAAAGTATCGACAACATATAAAAGCTAACATCAGCCACTTACAATTCGACGTCAGATGTAGACCACCCCAAGCAAAATCCGATTTTCTCTATTCTAAGCCTCTCTCTGCCCCGTCATCTCTAAGTATTTGATGATATCTCTTTGGTCTTCTTCTTGGTCATTTCACATCTCTTGGTGTCCAGTTGAGAACGTCTTACGTCCAACGGTTGTCGTTTCTTTTCGCCACACGTCCATTTCAATCATCTCGCTTTATCTACGCTGTCCGTCATCATTCTCAACCAGGTGCTGCGTTTCCTTTCTCTTCAAGCTTGTACCGTTCCATACTTCATTTCGTTACCAAAAGTCGCTCGTTTACTGCTTTGTCTCGTTCCGAATTTTCATTTCCATATATTAAGTTAAATAAATCGCTTGAAGACATTCCTTTTCAGTACTATTGACATTTTTGACCTCAGAATATGCGCGTTCTTTCTGACAGCGCATTTTTCACTTCATTGCCAGCCTTAGTGGCCGAGTGGTTAGCGTTCTAGCTGCGATATCACTCTGGCCCCAAGGTCCCGGGTTCGAATCGCGGCTGATCGGATTTTCTCTGATCAGGGAATGGTTGTGTGCGATGTCCATTGTTGCCATTGTCTTGGTGAAGCACCTCCTGATGAGCTCTGCTGAGCTCAGGATGACTTCACCATATATGGGCAACAGCAGCAGCAGAGAAGCAAAAAAAAAATTAAAAAATTAATCCTGTTGTTCTCTGCTGTTGCTACAGGTCTTTCTACATATCCTAAAATGGTAGATGTTCTAACAGATATCCAACCCTGTTACTATCACCTCTTGTTACCACTTGTCCGTGTATTTTGAACAAGCATCTCTCGAAGTTGTATCGGTACTTATGCTGCAATAGAGTTATACATGCATTACCTAATGTATTACACGGTAATATAGAAGCATTGCTGGAAGAGGTCGCATAATATTACAAACGTCTATCTTCTACAGTCAACCTGATCTCTGCCTTGTGAATTTTCACCGATTAACGGGACCTGAGGTCCTTTTCGCTACTTGAATGTGGTTCAAGTGTTCTGGTCTACGGCACACACATCTGCGCCTTCTTTTCACGTTTTGTCCCCTACTGAAATGTCTTAGTGGTGTTCGGATCGGTTTTCCCAAACTAATTTTAATGATACGGAAACCGATCTAAATGTTCCCCCTTGCCACAAACCGAACGGCAGCTTGCAGGGTATTTATGTAGATGTAGAGTGAGTTGTGTACGTGGTCCTATCTTTCTTTTGCAGTATTAGTAAGGCAAAATTTCTGCAAAGGTAATAACACAGGTAAACATCGAGTAGAGGAAGGGATATGAAATGATTAAAAGGCTACTTTGGCACACACCAGTGTTCACTATTATCATTGCAGGGATTGAAAATAATTATTGTTGCAATGATACATACATTTAGTTATGATGATCTCATATTTATGGAATTCGTAGCTAAATGCTCTCGGACGCAGTTTGGGAGTCCTCAAAGGAAATGACACTAGAAGCAAGGTAGCGATTTCTTGATAAATTCAGAGAAAATAGGATGGCAGAAGATGTGATTTGTATTATGCGACCCCCCTGCCACTTCGGACGATGAGCATAAAATAAGAGACATAGATGCTAAGACAAGTTGTGTCAAGGAATCATTTCTTCTATGGACTCAGAGTCTTCTAATACATTCTGAGGTAAATATGACTTCATTTTTAGTTTTAGTGAGGAAAAAATTCAGTAATGCGATGACATTGATATTCAAAGGTGCTACTTCGTGGAAAGTCATGAAATGTGAAATTATTGTATAGAGATCGTTCAATCCACACTGATTTTTATAGTGAACTTTCCTTCTATCTCCAGTCTGGATATAGAGAAGAACGAATTATCATTTAATATTTTATATAAATAATATAGAAGTCCACTCCTTGGAGGGAATGAACTGCGATATACATTGCTTGAACTTCGTCAATCTGCTCATCTTTCATTTCAGAGTACTCTCTATTGTGTATATATGAACTGCGCTGATGATCATACAATCCAGATAAACGATGAATAATATTGAATTAAACGATGATTCCCATTGAATAGAGGTTTACGCTATCCATGTTTATTAACAGTCGCAGCCGACATGTATAATAAAAACAATAATGGATTTGTTGAAAAAAGTAAATTATCCATTCATTGCAAACAATGTAAAATCGCAAGGAAGAATAGACTTTAAAAAAAGTCCGATAAGAACGGAAATCGGGGGATCCGGGTTCGATTCCCGGTCCCATCCGACATTTTTTCAAGTCTATTATTCTTTGCTATTTTTTGCTGGTGGATGCCATCCCATGCCTCTCTCTACCCATTTCAATGTTAAATCTGTTTTCACAATAAACAATTATATTGTGCGACAGAAAACAGCTCGCTTTCTCCTCAGTTATCAGCTGAATGTTTATTAACCGGCAGTGGAACGACAGCAGTTCTCCCAACACTGATTTGGACAGCCTTGGTAATTGCTGTCCCTCGTTCGCTGCCTAAAGTAAACACGGAAAGAGAAACGGTGGATGTCTTCACTCACCTTCTTCCCTTCACGAGCCTTCTTCCTTGCTTCTACGCGCTTTCCATCACCTACAAATGAACCCAAAGATACAGTCCTGTCGATGCTTATGTTCAGTTTTTGAAATTTTTTTGAGGTGAATTCTACGATTAAACTGGATGCATTGAATTTGGATTCTGTGGGAAGCATGTGTGGCAAAAAATGAAAGCTATTAATATGGGTTGAAAGATTGGTTACATGGCTAATATGGAAGGAAATATTTGCATTATAAAAGTAAAGTAAAAAATTAAAATAAAAGGGTAGCTGAGTAGCCAAGAGGTATCGAGTTCGACTATGGCGAAAGCTGCCCCGGGTTCGATTCCCGGTGAGAGCCCATGTGCGATATGACCTCGACTGTCGACGCAATTTTAATGATACTGCTACTTTTAAAAATAAATTCCTTTATTTAAACGATTCACATAAAGAGCTGGAACCCAAAAATCTTACTGTAAATAAGCGGGAATGCATAAATAAGAAAATCAACAAGAAATAACTCAGACAAAATAAGATTTAAGCAGGGACTTATTTGCATTAATTTTATACCGACATAATTTTAACAAGGAATATTTCGCAAAGAAATTATTTACAATTAATTATAAAGCTAAATGTAAATGATGATAGGGTCTAATAAAAGCAAGTAATTTTTTTAAAATTCCTTTTGAAATCAGTTGTACCATTCAAGCCCTCAATTCCGGTACTTCATAATGTTACAACCAAAGATGGTCATACCTTAAGCTCTATATGTGAACAAAACAAACCGTCTTTAAGTAAATCCTTACTTTAATCCTTAAATCGGTTCTCTCAAAGAGAAAAGTAGTTCCATTTTGTACACCTATTAACATCATTAGTATGTGAATAGGATAATCTATCATACTGTGTCTAAAGAGATGCAGAAAATATATTATATTGAAAGGGGTTCGTTTGGTATTCGCATATTCCATGACTCTATGATTCTCATTGTCCCGTACACGGATCCGAACCTCCTGAAAACGTTCCCGCTACTCCTTTATTCTCCCCTCTATTCTTTGCTTCGTAACCTATTACCCCTCTATCTTTCCTCTCCCTCTTCTAAATCCTAGAAATTGACTTTTTTCGATTTAAATATCCGCAACTCGAGAATTTCAAATGCAGTCATACTTGGTTAAGACGCTTTCCGGGGGGGGACCAAGCAAAAGGCGCGTCATAACCGGGTTGTGTTATGTAGTTTGCTTTTCATCATATTTGTTAAGAATGGTCTGCTTTTCGCTCAAAGAAAACGTCTCAGTTGCTCCTTCTTCCCTCTGAAATGAAGCTGTTTTTACCAGTAAGACAATCAGGAAAGAGTGAAGAATTTTTTTTTATATCAGTGTTGAGAGGACATCACGATCTCTCCAAGACTACGCTCGACAACACACTAAAAACTCCTTTTCTGTTTTTTTTTCGATATTTTATTTTCGATTTTTACTTCTTAACATAGTGACGTGGGGATACACCGAAGAGCGACTTTCTATTTTACCTGTTTGTGTTAAACAATTAAATTGAGTTTGATTTTTGAGAATGATTAAGTTGTTAACCACTATTTTATAACTTTTGTTATCATTATAACCAGTATCATAGACCATATTATTTGCATTAATATAATCAATCATTTCAGACCGTACTTCGTGGAAAGACATCATGAATAAATCAAAAACACTAATTTCCACACTGTATTTCATAAAGAGGTCTTTATAATATATAGCGTGGAAATTACTGAGTGTTTTTGGTTTATTCATATTTGCATTATGCCCAACACAGCCTTCCATCCCTACTCTTAAATGTACGAGCATAAAACAAACAAATTTTTAAACAGTAGTTAAGTTCTCCCCGTACGCTGGATCAATCCGAATATTTTATATCTTTATTTGTCATTATAACCAGTATCATTGGACATATTATTTGCATTAAGTCCCACACAGCCTGCCAACTTTACTGTTAAACGTATGAATAAAACAAACAAACAAATTTTTAAACAGTAGTGAAGTCGTTCTCTTTGGACTCTGAACCTATCCGAATACTTTATATTTCTAGTTATCACATTATTTGCATTAAGCCCAATACATGTTATCTCTAGTCTTAAACGTATGAACAAAACAAACAAACAAATTTTAAAACAGTAGTCAAGTCGTACGTTGAATCCATCCGAATATTTTATCCTTCAGTTATCCTTATAACCAGTATAATTGGCCATATTATTTGCATTAAGTCCCACACAGCCTGCCAACTTTACTGTTAAACGTAAGAATAAATCAAACAAACAAATTTTTAAACAGTAATTAAGTCGTTCTTCTCCGACTCTGAATCCGATTATTTTATATCTTTAGTTATCTTATTATTTGCGTTAACCCCAACACATGTTATATCTACTACGAAATGTATGAACAAAACAAATAAATGTTAAAACAGTAGTCAAGTCCTCCTCGTGCCCCGAACTCATCCGAATCTGACATCTCCTCCACACCGCGAGACTTAATTCGACTCCACGACAAATTAGGCGCCTTCCATTCCGCGTCCGGGCCGTCGGATGCGCCCCAACATTCCCACGGCGCGATAAAAACGGCCCAAACTCAACCAGAAACCTCCTTCCGCAAATCTGCGATCACATCTTCGGTGGGGAGCGGAGGTCAGCCGAGGAAATCGATTTGCGAGATCGAAATGCGCAGAGCCGAGCCAACCGCAGCCACAAAAATCGATATCTCCCTCTTCTTGCGCTCCTTTTTCCGACACTTCCCAATATCTGTCGCCTTCCGACATCTCCTCCCCCTTTAAGTGAGATCGTTCAACGCCTCCCTCTCTCTCCACCCCACCGCCAAACCCACGGGGATAAATACAATACGCGGAGATGGTCAATAGACACTGGGTGAGGTGGGATTCCTGCATGTTGAAGCGAGGTTGGTGCTTATAAATAGTGGGGTTAACCACGAGTTAAGTACGTTGGGAAGTATGAGCACTGAAACCCGGTTAAGACGCTGAATAAAATAGCCAAAAGTGGTGAATGAGATGAAATTCCTGCATGTTTAAGAAAGGTCGGAGCATATAATTATTCGGTTAACCACGAATTAAGCCCGTCGGAAAGTATGAGCACTAAAACCCGGTTAAGACGCTGAATAAAATAGCCAAAAGTTGTCAATAAGAAGAAATTCCTGCATATTTAAGTAAGGTCGGAAGTTAAAATTGTTCGGTTAACCAGGAATTAAGCTCATCGTGTTTAAGTTAAAACCCGGTTAAGACGCTTTCCATGGGATTGAGTGGAAGTTGACTTAATTAACCTGACTTGACTGCTAACTTAAAATTTCTTTATATTGGAAAACAGTAAATACCCGGTAGATACACGTAATAAAATACTCAAAATTTGGTCAATAGACATTCTTGCATGCTTAAGCAAGGTTGGTACTGATAAAAATTTGGGTTAACCACGAATTAAGCCCATCGGGAAGTATAAGCACTAAAACCCGGTCAAGACGCTGAATGAAATACCAAAAAAATAGTCAATAAACACTAGATGACGTGAAATTTACATTGCTGCATGTTTAAGCAAGGTTGGCAATTCACCACGAATTAAGCTCATCTTGTAGTATATACGGTAAAACCCGGTTAAGACGCTTTTCGTGGGACCGAGTGAAAGTTGGCTTAATTAACCTGACATGACTGATAACTTAAAATTTCTTTATGTCAGAAAACGATAAACGGTAACAACCCGGTTGATAGACAAAATAATATACTCAATAGTGGTCAATAGACACTATTTGGGGTGGAATTCCTACATGTTTATGCAAGGTTGGAACTTATACATAGTTGAGTTAACCACAAATTAACCATGTCGTACAATATCTACTGTTAAACCCAATGAAGAGGCTAAATAAAATACAAAAATGTGGTCAATAAACACCGGATGAGGTGAAATGTATATTGCTGTATGTTTAATCAAGGCTGGCACTTCACGAATTTACCTCGTCATGTAGTATATAGGGCAAAACCCAGTTAAGATGCCGAATAAAATACGCAGAAATGGTCAATAGAAAATAGTCAACAGTGAGGTGGAATTTCTACATGTTGCTTGGTTCTTTAAGCAAGGTGGGTACACTTGGATATTCGAGTTAACCAAGAATTAAGCTCTTCGTTTAGTATATGCAGTAAAACCCGGTTAAGATGCTTTTTGAGGGACCGAATGAGAATCTCATTATAAGCGATATAGCGTTATAACCGGGTTTCGATAGCTTCTTATTTCTTTTACCTTTGAATGGGGAAGGTGTATGGGCTCTTTAATGATTTAAATAAGAACTTTTAAGTAAAGAGTAAGTTATGTTACTGTTAAGGGTATCAGAGTGTTTACCATGCGTTTGGTGTGAAAGGGAGCGGGATCACAACAAACTTCATTATTTTATTATCTAAATTGGGAGCGTTTTAAACGGGTTTTACTGTAGATAAATACAACATAGCGGAAAGATAGCATGTTAACAACTCGTGAAGTTCGCTAACTTTTTATAAAGACATTCTTGTATGAGCGGTCGAACTAAATATACCCAAACCTCTGTGTGAGTATAAGAAAAGTCTATCCCTGAGAAATGACCCCGATCTGTGGCTCTATTAATTAATTACCATGGGTGTTTAGCCGATCATCTCGAGCCATGAATACCTCTGTAATTCGACATGTAAGTGTGCCGACCTCTATAACTCGAAAAAGCCGCAGAATATGTGCTTGTGCAATTGGTTTATTCTGACTCCATTCGAACAGTACAGTTATTTTAAGCATATAAAAGATACCTCTTAGGGTTTCTTTCCTATTTATTCCTAGTTTTCTCCAAAAAAACTTTTACCATTTTTTAACAGCATTGAACATTGACTATCTATTCTCTAATTTTCATACCGCTGGCAGATCTTATATTTTAACGTTAGCCGCTAATCAATTTCAAAGCATCTACGTTTTCTTATAACACCATTTTTTTCATGACCAATGTTTAATGTAAGACTATTTGTGGTTTTAATTGCCCCCATTTACAGTTCGACGCAGTTTGAATGCGTCGGATTTTTAAAAAATTGTCTTTTAAAATTATAGACTACATTTTGACATATCTGAGTACACAGTATTGGAAAACCTGCGAATGCAAAATTATTACAGAAATTATAAGGATAAAATAAAGGTTTTCTGGCCGAACTTTGTGGAACGCCATCATAAGCAAACAAATCTAATAATGATAAAACTAGAAATTTTCACTGAATATTTTTTATTATAATCGACCGGTTTTGACCTTAGCTATCATCTTCAGAGAAGCTTTGCCTTGAAGAGTGTGATTTTCTGCAAACCATTGCCACGAAGTAGCATCAAGTTGGAGTGACAATACATTTCCCAAGCCAAGGACAATATTTGGGGGAGTTCTATAACCTTACATCCTAGTTTCTAATCCTAGTGTACTTTTTTGGTTTTTTATGACATTTTTTTGTTTTCCTTATATCTAACTTAATTCTAATTTAATTCCAACTAATTCTAGACTTGGTGGCGCCACCTCTTTTTTTTCCTTCCTTTCCTTTTTTACTTTAGCCTCAACCCCGTACCAATAAAAATCTTTTATTATTTCTTGTACCTTCACTTTCATTCCTTAGCAATCCCTCTCCTCTCAATCTTCTACCCACCCTTTCTTTTAGCCGTCGCTTTATTGCTTTAATGAAAACCTTCTCCTCTCCATCAGCTCCAGCTCTTCCGTGGTTTTGTTTTTTTACCTACAGCTCAATTTTTTCTTTCTCTGCCACGCCCACATTTCTAAGCTCTCCAATCTTTTAATTTGAAACGTGGCTATTTCTTGAGGTCTACATTTCACATCCTTTAACACACACTACACCAAGGTTTTCGCCAGCCTTTTCTAGACTCGCTTATCTAGGCTTTTTTCCATCTATTTGCTTCGATTCATTCTAAGCTTCCATCGGATTTTTTTTAACAGGTCTAAAAATTTCAAACGCACAATTCCATGTACCTCTCCTTTTCATGGCCTAAGGAGGCCCTGTATGCAAACCGCATTAAATGAGATACTTCTCACTGCATTGTTTATTTTAATGCGAAACATGCACCTCTAAAAGGAGAAAAAAATTCAAAAAGAATCAATAATGATATCCATGACTAAAGCAATGAAAAGTTTCGATAATGATTTCCAAAAAATTGTTATGTATTCATAGGGAGAGATAACATTTACTTGTATAAAAATTTATTTAGTGTTTTTAGTGGGTTTGCTAATGGTTGCCCAAAGTTGAATCTCTGTCTCAAACTTTATCTTGGAAACTTAGGATAAGAGCTTATGAGCATGATAAAATTACGTTTCGTTCATATTTTAAAAACCTAATCTTTCTGTAATACAGAATGCACTCTTTAGTGGATAGTGGGACTGCTCACTCAAACTGTGAAGATGTCGAATTTTAAGACATAAAACTTCATTTAATTTCATATAAAATTCATATACTTTCAAGGTATGAGGCCCCTAATTAGTGCAAGGCCCTAGGCGGTCTTCTACTATTTGGCACTAAATCCGCCAATGCATTCAACTATTTACCATTCTCATCTACTACTTCTGATGGAATTTCCTCCAAATTGAGTAGATGTAAGTATATCCCTAATCCCTCTTAGAAGGTCTCTACGTCTTAAACTTCTAATGGAATGGAGATGATTAACGAATTCATAAGGAAATGATTCAATATAAATAGACCGGTAATGATTCGATATTAATTTTTTTAGAAAATGGTTTAGTGTAATGAAGTGGAGATTGATTTGAGAGACAAATTTATCTCTCCCTAGTACCTAGCTACCTTTTTGTTATGGTAGGGGGGTAAATGTGCCATGAATCTATTTTGCCAATCTTCTATCGTCGAGTAACTTTCGTGGAAAAAGATAAGCTTTGAAGCGGACGGTATGCAACGTCCTATGCATGAGTTACAACGTCCTCTACCCTAATGTAATGCTTATGCTCTTATTCCGTATTAGTATATGTAACTTTAATAGGAATCGTTCTGTTTAATTTTTAAACTCAAATGGTGTCTGAGATTGTTGTAGATTTATTTTTATTATTCATTTCTTATTTGTACATTCTATATGTTTAAATTGCGAATTAGTGAAATATTATATTTAATGTGAGGGGTTTTAAAATAAATGTTTGGTAATTTTATACGCAGATTTTTGTAATTTATTTAGTTTTTGTAGATTAAATTGACGTTACCGCCTGTCGTTGACTATCTGCGGTGGTTATTCGTATTATAATAATAAAATATCAATTCTTGTAAAGGATCTGATTGGCTTGAATCGTAGAATGAAATGTGATATTTAGTACATTACTGCATAAACTAAAATTTAATCGCCCTTTCCTCCATTCCTAAATCGAGGAGTATCTTGGTGAAGTGTATCGTTTTTTCGTATCAGTTCTTTACAAACCGCATGGATTTAAGCTGTTATTTTTTCTAATTTGAGAATAGAGTACTCGTCTGCAGGAATCGATGTATATTTATCGCATGCGAACACTAGATTGGAACTAACGCAAAGTAACGTCGCTCAAGGACTTTCCTCTTCGTTTCTTCTATAAATGCATGAGCTGGTATGTCTTCAGGACCACGAGCTTTATTAAGTTTAATTTATCATCGAAGTTTGATGATGCCATCTCTTCTGAAGGCGACAACCATTGAAGTGATACTCATAAAATTCCGACTGAAATAACTTAAATTCGCTAAAGAAAAAATCATTTAAGATATAAGCTTCACCTTTGGCATGGGTAATATTACTGCTACCGTTTAGCTTAGGTTGCATACATAAAATGTCTCCAAATGGCTTATGAAGGATGCGCCCAGCATCACCTGTTCAACGAAGGCCTTTATTTTTGACTGCTGGAGTCAGGATGTACAGATGTCACAAGTTTATTCTATTGAATCCATAAGGTAAAACTTCACGTCATTTTCATTTTAGACTTCACGTGAGGACGTTTTTCATCCTTCTTTTCCTCTTTCGTCATATTTTTCGAACTCATAATTTCGATCGAAAAATATGCAACTAAACTTCCGCAAACAAATTTTTGAATTCCAGAAAAATTTTAATGTCTCAGAAATAATATCTTTCCGGAAGTCTGAGACATGTGTTCGAATCCCACTCACTTCACTATTTTTCACTTCAGTATACCTTTGGGTTTTAAAGCTAACGCCTCCTGTACAATTTTAACACATTCCCTCATCTTTGGAAAATGATTTATCTGAAACCAATGTTTCTGGATTTTCTGTTACAATGTCTCGATTGATGGAATATTTCTTCGTTTTCTTTCGGTGTAAGATAGAGAAAAGTCACCCAATACATTCATTATGCATTTACTCCCGAGGGTGGCAGAATAGTTGCCAAAATGCGCACTGGATTATTCTAAGAAGGTCAATAATCCGCTGGTTCTTTCTTTCTCTTCGAGGAAGAGGTCCGACGCTTCATTAAAGTAGTCGGCTTACCAAAAGTGTTTCACCTCTTAAACTATTTGTAGTTTGAATAGATAATACGAAGCTCTAGAAACACAAGATACGGATATCCGACTTTGGTGGTCAAAAAATGTATCTGAGTTTTAATGGAGCTTGACTCCCGCAAAACTGACTCAGAATTGAGATGAGATTATATTAAATATACAGTAAGCGATATTTTGGTCGGAGTAGGCGCCTTGTTTCTTTTATATACATAATAAGAAACTTAATATACTTAAGTACAATAATCATAGCGTAATACACTTAATATATAATAAGAAACGGAGTTTATACCTACTTTTCTTTCGTTTCTCACGTGGAATTTTGTCGAAATTAAATTAAAATATGAGACCCAAATATGGAGAAATTAATTTACTGATTGTATCGGTCATCCTTTTCATTATGATCTTTCTTTCAACGATCACCGAGTTTACTGCAAAAATCGTTGCTCCAAACTTTATAAGTTGTCTTTCTATTGAGTTTTATGGAAAATCTAGGACACTGAACACAGATTTATACTTTTCCACAAAGGTTTTTATTAAGAAACTACCGGTTTCGGTATATTAACATCGTCAGGTTCAAACAAAACTAGAATTTAACTTAATCAGTTTCGTTTGAACCTGACGATGGTAATATACCGAAACCGGTAGTTCCTTAATAAAAACCTATATGGATAAGTATAAATCTGTGTTCAGTTATGTCTTTCCACAACATCTCGGCCGAATCGATAGATTATAATATAGGACACTATCCCACAACTAAAGAGGAATGGAATGCAGCCGAGTATAGTACTGCTGCGTCAACGAGCTACGGGCGTGGCATGGATCTAAGCACGCAACCTTACTCTACCGATAATTTACTATGATAATGTCTCAGGAACTCGAAATCTGCAAATTTTCTCCCATTGAAACGTGGCGAATTCTTCATGTGAATATTGAATCAGAGGATTGGATAAATGGGAAACTTAGAAGAAAATTAATTTTCGTGTTCTTCTGCTGTATGATATGTCGAAGATTTTCTTTCTAGTTCATGAATACCTGGGGTGTTCTGTAACTCAAGTTTTGTTATAGTTTTATAGTGTTCTGATATTATATGTAAATACAGCGATGTTATTTTCGAATATTTACCTCTATAAGATATCTAGTGAAAGGGATTGTGGAGATATTTGTGTTTTAAGCGTTCTTAGACAATGTTTGGGACTGCCACCCGAAGATATTCAATCCACAGCACATATATAATAAATAAATGAAGTATTCTATTTCCACAAGGCTCTAAATTCTACTTTTCCGCATAAGATACAGGGTGGTGATAGATATGAGATTTGAACAGTGAACCCGTACAACACCAACGAATGGAAACACAACTGCAGGCAGTATGAAAGAGAACTCACTTTTCTCGCAGTTTAGGCCCCAATAGAGCGAATCTTACAACCTATTTGATTAGTCCATTCTCTTTATATTCTCTTTATACTAGAAGAAGCCGTTTATTTAGCGACTGTCTACATGCATGTATATTCCGGGCCATTTGGTGACGTATGGAATTCAACAGGGGTTTTGGCAATAGATGTGGTGTAAGTGGTAGAAGATAAGACGTTGCCATAGAAATCTTGAAAGCATGTGTCACAATTAACGGTATACATATTCGTCTAGAATGATTTTATGAAACAAGGATAACAGATAGAGAACTCATATTTCTCTCAGTTTAGGCCCCAATAGACCGAAGCTTACAGACCACTTGACCATTCTCTAGAAGAAGCCGTTTCTTTAGCGGCTGTCAACATATATGTGTATTTCGGATGCCCAGGGCCAGTTGGTGTCGTCTGGTGGCCAACTAAGGGATAGAGATAGATGGGGGCATAAGCGGTAGAAGTTAAGAAGTGGCCATAGAAATCTTAGAGGATGTATCTCAATCAGCGGTATGCATATTTGTCTCGAATGAATTATGCGAAAAAAGGATGATAGTCAGAAATGTAGAACTGAATATTGCTTGATGAAAGATTACTCAGGTTCAACCCATAGATATGTAGTTACGAAACACGGACCGATCCCGGAATGTTTGTAATAAAGCTGAAAACCTAAAAAAATAACGTTCAGGAAATGATTTCCATCAGCAGTGATAGCTGAAGCTAATAGGTTCGTTAGAGTAGAACGTAATACAGAAAGCTGTTGCTAAAGAGAACCATTCTGGGATGACTTTGATTCATTTGAGACGATGGATGCGTTCTCATCCACTTCTCATACAGCATAAGATATAGTGGTTAAGTGGGCTTTTATAGCCAATATTTTCTCTATGTAAATACATTGAAATCGGATTGAGACGCTTTTCAGGTGACCAAGTGAAAACTGAGTTATGATAGGGACAGAGTTATAACCGGGTTACGATAACTTTAAATTTCTTTTGCCTCAGAAAATAAAAGGGAAGTTGTTTAGGATCTCCAATATCTTAAATATGAACTGTTCACCTTAAAAACGAAAAATAATCTTCTTTAGTTTGCTATACTTATCACAGCTGTAGATATCTAGAGATGCTACCTGTTTTTTTGTAATACTAGTTGCCTTCTCGTCATATATATGTATATATTTTTTAATGGTCTGCTTTTCGTACAAAGAGAGAGTTTCCCTTTTTCATTTAATTCTGGTCATTTTCACTCTTTTAAATCAATTATTGTCAAATAGGCAGCTAGAATTAGGTGAACTATTGTCGGTCTATCGACTAAGGCAAAGCATTGGCTATAGAGGATTGCACTGTATCTGGTAAAGAGAAAAACCCACCTTATAAGTGGGAAGCAGAGCGTCTTAAGCAGTATTCTTACCATGTATTTAGTGTGAAAGGGAACCGGAATACCACACATTAAGCCGGACAGCGCTTTAAACGGGATAATTTTAACGTTTTTTACTGTATACGGTTAAAGTATGCTAGAAGTATTAAGTATCAGAAAGGCTAAGGATCTTTAAATTCTTATGTTGTCTCTCATAAATATTCTAAAAACAGGGTACAGATTAGATGCAAAATGTAAATTTTATGTCATCCTTCAAATTACATCGCCTAACATTCAATGCATTATGTTCCCGAAATATCACATTTAATATCTCTAGTATGAAATTATTCTAATCAAAATGACCGAAAATCCAATAGACCCTTTTGCATGTTTCAATCTATGTATTACTTGAGAATGATAGTAATTTACTTCACTTTTAATTTGCTAAGTCTGAAACTCTAACGTACATTCTTCTTGTCATCTTTCTATGTCATTCCTTTGTTTTGCATTTTCTCCCTCCATGCTTCGAACTTAATTTCGAAGTATATTGTGGTATTACGCACCTTTCCGATAATTTCAGAAGATTATCTTTTCTAAATTAAGATTTAAGAAGCTAATCAAACTTTGAGAAGTAGGAAGTAATATCCATTCTACATTAAAGAAAATATCCGATGCTTTTGCATTTAATCTCGATTGATAGTCACGTAAATAGTTACCGATTATTATTAACGAACTTGCTTTCGAAATAGTATCTTATTATCCTTTTTTGTTTGGCATCAATATAGAACGAATTTCATTTTATCTTCGACTTTGCAAATCTTCCCGTCTTAGTCTGAACTTCTCAACCTTTTTTCTTAAGAATTCTAACAGTTGATATGTTTGCAATATCAAAGATTTATAATTCTGCTGTTATCGATTTTATTTTAAACAAATTTAGTTCTGAGAATGGCCAAAAAGAATGAAACCTCTATCGAATGTATTCAGCGAAAAAGTTCGAAATCTCCGAGATTCGGAGATTCGTTTTCATGCATTCAAAGGATTGGAATGAAGGAATGAATTCCTTTGGAACCTTAGTCGTTGTAAAGATTACATTTCTGTATTTTATTATAATTATTAATTGTTATTTTAGTATGTCGTTATTTATCATTCCGTCTTTTAGGTTTGTATGTTTCCATAGAACGTGGCTTTTTCTTCTTTGACGCCCCTTGGGCCGGGGTCTTCAGCTCTGGGGCCCCTGTCTTCAAGAGGTCCCATATTTCCAAAAAAAGAGTATCTGTGGAAAGAAAATACATAACGATAAAAATGTGATATGTGAATCCCATTACTTTCTCTATACTACTTTCACAAATATGTGTCCTTATTGCAATCCATTCTATAGTGTCCATTTCATTATACATTCTATTCATTTATCACGTGCAAAGCAACTTGAGATATAAGTAATGATAGTAATAATAATAATCCTAATAATAAAACACGTGTTTATTTTAGGGCTACATTGAGACTTATAAGTCTCTTTCTACATCTAATCTTAAATAACGCGATTGTTGTTACTATTCTACATCTATATAAATACCCTGCAAGCCGCCTTTCGGCGTGTGGTAACCATTCTTCGGGGTTGTTGACTTACAAGATGAAAGTAATTACTTGTAACTCTTGGCATATTATAAAACATTGCTTAAAAAGCGAAGAATTCATTTACGTTCGTTTCGGTATCGTAGCAACAACAACCGCGTTCCCAATTGTAATCACATGAGGCCCATTAATGAGATTTTGGGGCCCCAAGAACGAACTAGCTAGAACAAACCCCAAAAAGCCAAGTTTCTATTTTCCCCAAAGAACAACCTCAAAATACGAGCTGGTCTATTGATAGAAGTCAATCCCTCTCGAACAATGAATAAGTTCAACTAGTCCTTCAAAACCTAGCCCTCAGCGCGGTTTCATAAATCGGGGCCCCCATTCTTTACATTATTGGACCCTCGCCAAGCACACCCGGGGCCCCGCCAAGCCCACGGGCGGCTTTTACACCGCGCCTCTTTGTCTTCCGCGCAGCTTTTACATCCCAACTTTTTACATCGCAGTTATTACACCGCAGCTTTTACATCGCAGCATTTACACCGCGGCATTTACATCTCCGCTTTCCCATCCCCAACGATTTCGGATCGCAAAGCATCGGGATCCCACAACGCCGGAATGGACCTCTGAATAAAAAAAAGGCAGAAATTTCCGTCGAGTGGGAGCGTAGCTTGGCTTCGGTCACACTTGAGAAGCAGGCGGAACGAACGGGATAAGTTGCGGGATATAGCAGCGGCGGATTCCAGGGCCGTCTCCGTCCGGGACGGTCGTCGTGCACATGCAAGTAGCGTCGCCCATTATCGCAGAGGCGATAGAGGAGAGGAAGGCGGCTCGGGACCTTTAGACGGTGTCCTCCCCTCGGGAGAAAAAAAACGGGAGGGGCAGAGCGCCAGCCGGTCGGTCGTTCGATCGTGGGGAGGTGCGGAGGGGAGCGGCATGTCCCGTGTACGGGTGCGGAGAGGAGGGGCGCGCAGGCATCGCGCCGGAACGGGCCGGGACTGTGGCGGCGAAATTCGCCCCCCTTCGCAGTCACACGCGCACCTCACGCACGTCGAGCCGCACGTTCTAACCGGCAGAGGACTCGGCGTGTCAGGAGGGGGCGGCTTCCCGATGGGGCGGGGGTGTTTTTTCAGTGCGGTTTGCCTCTCTTAGACGAGCACGCGTACCACGGAAAGTTTTCTCTCGCCGCTTCTCCTCTCGTGACACGTGAGGGATTTAACCTTCGTTCTCGTGATAGATCGTTTCTCGTGTTCTCTTGTGGTTTTTGTGTCGATGTGTGGAGAGTGGTTGGAGGAGTGAGGGACCGCTCTGAGACCGTTGGACATGGAGCGAGGTCTCCGGAGGCGGGACAACGCCCCTTCCGGTTGGACGTCGCCGGCCAAATCCTCCGCCTCGTCCACGTGCTCTTCCGGTTCGTCGCCCTCGTCTCCTCCGGGTGGTAAGGCTTCCGGGAGAAGGTCTCCAGCGACTAGGGAGATGTTCGACAACTTTCAGCCGTGGGTCGTGGCGACCTACGGCGACGCCGCCAAGACCAAGACCGTGACCAGGAGGAAGTACGCCCGCATCCTCCGCACCCTGAGGGGGGAGACGGCGGGGGGTGCGGGTGCGGACGGATCCAACAGCGCGGAGAACTCAAAATTCCGCTTTTGGGTGAAGGCCAAAGGATTCCGGATCGGGCCCCCCCCTGGACACCCCAAGAGCCCGTCCTTCGAGAGGACTTCGATGAGGAGGAACTCTGCGAATCAGGATCCGCCTCTTTATGTGCCGACGGCCACTGTTAAGGTACCTACTACCCCCTGCCACACGCCGATACTCACGCACCGGCGTGCATAATTTAATCGCGTGACGGGGTCCGTATGACGTTCACCGCAGTGAAGGGGCGACGAGCGTTTTGCAATTTTATTCCGCAGACGCGTGATTATCTCGGTTCTGGCTGCGGAATCTTCTTTACGACTCAACCGCGTGGTCGAGATTCGAAGGGCATTTTTTTTCCGTGGGGTTGGCGGCGGGCGTATTTTGCATTCTCCGCCAATCCGATGCAATGGATTCCGTACGCATGCCCGTCCTCCCCCTCGCACCCACTCTTAAGCTAAACATCAGAACTCCTTCGTCTCAACACGTGTGCCCAAATTGAATGACATGCGTCAACTCTCGCGACACCGAAAACGCTTTTTCCTTTCACATTGTTTACGTTTTCTTCGGCATATTCTCCGTCTGTCGTGGTGCACTGTCACTCATACCGTCGGAAAGTTCTTCTGCGAGTGCTTTTTAAGATTCCGGGATTATGTCACTTCTTCTGGATTCCGTGTGCACCGAATGTCTCCGAGTTACGCTTCGAGAGTTTTACGTGGTGTCGTTGTGCGGTAAAAAAATGAGTATCCAACTTCCCGAGTGGAGCGGGACCGTCCCAGAATGTTTCTCTCGAGATCCTTATTTATCTGCAGTAATGCTCGCCGCCAGGGTCGGCACGACAACACGAGCATACCAAACATCGCTAAATTTCGGGGGCGAAGGTTGTGATCTATGTTTTCTGATGCGTCAGCAGTTTGTTAGGTAAACAAGTATTGCATAAAATCAAGAGAACGTATGTTGAGGGTAAATGTTTTGAAGGACTGAAACGGGACGAAATAGGAATTTCTTTTATTCATATTGGAATCCTTGCAAGTATTTTGTAGTAGTCGGTTGTCGAATTGTTGTCTCGTAGAGGGAAGAGTTTTTTTTCTTTCGTTAATTTTATGTGGCGAGGCCCAACGTTATGGCAGGAAGTCATGCTAAGGAGTTAAAAAACTTTGTAATTTCCACAGACGATGAATTTATTTGTTAAGTATAGTTTCGTCTACAAGTAGATGTGGATGAAGAAGTAGATGTAGCCTGAAGATGTCTTATAGACGAAACTAATCGTAACATGTATATACATTGTCTGTAAAAGTAGCAAAGTTTTTTTTAATTCATGATCGTCGTTAATTCTTAATAATTTGATATCAAAGCCTTCATAAATATGTTGAGTTTCCATTAGATTTCATTAATTTTTTATCAAACGGTGCTAACTTTCAGTGGGATGGTTGCAAAGACGAAAAATATAGACGAAACGCTATGGGCGCCAGTGCACCTGTTCTTTGTCAAACGCCTTCAATGGAACAGATCTCCGTGGGACGATATGGCTGCCAATTGTTCACTTTTCTTATTCAACTTTCATTTTAACGTCGTCTTTTGCTTCGTGACGAAATCTATTTAACTCGATCTTGACTCTTTGAGTTCTATTATTTGTAAACAACAATCCGACTTACTTCTGTAAATCACCCCGATTCAGCATAACCCCCATAAAGTAAATGTATCAGCAATCGTGAGTTTCCAATCTTAATTTTTCGTAACCTTTCTCCGCTGTTAAGTCATCGACTTCTGTTGAGGCCTCTCTTGTTTGTATCCGAAATATATTCGGACGGAACTCGGGTTCGTCGAGCGAATCGTCGACTGGAAATCACTTTGCGGTCGCTGTGAGACCATCCGATGCGTGCTGTATTTGGGACACTGCAGAAGAGCGAGTTTTCACTGTTGCTGCGATACTTCGATGATTTATATCGATGCAAGAATCGATGGAAAAAGGAATGCGAAGGAAAAAGTCGCTCTAAGAATTCAGAATGCGAAATACGCCCGGATAATTAAAAGAAATATTCCCAGAAGTCGTAGTATATCATTGGATTATCGAAAATCAAAGCACATTCTATGGATCTATTTAAAAACAGTAGCTTAAAAAATTCGTATTTTTTTGGTGGTTACGGACGAGTGAGGATGGACCCGCATAGACACAGGATTATTTTCATTGGAAACTTTTCTATGTACGTGGAATTCTTTCAGGGAAACTCTTTGTATGCAATTATCAAATTAATCATTAATGAATTAGACGAGTCAATCCGGTTTTGATTTAAATATTACTTCAAACTGTGAGGTAGACTAAAGTTAAGGCTGTGTTTGTCCTATGTTTTAATAAGAAATTTATTTATGGTTTGGTTTGATTTTCTAACGTTGAAGAAATGCATCTCGTAAAATAAAAGAGAGGTTTTTTAAATCGCTATAAAACACGAAAGATTTGGGTGCACCATTGCCACAATCAGGAACTATCATATTTCTCTTCTTATGATGTGTAGAATTGGTAATCTTCTCCTTGTTCTTTATTTGTTTTCTCTCGAAAGAGTCCTCGTATGCTGGCGATAGGTAACATTGTCAACCAAAGAACCCCTTAGATATTCGTTTTTAGGCAATTCGTATAATTCAACCCATAGCTATTTGTGTATTGATTGTTTAATGTATGCGAAGAAAGATCTATATTCGTCGTTCAAAATATAAATGTAAGTGTATTTAAGAACTATTCAGTGAGTGTTTAAAATGCAATTTACGCGATAGGAATATTGATTAATGATGGAATATACATGGGTGGTCTGAAAAGCTTCCGACATTTCGCCATTTCTCGACATTTTTTCTGAAAATTTCTCAAAATTTTCTGAAGATTTCTGAAAAATCTGTGGTCGGAAACTTTTCAGACCACCCTCGTATATATTTGACTCGACACCCGTTTTTCCAACAGGGAGAACTTTCTTCGATCCAAATCATTTAGCGTATTTGGCGGAAGCAAAGGTTAGGGTGACATAAAAAAACTTAGCACGTTAAAAACAGCGATTTGAAACGGAAACAATCGAGGTGGAATTAGATCATTGGATAATGATGAGTGACTTTGTGGTTAACTTTTACCGCGGGAGAGAAGGGCAATGCAGAATCGTCCCCTCAAGTGTGCGGCGATCGGCGTACGGGCCGTCCCGTTCACTCTTAATTAACATCGCCAAATCAATACGCTCGTCCGGAAAAACGCCGATCACACCAGTAATGCATTTTTTTCGTTTCGATTAGGGGAAAAGGTGTGATTTTTATCCGATTCCCGTGGGGGAATAGTCATTCTCAACTTAGTCGGGCGATGACCAAGTAAGGTTGCAAAACAATCGGAAGAACAAATATCCCGAATAACTTAATAATTATTCCTACAGCTCATACGCCAACTGACCGTTTTTTTCACAATTATCAAATACTTCTGAGAAAATTCATATTGCATCGATTATAATCGCAAATTTTAAATGAGCATTCTTGAGATACTAATTTTAAATGAGCATTCTTGAGATACTATGGTTGAAAGAGGCTTGCTGCTTTATGTTCCATTATTTCTGCTATTTATTCTTACAAAATGCAAGTAAAGAATTACTTAAGTTGCAATACGTTTATTATAAAAGCACAGTTTAATTACAAAACTTGTTCAATTCTACAAAAAATATGTATTTTTTATTATATATAACTTTATATAATTACGTATAAATTTTGTGGAATTGTACAAGCTTTGTGATTAAACTGTGTTTTCGGAAATGAAATTCCACCAAGTTACTCTTGAGAAGATCCTTTTTACAATTTTTTTATAAAATACTGTACCTAAAAGGTCTTCATCTATTTTCGTTAACATCAAATATTATGAAGTAGACTGAAGTCGATATTTTTATTCGGAGAAAATCGATATATCTCACCTCGACAACCGTTAGACACTAATCAACATGTTACATCTACTCAAGTACCCTGCGAGCCGCCTTATGGCGTGTGGCAGGGGGTGCGTGAACCGTGACTCTACTTCCCTAGTCGCTTATTTGGTTGGTCGGCGGATCGTTTGCGGAAGGAACGCATTCTTGAATCGACTAGTTTTAGCATCTATTTCTCTGACCTTTCTAGGAGTATCAAAACGGCCTGTGTAGCAAAAAGTACGAAATATATCGGCTATATCTTCTACGAATGTACTCTTTGAAATTATCATGTAAAATTAGCCTTTGATTGAATCTTCTAATGATTCTTCTGCGTCCTGAAGCATTTGAGTAACAGATGTATCGTAGCAACTCTTTAGAAAACGTAACGCCTTTCGTTGTACTAATTCTAATTCACGAATGCAAAACTTTAGCTCAGGGTCCCGTACAGGGACAGATTTATAAATAGCTCTAATAGGCCCTAGCTGAGAGCCATATCCAGTTGTGGGGCCTTACTAAGACTGTGTTTGCACTCTCAATACTGCACTACATTTTTCGAAGTTTTAGAAGTACGAAGACTGCTCTAGTACTTGTTCCTCGTTTCAGGATAGCATGTTATATAGGGTGCGTCTAAATAACATGTTTATAGAATATACTTCATATTTAGTATTCCTATATAATTCTTAATGATTCATATAACGAAATAATTCAATATATTCAATACACAAATGGAACATATAATTCAATGTGTTGTTTATTTTTGCCTTGAAGCATGTTGTCCATGGCATGTATATCAATGTATTTCATGTACAAAATAGTGTTATAACCTTCATAATTTAGAGAGGGGGGCCTCGTCTAATCTTTGCGCTTAGGGCCTCTGATTCCTCAAATCCGCCCCAGGTCCCGTAAACTGCATGCATACTTGAGGTGAGACTGAACTAAAGTAACATCGCTCGCGGACTTTTTCATCGCTCTTACCGACTATTCTCTTGGCGAAGCCGAGTTGCTTAAAGACTCTTCCATGTATATAATATAATACGGATGTGGGTACCTTATGTTAAGTTATAAAACGTGAAATATACTCCAAGTTATACTCAATAAATTATTCCCTTGAATGCTCTACGGATAATCACTGCCAAAGATTTTCTTTCGACGAAGTTAGCTTATATTTGTCTAGATTAAGTCCCAATTGAAAGCTGTCGCACCATTTCTTAATTATATCTAAATCATTCGACAGGGTTAATCCATCGTCCCTTCTTTCTATTTCCCTGAAAATTACTGTGTTGTCCGCGAATATCCTACCTTTGCTGGCAATGTGATTACTAAGGTTCTTGATATATTATAAAAATGAGGTGTGTATCCCGGATACAGGTGATACTGGTAAGATATACTTAAGGTGAGACCCAACCAGCGAAAAGTAACATCATTCGCATATTTTGTAGTTTTTCTTGACGAATGTGGATTCTTACGAGCTTGTCTATATGTATAGTAAAACCCGGGTAAGACTTTTCAGGGGAACAAGAGAAAACCACGTCATAAGCGGGATAGCGTTATTACCAGTTTATGCAATTCTGGTTACATTAAATTCTATTTTTGAAGAATTGACTGCTTTTCGTCCAAATAGAGCGTTTTATTTACTTACGTTGTCATTTTTCATATACAATAATGCAGATTTTACTAGAGTGACAGATGGGGAAAAATAACAATATCATTAATAGCTTTGATGAGAGATCACGATCTATCTGAGACTGCTCAACAGCTCACAAAACACTTTTTTCTGATTATTTTTCGGTCTGTTTACTTCTTAAGTTTGTGACGAATGGAACCACCGAAAAACGACTTTTTAATCTTTGTTCTGCCCGGAGAAAAAAGTGATAGAGGAGATCTTACTCTAATTCGGGGTTCATATAAGTTCAAACAGTGGGACGTAGATTCGCTTCGCAACATCTTCATTTTATGCTAACAAAATTAGTCAAAGACAGAGACTCGTAAGGAACCGCTTTAGAGACCAGGAGAGGAGAGATGACGGCGACACAGATAATGTAAAAAAAATCTGGCGAGACAAATTAGGCGAACGATTGGCTACAGTGGGTTGCAGTACATCTAGAGGGACTGGAAAAATTCGCGTGTTGAGGAGGAAGCAGGACGTCTTAAACGGTACTTTTACTTTACTCGTTTAGCGTTTATTAGGTGTTTCGTGTGAAACGGACCGTGAGAAAACCGCGTCTTAGGCGTGATAATAATTTAAGTGGCAGCGTTTTAAACGGGTTTTATGTATCTTACGGGTCACTCTATCTAATTTTTATATTAATGATTTCTCTTTACACATGGTGTGTATTTGGAAGAGGCGAGCAACCAGGATATGTCTATAGGGGGTCCGGGACGTTAGAGAGAACGGAGAAGTGTCTACCTTTCAGAGGCCGGTATTTAATCTTCCTTATCATTCCTGTTTATATCATATTATTCCAGTATGATATCTTTCTTATATTGTTCCTTAAGAATTCTACCTTCTTTGCGGGGTGGGGGTTTTGAACCCCTAAACCACCCCTCTTGCTGTGTCACTGGGAAGAAGCAAAACAATGTATCCGAGGGTTAAAGTAGCCTTTTTTCCTTTACTTATGTAATATTATTATTATATATGTGTATATAATCATATAATAGGAAACGAGGGATGGGATGGGACATGAGCGAACGATTGGCTAAAGTGAGTTGCGGTACATCTGGGAGGACTGGAAAATCCGCGTTTAAAGCGGTACCTTTACCATGTTTTTCATATGAAAGGGACCGGCACCGTGAGAAAACCGCGTCTTAAGCAGAATAGCGTCTTAAACGGGTTTTAATGTATCTATTTCTCATATTTATCATGTCTTTGAACATTTCTGAGCATATTTTTGGAAGAGGTAAAACAATCCATTCGAGGATTGACGTAGCTCTTATGGCTTTACTATCGTGATTTATTATTATTATGTAGTTGTTGTTGTATTGTTAAAAGTGCTTCGACAGCTTATTTCGCACGTCACCTCTCACCAGGAATCGAACCCGGGACCGCTTTCATCGAAGTCGTAAATGCTGCCCACATAACTCTCCGGAGCCATTTTATTACTACGCATGTGAATATAATCATGTAATGGTAAAGTCTACCTGTCAGGACACGGGGATCGAACTCGGTCCTTTGTTCGCCATTGATTGGGTGCGGCAGAATTCGCTTCAAATGGAACCAAGTTTAGTCGGAGCACTTCGAATGTGAGGACGAAAGGTCGTCGCACGAATAGCACGTAGTGTATCCGCCTTCGCCGTCACGTAATTGCATTTCCTTCGCCGTGAGTCACGCACGCACGGACGCTGTGACGGATTCTTCTCCGCCCTCAGAGTCTAGCCTAGGCCCTAGACTGCAGTGGAAGACCTTATTTCCCACATTTCGCCAATCGAGCAGACAGTTCTACGTCCTAGTGTCCGGACGTGTGGTTCGGAAAATTACGGAGGTAAAACGGAGTTGAAAAAGTTGGACGGGAGCGGGGATTGTGGTACATGGGGACTTCCTCTGTCCGGGGAAGAACCTAGTGGATGCAGGTAAAGCCCGCTTGCGATACCTGGTACCGTCAGACTTTTTTTGAGTTCGTTTTTCCTAAGGGGTTTTCCTTGTGGTACGGCTTATCTTTGCCCTTATGTGCAAAGTTACTGTTAACCCTTTTCCTTATAATTCGAAATCTAGCTGTACGAAGTATTTGATGATTGTTATTTTTTTTGTAAATGAAATATTGAAATTTTTGAACATTTTTAAATTATTTTTTCCCTCAAAGTTACCTTTTGCCAAATATAAGAAGTTTGGCAAATGTTCTTGTGTAAGTCTTCCCGAAATCTTGTAGCAAAACATCAATCGTCAAAATATCAAGAAGAAACACAACCGGATAGAAGAAGAAAACACTCGGATAAAGGAAGACCCCGGGTTCGACTCCCAGTCTTGTCAGTTTTTCCTTGGGATTTTTCCTGCGTGCGCGCCCTGATGTGCAAAGTCAGCCTAAAATTTTTTCCATATAATTCAGAATTTCGCTGTTCGAATGTTATGAGGATTGCTTAAGATGAAATGCTTAAAACATGCAAAGAAATATTAAAATATATTGCTTTAAACAGGGGGATCCTGTTGGTCTTATGCAGTCATTTTTAGAGTCACTGCTTTCTTTTTATCATTTCTCACCTACGCCTTTACTTTTTTTGTTTCCCTCCTTAGGTAACATTGCGTCAAATTGAATTGTAATGTCAATAATACGTAGTGTTTTTCATAGACGCACGCCTTTTCGTGCAAAATCTCCTTAAACTCTTCTCCCAAGCTCGTGTTTCTGTAAATGTCCAATGCTGATGATGGATTTTTTGAATGTCTGCAACAAGAGCGTCTTTCAATGCAAATGGTTTCCTACATGACCGAATGATATGTATGTACTTGCTGCCTTCTGTTAAAAAAATATCTTTACCCAGGGATCTTAACGTTAAACATACACTAGATACATAAGAAGATTAACAATGTTTTTCACCTCTGGCTTCGAATGGCTTGAGATAATGTTCCGGCGAGATAGCTCAACGGATAGAGCAACCGACCGGCAATCGGGAGACCCGGGTTCGATTCCCGGTCCCGTCGGACTTTTTTCAAGTCTATTCTTCCTTGGGATTTTTCCTGGGTGCACGCCCTTACGTGCAAAACCACCCATTACCCATTCCTTGTTTTTCACCTCTATTGAAATAGATACTACAACTAAAGGGTCTTGGAGCGATTTTGGACACCAAACTTCCTTTAAATAGCCATAAAGGCAAAATAAAAACCAATACCCCCTTGGGTATTCTAGACCGCTTCATAGATATGTAGTTCCTATTGCCCTCTCCCTTAACTTCTCATCCTTTGTTCTTCCTGTTTGAACTTTCTGCTCCCCAGACTAGTCTATGTCTTCTCCTTCTAGTCTCTCCTCTTTTGACAGTCACAAACGTCTTTCTCGAATCGTAATATCCCACGTTCCTTCCTTCCGCAATGCTTCTAATAGCACTATACCATCCCCTCTCTCTTTCTGTATCCTCTAACAGTTTATCGTACTAAATACGGTTTATATCTTTTGTATTCTGTTCTAAATTTCTTTTCTGACTATCCCTTCCTAACCTCCTTCCTTAAAATTCTTCTACCTAACCCTTTGCCTCACTGTTCTACTCCCAAACTATTACTTTTCAAACGTTCCTTTTCTTTGGGCTACCTTGTTTACCTAATTCCTTACCACCTTCTGTTGATCCTTTTTCTATACCCTAAGGGACATTTATTCGTATGGACACTAGGTGAAACTATATTAGTAGTAGTAGTATAGTTAAAAGTGCTTCGAAGGTCATTTCTCATGTGGGTTTCCACCAGGAATCGAACCCGTGACCGCTTTCACAGAGGTCGAACGCGCTACCCACATGACTATCCGGGAGCCCTTAAAACTATATTTTCCTTCCTTTTACTCACTGATCGCAATTACTTTGATTTATGTTTCGTTTTATTATTATACCTTAATTTATGTCACCTTATTTTTTTATTTCTTGTTTTGATTGCGTTGAATTTAAATTGGCAATTTTGCTGTATTTTGCTTTGTGTAAAAGCTGGAGAACTTGAATAGGCGTGGGAACAGCATCAATTTTAATCGACCGTTTACGACCTCTGCGACAATTTGCAGTACTTTGTTTGAAATCGTAATTAAAGCAAAATTTTTCAAATAATCTTCTCAATTTGTAAAACTTCATATTTCGTCATTTCGTGTATATATAAGGTGACGGTGGTTAATTCAAGAGTTTGATAATACAACAGGAAATCAGAAATATGATTTAACCTTACGGATTCTTACAGAAAATTTACTTGAATTAATAATATTAAAGAAAATCAGAAATATGATTTAACCGCTGTTTTGAGATTCTTATGTCGAAATTTCGCACGACTTTTAAAATTTTAAAGCGCGTATAGGACCGTGTATCTTAGACCATCGTAAACACCTCCCTTTACTCTTTAAGGATAATGACACACTTTTCCCAGGGAAAATTAAAAATCGTCCGGTCACGACACAATCTCTCTCTTTCTCTCTCTTCGTGATTCTATTTCAAGTCGACCAATTCCTCGCGCAATACAAATGAAAAAAAAGGGAGCCGATGTAAATAAAGAAGGGAATTTACAGGGCCTAATGCTCGGGATATTTTCAACTCGATGGAAAAACAGATAAACATCTCTACTTTGGATATTTTTACTATCTTTGAGGTGAGACTTTGGGTCGTTAGTGCGAAGTAATAGGGAAGAAAACATCGGCGCCCGTTTCGCTCGGCAGAGCCCGCCCAGAACAGGACAGAGCATTTTTCTGCACAAGAGAGATTCCATTTTAGAGGTGTGCCAGTCTCCTCCTGGTTGAGAAGCATGCCTATTTAGAATCGTACTCATTGAAAAGCATATCTATGTGGTAATGTCGGACTCTTCCCGCAACACTTATTGACTTGCATATCTACGTAGTAATGTTCGACTATTAGACACCTGAGGTAAACAAATGTTTTCTTTCCTAAATACGTGTAGAATATTGCTTTAGAAATTATTTCTACGGTAACAATATAAATAAACGCGATGTTGTTTAAGTAAACAAGTAAACAGATACTATCCACATTGGTGTTTAATGTGTAAGCTATCACATTTACAAGGGATTTAATAGCAGAAATTTTCAAAAGAAAAAATTTTGGATTGTAGTAGTAAAACCATTAAAATTGATATGACAGCTGAGGTCATTTCACGCATCGGACTCCAGCGGGAATCAAACCCGGGGCCGCTATCACCAAAGAGGATGGGTTACCCACTTGGCTATCCAGGAGCCCTGATTGGCTAAGTTAGCTCCCAAAATTATATATTAATGCCGAATTTTGTATAATTTTTACAATTTGGTGATAATTAGCAAGAAGTCCCCTTGACGACCAAGACGATTCTTGAGTTCGACTCTCATACGAATATAGGGATAAGATTATACCATTTCTCAAGTACATTTTTATAGGTTCAATATAGAGGATACAGAAGAATCTTTAAGGAGAGGCCGAAATGGGACGCAAAATGAAACTCATGATCGTGGATACATCTAAAGAAAGACAATACCAATTCTGATGCATTATGGAATTTGGAAAATCTTGGAGATTTATTCGAAAATATCAAATGCCACGGAATTCGTGAAGAGCAAGATTTCCTCTGAAAATGCCATCTCCGTTCTAGATTAAAACAATTATTCGAGAATTTTGGGTTATTTTTTCGTCCCGCATCCTTTGAGGTGACCCATAACGGGCTTTATTGCGATGGCCACTTTTACGGTGGTTCAATCGATCCAAAGAACAAAGGCATATTCGATTGCCCTTTCTCCCGAAAATTGCCCGTAAAAGTGCGCAATATTTCACGGGACGAGGTCACGCAAGTGTATCCACGATGACCAGATTTTGCTATCGCCACGCGTGATTCCTCATTTCCTCGAGCATAAATCGAGCCTCGTTTCCATCACTTCCTTATTTCACAAGTCCCGAAATTATTCGTTTCCACGTTTTCTTGGTTTAGGTCAAAATCAAGTCCGGGGTTGAAATTTCGTTGAGTTGAGTCGTATACCAAGACACTACCGCTTGGAAAAGGAGCGCAAAATTGAATTAATTATTTGGAATCAAAATATTTTTAAGGTTATAGAATAACGTATATAAAAGACTGAAATTGACCTCTATTTCTTTAAAGTTATGATAATTTCTACACTTGCGCACTTCAATGAGAAAACCTTAATGCCAATGTGAACTCAGAAAAATATTTTTATAAAGTTATTTATTTTTAAAATTTCTAATTTCTAAAAACGGGTCTCAGTAAGCAAAATAATTTTTTTTCCTAGTTTAGGTTAAAATTAAGCCTAAGGTTGAAATTTCGTTGAGTTGAGTCTTAAAATGTAAGTAAAATTCACAGAGTCAGGCGATATATGGGGGAAATTCATCGTGTGAAATGTATGAAAAAGAAATTGTACTTTTTCCACGGTCTTATTTAAACACGACCGGTTTCGACGAGTGATCGTCATTTCCTGATGAAGGTTTAAAAAAGTTAGCAAATATATACACACAAGACGACTAGTGTTGAAAAAAGGGAAACAGGACAGAAGTAAGGAGAGGGTTGAGAAAGAAAAAGGGGGAAAAATAGGGAAATCAGGAAGGCGAGTGCGGGACTCGACATACTTAAATTTTAAGGGATCGAATGCATTTCTTTTGAATGATCCGTTTCCTTCGAACACGATACATTCAAATTTCTGTTCAAGATGTTCGACGAGAATGGAGGCAAGTTTTGCTGGGGAAGTAGGAAGTCACGTTTCTCACCGTTGCTGTTTATTATTATTAAAAAATTTAAGTTTCCCAAATGGAGATATATTGCTAGCAATGTTAGACAATGTAGTACACGAAATAAATTCATGCGCAGATTTTTGATTGCTTACATTTTTACCGCCAATATGACAGAAATTAGACAACAGGCTAATTCGCATTCTTGTATTACTATTTTTAGAGTGCTTCGCAAGGTCATTGAGAATATAAAGACTCTCACCGAGAATCGAACCCGGAACCGCCCTTTACAAAGTTGAAGGTGCTACCCACTTGGCTATCCGACATGTTTATGTATCCTTAAGCATAATTTATATAATTGTTTACCCGATGTAACCAACCTGAAACTGCAAACCAAATTCTTCAAACCAGAATCTGCAAACTTTAAATTTGCAATGATCTAGAAATGGCAGTGTCTCAGGCATGAAAGTTTTAATCGGAAGAAGCGACCGAATAAAGTGAGCCCAACCACTTCCGAGGAATATATTGATAGTTTGGGAGGCGACAGGTGGCAGAGGTGACGTCACATCCGATCTCTCTCTACCGCAGATTCTTCCGCACATGACGGAGGATTCTTTTTGTTCACTTGGAGGCGATCCAGATTTAGTCGACCAAGATTTCTACATCTACATGTTGAAATCTATTTCTTTGCTTCAACTCAGATGTCGTACTCGTAATGAATGGTTTTGTTGAATGGTGCAAGTTATCGCGTGGTTAGAATTCACCAAATTTTCTTTTATCTCATGTAAATAAATATATTTTGGATCGTTCAAAGTTCGCTTTACGGTTTGAATTCGAAGAAATACACAGAATTATACTATGAGACCTATTAATTAATATTACAATATATCCGGACATCCAAAAGAGTTGGGCAATCGTATTTGGTGACGGCGGTCCCGGGTTCGACTCCGGTAGGGAGTCTACATGTGCGAAATGACGTTATGTTTAGAAGTACTTTACTGCTTTGAGTCTCTGATTCCAACACAATATCTTTTGAAAACGGCAATCAAAAGTGCGTTGACTATTTGTAATCGAAAGATTTTAAGGTTTAAAGATAATAAAGTAAAGAATAAAAGTTACGCTGAAAAATTTTCTCCGACGTATGACCCTCTCTAAGTTGATCCTTAATGATATTATACCACACTTATAATTTCATAGTCATTTCATTTTAAGGATTCAAACCGATTTCTTCATAACTATAAAATAGTAAATTAAGCGAGGCATATCTTCCTTGCTCTGCCCTAAAGATCGTTGGACTTACCTTATCTTAAGATTCGTCCAAGGAATTTCATTCATGAGTATTCGCGGGCCGCAGTTCACCTAAGGAAATCGATCCTCACGGTCCATTCAATGTAATATTGGACATAAATTGACTTCTATTTTTCTGAATGAAAATTTTTATACTTACGCACTTCTACGAGAAAATCTGTATGCAAAATTTTCAGCTCAGAATTTTTTTTGTTAAGTTATTGTTTTTTGAAAATTTCGAAAATTTTGCAATAATCGGCGAACATGGGTCATTTCGAAGAGCTATAAAACATTTTAGGGAAATGAAATTCGAATGATGTTTTGGGTAGAAATGAAATGTATCACTAAAAGTTTATCAATGAAAGTTTGAACATACTGTTTATAAAATTCTAAAAATCTCAAATTATTTTATGCAAAATTTCACCGAAGAGCTTCATAATAATCGTGGTTTAAAATACATCAACGGATTCATCAGTTTTTGATCCGTAGACAAACCTTTCTTTTAAAGTGGGACAACAGTAATATCATACTATAAAATTAACGAGTAATAAATGTAGTACTACGAGTAGTACATACATAACGAGTGGTACATGTATCCCTCGCCACAGCCCAACGCTTTCTATGTTTACGCTCCCACTTAAGTAAGTAATAAGCCTATTGGTAGCTTCGTAGACAGGTTTAACTCTATAAAATTTAGGTTATAACGAGTCTTGGTAAGTACGAATGTAGCCAGGATGTCTCTATGGGGGATGTAGGAGATGCCTGCCTTTCAGGGGCCGGTATACTCATGCAAACTACAAACTACAAGATATGCTAATTCCCTCAAATATACCCTTACCAACAACTTCGCTTCAGCTGAGTTTAGGGCCGTATTATTCATATCGAAGCCATGTTTGTGTATAGCTTTCGCGAAATTTATCAACGCAAATATGTGAACAGCATATAACGCCGAGAACTCCAAGATGGTTAGAGAATTGCCATCTTCAGCAGAAGGTACAGCACAATGATAGTAATGGGACTAATAATCGTGATAGAAAATGCATTTAATCTATTTCTATAATTATACCTATATATTAATGATAACTTCCTTAAAGAATTTATCCCTCTTGCGGGACCGCTAAACCCCTTCCTTCGCTGCGCCACTGGTAAGTGTAATATTATTCTACCTCGAGAAGTTTTCAATATCCCCGGATTCTCGTCCCAATTCAATCACTACGTTCGGAACTTCTAATCCGAGAAAGATTCGCGTTATTTGTTAAATATTTATATGAAGATTTCGATGGGTATACTGTTTTTCTAAGGAAGAACCATTGTATTCGTGCGCGTGCTGTGAAAACGAGAGCTATCGCTTTAATCCGCCCCTTTTGCTTTCTATCATTCGCTGCCAGATGCCCCAGCGGTGAAAATTTTTACAAGAATTAAAGTTCGGAAAATTAGGCTTCAATGATTAGATTCGCCACTTCACAGAGGAAACTGACTCTTTCTCCCATTTTATCCTTCGTGCATCGAGTTGAAAATAAATCAAAGTACGCCGATTATTATTCCACAATTTATATGCTCAAAGTTGGTAAATTAACTCGGAAAGAGGTTCGAATAACTCTCCGATTGCCGAAGATGCCGGTGAACGTCGGAGCAATTCCTTGATAGGAGATTGAAGCAGCAGATTACCGCAGATTCTGAGAATCTCCCGATGCGCATTTCGGCGTAAATGAGTGCTGGATAATGTTTACTACTTGATATCGCGACGAGAAGAAACACCACCAAGCGAATTTTTAATCTAACGTGATTCTTTTAACTTGAGATAAAAGTGATAAAGAAGATCTCAGTCTATCTCTGAGTTCGTATAGACTTCGACGGGATATTATTCATCTTCGCGATATCTTAACTTTACTCTCACAAAATTAGTCAGCAAAGCAGAAATTTGCAAGGAACCATTCTAGAGATAAGGCAAATCGTGACAGGAAGACTCTGATGATATAAAAAACTAATGTTCTATCGAAGGAGGCGAACGATTGCTTGCAGCGGGTTGCAGTGCATCATGGGATGGGAAAAATCCGCGTCTTAAACGGGAATCAGGGCGTCTTAAGCGATATTTTTACCATGTCTTCCGCATGGATGGAACCGGGACAAAACCGCGTATTAAGCGGGAAAACATTTTAAGCTTGAGCGTCTTAAACGGGTTTTTATAAGAGCTACTAAATTACCAGTGGCGAACAATCAATCCGAAGAGCTTATGCTATCCCTGACGCACTAGATTTTGATGTCATACTATTTAACACAAACTTACTATGCAGCTCGTATACTGTTTTCTATAAAGAGGAGAAAACAGTGTATTGAGAGAGATAGCGTCTTAACCGGGAGCGTCTTAAACGGGTTTCACTGTGTACACGATCCTGACACACTAGATTTTGATGTCATACTATATGATTGGCACAAACTTGCTATGCAGCTCATAGACTGTTTCCTATAAAGGGCAGAAAACAGCGTATTAAGTGGTGTAGCGTCTTAAGCGGGTTTTGCACATAAAAAATCATAAGCGCTACTAAATTACCAGTGGCATACAATCCGTTCCAAGAGCTTATGCTTTTCCCGACGCACTGGATTGTGATGTCATACAACACGAGGGGCACAAAATTACTATAAAGCTCGTATACTGTTTCCTATAAAAAGGAGAGAAAACCGTGTATTAAGCTTGATAGCGTCTTAGCCGGGAGCGTATTAAAAGGGTTTTTCTGCATACACGAAAGGACACATAGGGAAGTTGTAGAGCGAAGGTTATCTCACACGATGTTTCCTTGTCTTGGGTGGATTACCGGTACGAATGTACGATGAAAGAGGGGTGGTCCACCCCTTTGAGTCGGAAGCAACCCCTATTCCACGCAAAGTCAGGACACGAGCTTTTCTGAAAGCCCCACCACTTGGCGGAGGGGAGATCTCAAGAGCCCACTGAAAGAAACTGCTTGGATGCGAAGGGGTCGAATATATTACCACCGAACGGAGTGTGTCCCCTCTCTGATATTGGGCTGTCTAAAGGAGACGTCTTCCCCATCCAATCAGAGTTCTTCTCATTTTCACTACCGACGCCGCCTCCGAGAAACAATCCCGGCATTCTTAATTATTCACTCTTTCGCGTTTCAACAAAATCGGCGTCGAGCGATGCAGTGTTGCCGCTGTCGACCCTGGCGTCCAATCAGAGGAGCTTTACTTGCGGTATCATTGTTTTCTCAGGATAGCCAAGTGAGCTGCGCGTTGGACTTTGACGAAAGGGGTACCGGGTTCGATTCCCGGCGGGAACCCGCGTGTGAAATGACCTCAGCTATTCAAGCATTTTCAACAACACGACTACTATGCTACTCCATTATTTTTTCAGTATTCAGCGCAATTCGCGCATGGATGTATCAAGAATTTCACGAACAAACTCATTTTAGCCTCTTGTGTTTTTCGGCGCTGCTAGAATTTTTGCAATTCACTAAAATTCAATATAACTATCCGCCTTATCAATCATTTCTTTCTCTTTTTTCACTATGTTTTATCCAAGGGTTTGCAGGTTTTTAACACACCCCTTTTATGTAGATATTTTCCTACTGTGGGGTATTTTTCCTAAGCACTATCTTAGGTTTTTGAAACCACAAATCAGTTCTTTTCCGTGCACTATTTTTACTATCTCTTCTTCCTTTCTTTAGTATCAATCTCCCCAGAATGAAGACATATTATTTGTATTGATCTACACAAGATGAGGCCTCTAAGAGAGTCCAGATATGAGTTTAACAATCTTTTTCAGTTCATGAGTTATGCTTTGCCAGTTAACGCCAGTTTCTTTATCCAACGGCCTTCCTCTTGGTCTCTACACCAACAGCAATTTACTCCATCATGACCGTTGTAGCCCTTCACAGCTACCGCAGCGGCCACGGGGCCCACGAAGTCCCCACCGTATCCTTTCAGGCCATCCCTTACTCGTCTCACATTTCGTTACCAAGTTTTAGGATACATAATGTTTAGTATCCAACGGAAATAAATTGAATTATATTCTCCGCCCACTCATTGAACCTACTCCTCTTACAGAATCAGACTCTTCTCCACAGTTGGTAATTCATTCGCTCAAGTTACTCTGCTCTTCGATTTGAGAGCTTCATATCAGTTTCATTCATTCATAGACTTCGCAAGGATGAATACTCCAACACTCATGCCTATAGGGTTTTGACAGCTATTTTGTATAACAGCACAAAATTCATTTTACAATATTGTTAATTTAACTTCTTTAAGACGTGACGCACTTGGTGAAGCTGTTTGCGACCTGCCAATATCCGTCGTGAGAATCTTCAAACATTAGAGTTCTCGAACGTCCGATTATCATCGCCAAAATACAGTAAAATTCGCTAAAGATGCTTTTAAGAGAACAGAATGAAAACCACCTTATTAGTAGGATTACACCCTAGGAGTTATAATGTAATAGGAGCGTTATATCCGGTATATTGCAAATTTATAATTCTTTCACATATAAAAACAAAACGGAAGGCTTTTCAACAATTTTTTAAAAAGTGTTTTACATCTTGTAAAGGAATTTTCTTTAGTTTTATTTCTTTACCACAGCTATAGATATTTACACAGTCCGCGTAAAGTTACTTAATTTTGGACATATTTCAACCATCAATAAACCAATTTTCATCAGATGGACATTCAGGAAAGAAAGATGTAAACAATTTTCCGTCTATTATATAACTGGTCATAGAGGCTTTTAGTGCATATTGGGAAAGGAAAAATCCTCCTTATAAGTGGTTTTCAAAGCATCCTATCATTATATTCTCATAGTTACCATAGTAACACATTACTGTATGATTCCAGAAGTCTAATAAAGACGCGTTTAATACGCAGTGGTGATTTACATGATGAAATACGCGACATACTCATTCCCGTACTCAGCGAACGCAATTTTCGAGACCAGACGTCAAAGAGATTTCGCGGGATTATAGCGAGAACGGACAGCTATTTCTAGTCCCTATTTTCTGAGAGTTTTACCCGAATTCGGTGTTTTCACATCCCTTGCCATACGCCATACAGCAGTTTGCGAAGTATTAACTTAAATGTAAATGAAATAAGTAAATTTTTACATTTACATTTAAACCCTGCAAACCGCCACTGGAGCATGGCAGGGGGTGTAAAACAGGGGGTGTACTTCGCGAAAAAAATGACCAGAAATAACTATCTGTCCTGGCAACTATTTCCCTGTAACGCTTCTTCGTCTTGTCTCGAAGATCACGTACGCTACTAACTGGTATGACAATATCAACTACCTCCTCCCCGAGATCCGTAGTGATAAATTTATTAAAAAGCTACCCACGGTAATCAAGTCTTCTATCACTAAGCAAATCCCAACCGAGGGATTCTATTATAGCTATCCTTTTACTCTCCATGAGCAACCCCTTAGAATTCTACCAGCTAAAAATTGCATCATATTCTTTTACTCTCCATGAACAACTCCTTAGGGATCTACCAGCTAACCATTGCATCCTATTCTTTTACTCTCCATGATCAACCCCTTAGGATTTTACCAGCTAAACATTGCATCCTAATCTTGTACTCTCCATGAGCAACCCCTTAGGATTCTACTAGCTGAACTTTGCATCCTATTCTTTTATATTCTACTAGCCAAACTTTGCATCCTATTCTTTTACTCTCCATAAGCACCCCCTTATGATTCTACCAGCTAAACTTCGCATCCTATTTTGAAGCAAACGCGGAGAATTTAGATCCGCAAAGTGGGCACAGACTGAGCCACGTGTGGCTCGGGAGCAGCGTGGTATTCAACACAAACGGAATTCCGCATCCACCCTCTTTTTCACGACAAAAAGAGCGAGGAGAGCCGCCGATGAATGCAGCGGCGTAAAAATGAAATCCTTCGCTCCGTGGAGAGAGAGAGAAGGGGACAGGGTTTTTATAAATGTCCTTTTTTCGCGCGATAGTGATTTTTTTCCCGACGCTTTTAGGTGTCGCTAACATAGTCAGAGGCTCTTTTTTTTGACCCGCCCTCGCCTACGCCCCCGCCATCTGCCGGCAAAAGAAGGGAAAGAAAAAACATCCGCCGACCACACCCTCCTCCGTCCCGTTATTACTCCGTCAAACCCTTAAGGGCAATGGAGCGATCCGAAGCCCGAAAACACACCCCAACTCATTCCCCCCCAAGTCTTTATGGGCGAACGTAGAGGTGAAGCTTCGGAAATTCTTCACCCCGCAACAGATTCGACTTTTTCGCGCGAGTTACGGAAAAACCCGTTTATGACGCTCCGGCTTGAGATGTTATCCAGCTTAGAACCCTGTTTTTTCCTATATCTCGGTCTCTGTTATACTAAACGCTGAATAAAGTCTGATATAACTGTATTACTCGAATTGATACCGGAATTAGACAACCAGACACTATTCACAGTACAGTATTAGACAATTAGACACTATTCACTCCTCTATAGCTTTGACTTTTTTAATACGTATAAAACCCGTTTATGACTCTCTCGCTTACGAAGTTATCGAGCTTAATACGCGGTTTTTATATATATGCTAGCTGAAATGTCCGTTGATACCTAATAGGGAAAATAGATTTAGGATTAGTATTGCTATTTGTGTAGAAATGAAATTATCCCCTCCAAAGATTTTAGAAGCAAATACAGGGGTTCAAGACCTTCAACTAGTATATTGTACGACAATAATAAGATTCTTTACTTAATTTACCTTCGTTTGGTACTTTTCTTGCCTCATAGTACCATTATTTCCAGTTTCTGTAAAAGTCTGTAAATAATTCTGTAAATGTAACAAAGCCTACAAGGTAAAAAAACGATCTTTACGTGCTTCCTCATGGAAACTTACTATGGAGTCATGGGTTCGAACCCGAGCCTTCATAAAGATGAGAAAAGTTTTCGTGGGGCTTACCGCATATCAGAAATACAGTGCACTTTGTCTCATAGCTCTACGACAAATAGTTTTCAAATTAAAAGGGGGGACGGACAGACGGACACTCCGCTAGTTTTATATAATACATACTCGTATTTAAAGCCTAACTGCTGGAATGAAGTCTGAATAAAACGAATACCCAAGCGCCGTCTTTGGTAAAGATGCCATGGAAAGATTAGAGAGCGATGTTATTTCACCTTGGTCCATCTGGAATATGCGGTAAGCATAAGAGATCCAACGGATGAAACGGGTACTCGAAAACTCGAGAAAGTGCAGCGCAAAAAGATAATAACATGCTAAGATATAAAGGCAAACGTGACGGAGATGCTCTCAGACGCAGGTTGGAAATTCTTGAAAAGAAGGAGACTAGAAGCTAGATAGAGTTTTCTTTAAAAAATAGAGACAGCAGATTTGCATATGACTTAGTCGGTATTATGCGACCCCCTGCTACTTTGGTCGATCCGAAAATGAGCGTAAAATAAGTAAAATAGATGCTAAAACTAAGTCTTTTCAAGGACTCATTCTTCCCACGAACGATTAACGATAATAACAAACTAAAGAAAAGTAGCTCAAACTTTCGTTGTTTATTATTATCATCGTATAATGATGATAATAATAAACATCATACTACTGTCAGGTGGCAGCCCCTATACATTTCCAAGTAATTCTTACATAATTCCACAATCTCACTCACTGACTCAAGTACTAGAAGTCTCATAAGTGCCAAAACTCCAAAACAACGTGTCCATGATCAGAAACAGCACCAGAGCAAGCACGAAAAAGTAAGACTCAATCCATAGATCATCCCCCGGTATTCCTTCCAGTCATAGTTACTGCACAAATTCCAGTCATAGTTACTGCATAATTTACCTCTGCTCCTTGGATATGTCATTTTCACGAAAGAATGATCGAAACATAGCTAAATCAACATCCATAACAATTCACCCCATGCCAAACACCACAATATTAGTGAAAACAGTCACAAAGACATTAATACTCGGACACTAAAGAAAACTCGTACACACCAATAATGCACATGAATATACACACTACAATAAACATTTAGCCATAGGATACTATGACACATCTATATATATAATTTCTAAACATTCGTTCAAGGTGACCAGCGCTTTTCTCCCACCACACTCCATCGAAACATTTAAATGGGACAACATTTCCTGCTAATAATTGACCAACAAATGGAAAGAGCACCATTTGGTCAAAAATCTTGTTAAAATTTGAATTTTCCCATAGAGTTATATTACTGCAGGTATTGTATATATGACCATCGATATCTATCGATATGAACGAGGCGTATCGGATAGTAACGGAATATGAATATAAAGGTGTGTTTTTTAGGCATGGTTTAGTGTTTGTGTATTCTTTTGCAGCGATTGGAATGTTTGTTGAAATGTATTCGGGTGTGGAAACAGACTATCAGCGTCCGTCTACGAAATTTTCGCTGGGGGCAACTGGCATTCATAAACTAAAAACTGCAGGGCGAAAGGCTGCCCGCAGGGTATTAATGTAGACGTAGATGTAGAATACGGGTAAATAAAGGAGTTGCACGTAGGTTTCTGTCCGTCATAGCGCACGTCCTAACTTAAAAGTTAAGATGAATGCTGAGGAGCGGCAATGTGTGTCAAAGGGCGAGCGGAGGAAATTGAACGGGCAGAGAGCATCTCTCTGGAACGGATCCAACTTCCGGTGGCAGACCGATCGAAGTAAGAGTTGTTAGGGACAACTTGTAGATTCCCTCCTTCTTCCCCACATCTTTCGGACTCCTCGCCCATGTTCGTTTTCGAATACAATCCTCCGTGTCGAAGTAATCGACCGAGTTTCTCCACCGAACTTCGAAAGGAAGAGAAACTCATCGAATAAACATATGACGAACTGTTATCGTCGACCAGGACCGGGGAGACTATACAAGCAAAGCAGGGGACGTTGTTTGGGGGCGAAATTTTGGAGGGCGAGGACCTTGTTTAGCAAGCCGTATTCTATCGCATCGGCAGTTAAAGTTTCGAGAATTGTTGTAAGTTATGAAGCTTAGTGGGTGTACGTCTTATATTTAATGGTCTACGAGGGTGGTCTGAAAAGTTTCCGACCCCAGATTTTTCAGAAATCTTCAGAAAATTTTCATAAATTTCCAGAAAACATGTCGAGAAATGGTGAAATGTCAGAAATTTTTCAGATCACCCATGTAAATCTAAGAAATGTAATTCTGGTGGTAATTATTCCAACAGTGCTGGAATGTGGAGAAAACGACTTTTTATGATAAATTGCAAAGAAACTGCAGCTGAAACTGCAAGAAAAACATGAGAATCAACGAGCTATCAACTGTTATGAGTAGAAATTCTGTTGGTTTGATTATCTTATCAAATTATCATTGCCATGAAATTATGGTAATTCTGATTATCAGCCACGGAAAGAAGGAACAGTAGTGTGTTCCTATCCAAAGAATAACACCCTGTTTTTTCCATCCAAAATGTCTCATACTTCATCTATAGTGATCGCACTCTAAGAATGCGCCCAAGTGCGCAGAAGTTAGGGGAAGTGGAAGGTGGAAGCGGTAGGTAAGGGAAGTTCACGGTCCCTAGCGGAGGGTTTTCCACAGCATGCCAACAGTCAACGCCCCTCCGTTCAACCCATACCCTCTAATACTGAAGGATAGACCCATCGTAGACGAAACCGGGGAAATCGTCATGCGCATCCTTAAAGCGCGACCACTGTAACTACTTTATCATTTCTTCTAGACTTTCCCCTCATTCTATTTTTCCTATTTGGTCATTCCTCAACTCTTCCACTGCTTCGTTCAATCTCGTTTAATTCTCCAGCTATAAGTCTCTCCCTCTCTTTATCGACCATTAAGATTCCACCGATGCATCTCCCTTTTTATCTTCTCTGCAGAGGAGTGGATGACCCAGGAGACGGTGGAGTAAAAACAGAGGAGTTCGCTAGTGGTAGAAAGCGGAAGTGTTGGAGTCTTCGTCTCCCTTTCAGATCATCACACCCTCCATGTCGCATTACCTTGGTTTCTATGTATCCTGTTATACATTCATTGTCATATTGGCCAAAGTTTGGAAGAGGTTCGCAATATAAAATTTTAATCCTTCGTAAGCGTTTCTCTCCTACTTTATTTAAATAGGTTAGCCTAGATTATGAGTCTCATCCGAGGAATCCAAACCTTAAGATCTTATGAAACTTTGTCAAGAGAATCATCGGTAGTAGCGAGGGATGTCGCTTTGCACTACATATAAACCTCACCTCGAGTATGCATGCAGTGTGTTGGGACCCTGCTGAAAATTGATTTCTAATATTATCGTTACGCTATCCTCTCTATGGTGGCTGTTTGATATATAGCTGATATTCGTTGCAATTTTTCAATCTTCTTTATACCAGTTGCCCGTGCGAAATTCCGCAGACGGACACTGATGCTCTATTTCTCCATCCAAATCAGTTTCAAAAACACTCCAATCACAAGAAACGAATACACAAACACTAAAAAAACCTAAAAATCACTCCTTCATACTCTATATCAGTGTTCGATGACCTCGTTTGTGTCGATAGATATCGCTATCTGCACATCCAGTGATGAAATTATATGGGCAAATTAAAATGTTAACTCGATCATTTATCCAATGGTGCATTTTACATTCGTCGGTCTATTTTTAGCAAGAAGCGGAAAACTTTCTCTTCAAAATGAAGTGTGATTTATATATTATGATGGAGTGTGAAGGGACAAAAGCGCCGGTCACCGAAAACGGACGATTAGATATAATATATACAAGGATTAGTTTTGCGGATCCCATACATTTACATGCGTAGTTGTAGAAGAAGTACCCGACGAGTCGCCGTCGGTCGAGGATGAAGTCACGCTGTCAATCAACTCCTTCGCAGATATAAGCTTACCTTATTCGCATCTCAATACGGCAGGGGAGACGTGGCGCGTACACTTGATGCGGAGGACAGCCTCATCTGTATTCCCCCGCCTCGGGAGACTTCCATTTGGGCGCCCGCGCATTCCACAGGTCCTAAGGCGATCGGAAGTTATCTTTCGTTTGTTTCTTATGGAGGTGAAAAGGGCATTTGTCTCGCGGATTATCTCCCTGTCCTGATTTTGTGGGGACACCGGCGGTGGGACGACGGCTTTCCTTCGAAGATTGGGGCGAGAAAGGCACAAGTGAAGGGAAACCAACGATGAAGGCTCGAACAGAGTTGTAATGGTGGTATTTTTGGAAGTATTCGCCAGCTTAGGTCGTTTAGGTCGTGTGGGCCCCTACCGGGAATCGAATACGAGGCCGCTCGTATCGAAAGCGATCGCGCAACCCACTTGGCCATCCGGGACAAACCATTTGAAAATCAATCTACAAAACATGAAATTGCAGTGAGCACTGCATAAAGTAAATACAATCATAAATACACATATACATCTAAACATTATATCAAAAATTAAAATAGTAAACCAAAATGTAATAATACATGATAATTAAATGCGTTAACAAAAAATTACTTATGCGTAATAAAGATAATTGCCATGTGCGCAACAATAAATAATTGCCATTAAGACACCATTAATTAACATTTACCATCGTAAATCGTCCATTAGATTAAAGCCCACTTTTAACAAAAGAAAGACAGAAAGAACTGATGACTTACCTAAAAAATCAGATTAACCCTGCTTCTAGCCTCCTTTCTTTCAAAGATTCCCAACCTGCGTCTGAGAGCTTTTCTCGCCTTTTAATCGTAGCAATTTTTAACAAAACGCATCACTTTGCGCTGAACTTTGTCGAGTTTTAGGGTACCCACTTATATCGATGTAAACCAAGTTACATGTTCAAATCATATAAATTAAGAAAAATCAAATAATTGCATCGTTTTATTATCCCCGGAAAGAGTTACGTTCGGTCATTAGAAAAATCTCAGAAAAAGTGATGAAAAACTTCAATAATTACGCGGAGTTTTCTGCAACATTACATTACCTTGCGTGTATTTCACTTTTGGTATCGTATCCTTATTTGTAAGAACGAGTCCTCAAAATGACTTGAATTAAAATATAGCCTAGTGTGATATATTTATACGTAACGTACGGCCGACGGCCATATCATCAAACAAAGACTGCTTAGATCATCAATCCCTATAAGTTACAAAAAGCTTTGGAGAGGGAATGAGACCAGGTGAGGAGTGAGTTTCCAACAGAATGCGTTGAGTCCACCTGATTGGATGACGGAGGTGGTGTGTGTATCAAGCGAATGGGAAGTCTTAAGAATAAACCTGAATCTAACCTGCATAAAATACGCATGGATATACCCGGAATAAAGGAAGTTCGCCTTGCGCAGGATAAACAATCTGAAAATAGTGCACCCAATTCGGAATAGCAGGATCTTTACGCCGTTTATCAGAACGAAGAATATTTCCGCCACAATTGCGCGCTTAATTCGCACGTGTAATATTCAGTCCGGTGGAAAGGAAGCGCTCCCGATTTCTTAGTCTCTCAACGCATCCAATTAATCACTTCCCTTTCCAATAGATAAGGTTTTTTCCAATATGTTTCCTTCCTTCTCCCTCTGCCGTGCGATTCCTAACTACTTCTCTTTTAATTGCTTTTCCTTCGCCACCGTCTATCTTGCCACCCTTCCGATAATCAATCAACTCCAACTTTCTCATTTCCCTTCTTAAGCATCGCCCTCTTGCACAATTATTCTCAACTCGCGCCTTGCATAAGGAACTAACCGATCTGTGTCTTAATGCGAGCTGCCCCCAATCTATGCACTGCTTATAGCTTTTACTAGCAATGGATTCCTCTATCCCGATATCATAATTATTCTTTCGTGGAGTAAATGAACCATCGAATCAATCAAATGGTTCACTCGATGGGGTGGAGAGATTGAAAAACCGAAGAGAATCATTCGGTTGTTCGACGCGCTAGAGATAGAGTGAAAGATCGAAAAGTTTCGAGAAAATCGAAGTTTCCATTAAAAACTTCGTTGGTTGAATTCATATTCGTCAGTAGAATTAATATTCCTTAGCCGAGTCCAAAAACGGCGATAAAAATCTTTGTTAGTTAAAATTAGTAGTAGTATATCATTTCTATCACTTTACATCTTTACTGGTTCCATTTAAGGGATAAATGGCAGGTTGACTAGATCGACACACAGACGAGGGTGGGACATACTTTAATCCAAGTGTGATGAAAAAATACAATGAGGGTTAATGGGGAGATAGAATTAATTCAGAATAGAAACAGAGAGCGAAAAATAGATGATTATCGTGTCTGGTCAAGAAGACGAAGGAAGAGGCTGCAAAACCATAATATGAAGAGAATATAGTGTGATTAAATTAAAGTAAAATCAAATTCATAAGTACACATAAGGTGTATTGAAGAAATTGGAAGTGTTTCAAAAGAAGGGAAGAATAGAGACATGTCTGGGACCCGAACCCAGGTCCCCAACTTTCTGAGCTGGTATTCTAACCACTTAAATACAATCCCACGTCGATTCCACTTCCGTTTATGGGAACTTTGGCGGAAGGAGTGGCGCTATATAACACGGCACCAACCACCACCACCGGTCCTCATTCTGAGGCAGCAGACCAAGAGATATTCTCAGAATATTCATAATATCTCAGAGAAAGAAACAGGAATAAGGAGAAAGTAAATTACTTGGACGAGGAGACTTGCGCCTTAAAACCAACTTGGAGCCAAAATGACAAAAGTGAGAAATAAGCGCAAATATAAAATTATTTTTCATTTCTGTTATTTCCTCGGTTTGAAGCTTCCTCGTGAAAAGTAATTTACTTTCTCCTTATCCCTGTTTCTTTCTTTCTTCTTTTCTTCTGATGCTACTCCTATCGAAGATTGAAAATAATGGCAGTATATTTATTTGTCCCTCTTCTGAAAATTACATGGAATCTGCAGTTAAACCACTTTTGTAAATTGTCAGAAAATTCTTCTTTTAGTCCTCCTCAGCTTTCCTTCTACCTTTCCCCATTTCTTAATCTTTGGTACTTTACACCGAACGTGACATCAGCAAATATTAAAGTTTTCTAACTTTGATACTTTTTAAGATTTCACCTTTATTTTATCACGCTCTTTCTTAGATACTAAAATCGAACTTTATCTCCTCTTCTAAGACATTCGAACATTCGTTTAGTAAATCTATTTCCAATCTTTCGGCCGAAATACGTAAAAAATTTCAATCTTATTTTGTTACTACATCTGATTTATTTTCTGTATTATTTTTAACATTTCAACTTCATGGCGATTGTTTCGGTTACAGAAGCAATTCGTTCATATTGGTGTTATTTATTACTATAATAACAATGACTCGTATTTTCAATATAGTAATCAACAATATCAGTATAACCGAATTACTTCTATAACTGAAAAAATACTACTATGATAACAATATGGGGCGTTGTTATCACATTTTGATAATAAACGAAGTAATATTTAGATTACGAAACATTTTTATTATAGTAGCTATATTTTTTATCTAGTTGTGGTAGCTTACTATATACCCACTACTATACTTGCTATAACTAATATAAGAACAATACTTCGCAATAGTTACTGTATAACTATACTATATAACTATCCAATATAAATATACTATGTAACTATACTATATAACTATAGTATACCATATAACTATACCATATACCTATACCACATAACTATACTATATAACTATACCTAATAACTATACTATATAGCTATACTATATAACTATACCATATGACTATACCATATAACTATACTATATAACTATACAACATAAATATACTATATAACCACTATATAACCACTATATAACTACAGCTACCATACAATACTTGGCATTGTTATTATGGTAGCCGTAGCAGGTATAAGAAATGCAGTATGGGGTCCCCGTCCTTTATGTAAATGGAGGCGGCAGTCGTTTCCTTCACGGAATCTCCGCGTTGGAAGTGAGCCACCCGCCCCCGCCCGCCGTGCAGACACGCACGCACGCTCTCAGACACGCTGGCCGAATGAAAGGAGGGGCGCGTGTTCTCGGGGGGGTGCATCCACCCAAAGGGGGGATCCCGAAACGGAGACCACGTATCGACCAACGCAACAAGAAAGCGGAACGCCTGCTCTATGACACTGAGTTCGATGCCTTCCATGTTGTGTTTCGCGCCCTTACTGCCTCGCTTGGATCAACCGAGCCTCAAGACAACCGCCCCTCAGTTGAAAGTGAATATCGACAACTGTAGAGTGATTATGCGTTGGCAAAGATTTGGTATTACGTAAAAGTTGTTGAAATGTTTGCAACAACCGCCTCTCTGATCAACCGCCTTTCAGACCTTTTGGTTCTCAGTCGGAAGTAAATATCAACAGTAGAGTGGTTATATGTTGACAAAGATTTGGTATTATCTAAAAGTTACTTAAAGGGTTGAATCAACCGACTCTCGGATCAACCGTTTCTCGAACCAACCGCTTTTCTGACCACTTGGTTCTCAGTTGGAAGTGAATAACACCTACTGTTGAGAGGCTATGCGTTGGCAAAGATTTGGTATTACGTAAAAGTTACTGAAATTTTCGGATCAACCGCCTCTCGCACCAACCGCCCCTCGGAACAGTTAGGTTTCAGTTGTAAGTGAATATCTCCAACAGTAGAGTGGTTATGCGTTGGCAAAGATTTGGTATTTGGTATTACGTAAAAGTTACTGAAATGTTTGGATCAACCGTTTCTCGGATCAACCGCCTTTCTGACCATTTGGTTCACAGTTGGAAGTGAATATCTCCAACCTTAGGCTAGTAACGTGCCTTGGCAAAGATTTTTAATATTATGTAAAAGTTACTGAAATTTTTGGATCAACCGACTATCGAACCAACCACCTTTTGGACTATTTGATTTTTTGTCGAAACTTAATATCATCAACTGTAGAGCGGTTTATAACATATGTTAGAAAAGATTAATATTTTCGCGAAGTAAAATGTTCGGATCAACCACTTCTCGGATCAAGCGACACTCGGAGCAACCGCCTTTGGAGCCATTTGGTTTTCAGTTGGAAGTGAATATCACCAACTTTAGAGTGGTTAGGGAAAAGATTTGATGAAAGAAAAGTTTAGAATTCAGCGTTTAACCCCCTTGTTGATGGAGAAATAGCGTTTGAAATGCGCATCGGGAGCTTCTGAAAACTGGCAGCCGCATCTGCGATAATTCTTTTCTCAAGAATCGCGCCCGCGGGTTGCCGGCATTCGGCGTGTGGAGAATTCCTGCTTATCTGTAAAAGATTTGATATTATGTAAAAGTTAATGAAATCTTTGCACCAACCGCCTCTTGGACCATTTGGTTTTCAGTTGGAAGTGTATCAAGTGTATCCAGTTGTATCCAACTGTAGAGTGATTATACGTTGGCAAAGATTTGGAATTACGTAAAAGTTACTGAAATTTTCGAGTCAACCGCTTCTCGGATCAACCGCCTTTCTAGCCTTTTGGTTCTCAGTTGGAAGTGAATGTCTCCAACTTTAGAGTGGTTATTAAGCGTTGGCAAAGTAGTAGTGGCATTGTTAAAAGTGCTTCGACACATTAAGTGCCCACTTAAAAGTAGGCTTCCACCGGGAGTCGGATCCGCTACCCACATGGCTATCCGGGAGTTGGCAAGGAACTGATATATTCGCTATGTGCATGTTCCTGAAATGTTTGCATCAACCGCCTATCGCACTAACCGCTCCTCGGACCGTTTAGGTTTTAGTTGTAAGTGAATATCACCAACTAAAGAGTGGTTAATAACATGCGCTGGCAAAGATTTGATATTTTCGCTACTTAAATGTTCCTAAAATAGTATCTTTGCTGCTGATTATTTCTTTACGACAATACTTCTCTACTCACGAATTCCTCTTTTAACTTGGGTAGCTAGAATTTTACCTCAGAAACTATTAGCATTCACCGTTCACTACAAAAAGTATTGCAACTTCTTTTGAACTGCTTATCTCACACCTGATGTATTCGCCGCATAAGATTTTCCCCCAGGGCTCCCGTACAGTCAAGTGGGCAACGCGTTCAGTCTCATTGAAAGTGGTTCGGTGTTCGATTCCCGGTGGGAACCTACGTGCGAAATGACCTTAGCTGTTGAAGCACTTTTAACAATACTACTACTGAGAATTTCCCCCAATTTCATTACATCTTTGCTTTATTCCAAGGAAGGACGGACTTGAGAAAAGTCTGACGGGATAGGACACTAGCCCTTGCCTTCAAAGTACTCTTGAGAAAATATTCTGGCCGGATAGCTTAGTTGGGTAAAGCAGCCTCCCGATTAGAGGAAGTCCCAAGTTCGTTTTTCAGACCCGCCAGACATTTTTCAAGTCCGTTTTTTCTTGGGATTTTTCCTGGGTGAACGCCCTTATGTGCAAAATTACCCCAACCCTCTCTGTTTTTGCATCATCACAAATTATTTTGTGATTTTAAAGTGATGTTAATGAGAATGACATTACTGCCAATCCTAGCTAGAATAGTATCGTGGCGAACGTTTTCAAAAGAGAAACATTTCTCTTTCTACGTTACCCATTGCCAAATATAATATGCTTAGCGAAAGTTCTTGTAGCGAAACATAAACCGCCAAAATATCAAGAGGAAACATAAAGTGATACAAAAAGTCTATGTAAGAAAGCTTCCGGAGGTTTCTGAGATGACTCACAATGACAAACAACAGCAAAAAAATGCCGTTATTTGTCTCGAGAAATTCCCCCCTTTTTACCAATGCTGTATCCAATGGGGGGTTCTACAACTAGCGAAGGATTTTAATCACTAGAAACTTCCAACTTTATAACAATATAGTTGCTGAATTCCGGTGTTTTTCCTCGTAAGAATACATATGTATGGTTGTACATACATGTAGTGTGGAAGTACACATCGGATTATCCGGCCAAAACGGCAATCTTCCAGATTTTCAGTCCCAAGGTGATTGTTTAAACCGGATTATACCATATATATATTATTCTGTTTACTTATGTGAAAGCTTTTCATACTTGCTGTCTGCAATTGTTTTTTAATGCCCTTTTTGCTCAAGCCATTCTCTTTGCTGTGTTTCTCTCGATGCATCCATTACCGACGAACTTTCTACCTAAGTATTAGTAATCATGCCTCAATCTACCTTAATTCATCAATTCTTCGACTTGTTGATGGTCCTAATTTCGCTTGGAATTTATATTCTCGCTTTACAAGACCTCTTCCCGCTATTTTTCTCTTATGACTAAGTACTTGTCTAATTTCGGTAAAAATCGTAATATCACCTGCATTTAAAAGGTTACAAAACAGAAAAACGGGATAGTTTTAGAGAATTAAGAAATTTTTGTACTTATTTCTTACAAGTAGATCGCAAATATCGCTATTTCAGAGGCAGAAATGCATTCCCTTTAGAAATGGAGAACAGATACAGTGGGGTGCTCTATCCGTTGAGGTATCTCGCCGAAACATTCTCACAGGCTATTAGGGAGACCCGTCCGGCAATTGGGAGACCCTGTTCGATTCCCTGTCCCTTCCTACTTTTTTCAAGTCTATTCTTTCCTGGGATTTTTCCTGGGTGCTCTTCATCTCGTGCAAGATCACCTTTCCATCACTCATTCTTTATTGTTCAACCTTAGGGGGGTAACCATTATATCACTTTGTGTGGCCGGTGCTTCTGTAGAGTCACGACAACGAACGATACCGCCATGCGGACAAAATCGTAATGTTCTTGCCCACAAAGTCTCCCGAATAGCTTTAAAAAATGTTCTGGCGAGATAGCTCAACGGGCAGAGCACCCGACCTGTGATTGGGAGACCTGGCTTAGATTCCCTATTCCGTCGGACTTTTTTCAAGTTAAATCTTCCTTGGGATTTTTCCTGGGTGACCATCTTGTGCAAAATCACGTTTGCCCATTTTCATATTTTCCAAGAATTTCGCTTAGTCCTTTGACAAGCGTCTTAAGCGAGTTTTACTGTATTCGTAAGCGCAGTATTTTGATAAGAAAGAGCGGAGGAAGTGGGTGTCGATGGCCGTATACACGCGCTCGCTGCTCTATTTACGTCTTTTGGCTCCGTCTCGCGCACTCTTCCTTTTTTTTCATCTACTTCGGAATGGGATCCAAACAGCAGCGGAAACCACGCTGTTTCATACACATGCACGAATATTGGCTGTCAAACGACCGTCTCTCATTAACGCTCTGCTTCATCAACAGAAGAACCCGTCTTTAGATCTGACATCGATCCATGGGTGTAAAAGCATGCGAAGAAAACATAGATTATCAGGATGTTAGTGAAATTAACATCACGTAAAGCCTGTTTTCTCAATCTGATTTACCATACAAGCGATTCGGCTACAATAACTTACGTGGAAGCACACATATCTGAAAACTCTGCGATAAAGTTACGAATAAACTCGGATTTATAAAGCTCAATGTTAGTATGTGAAATAGTTAAAGAGTGATTATACTTCACAATGGTTACATCTCATCTGGAATATGCGGCAAGTATATGAGATCCGGTAGATGAAACGTGTTACTGCAAACTCGAAAAAGTGCAGAGGGATACATTTAGTTAAAAAATGAGCGTTAAAAGGATATAATAATAAATAGATAAATAAATTAATAATTAAAGGAGCGTTACGATGACTCTCTCAGCCGCAAGTTAGAATCATTGAAAGAAAGGAGACCTGAAGCTAATTATATTAATATTTATAATATTACGATAGCTTGAAAAAATTTTGAAAAGGCACCTTTGTAGAAGACTTAATCTGTATTATGCTCTGCTACTTCGGCTGACCCGACAATGAGTGCAAAGTAGGAGAAATAAATGCTAAAACAAGTCATTTTAAGGAATCATTTTCTCCAAAAACATAGGAGGTAACAAGCTAAAGAAGCAGTTCCGACATTCGACGTTCACACCCCTGTCTCACGCCGGAAGGCGGCTCTCCAGTTATCGATGTAGAAGTATATGTAGAAAGGGTAAGAAATGGGTATTTCAAGTGTGATACGAACGGCAACAATGCAATCGAAATCCAGAAGAAAGGCAGAAAAAAAGGATAATATTTAGCATCGGTTCTTCATGAAGAAATCAAAGAGAAGGCATGTGGATTCTTTTGATAGAAATGCGCTGCATTTGACCTTCGAGACAAAATGGCGACTTGAGATTCTCGTTTACGGAAGTCATCCCTAATAAATGCGCCATTCGACTTCCTATTGGCCAAATTCAGTGTCCAAAGTACTTTAAAGCTGCGGTCTGTGGCTCGTTTCTCTGCGAAAGACATTTCCTCGGCCGCATTAATTAAGGACCTCTCTTAATTCAGACGCGTGTTTTTCGCGAGGATTCTTCTCCAGAGGAAATCTCGGCGGTCGATGTTTGGCCCCCAAGACGTCGCTTAAAATAAAAAAAAACGCTTTTTCCCTCAAAAATTGCGTTTTCTTCCTCTTTTCCAACATCTCGCTCCTCCGACGTCGTAACCACGCAAAGATGGATTCTCTGGTTTCTGAAATTTACTTTTGGCCCTCAAAAATACAATTCGCAGTACGGGATAAGACAATAGGCAAGCGCCGATAGCAGGTATCTGGGGAGAGTCAAGTATTAGTCATCTATGAATATTATGCTAATATGGTTATGAATAGCTAGTATTTTTCAGTACTTCGAAAGTCATTTCGCTCACTGCAAGAAATAAAACCCGATATATAATATAAATAATATATAAACCCGTACAAGGAATTGAACCCGAGAACGCTTTCCGCAAAGTCGAACGCGCTATCTACTTGGCTGTCGGAGCCTCTGTTTGGTGTTGATGCATTGATTTAATGAAAATAATGATTCTTTAATGCTCTCTGTCAAGCTAGCTAATAATAAAGTACTAGAAAATCAACGTACAATTCATGAATTTTCAGTGAGCACTACATAAAGTAAATACCATACATGCATACCTTCAAACAAACATTACATTAAAAAATAAAAATAGCAGACCAATACATGATAATTATTTCCGTTAGTCACAGAATAACTCGTACATAATGATAATAAATATAATAATGATGCCATCAGCATAAAAATTAATAATTGCTAATAACACATTTGTAATCGTAAATTGTCCATTACATATTTACGATATTTTGCTTCAAATAAAGAAAAATATTTAATTTGTTTGCCATATTTCCGCCTTTTCATAGTGGAACATTAATAGTTCGCCGACAAGAAAAATTAGCATAGCTCGAAATCGCGAATGCGTAGGTTGTTATGCGAGATTTTGTTTGACAGAACTCGACAGCTGGTCTTAGATGATTAACCAGTAGTGAAAATATGGAAAGGAAATGAAAAAATATGGTCTGATTAAGTGTTGAACTTGGACTAATTTTCATGTTTTATAGTTTTTAAAATGTCCAAATACCTCCAGAAAAAAATTCGGAAATGATTGCATAGTGAACCAGTGGTAAAAATATGGAAAGGAACTGAAAAAATATGGTCTTATTAAGTGTTGAATTTGGACTAATTTTCATGTTTTATAGTTTTTAAAATGTCCAAATACCTCCAGAAAAAAAATTCGTAAATGATTGCATTGTGAACGAAGAAATGATTAGGAATCCAAAATGACCGCTATGAAAGCAGATGAATGAATGCTGAGGGCGAGATAGCGTCGACTAGTTAAAACGAGCAGCAGTCGTTTATGAGTGACGTTTTCCGTCAAAACAACCTCAGCGGTAGAGAATCTGACAGTACATCGGGGCATCGAACCAAAATATTTTTCGTTCCGGTTTTTCGCTCGAATTCAACGGAAAGAAACTAATGTATGATCAGTTCCGGTTTCGTTCTTTTTCCTCACTCCGAACCGATTCGAGCCGTATTTTTTTAATTGACCATTTTAATATTATGATATGTATTAATGAAGGTTTCTTTCATTGTGTCTTCCTTTTGTCACTTACTTTCACTCACTTAATACTAAAATAAAACATTAATAGTTAGTTGCGCCTCTAAGTTGAATATCTTTCGTTAACTTTCCTCCAATTACACTGAAATGAAGTTTCTCCAAACCACCTTATGTGTCCAATCCCCCGCACCAATATTTATTTTAGATCCTTTCAAATTGTTTTCTCTAATTTTTGGAACAACCTACCAGATCAAATTAAAAAATCCACTTCGATCTCATATTTTAAACGAAAATTATTTAATTACGTATCTTCTGGTTACTTCTAACTAATTGTAAATTGTACTCTTACATCCTTTTATTTATTATGACCAGTATTCACTAATGTATGAGCAGATATTTTTTTGTATTTTCTTTTTGCTCTTACGGAACTTTTAAGACCCAGAGCACAAAAAATTTATTATTATTATTATTTTTACACTGAAATGAGAAAAAAACTTAAAAATGGTTTGTTGCACCTCTGATTCACGCATCTTTAGTTAACTTTCCTCCAATTACATTAAAGTTAAATGAGATTTTTTTCATCAATCATGTGATGATTTTTATCGATCATTTTCATCAATCACATATCAGCAATCGGAACGGAATGAAAATCAGTTTTCGATTCGGGTCACAGAATTTTAAGTCTTCGGTTTTTATCCGAAAACAACGGTTCTTTTCGTTTTAGTTGCGGCTTTAATTTTGCGCACCTTCAGTTAACTTTCCTCCAAATACTTTTGTGTGGAACGCGAGTTTTTCGAATACCACAATCAGATCGGAATGACTATCGGTATTCGGTTCGGGAAGAATTTCAAGCTCTTCGGTTCCGACACGGTTTTTATCCGATTAAAACGGTTCTTTCCGGTTCAGGTTTTCAATTCAGTTCCGGAGATGTACGCAATAAAAAGAAAGATTCGCTTTTTCCATTGGAGACCTCCGATAGTAACGGAGGGCATAAATCGGCGGATGGCTTATTGTTTACATTCCCTTCAACTGCCTCTTGCTTCGATTCAAAGTAAAATGGGAGAGCAGTCGAAGGAATGCAGGCATCCAATTTAAGTATGGTCGGAATGCTTTTCGGGTCTTTGTGCATGGGTCAGGAGATTTCTTTTGCGGCTGTTCGCAAATCGATAGCGAATGCAAAGAACGCTGCTCTTTTCCCATCTCATTGTGTTTTCCATCTATTGCTGTGGCCAATGGACAATGATCTTAAGGATATCCTCACAATATCATATCTGCAGAAAAAACAACACGTTTACCAATCTTTTCCGGAGTGCATGAGAAAACTGCGTTATCAGCTAGATGGCGTTACAACAAGGGTATTTCAAATTTTTATTACTTTTAGATTAGAAAACGAAATGGAAGAGATTTTTGGCTCTTTGAGGTATTAAAACTTTACATCCTAAGACGAAAATAGTTTAGTTTGTTATAAATTCCACATTTGAACCTGGGAGGCCTAAAAAGACAGCGAACTGTTGTTGTAAAGTATTGGAATAATTCTCTTCAAATATTTTAAGGTAATAAGGGTCATAGGTAATTTGATGATCTTACTTCGAGAAAGTTATCATTTGTAACTCAACATGGTCATTTTTCGCTCTTATATGAAGCAAGTTTTACCTAATAAGGAAGAATAATGTAAACTCTTTTAGGTCTACCGATTAAGTCAGAGGATTGGCTCAATCGTGTTCTTAGGTATCTAGGGACGGGGATAATCCGCGTTATAAGCGAGTAGCGGAGCACACAGTAAAAATACACTTATACAATAAATGTATTTTTATTGTGTGTTTGGCGTGAAAGGGACCAGGACCGAGGAAAAACCGCGTATTATCAAGCATAATGTTTTAAGCGGGGGCGTTTGAAACAGGTTTGTATTCTAATCTTCGTATGGCTGGAAACATTGCAATAAAGAAGATAATATTTGTAAAAAGATATTATGCATAAAGAGAGTATTATGTTTTTTATTATGATTCTAACTAATTAATAAATACTATTAATTGCCAAATGGACAAAACGGTGAAGTCTCTGAATTTCAAATATATATAATTGAAGTATTTATTCGACAGAATTGGAATTTTGCTTAACGAAGGAAAATTTCGCTAGATACAGCTAGGAAATCACAGATTTGGCACCTTTTTCTGTTACTGTAAGCGGAAACTAGGAATTAATGAAGCGACGCATCCTAGTATTTATTTCTCTCTAGTGTTTAATAACAAGCAAACTTACAGAAAGATGAATGCATAATATGCCCTAATATACATCTTCCGAGAACTTATCATATATTAGCTAAAAAGTCTATCGTAAAAGTTCTTCTAAATTTCTTCGTAGCTCTTATAAATTAGGTTCCACAGTCTCTATCAAGGCGCAATTACTTGTTTTATATATCGATGATCGCCGTGAATTCTGCGTAAACGAAATGAACGAGGTAAAATAGGTCGGCGAACCTGCGAAGAAGTGTGATGGGATGTTCGTTTGAAGCGGTGTATCCGTGAGGAGAAATACTGAGGAGAGCGACGAGGAAGAATACAAATTCGGAGGGGAATGGAACAGTGCCGCAAAAGGAGTGGACGGCTGGGGAAGGGCCGGTTGCAGACTAAGGTGCACAGCAATCCAACGGGGGAAATAAGATTTCCTTATACTTAAGGTTCTGACGATGTTAATAATGAAACGTATTTATTCGAGCAAGATTGAGACCAAGTCTCTCCATATGCCTAACCCTTCGTCAATTAACACATGAAATATAGCAGCGAATAAAACAGATTCGTGGATTTAAAAACTTTAGCTAGTGCATAGGAGAAATACTCCAAAGCAGGAAAACAGCCACACAAAAGGGGGTGTGAAAAACCTGCGATAGAAAGAAGCTAAAATTGGACGAAAAAAGGGACACAGGAGAGGGGAGGAAAGTTTTATACAAGGACTAAAATTTTACGAAATAGGCAGACATACAAATGAAAGAGAGTTTTATACAAAAGAGTGTGTCTATTTGCCTTGCGTAAATGTGTATCATTAAAACATTGCTTCGTTAACAGAGTCGCCAATGCATAAATTACTTAGAGACATATAAAAAACCCCAACCAAATGATGTTTAACGAAGTGATTCTTCTTTTAGTATTTTTACTTCTATAAATTTTCATGGATATTTTATATCTTCTATATTTTTATTGAAAAAAGTGAGTATTTCTTGTAGATAACTGTATGGCGTTTTTAAAAATTGTTTATTTATATGCTTATGGATGAAATGGTCAATCGTGAAACTCGTCATGATGTTTCCGAGTTATTCTTTAAAAATTTTATTTCATGACTCATGCATTTTCCAATGAGTGACTTGATTGAGTGATAACCTTAACCTCACTTACAATTAGTGAAGCAAAGAATACAATATGTAAGGATCCCTATTCACATAAAGTACTTTTATTAATTACTTGACCTAGACCTTAGATGATTGATACAATTGTAAGATTATACATAATTGAAGTAATGATGAAATATTTCTAAGTGTAATTGTTCTTTCTATTCAAACTTTTTTCTCTTTAATTTCAGGTGAGTGCAGTTAATCTCTTCTGCTGTATTTGTGATTGGTGAGTCAAACTGAGCCATTCCTCATTCCTGTATAGCCGATTGGGTAGCGCGTTTGTCTTTGGTAAAAATGGTCCCGAGTTCCATTCCTGTTGGGAGATCACACGTACGATCTCCCAACCTTCGATATCGAAGTCCTTTTAACTGTACTGTACATTCCTCATTATTAGAATTATAATGTTAGCCTTAGGCATTCCTTAATAAAAAGGCGGCGACTAGATTTTGATGATTAATTTTTCTAAAACCAAGAGAAAGAAATGCTAAGTTAATTTTTTATGTAAAAATCATCACACTAAACTTAATTACTTCTTGTTAGCCTGTTTGAACATGATTAAAATAGACTTGTATGCTTTATGTATTTATGTATCCTCCGTGTGTGATGTTTAATTTTATTGATTTTATTTCCCTTTTTATTATATTATTTATTAATTTTTATTATCAACACGTAAGTGCTGACAAGGTTTTACTAAGTTAACTTTTCGCGATAAACGGTCTTATTCTAAACATTTTATTTTATTGTATATTTTCATTTATGTTTCCAATAGATTATCGTCAAATATTAGACTTAACGACTGGAATGTTAGTTGCGGAATAATTAAAGATTACCGGTTTTGATTACGACTCAGGAATTTTAGTTGTTCGGTTTGGTTTAACTTCGCTTAAAATAACGGTTTTCCGGTTTTATTTTGGTTCAATTACCTGCTTTTTTCCGTTAGCAGTTTCCGGTCACTCCACGTCATGAGTTCTTTACTCGTGGGAAAATCTTTGCAGAATAATTCTCTAATATAAGTTAATATAATATTTCTCCCTTATTGTAAGTCGTGTCCTGTGCACAACGTGCTACACTTTCGAATCTTTCACTTTTGTATCTATTCTCTTTAAATCGTTTATCACTCATAAACTTAACCTTGTCCTTGGTATTAACATCCTCCACCAGGGTTATCCACAAAGTTATCCATTCCAAGGGATAATTTTTAATTAAGTAGACTAAGATTTAAATTTACGTTACGTCTTGAAGAGGTATAAAATGCACCGTAGAATTAACATAAGCTAAATTTCTCGTTTTTCCTTTTCGACTCATTTACATCCTTGGTTTTAATCCGCGCTGTTTGAAAACATGCAATTTAAACTGTCAACAGAAATCTTCCGCTATTTCTAGGGCATCAAAACATTGTAGTATATTATACTATAGGGGTGGTTATCATTTCTAACATTTTATTCATTCAAATTTAATTTCAGTGTAGTATTCCCAGTAGTTTTATCATTTCTAGATTTTTTGTTTAAATTAAATTGCAATAAAATTTAGAATAAAACGGTAATAGATTTTTGCAGCTTATAAATTTTTAAGTAAGAGGTTCGAAAATCTCCATAATCGCCGATATGCAGGTGACTGTCGGGCACCAATTCCTCGAAAGGACCAAGGAAACCACGAATTACCGACCATCTGGGAAGCTCAAAAAGTTTAGTAGTTATAAAAGGTTCAAAATACGAGAAATTCGCTTTTTATTTCATTTTCGAAAATTCACGTAGTTATCCGATTTCAATGGCTGTCAAACACAAAGAAAATAATGTAACTATCTAGAACTTTGACTATAACCCGTTGAAAGACAGTTTCCGACTAGAGTAGGATTACTTTTCAGGTTTAAGAGTCGGAAAATTTAAAAAGTCACGGATTTATTGACACATCCTCGTAGTTAAAAAAGTGGTTAAAAACGTTAGTCAACCTTCTTAAAATTAGGCTTAGGTAAATGTATATTACCGGTAACCAAAAACCGGAACAAAATAAATACCGGTCTTAGATATCGATTCGGATTCCTACTCCGGTATAAATAAAATTTTGCTCGGTTTGACCCGGCTCGTTTCCATAGTTACTTCCTCCAAAATAGGAAGACATTGTCATAACCAACGGGACAGTCCCGGTGAAAACGCACGGCACGCCACATCATCATCTTTAAAGATGGCTACGATGCCTTTAAATGGGGGGATTTCTGCCTCCCCCTCTCTCAAGCACAAGTCTGCGAGGAAGGAAGGAAGTGGATGGAGTCCTTTCTTCGTCTTTTCTCTCACTTTTCCATCGTTTATATCCCGCCACTGTTTATCTCCCGCGGTTTTTCTATCCATGGCGCTGCACTCCGAAGAGCGGCTTAATTCCTGCGGGGGCGTAGGGGGCGGGAGGGGGGAGGAGGGAAGCGGGGGCGTCTGTCTCCTTACGATGTGGGTGACGGTATTTGGATCGGCTGCTAAAAATGCCGCCCCAGTTTAACTTGGAAGTCTCCGGAGCCCGAATGGACTCCTTAAGTAGATCCTAACCGGAGATATATGCATGCTGTGAAACCCGTTTAAAACGCTATCCCGTTTAATACGCTATCCTGCTTAATAGGAGGTTTTCTATCGGTAGCCGAGATCCGAATGGACTCCTTAAGTAGATCCTAACCCCTAAGTAGATGTATGCATGTTGTGTAACCCGTTTAAAACGCTCTCCCGCTTAAGACGCCTTCCCGTTTTATCGGCGGTTTTCAAATTTACATTTACATTTAGACCCTGCAAACCGCCACTGGCGCATGGCAGGGGGTGTAAAACACCGAAAACCCTATCTACCCTTGACTGCTGTTGGATTCTCTAATACTTTGCGGAAAAAAACAGAAATAACTATCTGTCCTGGCAACTATTTCCCTGTAACGCTTCGTCGTTTTGTCTCGAAGATCACGTACTCTACTAATTGGTATGACAATATCAACTAAAATAAAATAAATTTTATAATAAATAAATTTATTAAAAATTTATTAAAAATCTGCACACGGTAATCGAGTATTCTATCACTAAGCCAATCCCGACCGAGAGACCATATCATTGTTGAAACACTGCTATCAAATTTGAAATCTCCCTTAATAAATCTAGCTGCCCTACGTTGAACCATCTCAAGGCTGGGTTTCTATCGGCCCTCTTCTCTATCATTCACTTTTCTTCATTTGGAAATCAATTTTTTTAATTTTAAAAATTTATTTTTATATTCACATACAGCAAAAACACCCTGTCAGACTGGATATCTGTCGACAGGACGGAAATCGACACAGGTGTGTTATACAAATTATAAAATTAAAAATACTATTCAATGAATCTCTAGGCTCACACACAAGAGAAATGCAAAAAGTGCTTGAATTACAATAAATAGAATGAAACCAAAATCAACAAAAACTTACAACGAACACAAAACGACAATAATATAATGGAGAGCAGTCAAAATATGAAGTTAATCATAATAATAGTTGATAAAGATATAATTAATTATAGATATAGCTATAGTTCATAATCATTCTGAGCTTAATTCCTATGATATATGGGGTAGGCTGATGAATTATGATGATGGTGATGATGATGAGGGTGAGGTCAGATTTGGCAATGATTAACTTTTACAGCCAGATGCCCTTCCTGTTGCCAACCCTGAACGGGAAATTATAGGGAATATAATTATAGTATAGGATATAACAAAATTTTTATAGACACTATCTCTTTTATGTATACTATCTTATTTATTATAACATTTCCGGCCATGCGAAGAATAAATACAGTAAAACTCTTTAATAACGCTCCCGCTTAAGACGTTTTCCCGCTTTTCTACAATCCCTTTCACACTAAACACATGGTGAATTTCCCGCTTTAAACGCTCTGATACCCGCTTGTAAGGCAAATTTTTCATGTCCCAAGATGCAAACCGCTAAGCCAGTTCTTCACCTCTTGTCGTAATATTTGTTTACACTATTATTCCCTATGTGTCTATCTACTCAAAGCTGCTTAATTGTAGCAGTAATGAGTAACCAGAAGGAATCAAAAGAGGAGAAAGTTCTCTTTGTCCGAAAACCAGACTATTTTTAAATAAATAGAAGGGAAATAGAAAGGGCAACCAGTATCAAACCACTAAAGCTCGCGGACTCAACAGCTATGGAAAGTAAAGCTAACCACAGAAAATTCCTTTTCGTTTTTAAGGTATAAGGTACTTGTTTAAAAATTAAAGATTCTAAAACCTTTTCCTCTTTTCCAACTTAAATGATATAAAATGTTCTAGAATCCCGGTTATAACGCTATCCTGCTTATTAGCCTCCTGCTGGATTAGTACACTCGATTCACGTCAAAGCTTCTTATCCGGGTTTTACTTTGTATACATAACATCCTTAGAGGTATCGTCTAGGAGAAGTTATTCCAAACATTTCCTGCGACGTCTTGTGTCGATTGCGACTCGAGATATCTCTTTTTTCTAAGTGGCGCTTCCCCACCTTCTCTTGTTTTTTCCACCGCCTGCGTTTTTCCCACTAGATGGAGGGATCACTTGCGACGCCAGCGCCGCATGCCCATTCCCGTTTCTTTGTGTCCGCCGCCGAGTTTTTGCGCCAGATGGGGCGATATTCTGCGAGGCGACCTTCGTTCCGATGCATTGTGGTCGCGGAAGCGTCAATATTGCGAGAAATGAGCGTCGACCAGCGGATGTGCAAATTTACCTGCGGAAATTTACTTGTGCAAACTCGGAGAAACGAAAAACTCGGGGCGCTTGCGGTAATGACGACGTCGGAGGAATTTTAGACGTTCCTCATTCCGCATCACCGTATGAAAACAAGCGGCGAAATTTGGGTTTGAAATTAGAAGGAGAAGCACCGTTCAGAAAAGGAAAATCCAAGGAAAGGTCGATTTTTCGCCTCGGGGAAAAATTAACCGAAAATTCTATAACGCTATGACTAATAAGTGGTTTTAATTCAGTTTGAGCCATCAGTTGTTGAACGTTCTCATCGAAGTCGTCTTCCGAAGCCTGCAAAATGAATCGAGAATCTACCGAAGATGGTTTAGCTCTAAAGATAAGCTTTATTTTAAAGAGGAAAAAGTTATCTTGAGGATAAGTGTATGAGTTTCAAAATTTAACAACCGCTTACGGTTAATTATGCATGACGAATGAAAATTTTATAACAAAAGTAGTAAGTTTGTATGTGTGCGAGTATTTTCGCTTGTTACCCGAGAACCAAAGTCTGTATTTTTGAGTATATGGTCGCCTAAATCTCTAGGGTAAAAAGTTGCAAAGCTTTAAAAATTTGAAAGTGTTAAATGTCTTCTACGTGCAGATAATAAGCTACTTTATATTTATCTAACTGTCTCCGAATCAACTCCCGACTATTCAAAGCATTTCCTGAAGAATTAAATTTAAGGTTCATTTTATCGCTTGCCGGGTTTATTTCTTTTGAAAAATTAAATTAAAATGAATGTTCTACATCAACATCTACATAACCTGCAAAACTCGAAGAGAAACAAAGAGCGGGCAATTACTGACCTGAGAATCACCCAATGCGCATTTCGGTGACTATACCGCTATCCTCAGTGGGTAAATGCATTATGCACGTATGATCTGCCGTTCATTTACACCATTTACTTTAAATGGACCTGAATTCCTCATGTTTTCTTATGGGAAAATACACGAGCTCGGCTTTAACAATAGCATAGGTGGTCAAGGAAGCTGGTTGTTCACATCCTCAAAATTTCTCAAAACTTCCATTTATTTCATCAAAATTCTCAGAGATGAGACTTGATCACGATATTCCAGGACCAAAATAGGATACTTGATTAAATTTTCTTTCTTTTGGCACTAGTCTCAATTTTGCACGACTATTCTTTCTAATTTAATTTGGCAAAAGAAATAAAGCCTCCAACCGATAACAGTGTACTTTACAAGTATTTCCTATGAGAGCACTTTGACTCTTCTGGGATCGAACCGGGATCTTAAAGATAAATGAAAAACTCTCTTTTATCTGTTCTGGGAAGAGATTTGATTATGTGTCAATTTTTGAAGCTGAAGATGGATTAGTTGTAGAATTTTAGACGAAAATAGGTCTGCCACCTACCCTACCACCCCATGTCCTCCATTTTTCCTCCGCCCTGCGCATATGTCTGTACATAATGGTCCACTTCTGTTCGAAAGATGCAATATATCGAGATTAAAAGTATTCTAAATGCCACTCTAGGATACACCATCATCCTGTCAAATTTCGTTAAAAATCCGTTTGATAGTTTTTGAGTGATACCGTAACGGACAGACAAGAATTTTAAAAGCAGGTTTTTGGACTCAGGTTCATATCTTATTACCAAATCTAACAATTTTTTAAGAAAATTCCTTCAATTTACAGGCTTAGCCCCCTTTGCGGATTTATTTCATATATAGATAATAGATATAGATTGCATTGCAATTAGACCTACTGACCAAGTGGCAAGGCTCAAAGGGAGTTTAGCATTCGTAATGATTTTAAGTATTGCCTGGCATTAACGTGAAGACAGATCCCTTCTTAATAAATTTAATCAACAACCAAAAAAATAAAGTTATAAATCAGTCAGTATATGAAATATTTGTGTTAATAACATTGTGATCTAAGTCTGCATTCAGTTGGTATATAAACATGAAATACATTAGCTGATGATGTAGTGTAAAACATACATGACCATAAAGACCACTATAATTCAGAGAATGAGATAATATTTTATATTCGTTTTATTCAATAGAAACTTATTCAAAGTAAGAAAAATAAGCTTGTAGAATGTCACATAAATTATGTCTCTATTTCAGGAAGTACAGGAAATATTAAATAAACACTTTAGCATAGTGAGGTGATGATTATGTATGAAGTGAAATTACTAAAATCGAATAAATAAAACAGCTACATATTAAACAGATTCGGATAGGTATTATTGTACCGACTCATTGTCCTAGAGAAGAATCATAAAGTTTGGAAGTGCTCTTATATTTTGAAAAGCAGTCACTCGAACTTGTTTGCTTGTTTACTTTCAGCTTCTTGGGCCAAATGATTATTTTAAGCACTGCGATGATGGATGCGTCCACGCTAATTAGTTCTTTCGACACACATTTTATTACGCAACTTTCAGAAGGAATATCTTTGCGGCAGTTCAATGCATCAATTTAATACCGTTCGCTAGGTTTCCCATAATAACTGTTTTGCTACGATCCTTTTGGGTTAAAGGGCACAATTACTTCTTATTATTTCTGCATATTTTGTTGAAAAAGGGGATATTCACTTTCTAATACAGCGTCTTTTATCTAAGATAACGTCAATTATGCTAACAATTTCCTGGATTTTTTTGTGTCCCGCTTTGAATTATTATGAAGGAATTTATGTGTATATATTGTAAAATAAATTAAGGCAAAGTTTAGGAAAAGGGTTTGAGGAGATGTTGCACGTAAAGGTGTGCGCGTAGGAATATTCCCAACGAGAAATGGGCATGAAATAAAGGCTGACAGGACCGGGACTCGAACCCCTATCTTCCACTCTCCGAGCAGATGCTTATCCCTTGCCTACGAGGTCTCCAAAACTACATGTTGACTGTGCTGGCTTAATAGCTTAATTGGATATAGCATCTTCCCAGAAAGTGTAAAATTCGGGTTTGAGTTGTCAGCCTTTTTTATTGTCTGTTTTTCCTTGTAAAGGTTAATCAATGAAATCTACCCGGCAGTGTTTCTTTTACAGTTTTATCATTATCATAATTACTATCGTTTTTGTGGACTTTATAGAAATGTTTACTCAGGCTTCAGTTTAGTAAAAGAGCATCCGATGGCTGGCGAACCTTGTATACCAACACTAGCGTGTGTTGGGTACATAATATGTTAATAAACCAACGTCGTTTAAGCTACAACATTCAATCCTCTACTTCCTACACAGATTCTTATTCGTACAACTTGCTTTTTCTTCACTGTAAAACCGATAAAAATAGATATATTCTTGCCTTTATAGCATTAATATTTATGTACTCATTACTATCTAAAGTGTCCCTTGATTCTAAAATGGAAAAATAGAAGTAGACAGGAATAGTGTAGTTAATAATGTTTTTAAAGAAGAAAACCTAAAATTTCTCATCTTAGATTAGTTCTATGGGACATATCGAAAATCAAAATTTTTCAATCTTTTTAAAGTTCTAATAATTTGGATCTAAACCTAAAATCAACCATAACAATTGGAATCGTCATAGCAAGATTTCATACTCTTGCCATCGACAAAAAAAACATTCATTACTCAACTCAACGTGTGTTTATTTAAAATGTAAATATATCAGCTGTGGGACGTACGGCCACGCCCTCGACTCTGGTATTTTGAGATTTAGTAAGGCCGGAGTAAAGGTTAACCCCAAATGGAAGCCCGTTTGGCCATTCGGAATGTCCCCGGCAAATGCCCTCTTCTCTGGCGGAGTGGCATCCTCTGTAGTAGTCTTGAGGGATGGGGTCTTGAGGGATGGGGTCTTGAGGGATGGGGTGGGGCATTGAATTGGGGTGGCGGCGGATGTAGGCGAGCACGCAGTAGCGCAGGTGCTCACTCCCTCTTTGGTTACACCGGATACACACTCTGCCCCCCACTCTAAATGGGCCCCCTTAGCTTTCTTTTGGAGGATTTCAGAGATAACGATTTGATATTGTCTGCACTGAGACTTATCCTTCTTTTATTTATCCGATACCGGTATTTAAAAAATTGTGTATAACGAATATGCCCGTGGAAAACATTCTTTAGTACGAAAGTGTTTATGGCATTTTGAAATTTTGAGAAACGCTGCTCTCTAGCACCGAATGTTTATTAAAGTCGTGCCTGTACTGAGACAAATCTCTCTCTCTTATTTATCCAGTATGTATTACCGATTCGGAATTTTTTTAATAAAACGAATAAACCCTTGGTAAACATTCGTAAGTACAAATTTGTTTACGGCGGTGCTACCTACATTTCGAAATGTTGAGACCGCTACTACTTAGCAACGAATGTTTACTAAAATCTTGTCTGTACTGACAATTAGCTACCTATTATGTATCCGATGTGCATTACCGATTGGGAATTTATGTATAAAATGAATAAAAGCTTGCTGTAAACATTCTCAAACACAAAGATCTTTACGTGAAGGCGATGCTGAGAACCGGTGCTCCATTACAACGAATGTTAATTGAAATTGAAGCAACGAAAAGCGCATGGGAAAAGAAAATGATGTGGTTATTTTTAAACATCGACTTGAGGACTGATTACTATCGATTGATAAAGAAAAACATTGAAAAAGAATGGAACCTTATTCCCATGTTGTTTTCTAGAATGAGAGCGGAATATCTGCCGTCGTTTATTGCTGCTTCATCTTTCTCTGCGCACAAAAATCACTCGGTTGTTCTAAGGTTTGTGATACGTGTGACCGATACGTGTCTTAGAACAATCAAGGAAAGGGACATCGCCAAGCAAAAGAGTTTAGGGAGTAATTTCTTAGGTTCTCAGGTCAGGTAGTAAATGAATTTGGGCACGACCTGCGCATCTGATATGAAATACCAGAATATGTTCGTCTAAACCAATAGTGATTCTGCCTTATTGAAAATTGATAATGGTCGGACAATTATCTATTGTTAGCTACGTTTTTACCCTAATCTCAGTTGAGAACTTTTGTTAATTTAACAGTCATCATTTTGATAAAATTTACTAAGATGATGTTTGATTGTTATCGTTAGTATTGTCGTTTCGCCTAAATTTGGGCTGCAATCACACAAATTTATCAATTTTTTCTCTTTTTTCTTCCATTTTTTATCAATATTTTAATCGATTTTGTAGTTCATGAAATCGAAAAATTTAACACTCCGTATTTTGCTCGATCGATTCCCATAAAAGAACTCAGTTTTTATCGGAGGCTTCAACGGGACAAAGTACACTCTTCGACGTACGGGACGCGTTGTCCGTAAACGGGACAGTCCCGGCAAAAGCGGGTCGTACGGTCGGCCTCTTCAGCGATGCCCTCGTCTACGATTGAACTGATTACAGCGCATCTAAGAAGAGTTGCAGTAAACGGCTCTCAGAGGAAGGGAATCGTGTCGGATCGTGACAAATTGAAGGAAAGGGTGGCATTAATTCCCTATCACTTATTACCGACCTTTTTTCTCTCTCTCTCTGTTTCCGTGAGTGGCCGCCGCGCGGCTCTGCTTGCGAACAAAAGAGCCGCGGAGAGCGAATTCGTGTAGCGAGACGTGAGGGGGGGTGCGTGACCCATCTGGCGTCACGGGAAATTTGTGATCATCCCAGAATCACCCGTTCGCCATGGACTACAATTTCAAGCAGGCGAAATTCTTTCCAGAGAATTCTGGTTCGGTATGGCCTCCACAGCGATAGGCCTTCTTTCCCCAATGCGTTTTTCGTTTGTCCCTTTCCGAGTTCGCTCCCGTTTATATTATTCGAATTCTCTGTTCCGTTTTCCATAGAAAAAAGTATCGGGATCCTTGAGCGAGATTCGAAATGCTATGGTCACCATAGTAAGGCGATTGCTATGGGGAAGACTTGGGACAATACCTAGGCCGACTAAATGCCCGGATGGATTTGGGAATTATGCAGTTCATCCAATCCGCAAGAAATGTTTGGGTCGGCATAATTTACATTATTTTACAAACACGGATGTGTGGAATATGGAAATCAGCATCCGTTTATCAGTTTATATTCGAAGTTGTTGAAAGCATTCTATAGTAACGCGATTGAGGAAACTGATGCAATTATAGTATGCAACCGCTGTCGTTGATCTAAGAGGATCAATTGGCTGGTCTATGTATCTTTGAAATCTTATGTAATAATCACAGTTGTGTATATATTTACATCTTTGTATATTTATTCATCCGATGTTAGTGACTCCCGTAAGAAATGCATAGAAGCAGTTTTAGGACATCAATATCACGCACTTCCCAACAAGATAGAATTATGAATTGTAGAGATTCGTTAAAATTCCAATGCGCTGTTACATTATGATATTTATTTTTCCAATGTGTAATTGATGAGTCGAAAATACTCTCATAAAACATGCACGTATAGTTCATTTTGATCGATTACAGATATTTTCTTTCACAGAGTTTAATTAGAAACGGTCCCACGAATCGAGACTAGTAACAAAAGAAATGAAATAAATGAAATCGAATAAAATTTCGTATTCTTGTGGTGGAATGACGTGTTCGATACGAAATTGCAATAATTGGGACAAAAACACGACAAATATGCTTAATTATGCCTGTGTAAAGAACAGTCCCTTTGACGACCAACGCTATTCTTGAAGCCGAGCTCATGCATTTCCTAGTACGTAAGCTCTGGGAATAAATGCCCATATACCAATGTCATTGGAGATTGAAGAAATCGCGGCCAAGAGTAAAAAAACCACGTCCAGACGGCATTCTGAACTTCCTCATCCGATTTGCATACCAACGAAGTTCCGCTTTAGCGGCTTGAAAAAGTCAGTGGCTGCAAGGTCCGGGCCGTAGGGAGGAGCGTCCCATACGATCACTCTTGCGCGGAGGGTATTCATTCGATTATGTTGAGAAGCAGTGCCTTTTAATGTTTCATTTCATGAGACTGATAAGAAATTATGTTCGCGAGAGCTTATTTTAGATCCACAAATTCGTAAACTGTAAAACATCCGCTCTATATTCTTTGTACTATCTATCATGGGTTTGAGTATTGACGACTCGAAAATATCCTCATAAGACAAGCACGTATAGTTCATTTTGATCGATTGCAGACTTTTATTGCAGAATACGCTAGTTAGGGCTCAACTGGTGCATGCATGCATTGTATGGGATCCTTCAGAAAACTATTGTATTCGCGAATCAGAAAAGGTACAACGAAAAACAATACGTTTTTAAAAATTGCTATGATAAATTGATAAATGTTACTCAGATGCTTCAGGAAGCAGGATGGGAATCTTTAGAAGAAAGAAGGCTCAATCAAAGATTTAATTTACTTGATAAATCCGGACAGGGTACGTTCATAGAAGATGTAACCGATATTATGCGCCCTCCTTGTTATATAGGCCGTTCTGATACCGCGAGAAAGATCAGAAAAATAGCTGCTATAGCTAATAGATTCAAGAATTCATTTTTTCCGAGAACGATACGCGAAAATAATCGACAAGGAAAGTAGAGTCATGATGCATGCAACTCCTGCCACACGCCGAAAGGCGGCTTGCAGGTTATGTATATAGATGTAGAAATAAAATCCGCTTGGATTAGAAGTTTTGAATGTCATGATCCATATCTAGCTGATAAATAGTTGTCGTGCACTCAGATGAAGTTCTTAGACGACGTCCCCGCATTACCCGCATAGAAATGTTATTATACCCGGATTCTTACCATTAGAATAATGAAGTGGTCTACAGAAACGGATCTATCCGGACCCGTTCTTTCTTTTTAACGACGCCTTACCATATAAAAAAATCAACCATAAAAGAAATTAATATGGACGCAAGCATGTTCTTCTACTCTTTTTCTTAGATTTTCAGCTCATGATCTTTACTATGTATCCAAAAACCACGAATATAAAAATTGCGACAAGAAATTAAAGCAAAGGCATGCGTCATATGTTACGCAACGCATAACCTCTCGACGCCTCTCTCTACTCCCTTTTTACATTCTCTTTTATTCTTTATCCCTAAATTCTCTTTTATTCTTTTAACCATTGGCGTATTTGTAATTAGGCTCAATAGGCGCTACTTGAAGGCCTCATCTATTTCATAAAAGAATTTTATTTTGAGTAAGTCTACGTAATATGGAATGTTATAATTAAAGTCGCTGAATAGGGTAAAGTCTAACCATCAATCATCATAAATTTATGGAAACATTATTTATAATTCAATAATTTGTTTATTCTGACCGTGTTAAAACAGTCTTTGATATGCATTCTTACGTTTTTCCTAATATTGACCATCAATCATTATAAATTTATGGGTATACTATTTGTAATTCAATAATTTGTTTATTCTGACCGTGTTAAAGCAGTCATTGGCATGTGTTCTTAAGTTTTTCATGTAAAAATCGAATGTTAATTTTAACGTGGTAGTCCCTCGTTCTGACCTTTGCGCTTAGACCCTCTGATAGCGTAAATCCGCCGTAAAAATGTTTTGAACACATCTTCTCATATCCACCACATTTACTTTGCTGTTTCTCTCTCTTTGTAACCAGTCTCATGTTATTCCTTTTCTCCATAGCAACTTCAAGACCCCTTCTTCACAACAACAACTCAATCCACATGTTTCCTTCACACTCTTCATTTACTCTTTTCGTTTCGAATCCACACGGGGATGCGGATTAATACATAGAATTCGTATATAGAAATTCGTCCGTGATTCGGAGGGCGTACGTGCTGTTTGTGGAAGGAGCGGCATCTGGCGGCTTTGTTATGATGTTGGGAGGGATGGATGCCAGGGGCCAAATGTCGTGGGACGGATATTTGGGTGGGCGTGGCATACGTTTTTGTACCCCGTCGCTATTCACGGACACTATTTACGCACCGCCTCGACCGGCGCTTTTCCCGGGACTCTCGGGAAATTCTCGGCGGCCTGGTTGGGGAAAACAACGACAGTATCGACGCGCGATCTTCTACTATATCTGCGGTAAGGTGGAATTTACTGGCATAACTCTTAACTAGAGGAACCCGAAAACGTACACAAATGGTCGGGTTGGGTCATTATGGGTTGGGTTAGATGTAAGATGAGACTAATTAGTCTCAATCCCGCCCTGAAATGAAAACGCTTATTATTGTTATAAGTGTTTTCCTAACTTTTTGTGTTTTCCTTTCCAGTCCTGTGACCTATTTTCACCAAGTAACATACTTTTCTATTCAAGAGTCACTCAAACTCGCCTATACTACTACAAACTCACTATAATAAATACACATCTTATTGTTATATTTGCTTGTCTCACTTCTTGTGGTTTTCTTTCTAGTCCTGTGACTATTTTTCACCGAGTCACTTACTTTTCTAATGCAGTATTAAGCAGTTTTCAGAATGGCTGACATTTGAATATTCATGCGGATATCTTTTTTGAGATATATATTTAGCGAGATGTGTATTTAAGTCCTCTGATGTTATTCCAGTAACCGAAATGACTATTGGCACTACTGTGACTGTTTCTTGTTTCCAGAACTCTCTTATATTTTCTGCGCTAATGCGGTGTATTTAGCAAATGTTCTCCTTATTTATTTGTTATATTGGCGTCTTTATGGATGGTTATGTCTATGATTTTCTTTGATTTATTTTCGGTAAGAGTGATGTCTGGTCCTCTTGTGAATAACTCTTTTGTCATATGCATTTTCCGGTCCCAATAAAGCTTATAATCTTTGTCTTCTAGGATGTTTTCAGTGACGTACCTGCAGTACCGAGTGGGTACATCTTAAAGTATTTATTACAATTATTATGACATGAGATGCATTAAATGCAATTAACAAAACTTTTAATTATTTCCTTATATACAAAAATGAATTTCCTTATATTATATACAAAAGCTTCATAAACTGAATTCTAGCAATTTTGTATAAAATTCTCATTACGATGGAAACTTTAACTAACACCACCAGGATTTTTTTTTATAAGTATCAAATGAGATTAAGTTGTCTTACACCCTTTGTCATGAAAAATTCAACCAGCTCAGGCCAAATGATCCTCAGACACATTATGCATATGGGAGTGCGTATCCATTATACTCTCATAGTGATCTTTATAGTGTAACCCAGCGATAGAGCAACCGAGCTCTATTTCTAATAAGCTCTTTCAAATGCCTCCCTAACAAACTCACACTTGAAAATGCGACGCTCGGACACAATCGCTTATTTGTGGGCTCTTTTTTTCACTTCAAATGCATTCCTCACAACTTTCGATCATTCTTCGATCGTAAGTTGAAAGGTAAAATTCATAAAGATCAACATAAAATGAAAAGAAAAACGTAGGCTCCTTTATGTTGCTTGCGGTCTAAACATTGCCGTAGTTTTCCAACTTTCCTTGGAAAAGGGGTGGACTTAGTGTAGCTGCAAGGATAGGGTAACCTTCACTCCTGAAGGCGGGGGTGAGAATTCTTTGGCGCTAGTGCAGGGGTGGAACCCTTTGGTCCTGGCCACACCTGGCCTTTTGCCTTTTTCTCAGATTGCATAAATCCCGCCCCTAGCACTCCCATCTTTGACTCGCTGTTGTTTCTCCAACCCTTCCCATTTTGGAAAATCCTTAGATCGGTAGTGTTTTGGTAAGGGAAAAGCGTGGGAGCAATTAAAGGTATTTATTTAGGCGAGATTGAGGCTAAAAAGTCTATTCTTCCATCTAACCCTTCGTCACATATGAAAGAAAGAGATAGCATGAAAAAGTACAGAGAAGAAAACTAATTTGTGGGTTAATGAACATAAGCTAGTGCTTAGGGAAAATATCCAATAGGAAAACACCTGCAAGAAGGGGGGTGTAAAATCTTTTGTAACCTTTAGGAAGAAAATAAAGTAATATTTTACGAAAACAGCAGAGAGATAAAAGAAACAAACAATAAATGTTCACTTTAAATTGAATATATAAAAAGAAATACGTATAAATAAAGGGAATAATAGTAATAAACAGAAAACGAACATGATGAATTAAAACATTTGGCTACAAAATATGAAGGAAATGAAAAATTTCAATAATAACAAAAAGGCATGGAAAATTAAAATTAAAAACTTACTTTCAGTTACCAACTTTGTCATTGACCATACCAACGCATGTGTGAAATGTTAGGCTTCTGTGTTAATAATGATAAATTTATTACTCCAAGGACAAACAGGTGTATGTATAGGGCAAGTCATTTACAAAGATACATTATAAAATGTACCTAATTAAAATATTTACATTTATAACTTACTACCTACAAATTAATTTAGCTCTCACAATGATACAAATACCTTATTCTTATCACAATTACTATAGCAAAATTACAATTACAATATATTTTTATGAAATATTAAAATAAATGAGATCGCTTAACCTAACTTACATATTACTAACATCAAAAATTTATTTACCCTATAAAAATTCTTGTAAAGCAAGTATTTTTTAGTCTTTAAGGAAAATGTTCTCCTTTGATATTCTTCAATTCAACTGACAGCGTTATAAATTCTAATGCTATTATTTCAGAGCTTCTACCTGTCAGTCCTAATCTATAAGATGTGGTCCTCAGAAGAAACCTACCTCTTGTAAAGGTATCCCATTATGCGAATGTCTTAAAAGAATAGCAACAACCATTGATTCATATAATTTCAATTTTGAAAGAATTGGGTAATTTGTAATTTTTTGAAATTTAGAATTAAGCTGACGGTAAGGTTTGGATTTGGTCAACCTTAAATAATTCTTACCATAACATATAGTATCGCTCGCATATCTGCTTGAATTCCGTCCGAGGAAAGCCGATCCCTCCCTCTCTCTCTCTCACGTCCTCTCATTCTATAAATCATCAATCGTTTCATTAGAGCCTTCCAAAGAGCGACGATATTTCTTCCCCTAAATCTTGTCGTAAGGAGAGGAACGCCAGCCAAACACGTCCCTTGAAATTAGGAAAAAAGCCACTTCAATAAACATGCTCAGATGCCTCGAAATCAGGAAACTGTTGGCCAAGCGAAGCAATTAGCTTCCCTCGCCGCACTTTTGCAAACTTCCCCAGAAATTTCAAAGTTTCTCTCCCGTTTCGAAGATTTTCACCTCCTTTTTCCTCGCAAGAAGTTCCCCCTCCGTACTCGAGTGCAGTGATCACCGGAAAACTCAGTTTAGTCACATCTCGAAAAACAAAATGCAGTGAATCCTAGGCGGTATTTGAATCGACGAAATTTTTGTTTTCCACAGTTAATCTTTACTATCTGATCAATGATGTTTCCGGCACCACGAGTATATATTTTAGTGTATAACTCATTTCTACTTCTCCTATGTTACTCAGTGAATACTTCTCCGATCATTGGGAAACTTATTTTATTTATTTATTGATATTCAAAAATACCTGTAAATATCCAAAGAATTGAATCATGGCTTTAACCAAAGAATGAAATAATAGCAAGAAATAGTCAATGGTGTCCTTCCTACAACTATACTTTGCTATTCAGTGTATCCTTTTCCAGTCATTGGGACACTTATTTTATTTATTTACTGATATTAAAAATATCTGGAAACAGTCAAAGAATTGAAGCATGACAATAAAAAAAGCATGAAATAATGGCAAGAATTACCCAATGGTCTCCCTCCGACGCCTTTACTTTGCTACTCTTTGAATCCTTCTCCAGTCATAGGGACACTTATTTTATTTTATTATTGAATTCCAAAAACAGCTGTTAATAGCCAAAGCGTTGAACCATAGAAATAACAAAGGACTCGAATAATAGCAAGAATACAACGTGGAAGTAAAGAAAGAAACAAGAAATTGAAATTAGTTGAAGACACAGAGGTTAGGTTAATGAAGATAGGATTAAGAACGAAATCAATTAGTTAAAATTTCTAATGTTTAACTAATTGGAATTTCATCTTAAGATGATGAATATTTTTATATCCACGAAGGATAAAATAAATGCACATAAAACTGATGCATTCTTCAAATAAAAATTAAAAATTGGCCGGTTTTGACAATTCCAGGCATCCTTCTTACCTCCTCCAGGTTACCTCATGTGAAGGAAAAACTAACCTTACGTTCTCCCTCCATATGTAGTTGTTAGCTGTTATCTTCAGTATCAGCGACTCACCTCATTTGAGATACGTAAGTTATGAAGTATGCATCGACAGCTTTGATACTTCAACCCTCAGAACAGAAAAGGTTCTCTATTGTTACAAAACATACGCATATCTCCGTCGTAAGTTCATCTTTATCAAAGAAAATCTGATTGGAACTATCTTTTTTCAGTATCCAATTCGAGAAAGATTATGGCAATACTTGTAAATTTTGTCAAATCAGAGAAAAAGTTGCTTCAGGGAGAGTTTTCTTGCGCGATAATCTACATGTGCTTATGTATGCATAAGACAGCACTCGGGATTATAGAAGCTTCACAGTTCGTACGTCGAAATCAAGTTTTTACCTTAAGGTCGTCATGGAGTAGAAACAAAAGTTTGCATGTTGAGAGTCCGTAAGTCGAAATACATATGGAGGTATGATAGTGAATATTAGTGATCAGTATTGGAAAATTGGTTGATTAGTGAATAGATTCAGTGAATTAGGCTAGCGTCCACCAAGCCAATTCATGAACAGTAACGTATTAGAATCAAGTAGAGAGCAGTGCAAGGATATAAAGTCGCGATGCAAAGGTTTTGCAAAGGAGGAACCGTCCGAAGTAGGAATCGGGGAAAGTGAACGTCGAAATGCACATCGGCTCCATCTAATCGATACCCTTCCCTCCACCACATCCGATTCCTCCCTTACTTTTCAAATTTCGATACCGACTTAAAGGTGCCACTCAGTTGATCTCGGCGTGTTATAATCCATTCCGCACATTAATCAGTTCGACCCAACGCGGTACTTTAAAGTCTCGTCATCCCTTACGTGGTGCCCCAGGCGTCTATCCATCAACAAGATCCTTGGGAGAGGCGTAATGAAAGGGGAGTCCCCTTCTGCATCTCTCCCCTCAATCGAGGGGCGGTTCCGTGGGGAGAACTGACGAAGCTATGTGTATATCCGACCGAATATCTCTCTCCCTTTCCCGCATTGACTTCTTTTCGACGTCTTAGTTCCTGTCGTATCTTTTGGTTATTCCCATCGGTAGGATTGTGCAGGTTTATTACAAACTATTCTCTAGTGGGCGTTTACCTGCAGTGGATAATTTTGCTCTAGGAATCTCATTCTACTTTTCAAACGTTTGCACAAATGTTATAGTATTATTTATAAGGTTTATAATAATTATAATACTAGTTTCCCCGTGCGAAAATTTCGCAGACGAATACTGATACAGGGCTCTCGGATAGCCATGTGGGCAGCGTGTTCGACTTCGGCGGAAGCGGTCTCGGGTTCGATTCCCGGTGGGAGCCCACGTGCGAAATGACCTCAGCTGTCGAAGCACATTTAACAATACTACTACTACTACTACTACTACTACTATGAACACTGATGCTCGATTTCACCACCCAAATACATTTCAACAAACTCTCCAATCACTACAAACGAATGCACAAACACTAAAACATACATAAAAATCGCACCTTCATATTCCGTATCAGTCTGTTTCCATATATCCGATATGGGATATACATCTCGATTGCGACCTAAAAACAACAATAAATACATATCTCCCTCCTAAAACTGAGCTGAATGAATAACAACACATAACCTAACCAAGTCACATGCTCCCCTATCTTCAATGAAAGAAAATTAACTTAAAATACATAACAGAAAACCATGGATAAGACCCCGAGTCGGGAGCCGTGAACAAAAGTTTTCCGTCAGGAAGTGAACTTTATTCGGTTCGGTTCAAATACAGTAAAACCCGTTTAAGAGTCTTCCACTTATGATGTTATCCCGCTCACTATGCGATTTTCTCCAGGACCCTTTCACATGAAACTCATGCAAAAAAAACACTTAAAACGCCTTGCTTCACGCATAAATAGCTATTTTTTCCAGCCCCCAGATGCACTGCAACCCGCTTTACCGATTAGTTCGCCTCATACGATAGACCAATTTTTTTTACATAATCTGTGCACCTCTCACGCATTCCCTTACCTTTAGAATGGTTCCTTGTAAATTTCTTTTTTGGAATGGCTAATTTGTGAAAATAAAATTAACATATAACGTAGCAGAACCATCTTCGAACTCTGCTGTAGCTGATACGAATTCTAAGATAGAGGGAGATCTTCTTTAGCAATTTTTCTGTGAGTGAGTTAGATTACAAATCCGCTTGGTGGTGTCTCTTTTCGTCGCGATCTCCAGTTATGAAACATACCAAATAAATCAGAAAGGGAGTTCAGTATTTTGTGGGCTATTAAGCATAGTTTTGTATAGATCATGCTCTATGATGCCCTCTCACCAGTGCCCGTTAAAAAAAATTAGTTACCTTTCCTTAATTGTGTATATGGTAGTAACTGCTTCATCGTAGAGCGAAAAATGACCAGAAGTAAGCAACTAAGACCCTCTCTTTCTCTCAAAAGAAGACTATTCTTCAAAACAATATGATGTAATTCAGCCAGCATTACAGTACCTGATTATGAAGCTATCCCGCTTAAGACGCGGTTCTCGCTTGGTCCTCCGAAAAACTTCTTAACCGGGTTTTGCTGTACTTTATCTTCCCACATATTTATGGTTATCAATCTCGTATTCAACCAGAACCTTTACCATTTCGAGATATTCGCAACCCGCTTAAGACGCTTCTTCGCTCTGTTCCCCCCAAAAAAACTTCTTAACCGGGTTTCACCGAACTTTATCAACCCCGATTCTCCCTATATCTTCCCCAATCCTCACGCTTATCAATCTCGTATTCAACCAGAACGCTGACCATTTCGAGATATTCGCAACCCGCTTAAGACGCTTCTTTGCTCGGTCCCCCTCCCCCAAAAAAACTTCTTAACCGGGATTTACCGAACTTTATCAACCCCTATTCTCCCAATATCTTCCCCCGTCCTCACGCTTATCAATCTCGTATTCAACCAGAACCTTCACCATTCCGAGTTATTCGCATCCTCAAATTTTTCCGCGATGGAAAAATCCTGTCGGTTTAAGATTGAAATGGACCTCTCTCCCCTTCCCAATTATGCCGGCGATAATTGCAGGACGCCCGGGGGAAGTGTTTGGGGGGGTCTGCGGTGACTCCGCCTCGCGCCCAAACGGGATAACTATTTTGAACGTCCACTCCGTCGAGGGCAAAACGAATTAGCCCTTGCGATCATCTGAGGGGATGACAAAAAAGGGATCGAAACGGGTGGTAAGTGGCGCTAATTGAGTCAACCCTAATTGGCCACACCTCCTCAATTACCGTGCGGCCACTCACTGATGCCCAAGGCTAAGACATGTCAACCATCATCTTCTATCACGGCCCAAATCGCCATGCACATGCTCTTACGCTATCGGAATTTCGGCGAGCGGACCCTTGAATCTTTTTGGCGAGTTCTACTCTTCCAGATCAGGAGTTCCCGAAGTTTGTTTAACTTTAATACGTTACTGTTCATATATTGGCTACTGATCTGCTAACCTAATCCACTGAGTTTACGCCTCCAACTATTCCTAAATATTATTTCTAAACATCCGTTTTCGGTTTATCTACTCTTTTTGGCGATTTCTGTTCCTCCAGAACAAGATTTCCCGAAGTTTTTTTAACTTTAATTTGTTACTGTACATATTTTGACCACCGGTTCGCTAACCTTATTCTCTGAATTTACTCCTCCATCCAACCCTATATATTTATTTCTAAACATCCGTCTGACCAACGCTTTTTTCCCTTAAGACTCCATCAAAACATATAAATGTGTGACCATTTGAAGGAGAAAGTTTCCCGGTTCCTGCTTAAATTAGTGCGACAAATGAAAAATACACCACTTGGTCAAATATGATATACCCTAATATAAAATATTTACCTACCCCAACTATACAAACAGCTATACAATTACTGACATACACACTACATTTTCTTACAGGTATAATATAATATTATAAATAATAAATTAAACACTTAAAAATATAATATATGATGAGGTATAACATTTACTCAGTTCATAAAATACTCCTAATTGAATGGGATAAAAGTTTAGTTCGAGTGATTCATTTTCATAATACTCAAGCTATAAGCTGTTTGAATGAAGTTGAGCTGTTTTCTTAACAATTTGTTTCATGACACCAAAGCAGAAGAATAAGAAAGCCGGAAACACTTTTCAATGGAAACTATTTCCAGGTTATTACCTCAGCACAACCACAGTAAAACACAGAACACACAACATGTTTCCATGCTTAAGCATCATTATCAAGTATCAAGCGGTGATAAAGAGCGTAAACTTTTAGTAATTTTTTTATTTCGGTCGATATATAAACGAATATACACGGTATTTACAGATTTTTGATGGTTCTGTAAAAGATAAATATAATATAAGAAATAAATATAAGAAAAAAATATAAGATAAAATAAGAAAAAATATAAGATAAAATAAGAAAAAAATGTAAGATAAAAAATGTTACAAAAATGTATTGAAAGGGAGTTTAGGATATTGTTATTTAAAGATATTGTTAAATGTATAATAATTTGTGTTAAAAAGTGACCTTATCCTGTTTGACAATATAGTGATGTTATTTAGGAATGTTAAATTTATTAATATAAGTGTAAAAGGGTATGTAATTTAACGATGTTTGTGGCTGCCAGCTGACTACTGTCAAACTGTAGCAATATATTAATAATAATGAATTGTATAGCGTCTGTATATAATAATTTTGTTTGCATAGTTGCATAATTTGCATAAATTTTTTTTTAAAATCGTAACGGCAGAAAATTCCTGGGCTGAAAATGTGTTGGCAAAAAAAATTTGGAGATGGGCGTATTTTTTCGATATATTTCCAATAGAGTAGATGATAAAAGATCGATATGAAGGCGGTATTAAATTCGGGAGGCGTGACGCGGGATTTCGGGCGCTATTTTTGCCGCGAAAGGTCTCTCGTCACGTCGGATCAAATGCCGTCCATTTTGCAGGGGAGGACCGAAAAGGGTGTGGTTACTGCCCTTGCACCTCGATCTTCCCCAAATGACACCTAATGAGATGAATATTTTTCCCACCCAAAATACGTCTCTTACGCTGTTACGGTCTGTTACTAGCTCGAATCCCATTCTTGAACACTTCGATCACAAACACTGAGTTGTAATAAACGTGACTAGTTGTCCCGTGGAAAATTTCGCCCAACTGAATCTACAGGATTTGATTTCTACGGAAAGGTGTGTTTTATTGGTATTTTTTACTGTTTTTGTATTCGTTTTTAGTGAATGGAGTGTTTTTTGAAATGTATTTGGTTTGGGATGGAGTATCAGTGTCCCCTTCGATGTACTTCGTTTGTATCGATAGATATCGATATCTATATTAACAATAATTTATTTATCCCACAGAGGAGGCCCCAATTACATAAGCTATAATAAATGAACGGCACGTAAAACGGAACAACAAGAGTAATAAAATTACAAAAGTAGCAAAAAATACAAAATAGCAATAATTAGGTAAAGTAAATGGATTAGGCAGGTCAATTTGGGTATCGAATATGCCTTCTATCTTACAGTATGCAAGGCATCGTCAAAGAAGTCTACACATCCAGTGACGGAACTCTATGGGCAAATTCAAATTTTAACTCAATTTTTTGACCAAATGGTCCATTTTTCATTTTTTGGTCTGTTTTTAGCATAAAGTGGATAACTTCCTTTTAAAATGGTGTGTCATTTATAAATTTCGGTGGAGTGTGATGGAAAAGAAGCGGTAGTCACGAAAATTATGTTTAGAATAATAAATAAGTATATATGTTATGATCCGAGACCCCTCCTAAGAAGGAAAAAATACATTTTTCCTGCTTTTCTAAAAGTAAGAACGTATACATAAATGAGGAAAAATTATCAAAAATACGCGATCAATCCGCAAAAATATCCATCTAGAGGCTTTCTAATAGCCAGGCGAGTAGCCCGTTGGCCTTCGATAAAAGTGGTCCCGGGTTCGATTCCCAGTGAGGACTCATATGTACTGGATGACCTCAGTTGCCTAAATAATTTTAAAATATCCTATAAAATATAATATAGTAATAATATTAGGTATTGTAGTATTAATTTTAAAGGTGTTTCAACAGCTGAGGTAATTTCGCTCGTTAGCGCCTACCGAGAATCGAACCTAAATTCAATATTTTCATCTTTTGTTGAAATTACTTAGAGTCATTATTCAAGATAGGTACACTATCACTGCCTACTTCTATTTTCATCTTTGAGAATCAACGGGAACTTCAGCTAGTAACATACATACCATGTAAGGCTGTGTGAATGCAAATTCTCACAAGGATTTGAAAGAACCTCAGTTAAGCTAAAATGGATGGCGATTTGCGATGTGAATGCATCTCCCACACTAAATGTGGAAATGACTCTCTCTCTTAGATACTGCACAATTTGAAACGAATCACCGCGGAACTACCGTTCGAGATACCAAATGTTTTTTTATCATGCAATCGGACGCATTTTCCAGTTTGGAATTGGAGAGAAAATCCGAGGATTTGCGTCGTTTACAGATCGCTCATTCATTTGTCTGCATTTGAACCCATTCTCATGAAAGCGCACAAAGCGGCGATTCTCTTTTGTTACGCGATTATCGTTTGTGAGTTTGCTAATGATTGCCTACGAACGAATTTCTCGGCGAAAAATGTTTATAAGTTCTTTCATCGCTTAGCAGTCAATGCAAACTACAGGCAATCGCCTCAGTAATCTATAGGGTATATGAAGAGTTCGGACTCCAAATGACCAGTGATAAGAATTCTTCACATGGTTCAGCCTTATCTCCATTCAGAAGAACTTCACAGAATCAGGCGATGTATAGTGGAAATCCATGATGGAAAGAAACTCAAAAATGTGTACTTTTCGAAAATGTTTAAACAAATAACAGATGACCGGTTTTAACGAGTAACCATCATCATCTGGTTCCAGATTTGTTTTTTGTTTAAATTAGACGTTGTGGAAAAATTGTTTCGTATTTATTTTCAAAGAATTTTGTTTTTTTCTTCTTAATTGGATCTTTCGCGAAAAAAACAGTTGTTAAAACAATCTGCGTCGTACTTTTATATTAATGAATCGTAAGAAATTGTAACTTTCCCTCTAAAAACAAGGTAACAATATTGACCGTGTGCGGATCAAGAGTTGATCAGACTGAGATTATCTTGTGGCAGATTTGACGCCCACGCATCTCAATGTCAAATCCAACATCTAATCCCGATGTTTTTACCTTTTCTCTCGAATCAGAGCCTATAGAAACGAAATCCGCCGCTCTTTCTACATCCTCTCTGTCTACACTCACGTAAACTTAGTTTATTGATGACTTCTTAACAATTGTCTGTCGGTTTCTTGTAATATTCCTAATGATGATGGAATTTACTCGGATTTAGTTAGTCCAGAGGTCATCGGGAATGTGAGCAATCTGCTTAGAGATATGGGGTGTCTTACATCTTCAGTATTTTTCCCAAATTGTGAGTCATACCTGTGCCATGTATGTTTGAAATTTACCGTGGCGTTCCGTAGTGAAGCTGGAACATACATTCATACATTTTTATATACATATGTTATGCATATTAACCCTTAATTTGTTGCGTCGGTTCATATTGACCTGATCGGTTTTGCTTCGATAATTTTTGTAATAGAACGATGTTCTTTCAATCGTTCTTCTCTGTAGTTTCTTTTTTCTCGTCCTTTGATCACTAAGTAACGTTTTATGCAAAATGATTCTTTGTTTCACTGAAACGGACAACTTCACCCAACGACCAACTAGATCATTTAGCCTTAGCTGGTCGATTTTTCTCAAGATAATTAATGATAAGCTAACTGATTTGACTTAATATTTATTAAAGTTCATGTCAATTTTAGTTTATATTTCCAACATAGCAACTTTTTAATACAAAGTTACTGTAATTCAGTTGTATTTTTATGATATCATTTATGCATTAAACATTGGCTAACTTTTAATAATCAAATCTAATATAAAAAGTTCATTAATGAAAAGAAGCAAAATTAGTGCAAAAATATCGAAAAACATTTTGTTAATTGTATTTAATTTATCTCGGATAACAATGACCTGACGCGATAACTTAAGTATGTATTTGGGTGTGACCAGTAAAGGAATAAAACGAAAAAATACTCTTTTAGTTTAGTACAATCACATTTATGCGTGGGTACCGTCTGTTTAGAAACAAGCATCTAAAGCGCGTGCGGGAAACGCCTTCGGAAGACCAAAGGTTCCCTTCTTTCTCAGCTTACCTTAAGAAGAAGGCAACTGTTAAATTGGTCTCCCTCCGTGGATTTCAATGCTCCGATGACCACTCCCTCTTGTAGCGCCTCTTGCAGGCCGTCGGAAGTTATCTCAGAAAAGAAGTTAAACACGAGGAAGAAGTGCCTCACTTTGCTTCTCCTTCGCTTGGAAGTTGAATGGAACAGATTAAAAACATTTTCAAAGTGCTAGGATTAAGTTAAGGGTAAGAAAGACGGAGGGATACAAACTAATCGAAGAAACTGCGGGAGTGCGGAAGAAGAGATTAAACATAAGTAAGAGTAAGCGATACTAAAAATGCATGATCATATTGAGATTAAGAAAGGAAGGAATCTAAGTCTACCTCAGTTCGAACCCGCATCCATCACTTTGCCGGTCGGTTGCTCAAAGGTACCACGACAGAACAACAGTAGAAAAGAAATTCGGTTGTTAATGAATAAGAGGTTGAAAACCTCTCCGTATGCAGACAACGTCAGTGATGCGTCGGTTCTCTTCCTCGAAAAGAAAGAAAGAGCCGGCTAATTACTGACCTTCTAAGAATCACCATTAGAAATTCAATAATTCGCCGGCTCTTTCTTTCCCTGTGAGATCTGAAGAAACTCAATTCGCGTTACTTCTTGGGAATGCAATGATTTTTTCTGTAGCGGCGGCAAGGTCCGGCTGAGCACTGTGGATACCCCGAATTCAGTCACGCTATATTTTCGGCAGTCTTGCTTCGTATATTTAGCCGCTATTATGCTATGCTCCGGCTGTAAATTTTGAAAGAATATTTATGAGTAATTTTAGGATATAACAGGATCTCAAGGAAGAATAGACTTGAAAAAAGTCCGGCGGGACCGGGAATCGAACCCGGGTCTCCCGATTGCCGGTAGGATGCTCTGTCCGTTGAGCTATCTCGCTGGAACATTCTATCAAGCCATTCGGGAGACTTTGTGGGCAAGGGGTGCTAGCCCTTACGTGCAAAACCACCCATTACCCATTCCTTGATATAACAGGATTTTAACGGAGTAAAAGGATGAATAGCATTTCATTCGCATAATAGTTTATTGCTATAGGTAATTGATATATCCTCTAATTGCCAATAGTATTGTGTTAAGTATATTTAATTATTGCATGTAGCATTGTGCCCTGTTATTAGTTTATTTGAGTATTGTGGAAGTTGCCTTGGTCCCCAGTAAATCTTCTTAACCGAGATTTTACTGTAAAAGTAATAAATAGTGCGCGATGGAAGAACGGATGGTGTATGGAAGGCCTTCGAAACGAACTGTGAAGAGAACGCGCTGCTATTGGTGAAGAATGGCAGAGACGTAAACACATTGCATATTATGTGCACCACTTCTTAGCATAAGCTTTTTCTCGTGTTCAGTTTGTCTTCGTCGCATTCGTAGTTAGCGAGTTCTCCCGAGGAGGCGTAGGCGGGGGAGAGGGCCGGCGGCAGAAATGTCTTCACGTGTGAGAGCGTGATCGCCGGAGAAAGCGAAGTTGAAGTCCGACGTCGAAGATCCATACGCAGTGCTATGGAGTAGAGAGTGAAGCAATGTCGTGCAGGACAGCACTGGGAGAACGATTTTTCATTCGCAGTTTCTCTCGATTGATTCAGATCCATGTGTTCCTTCGGCTGTGCCACTCGATTAAGCACCTGCATTGTTTTGTTGCTTATAAAATTGACGGATACGGCTAAATTTCTAAATAGAGGGGTGAGGGAATGGAACATGTTACCTGAAGAGGCCTTCAAGCCCTAACCTAAATGAGATTTTAAACTTAGATGTGTTAAAATATTATAAAAATGTATTAACAGGGGTTTTGGGATATTTTTTAGATGTTGTTAAATGTATAATGTTTTGTTGTAAAAAGTGAGCTTATCCTATTGGACAATATAGTGATGTTATTTAGGAATGTTAAATATAATAATATAAGTGTAAAAGGGTTTGTAATTTAACGATGTTTGTGACTGACTACTGTCAAACTGTAGTAATATATATTAATAATAATAATAATAAATAATAAAAGTCATCGGTACTATTCATGGATTCAGGCAAGACTTTGTGGTATGAAGCCATGGAAAACTGAGGAAACTAAACAAAAAATTTATAGCATAATATATCCTGTGGTATGGGTAAACGTTTTGTTTAATTTCGTCAGTTTGCCGAGAGTCGTCAGTACGATGTAGTGGCCCATAGGCTTGCCATAGGTCCCGTTGTTGCCGTTTCCGTCCATGTGTATTAATTAATGTACGTACATAGTCTCACCAGAAAAGAAACACTTCAAACGTCGTCACATCTTTAAGGTTACGACGTGTTATCGGTAAATTTGCAACCAATACATTTAAATATGCATTCTCCAAGCCTTCTTTCTGGCGTGAGGTAGGGGATGCATGCAACATGAATCTACTTTCCTAATAGGTTACTTTCACGCATCGTTCTTGGAAAGGATGAATTCTTGAATCGACTGGTTCTAGCATCTATTTCTCTAATCTTCCTCGCAGTAAAGATGTAACAAGGAGGGCGCATGATATCGGCTACGTCTTATAGGAACGTAATCTCTTCGATTTTATTATGCAAATCAAGTCATTGACTGAAACTTCTTCCTCCAAAAGATTCTCATCCTGTCTTCTGAAGCATTAACTTGATATTCATTTTTTAACTATATATGGTGTTTAAACGCAAAGCAGCGTATAGTAAAACAGATACAGATTTAAATTAAATTCAACTTAATCATTTTGTTGACACGTAAAATAGTAGACGTCATGTGGATGACACTCAAGTTAATGAAACTGTATGAAGATTTTCTACATTACACAAATCCAAATCGCCTCTACCTTCTTAATAAAAGCAATGAACAAAACGTTTTGACGACTTCAGTTTCTGTGAAGAATTGAAGAAAACGCCACGTTTAACAGCCCATGTCTATATTAGGAAGATAAGGGTGCGAACACCCCCTGCCACACGCCGAAATGCGGCCGACGTAAATAAAAGCGGAACATTTGAGGCGGAGAGAGCAGCTGGTGCTGTTTGAAAGCGGCGTTTTATGGAGGAAGAGAGCATTCAGAACTGTAGGGAAAGCTCACTGTAAAATACAATTCCAGGAATATTTTCCGGTATCCGCAATTACTGACGACCCGCTGAAGCATTTCTAATTAATACATGACTCAAAGGGCAACCCGACGACTCATTCGGATTAATACCATCCAAACAAGCCTAAGATTCACTTGGAGAAACGAGGTGAAAATGGGGACATGAATGGGACTCGAACCCAGGTCTCCCACTTTCCGGGCAGGTATTCTGTCGATCTTTACATTTCTGTAATTCTGCCGAGTATTTATTTCCATCGCTCTGAAATACTACGTGTCCTCAGTCTCATAGTTAAAATACTTTCGAAGAAATAATCTCCTATTCTCTTTTCCAATTGCGAAGACTTTTGATGAGTGTATTTTGAACATTCTTTTTCTTATCAGAAGCATAACATAGTTCCGTTTTAAGGAATTATTGCATAAACAATAGTAAAATACTTTTCTCTCAGAGGCTGCAGTTTTCTTTCTTTTAGATCATTCCTCATCCCTCAGCTTACTTATGAATTTGAGGTCTTGTTTCGTCTATTTGAAACCTTGATCTCTCTTTAATGTTAGTAGAAGATAAAGTACACAGCCTTGTGGTAGGAGTAGCTAAGGTAGGGTACCTCCTGAGCAGATTCCTGGACAATCTTAGGGGTTTAAAAATAAAGAAATTGGAAGTCGGCTGTTAATGAATAGGTGGTTGAAAAGCTCTCCCAAAGTCGAGCACGTCAATGAAACGTCGGTCCTCTTCCTCGAAGAGAAAGGAAGAGCCGGCAAATTATTGACCTTCTATGAATCATCACATGCGTATCTCAATGACTATGCCGCCATCCTCAGGGGGTATAATGACATCCTCAGGGGGGGTAAATGCATTATGCAGTTCAGTAGTTCGCCGACTCTTTCTTTCTCTTCGAAGAAGACCGACGCTGCATCGACAAAGTCGGCTTAGTAGTGGTATCATTAAAAGTGCTTCGACAGCTGAAGTCTGGTCGCACTTGGGCTCCCATCGGGAATCGAATCCGGGACCGCTTACTTCAAAGTCGAACGCGTTGCTCACACGACTATCCGGAAGCATTGTGGAGAATTTTTCGATCTCTTAATCTTAGGTGGGTCCGGAAATATCTGAACGGATTCCCAGACACATTAGTCCATTGCTGAAAATTTTAGAATAAAATGAGAGAGAAAGAGGGAACGGAGGTATAGTTATGAATTCTTTATCTTCAGCTACGAATAATCAACTTTTGATTTGCCTTGATAGATTTTTTATTTAATAAATTAAATAAGTATGAACAAGATAATAAAAATTAATCATGCTTAAAGTCTATTTTGTTACATTCTATAGAATCGTTGATTTTCCGTTCATATTCTTTCATAACTAACTTTCATAAGTTTATTTCAACTTATTCTATCAGCTTTGGTTTATTTTCAATAAAAATCATGAAATACAGAGAGGAACGATCAAAATTAAGTTAGTATCAGTATCAGTAGCACTTAAAATGAAGAATTAGAAACAACTTCATTCATCCATTCATAGGTTTCCCATATTCAATGCAAAACATGATAACCTCATATAAATAAAAAAAAATTCTTTCAAGGCTCAAAGCAATCGAGAGACCTAAATATTTCTCGACGACTTTGACATCTCCAAATTCTCCAACATATTTCAACCATAATCATCCGCCATCGTCAGTAGCGCTTTAAAAAAATACTGCCATTTTTCATCCTAAAATTCACGGACACACTCAGTCCAGGAAGTCTCCTATCCGGGATCCCGACAAACTTCTAGATTTCTTCCTGAAAAGCCTTGCCAAATGGGTTGACTGTTTTCCGCAACAATTTTCGGAAATCGGCTCGTCGGAAGAAATGCTCTGTTTATGTGTTCCGACGTCAAGGCCTTCTGATCTTCAACACGGATAACTTGATTCGGGAAGTGGAGAAACTAATGAGTAAGTCGCGGTTCATATGGAACGATCCATTCTCACGTGCTATCTAATTCGAGAGGCGATTTCTACGTCACACTGTCTCTCATTTACGTGAAGGTCGTCTCCTCACTACTTTGCATTTTGTTCAACCGAGGAAAAGTATATCTTAGATGCAACGAGGAATCACTGAATGTTTTCCTAATTTTTTCACGTATATTTCTCAGATTGAATCAATTTATGTGTTAGCTGTGACTGCTTGTACGTTTTCCAGTTTAGTATGATTGTCCTACTAGCGCATATTGATAAATGCAGTTCGATTCACGGTGGGAGCTCACTTGCGGAACGATCTCAGCTATTAAAGCACTTATTGATAATACTAATACTTAAAAAGAAAAGCTTTTGGTTTTGTGCTTTAAAATAGTATAAGTTTTTCGTCTTAAAATCTAAGAGATTCCTAATTTTTCGAAATTAAAAAAAATGTTCTGGTGGAACCGTACTATCATAATCTCAGAGAATGTTATGTTAATGAGTAGCTTATGCAAAGCCTCTATTTATATATTTTCCGATCTAACAACAGCTATGGCTAACAACTTATCTTGGATATCATAACAAACAGGATAACATATATTTAACAAATAAATTACAAGAGAAAAGAAAACAAATACATTGGAATCAAAAGAAGACAAGGGAGGAAAATTTTAAGAACCGAGCTATAGATGTTATTCATGATAGAAAGGAGTGAAGACTTATGCAAAAAAAATTTCAATCAGTTCCGTTCGAATCTTCTTCATTTAACTGCGAAATAGAATACATCATAATTCTATCAACTGATTGGCGGGTCACTTTGTGGTATTCCATGACAATATGGAAGAAATAATAAGGAACCACTTTTCGAAAATGAACCTAGTTCCTAATTTATTTAAAAAACTATGCAAAATACCACACACAGAATACAAATCATCGAAACATGTCGTGAATTTTAATAATTTGTATTCTGTGTGTGGTATTTTGCATAGTTTTTTAAATAAATTAGGAACTAGGTTCATTTTCGAAAAGTGGTTCCTTATTATTTCTTCCATAACATCATAATTCTTTTGCTGTCAAATCAAAAAAAGTTGTTCCTATTCTAAATAACGTTCCACTTAAATTTAGCGCATAATATTTTTCCCTCGCTTCGATAGTCATTCTTTCAAAGGTTTCAAAGTAAATTCTACAATTTGCGCCGTGTAACTTTAGTTAACCTTAAATCTACCTTAATACCCCTTATTCCATACACAAGGTAAATGATCAATCTAAGAGAAAGTTATAGCATAGGATGTTGAAAGTATTCCATGTCACTTTGGCAAATGCAGAGAGAGGTGAAGAATCAGCTGCAAGTGTCTCCCTCTGAGATTTTTTCCAGCATCTCGGAAAGGGCGTTTCTTTAGAAAGAACGGTAAGCGCCTCCCCTCGAGGGAGTTTCGCTGAGAAAAAAATATCGGAAGGGCGATGCGAAGGACTCTAGAAGGAGACATTCGAAGACGAGGTGGGATTATGCGAGTATTAATTGTGAAATTTCGAATGTTCCTCAAAGGGGATAACAGTGGCAGCCTTGGGAGGCTTTACAACTCAACCGTCTTCCAAGCAACTTTTGTTACAGCACAGTTACATGTAAATTACGAATGGTTTCGTGGAATGTTACATGACTGAGTGTGCCAGGTCATGCTTGGTATTATGATGCAGTAAAATATAATCTATTACACTCTCCTAAATATTGAATTGAACAGCTAATCAGTGTATCAATGCCGAGAGCTTAGAAAATCAGAAAACACACTAAGACAGGTATTAGTTTTAAAAATTTTAACAGTAATCGATAAAATATAAATATATTTTAGCAATATGTATTCAGCAAGGTAAATTCTTCGTCCATTTTGAATTTGAAGTGAGTGATACGAAACGGTGTTTTTTAATGTGTCAGCAATTAATCAACTATCTCATTTCAAGAATCCGTGTCTTATTTGGTCCATTGAGACCTATAAAATGAGAATCTGCCCTTAATTTTTCGTATTATTCTCACAGATGTTTTAAATAGATTTCCGCCGTGAATGTATGCAACCGAGATTACACAATGTCCGGGATGAATAGCTTACCGCGTTTTACGAAACGTTTTCCTATAACTGTCTGTTAGCTTTCGAGAGATACGCTTGAAACAGATTGATGCTGTTGCTACTTTTAGAAGGTGCTCAATTTATGATCCTGGATTCATTTTCGTCGTGAGAAGAGGCAGTCCGAGGAGTAATTATTTGTGCAAAAATATAGTCTGAAAAATGAGTCTGAATAGAAAGAAATCATATCTCGATAAACAATCCTTTTTTTGCTTATACTCGTGGCATAGTATCGAGGAAATTTTACATTTTTTTTAGTCTCTCTACAGGGGGTCAAATTTAAAATGTCAATCCTGGATTTCTCGCGAAATTCTTCAATTTCAAGCCGATTTTGAATTTAAGGAAAATAATCTAGAAAAATAAAATGCCGTAAAATGAACGTGCATTTTATCTTTCATGGTACATGAATAGAAAGATTACAGTTGAACATTTGTGTACTTCAAGCAAAAAATTTTCGGATCCTTATTTTAAGAGCAAATGTTTACCTAAAGCTATAAAAATAGAAAGAAAAAAATTGACTTAAAAAGTCTAACCGGACGGGAATCGAACCCGGTATCATCTATTCGAGAGGCTGCTTTATCCAACTAACGGGATAGCTAATCTAAGATCCCGGGTTCGATTCCCATGCGTCAGACTTTTTTCAAGTCCCTTTTTCCTTTTTTCCTTGAGATTATTCCTGGGTGCATACCCTTATGTGAAAATTACCCTAACCCTCTTACATGAAAATAGCTTACTTCTAACAGCTTTTCTTGCCTCGTTAGCCTCATTCCCTCCCCTGAGTATTTGCTTCCGTTTGAAACTTGCCTCCATTTCGATGTCTTTACATAGAGTTCCTTCTTTAACTTGACCAACCCTTTCGAGGATGAGCGTAGCTACGGCAAATACTCAACGGACACAAAAATGCGTGTGTGTGAGAGAGAGAATGCTTCCTTTGGAGGGCAGTGCATCTCCTTCCCCTCATGTGCCACTCCCATAAATTATTTCCATTAATCTGTGGGTAATAGGCGGCACGGTGGAACGACGCCGTAAATTACAGGGACGGAAGGTCGATTCACTAGCTGCGATATCACAAGAGGGGATATAAATATGTGCCTCCGGAATGATGCCTGCGACCAATTAGCTCTTTTTCCACCGATCCTCAAAGCGGCGCTTTTCGCGATGAATATCTTCAAAAGGGTCAAATATTGGCGATTTTTCTGATCGAGATGCTTTAATGGGTGACTTAAATACAACGATGGAACAGTAAAACCTGGTAAAGATGTTTTTCAGGGGGCCAAGCAAAAACCACGTCTTATGCAGGATAGCATAAGACTGTATTTTTCTTTTAATTAAAACAAGTGAACAGATATAGGAATTACTAAAGGCAAAATCAATCATTACAAGTCAGAAAGCAATCATTATAGATGTGGGCTCTCAGATAGCCAAGTGGGCAATGTATTCAAGTTTGGTAAAAGCAGTCTTGGGTTCGATATCTGGTGAGGGCCTAAAAGTTCAGAATGACCTATGCTGTGGAAGCACTTTTAAAAATTACCATTACTAAAACCAAAAACAAGCTCCTGGAACTAATCCATTTAAAATAGACTGCAGAATTTACCTTAAATTAACTTCTATTAGCAAATTGTAAAGTTGAAATTGAATGAGTTTTCAGTAACATGAAGACAATGAAAACAAAATTGAGAAACCGAGTGGTGTATTGGTGGTTGCTTTACATCGTGTTTTTTGTAAGAATTACCTGCTTTTCGCACAATATGAGGGTCTAAATTTCTTAATTTTAGCCATCTTCACCCTACAATCAAGAAGTTTTTAACAGATATACAGCTAGGGAAGAATAACGAATTTTTTAAAAGCAGTGATGGGGCATCAAGATCTCTCCAAGATTAGGCTCAGCAGTCCACGAAATACTCTTTTCTGGTTTTTTCAATATATTTGCTTCTGCGACGTAAGGAAACACTGAAAATTGACTTTTAATTTATCTCTTTCCGATGAGAGAAAGTGATAGAAAAGGTCTCGCTATATCATAGTTCGTATCGGCTCCGACTGTGGAACATACACACGTCTGCTTTTATATTACAAAATTAGCCATCAAGAAGAAGAAATTCGCAAGAAACAATCCTATGGATAGGGAGATGACACAGCTGATGTAAAACAAAATTTGTTATATCGAATGGTACTGAAGAACTGCTGCGAACTGCTGAAGTGGGTTTCCGTGCATTTGGAGACGGGTAAAGTAAAGTCCGTATCTTAAGCAGGAAGCAGGGCATGATGGGTCATAGCTTAATGGATTGTGGAGGTCCTTCATGTTGTGGATTTTGTTGGTAAATTTATTTCATTGTATAGAGTATTTGATGGAAAATTTTGGAACAAGTGACGATGCTGTGCTCTAATATTATTTCTTACCTTTTATTAGTCATAGTTTTGGCTCTCAAAGATGAATCTTCGCTCATTTTAAGTAGCAAAATGACGGATACCTTTTTCGGCCAGTTTTTGAGTTAAAGTAAGGATAACAAATAGAAAAAACGCACCACACAATTACAATTCTCTCACACGACATCAATTTCTGAGGTTTTTGAATCTGAAGACACTGTTTCGATTCGCCTGCTAACCTGGGAATGCAGTGGATTTTTCCGCAGCGCGGTACAGTCGGGCCGAGCGCCTCGTACACCCCGAATCCAGTTGCGCTACCTTTTTGGTAGTCTTATATTCTATTTTCAGCCATTATCTTGTTATATTTCGGCTGTAAAGGTTAAAAGCTTACTCCGCAGTGATTTTAGAGTGCACTAGGAATTTTTACTTTTACTACCTGTGCGAGGGGTTGGTTTATTTTGAGAACCCCACCACATAGGCTAGGATTAACCGGTAGGAGCTTTGAGATAATGGCTTTAAAAATATACAGCACGCTACCAGGTGAATTTAAGAATGTTAAGTTTGAGCTTTTATCTGGAACAATAATAAATACATGCTTTGCAAGTCATTTTATATGGTGGATGAATTTTTAAATGAAAGGAATATTTGACTTAGGTTAGGTGGCTTGTTAATTTAGGTTTTACTTTAAAAAACGTAAAAATATAACAGATATATTTTATTGTAATATTGTATATATTATGTATAATATATTATAATAACAAATAGATATGTAGATAATATATGGTAGTATAGAATTCTTGTGGTTGTTAAATAATTGGTACTGGTTATAAAACGTGAATTTGGTTATTGAAATTAGATGCATAATTTGTTATTTATTTAGTGACTTGTTTATACATGTGTTTGTTAAATGATATCAGTGCAGTTAATGAGAATGACTTGTCCTATACATGGTTTTGCATATCATCGATTAATGAATTCATTAATATTATTATAATAAATATAAAGCATCATGTTGCCTTATATTTAGTAAAAAATTAAGTATTCTCAGCATATCATTAAAAAGTTTAATATTCTTAAAAGTGCTTCGACACCTGAGATAATTTCACACATATGAACACCCATGGGGAATAGAACCCGGGATCGCACTCACTAAAGACGAACGCACTACACACTATCCATGTAATAAGTTTGCTTATAATTTAATATTCATTTGCTCTATATAATATTTTAATGTTCTGTGTTTTCGTTGCAGGTGAGTGAGAGCAGCATCCATTCCCGATGGACCACAATGTGTGAGTGTACTATTTTCATTTCAGTTTCGTGTCTTTTCTCTTTGAACAGAGTTTGCATTTGACGTTCCCGTAATTCGTGGCCACTATAACATATTCCAGCTTTAAAACGAAGTGTCGTTTTCAGGAAAATGCTCGGAATGATATCACGGTGCATTCGATTGCATCGGCTTTCCCTTTTGCTAAGGTCATCCCTCCGTGACCGTGAATCCGTGATTGATTCGTTAGATTTGAAAGCGGTGGTGCATTCTCCTCTTCAGAGAAATCCTCTCGGAGTAGAGTATTGCTTCGCCTATATGTTGAAAAGGCATATTCTGTATATACCGTATAAATATGAGGAAGCATCCATATTGGCGAAGTTGAGAAGCGAAGCTATTAAGCATGTAGTATACTTCACAGTTCAACGCTGTCACCGCTGCCCCGTAGATGGCTTCATTGAAGCTGAAATACGTATAGGCTTTACTGTAAGTTTTTTATTGATGGTTTTCGGAGTCTCTTCTGTTAACTTAGTAACCATCTGCAGCCAACCATTTTATTTTATGTAGTACACTGTATATATACTTTTTAGACTGCTTTTCTTTCCGCAATTTAGAAAATTGACATTAAAACTGAATACATATAGGATCCCATTTATGTCCAAGAACAATTATTTCTCTGTTAAATAACTGAAGATATTAGTAATGTTAGGGTTCTATACCGTTTCATGAAATAAAGCACTCAAACTCTTTAAAATTATATTACTTCCATTGTAATCCCAGTTTTTTCTCAATGCTCCCCTATCTGGTTCATGTCAGCCAATACTAATATCGCTTCCCTCAAATCAAATCTTCAATATATTTGTCAAAAAGTCAAATATTTAATATATTTGCTTATATTGTATGAACTCGTGCTCTTCATCTACTAGAATACTTCTACTACTAATACTTCTACAGAGTCTGGATTAGAATATCTCTCCTTAGAATCCTTAACATAAATCCTAATGAAAGCTGATCTATAACATAATAAACGCATATATCGATTCTCCTGAATTAGGTTCACTAATTAGTTATCACGTTCCTCCTAGGGCAACAAGACTGACTGCTATTCTCCATTCTTTTACATTAGAGACAGATAAATTTAGATAGAGGGGTTAAATATTATAGAGATTTTGGATAGATATACATGGGAATACATTATCCATTGCGCAACTTTCCCTGCTATATAGACTTCCAAGCCTTCTAAATTTCCTACCTCCCTCCATAGACCCTTTCGAATAGTAGTTAGAAGCGTTCGTATAAGAAAGTCCTTATATAGATCTTGTAAATAATTCCTACTTAGATCGTATTTTGTGAATGTATATCTGTGTCACTTTTTGTTGATTTTCTTATATCGTTATTCCGTTCTAAAATGTATATTTACTTTAAATTAGTTTTTCGCATTCACTGTATATTGTCTTCATCGCCGTACGTGAATCTTTCGATAAACAAACAAATGTTTGCTTTCGTAAGAAAGAGCGCATCCCTTAATTCGGCGCTGCGCCGTCGCTAATTTTCGAAGGGAAACAAAAATCCGAACTTATCGATCGACGGCCTCTGTTGCGGTCTCACACCCGAAATAAAAAGAAAGTCGTGGCTAAGGCCGGCCTTATACAGCAGACGTCCGGATTCTGACGGGACGGTCCCGTGAGCGAATAATCTGTTTCTCACACCCGTGCAGAAATGGCTCGCATCACCTAGTTCACGGAATGAAAAGCGAATCCATTATAATGTGTAGTTTAACAGGAGGCTAACCTTAACTCTCATACATGAATAAATGACGAACAAAAAGTCTTGTAACACTAAGCATCTGTATCATACGATTCTTACCGTTTGTACAATTAGCTGTTCCGACCTCTAGGAAGTCCGTTTTGATGGTAAGGTATTGTACCGCGTGTGCTTATGGAATGAAGCCATCTTATATTAGATCTTCCGAAGATACCGTGTCCCATCATAGCGAAAGAAATTGGAAGGTTTGTTCTCTCGTGGTAGCTTAATTGGATTAAAAAACCGCCCGGAAAGTGGGAGAACCGGGTTCGAGTCCCGGTTACGGACTTTTTTCTTCATTTCTTCATGTAACATTAACCTTCAGGGAAAAAAACATATCTTCTAAAGTAATTATACCACGATCATCATTTTACTCCACTGCAAATAGTAGTGAATGCACAGTTATAAACTTTATTATCCACAACCACGGAATGTGTACTTACGGAAACATCAGCTATAATCACTAACAAAGGTTGTATTCTTCACTATTTTAAACTCTTTTCAATTATTTTCCGCCGTTTTAAACTTTTCCGCAGTTTTCTACTACAACAGTGGAAAATACAACCTTTGTTTGTGATTATGATGGCATTCCATAAAGTTCGGCCAGAACATCTTGATTTCATAAGCTATAATATCATCCTTCACTCGACTCTAGGGTTAACTATAATAAACTGTCTTGCAGTCGATAGTTAAACCTTCTATCAGCCGATAAACTGGCATTTTAACTATAGTTAACTTCAATGTCCGATTGATTTAGGTCCTGTTCTCATAACCGATAGTAAAGAAGACGCTGGTAGCGTTAAATGAATATTAGAAGTGTTGTTAAAAGTGCTTTGATAACATTGCCGATTAAACTGGCTCTTTAACGATAGTTAACTTCAATGCCCGATTGATTTAGGCCCAGTTCTCATAACCGATAAAAAAGAAGACGCTGGAGGCATTAAACAAGTAGTGGTGGTATTGTTAAATGTGCTTCGACAGCTTCATTTTTCATTAAGACATAGGGAACCGAGCCCGGGACCACCTTAGCCAAGGAAGCGCATGGGCGCACGTAATATACCGTGGGTTTTGGGGGAAATAGCGTTCCTTAGATGAGTAAAGCAGTCGTCCCACGGATGACTTGGTCTCCCCTCACCTTGGCAAGGGAGAGCGACCGGATCTACCCCATAATGCAACGCGTGGAGGGTGAGAGGTCGATATCTGGCGTGCATCGGAAAGAGCCTCCGATGGGAGGAGAAAGTCGGATCGCACCACCGATACTTATCTCCGATACCACCACCGGAGGTTCTCTTCGGGTTGGTCTAATAGAAAAGTCATCGAGGATCAAAGGGGCGACTGCTCCTGTACTCTTTTTTCGTGCTCCTTCTGTCGTGCGTTAGTTGACGATGGGTTGGGTGTTAGGAAAGACTTTGTTGTCCGAAGTTAAAATCTCGCCCTAATGAAGACCTCTTATAGAATGAATGTTGTTAAGTAGATCTAGTGGAACTTCATATCGATCGAAACTTTTTAATGCAATAAGTCCACAAATATCCTCAAAATAAGATACGCGGATTTACCGGTTTCGGCATAATGCCATCATCAGAACCACGATGAATAAGACCTTTAATTATTATTAGTACCACTACTCTGCGGTTTAAACTGAACGCGGGAAATGTTGGGTTAAGTTAGAAGCGGCCGCTATACTATATTTGTCGTGATGAGCCTGTATAGAATTCGGTTGGGATGGAATCAGAAGTGAAAAGAAAATAATAATAATAATAATAAAACGACTTTATTAGAGGGCGAGATTGAGACTAGTAAGCCTCTTCTTACATCTAACCCTGATAATATAATAAGAGATAGATTATGGGTTTAAACAAAAGGAAATAATAAAGAGATTTGTTTGTTTGCACGAAAATGAGACTAAAGAAGTGAAAAGTGTGGGCGAAATGAAATGATGGATGACCCAGACCCTCTGCCATACACCCAAAGGCGGCCTATGGCCTGTTAATGTAGATGTAGACGATGTTATGCATCTAAAGAATATGGCTAAGTTATGTCATCGAGTCATGATTAGAAAGCATTCATACGCAACATAAGAAGGGCATTTCACGGAGATCTTTCGAGTGAAAAAAGGCACGAAATTGGAGAGAATGTGAGTGGACGAGAACCTTGTGCGTGTGGGTTATTAGGCTGCGGCAAGATAATGATCGCAGGGGCGAAATAACGGCATAAATGAGTGAGGGACAGTTGGCGGGGCGTTGCCGGAGCAACGGAAGATCCCTTGGCAGGCCGCTCTCTCTCTACGGATTCCGCTCGTATTTTTGTTGGGTTTTCCTCCATCAATTTCACCTCTAAATCGGTTCAGATTCAGCACCACCTTCGTGTTATCGATCGAGGCAAAAGAGGATTGTTGATTCGCGAGGCCTGCACGGGCCCCTGACCCCACCGGGACCCCCACGGGCCGTTTCACAGAGTTAATCATCCGGCCCGGGCCGCTTCAGGACTGTTATCGAATCCCACACGAGCTATGCTATGGAAACGTCGAACTTCAATTGTTTTATTTCCTGTTTTCACTTCGGTTCTTAAGTAAATCGGTTCCGGTTTTGTTCCTTCTGCCAACTTCGAATCGTTTCGAACTTTTTAAAAAAATTAGTTAGTGCTCTCTTAAACATCCAAATATGGACAATTATGGGAGAGGTATAAACAATACACGAACACTGATGACCAACCTCTAATCAGAAAACTCTAGTTGGCTGGGATTCGAACCTGGGACCCCGATGTTGGAACATTAGCAAGCTGGCACGCTAAATACTCCGCTACCCGGGCCACTTCTATTCTATATTTATAATATCCATCTCAAAGTTATTTTTTTACTTCTAACATTTTCCGTATACAGTACCTCACACTAAATTTTAGAATTAAGGTTTGTAATGGTTAGTTGAAAGCCATAGTTATACTTTCTTAGTAAACCCTCTTTCAATCGGATTTAAGTTAAATGTGTATTTTTGGGAACCAAAATTAGTATTACTCGAATCGGTGGTGTATTAGAACAAGGTTGAATGATTCGTCACCGTATTGAAACGAGTGATTTTCGGCTCTCATTACCGCCCATAGCAGAAGTTAGAAAAATCATAAGTATCTTCCAGAATCGAAATAAGTATACGAGGAAAATAATATTGAGGGGGAAAGTAACAGTGTCTCCGATTCGAGATAAAAATTATACATTTCCAGCAATTTTATCGGAGTGTTAATATAATACATCCTAGGATGGAATATAATTTATACTTTATGATTCCGCAGCATATTTCCGCAGCGTTGTTCCAAAGAAAGCAAATCTTTGTTTGCTAGAAAGTTGTAATGTTGTTAAAACTTCTTTGAAAGCTCTACATGGATTCCCACCGGGAATCGAACCCTTGACCGCTTTCACCATAATCAAACACACTGCCCACATGGCTATCCGGGAGCCTTCTAGTGTATATATTTCGATTGTTGGACTCATTTACTATTTTAAATTTTCAAGTAATAAACGCCGAAGAGAATCAATTTGAAATTTTTATATTCTGTTTAGAATCTTAAAGGTTTAGTAAAATTCACAGGAAAGGTCTTGTGGTAATTCATCATCAATTAACAAAGAGGTTACTACTTCAGTCGTTGATTCGAGAAATCCAGAAAGACTTGATGACGATTTTCGTTGAAGCTAATAGTATGTTCATTGTTTTTATTAATAACCGTTGTCGAAAAATACGTCATCCATGTATTCTTTAAAAGTTAAGGATGATTTCCTTTTATGGAATACATCCGATGTAAGCAAATCCCGGAAATCTTAAGTAGGAATCGTAGAGAATATTCCATTCATAAACCCATGGAGGAACAGAAGTGAAATATTATAACTGTGGGAGACCTGGGTTCGAGTCCCTGTTAGATTGTTAATTTTTGTACATTGCTAATCACGTGTAACTACGACTTGCAACTAATTATTTCAAAATTTTACTCTAAAAATCAGTGTGAAGTACTGTATATGAAAAAAAGCTAGAAATGAAAAAAAAACTATGAGATGGATATTATAAATGGATACCGCACTGCTATTGCGCAAAGATTCCAACCTTCCCATCATTAAGTCATGGTATACGTCAAACTCTCGTAATTTTGGAGTATTCATTGATGCCAAAACATCGGTTTCCTGAATCGTAGATTGACATCTCATCTCAGACAGCAACATTTATAATATTGCGGAAATGCAATTGTTTCTTGTGATCACCGATTAGATTTTTTGCGAATTCCGTCGTTTAATATACAGCCATCGGTTGAACACCCCTGCGTTTCGGAAATTAATTAGATGAAACTGTCTCGTGCGCGATAAACTCTTATCGTTCCTCAAATATTGTCTCTGTTCCCACGTCGCTCCAGACATACTCCCTTCAATCATGGAGAAACCTCTATTTTCCGTCACTTTTTATCCCCTAAAAATTCCCGAAATTTGCCCTCGTGTTAGAGGATTAAAACAATCCTCAAGCCGTTTCCGTTTGAAGTCGTTCCTGCCCACTGTGACCGCTTCTGGGAACAGAGAAAAAGTCCTTCCAAGAATAGCTCAAATCCGCATTACGATAGCCACAATATCCTGAGGTAGAAACTGTTGCTTTTTGATAATATATCCGCATCAATGTGGAAGCTATATATAACTGTACAGGGTATATACCAGTGGAAATTTCCAGGATTTTTTCAAGGATTGTTTTAATCCGAGAACGATACGCGAAAAAAAATCGACTAGGAAAGTAGTCATGATGCTTGCACCTCTTCCACGCGCCGAAAGGCGGTTTGCAGGGTATGTAGATGTAGATGTAGAAATTTTCAGAAGAAAACAAAACGGATCATCTGTCATTCAAATAAAATATGTACCAAAATATAAAGAGAAAAAGGAAAAATTTTGGAAATTTTTGAGCAAATATGAGCCTCTTATGTTATATGCACAAAGGAGATTCTGTGGTGTGAATTCCTGTGATTTCCGTGTATTAATTTAGGTTCAAGTTGTCTTGAGTTATTTTTAAGCGTTCAGTTTATTTTTATAGCTTCAAATCACGATGAATATTTAAGATATGAAGATACATAAATCCAATTTTTAATTATTTAGAAGGGTCAGATGTATGCAATAATAGTTTTACATCATTTATGACTTATATGTAGTCCCGTCATGTCTGACGAGAGAATTCTCTAGTTATCACTGTAATAAATACCGTCCATAAATAATTTATTTAATTAATATATATGCGTCTCACAGCATCCTATTTTGTTTATTCCTATAAATTCTCTTAGTATAGACTATTTTTTCGTCAGACGTTTTTTATTCCGTAACCTTTTGTCATTCTCTCCCTTTCTCTATTTCCCTCTTGTATTTGATCCCTAAAATTCGTTCGATAATCGTCCTTTAATTGTTCACCTCCAATTATCTTGCTTCCCAACGGAGATAACTCCACGGTCTCTCCTTCTTTCCATCTTCACTTGCATTGAACGCTAAGTTTTGTTCTTCGAATACATCATCTGTTGTTACTATGACATTTTAAAGCACGAATCCCCGCGATGATGTCGAGACTATCGCATCTGAAAAACCTCTATCTTACGCCATTATTTTATATCTACCAATTCAGTTCTTTTTATCTTGAATTGAATCGTTTCTTTGTTTCCTTTATTTTTTGATTTGCAGGTGATATCATAAGCTCGTGATTCTATACTATTATGCTATTTACTTTATTTATTTATGTAATATATAAACGCGTCAGATCGAATTTATTCAGGTGACAGCCCTAACCAATGTAAACAAGACTTAAAACACAAACGAATCCATAATTTCTTACACCAGAAGTCTTATGCAGATAAATATTCCAAAATAACATCACTAAATTTACAAATTATATTAGAACACCAAAAAACTACAACAAGACTTAATTTACAGAACATTTCCCTGGTACACATTAACTATAATACAATTACATACATATTATTACAATATTGTGTGTAATATTATTAAATTGTTATAATACCTTTATTAAAATCTTTAATTGTTTTCGGTAAGGGCTCGAAGGCATCTTCAGGTAACATATTCTATTCTTTTACTCTTCTATTGAGAAAAGAGTATTTAACCACTTTCATCCCTTCTTTCCTTAATTTTAACTTTTTATGATGATCGCAACATAATTGCACGTTGAACTACTTTTCAGTTGAAGATTTTATAGTCTCTTTAGCAAAAAATAGTTAGAATAGAGGGATTCATATCTTCCCTTGGTGTCACTTTGCATCATCCATCTGAATGCCGGTGAATCTCAGGTTTAATTCTTTTGAGACATTTTATTTCTTATCCTTTGACAAACGCAATAGATATATGCACAACCACCTATCAGTTCCTGAAAAATTAAAAACTTTTAATGAAAAACACGACCTAGTTACGACGAGTAATCTTCTTCTTCAGGTGACTGTGACGAAGATATCCTGAAGATTAAACTGATTCATTAAAGAAAAGAATATGTTTTGTGGAACAAGCACTACGTACAGCACCTCTCTCCATTCCACCCGATGGATTTCCACGGCTGCTCACCTCTTACTGCCAACGTTCTTAAGAAGCGAAAGAATGAAGCGTCGAATTCGAGGGCACCTATGGAAGACTTGAATGTATCGTCAGGAGATCCGTGTACTCTGAGGAATAACACGCGTTGTGTTCTACCGAAACTTACTTACGCCATGTTCCGTGTCCGTCCCAAATGAACTACGTCCCTTTGGAATCGCGTGTTTTGGTGTCTCCCTCAGGAGCATCTATTTTAACGGCTCTCTGTCCCAACACTAAGTTTAATTATTTCGGGAAAGGCGTTAAGAAGTTGCCTTAAAAATTGTGCTCATGATCCTGAGTTCTCACCGAATTCATATTTGGTTCGCTTCAAGAAACTAAAAAAAGCATTAACGAATCGAGTGCACCGGAAAGAAAAGATGACCCAGTCCGTCCGTCCGTCCAACGTCCAAAGTTTCTTTTATTACGTGAAATGTGGGCTTGATATGTTCCTGTAAAGGAAAATGTTTTATATTTGACATTTCAAACTTTTTCAAGTGTTCTCGGTGAAGGGAAGATCAAACTTCGCTATACCTCGTCCAACATTATGAAGAGACCTTGTAAATATTACGGCACTATGTATTCCTTGCGGAAGAATGGCGTGAGCTGTTCGTACTGTTCCATCAGAAATCAATTTTACAATATGCTGAATGTGTTCAACATCAATTATCCCCAACTTCATTTTTCTATGCGAAATTCGCAACAGCGTGCGCCATTCCCCCGTAAGGATTACACAGGGCCATAAAATTTACGTGGTCTCTTCATGACGTTGTAAGAAGTATAGTGATTCTACTACAGCGTTGAGACTCATCGTTTACGTAAGAATTAAAAAATTATCAGTTAGCAACATAAAAAAACAAGGCTATCCTAGCTAACATAAAAACCTAAATCGTCTACTTTTGTGAACTGTTCACTGTCCTCTTTCATCTCATCCAAAACTCACCCCAAAGTAGAACATAAAACATATTACATAACTATGCTCACTAACGCCAAATTCCGGGATATAGAGAATTCGTATATACCCACCTATAGGTTGAATATTTCACCAGTCGTGGCAATTGCCCTCCGAATTTCTACATTATTCAGTATATTTCTTAAGCTCGTCATTGTATAGGGTTATCATCGAAGAGTCAATATTTACGGATTTTATCAGATAATTATTTGTGGAATAGTGATGAACTGAGCGCATTTTTAGGCTCCTTTGCGCGTATTTAATTCTTACCTGAATTTATCCCACCAAAAAGACCGATAATGGTTTAAATTGTTCGATTTCCGACTCAAAGACTAAGATTCGAATGTCGAAAATCCCCGATGATCTGGGTCGGACGGAATCTGTGCTAATTTAGGGAAATTTCTGCATCAGACAGGACGGCAAACTGTCGGTCCCACTTAGGAACTGCCTCTCGGGTCGAGACAGGGACGATCTAGAAACTTTTCATGGGGGGAGTCGGTACCTACGAAGAGGGGGGAATGCGATGTAAAAGAATTTTCTGATCAACTTGTCTTAAAATAACTTTTTAATCCCATTCTGTCGTGATAAATGTATGGGTTGAGATGTGATCTTCGAAAAATTTCAAAATCCAAGTTATTCGTCAGATCATGTGCTATTGACTGATTCTATTGCTAGGACTACGAAGTCATCAAGAGGGGAGAAATTAATTCCCACCTGAATCCGCCAATGGCCCGAACATAGCTACAAAATTTATAAACATTATAGTTATTTTATATATAGTTATTTGTAATAGCTATAAGATTTGTTTTAAAGAAATTCCGGAACACTCGTGCGAAAAGATTCTATAGTCCGTCTTCCGTATGAACTAACAATTTCATAATTTGACACAATATGCAATAGAAGGACATAAAAACGACTCTAAGTTCTTATCCTAAGAAGTATGCAACCATGCGCTGCAGTCCTAATTATTTTGTCCCCATATTAATCTAATTTAGAAATTTGTTTGTGAATCTTTGGGATGAAATGAGAATGAAGAGAAATTATTATTATCAATCGTGACTTCGAAGAATTTCACCTCAATCGTCTTGAAAATCTTGAATTTCATTTCAATCAATTCAATAAAAACCCATGAACAGCACGAAGCCTTAATAATGGTTTAGAAACGGTAACAAATTAAAACATTCAACAGCATATCAGAATATACATAATAGGATGCAAATTTCACTAGAAATAACGAAAAAAATTACATATGTATCAAAACTATACTATTGAAAAAGTAAAAGAAAAGAAACAATAATAATAATAAGTGTCAAAATAATAAAGAACTAATATAAATATGAACATTAATATGCAAAACTATCTAAAGACGAAGTAAGATATGGTTTACTAAAATTGAGATGAGATAAGCGATAAATGAAGGAGCGTTTAGTAATGGAAAGGAGAGGCGTAGGGCAATGGAATAAAGAGTGGGATTTAACTAGGTAGGCTACTAACTAAGAGTGAGATCTAGTGGACTAACAAACTAAAAATAAATATACATAACAACATGAAATAAGAAAATCAACAAATAAAAACTACGACAAAAATATATACAAATACGAACTAAGGAAATTATTAACAAGAATATTTATACAAGCATTCTTTCAATAATGCATTAAGTGAAAGCATGAAAGGGTCTATGGAGGGAGGAAGGGAATTTGAAAGATTATGAAGTCTGTATAATGGGGCACGTTGCGCAATGGATAATCGAAATCTAAGAACATGGAGAAGAGGAGTTAGTCTGGTTGCCTTACATCTACATATGTACCCTGCAAGCCGCCTTTCGGCGTGTGGCAGGGGGTGCAAGCTCCATGACTCAAATCCTAGACGAATTTTCAGTAGCAAGTACTTTTTAGTCCAAGCCATTTTGAATTTTAGAGGAGAATAACTACTGCTTCATACACATTCAGTGAATAAAAATCTAAATTCAATATTCTTTATCAATATTTATTAATAAAAAGGAGGGTGCATAATATCGGCTTCATCTTCTATGAAAGTACTATGTCTGAATTTATCTAGTAATTTAAATCTCTGATTGAGCCTCCTTTCTTCTAAAGCTTCCCATCCTGCCTCCTGAAGCATCTGAGATTTACATACCGATTTATCATAGCATTTTTTTACAAAGCATATTTCCTTTCACAAATGATGGGAATAGAATTTTTACTTCGCACACTAAGTTGTGCGACTAATCCATGGCTATACAAGAAGTGAAAAATTGTGACTTGTGTGCCACTAAGTGGAGCACCACTACCTTGCCCATATAAGCTCCCGATTACAGAAGTGAGATTGCGTGGCTTGGTAGTTCAATGGATAGAATACCTGCCGGTAAAGTGGGAGATCTGGGTTCGAGTCCCAGCCAAGTCACAATTTTTCACTTATTGTATAGCCTCGTATTTCCTTTCGTTGTATCTTTTCTATCTCGCGAATACAACACTTTTCTGCAGGGTCCCATACTCTGCATGCACAATCGGGGTGAGGCCTAACTAGCGCAATGTAACATCGCTCGCGGACTTTTTCTTCGCTTTCGCCAACTATTCTTTTGACGAAACCTAATATCTTATTAGGTAAAAAACAAGGGACCTAGGTATTATAAAACAGTTGCAATTTATCAACTATTGTTATGTATATTATAATGGTCACAGTTTCACGGAAAACATCGGGCAGATGTCCACAAAAAGACTGGTCGCGCCACCCAGTACGTACCGCGTATTAGACACGGAACAATTCTGCACAATAACCCCGCTCGGATTCGAAACCATCCCGGGCGCGGCGAAGCTTGAATCCGTGGAACTTTTTCACCCCCTCCCTCCCCCCCAAATCCCCCCCAATCCCCCCCGTCCTGGACCAAGTCTTCCTGAAATCACGCCTCTAATCTTTGGTTCTTCTCGCCGCCGGCGTGGGAGCAGCAGCGCTGTCGGCGTCCGACGCCAGCGCCTCCGATGATGAAAGCGCTAGTTGGAGCATCGTCCGCTAGGGGAGCAATAACCACAAGTGTGTGGGTGGGGGGTGACCGCAGACGAGTGGGATAATGGCGAGAGGGGAAAAGGTGATGTGTGTTTCTCCGGGGCGTAGGGGGGAGGGGCACATATTGAATACTGCCCCCCCGATATCCTCCCGAGAGGCGCCTCCGACAGTACCACTCTTTCCCCCGACCCAACGCGCTTTTTTTTCCATAATCGCCTTCTTCTGTTCCCTCGCCCGGTGTTTCCCCGGACGGCCGGTGGCGGCGCCCCTTTTCGCCGGGGCTCGGACGCCCTCATTGGCCGGCTCTCATTAAGGCGACATTTTTATATTTCCGCCGCCTCTTTTTTATTAATTCGGTTTTAATGCGCGGACTACCACGGGTGCGGGGAAACGCGTCTTCGTCCGCTTTTTTTTCTCGACGTGCGATTACGCTTTTTAATGGTGTTACGTCGGTGGGATTGTCACCTTTTCGGGTGCGGTTCTGAAGATTGGGATGGTGGTTTATGTTCACGGGTGGCATGGCGACGGATGGGGGTTCTGGAGTGAAACACGGATGGAATGAATGGGTAAATGGGAGTCAGCTAGGCGTGCGTCACGTTGTTTTCGAACCGGCAAAGATGGCACACAGTCCCAAGGAAGAATAGAGTTGAAAAAGTCCGATGAGACTTTTAGTCTAACCCACAAAGTCTCCCGAATAGCTTGAGAGAATGTTACGGCGAGATAGCTCAACCCGACCGGCCATTGGGAGTCCCGGGTTCGGTCCCCGTCGGACTTTTTTCAAGTCTATTATCCCTTGGGATATTTCCAAATGTAAGCCATTACGTCCCGGCCGTTAGAGTTTCGGCGAGATAGCTCAACGAACAAAGCACCCAACCGACAATTAGGAGACCCGGTTCGGTTCCCGGTCCCGTCGGACTTTATCAAGTCTATCATTCCTTGGGATATTTTCTAGATGCAAGCCATTCCCTGCAAAATCACCTATACCCTTCTCCTTGTATGATTTTCAATTCTGTACTGCAGAGGCCAGTATCAAAGTCTCCTAACTTTCGAAACACTGAGAATTTCGTTCTTTTAAGTGGGGATCTAAGCTAACAGAGACCCTAAGCACATAGTTTCGACCAAGAGCTTAAAAAGACTATGTCTGCGCCAATTATGGAGTGACAGATTCCAAATATTGATATCGTAAATTGACGAAGAGAATAATCATTATGTATAATAAAATAAAGTTGGTGTTTTAGACTTTTCGACCATGGCCGCACTACTCTAATGACAGTTTATATGTAAATTCAAAATATTTCAGAAAATACACGAAAATACGTGCCATAGTAAACTCGGTTGTATCACTAAAGAAAATATAAACAATATATTGAGTTATAGGTGGTGATTCCATAAATTATTATGAATTAAATAGAGATATAACTATGCAAAGGTAAGAATAAGGGCCCACTTAGACTTGTGAGAGCTAATGTTTTAATTTTTCATAAGCCTCTAGCTTATTAGCTAATGTTCTAATTTTTCATAAGCTAGAGGCTTTTATATTATTTAAACATGTTTTCTATAGAAGAGAGTTAAGCTAATTTTGCACATAAGGGCGTGCACCCAGGAAAAAATCGTAAAAACGGACTTGAAAAAAGTCTGATGAGAAACGAACCCGGGATCCTCCTCCATCCGAGAGGCATCCCGTCAGACATTCGTCAGTCCATTTTTCCTTGGTATGTCATCTAGACTTGCTCTTTATAAAATTCTTTCCTGAAACATACCCGTCGTGCCTTCAAAAATTTGAAAAAAAGTTGTACGTTGCGTAGAGTTCGTAAACACAGTCATGTTGAGGCCCCTAAATAGATAGGGCCCTCAGCCGGGGCTTATTTAGCCCAACAGAATCCTCCCCTGCTTCCTGTTTTTACTCGATCAATCTTAACTTTCCACATTTTCCGAATCAGCGCATCGTCTTCCCTCATTTCCCTTCCCATTCATCATTTTACATACTCTCACACCTTCTTCGGACACCGGCCATGAATAATTTGTCCTCCAATTATTTCGAGGCCGTCGCGGGGCCTTTTTATTATGCAGATTCGTCCCCCCGACGACGGCTGCACTTTTTTCATTTAAAAGGGTCGCAACGCAACCACAGTCGCCATGGCGCCACGCATTCCGTCCTAACTTCAAAACGCAGTGGTTAATCAGGACATATTTATTCGAATATTTAATGAGGTTCGTGGATATCGTTCGTCTGTTTTTGGAGGTTATGTGGATTCTTCTGCCATTCTTCTTTATGATTAGCAAAATTACGTTTATATCTATACTGGTTGTCCCGTTAGAAAAGTTCGCCCGACTAAATTCAAACTTATTGATTCATAAGTGAAAATGATTTTAGTTTTTTTTAGTGTTTGTGAATCCGTTTGTTGTGATTGGGGTGATTTTTTTCATGTATTTGGGCGAGGAAATGATTTATTAGTATCCGTTTCGATATGTCTCGCTTTGTCGATAGATATCGATACATATCGTATATGTCGATAGATATATCGATATATACGATATATATATCCATTGAGATTCGATCGATAGATATCGATATATATTGACATATACGATATGTATCGATATCTATCGATCGAATCTCAATGGGTGAATTCAAATTTTAGCTCGATTTTTTTTACCGAATGATGAATTTTTCATTTTTTGGTCAATTTTTAGCGGGAATGAGATACTTTCTCTTTAAAATTGTGCGTCATTAATATGTACTGATGGAGTGTGAAGAGAGAAAAGCACTGGTCATCGGAAACGGATGTTTAGAAATATTAGGCAAAGATTGATAACTTAGATCAGATTTTGTGATTTCTTCGCTATCTCGACTATTTCCTTCTTTCTGAGCGATCGCTTGCTATTAATGGATATGTATAAATCTCTTTTTAGCTATTGAAGCTAAGTTTACATTTCTCTGGGTTCCGATATCATGTTTTACCAATGCCGGATTTATAATTAGTCTCAATAGAGGCTATCCAAGGTTCTCTTATATCAGAGGGCCGCAGTAAGTCTGTGTTTATGGATTCTCATTAATCTAATACATTTTTTCAGTTTTTTTATATACGACGTGTTCATAGTAATTTAGTTTGCTCAGGAATGAATGTTTTATAGAGAAAGCCTATATAACATTTTTATAGAATATACTGCATAGTTAATATCACTGTAAAATTCATAATAATTCATGAAAGTACTACTTACAATGCAACATATTGTTTATTCTTGCCGTAGTGAAGAAAATAGTTTTCTCATAATTCCTAGAGGGGGGCTTGGTCAGAACTGTGTGCTTAAGACCTCCGATAGCTTAAATATGACTCTATTTTTTACATATACATAAATAAAAATAGCGATACCTATACTCGATCAATGAAAATGTTCATATTATTTAATGCGCTTGATACCCGTAGTAGAGTAATGTTCGTAAACATTGCTGCATCCTATTATAACTTTTAGCTACTATTAGCGAAACCATTAATAAGTTTAGCTACTTGGTAGCTACTTTTGAGGGAGCAAAAATACATTGCGATTCCTGACTGGGACCTACCATCGGCAAGTGGCAGGGGGTGCTAACATCACGCGATCCTAAGATTTACCTTCTCTGTTACAATTGTGTGTTGTTCGAGAAAAAATGATTTCTTTAAAACGATTGGTCCTCACCTCTTTATCTCTTATTTCACGATCCTTGTTTATGCATATACTCTTGCGTCTCACATTAATTCTCATAGTTTCGTGAGTCTATTGTCTTCGAATCATAAGGGAATAATGTAATATTGAAAAGCGTTTCGTCCGAGAATGCTTACTAAATAAAATCTTTACTAAATCCAGAATATTGTAATTTTGAACCAATGTCATTAACATCCGCAGTTCGATGTAAAAGTTAAAGACACCAACGTTATTTCATTGAAAATTATGGATTTTCTCATCGTCAATTACGATATCAATATTTAGAATTTTGTCACTTAATAAGGTGTGTAAACATATAGTTTTTTTACGAAAATTAAGACAACTGTAGTCCAAAATTCACCAATATATATCTCGCATATGCGCCTTTAACAATTCGGCTGATCTCTCTATTTTCTGCCATGGAAAACACCAATATGTACGTAATAATCATCGGATGCGTTGATAATTCGTTGCACTGGACGCCCCATTGATTGAAGTGCCCTGGGGTGGTTGCCTCGCTATCTGCAGCCGTCCCTGGTACGCCTCAAAGTCTCTATCCCTCCCCCACTGGTGCCGGGTGCGATTAAATTGTGTCGCACCATCGCCATCTTCTCTACAACTGCTTTATAGCCATCTTCTCTGCCACTGCCATTTAGACATGAATAGCCAAATGGAAAACCATAGAGCTCTCCCCACTAAATGTATGTACACTTTAGAGTGAGAAGTAAATGTTTTTGTTTATTATATATCTACTGTATTTTGAATGTTGTCAGGTGGCAGCTACAGCTAAATAAATTTACTAAAAACATTTACAACTCAAATATCCTCCACAATCCCTTACACTATTAAACCTCTTACTGACTATCAATTCGCAATTGTATCCTTGTGTTATCAAACAATATTGTAACACAAACAACAATAATAGCAAGCACTAAATTATACAGCATCCCCAAGGCGCCCACTCTAATATACACACCAGATATCACATAAACACAGTTACTTTTACGTAGTTTTCGTTGTATTTTGGCTAAGACACATATTTTGTCACTTTGTCCATCATAACACTTATAATTTACAAAACAGTTTACAAGAGTTACCCTTACTCCTATCACTTGATCAAAATAAATTCTACATCTACATTTAAGCTACTTTTTGTTTTTCGGTAAAGGTTTGAAGACCTTTTCAGGTAACGTATTTCATTCTTTAACCCCTCTATTTGTAAACGAAGATATTGCCATATCAAACCGGCCTTGGTGGCCGAGTGGTTAGCGTTCTAGCCGCGCTATTGCTCGGACCCCAAGGTCCCGGGTTCGAATCCCGGCTGATCGGATTTTCTCTGATCAGGGAATGGTTGTGTGTGTTGTCCATTGTTAAGTTAAATTATCGCTATAAAATGGCATTAGTATGCTGTATGTGATAAATGAATAAATAAATAAATAAATAAATAAATAAATCCTTTGTTTCCCCAGCCTTAACTTCTGTTTGTAATCTCCCTTTGCTATGTAAGGGGGATTGATATCCTAAGGAATAGAATATTATCCATTTGTTTCTAGTACAGGATGGAAAACAATGTATTATTCATTAACTTTACCCGATCCCGTTCATTGCTGCGGGGATGAAATTTACTGAGGTATGAGAGATCCTGAATTTTGAGGTCTCTCTTATGGAAAGTTACTCGTTAAGTCATTATGCTCACAAGGACTTATTCCATTTACAGGATTCCAGATCACTGAGGAAAGTAAGGACAAAATTCCTCACTCCTCACCTTACTCAGTAAGCCTTTTCCTCATTTTCAAAGCTTTCTGTATCTAGTGATGGAGGAGAAGAGGGTCAAACCAATCTTCTTCCACCTTTGAGCTTAGTTTGTCTCTCAGTTGTGATTCTTTCTTTCAAGGGATGGATTTTTGCCTCGTATCGTCATTTCGCTCGCGTCGCCCCATTGATTGGTCCGCCCTGGGGCGGTGGCCCACCTAATGTCGAGCCGCCTCGTAAATAACGCCCTCCCCTCGTGCTGGGGGACCCGCAACCGTAGGGAGCCCTCCTCCCCCAAAGGATTAGACTATCCGCGCAACCCTCTCTTCGGAACCCCTCTCCGGATGCATATCAAAGGCTCACCATTACAATTCTTGTCATAGGACTTCCTCGAAGATACGGCGGCCCATATTAAGTAAGATCTCTCCACCGGAACTGCACCGTTGCCGTTTTATCCGTGTATCAATGTAGGACTACATGACGCTGCTCGATCCGTAGAGTTATAGTCCTTAATTATACACTCGGATCGGGATTTATTGAGGAAAAAGAAGGAGTTTGGGTCTGAAATCTGTTGCAACATTTTTGATGACACAAACCCCATCGCTTTGAATGAACTCGGAAATTATTCTTAAACGAATGTCTGTGTAAATATTCATGTAAATAATTTATTTTTGTAAAACTAATAGTTGAAGTCGTCACTTTTTGAAGCTCTGTTACAAGGATGAAAAACAAAATAGCGTTTTGAAATTTCACCGAATTTTATTACGAATGCAACTAGTTTGCATTCAAGGAGTCATCATCGGTTTCATATACAACAAACAATTCTCTACGAACCTTTGTTTTTACTTTCCTGTGCCCGATGATGACTCCTTAGTTTGACGTCGAAGTTAGTTATATTCGTGATGAAATTCAGCGAAATTTTACAAGGTTATTTCAATTTCTTCATTAAATATTCCTCAGTAAAAGAATTTCGGCATAAGGATCCATGTAAGAAATTTTCCGCTTAAATCTTATTTCGTCTGTGTTAGTTATTGTTGATTTACTTTTATTTTATGCGCCCATGCTTAATTACTGTAAATTTCCTGTGTTCTGTTATTTAGCATCCCCCATAAAATGGTGTCAGCACTGTATTTGAATCGTTTAAATAAATAGAATGAAATCATACGTAACTATATTTTGATTTCCACAATATTTACACAATTTAATTATATTTGAAAATGTTCAGTTCTAAGCCAAACAGTTCCAAAAATTTTCTGAAAATCAAATCAATTATAGTGTATGAAAATTTCCAAGGAAATATAGTTCTTTTTTACTTTAATTTTTTAATTTTAATTTTTACTTTAATTCACCGGATCATCAGTGATCATCCGATACATTTCTGGAATAGTATTTTAGGGAGTTGAGAAAAAGAAAATATCTTTCATTTTATTTTTCAATAAATTTCATTAGTACAACTATAAAAAGAAGTTATTTAAATAAGTGTACGTTTCAATAGGTGACTAAAAAGCTTCAGTGAACTCCCGAAAAGGTCGCATTTGGTCTGCAGGTTCGCCACCTCTGACCAAGACTCATCCTCAAATTATCTCCATCTAACCCTGATGAGTACGTGTCTCAAAGTATCTCACTGCAGCTGACCAGAGAAGATGATCCACTTCTCCAGAATGTCCCAATCATCATCTTGTTTCCATTACCTTCACAATGAGTCACCAAAATCAAGCAATACCGCATCTGCAATAATGTCAAACCTCCACGTTACTTAGCGAAATGCGTGCTTGTGTAATAATAATAAGAAATTATCTAGCTGATTCACTCCACAACAAGATTTACTAATACTTTTTTGACAACCATAAGCGTAATCCTGAGATTTGCAAACACCTCCTTTTAAATGTGTGTTGACATATGCTTGAACTTGAATATCTGTATCAAGAGTATCAATTCAATGTAAGTCTTCGCGAACCTTTCTAACGTCACATTTCATTTTTTTATTATTTTATTTTTGCCCCAAATATAATCAAAAGATTTAACTTCATAACGCCGTTGCTAAAATTATTTTCGAAATACACATTTTCATCATAATATCCCGAGTGAATAGTCGATTAATTTATGAATATATATGGAAATTTCTTTGATTTTATGGAAGGCGAATCATTTCTAAACTCTAACAAAATATGTATTGCGCTGCAAGCAACAGGTAGCTTCCCTCTATTTCCAATTAAAATAACCAATCATCCGCCTCTTTCGTGTTTGTCTGCCAAAGGAGAAAACTCTCTTCTACGAAATGGTGCTAAGTTGTTCTTTGATCGGCTTCGGATTTCGCTTAATTATCTCAAAGTATTCGCCTTCCTGCTAATCCAGGCATCTGCGACCTAGCTTCTAATATCTTTCCTTCTGTGGATTTTGCACTTTGATAATTTACGATTAATTTTATCATAAAAAGATAATTTTTCTTATCAAGAAAATATAACAGAATTGGAAAATAGCGACTTGGGAGTGGGATTAATATTATATATGCGATTTATTTTGCAAGATATTTTTGTTTTATAAGAGTTTGTGATGAGAGATTTAAAGTATTTTATTCCACGCGTATTTTCTCCTTTTTCAAATTTGAATTTTGAATTAAAACAGTAAGATTAAGATTAAAGGAAACGATTTTACGCAATATTAGATTTTAAATTAAACAATTAATGTGTTTAATTATTAGCTTGTTATAATTAGTATTATTAGATTGTAATAATGATAATTAGCTTGTGAATTCTCAATTGATTTATATTTAAAATGTAATTGATTCAAATTTTAAAATTTAAGATGCTTTTTTAATATTTACGTAATATTTTAGTTGTTTGTTAAAATTCAATAGCTCGTAATTCCCGTAATAATGTTAGAAATATTTTTTTCGTAAGTTTATAATTTTTTAATCGTATTATTTGACGTACTGTCTTCGGGAGGTTTGGGTAGTTTTGTTCCCGACTAGGTTGAGTAAGAGACAGGATATTATAGTATTCCCTCTCCCACAGGAATGACCACCACCTGCCCTAACGCATATTTGTAGTCTTTAGGTATGAATAAATAAATGTGTGATTTCATCATCAATCAATATGAAAGAAACAATTTGTCTTCGTCCACAAATTTTATTTGAAAAAACACGACCGGTTTCGAGGTTAACTCATCTTCAGGATCTCACCTGAAGATGAGTTAACCTCGAAACCGGTCGTGTTTTTTCAAATAAAATTTGTGGACGAAGACAAATTGTTTCTTTCATATTGATTATGGAAATGTTCCACCAAATATCGTCTGAAAGCATCAACTATAATGTGTGATTTATTGTGCCACAAATATGAAGGCAAGAGTGACTCTGCGATGGAGAATTGCGGTCTTTTGCGTTCGAATCAGCCGCAAATATTCATATCAATGTCAAAACTCTTCTCACAATAAAACTAGAACATCGGTCAGGGAAGAAATACGGCAGAATTGATGATCCAAATGAATGATTTATCTCTAAAATATAAATGAGCGTATATTTATTCGCTTTATGAGCAAGTTGTATCCGAATGTATAAGTGAATAATATGTAATTTTGGTAAAATGTGAGACAGCGTGGTCAAACAGATACGCATCTTCTGGAGATCCATGTGCCATGTGGAGGGCCACATGGATGAGTGGGCCATGTGGACTCCGTCGCCCAAACTATAATGGCCAAGATAGTGCTTCAGCTGCTATCACTAAATAGATATCGGACTGTGAATGTGGCTCTCATTAGTGCTCGCTGATTGCACTTTTGCTTTCCCTTCTGTGTTTGAATGCATACATAAAGGCAATTTGGAAAGGACCAATCGACTCAAAAAGATACATTGAGGAAATGAAGGTAAATAAGTACGAGATAAAATTTAGATAGATTAGAGGTGTAAATAATGTGCTATGTGCCAGTTTAGGGTCTCATCCATATTGGGATTTCGATGCTTATGAGCTCTTGATAAAGTACTACCAATTGGTTTAAACATTTTAAAGGTTCTTTTTCGCTTTAGGGAAGGATTTTACGTATGTTAAGTATGTCTATATGATATGTCTGAAGAGTATATTATGTACCCATCTTGAATAAATACTCTAAAGTAATTTCCAAAATGAGTATTTAGTTGTGATAAGTTTCATCAAAGATAGTCTCATGAAAGCGAACAATATGCTTTTAAAATTTTAATTAATTAACTTATTTAATTTATTCAAAATACTCTCTACGGAAATTACTTAGAGTATTTATTCAAGATAGGTGCTGCACAATTTCACCAAGTAAAGATTGAGCATATAAATTTTGTTTTTTATATTATAATTAACGTCACTATATAATGTGTACTCTATCCATCATTCGTTGTTATTGATATAAAATCTGCTTTTAATTCAATATTTTATTTCTCGTTTCTCTAGCAAGTGAGTTTCTGTGGCATTTATGTATTTTATAAAAAGATCAAATTTTTATTCCCTTAATTCCTAGTGTGGGTAACGATCTGATCTTTGCGAATAACACATATATGAGGTATCCTTTAAGATGAATGTGGTAGTAACTATTCACATCGACTAAGTTGCAATTCCCATAATTATCGTTCAAAATACCACTTTTAGTTTACGGAAACTCAAATTCCCTTTTCTTCATTTCATATAATAATATGATTTTTTAACGTACGAGACTGAGTCAATAGCTTGAACAGTTTTGCTTAATATTATGTACGTTTAATTTTACATCTCTTAATGCTAAAAAATACATTTTAATGAATTTGATGCCGTGGTCCAGAGTTCATAGGGCTTCCAGATGGAACAGCGCTTTTGTCTTTGATGTAAGCAGTCCGGGGTTCAACTCCTGGTGTGAGCCCATAATGTGCGACTTCAGCTGGCGAAGCAGTTTCAGCGATAAAACTGCTGTTAGATTCCAGGGTTCAGGGTAACCTTTTTCCATTCGGGCTTACCATTCCTCATTTTTAATTAAAATCATATACATAATACCGTTTTTGCAAAATCTTCAACGGAGTCCGAAAAATACTCCGATACGCGGTACGGGACATTGGTAATGTCCCGAGACGGTGCAGTGTCCCGTTGGAGGAGAGTCTTTGCAGATCGATACAAAGACACCTGTTGAATATGAGTACGATCAGTTTCTTGGCGATTCCTCGTTTTCTCGTCAGATGTCACCATCTATTCCTCACTTATGCTATACGTATTAAAACTACGGTCTGTTCATCAAGTTTCTTATATTTTCACTTTTAAGAATGGTTTTTCCTTATGGTTGATACACTATGTAAGTATGAACACAGTAAATCCTGGTTTGCTTCTCAAAACTTCGCAAAATGTTAAACTTATTTAGTTTGACGCAGCTAGAGCATACCCAAACTATTATCGTGTGTTGCTGGTTGCATAGTTTTTATATTCTCTAAGAAGTCTTCTTTTCAGACAAAGAGAGCGTATTAATTTTACTAAATTTTTGTCATTTTCTCTCCATTTTAAAACAATGTTTACTGGATGGACAAACTACTCAAGGAAGGAATTTCTAGCTTTTTAAAATATCTAAATAATTTAAATAATTGCTCTGCATTTAAGACGAAAATAGCACTTCTTTAGTTTGTTTTAAATGCCACAATTGAAGACGTGATTTCTAGAAAGGCAGCGAACTGTTTTTATGAAGTATTGATTGACTTCCGTTCATATATTTTAAGAATGGTCCGTTTTTAGTAAGAGCGTGTTATCATTTGTAATTTAATTTGGTAATTTTTCACTCAAAATTGAAACACTTTTTACCAGATGGACAATTATGGAAGAATAATGTAAACTATTGCCAGTCCATCAGCCTAGGTGAACTATTTGGTATGGCGGGTTGCATTATACCAGGGGAAGGGAAAGTCAACTTCATAATCTGGTAGCAGAGCGTCTTAAGTGGTATTTTTACCATATGTTTAGTATAAAGTGGATCGAGAACTAGAGAAAACAGATTATTAAATGGAAAATCATCTTAACAGGGCGCGTTTTAAACGGGTTTTACTGTTTATTTACGCTCAGAAATGTGTATGATTGTATAATTTTGGAAAAACGCAGAACTTATCTAATGGATATCTTTCAGAAAAAGTCGCCCTCGAAAATTTTACCGTGAAATTTACCTTTTATAATGAATGGCTTATTTAATTCTTTCGGTGGGTGCCCTGGTTTAATGAGGGAATATGATACTTTAATTATAAATATCTATACTTAATGGTCACTTTCATGGCAGTTATTGCTTCACCAATACTTTTCATTCGGCTAAATAACTATGCAATTTCGGATTTACTTATAAGTTTAATAAGCTACAGCTTAGGGCCACAAAAGTTATTTTGGATCTGGTATGTCTATCTGGATGTTTGTAATGTCCAAATTGCTTCATATATCTATTAAGTCTGTAAAGTAGCATATATTTTGTAAAACGCAAGAAAAATTTGTTACTTTGGACAGCTGGGCATTTAAAGGGCCTCAATACCTAAAATATCCCAATGCCCATTAGCTTACGGGGTTATCAAACAGAAATCTTAAATGATTAAATTCATTCGAAGGCAAACCTTTTCCTCATTTTCATCCGATTTTTCAAATCTTTATTTATTATTACACTAACTCAGTAGATAAGTACAGACTAGATGGAAGAGTTTGCTATTGCAATGAATTATTAGTTTTTTTAAATTAATACAAAGTAGAGTACATTTATGGAGTGTGTATATGAAAAACAAAAAATTCAAGTATATGAATCAAAAAATAAAATACTGATAGGATTTAAATGGTAACTAAATACGTATTTCAAGCAAATACAATTTTTGAAAAAATTTTCATCATTCGCTTATTTTACTACGTCGATTGCAGAATACAAGTTCGGTTGCAACCCTCACAGTCTTACATACTAGCTTCTAAAGTAGTCTTAAAACCAAACAGAATGTCACAATACACATACCCTGTATAAAAACAACCTTATGATGTTTAGGAAAGGGCCCAAACACTTCTGTAGGAAAGTTATTCAATTCCAAAAGTGTTGGATTCAAGAACGAGCATCAACTTATATATGCTCGTAGACCAATCAATTTAACTTGGTATAAATGGTGTATCCTGCTCAAAAATGCCTCTTTTTAATTATACCGAAAATTACAGAATATCTACTTCCTTCTTATATCGATTGTCAGACAGAAATAAACATTCGTCCCAATAAATATAAAAAAATTAAAAACGTCCTTAAGAAAGAAAAGTCGTCTTATTTTTTTCCGGATTATCTACGAAAACTTTGTTGATAGCAACGTAAATATTTACGCCTGATTATTGGGAAAATGTCGCACCAGAGTCTACATTCCTCTTTATCATTACACGCGCTGATTCCATTCACATTTCCGATGGTTCAGCATTTCCTTCGTTTTGTCCATCGAATGCGATAATCTAGTAAACCACCCGTTACATTTACCCGCATTTGTGGGATCATCTCCTTATCCATGCAGACAATGCGACCGATACAAAGCGGGGGGAAATAAATGCCAAATGAAAAGTTTTAATTTTGTTACGGTGAGGAAACCTCTCAGTAGAGTTTCATGAATGGATCCACTTATCTCTGGGAAACTTTTGCCCGCGGACAGCTTTTTGCCATACCAATCCGATCGGCTACCGCGCAGCAAACCCACACACACGGTACATTCAGTTCATCCTTTCTCCGTCGGAGGCGCTGATGGTCGGTCGCACGGTAGAGCCATCTAGCGGGATTCTCTAGAACTGTTAGTAGCGGGATGTTTTTCAAGAGCTCCGGTCCAAACCACGCAGTCTCCTTGTGTTTGCGAAAGAATGAACGGGCGGCCGTCACTGAGTTTACGTACGGGAATTTCATTCAAGAAGAGAGAAAGAGGGGAGGGGAGGGGATCGATGCCCGCGCCTCCTAATTTCCAAGAACGCGCCCAATTTTTAAATCGCTTTTCATTTGTTGCCGTCATTCCCGGCGCCCAAATCGTTCGGAAGTTATCGAGAAAAAGGGCGCGCGACGGGATTAAAAATGTCGGAACGTGGGTAATGCATGGGAGGGAATTATATGTGGAAGGATTTGGGGATATTTGGTTGTTTTTTGTATTATAATTAGACGAAATTTATTTATTTATCTGATCGGGGCTGTGCTAGGGAAATGAGGTAGGATATCCCGTCCATTTTGGATATTAAAATTATGTTTTGCACAATTTATGAGGAGTGATCTACTTAATAAAATGCCTTCGATAAAATTAACACTCCGGGATAATTTTGAATTAAAATCATACCGAGAGATAGGTGCTGTCTTGCGGATCGGCTTCAGGAATTAACTAATAACAATACTTGTTATATAAACAATATTTTCTACTTTTTTTTGAACGACCAGTTTCGATCATGAAGGTCATTCTCAGCTACACTACAGTCCAAAAGTTCAATTCAATTGTCAGACACATGTCTGTAAAAGTTGAATTTTCAATTTTTTCATCAAAAGTTTTAACAGTAAGGAAAGGAAAGGAGAAGGCGTCGTGACATTGGTCGAGTTGGGGGGTTTGGGAAATTTCCAATTTTTCCCACATTTCTGAAAAAAGTGTTGGTGACGATACTCTATTGTAGAAACCGTCTTTTTCTTTCAATAAAATTTTAGAAAATACAAAAATTAAACGAAAAAATATTGTATTCATATAAAATTATAAAATGACTTGAAGGCGCCGTTAAATAAACTCATTGTTTGTCAGTGGCATTTATTTAGTGAATTTGATTTCACATTGCACCTTTTTTAGGATATAGATTATTATTTTCACAAATTTATTATTTAATATATCAATCTTACAAAAAAGTACGTTGATAGGTAATTTTTCTGTTTCTTTTTAAAAAAAATCATCTAATTGAGGAGCGTAGTAACGTTAGATAAGCCATTGACCAAAACCTTATGGGGGAATTAAAATAAAAAATATGATGTTGCGATATTATTAATATTACATAGGGGCATTCATCTAGTGTGCAAATTCTAATTTAAACGAGTCATATCAACGTCCGAGACGTGATTAGCGTGGGAGATAGAAATCTTCATTTCCCCGTTGAGGATCAATGGGCACTTTGGCAAGTACTAAATATTGTTTTAGATGCTTCTTGACGGCGTTCAACAAAGTTCGACCAGAGAACGGGAGTTTGGCTTCAACTTTGGAAAAGTGTCGAATTTGAGCGTTCCTTCGTAGATGCGTGAATTTCGCCAAACTGGCATGAGTTATCGCCTTTGTAGACAGATTTGTACCCTAGCATCGGTAAATAAAAATCAGTACACTGAATCAGAATATTTTAGCTCCGGTTTCCGATCCGGTTCAACAAAAATTAACGAATTTCGGTTTAGTTCCAATTTCGGTATTATGACGAACAACGATCCTTATTCGATCGCTTCCTTTCGCTTTGAATATTGTAATTCCCTCTGAAAGTTTCCATCCTAAGTTATATTCATATCTATTGCTTCAGGAATTGTTGTATCTAATTATAGATTAATAAAGGTCTGTTACTACCGACATATTGTTTTAATAGGAAAATCCTCTTGAGTCGAACTGAGAATACATTGAGCAAAAAGTATCGATATGTAACAGTACATAGGGCCTCTATCTAATCTCTGAATTATAAAATTGTATATTTCTGGCATGAAATTGGTTTACTTTAAATTTCCCACAGGTATTTCTTATGAGACTTACTGACTTAGAATGAATAAATATATAAAGATGTAAATATATACTTAAAGGTGATTATTATATATTAGACGAACGTTTGTTACGATAGACACATTGTTACGAAACAAAAATCGAATCCCCGATTGGTTAAACGTGAGTCATAGGACATAAGACAACGATCTAAAGCCATTGTTGAAGTTATTTTATATCAGCGGCATTATTAGGAGCTAATTACTGATCGAAAGGGACATTTTGAAGTATTTTGCCGGTGGAATGTGAAGCTAGGAAGTTAGTGACAAGTGTAGGCGTTCTCTAAGAGTGAAAACAGCGTAAATAGTAGTTGTATTTTATGAGCGTTCTCTTCCATTAAAATGGCAACTTCAAATCAAATCAACTCTCGATAGGTAAACATTTCGCAGAGGGTAATTTGGGACAGAATTCGATTGTCCTCTTATTTCCTTTGATTGACGCGGTCACTTGTTTACCCGAAATTTCAGATTCGATGCGAACGTTCGTCGAACATTAAGTAAACGTACTCACGAATAATGAAGGAAGAAGTTTGCTTGGATAATGGGCAACTTCGAGGCTTCCTTATCTTCCAATCGTCTTGCATGCAATGTGATTCGACTTTTCGCCACCCTATAACTTTTGGTAATTTTATGTATGTCTTAGTTGGGGACAATGTTGAAGATTAGGGATATCGAAATGTTTCCAAAGTCAAGCTTTACCACCTCTCGGATAGTTTCGAAGTAAATAAAACCGACTGACAGATCGTCTTTGTGTAACTTTTTCAAATATTTTACGAATTCCATATTACGGTTAGTTTAATCTAATTGTGAAGTTAATCTATGGAACTTACTCCACTGATTGACAAATACTGTATTCTCATTTCCTTGTTTACTGTCAATAATAGCTGAAAATGTTATCAAAAGTTATGACAGTTTTCAAAGAATAATTCATTCAGTTTCGATATAAAAACACCTTGGGAAGCACTTATCAGATTTTTGCAACCTTGCGGGCTTATTTATTTTCACAGTTAATTTTTTTTCATAGAACTTACTTTTTGATACACCTTTCCAGGATTATAAGCGACTATTTCAAATTGTATTGATACTTGTGGTGATTGCCGAAGGAAGATTGCCGAAGGAAGATTGCAGTAAATACTCTATAGAGTTAGCTTAATTGGTGATTACCCCCACATAGTTAAATATTCACAGCTTTGAATTAATTCAGTTGCTTCGAAGTGAATCTGCAGTCATTCTTAGTCATTGGAATTTTAAAATTTTCTTTCACTTTCATCAATCAATTCTATTGTCAAGTTTCCTTTCTCTTTGTATTCATTGACATGAAATGATGCTTTATTTGATAACCATACTACATCTTTACATACTAAGCCTTCAGATATTTTTACATAGAAAGATCTACCTTGACTCAGTTTTTTATTATTTTGATACTTTTTATTGTAATTAATATTTTTTATACTTATGATAGTATATTTTTGTTATACATGTATTTTTGTTGCTTCTTTCTTGTGATTTTTACATTTTTAGTGTACGTACATTTTTACTTTTGCTGCTAGTATTGACTCGCTGTTAAATGTTCAATTTGTTGTCATTTTTAATCCATCCTATAGGCCTATAGCTATTTGTGGATCTTTATAATGTATGAATAGTGAACTACTCGTCGGAAACGTGGGAAATAAATTAAATTTATAGAAAAATGGACCACTTTTATTGCATGCATCTGATTTTTCTGAATAATAAACAATAAAACTAATCGCTCTTCACTAACACAGTGGTTTTACATACTGTAAATTATGCATATTTTCAATTTTTTACCGCTATAGTTAACTCGCTGTTAGATGAATGAATTTGTTGCTTTTTTTAATCCATTATAAAAGCCTCGCACTGTGTATGAGGTTTTATTAAAAAATATTATGTAACCTATAGTTTTTCTTCTTCCCTTTCTTCTTTCCTTCCATCTGAAGTCACAATTGTTGCACCTGCTTTCTATCTCTATATATTCTCATCTCCCATGCTGCGTCGGATGCTGTCGCTGGACCACTTCTCCTCCGAGATCAACACGGCCCGCGTTTTTTATCTCTCTCTGCACCAAGTGCGCCCAAGTGAGGCGCCTTGCGAAAAAGTGGCCGCCGATGTAGCAGGATCTCGGTGGGGGGGAGAAAATGAAGGGCCCCACAATCAGAGACATTAACGGCGGGGCTGAAATGTTTATAATATTGCTGTGCCATTAGAACACGTTGGAGAAAAATGGATTTAGTTTCGCAGTCGATAGGGTAATTTACCCGAGGATAAGTTAGTTTACTTTGGTTACGTATACTGTCGCACGCTGAAGAAATGCTGAGGATTGGAGAGTTCTCATTTACTTTAAACATTCACTTTCGTGTGTGAAAACGCTCATAAAGTCTTTTATAATCTTCATTTGCTTTCAATGAAACTGCAAATTTTCCATATCAAGATCCCAAAATCAAGAATTATTGATTCTAAAATGACATCAGTTGAATTCTCGCAAATATACGAAATGAAGAATTTAAGGAACTATTTTTAATTATATGAATAATTTTTTTGACATATTCTGTAAACTCCATATTATAACTTGCTGTTATTATCGTCATAATTATTTTTTACTGTATTTATATCTTACATTACTTTGTATTTATAGAGAGAGCTGTAACGTTTTTTGTTGGCTATATTTTGTTCTTATGGGTACACCCCGAAGCAGAATAAATAATTTATTTATTATATAATCGATGGAGGAAGCCTTTACTTTGCCTTTAAGTCGATAGCGCCTTCGGACCTCAGTTATTCCTTGTGGAACGTTCTCCGTAGTCATTTATATACTCACCTAATTTATTTGTTGTTATTATTACCTTTTTCTGTCGGGAATTGTCATGTTTTTCTGGAAAATACATCCATAAATTCATCTTTTACAGTCACCTCTGCATTATCGTTTATCTAATCAGTAATATTTGTAAATATTACAACTAACAGAAACAAAATATACGTGCACAAACTTAACGTGCTAATGTATCTTAACAATGATGTAATAAAATTTATTCACACTTTACGTTTAAAAACTATGCCAACGAACCAGAGATTCGAGGTTTTTAAACGCGCTTAAACTATTAGTGGGAGGTTTTTAAAATGAGAAAGCACTTTTTCATTGAAAATATATAAATGCCAGATTTCCTTATGCCTGAAGCATTCTCATTATGGTGTCGCATGAAATCATAAATGTATCGTGATACATCCGATTCTTCTTTTACATATAACATCACTCAACCATTGCGTTTGCTGCAACTCTTCTATCCGATCAGTATTCATCCGTACGATTCGGAATTCGGTCCAAAACTCCCCAAACTTTGGGTGCACTGTGCCACAAAGTTTCGTTTGGTGATTTAGTGGAAGCGAAGGCCGTGCAAAATGGCGCCTATGGACCTCAGTTCTTCATTTCCACACACGCTGCCTTTTCTCCCCGTCCACATACGCCCTTCTGTTTCCCTCGTGTTTTCGTTACCCATTAAGTATCCATTTGCCCGTTCCAGTGCTCCGTTCAACCCCTTCCCTTATCACCTTTACTTTTCCCCGTCGATCATTTTCATCTCGGAAGATTGAAATATGAAAGTGCAGCGATGAAAACCCCGCCTAGTCACTGATTCCCTCGCTATGGGACCAAGCAATTCAATTTACGCCCCTTTTCCGAGGGGCATCACCGTTATACTTTGGTAGGAGACTGTAGAAAATACAAAATAATCAGAATGAGATTAAAATAGCATTGATGGAATAAGCCGTGACTTCTTGGTGCTCCATTTTCGGGTGGATATAAAAAATTAATTGAAATACTTAGTTTTATGTTACACAAAAATATATTATGGTGATCAATCAATCACCTAAATTAATTAAAGATTTTAAACTTAGATGTGTTAAAATATTATAAAAATATATTGCAAGGGAGTTTGGGATATTGTTTTTTTAAGATACTGCCAAATATGTAATATTTTGATGTAAAAAAGTGATCTTATCCTGTTTGACAATATAGTGATGTTAATTAGGAATGTTAAGTGTAATGATATAAGTGTAAAAGGGTTTGCACTTTAACGATATTTGTCGCTACCACCTGAATACTGCCAAACTATAGCAATATACTCGTATTAATAATAATAATAACTAGTTATAGTCATCGTCAGGCCACTAATGTGAAAAGAGCCAGGATCAAATTGGACTGAGAAAAGAGGGTTTGGGTTGGGATATGGAAGGATGTATGGAAATTTGATATTAATTAACCCTATAAGACGCTCCCGCTTAAGACGCTATCCCGCCTGATACGCTGTTCTCTCTCGGTACTGGTCCCTTTCACAAAAAATCGTAAAAATACAACTTAAGACACTCTGATACCCTCTTACAAGGCTGATTTTTCGCAGGATCCGTTTTATCTAATCGTTCGCATTATTCGATTAACTAGAAATTTTTTACATAATCTGTGTCGCCGTCTCTCATTCCTCGCCTTACACGCTTTGCCTAGTCTCTATAATGATTCCTGGTAATTTTCATCTTTGAATATCTATCCTACTGTCGGAGCTGATAAGAACTCTGAAAAGGAGTATAATTTTGGAGCGAGACTAGTCAAGGTTGGTAGAGAATCAAAATTAAGAGATTTAATCTCTTCTGATAAATTTTAAACAATGCGACCAAATGAGAAGCATTCTTCTAATTTATCCATGAATACTCTTCCATGGCATGTAGATTCACGGGAATACGCGGCGCTGTCTGTATAAATGACTTTTTTACATGATACACAATTATTTGAATTCAATTAATTTTTCACCCTTAATGTGGAATTCTTGTTAAAAATAGACGGCTTTTACAAATACGGTGTATTTTCAAGTATACTTGGAAAATCGTGAATTTTTTTAAAGTAAAGGTGTGAAACGTGGACTCTGGGAGACATTGAAATACTTAGTAGATGTGGGAAAAGGAATATGGGGATGAAATTAATTGATTTCCATTCATTTTATACTCTAAATGTGGAGTTCATATTACAAATGCACGATAATTACTATTAATTGTGATGCATCATCAAGTAGACTTGGAAAATTTTGGATCTATCCAAGGGGGGTACGAAACGTGGACTCAGGGAGACTTTGAAAGACCATGGAGTTGTGAAGAAATAAGGAATGCTAAAAAAGAAGTTAGGACGAAGGAGAAAGGGATTTAAGTTCCATTCATTTTTCACCTTTACGGTGATATTTATGTTAAAAATGGACGATTGTTACAAGAGTGATGCATTTCCATGTATATTTGGAAAATCTTGAATTTTTCTATGAAAGGGTGTGAAACGTGGACTCTAGGAGACCATTGGAAAGCTTTGGAGATGTGGAAAAAGGAAGGTTGGGGAAAAAGATAGTTTGGAGAGAAAGAAAACCAGGACAAAGATGAAAGGGTTAAAGGAGGTGAAAGGGAGAGAGAGGGGAACGGCGTTGAAGAAGATAAATAAAACGTGAGATAAACTAAAAGGGAGAGGATGACCGATGTAAAAGGCGTGTTTAATTATCTAGGAAAAACTTTGAGGCCGTTGAGATGTACTAGTCTCCGAATAGTATGCTTGTAAATGAGGAAAAGAAAAGAAAATAGAAAAACTAGAAAGCTATCAGAAAAAAGCAGAAATATAAGATTAGGTCAAAAGAAGAACCGTAAAGGATAGTTATGAGCGAATTAACAATTAGGAAATGCACCTCGGAAACGTACTAACGCTCGAAGAGAACGCTTTCCAAAGAGGAACAGAGGATAACATCGCAAAAGCAGGATTGCCACCCAATCCGCAACACAACGATCCCCTCACACAGTAAAGGGATGATTTGCAATCTTAAAGAAGGACGGATCTTCGCCCGACTATAGAAACACATCATTTCGGCAATACACAATAATTCGAGAGCGCGTTTCTGCACCCGTCTCTCATGCATACTTCATCACCGTTTCCCTTCGACTACCTCCGCGCCACACCCTACCTCAATTTCCAATTTGCTCTTCCCTCTTCCTCCGTACCCATTTCCCGTACAACAACAACGTCCTCGCCTTCTCTATCTCTCGCAGTGTTTGACAAAAAATAGCGGATTCTCCCCCCCCTTCTCTCCCTCCCTCTTTGTAGGTTTTTTTTATTCGGGCCCGCTGGAGTGGGAGGGTTGAGCGGTGCGATATCGGCCATGTCATGTGGGATGGGAACTCCACGGGGGTCTCGCCACACCCCTACGACGCACCGTGCCCTTTCCCTGCCTTTCACTCGGGACCCCTCTCCCGGGGGCAGTAATAACCCCGCTATCGTATTTCAGCCTCCCTTCTCCTCCGCCGCTGCAATTGTTTAATCGTGGATTGCGCGCCCAGATGCGCTAATGTTTAAACTATACGTGAGTCTTAACGTTGAAGGATTCGGTGTTGAAGGGTTGGCTCGATGGTTCTTTCTAGTTCTCTAGTTTTTAATATATATTTCGTCTAAAAAGTACATTTGCGCGTTTAAAATGTTGGCTATCGTTACCGACTTTAAATTCCTTGTCATATGTTTAACTATACATATCTAAACGTTGAACAATTCTGTGTTTGAATGCTAGCTCGATGGATCTTTCTAGTTTTCTAATTTTTAAGATATTTTTAGTCTAAAAAGTGTATTGGAGGATTTAAACCATTGGTTATTGTAACCGAATTTGAATTTCTTATCATTTTTTTAACTATGTATATTTCTAAAAGTTATGGATCTGTCCTCTTTTCTAATTTTTTAACACATTTCGCCTAAAAGGTATATTTCATGTTTAAACTTTAGGTTTTCGTAACCAAGCTTAACTTTCTTATAATTCCAATTCATTACCGCTCCGATGTATAATATTCATCGATATTTTTAAATATTGCTCGAATTAGTGAGTTCACACTGAATTCGCGATCATTTTACCTGTGTAAATTATGTTGCATATACGTTTAGTATAGTTAGTGTTCTTTTCTCACACTCTTTGTTTCACGTTTTAATTGACGAACAGGTTAGGTGTAAGTAGACACTTTTTAGGCTCAACCTCATACATATGAGGACACTTAATCGTTTTATTATAATATTATTAACATTATTTAAATGTATTTAGTAAGCGTTTTTATTGTTCAGTTATTCAATTTTTTGAGGGTAATAGATGAAAAATAGCGTTTGATTTCCAGTTTAATTCTCACCGCGAATTGCGGATTAGCTGCGTTATTTAAACGATTTTTCGCCACGTTTGCGGAAACTTCGTTTAAAAAGCGACGGATTGGTGAAAATTGAGTTTCTATCGGTGAAAACTGCGTGAAAACAGATTATAACGTCGGGGAATCTTAAACTAACGCTTTTCTCACTTGCAATATTTACTTTTATTCTCCCAAAAATTCTTCGCTTTTACTCGTTTGGACTTTCACGTCGATACGCTCGCTTTAATCGCTACTTTACACCCCAAAAAAGTTCGCTAGACAAACTTCAAAATAATACTCGAATCCCTTAGAAACATAGATATTGTTTATTTTAAAGTTTTCCCTCATCCTAGCTCGTGATCCTAATCCCCAATCCATTCCCTCTTCCTACGTTTTCGATCTCCCAACCTCTCGCTCTTAACATACCGTCCGAAAAACTTCTCTCAGATTAAGAACCCACCGGATCGAATAATGATATTTTATCTCTTGATCACTCCTCGAAACTGACAGCGGAAACAACGGAACGGGCGTCCACCGCGCGGAGAGAAAAAAAAAGAAGAAAAATCCCTCGCCAAGTTCTCCAAGAGAATAGAGAAGAGGGGTTTTTCCGAGCACACACGGAAAATTTTGAGGGAAACGGTCTGGGAGTGTTTCGGAGCGATAAATAAAAAAACGGCATTTGTTGCGACCTCAGCATGCGTAAATACTTGTTTGTGAAGAGGAAGAGGGCGCAATGAACACCTTTGGAAAGAGGAAATAGAGGAAGGGAGAAGAGAGAGACCCCTCGAGCAATGCCTTCCTTCTCCCCCCCCCTTCGACGCCCCCCCATTCCATTTCGTGCCCCATTCTCCGGTGCGCCATGGGGGCAGTAGCGAAGGCCCCGTTGTGTGGGATGGACTGAGGAGTAATGTGCAGTGCAGGAGGGCGGGAAGGCGCCGCGCTAGGAAAACCCACCTAAATCAATAACCCCCTCCCGTGACCCAGACTCCCACTCTACCCTCAGCCCCCACTTCATCTCTTTGCCCCCGAACCGAAATTTCCGCCCCCAACGTTTCCTCTCGCACACAGCTTGCTATCATCCGCCTCTCTCTCTCTCTCCCCCTTTTGCCTCTTCTCTTTGAGCTCTCTTCCTCCACCCACGCCTCTTACTTACGTTCTATCTTACCCCCGTCGCTGTGTACTGTGTGCTGCGCTTAAAAGATGGACGGAGGTTTGGTGGCGGAAAAAGTTTTGCGATGAGGAGTGTTGGTGGATGTGATGTCCTAATAACTGAATTAAATGGGACGGAAAATGAGTATCGGTGTTAATAAATCTATTAACGTATAAATAAGTGTAACTTTAACTTAGTTCTTTGTTGTTTTCTCGATTTTGCCGATCGGATTCGTTTGTTCGCTTTTCTTTCTCTCTGTATTCATAATGACGAAATGATACTTTATTTGATAACCATACCATATCTTTCTTCGTCTTTAGATACTTTTATGTAGTAAGGTTCAACTTTAACGTAGTTCTTTATTATTTTCATACTTTTATCATTGTTAATGTTGTCCTTTTAATTCTTAGATAGTATTATTTCGATACTTTTCAACTTAGTTCTTTATCATTTTGATACTTTTTATTATTATTAATTCTTTTACTATTTTAATACATTTGTATTTTTTTGCTCTTTATTGTAGAGTTTGCATTCTTTTGTGCATATTTTGCCTTTTTTACTGTTTCGTCGACTTGCTGTTGAATGTTTTACTTTGCTACCGTTTGTAAAATTGTAAAGGCCTCATGCAGTTTATGGGCTTTTATCAAATAAATAATAAACTACATAACCTTTAAGTTACCACATGTATTTTTATGATTTTACACGTACTTGGGTGATTTTCAATTGCAGAAATGAAGCATCCGCATGTATCAAAGGTCTTTGCTTCTTTAATTACTTACTCCAGCATACACTCTAACCTACGCGTAGGTTCTTGTTTACTTTGAAAAATTCTCGGCCACTGGTGTGCCTCTAAACTCTCGGTGCGCCGCAATTAACACTGTTACGTTGTTGACCGAATTTTCAGCGTTGACTATTTAAATCACGCTCGTGTTTGAATTTACGCGACATTCCTGTCGAAACTTAAAAAAATGTTCGAAATATTCTTTCTACACTTTTTCAAGTTGTCAATTCAAACGTAGGCCAGAAAATGTGGATTAGCATGCAGTTTACTTTTGATTGATGGGTACTTGGGTTGGTGGTAGAAACAAAGAACCGAATAGGAGAAAATAATATGATTCTCCGATGTAAATTAAATAATTGCATGATTTTGTTTTATCATTCGTTTCTAAGACATTTTAGAAAGTATCGAAGTGATCCAGAACTTTATATTCTAACCTCTACTATATATCTTTCGCCATCAAAAACAATTCTATCATAATCTCTTGTCATCCCCACACATCACCAGTTGCAACCCCTTGACATTCGTTTAGACAATCACACGTGCGATATAATCCCTTAAATTTGAATCGGGGCATAATTTACAACCTCGCGATCCGCCAGGAAGAATAGAATAATTTTTCGTAATAATAGCTCGATCCTAACTTTTTAATTTATTCTTTTGATGGTGAAGTAATAAGGTTCTCTACAATTTAAGCCCCATAACTCTTTCGTATCTTAATATTTAAATAAATACTTAGGGAGAAAGATCAAAGTATGGAATCTGCGAATGTTTCTCCCATCTTTCAGATGTGCTGAATTTGCCAATCGTCTCATGTTGTATACCCATCATACTTCTCTTTCTCATTATTTTCCATTTTCACACCTCTTTTCCTACTAAGAGTTAGACGTAAGAAGAGACTGGTAAGTCTCAATCTCTCCCTGAAATAGAGACGTTTGTTATTAATATTATTATAAGAATTCCCTAGTCCTGTCTTTTTACTCATCTTTCCCTTTCCTTCTATTTCTCATTCTTCTTTCTTACTCGGTCTATTTTACACTCCTCTTTCTTACTCCTCTTTCTTACTCCTCCTTCTCACTCCTCTTTATCACTCCTATTTTTCGTTTTTCTTTCTCATTCTTCCTTCTCACTTCTATTTCTCACTCCTCCTCATTTCTTTTTCTTACCCATTCTATTTCTCACTTATCTTTCTTACTCTTTCTATTTCAAACACCTCTTCTCACTCCTCTTTCTTACTCCTTCTATTTGTCGGTCTTCTTTCTCACTCCTTCTCACTCTCTTCCTTTCAGACTCCTCTTCCCCACCCCATTCCTTCCCCACCCATTCCCTCCCCCTCCTTTCCCACTCCTTTTTCCTCCTCTTTTCCTTTCCCACTCCTCTTTCTCCCTCTCCTCCCATTTCCCACTCCTTCGCTCTCTCCCTCAGAGTGGGTACGCACCTCTCTACGCCGCAGAACCTTTTTCCACGGTATCGAATGAGAGGAGGCGAGTGTATGCGCTAGTTATGCGTGTGTGCCGATGGGAGGCTGCATAACGAATAGTGTTTGCGTGTTTGCTGCTTTTTGCTCGCTTTTGTGCCCATGTCGATATATCGTTCTCCCCCTCCACTCCCCACACTCCCTCCTCATTCCGGAGGGACTCTCAATTTCTTCCTTCCTTATTTCCACTTCAATTACTCTCTTCACCAATCCGTCCATTTCTTCTCGTTCGTCCTATTCGCCGTTGTGTATCCATCTCTCGCTCATAAGACGCAACTCGACGTCTCTCGCTTTCCCGCTGTCCACTTCTCACACCTTTCTGCTCTCCCTAGGTTTAATTTCTTGGGGATTATGCTATTCTTTTTACGAGGGTTTGGCTTAAGTCTGTCTCTGTTAGAAATCCGCCTTCCCAGCTCTATGAGAGAGGAAAATGAACTATTTTCTTCCATGAAGGATTGAGGTGAGACAGTGCAAATCTTTCATGAAAATAATAATAATAATAATGGACTTTAGTTAGGGCGATATTGAGACTACAAAGTCTACTCATTCATGATCACACAAAGAAAACTCACTTGGTAGAGTCCACAAAACTATTTCCTCAAATTATTCCTAGTTTTTGCGGACTCTACCTTAGTAACTATTTACTTCCATCTATTTTCGTGGGCGTTTCATATGTTTTTACATTTTCCTGTTATGTTTTTAAATAGTTCCACCTCAAAATTTCTTTATCTCTCATCTTAGCTTATATCTTCAAGACTTCATCTCCATGGCCCCCGGCCTCTTTACGTCTTTCCTTGGGGTCCACGTTTCACACCCACGCGGTGTTGAACCGAATCTTCGTCAGAATTTCGGTGAACTGTGTGCGGTTGAAAGGCATGAATGATGGGCGAAATGCTTATTCTTGTTTCATTTCTTGGGGTCCACGTTTCACACCCACACAGCAAAACATGCCAAGGATTTCACCAACTTTTTCCTGGTGTCTGTTCCGATATTACACCTCATCAGTTCTCTTTGCCTGGTGAAGGCTTCTGTGGCTTTTCTTCTTTTGACTCTGTCGGGAAGAATTAAGAACCTAATTTTTCTATTTTTCACGTATACTTTGCTATTTACTTACTTTGTAAATTTGGCTCTCTTTCCTGAAATGAATGAAGATAAGTAGATGCAGAAAGTTGAGAAGGGATGGAGCATAAGAGTTTAAATTCATAATAAGAGTTTAAATTCATAGGAAGACAAAAGTAAAAGTTGTATTTATTTGACAGATTCACGTACAGTGCTGAGACAATTTTATAGTGAATGCCAAATCAATAATAAACACAAGTACATAAAACAAGACATATTTACGATAATTATGCATGAAGTAAAACAAATAAAGATAAACTAATTAAAAAGAAATACTTACAAAATAAGATTTTAGCGGGAATTTATGTGTGTGAATCTGTATGCAAGCCTTCCATTACATATAGAGTGGTGGATATTATCCATGTTTAAATCAAATGAAAAACTAGAAATTAGTGGAATTAGTCAAGTCCTGTTTTTTCATTTCATTTGAACATTATTTTGAAAGCAGGAATAAGGAGAAAATTCGCACTAACTGCCGAGATAAGAAAATCTTTTTCTGGCATTTTGGTAATGAATATTCGGTGGTCTAGATTAGGCGCACTGCTTACTCGCGGTTATTTCCTCGCTGCGAATTAAGCAATCTTTCCACATATAATCGAGTCTGATCCAAATAAATTTCTCAATCTTCCGATAAAAAGACGGTCGTATAGCACCGACAGATTTTTGGATGGATTTGATTCGAATTAGTCGGATCGCTTCGGAAGTGAATTTGGTCCTCTGAATTAGCAGCTGACAAATATTCTCCAAAGGAAAGAATTCCTGCGGCCGCTTTCGTGCCGCTTCACTTTGCGGCTTCAATCGAACGCCGTTTATTTTTTTTCCGATCGCTTCGAATATCGTCGATGGACTGTCCGTTCACTTAAAATAATTTTTCTACTCGATCTCTCAAAATTTTATCTCTCTTCAAGAACCGAATCCAAAGAGCTGAAATTATCAGTTATAGAATTATTTGTCGGCTTGGAAATCTTCTCATACGTTGCTATGGCTAATTAAGAGTGTTTATTGTTGACTTCAACTCTTCTCGTCCGACTTTTCCACGCGAGCAGACTTTTTTGGAATCTTCGAAACCTATTTTCCCTTTATCAGTGTACAGTTTAATACAGAAATATAGCGAAGAAACTATTTCAACAATCTTGTCAGGACTAAAACACTACTTAAATTCCACCGAAAATTTTAATTCAACATTTTCCGTCAACGTGATGATATCTTCATCTGAAGATGTCAACAACAACTGTTGTAATACGTCTAATTAAAGATATACTGTAGAAATGACTAAGTGCTTCTCTTTTCAAGACGGTTACTGTGAAATTATCACTATTTTTCGATTTACCATATTAACTATAAGCTATTTTTAATTTCCTGATCTGTTTCGTTACTTGCACTGCGCTTCAAATTAGGATTAACACCTTCATCTGACTTTTATCCTACTTTTCGAAACATTTCAGACTCCTTAATACTGTTATTATTATATTATACTATATACTAATAATTTTCTTTGGAAACTTGGTCATTTTGGTACACACATTCTAGCGATTTGTTTTCATCTGAATAGTGCTTGTGGTAGAAGTGGTCCTTTTAATTTTCTGTTAAAACTGAAAATATTTCAAATTGACAAAATTCGGTCAGATATTCATCGATGGTCATACTGATTTTCTCTTGATTTCTACGATGACCAGCTGAGAAATTCCTTTTCGTGCGCGATGCGAAACATTCGCGAAATCGAAAACTCTGAAATCTCGCAACTTGAACTTGATCCAATTTCCATTGGAAAGGTACCGAATGAGTGACGCGTCATCTTATTAAATTTTCCCTCCGCCCATCGGCACTACATCTAACCTACTCTCACATTTACTTACATTTTGCATTTTTATTCCGCTTTTAACAACTATCCCTTCTTTAGAAAATTAACCATTGAGGTGAGATTGAGACTAAAAAGTCTCTTCTACCATATATCCTGTCATGAATTGTACTTAAGCAGACATAAATAATGTATGTGTTTATAGATATAGAGAGGGTAGCTTTGGAATGAGTTGTGGATGTAAATCTTAGGTAATATCTTAGGGGAAAAGACCCACAGCAGGAAGAAACCTCTGAGAAGTAAAAACAATACTTTAGTAAACATTTCGTAAGATGAAATCATTTACTGGACGAATTGCAATAATTCACTCACAATTAGATAGAGAAAACAGCATAAATTACAAGGAAATAAGAGTTTAAATAAGGAAGTAACAGTACCTAAGTATGCAAATATTGATATTATTTACAAAACTAAAACTAGCAATATTCAGTAGGAAATGTACTTATGAAGCATTAAGGAAATTAAAAGTACTGAATAGGAAATACAAAATATTCACTTATATATTAAAAACATTAGAACACAAAAAAATTCCATAGTAATAAACTCCCCTTCAAATTCAATTTATCATCATAACTTCCAATATTATCCTTCTTTTCATTTGTACATACCAAACTTAAGTAAAGCATCCCTTTCTCCAATTCGTCGTGTAACATCATCCGCTATTTAAGTCCCAACAAATAAAATTAAAAGGATTTCATAAACAGGCAGTGAAGTGACCTTGCTTATTGTAAATTAAGTATATTCACATATAATACATATACATATAATTAATACATATAATTAATACATATAATTATATAGTCACATTTGTTTCTAAGATGTCCCAGTAAAATATTTTATTATCTACGTAAATATTATTAACTATGAAAAAACTTGCAATCCAGAATTGCATAAATTATTAAATTATTAAACATTATTAAATTGCGTAAATAAATAAAATATTGTAGAAATAAATATTGCAGTAGAATTGATTGTGAGCCTTGGAGAGTTTTTTTGCCAGTTTTCCTCCAAATTAGGTTGAATCTTTCATATCCCCATCATTTCATATCAATCATAGATGATGATTATCACCTGGCCTGTCTAATGTTTGTAGCATTTGCATACATAAAAATAAATAGTTTCTAATTTAAGAATTAAGTCGGCATCATTTCGGATTCAGTTTACTTCCTCTTTGATACCCTATCCAGACCTAATCAGCCTCTAAATTTCACTTCAGTTGACGAGCCAATCAATGTCCTTTTTACGTTTAAATATGATGTAATTTTAGATCCGCCTCGATAGTCGTATGTCAAGCCTTCCGAATTTATGTTCGAGATCTCCGTTCGGTGCAGAATTTTCCTCAGATGCCCTCGTCGAGATTTCAGGAGAATTAAGTCCTTCGTCTGGGGCGTAGGAAGTTCCTCCTCTTGGTGGATTGGGACAGAGGCAAAGGTATTTCCCCGAGGGAGACCCCGAGGAAAAAACATTCTAGCCCTTGCGCATCTTCCTCCCAATACTCAAATTTTAGTGACCTTTAGATCTTGCTTTTCACTCGGTTATCTGCGATGCGATGGCTTATTAATGTATTCATTTCCATTATCATCCGACTTGAACTTTCTTTCCTTAGTTCGAATTTTGTGGGAGAGAAATCGATGATGGAAAATTATATCGAAAAATTCTTTGTCGAGAGGATTTCACATATTTTATGATTCTTTCGCATTTTTTCTGATTTTTTCACATTTTTTATGTTCTTTTTATGATTTCTATGATATTCTTCATGTATTGGATCAACCGAGGATTCATATTATTTAATTTAATGGTAGAAAAGTTCTATTTACTATCATTAAATAATATTGACAGCAAAGTTCGTTTTACCAAGTTATAAATTGTGGAGTGCTTACTTAAAATGTATAAATGGTAACCCCCAAATGTAGACATATAAATAATTTTTCATCATGTTTTAACAGTTCAAAAAAGTTCTAACTCAGGAAAAGATTCAGCAGGATTACTTGAGAAGGGATTGGAGAATGATCTTATTTCATACTGACTCTTAAAATTACTTCTTCTAAGTTTTATTCCTTTTGTTGCATTAAAAATAAAAAGAACCTTGTTATATGTCATTTTAAATTTTTGAATTATAATATTCCTTCTAAAATGTAATGTTTTTCTTTTATAATCAATTTTTTTCCTTTCATAATTTAAATTTTTTCCTTAATAATCTAAATTTCATCCTTTCATAAATTTAAATTTAATATTCATTTTATAATTTAATTACAGTTATTAGTATAAGACGCCTGCTCATAAACTATAATATTCTGTCTTTCATAATCTGCTAATTTGTATTGTATAACCAATAATAGTAGTTGAATTATATTCATCGATACTTTTCATTTTTTAACTTTATCACAGCTATTATATTATATGGCTGCTGTTCATAAACTTGAATATTCTGCTTCTGGTAAAGTGCTAATTTTTATGTTACAACCAATTGTAGAACGGGACCCAGAATTCCTTGCGCATTTTTATTAAATATAAAAATTATTATAATAATATAATATTTAAAAAATATTCTTTATTTCTCAACATCGAGCAAGGAATCGAATAAACATGCAAAACCTCCCAATAGTCAACAAATTTTCAAGAAAAAACCAGGTTGGGACCGACCCAATCAAACGATCCGGCCCACCTAAAGCATGCACAACAGAACATAATAAGCGCCGTATTAATTCGCAACCCCCGGCGTCTCCCAATCATAATAATCCATACGCTTTCGTTGGCAGCGATGGCGGAGTAAAAATGAAGACGTGTAGGGAATGGGGAAGTGGGAGGGGAAGCCCATTTTTTCGCCACCGCAGCCCACACCACCGCTCTGATCCCTAAGTCCCTTTTACGGACGTCCAAAGTCAGCCATTTCCCCGCGCTCAACCCCCCTTCATCCCCCCCAGCGCCCCCCCTCTGAACACGGTTTTTTCGCAGCTCCACTCCGCGACCCATAATCCCTTCTCCATTACTACACTCCTTCCTTATCTCTCTCTCTCTCTCTTCCCGCTTCTCCTTCCCTTATTCTACTTACCTTCCTTCGACGCCGTCCTTCACAAGAGTGAACTACCGCTTCCATCGGACGGAGTCGGCACTACCAGGTCCAATCCTGCCGTGACGAAGTACCGCACGCCGATTGTGGCGGTGCATATATGTGAGTGCGCCTAAGTTTCTAAGGGTGAGATTGGGGAATGTGTGTGGGAAAGAAATTTGTGGGGTTATGAGAAAGAAAAAATGAATGGTTTTTGTAAATAATTAGCTAAGAATCGATATTTAACCGATTTAGTTACCTCCGATGAATGATTAGCTATTGGTAAGGGGCGCTCAGATGTGATATCGGAATGAAAAAGTCGTTTGAGTTGAGTTTTGAGTTGAGTGGTTCTATTGACAACCACTGGATTCTCTTCTTCCACTTGGTTTTTGGTACGTCTTTATCAGAATGAAGGAACAAAATAGTATTAATTTTATTTCAAAAAGTCTTTTTGTTTATGTCGTTACAGAATTGCGTCCTAGACGCTGAAATATTTTATCTAAATCTAAATTATTATTTCATCTAATAGTAATCTAATGTTAAACATGTATAATAAACGTTTTCTTAGTTTTAAAACTATGAATGTGAATTGTAGCAACTTTCTTACTTTTTAGGTATATAATACACAAAAAGTACGAAAAATAGTAATTAGAAATATATTAATAAAAACACATTTTTGAGAATAAATCGACATTTACGATTGCAGTTATAAGCGCCTTAAACATATACATGTGAACTTTAGACAATTTCTTACGTTTCAGAGATATACCACACTAAAAAGTGAGAAATAAAATTAATAAGAAATGTGTAAAAAAACATTTTCCAGAGTAAATCGACATTAACGATTCCAGTTATAATAATTCTAAGAATCGTATGGTATATCCATGAAAGCGCATGCTGCAAAATGCATCACACACGAGGAAAATTGGAAGAAGACCATTTATTCCTCCACGAGCCTTCAATATCCGTCTGTTATATATATGGTTGTTGCACGCCAAGAGGGACACCGTCCACTTGGTCTCCTCATGGTGCAGCCTCCATTCCGTCCTCTTTGATAACGCCCTTGTACCGCCTCCTCCCTGCATTTAATGTTGCCATAACTACGCTTTCCACACATCGCCTCTCCTCCCAACGCAATTATGCAAACGAAGTTAAATGCGAAGAATCCGCCACTTGTGTGACCCTCTTTTGTTTATCGAAATAATTCCCAATTAATTCGCTTCGATGAACGTTAAGAGAGTAACCGTAGACGGAGATGTAACCCGTGTCACACTCAACGCTTTTCTACTTCTTGCGAATTGCAGAAGAAGGTAAAAGTTTCGAATATTACAAGCTACTGTTAATGTATAAATCTTACCCGGTATTAACTATGAAGTATTTCAGGATATTTTTGTGATTAAATCATCCATGAATGTTTTTATTATCAGTAAACCATAACCTTCTATAGGGGTTAAATTTGATGATGAACATTTATGCCGCTATTCTTGTTTAAATTTTAAGATTGAGAAAGTCAGTATAAACTCAGAAAAGGCTAAAAACAATGAATTGGTAAATTCAGGAACAAGCTAGGGGCATTTCAGTTTAAAAGACAAGATCAAGATCGACATCAACCAAGTAAACAAACACCAATAGTTAACATCCAATTCTTACAGTTATTCTATCACAGCTCCTACTTAGTTTTTAGGTCTTCATTCCCAATTCTTTTTCCCCTTGTTACTTCTTCCTAAGTTTTCAATATTAACATTGCGAACGCTGACATTTTAACAAAGACTACGAACACCGAATTAGTAAATTCAGGAACGAATTCTTGGTATCTCAGTTTGGAAAGCACACTGAAACTAATTCAACAGCAACCAACGAAACAACTGACAATAGTTATTCTGTGTATTCAGTGTTATTATCCAACGGTTATTCTGTCACGTTTATGCTCAGTTTTTGGTTTTCCATTATACCACCGAATTTGTAAATTCAGGAACGAATTCTTGGTACCGCAGTTTAAAAGGCATACTGAAACCAATACGACAGCAACCAAATAAACAAATTTCAATACTTATCCTGTAAATTCAATGTTATCCAATATATATATGTATTATATGTATCCAACGGTTATTCTGCCGCGTTTCTACTCAGTTTTCTGGTCTTCATTTCTATTATCCTGATACTGATTTAACAGTAATCAAATTAACAAATGTCAATAGTTAACCATCGAATAAACAAATGCCAAAGGTCATTCATTCGCGTTTTGTACTTAGTTTTAATTCTTCATTTCCATCAGTTTCTCCTCCCGTCACTTCTCCTATTCCACTCACTTTTCGTTCTCCGTCTATCCATCCTTTCTATCACCCCTTCTCCCACTCCTCCGCCCCCGATTCGTTGCATTTAACGACGTTTTTCGCTCTCCTTTAATAACCTTATTCTCCCTCCCCTCCTCGCGCCCTCCCTTTCACCTTTCCCTTCGCAGCCAAATCACACGACCGAAACCCACTATCTTCTGCTCCCCTACCCACTCTCATCTTTCTTCCCCCCCACAAAAAGCGCCCTCCTCTTGCGAAACTTCCACTGAACAACTCTCCCGTAGGCATGTATGTGCGAGGCGGGGGAAGAGTTATATGGGATGAGGTGATGTGGGAGGCGACGGCAGTGGGTGGAGGAGCACGTGTGGGTTGCACGGCCGCAGGAGACCGGCCCTCCATCACAAGGGAGACTGTTTGCGCGTGCAAACTCCAAGCCGAATCTTAACCGTCATTAAAACTCTTTATTCTTTCCCCCGATTCGATTTTTGCCGAGGACCGAATGTTTCTCGCGCGATACACTTATGGATGTGGGAATTGCGGCGGTGTTTCGAGTGGGAAAAAGTGGACGGATCTCTAGGTACGAATGCGGGAGAGGAGAGAGATGGCGTCTTCTCCCGTGAACCTTCACGATGTCACGGTTGAATTTTTTGTCGCGGCTTTAGAAAGCGTGCTTACGGTGGGCGATGTGGAGCGCTACGCTACCTCGCCCGTTCACCCTTCTCTCTTCTCTTGGTGCTGCTCCTCTTCGCCCGTTTATGCTGACGTTCTGGTGTTTAAAGGCCGCGTTATGTGTGTCTTTTAAGCGTCGGTTATGCCATACCGCCGTCATTTCCACGTTGTTTTTCTGATCAATCCGTTCTCGTTGTATTGAAGCGTTCGGGCATAGATTAATTCGATTCAAGAACATATTTTAAAAGATAAACCCTACACATTGCGTACTTCTATATAGATCTTTGTTTTCCTTACGTTTTCCATTTTGCAATTACTTTAACATTCCTTTAGTAATCAGCATTTTACGTGATCATAATGCAGGCATAAACATTTTTAAGCCACAACATTTTGAATCTTTATTATATTTATTTAGATTGATCGTAACAGAGCTTCTCGAATTTCTATATAGATCTCTCCTTTTCTTACGCTATTCTTTTCGCAATTACATTAAGACTCTCTTAATAAACAGCCTAAGATTTAAATGATCATAATGCAAGTATTAATTTTTAGCTACGAAATTTTGTAGTTCATCATATTTTCTATTCATCGTAACCGAGCTTCTCGGTAATGTATATTTCATAGATCGATTCATATCCTTGTTTTACGTGATCATAATTCAGGTGATAGAATATTTTATCCACAAAAATTTTGTATTTCATTGTATTTCTAAAGATTAATCTAAACCGAGCTTCTCGAAAGTATAAATATTTCATGGATCGATTCATTCTGTCGATGATTAAGTCCGAGACGGGGCTTTCTATGCTTGATTTCCCGCAATAAAGTCGCACGTCGTTAAGTAATAGGGGGCCAATTCCCAAGTTATGGCATCGCCTCTAATATTCATCAGGAGATGTCGTTCCCATTAAAGAAGGAAGCGTTGCAATTTATGCCATGGCCATCGAATGGTGTTGCGAATCAGATATTTCAGCTGATCCGAATGAGTAGATGAGAGAGATGATGATCGATTTCAGATGATATGCTCCTGAGGAAGGAAGATTCCAGTCGGAAGTGTTGGAATTGATGTCCAGCGCGGTTTTCACCTCGAAATGCGTTTGTTTTTTGAGCTCTCCTCGAGTTTGACTGTGAAAAAGTTTGGAGGGAACTGCTTGGATGTGAAGAATGAATTCCTTAATCCTTTCCTCGATGATTTGGCCTTTCCGTTGCCGTCGGAACGTTTTTCTAATTCTCAACGCCTCTATCTAAGCTGAGAATCTTATGTTATCTTATTCGCCGCTTTTGAATTCATCTAAGTAGTTATATGGAACGTTGGAATATGTTTCTTTTATTTTTTCTCATCTAAATTTGTTGTTAATTTGCTCACGACACTTTTCTTTACCCAGCCGATTTCTTTGTCGATTATGGTGTATTCTGAAATGCACTATTCTTCGTCCAACGACATAAAGAGATCACGTAAATCTTATGGCACCTTGTATTCCTTACGGGAGAATGGCTCATGCTGTTCGTAATTTTCTATCAGAAATCATATTTACTCCATGCTGAACGCCTGCAAAATCAGTAATCTCCAAATTTCTTATTTTATGCAAAATTCACAGTAGCTCGCGCCATTCTCCCATAAGTAATACACGGGGCCATAAGATTTACGTGGTCTCTTCATGACGTTAGACGAAGTATAGATCCGAGTTCGACCGTAGATGAGCTTCCAAATAATAGGCTACTTTTCCTTCTGGAGTATTCGGTCATAGTATCACACAACGCTAACATTGTATATGAAAGCATAATTATATTAAAAACGTCTAGGATTTTTAAAAAAGGAGATTAAACCAAAATTAATCCCGTACTTTTTCGCACCCGCCGACTAACTCCGGTTTCCAAAACGGACGGATCCCGCCGTTCTTTCGCCCGTTTCGAAACTTGCATCGAACGCACGAAGACAAAGGGAATATCGAGCTGCGGATCCGAAATTTGAAGAAAAAAGTGACGTTTTTCTCGGCCGTAGTGATACCGATTCCGAAGAGAGATCCTCTTCCCCTCCCCCTGTCGCCCGCATCCCCAAAGCCTTTTCTTCTCCCTCCCACATAACGGCTTCCCGGACCCATCTCACCAGTGGACGTGCCCTCCACTGCTTTTACGCCCTACCCCATTGGGCTGACCCTCCCCCACAACCCCCTTTGGGGTTACTCTAGCGACGCTCCGGACCCCGCTCTTCCAATCCTGGATAAGATGTTTGTGGGTTAGTTGCAGAGGAGTGCTCTTCAAAGACCCTTCTCTTTATTGTTGCTAACATTTTGTTGCTTTCCTCCTCTTCGTTTATACCTTCCGATGGTAACGGATGAAACTAAACGAAAGGAGAGACGAAAATCGATGAGTAACTTGTAAATCTTTTGTAGACTAATGTTGCAATATGTTACGCTGGTTAATTTTATGGTATACTGAAGTATGTTTAAATAATCTAAATCTATCTAGAAATATTATACAATCTTTGCTCGAGATCGGCTTTGTTGTAATATTGTTGTACATGAGGTAATATTGTTGTATATGTTGTAATATTGTTTGAAATATTGTAATATTGTAGTATATATAGTAACATTGTTGTATCTTATGTAATTTTGTTGTATATGTAGTAATAATGTTGTTTTTGTTGTAATATTGTTATGTATGTTTTAAAATTGTTGTATATGTTGTCATATTCTTGCTTTGTTGCAATATTTTATATTATGTTATATTGTTTTATATGTTGTAATAGTTTTTTATATATTTTAATATTGTTGGATATAATATAATGACTACCACCTGGCCTGGTGCCTACTTGTCTGAAGTGAAATAAATAAATATGCTGTAATCTTGTCGTGTATATTGTCAAATTGTTATGTTGTAATATTTTGTAATGTAGGAAGGAGATATATCTTTCATAATACTTTATATTTGTAGATGGTTGATAAACCTTCTGCTTTATTTTAGAAGATGCTAAAGTATGCCGAAATAATATGAAACTATCTAGAAGCACCCTCTGATTGAAGCTAGGTGTCTACTGTGTTTTAATATTGTTGTATATGCTGTAATATTTTATTTTCTTTAGTAATAGTTCATTGCTATAGATAGATAATTAATCTTCTGTAATTGTCAATAATTTGTATAAAAGCTGTATAATGTGCATTGCAACATTGCGCTATGGTATTAATTTTATAAGACTATAACAGAAGTTGCCACCAGTCTGATAATCCAACTGCAATTAATGCATTAAAAATAATAAAATCATTTGTGTCTGTACTCATAGAATGACGCAGTCTGCCCGTATAGTTAATTTCTAATAATTTTCGGTCAGATTTCGACGAGAGTTCGGCTAGTTTTACGCTGAAACCCCCTCCGCAACTAATACTTGGAAGATCTTCACTGCCCCGCCCATCTCTCGAAGAGGACACAAGTCCGCGCTACGTGGATCACGAGAATCGGCGTGAGGAGAAAATGGCCTTTGCTATACGCTTCACCTCTTCCAACAGGAATTCTTTCCGTACAGGTTCATCGATTCCGATGGTAATTTTCTGACGATTTCCACTCGGAGATGGAACTATTCCTTTCGAAAGTGATTCTGACATACCGAGAAATAACTTTGAGTGAAAGAATGCAACACGTATGTTGATTAACGCATAGTTTACATTATTCTTCATTAGTGCAGTGTTCATTTTGTTTAATCAGAGTAGAATAATTTAAATTTCTCGTGTTATTTGTCGACCTCGTGGGCCTTATCGTTCTCGTACTGGAGTTCCAACGCCAAGGTCCCGGGTTCGATTCCCTCTTACCTCGAATATGCGATGGATAATCGAGGTAAGATGGAATTTTCTACTTTCACGTCCTTTGTTATCGTGGGCAGTGAGTTTTTCGTTTCAATAAAATTTTACCGCGGTGTATGAACTTCCATCCGAATTAACAAACCGAATCAATCGCATTGATTATCAGCGCCGCTGTGCGATGAGATGTCGAATCTAAATCCGCGTCTTTTTAAATTACGAGTACTTACGGCATCGCACATCTCCTTCCGGAGCACTTTTTTTCTTTGATCAACCCTCGAAAAGAAGAAACCGATACAAACAAGGATATTTAAAAGGCTTTTAGAAGGTCCCTATGATGGCTGAGATGATTTCGTTGTAATTTAGATGTATAATCATTATAATTCTTTGAGAATAACACAATTCTCAGTTTAAAAATTGCTCAATATTAGAAGTACTTTCCTAAATTATCAGAGATTATCCTTTTAGGAAAATTTGAAAATTAATATAAAATGAAAAAATACGAACATTTTTCATACACAACATTGTCTCTTACGATATTTTTTAAAATTTTCTTATTCTGGTTTTATTTTTTAAATAGCTTTCTTTGTTTTCGCAAGTAGAAAATTCATTTTACCTGCATTCGCATTATTCTAAATACCTTGCTATTTCTTTGTCTTCTTAATTTGTTTTATAGGAACTGTTATTGATAATTATTTCTATTATCTGTTTTATCGGTTGATATATATTCTGTTCTAATCCATTTCCGATTAATAAATTTGAAGGCGCATTCCTTCAGTAATCCAGTCTATGCTTTTTACTGTAAAAATTTATATAAATAATAAATATTCATCGTTGAAGGTGTCATAAGATTGCAGACCACAATGTCTCGCTGAAATTAAGATTAATCCCGTGAAATTAAATAGACCTCTAGACATCTTATAGTTTTCATGACTATCCTTTTTACGATAGCGATCCCAATGCTTAAAAAGGAATGTTTAACTCGGTCGTGTCAATTTCGATCACGTACGGAATCCTTTTGCCATCGCCAAATGTCTCTCGTTAATCCTCCATGTCCTCTGGTTCAAATCCAGGCGCCGCTCCTCTTCAAGAAAGGCGCCATTCTTCTCTCTTCTCCGTCTATACGGATGATGGTCTAGCATTGACTTTCCCACTTATAGTTTCAGCCAATCATTGAACTTTAGTCTGTTGATACAGCTCTCTCAATGGAAGAGCGGATTGGGAGCATCTACTTATGAAACAATATATTGAATAATAATGTAACCGCCTTATTATAGCAATTTGTCGAGCCAAAAAATGCCGCCTGTAATGTACTTGTGCTGTAACATAAAAGAATGACATTAAGTATCTTTAAACATCGTGCAAAAGTGAATTTGTAATTTAGGAAAGGAGAAAATCATAAACTAAAATTTAAGTATATTATTTTTCCAAATATTTGCTGTAGGTATGAAATGCTACCGCTAGGAATTATAAATATAGTATGTAAACAGAAATGATATATTAAAACTATTATTAGAAGTATAAGTATAGCCTATAGTTACAATTACAATTTACAATTACGAACTTAAAACTTTTAAGTTCGCAATTGTAAATTGTAGTTTAGGGTACGTAAAATTATATCTATAACTATTACTGCGAACAACAGCTATGAACTATAGCTATGAAATATAGCTATTAAATACAACAATGAACTATAACTATGTACTATAACTTTGAACTATAACTATTAACTAAAGAAATGAACTGTAAGTATGAACTATAACTATAATTAAAACAATAACTAAAACTATAACTAAACTACAATCTATAACTACGAACAATAACTATAAACTATAACTTTTAACTGTAAATATGAACTATAACATATTAACTATAACTTTTAACTGTAACTAAGAACTATAACTATTAGCCACAACTATGGACTATAACTATTGACAACGATTATGAACTATAACTATCAACCAAAACTATGAAAATACTTACGAACTATAACAATGAACTATTATTAATAACCATAAATATGAACTACAACTATGAACTATTGTTGTAATCTATAACAATCCCATAAACAATTACTAAAACATACGACAATGACGCATAACATAAACTACAAAGCACAACACAAACACAACTTTAGACTTAGATACTAAACAAAATCCACCAACGTTAGTAATGATAGTAACTAAACCCCTCCCTCCAACTCCACCAAACCCGACTAAACTACAAGATAAGGCAGGAATAGAGGCGCTTCCCTTTGTCTGCACTCCCCCTGGCCTTTTATCCTATCCCTGGATTTCCTCCACTCCCAAGATCCCCTCTTTCCGCAACATTCTCTCGCCTTGATATTTTTCACTCTCTTCTCGTTCCTTTTTCCCTCAGCCTTTTATCCCCCTTCTTATCTCACCCCCTTGCATCCGACTGCGATGTAGTGTCCACGAAAAAAGCGGAAGGAATGGATTGTGGGAGCCGCTGCTGCTGCTGCTGCAGGCTGTAATCCGGTCGACGCCACTTCCCCTCTTCTCTCTCTCCAGATCATTCGTTAACCTACCTTCGCACACGACTCTCCGTAGGTTCATGCGCCCTAAAATTCCCTCCCCGCATTTCAGCGATCCCTCCCCGCTCAATATCTGACCCTTCTTTCCCCCTTTTATCCCTCCTTCTTTTCTTTCCCTACCACGCCCCTCCTCTTTCCTTAACACCAACGATGCGCTACCAGTTTATTTACTATTTATGTGCCCCCCTCCCATACCAAGGTCGTCAATCTCGACAGGTTTTAATCGTTTTAGGATGCATCTCATCTATGTCTCCCATTAAAAGGAAATGTACTAACGCGGAATTTGGTGGACTTTTAATTTTTTTTCATTTCTCGTCAACTCCCAACGAGGCGATTAAGGTAACCAGAAGGTTCGTATGTCCCGTTCGGATTCACAGGTACAGGTGACATCAGTGTCGGGTTGGCAAAACGTCGATGATGGCATTTCACCAGAAGTGCATAATCATAACCTCACTCATCAAATCCGAAAGCTCGTTCTCATCTTTAATTCATAAAATTTTTCACGTAGAAGGCACAAGATGACTAGACTCAGAGCCGCCCTGGGCGGTCCCTCCCAGCAACTCACTCTGGAGATCGGGTTCGTCCCTCGGGTCCTCATGTAGCCCCTCCCGACTCAGGGTCGGCAAGAGATGGTACTTCGCGACTACACTCAGAGCCGCCCTGGGCAGTCCCTCTTAGCAACTTACTCTAGAGGTCTACAGCGCTCTTCCCTTGTGTAGCCCCGCCCTCCGGATATATAATGCTTATCTTCCGGTTTGGACCGGAATCTCGGATAACAGTCATACCATACATTACACTAATAACATTTACCAGGCCGAATCGAGATTCTCGTGTTTCTAAAGCAAATCGTACACCTTCTCCTTAACGAAATACCTTTCCCTATCTAGAAACAAAGCAATGAAGATAACGCATAAAAATCTATCAAAACTGTTCGGACCGAATGTGAATGGATTTGAAAATACATATTCGCACTTGGACATATAACAGTGATCAACAAGGTTAGGAACCAATTAGGATCTCCTAATAAAAACATTATGCTATGGAAGTATTTCAAAGTAAGTCTGTGAGAAAAATCAGGCAAGTCAGGCTACTCAAGGTTGGTGTAGCCAGTTAACCTCAGCTTTCTTAGAGTTTCATAGTAAACTTCAGAATACATTTCTTATCATACTGGATAGAAGACAGGGTACAGTAGCCGCAGTCTTAGGATGTGTATGCCCGTTTATTCTTTTCCTTCCACGACGGGTCCATCCTTCCTTAGAATGCAGAAATAGGTGGATAGATAGAACGGCATTTTGTGTGTGCATGCCATCAAAACCCCTTGCATACTCCTCTAGCGATTTTGAGCTTCCCCTCACCTACGCGTTTCACTTTCTTCTTCCCCTAACTTCTGCGCATTTGGGCACATCCTTAGAAAGCGCCCATTGTAATTAAAACCAAGAGGGGAGTTATAAGTTTCAATTCACATCCGGAACGATGGAACACGAACTCAGGTATAATATTACTGTAAATTAAAGGATAAAATATACATGTCATTTGGAGGCTAAGAGGTATTTCGCGGCCTTAGAAGTTCTATCATTTTATGCTTTTACAGGATAAGTATTTTGCTAATCAGTCTCAAGTATTTTGCTGAAAGGTGTGAAACGTGGACCCAAAGGAAATGAATGGGGCCTTTGATTGGAAATGGCATAGAATGAGCAAAGGAAGTTATGCTAATAATTAACAAAACAAAATAATAAAATTTTACATAACGTAAAAGAAGAATATGGTTTTTGCAACAGAGTGAAGGCTGAGGAATCGGTTGGATGGAATATTAAGAAAAAAATCACAAGATTTTTCAGTGTTCCTAGTAGGCTTTCAAGGCTACTGTAGCGGTACTGGAGACAATTCTTCACCGTATATCACCAGACAATTCTCTACCGCACTAGTACATCATCAACACCAAGACGAATATGCATAAGCAAAACCTATTCGAATAGAAATTTTCCAATTGAGGGAGCTTTTCTTTAAGTTGCTTTTATCCCCATTTTCATTGTACACTCATCCAAATCAACGCTAAATTCATGCTTCTCCGGTCATAGTTTAAGGCCACAATCTTTATCCATAAGTTTGTATTTTTTTGTTTGGCTGCATGCAAATATAATTTGAGGTAATCAGGAGACAGGTTCCTCTGGGGTACCTATATTCCCCCATTCTTTTGTGTTCTTTTGTTCTAATTTATGGCCAAAATATTGTACATTGTATCTAATTTGTAAAAGGGAGGAATAAAAATTATTCACAACGATAGAAATGTAATTTTTTACTTAGCACATGAAGTTGTGCGACTAACCCAAGGTTATACAAGAAGTGAAAAATTGCGACTTGGCCGGGACTCGAACTCGGGTCTCCCACTTGCCGGGCAAGGTAATGGTGCTCCACCCCCGGCCAAGTCGCAATTTTTCACTTCTTGTATAACCTTGGGTTAGTCGCACAACTTCATGTGCTAAGTAAAAAATTACATTTCTATCGTTGTGTTAATTCCGCGAGAGGGTTTCTCTAATATCGCTTTGTTGGGTGGCTGCCTCGACGAGGACCTCTGGTGGTGGTTGGTGCCACTGAGTGGAGCACCATTACCTTGCCCATATAAGCTCCCGTTTACAGAAATGAATCTGCGCGGCTCGGTAGTTTAATGGATAGAATACCTGCCCGGCAAGTGGGAGACCCGGGTTCGAGTCCCGGCCAAGTCGCAATTTTTCACTTCTTGTACAAAAATTATTATTATTTCTCTTTTATTTATCCCACTACTTTAGCCACTCTCTCGTTACACTTCTTTTCTTATTTTACATTAATCCAATTTATTAATGCTAATCGGATCGATTGTATAGGAACTGAGTGAGGAGCAGACGCCGGGATATCCTATTATTTTAGTGTTAAAAGAAAGAAATTTCGCTTCGTGTTGGCCGTCGGGAGGAGGGGCTATTGGAAAGTGAGGAGTGAGGAGAGAATGAAGAGGTCAAAGGGCAAAGAATCGAGGCCAGCGATGATAGTTCCCGCAGCACAGACGAATGCCTGCCCTTATTCCTGCATATCGCACCCCAAATGCGCTTTTTACAACCATGCATTTTCAGCAGACGTGTGAGAGCACCAAAAAGATGGCTTTTTATAAGTATTTTTTAACCCTTGTTTGACACACTGGGGTGCGGTGTACCCCAAGCCCACCCCATTGTGTAACTTTGATAGAAATACTTTCGTTATTATTAACATTTTTCTTCCTTTTATAATGAAAATCCTTGTAATATTAGCATTAAGCAGTAAAAAATCTTCCATTTCCTAATCAGTGTCGTATGAATATTATTTTGAAACAACAGAAATTTCTCTTATTTTGACATTAACAGAATTTTCACTTTTTCACGAAATTACTTCCTTTCATTTTCCAGAACATATACCTTTATAGATGCTTCAGTAATATGCTCTATTTTTCCTTTTAGTACTTTACATTGAGCTAGCTCAGTTGAATTTTTAGCCATTTATATGAAAAAAGAAAAATATTATGATGTTTGAATGTAAGAACAGTATTTTTGTCAATTTTTTAACAGTTACTACTTCATTTTATGTTTAGATTAAATTACCCATACAACTTCAAAAATTAAGCTTTTGAGACGTTATGAAAATATTTTTATGTAAAAATATTCGATAGATTATTTGTTATAACAATTTACGTCGCTGGGGTGAGGAATATAGATTCTTAATTTTATCGTGGAATATAGTTTTGGATTCGATGTTGACGAAAAGATAACCGGTTTCGGGTAAATCGCCATCTTCAGTCGACATGTCCAACGTGTAAATGACAAACACCTTCAAAGGAATATTTGTGGCGTAAGAAGTACGTTAATATGAAATGGAACAATGTCGACAATCTGCAAATTTCATGTTCTGGAATTTCGAAGGTCTCACATCAAACGGGTGAGAACTTTTGACACGTCATAGAGTCGAATTAATTTTCGGCGGAAACCTCAATGTGCGACCGCCCGTGGCAACTGCCCTCGATCCCCCCACCTTGAGGCCGGCACTGGTGGCGCCAAACCCTTATTTGCTCCTGATAGATACCGAATATATCATATAACATACTCTTATTCCTATCAACACTGTAGTTAACATGGCAGTATTTCATTCCACTTCTTAATATCATCTTTAGTTACTTCGGAAACTATTATTAAATTAACTAATTCCATAATGGAACACCTCGAGAAATAGTTGTTTGTTTAGTAATAAAGGAAGGAATTTCTCTAAGACCTAGCAAGGTCAGGTCCGACTTTAACTTAGTCCTTTATTATTTCAATATTTTTTATCGTCAGTTATTTTCTTTTACCTCTTTGATATTATTGTAATACTTTGTGATGAATTTGCTCTTTCTCGCGATATTTTTATTCTTTTATGTATATTTTGAATTATTACTGTCAATGTTGGCTCGCTGTTAAATGTTTTAGCTTGTTTGTACCGTTTGTAACCCATTATAAAGGCGTCGTGCTGTTTTAGAGTTTTTATCAAGTAAATAAATAAATGAGAACGGCTGGTTTCCAACTGATTAACTTCATAGTAAGCAAGAGTAACTTCATCTGCTTCCAGTCAGCGCTAAGTTCGATACTTGACTCTCTTATTAGAAACGAAGAGCATAAACTGAATGAAAGAATTGACCTTCGAGTAGTAGTAGTAATTTTGAAAGCTTCTCGACCGCTGAGGTTATTTCGCACTTGATCCCCTAACGGGAATCGAATCCAGAACCAAAGCTTAAAACGAATGTAAGACAGGTGACACTTTTGCGCGACAATTTTGATGGAGTGTATGGCCGCATGCATAATTTATCGTGAGAGCGACCCGCCAATAATCAAGGAGGAAGACTATCAGAGGCGATTGTTCACAAAAAATGAAATTCTAGATGATGGTCGCATCAAAAAGGAACCGGAGGAAATTTTAACGTTTACTTATAGCCCTTCTCTTTTTCCACAGCAATTATTTGTTAGCATACTCGGAAATTTTAACTTCTTCAATGCTGTTTCAACGAGAAGATAACAATTGTGACTTGACTGGGACTCGAACCCAGGTCTCGAACTTTCCGGCCAGATATTCTCTCGTACAGCCTTGGGTTGGTCGCACATCTTCATGTGCTAAGTTTGACTTCAAATCCATCATTTGTTCTTCATTAAGGCGATTTAGCATCAGATATTACTTGTATTGCTAATAATTTGTAATCTACTATTTTAGTACTTTATATTCTGACAGCTCTCCATTCTAATATTGTCGTTTTGTGTTAACTATAAATTTTCGATGAGTTTGGTTTCATTCTTTTTTATTGTAATTTCAGCCCTTATTGTATTTCTCTTGTATGTGAGCTTTGAGCTACATTCAATAGTATTTTTAACTATATGATTTGTATAACACACCTGGTCAGTTTCCGTCCTGTCGACAGACTTTCAGTCTGACAGGGTGTTATTGCTGTATTGAATATGAAAAATAAAAAAAATACTTCGACAGCTGTGGTCATTTCGCGCGTATGGATTATCACCAGGAATCGAACCCAGGACCACTTTCACCAAAGTCGAACGCACGGCCCACTTGACAATCAGAAGGCCCCAATCGATCTAAAAATGACCTCGATAATCACCCAGGAACAAAACACACATTAATAACAGCTCGTTTTCCCGATAAATAGACCTGCGTGGCATATTTCTTTCAAAAAGGTCCTTGTGGGAATTTTCGAATCATCGGCGTGAACGACCCTCCCTTTTATTTGAGAAACGGTGGCGAGATATTTTCGCGAGAGAGGGAGAGAGAGTAAGGATAGGAACGTGTGTGTGAAAGAGAATGGGAAATGTGGAAGAGGGGGCGTTGTCGGTGGGAGTGTCCCCAAGGGCTGTGCGTGATCGATCACTGCCACGTGCACAGCTCACTCTCTCGTGTGCATCCGAAAGACCCAAAAAGTGCTGCGCTTCCAATCATTAACTTCCGAGCATCTAATTTCTTCGTTCTCCGGAATAACATCGGCGGTTATGAGACTCCACCGTGACGTCACCGCACCGAACCCTTCCCTACGAAGAGGACGTCACTTAGTGTTAGACTAACTATGCGAAAAGACTAAAGTAAAGCGCTTTTTTTAATTTGCGAGGATTGGAAAAGAGAGCTCGTATCGTGGAATACCGGTCACGGTGGCCGAGAGGTTAGAGTTCTGAACGAGTTCCAACCCAAGGTCCCGGTTTCGATTCCCGATAGATCTTCCTGTTTGGAGAATGATTCTATGTGATCGTCAAGAATATTATAATAATAGATTCCACCAGTTCGGCTTTAACGTTGTGATACTTTTCCATTATGGGAATGAGAAGAACAAACTTATACCATATCACAAAATATATTTATTCAGCTACCTAGGTTTCGACCCTTTGGGTCTGATGGGCCTGATAAGGTTTGGGCCTGATGATGACTTTATGGGTTTGGGCCTAATGATGGCCCAAAGGGTCGAAACCTAGGTAGCTGAATAAATATATTTTGTGATATAGTATAAGTTCGTTCTTCTCATTTCCATAATATTATAATAATAAATGTATGAATTCAATAACATTATGATAGTAAATATTCCAATAATAGTATAGTATAACAATTATTGAAATCTTATTCCTGTTTCGATTATATTATTGGATGTATATTATGTATATTAACTTTATATTATTGGATGTATAATCGCATCATATTATAATTTTTATGTATTATTCCCAAACATTCGTTTTCGGTGACCTTTTCACCCTCACTTTACATCAAAACATGAAAATGATCCACCATTTTAAAGCGAAGGTTTCTGCGTTCTTCTAAAAATTGACCAACGAATGAAAAATGCACGAGTTAAAATTTGAATTTGCCCATAGAGTTTCGTTACTGAATGTATAAATATCAATATAAAATAGGTATATAGAAACGGACCCTTCCCTACGATGTAAACATCCTCCGAATAACTATGTAAAAAGGCATAAGTAATCTGTAATTTGCGAGGATTGGAAGAAGATGAAACATATCGTGAAGTACCGGCCGCGGTGGCCTAGCGTTCCAAGTCCAAGGTCCCGGGTTCGAGTCCGTATACTCAGATTATTCTGATTGGGGAATGATTGTTCGTGATCGTCAGCTATAGTAATTATAAAATTGGGTTAAATCGGGATTATCTTCCTGCTTCCATTGAAGAAATCGTTATAATTAGATGTTTATTAATATCATATCATAACTTTTATGTATTATTTATAAACAGTCGTTTACGGTAACCAGTGATTTTCTCCCTTCACACTCCATCAAAACGTATAAATGACCAAACATTTTAAATCTAAAGTTTCCGCTATCTTCTAAAATAAATTAAATGAGTAAGGCACTGTGGAAGTATTCCAAAAATACTTCCTTCAGCAAGATATTCATCCTCAAACATCTAGGCACTCAGTCAACCACAGCTTTCTTAATAATGAAAAGAGAATAGACGAGTTCCACGGTGACAAGAGCCTAATTGATGAATTCTTTATTATATTTTAAAAATTCTATCTAGAATTCTATCCAGAATTTTAAGAATATAAAAAAGAATACATGAATCGAAGCTTCCAAAGAAGAATATACGTTATCTACACCTGATGAAGACTTTTATTCATTCGTACGGTTTAAAATCCGTCTGATAGGATGCAGAATTCAGAAGCTCAGTAAAGTAGCTGTTAGTTAGCATAGATTGATGTCTTAAGAACCTCACAGAGTAGCTTTGGGAGCCACACGAGGCTCGAGAGCCGCAGTTTGCTCACCGCCAGAAATACATTCATTATCATAATGAATAGGGGCAGAGGGGATACGGGTACTTAAGGCAACAGGGGATGCGGGGATAAAAAAAGTTGGGGTCCCCTGACTCTCTAAAATACATTTATTGCTATTAGATACAATCCACATTCGTAAGGAAAAAAACCACTAATGGAAATCTTGGATAATAGTACACCAGATTAAAGGATTAAATATATTGCAAATTGAAACACATTCCTAATTTCAGCAAAGGCATAAAGATCCTTGGTGGCTATTGAAACAGCGCTAGTGATAACAGTTTATTTATTAAATAAAAAGGAATAAGTGCATTTTTGTCATGGACGAGCATGGTTTAAACATGGACGAACCCAAGAATAGGTGTGGGTTGCTCACTGATTAGATGAATCCCATATTTATAGTTTCCTTAAGAGTTGATATTCAAATGTTGACGGAAGTATACAAGTAATCATAAAAGTTATTCATATTAGAGAGTTCTCTGGTATATTTTTCTAGAAAAATATGTGGACTTTATTTAGACTGGGAAGTTTCATAAATCATAAAAAAGCAACCTATAATAATCGCAGATGAATACGGTTTCTATTAATAAAACTACACTCTTCAGTTTTAATATTGTAGAGGTAACAATTACAGCAATAATAATGGCATTACCTTGTTAAATATTTTCTATTACGTATAATCATATCAATGTATTAAAATATATACTGAAACTTATTTTTTAAATGAATTTTAGTGAATATATTAATCATCTCTGAAAAAATAGGAGTCGGCAATCTTGAAAAGAATAGAATACAGAAAAACAGTTGCTGGCATTTACAGTGGATGAAATCAACTACTGATGAAACATGTTGAATTAAAAATCCGCTGTAGAAGTTACAAAGTGTTTTCCTTCTCAAGGTGGCTGCTGCGAAATTCCCTCAAACTCCAGACTGATCATATCAAATTTGAAATTAGAGTCTCGAAAATGGACTCCTCTTTACTGAAGGGTGCCTGCATGACCAGGGCGCCTCGATGGGCAGGGCGTCGGTCCTGTTTGTTAAGTCTTACTTTACATTTTACTTTAATATGTACCTTCATTTTGAATGTTACAGGAGGGGGCTAGCGGTACGGAGAGACAGGTGTACAAGAGAGTGGCAGTGGTCGAAGACTTCTTCGACATCATCAGGGGGGTTCACGTTGACGTCGAAGGGCGAGCGGGCAAGCATGCTGGACAGAAGAGGACTTACAGAGCGGTCAGTCATTTCATTCCACTATTACAGCCATGAAACTAAAATAAACCTATTAGAATTAGCTTCTTAAAATTTTCTTAAAAGTAACATGCGCTCCCAACTGGGCAACGAGCGTTTTCATTGAACCTCCAGATAACCTTTGGGAAGAAACCAAATCTCGAGAACGGAGATTAGATAGGTGCAGTTGTCGAATCAACTGGGATAATAAAGGCCAAAGAATAGCACATTTACCATTGCATACTGAGAAAAGTGAGGGATAAAAATGCCCCATCCATTCGCTTGCAAAAATTATTAATTTATAAAAATGTAAAAGAGCACAAATATTTTCTATAAACTGGGAGTCCGCAGTTACGTATAGTACTTTAGTATCCAATATTTGATAAAAGCTAAAGAGTTGAGTGACGTAAGCAAGAGATTTTCAAATAGCTTTAAAACGTCCGAAGAATATTTTGCTTTCTCAATCATGGAAACGATTCCCTCGCTTGATTTACCACGAAAAGCTTCAAATTTGAATGATTCATTATCCATTTGATGGGACGAGTGATTTTGTTCACAGTCGGATGTACCGGTATTCATTAGCAAAGATTAATTTTAATCAATAATTAAGGAGCAATCATTTTGAATAGGTTCGTTAGAAATTCATGTTCTAATAAACGAAAATTCGGAATCTCCATTATTTTGTTATAATATATCGATTGAAGGGCGATTTTCCGATAATAGCTGAGATATTATATTAGTAATTCTGGAATTTATTTATGAACAAACAATAGAGAACAATTGTCTCATCCCTTGTTCCCTTCTCTCACGTAACCTATCTTTTTACCTCGGATGCATCTTCTCTTCCTTCAAAATGAAAGGTTCGAACTTGAGCTATTAGGAGTTGAATTACTTCTCGATTATCCGGATTTCGGATCAACCGCGACTCGATCCAGAGCGCCTCGTTTTGCTCAGTCAATGTCATTTTACACACCAGCCCTAGATTCGGTCATTCATGGAAATTCTTTTCCTAAGCTCACTCTATGGGGAAATCTATAAACACAGAAGAACGCATTTAAAACGTTCCTGCCTAGTACGTGATTTTTCCCCGGTCTCTACCGCACTAAACCCATGGTAAAAATACAGCTTAGGATGCTTTGCTACCCACTTATAGCGCGGATTCTTCCCTTCCCCCGGTGCACTGCAACCCGCTCAAGCCAAACCTCGACTCCACCGAAAGTTCTTTTCTAATTCTCTATCTAGAAATTGCTTAACTGTTTGCTTGCAGTGTTGATAACTACAAACACACGACCATCCCTAAAATACTCTCAGAAGCAAACACTATATTTAGCACATTTGTAACAGCAGATGTTTTCAATGACGACGACGTTGACTGAAGTGGTTTTAAGAAATTTGCGTGAGTTTTTGCTAAGAAAATTAACTTGACTGTGATTTTATTTACCTTACTTTGGACTATCTTTAGTGGCATTCCTATGTTATTTTTATTTATGTTGTATTATTTTGATTTCATCGTTGTTTGACGTTTTATTTATCACTTGCATATATTATAAGACAACTATGTAGGGCTAGTCTAGCTAGGGCTGTCTGTGTTTAATAAATAAACTTTAGAGCGAAAATTGGACAAAATTAATTAACAAAAGAAGACGCTATCTTTGCACGAATAGCAGACCATTCTTAAAATATATGACAAGAACTCAAACAGTATTGTTTCTTTTATGTTATTCCCTATTTGTTTATATGGTAAAAATTGCTTCATTCTAAAGCAAAAAATTATCAATATTAAGTATCAAATAAAAGTACTCTATACGAGATCAGACAATTCATAAAAATTATAGCAAGTAGGCAACCTGTATTACACAACATCAGTTTCCTATCTCTCAATTGATCTACAGCTGTGTCATGTAAAGCAGAGTAAACGAGATTTCTTTTCGTTTCTAAAGTTGAACTCATTCATTTAAAAAATAAAATAAAAAGGCAAAATACGCTTCCCTTTTGATTTCCATAATAAAGAAATATGAAATTCCAAACCCGATTGTAACTCCATACCACTTACAGAACAGTTTTCACTTGGTTATTTGAAAAGCGTATAAGTAGGTTTCAATGCAGTACTTCATTTTACAGTTTAAAATTACAAAACCTTAACTTTGCAATAATTCCCATCTTCTTCACCTCCGTGACCTTCCAAGCAATTTCCTTCCGCCCAAAAGACGATGTAAATGAGAGGTATAACTACAACCAGAAGATTGTAAATAAAATGCACGTAAATGCTCGAGGCATAGTCTTTTCATAATATCAAATACCACGATTTAAAATTATAAAACCTTAAATTTGCAATAGTCCTCTTCTCCTTCAACTCCGTGATCCCCGAAGCAATTTTCATCCCCCCAAAAGGTGATGTAAATTAGAGGCATAACTACAAACGAAATATTGTAAATAAAATGCAGGAAGCAAAGGCTGGAAGCATAGTCTTTTCACAACATCTACTTGTGGAGGAGTGCAAGTCTAGGATAGGGAGAAGCTTCACCTCGATGACCTCGAGAGGGTGAGAATGTTGAGACCGGTTTTACAGGTGGTGGCGGTCGTGGGAGGGGGGCGAACGACTCCCTCAGTTTAAATGTCCCTCGCCTGGCATCGAATTCCGACCCTTAAAGTGGGAGGACAATGGAAGCGATATCCATTCCGCAGAAGTGGGATCTACCGTCGAAAAATGAGTCTGATACTGGAAAACAGGATTTTTGCAGGCGATTTTTTTAAAATATGAATTGATCGTAATATCATAGCGATTCTGGAGAAATGGACCCGCGTAGGAGAATTGATATGGGGAAACGCCCCACCCACACTCTCGCTTTGAGGATCGAAGGAAATTCGTTTAAGACATTAGTTTCATTGATAAAACATTTTATCGCTCCTATTTGATACCACATAATGAGGTATAATAATTTTGATAGCGAATTAATTTAAGAGCATCTCTTTCTTTGAATTAATGTCCTTTAATAGTTTGAAATGTGTCTTTTTATCCATATGTGTGTATCTAAGCGCAAAATCTGAATCATAATTTGATATTAGCATCGTAATATTTTCGTTTCATCCTATTCCGCTAAAATTCAATCAAGCCTTCTTCCAGTTCCGGTTTTTCTCTGCTAGAAAAGGGTTAACCTGTTTATTATATACATTTTCTACTTTTCCTTTAGAGAAATATTTGTAAACTTTATTAAATAACAATTACACCATTTATTGGAACAGTACAAGTTTCTCCATTAATTTCTACATTGGAAAGTATTGATTATAATGATTCCCCAAAGTATCGCTCGAGAATGAGCAAATTCTCGAGAAGATGTTTGATTGATTGGTAATTTTACTAACTAATCTCCATCATCCATAACCCTACCCCGTGAATTTTTCCACCTCTAAAACAAATCTTTAGCTATCACAGTTCTCTAACCTACGTTCAAACTGCGAAAAGAAATCAGTGTTTCTGATTCGCAATTCTTATAAATTTCAATTATGGTTGGATTTAGATTATCTTGGGAATTTTCCTCATAGATGTATTGATGTATAATGTTCACAGCGTTATACATTATTTGAGTATTTTCTTGGACTGTGAACGACTTTTAGAGGGAGGTTTTCCGAGGGGTTTCCCTTCCTCCTTTGGGAAATTCCTGACAGCCATTGCGTTTTTCCCTCAGTTAAAAAGTTTAGAATGTAAATAATTTTAACTTTTACATTCATGGACTACTTGTAAGACTACGTGTAAAAGAATTTGTTTTCAGGACTGGTTCGCGATATATGAATGTATGAACGAAAATTTTGCCTACTACCAACAGATTATGAATCTACTTGCGGAGAATTTTATAGTGATAAATAATATTAGTAAGTTATCTCATCAAGTTAAGGTAGAAGATGTGATATCAGAACTCAGTCTGCTCTCCTCAGAATTTTCATTCTTAAATAACTTAATTTTCTTCTCCAAAGTTTCCGATAGATATCGAATGAGAGATAAATTGCTTCTTTGAATTTCTTTTCATGGGTTCCCTCTACAAAAATTCGTCTCTCGACAACTTTAACCTTGCCCCTGTATATCGGTGTCTTTTAGATTTCTTTCCCTTGCCACCTCGTTTTCTTCTCCATATTTTATTCTTTCATTTATCCTGTATTTCTCGATGCTCTTGATGACCTTTGTCTACGGAAGATCACAAAGGTGCAGGCATACCGATGTTATTAATTTATTTAATTTGATTCCTAAAAATTAATTTATTTATTGTGATAATAATTGGTAAATTACATTTATTATGATATTATTATAACATTAATTTATTTATATGATATGGTTATTTATTTATTTAATATAATTCCTAAATAGGCCATTAAACCAATTACAATAAATAGTAAAAGAAATATAAAAATAAAAATAAATATTAACAAGCATCCATGGTGGTGTAACAAAAACAAAACAAAAGAAAAAAGAAACAAGAAGACTAAATGAGCTAATGAACCAGAGATTAATCGATGGAAGAAAGGAGTAAATTATTATGTGAAAAAGTACAAGGGTTTAAAGTAAAGAAAATAAATGTAGGGTTCAGAGAAAAGGAAAATCCAAAAGTTTTGGGATACGATAGAAAACAGATCTTTGAAAGATGGAAGGTAGGAGATGAGATATGTGAAGGTGGTTAGAATTGTGGGTAGCGATACGAAGAGAGAAGAAAGAGAGGATATCGTTATATCTGCATCGGCCGTTGAAAATTGCATGTAAAAATCTTTTCCCCATGTAGAAATCTTCCCTCTTGTTCCTTCACCGCGTTTCCTATTGGCACTTTGTTCTTGAGGAGGATTTGCTAATGCGAAGGCTTTCCAAACGCCTGAGAGACATTGGGCCCCACCACTCAGGATTCTATGCGCAGTTTTCTAGCAAGATAAGACTTACGCTAACCCCAAACGTGGGTGGGAAATTTGAGCTAGGGGAGACGGACTAAGACAATGTCCCTATATTATCATCTTTTAGTAATAGTAAAAGCAATTGTAAAATCCAAAACAAAGGGGCGATGGCTCTCAATAGGAATCTGCTATTAAAGTTCGTCCTTAAGATTCTTCAATTCACTCGGTAGCATATTGTATATTTAATACAATATTATATTGAAGGCGTTATCTCCAACCATTTAATCCTAGCCTATGTGTTTTTGTCCAAAAAATAAGCCCACCTCTCGTACAGTGTTCTTAAATATCATTTTTTCTATTGATTTATGTTGAACAATACGGTGTCATCATATGTTTGTGGGAAAATTATGAAAATTTCATCGGCATACCTAAGGCTCTTGGGCGCCAAAATGCCGATGCTCTTCAGCCCATATTATTATGTATATGTATGTTTTCCATATGATTATATTCCCCTTCTCTTTTCAACATTTTTAGCCTTTCCATTCATCTACTTACTCGTAGAAATTTCTTTTCTTGAATATTACGCAACCTTTCAGGAGCTGCTCAATGCTATCAGAGGTCCTTAGTGCAAAGACCAGATCTAGGCCTCCTAAATGGGGCCTATTAATCCTATTATGAGGCCTAAAATTCAATTTTTCACATAAAAATACATGATATAGGAAACTCGTTTGCTTCGCTGAGAAAAGATTTAACGTAATAATACATTATACGTAGTTTTCCTATGGTAAAAAAGACGGCGAAAGGTGTCGTATAGTGGAAATCCATCACAACGGGAAAAGAGAGACAGACGGGTACTTATCTCTCAGTTTTATTTTCCACTACCGGTTTCAGCGAGTTGGTTTCAGCCATCGTCAGGTACCTGATGATGGCGATCTCTCTTTAAAACCGGTGATGGAAAATCAAACTGTGGGAAAATTAGTAGCATGTATTTCATCTCTCATCGTTTTTCCATTAATCATAATGAATGATAAATATAATTTACAATATTTGGTAATATTGTATTATTAAATTTATTGTATATAAAATTAAATATTGTATTGTAATATTAAATTTTAAATATTATTTCTAAACATCCGTTTTTGGTCACCAGCTTTTATCTCCCTTCACAGTCTATCCAAACATATAAATGAAACACCAATCCAAAAAGAAAATTTTCTGGTTCCAGTAAAAATAGACAAACAAGTAAACAAATGCACCATGCATCAAAAATTTTAGTTAAATTTGAATTTGGTCATAGAGTTTTGTTACTGTATTTGCTATCTATCGATGCAAACGAGGTATATCGAAGCAAATACTGATACGGAATATGAAGGTGTGTGTTTTTAGGCTTGCTTTAGAGTTTGTATATTCGTTCGTAGCGATTGGAGTGTTCGTTGAAATTTATTTGGGTGGGGTAATAGAGTATCAGTGTCCGTATGCGAAATTTTCGTACGGGACAACTCTTTACACGTTATACACCACATAGATGTCATGAAGATTTACTAAATTTATATAAAATTCACTCCTGAAGTGAAAAACTGCCTGTGAACGCGTCTTTGAAAAAATTGGAAACAAATTTTATACATTTTGATTATTATTTGAGAGTTCGTAGCCAAAAAATTATTGAGGTCCCCCATATAGATTCCCTCTTACATAGATTTATAACTAGGCCCTCATCTAGCGCCTAGTATGCTCTATGGAAGAAGCACTGAGGAATACTAAATTATAATGAGTAAATCAAGAGATCATTAACTTTGTGCTATTCCATACTTTAGAAATCTAGTTTTTACATCAGAAAACATGTAAATTAGAACAATCCGCCCCTCCCACTTTCCCTTTTACCACTAGAGAACCTTATTTGCAATGGTTAAATAGATCATTAACATTGTGCTATTGCTTACTCCAGAAATTTAGTTTTTACATCAGAAAACATGTAAATTAGAACAATCCGCCCCTGCCACTTTGGCTATTACCACTAGAGAACCGTAATTGCAATGGTTAAATATGGATAGCTGAGCCTCTTTCGTTATTACATGGTATTCCCGCCGCATTTACGAATATTGTTATAAAACGCAACTTTAAGATAAGCGTGTAGTATCCCCCTGCAAGCGTGATCTGTATCTGGGTTCAGGCGTTGTGTTCCCGAAGTCAACGGCAGTGCGAGAGGGACACGCAGGGGAGAGAATGGGATGGTGATGAAGGGGGAGGCGGCTGTAATGGGAGGGGGCGGCGATGATGGGGAAAGAGGGGAACTGCGGAGGGGACTGAAGAGGGTAAAATGCGGGGCTGCGGCGAGGTGAGGCAGAGGGTGTGAAGAGGGGGGAGGACCATTAGCGGGTAAAGGGTAGAGGGATTAGGGAGGGGAGGAGATTACTGGTGGGATAAGAGAGGAAAACGTCTAGTAATTATTTCTCTCCTTTTCCTCCGTTTTCATCTGCCGTTTTTCCGTGCCGCTGTTTTCCTTCTACAAAGGTGAGGACGTCTTCATCTATGAGAATGGTGCGCGATTTGGAGTGCGGGACCGAATCTTCGGCGGAATTTCTGTCTGCGGTTGTGTGTATAAGTGTTCTACCTTTCGGTAGGTTCGTGTGCCCCCACGTTCCCTATTCTCTCTCCTTCGGTTCCTTGTCGTCTCGTCTAATCTAACAGCGACTTATCCCGCCCCTGAATTCGTCTAACAACTTTTGTTTCTATTTGCGGTTATGAAAGAAGCGACATATTTATTCATGTTTTATTTCTTGGGGTCCATGTTTCACACCCATCGTCCCACCCCTTAATTCGTCTAACAACTTTTGTCTCTATCTGTGGTTGTAAAGGATGCGACATATTTATTTTTATTTCATTTCTTTGGGTCCACGTTTCACACCCACGCAGCAAAACTTGTCAAGGATTTCACCAATTTTTTCCTAGTTTCTGTATCGAGAATATACCTCATCAGTTCTCTGCTTCGTGAACTTCCTTAGCTATTCTTCTTTGAGCCCTATCTGACGTTCGGAAGAACTGTTCAAGTTTGGAATTGAGTCGAAAATAATTGAGAATCTACCATTTCTATTTTCACCTACACTTTGATTGTGAATTGGGCTATCTTTCATTAAATGATTGAAGCGAAGGCAGGATAATGGTTGAGAAATTTGCTGATGAAAGAGTTAAAATTCATAGCAAGACAAAGGAAAAATTCATATTTATTTGGATGATTAGTGTACAGTTTTGACACCATTTAATAGTGGAAAGAATTAACAAAAATAGTCAAATATTTGCAGTAAAGATTCATTAATGCATGGAATAAGAATGAAAGCAAATCAGCAAGTACTAACTCAGAAAAAAATAAGATTCAAGCACAAGTTACATGCAGGAATCTTTATAATGAAATTCTTTCAATGAGGATGTTTAATATAGAAATTATTTTCATGAATCTTTGTTTTTATAACGTTATGCTCGACAGAGGAGATCAGGACTAGTTTTTCATAAAAAACATCGATGCCTAAACAATGGTAATTAGTAGAAGGTTACCTTATTGGAAAGTAAAATATGTCCTTCGCTTTTATAGCTAGAGTTCATTCTCGAATGTATCACTTCACCTCACCAAGCAATTTCATTTGTTAAGAAGGCAAAAAGTGAAAAGTAAATATACATTCTCTTGTATTGCAAAAACAAACCTATATTTCAAGATACGAAGTACGTTATTCTTGTCGTAAAATCTCTGCTTTTGATGATTCTAGATCCATTTGAAGTAACTCTCAATGGCTTTCAGAATTAGAACTATGGCTTTTATACGATGTTTTTTATTATTTCATCAATTTTCCAAATTCACTCACTCCATTCATTCACGTGATGCCGGAAATTATTTTTCTTATGTGCTCTTTTTTATGATATCTCTTTCTTCCATGCGTTAATTGACGAAGGGTTAGTTAGTAAAAATTGATTTTTTAGTCTCAATCTCGCCCAAATAAAAACGTTTTATCATTATTATATGAACTATTTCAAACTGCGTTATTGTTGAGATAATCTTTCTTATGCTTGTTATGCTTTCTTATCTTTGTTATGCTTGTTATGTTATATTACTTCTATAGGGATCTAAAACACAATACAATATTATCATACGATTTTTTTTTCATGAATCACTGAAGCGGAGGTAGACAAATGGTTGAGAAATTTTCTGGAGAAAGGAGTTTAAATTCATAAGAAAAAATTATAAAAATATTTTTATCATCATTATTATACAATTAAGCATCGAAGCCTTGAGTTCATGAGACCATCTCATGTACGGGAACGAAATAATTTTTCAAAGTTTCGCCAAACAATCTTGGAGGTTCCTTGCAGAAAAACATACTCCACTGGCGAGAAGAATAGGAGGTTCATCTGAATGGGGTATTGGAGGGAATATGGGGGAGAGAGAAATGGAGGTCATTCTTAGGGGATGTTTTTGGTTTGATTTGAAGGGGAGGAGATGAGATTGGGGCGAGCGATAAAATGGGTCCTCGTGTTTCGGAGGATTTATTTGCTTCTGAATGGGGATTTCATGCTGTGGCTACTCGAGCCAATGATTACAACTGTTCCGAGAATAATTTTCGCTTTAATGCATCTCGCGGCGAATTTGTTGTGTGACTTATTTACTTTCGATTTTTCCAAACGTGTGTATTTTCCTTTCTCTCGATTCCCGTGTTTTTTTTAAGCATTCAGAGCCAATAAAACTAAGTCAACGACTTAAAATTTGTTGTTACATTACAACGTAACTTCAATGATTGTAACATTTCAACGCCACCAATGAGATCTTCGTAATAATTAGATTAGGTTATCGGAGAGCCAAGTGGTTAGCGTATTCGACTATGGCAAAAGTATTCATTAAAGTATTATAAGGTAAAAGTATTATAAAAGGTTCAATTCCAGGTGGAAACCCACGAGCAAAATGAACTCGGTTGTCGAAGTTGTTTTAATAATTCCGCTACTACTACTCGAGAACTAGATACAGGGCATCGATACAGAACTGAACCGAAAACCGAAACCGGGAAAAGGTTTATTTCCGCCGGGGTGAGAACCGAAAACCGTTATTTTTATTTCGATTTTTAATTTTCATTGTTCCCAACAATGCGAATCTTATTCCAAGGAAATTGGAGGAAGGTTTATTGAACATGTACAGCTACGACTAGCAGCTAACTATTTCTGAGTTTTATCTCTAAAATTTAGGGTAATTTTTTCTATGTGAAAAAGCTAGAAATAATATATAAAATAAAAAATTTCGGAATTATGTAATCATAAAATTTCGGAATGTAAAAAACGGTTCGAACCGGTTCGACGTTGCATAATCTGTAAATCTGGTTCCACATGGATGTTTCGTTTTTCGTCGAACCGGGGCGATTTTCCCGGAGAATTTCATTTGACGTTCTAGCTCGATATCCTTGGTAAGGAATCGCATGAATTTTGATTCTATCAATCAAGTGTTCTTGTAAGGCTTACAATAACATTTGTGAAATCTTTAGTCAGAAAGTTTTGTTGGACGTACAAAATATTAAAGAATATCTGTATTTATTTGATGTTCATATTTCTTTAGATGCGAATTTAAAACTTTCATTTGTATTTATATAGCAATAAATTTTCATTTGTAATCTTGGTTTTTATTTTGGATTATTACTAAGTTGATTTTTTATTTATTTTAACTATCCTTGTAATTAGTATTATTAACTATATTATTTGTATCATACGAAACACAGCAAATTGGTTTGTAACTCTCTACCGTTAAATAATAATAATATTTATTCCTTGTCAGAAAGTAGAATATCATAATACTTATGCATACATACATAATATTTAAGGAATATAAGTACCCCATAAGTGAAAATCACTTGATTTGGAGTTCATTACTACTGAGAAAAACACTCATTACCGACTCCCATTCCATCTCCGACTCATTACTACTGAGAAAAACAATATTTGTTAAAATTGACAGTAAAATTAAAGTATAACCATGTGTCAGTACAAGAATACAAGAAAACACAAAAATAATCAACTTACAAGGACTAACATTGAGCGCATAAATATGATAATAATTTAAGTGTATAGTAATGATAATCACCTCTTTTAACTGAGAATCTTTTCAACATCGCGATACAAGTCTTAGCAAAGGTGAAAGCTTCATTAGCAAAGGAGGAATTCCGCCGGTTTCCGCTTTGCTCCTTTCATTTCTCTTCCACTGCAAGTTCACAAGCCCCCCGATCACATAGAAAACGAAAATTCGGCCCAATTTCAAAACATCTCTCTCCGGACACCGGTCGCGATGCGTCTTTCCCTTAATTCGATCGACGGCGAATATATTATTTTCTTCCGTCTTTTCTTCAATTACCGATTCCTTCCGCTCCCATCCCGAAGCCCCGCGCATATCCAGCGCTCCCACTCTCACCTCAAGGGGTGGGAGCGGAGTTAGAGGGAGTGGGAGCGGATCTGGAGAGAGTGGGAGCCGAGTTAGAGAGGGTGGTTTGAGAGTGAACAGCCGCTGCTCTCGGCGAGCAGAATGGATGGAAGAGAATTGGCATCGGAGGAAGGAAGAGAAGAGGGAAAACTTCCCTTTCGACGTTGAGGTGGCAGAAAGAAAAGGACGGGCAGAAAACATCGGGATAAGGATTCATAGTTCCCGTGCTAGATCGAACTCATCTGTGCGTGGAAATTAAAAAGAAGAGTAGAATGGCGTAGCTGGGGAGAAATCGTATAAAAAAAGAGGAGTAGAGCAGTCTCCGGTGGCGAGGAAATTGAATCATAGCTAAAAAGATGTGCGTAGCTTTCCTGCTATTCCCTATCGTGGTAAGCAAGGCTTACACGAGATTCTCCTTAAGTTTTCTGTTTTTTCTGTTACGTTACTAGCGCCCCTTCCTTTCATAATCGCATAGACTGAGGTATTTCTTGGTTTTCCTCTCTCCCTTTTGGAACGTTCGTATTCTTCCTTGCTTCCTTCTCTTACCAAATAGCTCTGATTATCATTGTGAACCATTAAATCCACATTCGTTCGTTATTAAGTATCATTTTTATCTGTGTATCTTCCACTTCATTTAGTTTCTGATTTTTTGACGATCAAAAGTGCCCCTGCAGAATAATGGTATCGAATATCCTGAACCGAAAACCAAAACAGAAAATTGATTTATAAACGATACAATATTAGCAATAAAATATAAATAATGTAACGTATAATGTGTGTAAATCTAAAGACCTCTTACTTTTCCCATTTTTCTGTTTATTTCCTCTCTGAAAATTCTTTCCATTATGTCAGGAACTTTGAAAATTGATCTCTGATTGATTTATTGTTGCTACAAATATCTGATTATTAAATATGTTGGTTATGATTACAAAATTATTATACTCAGCCTACTGACGAGTAAATTCGTGGTATTCCATGACGAAGGAAAAGTAAGAAGAAGTTCTAATAGTTATGAAAAACTTGTTTATATTTTCATTCTTCCTACGGAAATATTTATATACGTATGGATAATGTATCTTAAGAAAATGTTTGGACGAATATATACTTTGATTTTGAGATTGAGAAACGAAACTAGACATTCTCCAAAATATTAGTTTATTAGGTAGCGCGATTTCACTATACGAAGTCAAGGAACGTAATATCTCACTATGCCAAGGTTTACTGTATAGATTGTAAGGTCACATCATCTATCTTATACTGCATTAGAATTCCTTTGCTATGAGGAGTTTGTTAAGGGTTCCTACGATCCTGGAAGATGAGTCGAAAGAAAAGGGTTCGTTGGAAGAGCAACTGCGCAGTGGCTCCTTTAGGGTGTGGCTCTCTTAAGTTTGGGGAAGATTTCCTCCCTCTCTCGCACTTTACTGATTGACTGTCACAGTTTTTATATCTCTCTTCCAAATATCCTTAAGCAGGGATTAATCTTTTGGAATAGTCAACTTACTTCCTTGTTCTTAATTTTACCAATAATGTTTCGATTCAAGCGGAAGATGGAGAAAAACTACAAGGCTTGGATGGATTTAGTAATATGAGAATATTTTGTCTTCGGAAGAGAGGTCCATGAAGATGTTAGATGAAGTGTTGTAGTTGCAAAGATTCTGTCTAATATGATATATATTGATGAATAAATGCCAATAAGGTAATTAGGGAGAGATTCATATCATTATTCTTATTAATTAGAACTTGAGTATCAGTCCGGCAGCAACGTTCTGCAATTGTATTATTACACACGAATAAAATGACACAATGTTACGTACAGTACTACAATATACAAAGTAAAATGTCATAATAATATTATAAAATTTTGTATTATATATATTGTAATATTATTAGGCCTCTAGATAGCCTAATGGACAACGTGTTCGACTTTGATGAAAGGGGTACCGGGTTCGATTCTCGGTGGAGGCTTAGGAGTGAAATGACCTCAGATGTCGAAGCACTTTCAACAATACTGTAATATTATTATTAAAAATATTATTACGATAAACTACTTTGAATCAATCACCACCTTGCTATTATATTACAAAATATGCTTAGAATAAAATAATAAATATAATTATACAAAGAAATTAGGGTAATGTAAAGAATCCTTAGATCGTTCACTTGAATCCGCACGATTATATAACAGAGAATTAGTTAAGAAACAATGAAAAATTTCTGATATTTTAATGGAACAGTGAATTTAAAAATATAATGAATGTTGAAAGAAATTACAGTCAATTTTAATCTCTTTATCTTCCAATTAAAAATTTGATCCATTATATATCTATCTTAAATCGATCCTAAGTATGGTTACAAGAGATTTATCGATGTGATTTTCTTGATCTGAATTGTGTGCTTGATCCATGCAATTAATTCTGAAATCTTCGTTTATTTTCTTATACTTTACAAAGTTGTTTCATCGTTGATCTTATTTATTTGCTATTCTTCATCGTCAGTCGTGGTAGGCCCCGTGATGCATGTCGATATTTTTGCAATAAATAAATAAATAAAATAAACAAATTAAATTAATAAACGAAATAAATAAACTAAATAAATAAATGAAATAAATGAACGAAATAAATAAACGACATAAATAAATGAAATAAATGAAATAAATAAATGAAATAAATAAACGAAATAAATAAATGAAATAAATAAATGAAATAAATAAATAAATGAAATAAATAAATAAATGAAATAAATAAATAAGTGAAATAAATAAATTAAATTAATTAATTAATAGAATCCCTTCGCACCCAAATAAGGATATCCGACTTCAATACGTCATCCGCCTTTCACTTGTTTTCGATAAGTTTTTGTCTCCACTTGGAGTCAACAGTTCTCTCGGAAGTAGGTGAAGGGATGCTTTGATTCCCAAATGAATCATATCCGTAACCCAAACCATTAACTCGCAATTAATTTCGCAGTCGTCCGTTTCATGCTTCTGTTACGAGTGTCGGAGGCGTTAGAATATTTTTCCCTCGTCGAAGTAGGACGATGACCTCTGTGTCGCTTCTTGACCTTGGCAATTTTTCCACCCGTTCCATTGAAATCGCTCCAGGAAGTTAATTCTTTCATCTCTTGTGCCACACTTTTACTCCTTAAACAGGAGGGACCTTCTCGTCCACTTAAGTACTTCATCAATCAGCGATACTCATCCATTGACTATCCATTTATTCCTTTCTCTCTCTCCACTCCTATCCCTTCGTCTCTTTTCTCTTTCTTTATCTATTTATTTTCGCCATCATTTAGCGTTCCCTCTTTCAACAGGGTCGGATGAAGAGATGAGGTATACCCTCTTAGCTTATTCCATTCGATTTGCATTGTCTTCTCTTTCATTTGTTGGTCTATATTTCGGTGTCCTTTCTGTTTGTTTTCACTTTGTATTTATCCAAGGGATCAGAGTTTACACTTCTGTAAAATAATCATTTCACTTGTGGTTAAAATTCTATTTTCTATCTTTCCTTTTTAGTAATTCATAGATTTTTCACTTCAGAAAAAAGTGTTCATGAAGGAATGGGAAGAGAAAAACGTATGTATAAAACTTAAAAAGACGAATAAAGCTTGACTTTTATCACCATAGGCAAATCCCTATAAAAGGTTCTTCTATACTATTAAGTAGTAAGCTACTTACTACCAGGACCTACTACCAGTACTACTTACCTTGAGTTTATCGAAGAATAACCCGAATATATTAGTGTACCATTGAACTAGTTTATCTAGGAGTATATAGAGATTATCTACAAAAATTTCTGTGCCTCTCCAAAAATTAGACAAACGACATCATTTGCCCCCTTGAGAACCTCCTCGCCCCGGGCAACTGCCCCGCTTGCCCATATGTGAGACTGGCTCTGTATACCACTGCGCTGTAAGTATGAATGCTCGTGTTTGTAATATATGCGTAAAATTGGAGTCAATGTTTCCATGTACCCATCACCACTACCTTAAAAGGGAGAGTGCATTTGGGATTCAAATGCGCTAACTTCGATATTGCATTCAATTGCTTGGGATTTATCTTTTCAAGCTCACTTTCTTTTCTAGCGCCAAATTTCAACCTGTGTTAATTTCTCCACAGAATTGAAAACAGATATTATACATGAAAATACAATATAGATACAAGAAACCTGCAGACATTGAGAAAACATTGGTATTTCCAGTTTTCTTCGTTTTATGATATCTTCAGCCCTTCACGAAACATATCGTAATCAATACGTGTTATAATTACGGAAAATTGTAATTACAACGTCAACCTTGAGCGAACGACATCGCTCAACGTCACAACGTTATCGCCTTTTTATAGTGGAATATTAACGGTTCTCCGCGAAGAAAAATTATTATAGCTGGAGATCACGTACGCATGGGGTGTTGTTTGAGGTGTCTTTACATAGAACTCGGCAATTTTCGCAAGATTATATACCAATAGTGATCAAAAAGAAAGGAATCGATGAAATATTCTGTTGAGCTTGTACTAATTTTCTAACTATACTCTAGTTACTCATCTATTGACCTTCATTCGGCTAAGTCAGCTTTCATGTCTATTATAAAAAAACACCCACTGTTCGATTCTTTAAATTAACCCCTCGTACTGTTATTTGTTGTTTATTATGTTTTGTTTTTGTCTTTTAATTTATTATACCGCAATTTATTGTATCCAATATAAGTTGCGTCATAGCTGTTCTCTTTTATAAATTAATTAATTAATTTCATAATAATAAGGAAAGAGGTATTCATTTATATTTTATATCATATAGCTTTCTTTAGCTAATAACTGTTTCGAAGGTATGAAAAACTTAATTCTGAAGAACAGTGCAATTGAAGAAGTCCCGCTTGCAAAGTGCATTGATACTGAAGGGCTTTATTCTTCTGTTCAGTTATAATAAGAATAAAATCCCTTGTATTGGTTCTTATCAGGAGCGGATCTAGTAACTTGTCAAGGGTAAGGGGGCCTATATCCTGCCAAGAGGGAGGGGCGGTACTTCCCAATGGGGAAGCGAGTTTAGATCGTTTTGATGACTTAAATCATTATGGGCTCAACCACATTTCACTTTTTAAGTGCCTACTTTTCGTAGCAAATGAGGCAAATGCGTAATAATTGTGGAAAACAATGCTATCTGATTTTAATTCAAGCTCCTCGTTAGATCCTAGGCAAATTGCTACAACATAGTCATCAAGGGTGGCGACAAACATCTTTTTCGCCCTTCCTCCCCTACTCCCTTTGAATTACAAAGTAATTGAAACCATTGGGATTAGAGAAACTCTCCAATAGCCGATACGCAAGGTCCGAAATCCGCAGTTTACTCGGTCCTTTCGAGGAATTGGCGCCAGACGGTCACCGGCATATTCGGCTAATGGAAAATTTTACGAAATTCTTATTCATTAAAAGCCGAGTTTCAATTTCTTTTCTTTCAACCATTCGGGTACCATATTGCCTTAATTGTATCGCTACTGCTGAAACTGAATTGAATTTTGCTAAAGAAATAAAAGATTGGCTGTAAATCATAAATAAGTCGAATTGCCGTTAAGAAATATTTTATAAATAAGTTCAATGTATTTTCTTGTTATTTTACTATTTTAATTTTGGTATTATTGTACTGTTACATGGTCATAATTTAATTTTATCGTTAGTTTTAGCAAATATTATTTTTCTCAGTAGTACTAAGTAATTTGAAGACTTCCTAACCTCAAAAAAATAATTTTTACTTATATGGTTCCTTGGCTTAATATAAATAATATGGTCGAAGGTAATAATTACAATGATAGTTAAGGAAATAAATAATAGGGATTAACAGCTTAGTCATAATCGAAAGTAAAACCCAAGAAGAAAACAAACTTCATTAATTTGTATTTTATATCATTTTTTTATATTTTGTCTTCCCAGCGAAATTTAGTTAATTTGTATCATGATATGTACTGATTACTGAAAAGAGATAAATATGATTATTATAAAATATAACCCACAATAAACTCAAAATACCCTGACGTTGATATGATTGGGTGAGTATGGATATGGTGGGATGAAAGGATGAGTGTGGCCCAAAAGGGAGTGGAAGACTGTGGGAAAACTCGGTAAGAGTGGTGTGTGTGGAAAAGTGGGGAATATATTCTGAAAAATGAAAGAGTATAGTAGAAGATAGTGAGAAAAAACTCGTACATAAACGACAAATATTTTTGTTCGAATCTTAGTTAATATTATACTCGTAATGTTTATTAATTTATACTATTGATATTGACCCAGGAAACGTAAATAAACATTTACGATTTTATAAATCCGTTCATTTTATGTGTAAGACACTTAAAAGTAAGAAAAGTTTACCAAACCGCAAAGTGCTACTGAAAGGGCTTATTTTGATTCTTCATCGTGCCGATTTCTTACATTCTTACAACCGAATTTCGACCGATCGCTCTCAATAAAGGTCCCAAAAAACACTCAGACACCCCCCGTAAATTAACGCTTCATTTCCACACGCATCCTTCCTCTTTTCCGATGCAGCTAAACCTTAGCTAAACTCGACCCGCGACTCATCGAAAATATGTAGCGTAGCAAATCCCAGTCGAGTAGTTTTAAGTAATTGGAATGAATTAGCGGCGGAGGGAAAAACGCGGAATATTTTCGTGGAGAGAGAGAGAGAGGTGATGCCGAGAAAAGGGTATCGGTGCTAGGGTCCTAGGAATCCGGCTAAAGCCAAGGAATTTGATGAGGAGAGTGAATGGGGAGGGACTGAAGAAGAGAATAAAGGGACGGAGAGATAGCCAGGGTATCCATACAAGGGATGAGGGTTTTAGGAGCTCCGGGATGAAGGAATCCTCCCAAAAACCCATCCGACTCCCTCCCACACCCTTCATATACAGCCCGTAATGGCACCTGCACCTCCCCTTTTCCCTTCCACAGCCCCCCCATCCCAGCTCCCCCCCACTTCCAAACCGCAGCTCGAAATTGTGCCGTGGAAGCGGACGCCACGGAATTCAAACTCGGACCTTCGAAGGAAGAGAAGAGAGAGAACGGGGAAAAGTGTGGAGTGAGAGGGATTCAATATGCGCACTGGGCTGGCGCGCATCCTTTGGAGTGGCGGTACATGATGGAACAGCCCACCCTCTCCATCGCTCTATCATGACGTACACAAGAGCGACGCTGCCTCTATCCCTTACCCCAAAAAAAAGATGCCATCCACCCTTACCTTGGCTATAAATAAGCCGTACCATTCGTAACCCCGGAGTAATATTTATCGAATTATGGGTGCACGCCTTTGGTGCGGGTGGCGCGTTGGAAATGAGGGACGTGATTATCAAGGGAAGAATGGTGATATTTCTTTTTTTTTTTAATTCGATACAGTACGGGCTAAAAGTTACTTAAAGTTTAGGGAAAAAATCGACGGAAAATGAGAGATGAAAATGTGACTTCACTAAATTAATTCAATCTTTATATCAGTAGACTTTGCATTACAATTCCCACAGCAGTCTTCAATATTCGATTTCATAAACATTTGGTATAGTTGCCTTTTATTTTGTTTACGTCAAAAATCAAATAACAGAGGAGACACAATAAACAGTACAGATTCAACCATAGTCAATATAGTAACCACGGTAAATATAGAGTCAACCATTCGATAAAGTAATGGTGTGAACATAAAAAATTATTATTCCGACAGCAGCATTCAATATTCGTTTTGATAAACATTTGGTAAAGTTGCCTTTTATTTTGTTTCGTCATAAATCAAAAAAAAAGAGTAGACAACACCATAAATAGTGCATAGAGTCAGCCATTTGATAAAAAAAATTACGTGAAACATCAAAAAATTCGTATAAACTAAGTACTACATATCATTGTCTAAATACTCCAACGCAAAAATCATGCTTTTTAAATTCTTTTTCGAAAATGCACCTCGATTTATATGCGACCAAAAAGGGGAAGGGAGCGCTATGCAAATGCACGAGACGGAATGGCTTCGACTCCTTCAAGGGGTCGAAATAGACAAGTGGTTATAAAAGGGAGGGGTTAGTTATAGAGGACGTTAAATAGAGAATTTCAACGAAGGCTGCGGAAGAGTGATGAGCGTTAGGATTTGATGCCACTGGTGAAAGTATGCGGGGAAGAAAAGAGGGGAGGACGATGTGGAAGGCTCAGCACCCTCTCCCATCGTTGCTTCCCTCCGCTGGAGTGCGGGTTACTATGGAAGAACCAAGGTATGCCCATAGATGATTCATTACTAACCTCCTCCTTCGGCCTCTTACGCCATGGAAAATAGGATTGTGGCGAAATCGTCATTGATGGCATGCAATAAATACGAAGGTGATGTTTTTGTTGTGGTAGGTTGATTTTTAGTGGTAGTGGTAGTTATTTTGAAAGTGACAGCTGAGGTCATTTCGCACGTGGGCCCCCACCGGGAATCGAACCCGGGACCGCTTTCACCACAGTCGAACACGTTGCCCACATGGCTATCCGGAGGCCTTGCGATATTTTTCCAATCGATTTCGTTCTAACTTATGTTCTCATCGAAAAGGGGCGTGAGGAGCCAATGAAACAGGGGGGTCATTTCACCAATCATCCCCAGTCCATCCGGTTTAACCACCAAATCCGCTAATCATAACAAAATCACGATCGAGTGGGAAAGCGGGGTCGGTGGCGAGCTCAACATCCGCACGGTTGGCAACCCTTGGAGAGCGTGAACCGCCTCTGAAAGAAGTGTAAGTCACGCCCGTGTCTCACGCGTGTTGCTGTGGGAGGATACGCACTCTCGTGTTTCCTGCGACGCACTCGGATGAGGCCGTGAGGGTCCGCCGGGAACCGAACCCGTGTCTTCCGAGCCGATGGCTCTCGGCGGTGGGAGGGTCGATACGAAGGGAACGAAAGAGGAAGGGTAATAAAAGGGAAGAAGAAAGGGAATGGATTTGGGTGAGGATGAGGAATGGGAGGGAGGAAGATAAAGAGATGTGGAAAGGAGGTTTGGAAAAGGTTCAAAGAAGAGGAAGAAACGTGAACAAGAGGAGAGAGGGTGTAAGGTAAAGGAAGAATTTGAAAGAGGTTATACAAGTAGGGTGATGAATCAGAGAGAAGAAGATAAAGAAGTGGGTGGAATAAAAGGAAAGAGGAAGTTTGGAAAAGGTTAAAAGAAGAGGAAGGAACGTGCAAAAGAGGGAAAGGATTTAAGGAAAAGGTAGAATTGGAGAGAGGTTATAAAAGTTAGGATGATGAATGAGAGAGAGGTTGATAAAGATAAAGATATAGAAATGGGTGGAATATAGGGAAAGAGGAAGTTTGAAAAAGGTGCTAAGGAAGAAACGTGAAGAAGAAAGAGAAGGTGTAAAGAAATGGAAGGATAAGAAAGGAACGTGAAGAAAGAAAGGGGAAAGGAAGAATCCGAAAGAGGTTATGAAAGTAGGGTGACGAATGAGGAGGAGGAAGATAAAGAGATGTGTAGAATAGAGGGGAAGAGGAAGTTTGTAAAAGGTGCGAAGGAAAGGAAGGAACGTGAAGAAGGGAAAGAGGAAAAGGATTCGAAAGAGGTTATAAAAGTGTCTCGACGGAGTGGAATAGGCAAAGGAGGAATAGAGTGAAAAGGAGGAAAGGGTGAGAGAGGGAGAGGAAGGGATGAGGGAGAGGAAGGGGTGAGGGAGAGAGGAAGGGGTGTGGGAGAGAGAGGAAGGGGGAGAGGAAGGAAGGAAGAGAGGCTGAAGTGGAAGGTGAGTGAGGCTGTGAGGATGATTGGGGAGAGAATGTAGTGGGTGGGGTAGAGAGCGCTGTGGGCGGGAGGCAGTGGGTGTGTGTTAGGGGGGGGAGAGGACTGGATGGGGCACACAACGTTGCGGACGACAATCCCTCGCATGTAGGCGTCGCAATGCCAAACCCTTCTCTACGCCCCTTTCGCACTCCCTCGTTTTAGGCGAATTATCATTCGGAACGCATTTTTATCGCCGTCCAAACTCGCGTCTTATTTTCCGCCTAATTTGATGATTTTCCCGTTGCTTTTATAACGTTTCGTCGGGAATTATTTTGCGGCGAAATATATTTGTGTCGTTAACGTTGGAGTGATCGGTGGGAAATATCGAGGACGGATGAGCCCGATTCGGGGAAACAGAAGGTCATCCACATCGACCGGGGAAATCCTTTTTCTAAGATTCCCTCTTTCCAGGCAGACACTAGGAGATCGTTCCCGGGGACCAGAATGGACTCTTCTTCCCTCTTCTTTCCGTCTCCTTTTATTTCCTCCTCTTTTTATTTCTCCTCTTCTTTCGCTGTGGGAGGAAGAAGGATTGGCAAAAGGAAGTTTGGCCTCCACCAATGAGAAGGGAGCTCTGTTTTGACGGCGAAGTATTTGTTATTTCCTTTCTGTTGTGAAATCGCTGCTGCCGATTTGAGAGAGAATTAAACATATTTCTGATGTACGAGTATATTTAAACTCGATGAGAATAATATGACCAACTCCCAAAGCCTAATTCAATCGCCACATTCCAATCCCTACCGTACTCTCAGTTGGTCAGTTCAACAAGCTCAAAGAAATTGAAGTAAATTAGATAGAAAAGAGGTCGTAAAAAATACCAAATTTACGCAAGAGGAAAGAGTCGGGTTGATTATTGAGTGCAACTAATATTCGTGGTTAATTTTTAAATTTTGAATGAATTCTGGAGGTGTGAATTTGTGAAGTTTGAGGAAAACTCAGTTGAGGAAAGAAAGAATGGATACACAACCTTCTTCGATGTAGGAGAGGGCAGAGAAACATAAATATAGAAAAATATAACTGATTATGAGGTTATTTGTTCATTTTGCGAGGATTTTGAATTAATCTTAATGCCAGGAAAATTCATTATGTCATTATTGAGAATTCTTTCAAAAATTGCGGAAGTTCTAATGTAATGAGAAAAGTATGTAATGTTAAAGTTGCCTGGGTTCATCGTAATTTCGAGATACTGGTATAGTAGAAGACTATCCTTTAATAAATGACACGTGTAGAATTATTTACAGCCACTACCATTTACTGGCGGTATTTTAAAAGTATTTTTACGTCGTGTATATGAGAAAACATGCGTTAGCAATGATTCGTCACAGCTACTAAGAAAAGAAAAGAAACATTTCTGTCAAAAATCAAATAGTTTATTTCACAATTTAGTTTCACAATTTAGTTTCAAAATTTATTTTCTGTTCTTTTAAAGAAGAATAAATCCGAATACAGAAGGAATCGCAGAAGTTCGAATGTTCTAACACATTGCCAGTAACCTAAAAGAATCCGATTTTCATCCTTTTCTTTTTATCTACTATTCAAAACGTTAGTTTGACATGGGTGATTTATGGGATGGATTAGATTCTGTCGTGAACTCAACCGACTGTTGATAAACTTCGTAGTATTCCGTGAAGAAGGAAAATCTAAGGAAGAAAACTAATTTTCCAAGGGAATCTAGTTTCTCGTTTATTATACATGATGTAAATTTTGTTCTGTGGTATTTTAGAGAGAAATTTAGCTTAGTTTCCTCTGGATAATTAGTCCTTTTTATCCCTTCCTTAAATTCTATAAAACACCGAGACCACGTCAGTTGAACGATACATTTCCTTTATCCTTCTCTAAATTGCACGAACGCCGCTCATTTTAACGTCATACTCCTCCACGGGCCTCCGTAATTCGTCGGGAAGATTCCCGGGAAATCCCGGATGCATTTTACTCGCTCAGGAATACGTGGGAAGGGTCGTGGGCGTGGTGAGCGAGAGAAAGGATTAAAAGGGAAGGGGGATTAGGAGAGGCGGCTCTCGGGAGGTTCTTGCGATCTCCCGGAAAGAGTAGTGTGTGTGGGGCCCGTGGGGTTTCGCTCGCCCCCCCAACTCCAGTCATTTCAGCTAAGTAAACCTCTCCTTCCCATCCTCCGCTCACGAACATTACCCTCCGTTTTATTGGGTTCATGTGCTTTTCTCCCACGAGTCGAATGTGGGGCGACGCAGGGAGAGGACGCCGATTTTGGAACCTTCCGAATTAAACACTCCGCTTTCTTCGTTTGGGGGAATAAGATGTTGGGGAATTTTCGGGGGGGAGCGAATAGGGAGTAATAAAGGGGGAAATATCCCCTCCCTCGAATAGTTGAAGGATTATAGTTCTACCTACGCGGAAGCGCGAAATGATTAATTATTAGTTTCTGCGAGGAAATTCGATCGGAGGTGTGTTTAAGCGTTGCTCTAATGTGAATCTCGTGTGGGGTTGGGGTTAGGCATTATCAAGTCAAATAAGTTGCTTAATTGGTTGAGTGGGGTCAGTTTTACCCCAACTTTATTTCGGCTTGGAATGGGCGGAATGAGCCGTGACGTCGTGGGATTCCATTTTAGGGTGGATGTAACACATTAATTGAATAATGAAATGATATTGAAATATAATAAGTGAATAAATTGAAATAATACTGAAGTATTATATATGAATATAATTTGAATCATTTTATGAAATTTAATGTATGAATAAAATGCTTCGTAATTTTGTTAAAATTTGTTTGAGCTTGTATGTTATCCATTACATTGGAACTTAAACTTTTTTAAATCGAAGAAAATGAAAAATATTGTTATCTCTCGCTACGCATCCCTGGTGATGTCGAAATGTTATTCTGGAATCTGTTCCACTAAATGTTTCCAAGATTTCCGTAAGATTTTCCGTGTTCCCCTTACAGCCGATATTTCTGGGACGGTTTACCCATTGATTAAACGTAGCAGTAAACGTATGTTAAAAATCTCCCTATGCTAAAAAATTTGGTTATGTTAAATGTTCATCCAAATGATAAATAAGAGTTCTGTGATTCATGTCCTTCAAGGATCTGTTTTGGGACCTATAATTTTTGTATTATGGGTTGCCAATATATTTTCTTTGTTAAAGTATAGTAAAATATTTTATCAAAGTTATATGATGAAAAGAATGTATGATATATAGTAACATGTTAAAATATCATACATATTGGTGATAAATTTAAAATTTCCTTTCTAAAACACCATTATGTCCCTGTTTAATTCATCCAGGACAGACTAAATGTTACTGGAAAATCGGAATTATAATGCAAATACGAATACGATAACAGTATTTATTAATACTCGATCGTAATGATTATTGATAAAAGATAAGTACATTTTAAATGCCTTACATAAAATCCGTGCCTTCGAAACTACAGGCCTCAGATGATACTTTTTGAAAGATTAATTTTCATGAAAAGCAACACCTGAATTCCTATAAGTTTCTCTCGACGAAAGAAAGAACGTAAAAAAACATTACTCGTTTGAAGTTATAAATAAAAGTAATAAGAGACATGAGTCAAATTAAGAAAGTTTCGAACCGCGGAAGTATTGAAAACATGCTTCGCAAACGCATATCTAATAAGCCAACACTCCAAGTGATACGCTACGGAATTTAACTCCTCATTTAGATCTCCTGAGAGACTGATTTCACGATGAAGGCAGATGCGGCGTTATCACTCTAAAACACCGCGCATAAATCAAGTATTTTATTTCGTAACCACTTGTTAAAAAAATTTTAGAACATTAGTTTGGAAATAATTCAATATTGTTAAATCCTGAAAGAGGATTTACCTTTGGAAAGTGATTTTAGTTATAAAGATTTTACTGAATTTTTCTGCTCGGCCGTTTGTTATGTAAGCGACTTTATTCTTATAATAAGTTATATGAAATATACATGAATCGACTTCTTCGCCATATTAGACACATTATGTGATATAAATATTCTTTATAAATAATTTTTTTGCTGGAACGTTTTTACCTGTTCTTCATATATATGATACGTTGCATTTTTTAAAATTCAAATTCTGGTTGGATTATCCGCAATCATCCCGTCTTTACCACTAACATAAGAATATCGTAGAAATGTAGAATTGCGACTCTCTGTATTTTTGGGAAAATAATGTACGAAATGTGAGGTAAGTTCTTAATTAGAATTATTTCACTGCTTTAAAGTGCAATTTATTACAGTGTGCACGATGCCTGCAAAAATAAAAATTTATCCTCCGATTTACTTCAAATACGAATTTCAAACAAATAATATTCAAGAATGCCATTTAGAAAGAAGCATAAAAGTAAACATCAAATACATACTCTCGCGATATCTACAAGATTACATTTTGTTCGGCTATCCGTGATTTAAGTTTACATTCATGAATTATATACATTACATATGCTATAAATTATAATGATATTAGTTAAAAATTTTCCCTCACTTCAAAATAAAGATACAAAATAAGAAAGACAAAAAAATATATTTATATAAGATCATTCTTAATAGTTAAATAAAATAATGAATTTTCATACTACATACATAAACTTTTATAAATGTGAGTACAAACAGTAAGATAAAATCTGGAAGAAATAAACTAAATTATATTTAACGCTTGGGGTATAGAACATACTCAACATAACTACACTACTTAATCCTAAACAAAATGACGAAGTATGTATGTGCCAACGCTTCTTAAAAACACGCGGGATCTCAGCGGGCTTTGTTACTGCATCCTCGATTGCGGTGTGCAGCAGCCGGCCCTGGATAGAGTAGAGGTGGATTCCGTGAAAGGGAGCGAATAGGGAGTTGTGCGCCGGAGGAACGATTCAGTAGGGGAAATGGAAATGTTTGAGGCTGAATAAATACACGTGGAGAGAGAGAGAGAGAGAGGGAAGGGGACAGAGAGTGATAGAGAGAGGGAGAGAAAGATTACGCTCATGTCCTGAAAAACGGAAAACGAAACATTTTTAAAGATGATCCTAAACACACTTAGCATTCTTCATTTTTCAACACGTGTACTTAAATTGCAACGATTTGAATATCGCTTACTCCCTCGATGTCCGTCGAAACCTATGCATTTATGTTGGGTTTTCACGAGGGTTTTCTTATTCTATGCAACACTTCTGCATCAGTTTCTTCGCATATTGGGTGCCTCTATATTACAGAAAAAATAATTTAAGGCGATTGGTATTTCCCGCTGATAGTTCTTGAAGACGGTGATACTTCGCTCGTATTAAGTTATCGAGGCGTGGGTGAATCTCTCCTTCTGCAGATGAGGCAGTTCAACTCCTCTCCCAATTAGGCGATTCCGTTGTTTCTTTCTTTAGATCAATTATCCAAGTTCTCCGGGTGTTTAATATTTACATCAAAATTCAATGCAACAAGACCAAGTATATTTTATATGCTAGATGCCCTCGTCTTTACTTATGGTATGAAATAAAAATGGGATCCTGACAACGGAAACTTAATTGATGGAGATTTAGTTTTCTCCATCATTACTTATTATTATTTAAAAATTAAATCACATAGATACAGCTTATGCTATCTTAAATTAGTTATTAAAGTAAAAAAGATATCTTGAGGGTTTTATAAGTATATGTTATATCTAAATTTATTCATTCCAAATATTAGTTTGTAAAGTAAAAGAGAATAGTGCGTTGTAAAGTTGTGCACAGAAAATAATGTATGAAATGTAGCTTCATTCCTTATTAATTTTGAAAATATTACTAGTGAGAATTTTCTGCGAATTCTTTTTCTACTTCTTGTAGACTGGTTGCAGATAATTCTGAATGAAAAAGATAAAATCTAATTGAATAAATGGAAAGAAGAATATCCACCCCAGTTCTCTGAAAATGCAGTAAAAATGGCAAAGTAACAGTTACTATAAGGATTACGTTTTTATACTTACTAAATCTTCCTTTATTAATGGCTTACTGCATTGAAGCAGGGATCGCGTCATATGTTGTATTCGATGAATGATATAACCAAACTAGTTTCTGTCCTTAGGATTCCTTTTTTTATTTCCAATTAATATTAGACGAAATATTCTCTTTACTTCAACATATATATTCTTGCACTCGAACATATAATAGTCTGAATACTGATACTGTATATATAATAGTCCGAAGTGTAGGATTCTCTATTTTCAGTAATAATAAGATTTTTGATAAATAGCGAAAACGCTCAATAACTCCCTATACAGAGAAGTTCCATTTACCGGGACTCGAACCCGGGCTCTTAAGGCTGGAGTTCTATGACCCTGAGCTATCCGCCACCGCGTCCTTTGTCATTAGCACACCGCGCGCGGATTTTAAAATCTCGTGCTGGAGTACCTGTTTATGATTTATAATCTGCAGTTCTATAGTAACTCTTGAAAAACATTTTTATTAAAATTTTCATAAGAGGCGGTCATTCTGAAAAATTCCTTTACTGACTATGAATTGCTTAAAAATTCATCATTGATACAAATAATGACTTCCCTGGAGAACTTCTCATTCCGATTCCGAAAAATGTTAAAGTTCTCAAAAAGAAGTCGTGAAGCTGTGTATGATATGGTAAAATGTGATATTGTACGGTGTAAGTATATTAATAATTGTATTTTTGGGTTTAATTATAATTTATGCTGTTGCTTTGCATATATTTTTGTTTATATTGTATTATTTTTGTATGTTGTACCAATTATTATTTATATGTTGTTATATAAAGTATACCATACTGTAAATCGTATTTTAGTTATATTAATATTGTTGTAATAGCATAGTATTGTTAGTTAAATAACTTTTTATGATTTACTACCTTCTGGATGTTGCTGAGAAAGGATTTTCTTTCGACTAGGGTGAATGCTGGGCAGGAATTTCGTTTTATTTGCCCCTCCCACCAGAGTAAATGGCTATTTGCAGTCATGGAATATGAATAAATAAATAATTTCACATTAATTTTCAAACGTTATGAGATTTCTAATGATCGTAGGAAAAATTACTGAAAAACAGAATATTTTCCCCGATTTATCGTCAAGTTTCATGATTCCGTATCGGTAATGTAAGCAACGGCAATATTTTTTCGCTGCAATTTGCCACCCCGTCATTATCGTTTTTTTATTAGCATCAGATTTGAAGATTCGGTCCAATTTCACGCGCACTTAATCATCCGAATCTATTCCCCCCCCTTTTGTAGTACTTGCGTATGATAAGCGATCATCACGTAGAAAACACACGACGGCTCCTCACAAAATTTCCGATCGCGGTGCCGAAGAGAAATCTTCGCAAATAATCGGGAGCGTCAAAATAGCGCACCTTCGCGACGAATACCTCTTCCAAGTTTTAAATCATTGATGTCAATTAGCAGCAGACAAGGCGGCTCGATGCAGCTACGCTATCCTGCGACGGGGAGCCGGGGCGGGGGCAAAAAGGGACGGGGGCGAAGTGGTGGCAGCCGAGGGATGGGGCGAAAGGGGCGGGGAGGGATGGGGCAAATGGGAAAAGGGAGAGGACTGGGGGGCAGAAGGGGGGAAGAGGAAAATGGGAAAGGTAGAGGGGGCGGGGGGCAGGGGATGGGAAAAGGGAGAGGGGGGCAGGGGGATGGGGCGAATGGGAGCGGGGGCGGAGGGCTGTGGGATGGGGGCGGATGGGAAAAGGGAGAGGCGGGGGGCAGGGGATGGGGCGAATGGGATAGGCAGCGGGGGCGGAGGGCAGGGGGGCGAGTGGGTGGGGGCAAATGGGAAAGGGGCGAATGGGGAGGGGGCGGGGCAGCCGGAGGCACATTGGGAGCCATCCGGTGTTGGACGGTCTCTCCGTTGGCCACACTCCCTTCTCCTGTCGACCCCTTTCACATCCACCCCTCTCATTCTCTCTCTTTTTCTCTCTCTCCCTTCTCTCTCTCTCACCGTCTACGCTTCACCGCCGCTGCTTCATCTCTCCTCTGCGTGGAGAAGTCGACGTTCATTTGTTCCTTGCTCACGCCGAGAAAAAGTGAATAACGATCATTGGCGTTTGTTTACCATGCGGTCTTCTAATGCCGAAATCAAGATCGGGGTCTAGTCCTCCTTTCCTCTCTCTTTTTTTTAAGAAAGAAATTGATGTATGATTGCGTGGTTTGTGGAAATATTAATAGCGTCCTGCGAAGGCTGTTTTCTTTCCGGAAAAATACGCGGAATGAGCGATTGGTGTCACTCGATTGAGGGTGATGACGGTGGGGGTTAAGATGAGGGAGGCGTCGGAAAGGGTTTTGAAAGAGGGAAACTGGCTGAAGTCGGCGAATGGTAGAATCGCCCGAGGAATTGAAAATGTTAGTGCGTGCCGATTCTCAGATATTCGCGTTGTTTAAACATAAAAGTTGTATTTTTAAAGATTATAGAGGATTATAAGAGGTCTGTACATGTTTCTTAATGTTTGCGCAAAAGATTTTTTCGGTGTAATAAAGTTTATATATTAAAAAATATAATTATTATTCGCATGATTCCTAGTTAAACAGTTAAACATGTATGATATTGTAAAAGCAATACTTTTTGAAAGTATTTAGTGATCTAGATTGTATGTATATTCTTCGAATCAGCGCCTCTTTGAGAGACCTACCCCACTGCTTACTTACCTATGAAATTATGCAGAAAATATATTTACGGATAACACGCTGTCTAGGGCTGATTTCGGTGAAATAATTTTATTGTAGAACCTAATATATTCCACCTATAGTTTCGACCACTTACATCGATAATCCTTGTGATTTCCGATGAGTCAATTCGAAGGAAATTCGTAAGCCCAAATGACGGAATTGCGTTGAGCGTTCCAAAAGTTCCCGGAAGACCAAAGGTGTGACCCGTTGAAATAAATTGGGCGAATTTCAAGACATCAAATGATATCTTCGTATTTATTGCGTGAGTTAATTGACGAACAATCTCGCTTTTCTTTTGCAGTCTTTTTATCCGATTTTTTCCGCTTTATTTCCGAATGCGGCTATATACGGAACTCAAATACTTTTCAGCGGACGCTCAATACTTAACAGATTCTTGGACATACTAAAGGTTGATTATTAAGGAACGAAAAGAACAATTCTGTTTATGTATTAAAGATTTTGGGAGAATTTTTCGCATTAAAATCGGTTGAAACTGCGGAGTATATATTTCCCGTATGTAACGCATTTCTAATCCTGAAAACTGTGAGTTCTCTTTAATATTAACATAGATCACAAGGTTTTTATGAAAAAGATCACAGGAAAGTTCACAGAAATGAAACTATGTGATCTAATTTTATTTGGAATATACTCATATTTGATTCCGAGCAAGTCTTTTTGGGAATCGAAGTTAAGAAAACAGAGTTAAATATATCCAATTCGCGTATTGCAACCCTCTTAATAATAATAAATTGATTTCTTCTATAAACCTTTTAAATTGTTAATGTAAATTATAGTTCTTCGTGCCAGAATCTCTTAGAACTGTTGCAAAATCGGAATATGAAAACAAACAGAAATAACCTAAAAATCTTTTTCTTCAGAATTTGCTTACTCAACGTCTATTTTCTCACTCAAAAGTTTCTGCCACCTAAGCTTAACATTCGTTAGGACTGATGGTCGTTAAGTGTACCTAGATTATCTACCACTATGAAATGACTCGAAAATTTTGCTATCACAACCTATTTTTAAACACTTCAATAGTATATCGTACTCATTCATTATTTCGTGCTCCCAGTGCAAGTTCACGCATTACAGGTTGTGAACCCCTTGTCCAGAAGCACTTCCTGTTCGCATCCATTTCCGCTTATTTCGACACATTTCCTCTGTGGAAGGCGATCGCGGTTAAGAAAGAGACCTTATCTGAGGCCCCGATGGCTCCTCGGTTAAACCCTATCCACGTTGGCGGAGGGCCTCTGATAATGGCTTTTCCGGGCGCTATGGGTACGCCCAAGCAGTGCGTTTGAGCCTTCGGAGGCGTGGGAGGAATTCGGTTGCTGAGGGAGTTAACCGGACAGCGATTTCTGTGGCGATGTAAGGAGCCGTGGCTATTTTAATCTGTTCTTAGAAAGGAAGTGTGTCCAATGGCATTTTTGGGTAAAAGAAGATATCAAAGTGAGCACGATAAGTGTAAGGTTTTGGTAAGGAGCTGTTTGATTCAGATCGGAAAAGATAAAGGAATGGGAAATTTTGGAAACGATTGCTGAGATGATCGAAAATGTCTTAATTTGGGGAAGTTTTCAAGAAGAAGCGAATAAAAAAAATAAATAAGGTGTAAGTACGAGTATTTAGTAAAGGAGAGGATTCTTAATTATATAACAAGGTTGGAGAATATGCGGTTTTTGCGATGTTGAAGGAAAATAAAATCAAAATATTTAATCTTAAGGGAGAAAATTTTTCAGAGATGATTCTTTCCAGGGAACATATTCCGCCGTAAGAAAAAATTCACTGAAAATCACTCTATCGGTAGAATTTTGTCTTGTATATTTTCGTGAGTAAAATAAATCCCATATTTGATAATTTAAAATCCGTTATTGGAGGCGTAACTGTTTATAAAGGTTATATTTTGCCTTTTTTTCTGTTTCGATATCAAGTGGAGAGCTTCACATAATTTTTTTACCTGGCACCATTCCATTCAAAAGAACATTCACATCTTCAGGACAGCCTTATTCGAAGATGATCGTGGTTTTCGCCTCTTCTAGTTAAGAAAGAGAGTCAACATCCGCGAAGGATCTCATCGAATCTTACCCTCCAAACCATCATTAACGATAGATTCAAAATTACCAATGATTAGAACTGCATGTGATTGGGAAGAGAGCGATCGGTTGTAGAGGGAGTGTGAACGAGATGTTTTAGACGCACATAACGGAAGAATGCAACCGAATAACCAATTCCATGAGCGGACGGACGGACGGACACCGTCGCCTTCGCATAATTATGACTCAATATTAAGGAATCTTCGGAAGAAAGAAACAAATCGAGAGACGGCTTCTCTACCCGCAAACTCCTACTTTCTTAATTGCATCCCTATTCCTCGCTAACCCTTCCTCTTTCGCCTTAATCTTCCACTAATAAACATGATTACATCTTTCTATTCTTCCCAATTCTCTCGTTCCCTCTTCTCCTTCTCTCCCTCTTCCGTCAGAGCCCCTTTTTCTCTTCCCCCCCACACAACTTGCCCTATCTCCCCCCCTACCAGAGCACTCGTTCTATCTCGCCCCCAATTCCGTCCAGGAAAAGGGTGGTAAATGTGTTACCCCGAAAAGGGGCGGGTCTGCCGAAGGGGACTAAGGGGTGTGGCCCAGGGGCAAAAGTGAAGAGCACGTGAGAATGGCCGGTGGCTATCGGTCTGCAGCAGCTCAGTGTTGTGAAGTCTCTTTGCATCTGCGCGATAAGGATAGGAAAGGATAGAAGAAGGGTGTACAGAGGAGATAGGAAAGTTGTGCAGTGGATCGGGTTGGCAGAGAATGACAGGACGTAAGATATATAATTTCCAAGTATGTTAAGTGTAGTAGTATGCAGTATGGTCCTTGTCATATTATACTAATTACCATTAGCAAAGGGGCCTAGCTTCCGTCCCCCTTAACCCTACAGAAAGCGCAAATTAATCTTTGATTGGCAAGTCACAGTCACATGGTGATAGCAATTAGAAAAATAGGAAAAACATATCACATAAAACATGATTATTAAAATAAAATTTTTGTTACACTTTTATGTAAAAGATCGGGTAGAATGCCATAAAAAAATTGGGCGAACCAATGAATCCTTTAACCATTATAATAGAAGGAAAAGGAAACACAAGTATCAGAGAAATAATAGAGTAAAATCTTTAATTGGCAAGTCAAAGTCACATGGTTATAGCAACTAGAAATATAGGAAAAACATATTACATTCACATTTTAATTGAGCGTGACTACACCAAAGTTGGAAAAAAAACTCTTTTTTATCTGCTAATCGAAAATATACTTATTAAAATAAATTTTGGTCACACTTTTACGCAAAAGATCGGGCAGAATGCCATAAAATATTTTTGGGTGAGCTAATAAATTTTTTAATCGTTATAATAGAAGGAAAGGGAAATTCAAGAATAGGAGATATTAGGACGTAAATATGCGTGTAGTGGAGAAAGCAAAAAAGTACAGGAATTGAGAATTATAATAAAAGAGTGTTTAAAATCGGCCTGATGGAGACTCTTACATCTAACTTTTCACCTCATTGAAAGAAAGAGGTCTACTACTACTATTACTGCAGAAGTACTACTTAGCGGATATAAAAACCTGACACAACAATTTTAAAGTGTATCCTTCCATAAATAAATCCATTGACAACGTTTGAAATGTCATGAAATAAATTGAAATGAAGGAAACGCGAGAAAAAATACAAAACAGTTGTCAATGCACCAAAGTTAAAATTATGGAAGTAAATATTAGCGGTAAGAAAACTTAGAGAAGGATGCAAAGAAACTTTTAAAATATCTATACATAAATTGAATGCATATTAAATGTGGAGAAAACATCCGGTATTACAAGATAAAGAATGTAATTAGGATAAAAGTGAATTTAATGAAATAAATAATACAAGAAATATTCTTGGATTTAATGTAACGCATTGATAAGTCTCTAATGGATTATGAAAATCGATGAATATTAATGTATACAAACGACTGGTGTCTGCGAAATTAAACAAAGAATGAATTTAATCAAGAAACAGAAGTTGCGAGATTACATTCGGCCTGTTGCTTTTCTTGGCGTGTGTTTTCTCTGTGATTGCAGGAAGCGTTTCGCGGTCTTAAATAGTGAAATGGGAGAAAAATGAGAATATTTTAGGCGAAATCACAAAATTCGAGGTCAATAGAAGAGAACAGTTACAAATGTAAGTAGCAGATGATTGAAGTGGGGTTCTGAATAACTGGAGCATTAGGCTGAACGCGGTTCTTTTCTCAGTGATTGAGCGATGTGTATTGCTGAGTGTTTTGAAAGAGGGGTCGAGTTATCTTCAAAAATCTCATTTGATAATCACCTAAATATGCATCTGATAATTTTAAAAAACCTTTTGAGAGTAAAGGGAAAGGAATTACTAGATATTAAATGTAGGAAATACTCGATAACGTTTACAGTATTCTTCATTAATTCTTCCATTTAATGAAAAAGCACCGTAATATATATTACAGAATTCATGTTAAGTTTCTATAAGTTTGTTCTCGAAGTGGCTGAAAGGGAATAGGGCTCCTGTGTTCGCGCGGTTAATTGACTAGTTTGAGTCAGAGAAATGATAGTATCCGAATTCCTCAGCATCGTGAGAAACGGACCAATAAAAAAAAAGAAAAATACCGAATACCAAATGCCACGGAAAAGTTGGCATAAGATATGATGACAATGAAGTTCGATAATAATAATAACAATCAATTTATTATGCTCTAGGGGACACCCATAGGAGCGAAAAAGTGGCAAAAAACATTACAGCTCTCACAAATGGATACAAAGAAATGCAAGGGTAAGAAATAATAAAAATAATTACAATAAATGTTACACCTTTCAAAAGTGGATTCAAGGCAGAACAGAAAATATTTCTTTCTTACTTTCAACGTAGTCTTAATACCCTAACTTCTAGTTTTACATTTAGATGAAATAAAAAACGAAACCTGAGTGATTTCTATAATGTTAGTGGAACTATTCAAATCTTGTTTTTCAGTTCATGCAAACATGGATAAATTCCATCGCGTATCGCTGGATTTGGTTAATTATACTCTATTTTTATAAGTTTCAGTTTTTTCGCGATGTTTAGGTTTCCTAAAGGTACGAGGGTGGTCTGAAAAATTTCCGACCCCAGATTTTTCAGAAATCTTCAGAAAATTTTCAGAAAAAATGTCGAGAAATGACGAAATGTAGGAAACTTTTCAGACCATTCATGTAAAATATATTGAAAATTTTCAGAAAATTTCAGAAAACGTGTCGAGAAATGGCGAAATGTAGGAAACTTTTCAGACCATTCATGTAAAATATATTGAAAATTTTCAGAAAATTTCAGGAAACATGTCGAGAAATGGCGAAATGTCCGAAACTTTTCAGACCATCCATGTATGTTTTAGTGTCTCATTTTTCACATTTTTGTGCCGAAAATGTCCGTCCGCCGAATACTTTCTTAAATCTCCTTCGCCACCGCCTCTGATCGCCGCCCTTCCTACGCCAACTTATCGATTCTCCGCACCAACACACACACCTCTTTTTCTTTTCAACCGACCTCGTTTCCTCCCTCTCAAATTAGCCTACTATGTATTTACGTGCCTATCATACCGCCTTCCCATCATTTAACGTCCCTGATTTCTTTATATCCGACATCAGTCTGGGGCGTCGATCCGGAACGGAACCGAATACCGAGAAAAACCGTTGTTTTAACCCGAGTGAAAACCGTACCCGAACCGGAAAAGAATTTCTTTGTGTCCCGTATTGTTTCAGAGCATCGAACCGGTATAGAACCGTTGTTTTATAGTTTTATGGTGAATAACAAACAATAAAAAGGAATTCATAGTTTGTTATTCACTGTAAAATGGTATAATAATATAATACAATGCGATTCTATTAAAATTCTATTAAATAAATAAATTCCTGAACTAGAACTGAAATCCGTTATTAATTCCGTTCCGACTTCTCCCCACACAATTTATTTGATTCTAATTGGAAGAAGATCTGCTAAAATTTTGTAACTATGACTTTCAGCTAACTATTGCTAGTTTCATTTTAAAAATTAGTGTGACGTAGTGAATATAAAAAGGCTAAAAAATTATAAAACAATATTTGAGGAAGATATAATATAAAAATGGGCTAAAAACGTGTAACTGCAAATTACAACTATTGCTGAGTTTTATTTTAAAAAAATTAGGGTAATAAAACTTAAATTTAGAAGTGTAGTATTATACCCTTCTAAATTATTTCAAAATATTTTAGAAGGATATAATACTAAAATGTCCGGGGCGAGAAATGAATTCTTCGAACCGGTAACATATTGGCAGAAAAATCGAAATCCGGAACTGAGCCGAAATACTGTTTTCTCGGTTAACAGGAGCTGTATACAGTTCGAACCGATTCGACGTTTGCGGGAAATAAAACCGTAACTGAACCTATGTTCGGTTTCCTCGATTAACCGGGGATAAAACCGGTACTAGACCAATATACGGTTTTCTCGATAAATCATAGCAAAAACCGGAACGATAAATACCACGGTACGACCCCCTGAATTCCTCCACCTTCTGGTATTCCGGTATTCGAACCCGGAACAGTAGTGTCGCGACTCAAGCACCCAACGCTTCTTAAAAACGATGCATATCTGAATTGAGAACGGCTGGAATTAGTGTTACGGTTAGTGTTTTGGCTTCGCCGTCTGCTGGAATACGGCAGTGCGCAGTTGAAAAGGCATTTCCCCTCTCAACTTCTCCGCGACGAAAAAGCGAGCCACGGGTTTGAGCGACCAAACAATGAACGAAAAATCGCGAGGGAAAGCAGTGAATCCCCGTTTTTCTTTTTATTTTCGTGCGGAGAGAGTGAGTCGATGTAAAAAGGAGCGAGTGACGATGCGAAATAACACGGCGCTCGTGGGAGAAATAATGTCTGCGGAAGGGCTGCCAACTCTTAAAGAGTTCATTTGACGAAACCAATTTGATACGTAATCTGCGCTCTATCACATGTCTGAACGGTGGTGAGGATATATCGTCATCGAATCTTCGGATATATATTTTGGATTTTGATCGGAGACCAAGGTGTTCAATTGTCTTGCTGATGTCTAGAAAAAAAGTAAAAACGCGGAATCGCGCTCGGTGAATTTGATACTTCGCCAGTTTAATAATAATAATAATAATAATTTATTGAACACATACAGGGTACATTCCACCAAGCTGTATTATATTAAACATAAATAAAGTAAAGAAAATTATTATTTTTTACATATACTGCGGTTTGACTATCGTCAGGTGGCAGCCCCTATACATATTCCATTGAAATTACACAGCATACATAAACATTATCCCAAACACTGGAGATCCCATGCAAAGTATTTAAAAATTTGTTGCAAAGTATATAATATTCGTTCCCATTAATAGAGGAGCAGAGGAGAATCATAGACGAAAACATAATTAAAAATAGATGGAAAAGAAATAGAGGCCACGAAAGTCAACCTTAGGCTTCTTTAAATTCTTATTTTACTTATTCTCGAGATTTAGACACTAGGTCTTGTAGCTACATTTATATTTCAAGACAATGATAGAGACAGCGAATTTTCTCCTGAAACATCTAAGTATGGAACGCCCTTTCATCAGATATTCAAAATTCATGCTCACTACCAGTATTTAAAAACCGCTACACAAAGCATCTCATTCTTAAACAATTCTTCATTGACATTGACCAATCCGAACTTAATCTTTCACAACGATGAACTTACTCCCGTTCTCCTTGACATCATTTCCTTTCACCCCGCCTCTTCTGTCTCCTTTATTTCATTCTTTTTTGTCATTGTCAAATTTATATATTTTATTGTGAAATAATGCTAACGTTGTGATTCTCTTTTCATTTCTTTGTGAAACCGATACTAATATGATCTCAGCATCAAATTTTTTATTGCACAATCATAATTATATTAATATATTACTCCACTTTATTAATGCATATTAATTTATCTAGTAACTGAATTTATATTCTCATCATTTTTATATTCTTCTTCTTTTCTCCTTCTTGATATCCTTGTTTTCCTTATTATTTTTATTCATAATTAACGGGTTATATAATTAACCAAATCTGGCGATACCAACTGGTACTTATCCAAGTTTAAATGAAATGAGGAACAAGACTTGATTAATTCCACTTTTATTACATATCAGTCTAGTTAACCAATTAGAAAATTAGTCGAAAGTTGTTTTAATATCTTCTAAAGGGTTAAAGTTAAGGCAGGAAAATTTAGTCGCAATTTTGCTCGAGATGAACTCGTTTTTATACAGGTAATGTTGAATACGATTCGTAAAAATCAAAAATTAAGTCGATCGTTGCAACCGGGCAATATGAAGTTTTGAGCATCAGATTATCGGCGAAAGCGGGAGAAAATGGTAGGAAACGATTGTAAAAAGGTTTGTAAACGAGGAGAGGAAGCGTACCCTTCGGTGGAAGCCAGAAATCGAGAAGGTAGGACTGATGTAACAAGGAAGCGGTGTGTGAAATTGGGTATCCAATCCCAGTCTTCCGTTGCTTTAGGACTCGTCCTTCCTTCTATCACATACTTTTCCGCCTTCGTTCGCTGAAAAATTAAAAATTCGCGCTCCTACAGAATGGCGCATGCGCAAAACGACTCTCACCTCATGCCAAATACGAGATTTCCGCGTTTTTTCCTCCTTACGTCAAGAATGATACCGATTCCAGGTGAGGTCTCCTCCAATTCTGTGTGTACGACTTAATTTTATAATTTAATGCTTAAAATGAGCGCATTTTGAGTGGATTTCGTAGGCGGAAATCGTGAAAAAATCGGAATTAAACAGTAGAAGAAGTGTCAGAGATATAAATTTGCACGGATGAGATCTAATGGACCAAGAGGAGAGGTAGACCGGAAAAATGCTGTTAAAATTCTGGATGATATATTTAAGAAATAGAAGAGTGTATTAAATGAGGAAAGAAGCATGCGAAACTATAGCTGCAAAGATTAAACTAAGCTGATCACCCCTAAATAGACTTAAAAGCCTCGTGTTTAGGATTAAAATTATTTAAAAAGGCTTTGATTAATCTGTATTGATCCGATCTTCGCTTGAAATCCTTTTATTAATCCAGAATTTTCCCAGAAATTTCGATTAGGGTCCCAAGGTTGACTTCGGCAGTTCAATTTGAATCAGGGCCGGATCTAAATGAATGAGTCGCAAGAGTGAGAACGGTGACAGAAGTATTATCAGTTGCATAAAAGTTATATATAATTTAAGATATAAGAAATATATTTTGAACCGTCGCCGTGGAGAACGTCATCGAAACAAGGAACTTCTTTTAATATTTCTCTTTCTTACAAAATTTTAGGACGATGATATTAAAGTTCATAATATTTCAAAATCTTTTCACCCAGAGTTAAACTTGATTTACTTTCCATTTCTTTTCCAGAAGGACAAAGATAGCGGAAAATAATCTCGGTAATAATATCAGACGAACGAATGATGTTCAAGTTCATTATTATTTTTACCTATCACTTACCTTGCGGAATCTTATATCGAATATTTTTATTCGCAAAATAAAAATAGTAGAATTATATAAGATTCTTTTATTTTTAATTTGCAAATAAAAATTATGTTCATTTTAAATTACGATTGGTATTACCAGTGGTAATTTGTGTCGGTATGTCAGACGTATGCTTTCCTGCATAACTTTGTGTCATCCGTTATCGTTTCAACCGATTTCCACTTCATTTCAATTCAAACAATTCATTCCAATATCTTAATAACTCACTGGAGGGATTATTCAGGAAAAGAGAATGCAGAATACTTCTGGAATCTAGTGAATATTATCTGGTGAATTGGAGAAAGAAGTACAATGATAAATGTATGAAAAGATTTGTAGAGAAATAGGAAAGTATAGAGAAATGTTTCTAATAAATCGGACAAGTAACAACCTTATATATGAGGGATATACAACATATTTATCATTATTCTTGTTATTTTTTTCATAGTCGCAACAGAAGTAAATACTTCAATCGTAATCGAATTCCTTAAAAATGTTTACAACTCCCGAAATGGGCTCCATTTCTCCCTGTGCCGGCCCTGGTAATCTGCTAGAGTATTAACCGGCCCTTTCTCCATCCCCATAATTAATCATCCTTCTCTCATAGGGTTGCCTCTTCATATCTCGAAAATCAGTTTATCTTTTAAAAATCGGCCTTCGGAGATCACCTGTCCAATAAAAATTATTATTACAATTTGTGGTTTGTAATCTTTTAGAGAATTCCTTGAACTATTCAATTTATTTTATCTATAGAAGTATATCTCGGGTTCTCTAAGAAATTTATACCAAAAAGAGTTATTCCAGTCTCTATGGTTCTCTCGAGAATATTACCAAGTCATGTTGGAATCATCAGTCGAGAGTCGTTTGTGATGGTAATTAATCTTCCGATCATAATCATCCTTCCATCGATTTCAACGTCGAAACAGAAGTAAACACTTCTTTCGTAACCGAATTCCTTGAAAACTCAGTATGCCAAGGAAGGCTGTTGTCATGCGAGCGAATCCTTCGTTCATAACTCAGAGAAACATATGCAAACCCGAACAAAGTTAACTCCGGGGGCAGAAAAAAACCGTCCGGTATACTTAGATCCCCTGAGAGCGTTACGGAAGCGTTAAATATTAAAAGGCGTTGATTTTTGCTTCGCAGATCACGGAGACGTACGCTTTCCTGCCCAGAGAAGCTGTCACCAAGTTCCTGCTGCAATGCACCGACTGCCAGAGGAAACCCGTACATGGTGAAGCCACGGTCAACGGCGGAAGCGCGGTCAACGCGGCAACTGGAGGTGGGGCCGAACCCATGGAGATTGACGCCTCCGAGTCTGCCTCGCCTGCCTCCCCGCCCTCCCAGGGCGGCCCCCAAGCCACTGCCAACACGCCCCCCGCCTCCCCTCTGCCGCCTCCGCCACCCCCCTTCCTCCTACACCGACGCCTACACCCTCCGGACATCGACTACAGCCTCCCCATCACAACCACCTACCTGAAGCACATGCGCAGCCTGGGATATACGGACGAAGACGCTCTCAAGATAGACGTAGAGGTGAGTGCCACGTCCAACACTCCTTCCTTCGCCACTATGGCGACGGAATTCTTCCATATGCTACACTTTGAGGAATTCCTTCCTTTGCTCACCCCGTGGAATTCCAGGCCATGATTTGGGGGGGTTTTATGTTGGTTATCTCATGGAAACACGCACAATGATGGCACTATTTCATGGTGAATTTGAAACATTAAAAAAGGAAAAATTTACGGAAGATTTGCATGAACGTATGAACTAATGACGAATCAACAAATATGCTTCACTTTGAGAAATTCCTTCCTTTACTCACTCCATGGAATTCCATTTTACTGAGCCATGATTTGGTAAAATATTATTTTGGTTCACGTACGAGATCCCACCATTTAATAATTAACAATAAAATGCAACAAGGTTGGAATAAACACAAGTGTTAAAACAACCATAGAATTTAAAATACAACAAATTAATACCAATCAATAAACTGCAAGAAATTAACAGAGGATTTGCTCGAATGGCTGAACTAAAAATCAACATGTCCGAACTCAGAGAAATACGCACAAAATATGATTAAAGTAGAAAATTATTTACATGAATATTTGCGGAAAAATTCTTTCAGGGATGAGTCAAACAACAGTCTTAAATCGCCAATGAAGTTTCCTAAATTTTGATCTTTGACGGGATATAGTTCTATCAGTTTGAGAGAGAGTAAAATATGAAACCCTGTATAGGGTAGTGTGAATAATTTACTTAGAGAAATAAGTAAATTATTCACACTACCCTATACAGCATAATCAATCAAAGCTAAAAAATCGTAATTATTCTTTGCTTGTTAAAGTTAAACGTTCTTACAATGGATTTGATGACGAATGTTGCACAGAAACATCAAGACTATCAAGTAATGAGTTGAATGTATGGAATAGTAGAGAACGTTTTGCAAGGGGTAGTATAAATGTAAGAACATGGAGAAGGGGAGACAGCCTAGCTGTCCTTAGTGGATAATAATATACTATGAATTATGAGAGTTAAACTTCTATTTTATCGTATAATACATGCCATAGAAAACTCAGACTTAACTACGGTAAGAATAAACAGAATATAGAATGATAGGTTGCATTTTCATAAATTATTATAAGTTGTATAGTGGCATTAATTATATAATGTACTCTATAAACATACCATGTAAACTTATTCGATATGAAATTCTTCCAGAAGCGAAAACCAAGTACCCGTGAACAATTCTTCCCGAAAAATTCGAAGAAATTGTTGTAAATACGTCATGGGTAGTTTATAAACAGTCTCATTGGGACCCTAAAATTTATGAGACCCTCACTTAAGGCCTATTACGCCCAATTATAAATTCGCCCCTGTTTAAATTGTCTTAATGAATCACTTTCTGATAATGCTCATTGGTCTCGTCTTTTGGTTGAATCGCGTTGCGAGCAAATCGAAGTTCACAAATTGATAAAATACTCCCAAAGAGGTGCATATCAATAAGCCACTGATTTAAATGCTTAAATCTCCCATATTTCGCATCGCTCAGCACAGTTTTCCTCACTCCAAGTCCAAACGACACTTCTTTCTCGAGAGAACATCAAATTACACGGTTCAAAACAGCCAAACACGGCAAATTAAGTTTCATTAAGCGTCAAAAAGCCTATATGACACGGACTGTTGAAAATAAGCTTATGTGAAAAAAAACGGCGATAAAAAAGGAGATGGAAATTCCAGTTTGCCTTTCTGATTTCGAGCTTGTGAGCACATCTCGAAGCTTTGAAGGGCTGATGGAATGGGATTCGCAATTTCGAATGATCTGCATCGAATTGTCGCCAAACTTTTCAATTATATTTGCAGCGGCGCTTCGGACGTATCTTCCGTAATTGCCTCCCTCTTAAAAACTTCTCCGGGAGATGGACTTTCATAAACGAACCATGGAAGAGGGCGTATAATTCCACGGGTGATTCTATCAATGACTTCACTTGAATTGATGTTTTCACCGCTGAAGTGTCGCAGACCATCCATTTACCCAATGCCTTCGTTTCCCTTTACGATTTTCGTTCTTAACTTTTGTTTTATCTTCCTTTTAAAAATTTAGGAACGGGTTTGAGATCGGTAAACCACGAATACAGAATCTTCGCTTGTAATATGTACTGGTTGTATCATTGAAATGCATATTCCGTCCTAACACTACTCAAAATAAGGCTGTTTCCTGTTGCTTTAAGGAATATAGTTCTTTTTATGATCAATATAAAGTAGCCGATACTTGGACACAAGTTCCATTACAGGAAATAATGCAATTTGCAAATGCAAATAGAACTTTACCAAGTTATTGCATTATAGTTCTTTTTATTTGTAAAACACAAAATGTACTGTTTGTATCAGGGGAGTATTCCGCCCCAAACCAACCCAAAAAATTGTTTCCTTCATTATAAAATTGATATGTTCCAGCCTAACTTAGTAGAATGGCGCCTTAATTGTGATGGTTTACGGAATATAATTCTTTAAATATGAATTAGAGAAATTAATAAATCATACAGATACCACATCAGACATAGCCAATCCAAGCCAAAAAATTCGTATTCATTCTTTACTTTTTACAATTAAATATACTTGCAACGAATTTGATGACGAATATACAACAGGAATATAAAAACAAATTAAAACTATTACAAATTTCAGAGGAAGACAAATTTCAGGAGAGGATGGTATATCTACCAGAATCTGGGAATTTTTATCATGTTGTGCCGTGGTCTTGAGTTACCAATATCATACCTTAACAAAAATTTTATAAACGTAAATTTATCAACATTGTTCATTACTTTAACATTCAATCACGGATTTCCGTTAAAAGTTATCCAAACAACCGTACTCTTCGATAAAGTTCTAAAATTAAATAATGTCATCATATCAAATAAAATGCCATTATATCCTCATTTTGTGTAACAAAATCTTATAAACATAATCAATTTCCCATTTTACATTTTAAAAATCCCCCTGACATTCGGGTCGCAGAATTTTAACGACGGTTCTTTCCTGACGTAATCTTTGGGAAACTTCGGACGCCAGTGCCCGAGAATAGCACCTTTTGAATGCAGCGGCAAATGAATCGATTCGCATCTTAATAAACTCACTCCATGTGCGGATTCCCCCGAGAAATCCTGCGGTCGGACGTAGAGAATGCCTTGGCCCCCATCTAGCGGGATTGTTTTGCATTATTTCCTCTCCGATGACTAGTTTATTGCGCTTGAGTCGAAAGGAAGTTGTCCCGATGCAGAGGAATATTGTCGAGTACAGAATGGATGGAAAACGAGAGAAGCTTTCGAGAGATATCGCTGAGTCCGGCCGTAGTTATTCGGCTTGAGTTAACGAGTGAAATTTACCAACCGTCTTATACTCTTGTATGAGTAGTGTGTTTATTTATTTATTATGTCATGCAACAATAGTCATCGTTGGCAACGTATATCGGATACCGCAACAAACAGGAGAAAAATATATTGCGATATAAAATGAAGATAAATACGTTTAAAATAAAAATTGAAAGGGGATCCTAAGTTTAAGTAAGTAAAACATACTATTCTAAACATAATGAGGAATGAAAATGTTAAAGACTGAGTTACTTGAATAAATTGAAATATACCTTTTCAAACCTGACTTACTATGCCCACAAAATTATACCGAGACTTTTCCCCATGTCTATTCCTTTTTCTTTGTTTTTATAGAGCGAGAATAATTAAGAAGATCTGGAGGCTATAATTGGGACATATTTCCTCAAATTTATTCAGACTGTTTGGGGAATAGAACCACTAATGCCCCACCCAGGCAGTAGCAATCTATTTCAACAAAATACTGCAAAGAAATAGGATTGACTGGTGAATACAAAACTATGGTTCTCTTGGATAGAGTGTTAGGCGTGGCACTGGATATTTCACGAACCATCGATGAGAATCAGAAAAAACCCTTTCAAAAACCCCCGTACAACTTTTATCATATTCAAAAATACCGCAAATCAACATTTGGTACACGAATTAACTTCTAACCACTGCAATCATACTATTTAATCACATAAACGTGTTGGGTATTAAATAACTGCAAAATTTATATGCAGAATTAAATTATTAATAATTGCAAAATTTATAAGCAAAGTTGAATTATCATTAAAAATATTGAACGATTATTTTATATTGATAGAAATCGTATATCATTTGTGTAGTGTCCGTCCGTTCCACCTTTATTTAAAAAATAGCTTGATTTAAAAATTCGAGTTGAATTGCATTACATTCCTACGTGCTAAAAATCCCTAGAAATACTATTCCCATCACTGGGAAGGATCGGGTTCGAACCAAGAAATCCAGCATATTTTTCCATAAGAAATATACGAAAACTTCACTTTTATCGCTTGCAGGTTTTATTTCTTTTCCAAAATTAAATTAGAAAGAACCATCGCACGAAATCGAAACTAGCGCCAAAAGAAGGGAAGTAAAATAAAGTTTCTTATTTTGGTCATGGCTTTCGTTTTGGAATCAAAATCGCGATTATTTTGATGAAATATACGAAAATCTTGAGGTTGTAAAAAAGCCAGTTCCCAGTAACGACGAATGCGAATGTTGAATTCGAGCTCATATACTTTTCCGTAGGAATACACAGGGGATATAGGCCCATATAAAGTTGAAGATAGGAAATATTCTGAGCTTTTGTTTATAGCAACGTAAATGTTTACACATGCTTTCGTGAAGGAAAAGGGTTTCGGTATTAGTGTGTTGCTTGAAATTACTTTTATGAATTCAAAAGATTGTATGTTCACAACCTGGTAAGATGAAGACGTTTATAATTCTTATTTGAATTATATATCGTATCTGTTTGAATCATTGTGTATTTCACACTTGGCTAAAATTATTAACTTGGTTAAGTACGTTAACATCTTCCTTTTTTGGATATTTGCTCTCTTTGAGATTTTGAAAAGCGAGTTGTCAACTGGCAGAAAATCTCGCATATCTCATACCTTACTAAGGTAAAGGTAAATCATATTTTGTTTTTTATATGCAGTATACAAAAAGTCAATAATGTCTAAGTAGTGCAATACTAATAACGTTTTATCACAATCTATCAGGCCAATTACAATTATGTACGTGGAAAAACAGATTTTGTAAAGTCAGTAGTAAAATAAAATAATTTTTTAATGAGGAATGGCATGTTTTCTTAGGTTAAAACATTACACTTTGTTATAAACTTATAAAATTGGAGTGCTATCAAAAAATTCATTCAGTTTGTTTAAGCCAATGAAGCAACCAAGCTTTGTTCATAGCAACGTAGATGTTTACGAAAGTTTTCGTGAAATAAAAGGAAATAAAAGGAAGGTTATTAGGGTGTCACTTGAAATTACTTTTCTGAGTTCGAAAGAATGTATGTAGACAACAAGATAAGAGTAGGAAGATTTTGATACTAGTAATTTAATATTATGAACAGCTACCTATGATGATGATGGATTGAATTCTATACCCTACAAATTCTATTGAATTTGCGAACTAAACTATTTATTTTTGAGCGAAGAAACAAGATAATCTCAAAGAGACATATGAGATATTTTCCAGTATTAATGTAAATGATTTTATTTCCGAAAGAGAAATAAATACTTTTTTCGCAATCGAATCCCTTAAAAATATTTACTAATCCTCGAGATGGGCTCGATTTCTCCCTGAACCGGCCCTGGTAATCTTCTAGAGTATTTACCGGCCCTATTCCCATCCCCATAATTAATCATCCTTCCTCACAATGGGATACCTCTTCATATCTCGGAAATCAGTCAATTTATTTAAAATCGGCCATCGGAGATCATCTGTCGAATAAAAGTTATTGCAATGTATAATTTGAGACTTCTGTGAACTATTCGATATATTTATATCTATATAAGTATATTAAGAAATTTATGCCAGAAAGAGTTATTCCAGTCTATAGGATTCTTTAGAATGTTAGAATATGTTATTGGAATTATTATTCTATAGTCGTTTCTGATCGGAACTCATTTTCAAGCTTCTTTCACAGTCTTGTTTAAATTTCCAAATAAAATATTTGAATTTGTTCTCTATATTCCAATTTTGATGGATGAATTATCTGCTCTGTTGCTTAGGCCCATCGTTGTAATATAATGTAACTTTGTAGAGGACTATACTGTCCTTATTTGTACAATTCATGTAAGTTATAAAGCATCAGAAATATGTGTAGACCCAGAAAAGGAAAGGAACCGTTCGTTGAGTCGAAAGAAATATCGATTCTCTTTTGATTGACAAGAAAATGTTTTTTGAAAAGATCTTAAATACATCATCTTGAATAGGTGGATCAAAATTCCGTGAAGTATAAGCGAATGGTATTCATGGAGATCTTCATAAACAGAATCACCGTTGCGTAGACGAGATCTATCGGTCAAAAAGAAGTGACTCTTTCTGAAAAGTTTACTATAATCGATCTTAGAACATTGCGTAATCACGACTTCAAATTCAGCCAAACCAAAACGCCACGGCAATTCTTTCGCATTCACCTCTAGACATTCCGAAACGCGCGGCGGAATAATTACAAAGTGACTCTATTTACCCCATCGTTTTCGACGCACGGCGAAACCCCGATTCCACGACGACAAGCGACAGAATGCGCCGTAAATATAAAATTCCGCATTCTCCTCCGGGAAGAAGAAATGCACCCTCATAATCCGAGGAGAGAAAGAGAAGGAGAGATCTTTAAAATAAAACCGCACTTTTCGGATAAACCCGATCGATCCGGTAACTTCACGGTACGCAATACCAACCAGCCGGTCTAAAAACGCACGCAAACGCGTAGAAAAGCGTTCCACATTCGAGGGAACTTTGAAATTTATCAGAGACAATTCCCCGACACTGGCTTCTTTCTTATTCCACCCTTCCCTTCCCTCTTATCTCTTCCCACACCATCTCCTCGCGCTTGTCAGCCTTCCAAAACCTCTCCCACACCTAGCTTCTCATTTTCCACAGCCCTTCTTGCTCCATCCCCGACCCCTCTCCGCCCCAACCCCATGCAGCCTACTCGATCCTCGAGCCGCCATCCACTCAGCCCTTCTAACGCCACCCACCCACCCGCCAGCGCTTCTTACCAGTCCTTTTCTACCCCATCCACTCAGCAGCGCTCCGAACCCACCAGTCCTTTCTACCCTGCCCCACCCACCCACCAGTCACTTCTTCCCACCCCCTTCACCAGCCCTTCTACCCACCCAAACTCCCTAGGGCTCATACACCTGATCCCCGCACATCTACACGCCCCTCCCTCAACCGCCTCCTTCTTCCCTTCTATTCGCAGTAAATATCCTCCGAGCGCGTACTCTCTCTCTCTCTCCCTATCTTCCTTCCTTCATTATCGGACATAGAAATATATGGGCGTAGATGTTGCGTTGTTCTTCTAACAACTATTTCCCTTTGTCCATCTTTTGGGGGTCCTTTTGTTCCCTTTTCCCCGTCCCCTTTTTTACCATTCCCTTTTTTCCGTTCCCCTTTTCCGTTCCCCTTTACCATTCCCTTTTTCCATTCCCCCTCGTTCCCTTTTCCATTCCCTTTTTCATTCCCTTTTCCGTACCCTTTCTTCCCCATCTCATCCAGGTTTTTTCCCGGTCATCCTCTCCCTCTTCAACCGCTCTCATAGCGTTTCTTTCCTCATTCTTCTTTCCTCCACGTTTTCGCCCCCTTTCGACTGTAATCTGAAACATCGCTCGGTACCGATTCTCCTTTCGAACATTCGGAGAAAGGCAAGAACGTAACAAGGAATTTGTCGACGTATTTTTCTCTTATATTTTCCTTGTTGAAATTATGGTTAGACTTCGGGGAGTCGAGGAGAGCCTGAAATTCACTTAATAACAGTTCAAAGATGACTATTGTTTAATGTGAAATTTATAATGAGATGATTTATGCACGTGCTCTGATTGTATTGAGAAATATGATTTATATTTTTTTTGTAACGTTTCGATGGAATTTATATATTTTGCAACATTTAGATGGAGTTTATATAATAATAATAATGATAATAATAATAATAATAAATCGTCTTTATTCGGGCGAGATTGAGACTGAAAAGTCTCTTCTTACATCTAACCCCTATATCGTCACCACTGAGTTTATATCGTCTTCTAAATCGGTGGAGATTTTTACGTGACCAAATTCAGGTTCGTTTCGTGTTTTAAAATTTCTACACAGTTAATTATAGTATGTGTTCGAATCGTTTTTAATGTGCAATATTCGACGAAATCGACTACATTAACTGCGCGATAATTTCCCTTACATATCTGTCTTCCTCGATGATCGAAAGAAACCGAAAATCGGCGTCGGAATCGAAGGTGAGCTCGCGAGGGAAAAATCAAACGAGGAAGAGTTTTCAGGCAATTAAAAGTCGCTCTTAAAAGAGTCCCGCTGAGAAAGGAACGGATGGATATACGCGGACTCGAGAGAAACGTCGAATAAAAAAGGAGAAATTTTCGATTCGGGAAAGATAGCAACCGGAATCGGTTGAGACTTGCAAGTCCCCACATCTTTAACACATGTACGAGCACTCCGCTTTTACGCCGAATTATTATCATAAGGAATTATAATAATTGTAAAGAATCCGATATTGTCTCACGTTCAATTTTGAGTTCTTATCGATTCTTGCGGGAGTATATTCGATCGGAGAATGCTTATTAAAAGTATTTATGCTACAAAAAGATTGGGTCATTTCAGCTGTTAGGGTGTAAAACCAAATACCGAAGGAAAATTATAGAAGACATAAACATTAGAAAAGAATAAATTAGAGTTATTATGATATTGATGAAGACACAGAAATTATGAATTTTAAATCACTTTAGAAATATTTGAGACTATGGCATTCGAACGTTGAAAGCGCTTCCTTGTCTGTGAACTAAAAACAATAATAATAATAATGATAATAATAAAACGTCTTTATTTGGGGGAAATTGGGACCAAAAGGTCTCTTCTTACATATACGAATGAAATGCGAAAATTAAAGACAAAATTAACCTTTGGAATGGAAAATACGAAGAATACATCGATCCGTAGAAATGAGAGAAAACGAAGAAGAAAAAAAACTAGACGTTTCGCAGAAAGAAAAGAAGAAGAAGAGGGAGACGTAAAGAAAGAGGAAATCCTAACACGAAAGAAGAGGAATCCTAACAAAAAAAGGGCGGGACGGCGAAGAGGAAGGAAAAAGGGGGCGAAAAGGAAGAGACCGGAGAAGAAAGAGCGATAAATATAAATAGAAGGAAGAGAAAAGATTGATAGAAGCGTTGGGCGGGGGGGGAAGTCGCCGGCGGAATGCGGGGGGGGAAGGGAGCATGTTCTTCTTCGTTACCGACGAACGCACTCGACTCTCTCATAGAAACGGGCGGCCGAGTTACCTCCGCACATTTAAATGGAGTCGAAGAAGGGAGGAAGGTTTTGAGCGATTTGCAGGCGAAATATGGCGAAAGTAAACAAAAGGAGAGAAGAAAATTTCGCCACCGGAGAAGGAAACGCGAGAACGTTCCGGATATTTTTCCCCGGGATAATAGAAGTGGATAAGAAGAGAGGATAAGTAGAGGTCGCCGAGGGAAAAGGTGGGACAAAAGGGAAAGGACGGAATGCAAAGACGGGCGTGCGAAGGGCGAAAAAAGCGTGGGATGGGACGTACAAGAAAGGACCATTCCCCCGAGTTACGTCAGGGCCTCTTTCTTGGTGGATGGATGGGGGAGCTGTGGTGCTTATCTGGAGGAGAGAGAGGCTCGTTTCATTTCCGTGGTTAGGCCCACTCCCTCTCACCCCTCCCCCGTTTCGAGTAGAAAGTTGGACGAGAGGGAATGGAGATAGAGCCGTCCTGAAGGGGGGGCGCTCGGAGGCACGGGAGGGGAATGGAAAATGGTTGCTGCTATGTGGGTGCGGGAAAGGAAATATGTATGGAGCGGCGTCGGAGGGGCGGAAGTGGGGCTTTTGGAAGGCTAAGAATAGTTGGAGGGACCTCGCAATTTCGACCCTTCCGAGCGCAATACGAACCTGGAGCCGCATTTGACGGAGGGAAGGGTCGACAACAAATGGGGGCGAACCGCCCTAAAAGGATAGAACAAAATCGATAGGGTGCACGTATATACGGCACGGATCAAAATGTGGGAGTTTCTCCGCGGGTGTACCGAAAACTACGTTCCCCACGAACCCGACGGAAACCATCCGTCGAAAATTTTTCGAGGAGGTTTTTCTCACCTTTTGGTTCGAGTGGATGTGCGTGTACGTGTATACGTGGATGGAGGCACATACTTATATGGAAGACGGGTGTGTGTGGAGTAAATAGGGAAGGGAGCGGCGGCGGCGGCGGCAATACCAAAACATCCCGGTTCGTTAGTCGGTGTGGGGTGGCGTGGGTGGTGGGCGGGGGTGGTTGAGGGCAGAGGCGGGCGGCGGAGTGTAGGCGGGAGGGGAGATTGAAAGTGCGGAGAAGACTCGTGGAGGTTACTCGCCGATAAAATCCGTGTCAGACCTCTCTCTCTCTCTCCCTCTTCCCTTCCCTTCTCTTTCCTTCCTCCTTATCCCCGACGCCGTTATCGCCTCCAAAGACTTCCGCTGGAGTGAACGCCTCGAACCCGGCTCTCCAGAGATCACGACCCATTCTTCTTCAGCCCCGCTTTATCTCCCCTCCTAACCGATGGATAAAAGAATACGTGTGTGTAACGCGTATGTATGGGCGTACTTTATTCCGGATTAACCGGCGCTGGATTCTTGAGTTTCTCGTACTTTCGTTTTCCTTTTAATCCTCTAGACGCCAGAAAAGTACTTTTTCGTACCGCGCATATAATAATACCGCTACATTCTTCCCCGTTTTCCTCCTCCGAAACGTTCCTCCCATCCTCTCGCATAGCTCTGGGCGGATCCCCACCATTCGGAGCAAGGTTCCGCATCGTCAGTACCATTCTCTCTCTCTCCTATCTTCCTTCCCATTTTCTCAACTTCCGAATAAGTAAACGCCTCCGAGACCTGGCCACCCTGGGCAGTTCCCTTTCCCAAACGCCAGAGAGAGAGAGAGGCTGTAGGATTTTCTCTTCCATTCCGCTCTTCCCTCCATGGATCTCCTTTATGCTTCCCCCATCCCTTCCTGCCCCCACCCTTTCCGTCCCTTTTCCCCGTCCTCCCACTGCCCTCCCACCGGCATTCCCTACTCCGCCGCACCGGTCCCTCGTCAACTTATTCACCCCAGCCTCCTCTTCGCCGCCTACTGGACCCTCTCTAACATCCATCCTTCACTCTTTCTCTATTTTTCCTTCTATCTCCGCACAGCCGCCGGTATTTGTTATTCCCGCCGCTCCTCCGACGAAACAGCTCTCTCTCTCTCCTTCTCTCTGCATCTGCGTCCTTGCTTTCCTTTATCGCGGGGCCCCCGCGGAAGATGCGGGATTATAATGCTCTCCTCGGATGGCCGTAAAAAATCAATCGATCCACCCGTTCCTCTTCTTTTTATCAGAAGTGTCGCCGAAAAGTTACGCCCGCGTTTACGCGCCGCGGAGTTTTGATCCGCGGGAGTCGGGAAATTGTCCGTGAGAGTTGGTCGGAATGATTATTTGTGGGTTTTTTTTTAAGGTGGTCGGAATGGGGATCGGGAGATCCTTCATCGGCGTCTCGGATACTTGGATCTTACTCCTCTCCTGCGTTTAAAATAATGATAGTAATATTTTTTAATAATAATACTTTATCATGCGTTATATGAGATTGCAATTTGCAAAAGAGAGAGAAAAGTAAAGAAAATTTTACAACTTGTAGTTGTTGTATTACTAGATGAGCTTGCTTTGAATTGGCTCACAAAAACTTACTTACTGGTAAATGTGTATGAATGTAATAAAGAAATTAAGAGTTATTAACAAGTAGACTTTCACGAAAAACGAAGAATTAAAAAAAGTAGAACAGAATAAAGATTTTCAATTATAATAATAATAACAATAATGTTAATAATCATAATACATTTCGAATTTTTAAAAGACGTTGCGATCGATGTGCTATGCATTAAATCACTCGTTTTGTCGCAAACAACGGCAGTGTCATCTTTATTTTGAAGTCGCTGTTCTTTCCACTTCACACCTTAATTTACTATTACGAGCGTGTTTCTTTCTTGCTTTCTGCGATAATTTATGAAAAATTATTTCCGAATCGGATTTTTTTTAAATTTCTCGCGATATCAGCCTTCTTATATGACGGAGTCTATAGTAGATTGCCCCAGTACGATAGAAACAGTAACATTTTAATTTATGATCGAAAAGAATTCAAAATTCATGTTTTCATCGATTTGATTCAGGTTAAAATGTGGGTTTTTTGTCGCTTCCGTATCCTATATTAGATATCGAATTCGACTCACAGGATCTATCCCCTAAAAGATATTTCTTATAGGTCCCCTTAACCGCGAGTATCCCACGATAGACAAAAACGGTAGCTTTGGTGATACGGTACATCTTTATGCAAAGAACCTAAATGTTAGCATTTCTTTAGGTTATGTGTTGGTGAATCGCATGCCAATTCCACGTGCAATTCAACGGTGAGCACAAGCCAAGTTCCTTTTCTTTCCACCTCTCTTCCCATCATCCCCTTCCCCGAACCCAATTATTTGAGAGGGTGCACCTTTCCGAGGAAGAGATCTTTCTCATGCTCTTCCATATCTATCGATTTCTCAGCTGTTTCGAATGTTTCAAACTCCCTATAGAACCTTTAGGATAATCGTTCCACACTTCTTCGAAGACCGAGTACTAAACTTAACGAAAAGGAATGAAAATATTGAACCATGGATTGACTGATATTAACGATGAGAGTAACTCGATTTGGAAGATGTGAGGAATGAAAATATTGAATTGTAGATTGGATTTTATTGGCTATGAAATAGCAACTCGTTTTGGAGAATGAGAATCACGCAGTAAACAAATTTCGGTTTTCAGAATTGAAAATAGTAGTCTAAAACAACGATATACGAGGGTGGTCTGAAAAGTTTCCGACCCCAGATTTTTCAGAAATCTTCAGAAAATTTTCAGAAAACATATCGAGAAATGGCAAAATGTCGGAAACTTTTCGGACCACCCATGTATAATGATCGTGTGAGCGGTAAATTTTACTATTCTGAAGTTGTATTTCTAAGGAAAATTTTGGTAGCCATATTTTTCGTAAATATTTGAGATTTTGCTATAGAAAAAGAAATCGCTCGATTAACGCGGCTCATTTTTTCACCACCAAATCGATCCATAGTTTTTTCTACGAATAGAATCGAAAATAAAGGCAAAGGCTCATTCACGGACGGTAACAGTACGCGAATAATGGAAAGGAATACGCGGACGATGAGATTATCTATCCGAAAACAAAGAAACATCTGTGTCTGGTCGGGAAGGGCGTGGGCGGAGAGAGCATCATTTTCCATCTCTACCCTACCCTATCTACCCTTCCACACCCGCCTCTACCCTGCCCATCCCACCTCTTCCCCTTCCCCGTTCCATACCCTCATTCCCCTTTCCTAGGATCGGAAATTACGGGAGAGAGCGGTCCACTCTTCAGGTGAAGAAGGGTCCGAAAAGGAAGAGGGAGATGGGGAAAGAGTTGCATTATCAGACCGAAAATAATTTACCTTCCGAAAAATATACTTCTGTTCTAGTAGCTTACAGCTTCAAAAATCTAGGACGTTTTACAACCTAATTTCGTGCTCCGAAATTTTTAAAAATTCTGGATTTTCTTCTGCCTCCTCTTTCGTTCTTGTGCCACTTTTGGACTTTATCAGCAATTTGCTGGATGAATCGCGGTGCGAATTTATCGCTTTGAAGCAGATCAAAGAATCGCTCCCCATCTGCCGGTAGTATAAACTGTGTCTTAAGTAGCGCATAAAATTTGTTGCTAATGTACGGGTCTGCTGGCCATGATTCCACGTGCTAATTCGTTTTTTTCTTTTCTCCTTTTGGAATATTTTATGAAATTTTCTCTTTCCATATTTTCCAAAATCAAGAGCAATAGTTGAACAACGTACACACCGGACTTTATTCATTCTGTATGCATTCAAATTTATTGTTTCCAATGTATTATTGTAACCGTTTTATTTGATTATTTATGCATTCATGTAAATCTTAACTTTAATTTATTATAATGACAATTATTATGCATAGTGATTTCCAGATTAATTTTATTCCTTACTTCGCAAACCCAACTTTCGTTGACATTTCCATATAATCATAGTTTTTTAAACTTTCATTCTTCGATTTCCTTTTCATAAATACGATTCGAAGCATTGAAATGCCTATTTATCGTTATTATTCGGTCTATCCAGATAACTCTAGACCACCGCTGTCATTACGGTGGCATTTACCTAATACCAGCCCCACGCAAAATGTATCCAACTTTCCAAGCATCTTCAATAGGAATAAAATAGATAAGTCCATGGGGGAGTGGAAGAAGAGAGAGACACCCACGCCACAGCCCACACATACACCCCAAGACATCCGTCTCCACTCTCCCTCCAACTTACTAGGGACGACACCCGCCCCAGGGCGGTTCAATAGGAGATAAATAAGGCATAGAAGAAAGTAAAGTGCCACGCAACCATAATACTCGACGAGTAAAGTGGACGATTTTCGCTATCTGGTTGCCGGTGATCTTCTCTCATCCTCGAATACTTCCTTTCATTTGTATGTAGAATTCGAAAAAGACCGCTTTCCCTAGTCATACGGACGATTAACTCATAATTGTCATGCATAATTTTTTGTTTCAATTCTGAGTCTCATCTGACCCGACGAATATACTCTTATTTTCACAATTTTTCAATGCTGAATTCAGTTAGAAATGAATATTTTTCTTAGAATGACGGGTATAAAACGTTGTTGCATGCGTATAACATACCTACTTCCTTTAACGCTTCGACATTAACAGGAATATATTATAAGAATCGTTCTGTTTGCCTGAAATGAGGTAATAATTCGAAACCGGTAACAGTGAATTAAATATCAGTGTTATCAGTTTATTTATAATTTATTTTAAATGTTGAGGATATTGTTGGAAAGGATTTCAAAAGTTCCATAACTATCTGAATCTATGATTAATATGTTGATTCTTTCGCAGTAGCGATTTTCATAATCTCTATTACTACCCATCGGATGAAATTTTCAATGGTTATACCCTTTTAACGAATGCTATTCTTTATTTTAGTATTTTACACGTGTCAATTCCTCCTTTCCAACTCATCCGAGGGCGTAGTAACCAGAAATCCCCCTTTCCTAGGCGAGAAATAAAGAACCCAAGTACAACATTACTGCACGGAGAAGCGTTGGGGGATTTAAGCACGATCGAATATAGAATATTCCGCAGGAAGCGAAGCGGAGGAAGCCTCAGTCTACGCCTTGGGGGTGTTTCTAGACCCCAAGTCTCCCTCTCTCCCTTTGAAGAGAACCTCTCACCCACTCCGGGTGCCCCCCCCCCTATCTCTCTTGAGCCCCCCCGCCCCCCTGAGACCTTAATTCCCCTCTCTTCAGACCTCGTCTTCACATCGACCCCTTTTCCCACACCAACGCTCCCATTCTGCTTTTCCTTCCCTCTCTTCGCCGCGGCGTAGGTGCGTGATGATCTATGATCCCCCCCTCCCCATAAGAAACCTTGGACAAATACTTCGGAAAGTACTATTACCGCCTTTTTCCAGTTTCGCGGGAAATAGAAGCTTATCTTCGGGGGGAACTTCGAGAGAGAGTCCGTTCCCTCATTCTTCTGGGAGATGCGAAGGGAATTAACGACGGGTTAGCACCGTTCGGTTTCCACGGGAAGCGAACCCGGGTCCGTGGGGCCTCCCTCCCTTTTTCCGCAGCGATCGATGGGTACGCGTCGCAGCCGCCAGAGTGCAGGCGAGTCGAAAGGGAAGGGCTTAAAAAGGAAAGGAATGGAGGGGTTGGAGAGGAAGGGAATAAACGACGTGATAAGGGAACGCAACGAAGGAGGAACTCTAGGAAAGAAATGGGAGATATCCGAGGGATGGGTGAGTGGCGGGAATGGGGGCTTATGCGATCCCGAGTCGGGATTCTCAACTACCAGAAGATACGTACGGTAGAATGTGGAAGGGAATGAATAAACTTTTTGATCTGCTTTTTTATATTTTTGGGATCTATTACGACGGGTGGATACTTTGGAATCTTATGGGATCCGATTCGATGGATCTTCCGAATCTTCGGACTGAAATTAGCCCGATGTCGGCCAAAGAAGTCCGTTGGCTGTCCGTTGTCCGCTTCACGATTCCGTGGGAGTGCAGACGCCAAGGAGAGCCGAGAATGCAGACAAGGGCGAGAGATGTGCCGCGAATAATACTCCATCGGCGGCTCTCCACTGTGGATGTAAAGCAGTCTGCTAAACCAAGGAGGAGATGCGTTTCCAGCGTTCACTCCTACCCCATCCTTTTTGTCGTCATACGGTTTATAAAACTTGGAGAAATAACTCACTCGAAACGTTGTTCGGTCTCGCGATTCATCGCCACGCGAACGAGAAACTCGGTTTTGAATATTTTTGAACTCGTTTCCGTCGAGTTCTCCCTTCCCGTGGATTCCTGCGGAATTCCACCCGCGATCGGGAACCCAAACCGAAAAGAAAAGGAGATTATCCCATTAGTTTTTCCTAATCTTTCGAATCGCACCCGTATTCGGGGGGTAACTCCGTCCACGTTTACCAAACCGAAAGGTTAGAAACCAAAAATTTTCGACATCCGCAGACGGAACAAGTCCAACTTTCCGCCAAGTTGTTAAACGTCGAGGAATCGGTAAAAAAAAGTTCGGTTTCTTAATTTTCGAGGGAGGGATAAGGTTTTTATTCGGTCTAAAGTTGAAGCGGAGGATTTCTTTTCCCCTTCCACGCAGTACTGCGTTTAGAGAGAGAGAGGGAGAGAGAGAGTGGAGGCGTAAAGGGAATGATATGAGAATGGCTCTTGGGGGGAGGGGGTAGGGAGGGATTGGGGGGCGGGAGGAAGGCTTTTAGGGCAAAGGCAGAAGTGGCTGGTGGTGGGGGAGAGAACTGTGGACCGTGTCCTCGCTTTTCGCTGATGAGTTTGGCTCCGCCGTGTGGAGGGGACATATCGCTCTCAGGCACCCTTCCCATCCCTCTTGTCCCTCTCTCTCATTCTCCCTTCCTTTTCCCCCTTCCAGTGCACATACGAGAGGCGTACTTTAATAAACTATTTCTTAACTACCAACCCATTCCTCGGAGTGAGGTAGCTCTATCTACCCTGCCTCATCCGCAGCCTCTCCTCTCGCTTGTGGAAGCGACAAAAAATTTCCGTTTGCTCTCTACCCTTCCTCGGTCGGTCCTTTTTCCCATTTTCCACTCATCCGTCCTTCCGCGTCCTGCAGCAGATGGGCTCTCTCTCTCTCTCTATCCTTTTGGGTTTTCGTGGGAGATTCGCGGAGGTGAACGATTTTTCGGGCTTTTTTTCCCGACGCGCCCGACGATGTTTTTCTCCCGAGGAATTTTCCGCGTTCCGGGGTTTTATGCGCTTATCGACGATTATAACCTCGGTTTGGTTTTTTTGGAACTTAGGATCCTTCGCCTCGGTACTACCTGCGTGAAGTAGTTCTAACACTAGGATTGTTCTTACTTTTGATGTTTCGGTTTCTAATGTTTCAACGATCGACTTCATTGCTGGCTTTTACGGATCTTATTCAACATCACTTACATACTACATCGACTTCATCTCAGGTGAAATTGGGGCTAAATAGTACCGTTCCAACTTTAACCCGTTAATTATAAGTATCAATATAAAGAAAATATCATCAGAAAGAAGGGAAGGAAGAATGGAATAAACATGATAAGAATATGAATTCAGTTACTACTTATTTATTCATTCGATAAAAACCCATTAACAGCACGTGGCGTTCATAATGGATTACAAACTGTAACATATTAAAACAGTAAGTCAACAGTAACTGTAAAAAGTCAAAATATCGCAAACAAAAGTACACGAGTATCAAAACAATATTACTAAAGCTGTGAAAGAAAAGAATTAATGACAGTAAAAAATATAGAACTAAGAACTAAGATAACTAATAGAACTAACTTAAGTTAAACCTTACTATGCAAAAGTATCTGAAGTCGAAGAAAGACTAAGCATACTAATATAATGATGAGGTAAGCGGTAAATGGAGGAACGTTAAGTATTACATTCTTCACACAAATATATTTCTTATATTCTTATAGATTTATGAATATTTCCTTCTGTATCAGAGCACGTTATAACTTCTGTCCGAAATATATTTTTCCGCCCACTTTCTCTTTTTTCTCTGAAAGTCTTCAGCTGAGTTTTCCCCATACCCAATTTTATTTTCTTTCAGCGTCTTTTTTATAAATGTTATTATTTTAGTAAATCTCTAAACTCTCAATTTTAACTCCAAATGTTAGGGGTAAGAGAAGGCCAAAATTTAGTGGAGGCATTATAAATTCGTTTTATTCTCTTGCCTTCCTTTATTGGTTATTACTGAGCATTTTCTCCCTCAATATTTCAAAATACGGAAGGATATCATCAACATCCGTCGAATTAGCTAGAAAACTAATGGTTTAATCCTTCCTTGAGTCACAAAGTGTATGAATGGGCGATAAAATGCGATTTTGTTGCTTGTATTAACTTTGGTTGTATGTTGCAGGTTATCTTGAATCACCTTATGTTAAAACTACGGCGAATTTCTTTACTTTTACTTCCTTATTCCGTTCGCAATTTTCCAATAACAAATTTCCGTATAGATCACAACCTATTTCTGAAACCTTAAGAGTTATACCTTACGTCGCGAATATATGATTTTTTCGAATGCTGACTTCTGGGATGTTTTGGCATCCTGCTCGAGATCCGTCTTTCGAAACAGATGCAATTTATATAATTTTGGGTGCCGAAAAAAATAAGGCAAACTGAGGCGATCCGATGATCCGTCAGAACGGTTGGAGTGGAAAAGAATCGTGATTTCGTGAGCTTGTCTGTGAAGGGCGCTAATTCAGTTCGGGGCCCCATTTTCACCCTGTAGCCACTCTCTCCACACGCCACACTAACTCAAGTTCTCCGAGGTTCTGCCCGCTCATCATTCATAGCTCTCGTTCACCATTTTCCTAAATCTGTATCCGTATTTGTAATCTTCTTCGTGTCTTTGAAACCTAGAACAGTATGGTCAAGGGAAAGCTGTATAGCTCAGCGATGATCTTTAATTCCACATATGTAAGATGATAGATGTAAATGCGATTTTACAGTCTAGAAGATGAACTCTCTTTGGTTCTTAATTCAGTCTGATAAATTCGTTTCCCCACTTGAACTTGGATTCCGTCCTCGAATTACTTTTCATCGTCTCGCTTTGCCACCCCCATTACATTGAAATGTATAATTGGTCGCTGAGAGGGGAACAGTAATTGAGGGTATCAATTAATTGTCTTCAAACGCCCTTTTCCCAAACATTCACATCTTTTTGACCTGTTCTCTTGTTGCTTTCACCACCTCTCATCATCTATTTTCCATAGCTTTATACTCAGCTAATTTCATAAAGTTTAAATTTCATTTTCGTTTACGCTTTAGCATCCTTCTGCTTATTTTACTTCTCAATTTTAACTGCTTATCAGTGTGAATTATAATATTTTTCTGTTTGTTGATTTTACCACACCAAACTATTGCTTATACGTGGACAATGTTATTGGTCTACTGCCGCTTTCAAGTTATAAATAAATGCATCTTAGGCGCTATAATTACACCGGACGTGAAACGGTACGTCTTAGATTATATTTACTTCGAATCAAACTCAGATATATCAATTCTTCTCAACTAACTAACGAAAGCTGAAACCACGGATGCTATTTTTCTTTAGTTATTATTTTCAGAACTGTTATATTTTTGGCCTTTGTAAATTTTTGCAACAAAAAGTTACGAGTAAGTATTAAATAAATACTCAAAAGTGATGTAAATAAAGTCAAAATTGCATAAGTTACATCCTTTCTGAAGATGGTCGGATGCGGAGAGGTTTTACGTACGCTTTAATTCTTTTGCAAAACTACCAATTTGCCTAAGAATAGAGTCCAACCTCAAAACTTACAGAAAAAGGTTTCTGCAATAGCTTTACGTCAGTCATTTTTCACTCGTAATATGGTATTTTAACATTTAACAACTTATGATGAACTCAATTCCTATTACTCCTCTCAGATTAGTATGAAAGTTATAGTTTAAACCGCACCCCCTAATCCTTCCCCCAGAGACAAATCTCTAAATCCACGAAGTAATCAAATCCATTGAATCAAATCTGAATCATTCAGGGTGGTTTTTATTAATCGATTTTTTGAAAGCTCCCAATCCTAATAATTTTTCCGTTTGTGGATATATGAGTTCAAAGTTGTAAATCATGTAGGGAGTAAGGTTACAATTCGATTTGCAATGCGATACACATTTACGTCGATCGAATCCTTCCTTTGAATAATAGAGAAGGATGGCAGCGCTGCTATAATCGACTCAAACTTCAAAGAACTTCACAGATTCATGGCCACATAAGAAATACTCTAATTGCCCCAGAGCCCTTAATCTTCGCTCGGGGAAACATCTAGTTTTGTGGATGCCATTCAGAAATGTCCAGCGATGAGAAATGAATGAAAAATTGCAATCTGCATTTCCTTTCGGGGGCTCCATTGAATATTCTTTTAGCGTCGACCGATTATTCCCATTCATCGTGCGTGGAAAATGGGTGAGATGAAAACCTGTTGCTGTTGTGACCTCCCCTCTTTTCTTCTTAATTACTCGCCCACCCATTTCGACACTTCTTTCGGGGATCCCTCTGCGAATAGACGAAATCCAACAGCCCATCTGACATATAGAAGGGAGACTTGTGAGTCTCAATGCAATCAACATCATCCTTGGGAATGTTATAGGGAATGGATTTTTCAGCACAATCTCCTTCGGTGTTGTCCATCAACATTCTGGGAATTGCGATGTATAACTTGATTTCGAATGATGAACAGAAGTGATATTTAGCTATAGGGCTTGTACTCGAACCCAGGGCGAGTATTATAAGCACTGTACTACCATGAAGCCTCAATTTTATCCCCGTTAAATTCCCCATTCTCGTTGATCTTTATAATAATAATAATAATTTTATTTCATTCAATGAAAGATTACACTAATATGGACCAATAATATCTAAGTTATCGTCGTGAAAAGTTTATATTGGAGAAAATGTTATCAGTACAAAAGATCTGCTTTTCTCACAAAGAGAGCATCACAGTTACTTAATTTTGGTCGCTTTTCACTCTACGATGAAGCGGTATTCACAATATAGAAAATAAAGGAAGAATAACGAATATTTTAACAGCAGTGGTGAGAGGGTATCACAGAGTACGATCACTCCAAGGCTACGCCCACGAAACGCTGTGCTCCCGCTTTCTAGTTTATTCGGTATGTTTTCAACTTGAGATTAAGACGAAAGGAAACGCCGCCAAGCGAACTTTTTATCTAAAGTTCTGCTTTGATCGTGTGACAAAAGCGATAAATATCTCACTTCATCTCAGAATTTGCATCAGCTCCATCAAGGGTAGAGATTGTTCTACTTCGCGATATCTTAATTTTATTCCCACAAAATTAGCCATTCCAAATACGAGATGCATATGAAACCATTATAGAGATAAAGTGAAACGTGAGAGGACGACACTGATTATTAAAAAAATTGGTCATTCGAATTAGGGAAACAGAATTGGTTTATGCGGGTGTCAGTGCATATGGGGACGGGAAAAATCCGCGTCTTAAGCGGGAAGCAGGGCATCCTAAGCTGTATTTCTACCATGTGTTTCATATAAAAGGGACCGGCAGAAAATGGTATATTAATCGGGAGCGTCTTAAACGGGTTTTACTGTATCCGAGCAAACGAAGATGATCTTATTCAAATTCTTGACAGCTGAATCAAATCGTTCCCATACTCTTGTAACAGTGGCTTCACCTGACTAAGTATGAATCTTCTGAAATGTGCGCATCGTAAGATGTTTGGTTGGTGCGGGATGAAGGCGCCTTAGATCCGCAAAAAGTCTGATAAAAGTGCACCCGAGCGATAGTCTCTTGTCCTTCGTTGAGAAGACCTTGCACAAGATCCTCTTCCTTCCAATTCCAATGGACGATGCACAAGCAGCCCTTTTGCTAGTGCTGCCAACTCTCCGCACCTCTTACAAATGGACACATTATTTTGACCTGTTTTTTCTATAGCTGCCGTCCTTTACTCCAAGTAAACTCACATTTATTTCTTCTAACCGAATACGTTTATAATAGCTGGTTGGAGTGTCAATAATCGATGCATGTAATGCTGAAAATTTCGAGTCGATTTCATGATGGGTTCCTTTCGGAGATTGATTCAAGGATGAGGAAATAACGAAGGCAATGAACACATGTTTCATCCTTATATACTTATTTCTTCTGAACGAATACATTTATAACATTGAGTTGGAGTGTCAATAATCGATGGATATGACACTAGTTTTCGTGTCGATTTCACGATGGGTTCCTTTTGGAGATTGATTCAAGGATGAGGAAAGAACGAAGGCAATGAGCACATGTTTCATCCTCTCTCGAATCCTTTGTAAACAAACATTAATGAGTTTGATCTCGCCGCTGATAAGGAACAGTCGAGCGCCTACTTAACAAGCCGTCGCGATGTTTTGCCAAAGAAATACTAACTTTAGAGACATGATTCTTAGACGTGCGATATTTTTTGTAAATGCGTATTTGTATGATTGATTTATCTCACAAATATGTGTAGGAGAAGCGGTGAAATGCACTTGGATAGCGATATTGTTGGAAACCCGTGGTAATACACTTTTAATAGCTCTTCAGGTTATTGTTTGATAAATCACTTGATTGACCTGCGAAATGCTATGATATATAATCAGATCTTACGAAGACGGGGGATGTATGGGGATGGTACGGATGAAAGGGTGGCCAAATCAGGTAACAAACGTGTTTTATCAAAATCTGAAGAGTTAACTATAGTTGCCTCCTCAAATTTATAAAAGTTACTCTTTGATTACATGAAAAAGGTGCGATTTTTCACGGCGTATGAATATGTTGATCCGTTTCCCTCGAGACAGTCCATGCGGAGTTGTGTACAAATTACTTTCATTGATTGTCTTGCTCATTGATTGGTAATGTTAGGGCTGGCGCGACTATTCTAGTGTTTAAAAAGCAATGCTTTGGGTGACAAAATTTTAGGAGCGTAGATCTTGATTAGCAAAACAGTTCTCACTCGCATTTCCAGTCAAAAATTCAGGAATTGTAGCAACATAAAAAGACATGCGGAAGGACCTTTTATAGATGCTGGTCTAAAAACAGGGGATAGATGTAATACTTCTATAATTCTGCATAACATACAAACATATCAAAACGGTCAGTTATCAGTGTGTAGATAAATACGAAGGAGGAGGATTTGCCCTTTCGTACAGTTAAATAAGGAATCCTCTGTCAATATACATTTCGCTGTCCGGAATTTTATTAATTTGATTCTTTCGAATAATCCTATATAATCATTAATAAGGACGGTTGCAATCTCAAACGGAATTACTGACGACTGAAGCACTCATCGCTTCGGGCACCAGAATACCTTGGGCCCATTCTGGGTGTTCACCTCGAAAATTTACCTAAAGCTTATGGTATTGTAAAATATTAATTCTACCAAAAACAACAAGGGTTATACAATTGAATCAATTCGTAAATTATAAGTAAACAATATAAAGATCCGAGTATATCCTTATGAATAGATGAGCGGCAATACGAATGACAATTAATTCTTAGATTCATTATAATTATATACTTTGATTTTCTGAAAACAAAAATTATCCAATCTTTATCGAATGAGTGGCGGATTTAAACCTCGTTATAGTGAACTCTCTACACCGTAAATCAAACAATACTATGGTAGTTATGGTGACTTTTCCCTTCATTCGAATGGAAATGGAAAACTACTAATTGGAAAACTATTAGCGGAGTTAAAAACAGTCCGATGTAGTCATAGGACACTATCCATCGAACAAAAATTGCTAAAGACGAGGAATAAGGCTATCTCAGTGTTCAGTATCTGTTTCCCACGCTCAATTATAATTTAGTAATTTCGCATCGAATGCGTTACAACGATATCTCTTTGCCATAAACTTTTCCCACCCAAAAATTTAGTTTAACTATGTGTACCAGTGAAGACTTTTTTCGCCAAGTACAACTTAATTTGGATCATCCACATTTTTTATTTATTTATTAAAACCCATAAAGACCATGAGGCAGCGTCCATGTCACTGGCCTTTGCTTGGTGGTAGTCCATAACGAAAGAATCGTAGAACAAAATAGATTTATTATGCTAGTTCAATAAATATATTTTGTCTGCAATATTTTCTTTAGAGCATTAGGCTTTTACAATTGATTACAAACGGTTAAAAAAATAAAACATTAAACAGCGATTCAATAATAAAATTACAAGCTCAATATACGTATAAAATAATGCAAATATCAGGAAAAGGAACAAGCAAAAACCAATATGAAATTTAACTATCCCAACAGTAAAAAAGCGAAATAATAATAAAAATAATTGAAATAATGAAGAACTAAGTTAGAATAAATTTCACAGAATCAGGTGAGGTATTGTGGTAATCCATAATGGAAAGGAACTTGAAATTATTTGCACTTTTACCACAGGTTTTTAAAAACAGTGGTAAAAGTGCAAATAATTTCAAGTTCATTTCAACTAAGTAAGAGTTTAATTTTACTATGCAAAAGTATCCGAAGAAGAAGAAAGGGATGGTATAAAAGTTGAACAGATAAATATTCAACTGTGAAACGAACAAATGTTGTGGGAGGGGGGGTTTCCGTCTCCCAGAGGCGGTTGCCGGCCCTGTCGGATAGCGAGAAAGGCATCGTTCCCGGAAATCCGATGCGGGAAAGTTGGCAGCCCTGGTCGCCACCGAAAGGGGTGGGTGGGGAAGGAATGCAGTGTCTGCTGCTGAGACTCGCCATCCATTGACACACATATATGTATTCCTCCTCCTTCTTATTTACGTATTTAAAACGTCCCACCACACACATATATATTATTTCGAGTAGGTCCCTCAGTTCCCACTATCTGAGAAAAAAAAGTTTTGGTAAAACGTGTCTGCAGGTTTGGTAAACGTGTCTCCATATCGAACGACGTCCTCGGAGTGGTATTTTGTTTTTTCTTTGTCAGTGGTGTTTGTTTTATCTTTTCGAAAGACCCGGCTTCGAAACCCGGAACAAATTGGGCGATTTCGCATTTTTCCGTCCTTCACTCTCTGATTTTTAACCACGTTTACTTAAATCGCTTCACGAACTCTCTCTATATATCTATGTATATATTTGCAACATTTACGAATTTAACACGAAAAGTTTCCGTCGAAATTTTCCGGTTCTCCCTGGATGAAATTTTTTTGGTTTTCCTTGAAGCAAACGTAAATTATTCAATTATTATGTTCACAGCAGCATTTATTTTCAAGGTAGCGTCATCAAACTCGGCTTCATTTTTGCGGAAATTCCAAGCCAGTTTTAAATTGTTTTTTTATAATTGATCTCCCGCATGATTGAGATAATAGGATAACAGAAAAGCTGTCTAAATTTGTAATACTTCGAAAGCACCGTGTGTGATAATTCACCGCGAAAACATGCTCCATGTGTTGCTCTTATCTAGTTTCTTAGCGCCTGATGAAACATTGCATAAACTACACATACCGTACATTGAATACTTTTCGGTTAGCTAAAAGAAACCTAATAAAATTTCCTGATGAATAGAATGAAAAAGTACAATTCTCTTTGAAATTTCAAGAAGTTCACCAAACTGTGAGGTAAGTCAAGTGTTTGAGAAAATTGCACAGCGAAAAGCTTTGAATATTTCGTTACTTTTAGTAAGATATATATCTGAAAGGCGTGGGTGAACTCTAACATTGCATCATAATAATCTATAAGAAATATTTCCCGGCAATGAATGCTGAATATCGGCTTAATTGATCCCGTATGAACAACATACCTTAGGTTTGCGATGAGAAATAAACAACCTTCTCCTGGGGAGGCGTATTTTAGTATATAAATGTTTATTGTCGTCCAAATGTTATAAATAATAATACTATGCAATTGTGACCATCTTTCGCATAATGTTTGTTTTCGTTTATTATACTTCCACGATGTTTACAGCCGCTCGGAACTCTCTCTAGACTCCAGTAAACTAATCTACTCTACGAATGTTTTTTAACCTCATAATGTTAGAAATAATAATAGTTATAAAACACTGACCATTGTTTGCGACAATCTACGTCTTCGATTATCATAGTTTCGCGGTTTTTCGAACCGAACGAACTTCGAACTTACTAACTTAGTCGGTTTTACAAGTGCCGGATTCCTTCGAAAAATCACAGCCAAACCGCAGAAACAAACGGAGTACTGTATAAATAATATTATCAGAGTTTCTCGGTCTTTCAAAGCGCATAAAAACTCTCTCGAAACTCGAAATCAGTAACCGGTAAACTTGTACGGTGCCACGAGTACCGAATTCCCCAACGAAACTCCTTCAAACCGTATGAACAAACCGACTAATGTTTAAACAACATTACCATAGTTTCGCGGCCTTTCGTACCGCACAAAAGCTTTTCAAAACTCGAAATCACTAACCGGTAAACTTATACGGTTCTACGAGAACCGGATTGCTCAACAAAACACCGCCAAACCGTATAAATAACCCGATTAATGTTTAAACAACATTATCACAGTTTTTCGACCTTTCAAAACCGCTCAAAACTCGAAATCCACTTCGGGTACACATACCCGGTTCAACGAGAACCGGATCCCGCCTCACAAACCCCCCAAACCGCGCAAAACAAGCCGGGAAATGTTTAAATAATACGGGTAGATGTGGGAGGAGGAAAGGGCACGGAAGCAAGACGGAGATAAGGGAGGGGAGAGCTTATAAAGAAGGACTTCCTTACGTTGCCTCCTCCGCCCATCAGCCGTTCCCCCATAATTTCCTCCTCTCCTTCCACACATATCTCCCCTCAGTGCGAGGCGGTTAGGATGTAAGCGAAAATAAGGTGGCGACGGAGGGAGTGGGGTTGAGCAAGAGGGCTCAGAGCGAGAGTGTCTGGCGGAGGATGTGCTGGGGGGGGAACGGGGGGGAAGGGGTTGAGGGACGGGGTGAGGGTCAGAGAGGGCGGGTATGGAAGCGTAGGACGAGATGAAGTTACGGAGAGATAGGGGCCCTTCTCCATTGCTCTTTCTCCCTCATTTGCTCCTCCGTTCTCCTTATTTCCTCCTATCCCCGCTTCGGAATTAAACAACGATCCTCTCCCAAAGTTGCTTCTTCCCCCTCTCGTTCTCTATTTCTTCTATTCTGATGCATGATGGGTCTTGTGGGGGAGAGGTCTTAGTACTTTTGTCCTTTATGTGTTTCTTTCGCGGTGCTTACTGGGGGAATTCTTAGGGCGATTTTCTTCTATTTGGATGCGGAATAGGGCAAAAACAAAATATCCAGCCCTTCTATTCCAACTCATAGATAACGATTCTTCAGCTTCATATCTTAGCATTCTTCGTTTATGTTTTCCTTCGGCGAAACTTGTGGGTGGAATTCTTCAGCCGATTTTCTTGTTTGGGAACGGAATAGGGCCAAAACGAACATATCTACCCCTTTTTCTATTCCCCCTCATAGACAACGATTCTTCAGCTTCAGATCTAAGCATTCTTCCTTTATGTTTTCCTTCGGCGATACTTGTGGGTGGAATTCTTCCACCGATTTCCTTCCCTTTGGAAATGTGTGGGTGAATACGTGACGAAAATGAAAAAAATATCTATATCTCTCCTCCTATTCCCGCTCATAGATGATGATTCTTCAACTGAAGATATTTAATCCTTTGTGCATTTCTTTCGTGATACTTGTGGGTGGAATTCTTCCACCGATTTCCTTGTTTTAGGAAACGCGCGGGTGTATACGTGGCAAAAAAGACTTCGACCAAAGCGTGATTCGACGAAGTGAAGGTTGTGCGAGAAATATTCCGCATATTTTATCCTGTATTTCTTTTGCTATATATCTAAATTCTGTGTTGCTAGGTCACTCGGAAACTAGCAGAATCGGGAATAAATCTATTTTAATCATCAACAAAGGTTCTGAAAGCAGGTATAGAGAGTATATATCCTTTTTAATCGTTAAAAAAAAAGTTGATGAATAGGTGTCGAGGGTAAAAATACATTTAAATAATCAAAAAAGGTGTTTAAATAGGTATCGAGATTAAAATTGTATTTTAATCATCAACAAAGGTGGTTGAAGCAGGTATCGAGAGTAAATATCTATTTTTATCAATAACAAAAGGTGTTAAAATAGTTATTGAAGGTAAAAATATATTTAAATCATCAACAAAATGGTGTTACAATAGGCATCGAGATTAAAAATATATTTTAATCATCAACAAATGGAGCCAAAATAGGTATCAAGAGTGAATCTATTTTAATCATTAACAAAAGGAGTTAAATGGATATAGTTATTTAGTTTCCATTGCGTACAGGTGTGGGAATCGATTGCTTGGGCGACTTTTTCAACGTTGATCGTCATCCGGATAAATATTTCGGCGCCATTCAGAGAAGGCCGGCGTAACAAATGAATCGAGTTAATTATTCTTAACGGAGGCCCGCGTAGAAAGCAGCACATGCCCGAAATAAAATCCGCCGCCGCATAACCTTTCCCTATTTCCTTCTTTTTTTTCGTTACATTGCACCATTAGGGGCGGCCACCATCCCACGCCGTTTACAACCACGCACTCTCCCCTTTGATCGATAAACGCCCTTATCTATTCCCTCTCTCTTTTCCTAATATTTCGCCTCTGCTACGTGTGCCTAATTGAAGGTGGGATAAGAGGCGAAGAGGGAGATTTGGGCAAAATAGCGAAATGGGGACGTTTGCGTCATTTTTCGGAAAGGCGCCGAAGAAGGAGATGGGATGGAGTGCACTCCACGCACGTAGAATTGGGGGCGTGTGCATGTTGATGTTGAATAGGTTGGGATTCTTTTATAAGAGTGATAATGATAATACTACTAATATGATATGATAATACCATTGAATGATATGTTAATATTAGTAATAGTAACATAGTTGTCTTTATTTAGGGGCGAGATTGAGACTTACAAGTCTCTTCTTGCATCTAACCCCATATCTTTATAGGTTTAAAAATTATTATTAAATAAAGAATAGCATAAGAAAAATAATATGTTTTGGGTTTATAGAAAAATCTAAGTGATTTCCAAGGGAAAAACTTTTTTCGCCGAAGCTATGAACTAACTGATGATTTGCTAAAAGTTATTTTATTAATACTAACTAAAATTTCGGATCTCTAAACGTAGGCCAGAGCGGAATGATTTTAAGATAGTTTTCCATTCATATTTGTTTATTAAAAAACGCCTTTACCTGCTCTATATCCTCCTCTCCCTCTCTCCAAAAGAACCGACTTAGATCCCAACCCGATGCATGGATTTGAATGGTTTTAAATGCACAAAGGCAATTTTCAGTAAAAGTGGTAGTTTATTTGAAAATAATTCCTGTATACAGTTAACGGATCAAAGTATTTTTGCCCGCTAAGTGTTTGCGGTGCCCCCGGCGGTGTTTTATTATTTAATTACAAATGAAATTATTCCAATGAATGACAGAACTGTATTGTATGATAGAATTGATGTAACAAAATTTTATTTCAACCGCATTTTATGGAATTTTTAGCATCGAATTTTAAAAAAGAAAATCTCCGTTATGCAACATTTTTACAACTGATGGTATGTTGTGAGAACTCGTAATTGAAAGAATTTCACCATTTAGAGTATTTAAAAATAATACCCACAAATCATTGAAACTCTCCTTTAATTTGAAATAATTCCTGATTTTAGTCAATGTCGTGGAAAAGGGATATTGTAAACCGAATCAAACATTTGCCTTCCACTGGTTTGTCGCTATTTGCACAAAGTGTTGATACATCAGTCGAAAAGTTCATGACATGGAATATACCAACATCCACTTTAGTTCTCAAAGATCAAAAAATTTTATTGACCATGGATCTCACTCGTTTAAATACTTCCAATTTGCCAATTTACAATTCATTACTTTATTATTATTACATTTGGTCTTTACTTTGAAACCCCCACATATAATTTATATTTTCCATTGAGGAAGATCACCAAAATATTTTTCTACGAAAGGAATCATTATGGATTAATCCGAAGCGGGTTTGAGTGGTATTTAGGCATTTGGAAAAGAAGTTAATGGCGTCCAACGAATTCGTTTTGGTATTAGGAAGGGAAATGTGGTTGGCTTTTTATCCTTTCTTCTCCTCACTGTTCTCCTTTGGAAAGCCTTTCCTTTTCCCATTTCTTCCCCGCGTTGGCAAAGTGCCTTCGCAGTGAAATAGATTGAGTCGAATCCAACGAAAGGAACACAGCAGAAATGGGAATGTGAGAAATCTTCAAAATGCAATCGATTGGCCTTTTTAATTATCCTTCTATAACTCACATTATGCCTGATTCTGTATATTGTGCTGAATTCGTCCCTTAGATCGAGAATTTTGTTTTTTGAAATTTCCTACTTTGACCATCGCATTATTCTGATAATACTCATTATGCCTTATTCTGCATCTTGTACTGAATAGGTCGCGGATTATGCTCTATCAATTTCTTAGTTAGATAGCAGTATTCTATAGGGCATGGCAATTTATACGACATATACAATGATCTAAAGAAATTATAAGTCCATAAGTAAATCAGTCGTAAATACATTTACAGTCCCTTATTTTATAGCTGCCCTAACGCGTCGATCCGATGTCGATTTCGGTCCTTATTTGGGCTAAAATTTACCTTATCAATTCTCGATTCCGTCTCATATTGAATCGACTTCTCGGTTGGTCCATCGTCACAGAGAGAAAGTCATTGCTAAGCATTCGATTCGGTGGTGGGCGGCGTCTTCGGATGCAACTCAACTGTCCAAAGCCATTCTCAAGGTAAGGAGAACTCGCTTTTCGATCTAATTCAACGCTGGAATCGCCCGATCACTATTCTAAACCTACAAATAATTCTCATTAAAAACCTATGGTAAAAATTGGTTCGGCTATGCATCGGGATTCGAAGTTTCAAATGCGAAAATTTTTTCCCGACTTTATCATATTCGAGTACGGAGGTGCAGAAACAAATAGATAGGGCGCGGAAATCAATGAGACGGAGTAATGACGTTTATAAAAACCATCCGCTGCCAATCGTACACAACGTCGGGGACGTGCCGACTCACGCTCTATTTAGCAATTTGTGCGAGATGATAATTAGGAATACAGAATTGAAAGCGAATCGATGGGACAGGTAACGCATATTTTCGTGACAAATGTATGAAAAGGAAGCAATGATTGAGGGTAATATGTAGTTGAATGTCGGAATGGAGAGTAAAAATGTCGACGGCCATCAAGCTTAAGTCTGGTGTTCATAAACAGTAGGAATGGGCTGTAAAACAATGAAAGGGCTATCTGAAAGTGAAAGATATATCACTTAGATTGAAAAATCTTGTATTTGATCCTTGAATTTTCTTTACTTTTTGGTGGAAATCCCCCTTCAATTCTTTTTCAGGTGAGCGTAACATGGAGATAAAAAGTCCAGTCAGAATTTATTCAGTGGCACATCTCTAACATTAAAACATTAAAACGGAACAAGCTATTATTTGGTTGGTATATTTATTATCTGCTAGGTATATTTCATTTTGTTCGATTCTACGAATAGAATTTTTAACAACGCTTCCTGTCAGGTCTGATAATTTCTCTATTTAGAAAGGAGGAAAGATAAGAAGCTGAAAAGAAAGTAAAGGAATTAAAATAAGGAGGTTGATCAGAAGATTTTCAGGAGGCGCATATTAACGATCCCAAGAAGGGAATAAGGATAAATATTTGAATATATTTCAGTGTGCAGAATAAAGAAGGGTAAAATATCGGTATGACAAGGACTCGAACCCAGGACTTTCGGGGCAGGTATTATAAATACTTTATCGCCATACCGAGACCATTGAAGTTAAAAAGAGGCAGGCAGTGTGGTAGTAAGAGTATCACTGAAAAAGTGGGAGACCTGGGTTTTAGTCCCTGTCACACCGATATTTTTCGTCTTTGTATCTATATAAACCCACGAAACTTGACAACATGTACCTCTCTTTTCAGCCTTATATTCTTGCAATGGCGCCATGACTAAATCGCAATAGTTGTTTCATTAATTTCATCTTTCATACTCCTCAGAACTCGATAACAACAACTTTTAAACAACATCTCCCTCAGTTGCCATGGAGGTGCTTCCGGATATCACCCTTTCGTACGCCGTCTTCACTCCGTCAGAGTCGTATCTCTCCTTGCAAACAAATCACGAACACCCTCCTCATATTGCACAACGCCTCACGCGATTCATTTGTTCAACAAATTAAGAATTCCTCCTCTCCGAGCGTAACACCCGAATAATCGAAGCATTTAGGAAGGGGAGTGGGGGGCGGGGGATCCGGGTTCGACGCCCGGTCACTCCGTGAATGTTCATCCTCTCTCCGCTAGCACATTTTGGAACAAAAGTCGAGAGGCATGTGGATCGAATGTGTTCTATCCGTGAGTAGAGGCGTTTCTTTGAGAAGGCGATAACAACGACACCTTCCAACTGGGGGGGGGGGGAGAGGCAGGCTCTAAAAGGTAGTCGAGTATGTACGCAGTGTGTGGATGGGGGCGCTTTGACGGCCGTGGGATGGGGCAGGATTGATGCGGGGGAAGTGGTAGGAAGGGAACGCTGAGAGAGAACGCAAGAGATGGGGTCGTTCGGAGTGATGGGGGCGCTGTCGAGGGAAGGGGGCGGTGTTGGGGGAAGGGGGCGGCGGTAAGGGATGGGGGAGGGGGTAAGGGAAGGGGGCGGCGGTAAGGGTAGGGGGCGGTGGTGAGGGAAGGGGGCGGCGGTAAGGGTAGGGGGTAAGGGAAGGGGGCCGCTGGGAGGGTCGGGGGCGCTGTTAAGGGATGGGAAGAAAGGCTGCAAGGGAAGGGAATGATGGAAAGGAAGGGCGGTTCAGAGACATGCGAACGCTAACGATAGACGCACTACAGACTCTTATTATACCAGCCAAACCTATCCCTTCACGTCCCACACTTACACATTCCCCGGAGGTAGTAATAAACTAACTATCCTCTCATATTCCACGTGCACGAACTCTTTTTTCGAGCCTCGAAAAATCGAATTCGTACCTCACCTTCGAGCCAGCCTTTTTCGCGTCGCGAAACGGACACCCGTTCTAAAAACTACGGCGATCGAATCTAGCTTCTACACCGGGTCGAAAACGCCGGAAAAAAAAACGCGAAGTTCGCGCGGGATGTGGTAGACCAGCGTCGACGTATCGCTCACGGAACGTGGAAAAAAAGAAAAGATTTTTCGCGAGTTATTTAGCTCGGAAAATGGGACAAAGAGAGTTGGTTCCAACAAATTGGAGGGAGGTGAGTGGGAGCTCTAATAGTGGGGGGGAGAAGGAGTGTCTGATGCGCAGGCTCAGGAAAACCCGTTCTCCGTGTGCTGAGGTCCGGATGAGTGGAGATGGGTGGAGATGTGGTTGGGATGCGAAGGGGGCTTTTCAAAGGAGGAGGTGTGGTCCTCCTTTTCCCCATCCGATACCGTTGCCTCCACCCCATTCGGCCTTCGAACCTCCCCCACCGCCGCACACCCCCCTCCCCCACTCGGCGTTAACAACAGTTTCCCTCCCTTCTGACCTCGCGAGAGACGATGTCAAGACGTCTTCCGAGGAAGAAATTTTCGGGGAAATAAAAAGCCCTTTCGGCGCTCTTTATATTTGTATTCCCTTTTTTCCTCCTCGGTGGGCGTGTCCCTATCCGTACTACGGCTATTTAAAAAGTGCGGCTCCCGGATGGTGAACTTGCGATGGGCGACCCTTATGCGGGTCGCCGAAGGGGGGAGAGAGAGTGGCGTCTGCGTTTTTCGAGGCGTGCTTCGGAACCGGCGAGACGCGACGAGGCGAGACCTTTTTTTAAAAGTCGGAGATTGTTATCGCAAAGAACGTGGTTTTCGGTCGCGACCCGCTTTCGGGTCGCCGGGGAAACTTGCTCTTTTAGGCTTTGCGTTCGAGGAGAAGAAAGATAGTTTCGAAGAATTTAACAATTTAATCATTTTCTGCATAATCTAGGGTAGTTTCTCATTCGTTGCTTCCATTCTGAGAGAGGGAAAGTTGTTCTCTTGCTGTGGATCTCCGTCACCTGGTTAGCGCCTATATTTTATTAATAATTCCTGAATATCAAGAGTAAAGGAACCTTCATGTTGTCATTATAACCGGTGGGTGGTTCTATACTCAAACAACTGTATGTAAGCCTATTAAATTACAAGAAAACAGTAAATGTAGCCTTGTGGGGAAGATTAGAAATATATTCCCAAAGCAACTAATTCGAAGTTCGTTTAGGGTTCAAATTCACGACTCTAATCCCTTAGTTAATTTCACCAAATCGCGATCGTTGATCTAGAATAGTGTATTCGAAGTATGGGCTTCTCTCTCTCCCTCTCAGCCATGAAGAAGGGATTGTGAGCGTTTTTCCGCAGAACCATATCTGGCGAGCAAAGCACCTTTTTCCCTTCTCCCTCCGACCCTTCCAACCCTCTTCGCCCTCTCACCGCACACATGTCGTCTCTGGAGAGGTGCACCAAAGGTACTGCGGACACACTAACTGATCACACTCTCTTTCCCCACGTCTCTTTGGTTCAGAACGCCCGTTTCACCATCGACTTCGTTAACAAGCGCGGAAAACTATGATTCTCCCGCTATTCCTCAGTGAAGTATGCAATATTCTATCCGAAATAGTTGTAGTAACTCTTGATGATTGGATTCGGAAGAAAATATCGGTGAAGTTGTTCTAAAATCCCTTGTTTTTCGCATTTTTAACACCATAACACTACGGTTACGAAGGAAATGATAAGAGGTTGTAGAAAACTTTGTTGGTCTATGATTGCCTTTCTCGTTTTCGTATCATGGGCCTCTATATGATTCGTGGATTTAATTCCGATGAATATCTCGGTAAGGTTCTCTCTAATCCCTTATTGTTCACACTTTTAGCGTTGATAATACTGAGGGTATGAAGAAAACAGCAAAGGAAAAGGGTCATAGTAAACTTGCGTCGTCTATCATGGGCTTTCATCTCATTTTCGTATCATAGTATACTCGATCCCGACGAAACTACAATTCGTCTCCGATGTTTATGCGCGAACCCGTCGAATTTGGGGAAAAAGGAGTCGCAGAAGGGCATAGATAAACGGTTTGGGTCGAGAAAATAAAATCGGGAAGGTAGGGGGAAAAAAACCCATCGAATCGAAACCATTCCGCGATCCGCGGAAGAAAACGTAAAACTTTCCGCGAGTGCTTTTAATGAAACACGGGCGAAGGGAAGTCGAAAAGGAAGGCCGAAAAAACTGGGCGCGTGGGTGGTAAGGGAAAAGGCACACAAAAGAGAGGAGTCGGGTGGGGCGAAGCACAATGGCCGAGGGAAGGGAGACGGCAACTCCCTCTCTACCTCTCTCTCCCCCTCCTCCCCATCTCCCCCCCCCCCCCTGACGCAAGTGTCTGCCCTCCCTTGCCTCGTACGCCATTCCACCATCAACCTTCCGAGAGGAAAGCACGGTAATCGCACAACTCCGTACTTATCGTGGCGAATGCTGCAGACGAGTGTTGAGGGATGGACTGAGAAGAAGTTTCCCCCCCTTTTGGTACTGCGGAGAGAGGGGAGAGAATAGTAGAAGCACGTGCTCTCTGATTGTGTGTGTGCGGCGGATTACTTATACGTTACGTTTCGAGTGAGTAGATCACCAAAAAATCGCTGTATAAGAGTGTGAGAGTGTGTCTGGGTTAGCGCGCCTTACAAGTATACATAAAAAAAAGAAAGAGAGAGAGAGAGGTCCTCCGGTTGTGTTGGCCTAGGGGAGTGGGGTGGCACTCTTGGTAGTTGGTGGTGCACCGCCTCCCACAATCCCGGCGTCTACTCCCCGATCGACAATGTCCAAACGGCGCGCTTCAGCCCTCAAGGTAAGTCCTAAACGACGAGCCACCTCAGCCGTCCAATTATCCTCGTTTTTATCCGCCGCTCCAACAGGTTTTCGTAGCGTCTTTTCTCTAGGTTGCCCCTTTTGCATTGTAACTTTCCCTCGAGAAAGTCCGGTTGGTGTCGCCCCGCTTATCGCCCCTGCGACAAAGGGGTTGGCTGAAGAGGTGGGTGGGCCCGAAAGGGGTGGGAAAGGGACGCGGAGTCCACGGAGGAATTCCTCGGGTCCTTACCGATAGGTTTTCCGACGCCTCCTCCGTGGTCATTGTCGAGTGAACCGTTAAATATGTGCGTACCAGTACACCTGTTACGTTTTTTTACTTTTTTGCACGAATGCGTAAGAGGAATCGATTGGTTTAGCGGGCGTCGGTGGTCGTCGGCCGGCGGCGGAGGGCGGCTCAAACGCCGGGAGGGATCAGCTGATCATCATCCTCTCGGCGCCGATTTTCTCTCGTTCAACGACCCCCCCATTTGAGTGACCGCGTTCGGTTGGGCGTTCTGCTCTGGCGACGCCGAGGGCCCGACTTCGAGGCCCGATCGCGGCGTGCGTGTCCGTAGTCGTGTGGATGAGTGCGGATCGTCTTTTTGAAACAGTGACGAATATGTTAGCGAGAATCCGGGAGTTGTTTACCGTCGTAATTACGATGTGAAGACGCGAAACAGATGTAAATGTTACTTTTCGGATTGATCTCGAGTTAATTCGCGTAATAACCATTGTTTCAGTTAACTTTTCGTATGTTTGTGGGCGTTTTCGGGTCAGAATTGAGTGCACTCGATACCGGACGGGGTTATATATCTCGAAAAAATTGCTTCAGGATTGAAACCATGGCGAAATTAACTGTTACTAATGTGAGACAACATTGCAGCATGTCATGGTAGTACTTGGGTATTACCAGGGACAATTAAGAGGGGTTTAATTAAGCGTGCGGAGCTAAGTAGGCCACGGCCATCGCTTTTCGGAGATGGCTTTGTTTTGGAAACACCGATCCAAGGACGCCGCACTCGCCACCAGTTCCTTCCAGAGTTCGCTGCATCTCTCTTATAGCCCCATTTCGTTATCCTTCCGAATTATGGAAATGCTTCGAATTCCGACGTTCGCTCATCGACACTCTCACTCTCGTCGAATGTAAACAGTGACGCATTTCCCTTGTTTATTTCTTACGAGAAGTTCCTATTCCACGAAGTTTTCTATCTGTACCCACGTGTTTAGGATCTTATCTCGGTGACATTTATGTTTTTTCGCGGGTGTTTGTTTGTCGTTTATCGTTCGTGGAGTGAAGTGCTTTGTTCAAATTCGGTTCTGAGTGTCGATGAATTCGTTATTAACCATAATCGTCTTAGTTTGCCCCATTGGGAGCTAAAAGTTTGCATGTATAAAAGTCGAAAATTCTTCGGTTAAAATTATTTTTCTTCCTTATCAGTTTCGAAAATTCTCGGGTTAAAATGTCATTGTTAATGTTTCGAAATCGTGAAGGAGTGTAGTAAAACCTAAAATAAAAGAATGACCGTTCTGTAATCCTCTTCCCCGCGGTGCATTCGTCTGCAGTTTACCGCTCGCTTGGGCGTCCTTTCCTCCTCTTGCGAGATGTTTGGCATCACCGCAGGCCCTGGGCGGACGTCGGCGAGGTAATCCTCCTCGTTGGGAGGGCATCTCTCCCACGGATCCTCACTCCGCCCCCTTTGTCACTCCCTCCCCCCCCCTTCTCTTTCTCTCTGTCACTCCCCTCGCCTCTTCCACTCCTTCACGGCCTTTCGGAGGACCATTAGGTAAGTATCTGTCGTAAGGTTGCGAGTTGGTCAGGGCCTACCGATCAATGAATATTATATTATATGAATCTCGTCCGACATTCACCGAGAAGTGGGGGTTTTAATAGCGAAACTTTTCTGTGCTAAAAGGTAATGATTTGATGGGTAAATTACCGCGAAGTTTATAATTTTGGTAACAATTATGATTATGGGTAAATTACCGCGAAATCGACAATAGTAACAATTATGATAGAGTAGGGATTATAAATGGGTGTTATTTTATATGAATTGTATTCGAAATTCACTGAAATGTGGGGATTTTCATAGCAGAACTGTTTTTTGTGTTAAACAGGGGTGGGTTTATGATTAAATTACTGAGACGTTGCCGTTGTAAAAATAATGGTAGCGTAGGGATTGTCAACGAGTGTTTTTTCATATGAATTGTATGTGAAATTCACAGAAATGTGGGTATTTGATAGCGGTACTGTTTCCTGTGTCAGACGGTGCTGAATTTATGGGTAAATTCCCTCGAAGTTGGCGGTCGTAACAATTATAACGTAGCGAGGCGATTGTCGAGAAAGTCGAAGTTTGAATGAATCGATTGTTGCGCTCGGGAGAGTCAACAATGAGGACGGCCTCGCCTCGCGGATGCCACGCCTACGAAACCGGCCCTGGGCCAACTCTATCGAATTTTTCCTTCTGACATTCGATTAATCGTGCATTTGGGAACCCCCTTCGCAAAATCCGAGGTGAAACAAATGTCGAAAGGTCTTCGTGAAGTTGTCGACGTGTCGATTTCATTCCGACGGAAGAGTTGGGTGCGGAGCCGATACTCAAACGCGTTAACACCCTCCGAAAAGGAAAAAGGAGGCTGTCATAAAGGAAATCATGTATCGATGATCATTCTAAGGTTACGCCCCCTTATCGACCGACGCGGAATTTTTATTTCTCGAAATCGCGCGATTTCTGATAGTAAAAGTATCTGTTTCGAGCACGTGTCTCGTCCGAACGTCTTTCGTGAGCCATCGGCGCGATTCGGAATGGAAATCGGCCGCGCGATTCGGTTCATTCAGTCGTCACCCAAACAGTTCGGTTCGTTCGGCGGTGCGTGACGGATTTGCCTCTTTTTTCCTCCCCAGAAATTCGATTAATTTCTGACCTTCCGTATTTCGTGACGACAAATCGCGCGGCGCCCTCCTTTGCTCTCACTGCGCTCCCGATTTCGCTCGGTTCGTGGTTGTTAAGGTTTTTTATTAACAATTAAAAGAATTACAATAACCGTTTAGTATCGAGTAATAAATTTCAATTGTTCGAGTTTTTATCAATTATTAGCATTAACAATCGAATCATTTTTATGATTGTATAATAACTGTCAATTGTTCGCTCTTTTAAAAAGTTTGACATTCACAATTAACAATTAAATGATCGATAATTAACAATCGTTGATTTTTTGACAATTAAAACTATTAAAATTTGCAATTAATTCTCAACTGTTTCATCAAGTGATAGCTCTCAATTTTTGGCGTTTTTAAGAATGAAAACGTGGACAAATAAATCTCAATTGGCTGATCGATTAATTAACAATCGTTTAATCTATTAATCACAACTATCAAAATTTATAATTAACTCTCAATTGTTTCATCGAGTAACTGTGGGAGTCTTTGACAATTACAACGTTTATAATTAATTCTCAACAATTAACTCAACATTTGATTGATTGATAAATCTTAATTGTTGGCGTTTTTAAAAATACAACAATTAAAATAAACTCTTTTATCGATTAATAACTCTCAGTGTTCGGATTTTCAACGATTACAACATTTACAATTAAATCTTTAGTTTTCTGATCGATTAACAATTATCAATTTTTGGCATTTTTAAAAATAAAAATATTTACTATTAATTCCCAATCGTCTGATCGTTTAATAACTCTCAATCGCTCGCGTTTTTTTAATTAAAACTTTTATAATTAACTCCCAATTACCTGATAGATTAATAACTCTCGATTGTTGGCGTTTTTAATAATCAAAACCATCACAATTTTCTACCGATTGTTTCATTTCTTTCCATGGATAATACTGACTGGCATTTCTCGTGCTTTCTAACACCGCGGCCCTTCCCTTCTCTCTCGCTCCTATTTCTTGTTCTTCCCGTCCTTGGTTGGGGCGCGGTCGTTCATGGATTGGTCGGAGGCGACGCCTCCCTAGCACCCTCCCTTTTCTTATCTTCCCACAATTTTCGCTTGCAATAACAGTCTTAGAACAGTTGGCTCGGCGTAGAACATACGTTCTGCTCTCAGCAGCAGTAAACGACTTCTGGAAGGCAACTGGCGATAGGATGCTCAGGATGCGAAAGTTCCTCCTCCTCTTCCTCTTAGAAAGGTCAAAAGAATCAGGAAAATAAAACCGCTAATGTAATCAATGTGGTGGAAAGCCAAAGTTTTTTAAAAATAAAACCGGAACCACCTGGTTTTAAATACCCGAAGATAAGGAAGAGCTTTTCTTCTTTCTCCTTTGGTGTTTCTGTCCTTAGGTTTCAATGGAAATGTTTCCTACATAGCATTCTTTTTGGACCTCTCTCTTTGTCTCTTCATAGTTTCTTCCCTTTTTGATATTCATCAGCATTCTATACCTCCTCCTTCCTCTTCTCTTCCTTTCTATTAATAATTTTCGTATGTTATTCCTTCTTACAAACCCTTTTCATTTTTTCTTTTTCATTTTTTCTTTTTCATTTCTCTCAAAATACTTCCAAATACAACACTTATTAATTCCTAATATCATCTTCTCATCCAATCTTCTCCATGTTTAGCCATCCTTCAAAGCATTGCAATTACTTCACTCTTACTCCAAGTCCATGTTTCACACCCGTACAATACAAAGGGTACATTGTGAAGCGTTTTGCAATTTTCCTAACATTTATCCAAGAACGCTTTTCTGTACCATTCGTATCATTTTTTAAATGCTGCGTCGACTTAGGAGAGGTCAGTTATCGCGATGTATCCTCTGGATTCCAATGATGAATCAACGGGGATTAAAGGCTCCCGGATGATAGCCAAGTGGGCAGCGCGTTCGACTTGGGAGAAATCGGTCCCGGGTTCGATTCCCGGTGGGAGCCTACGTGACCTCAGCCTTCGAAACACTTTTAACAATACCTCTGCTAGTCCACTATCTACATATTATTGTATCTATGTGCTATTGTTATACGAATACTATCCCCGGCGATTGTACGGCGTCGGACTGACTCGAGAGAATTTTAACATCCGCCCCTTCGGGAAGAATCATGGGCAAATCCGATGTCCTCTCCTCCCCCAAAGGAAAGTCATCTTCTCAGGAGAGTGGGAGGGATGAATTCGGTTGCCGGGTGTCAATCCCAGAGGACCTCTTATTTTGCTGGCGTTCTAGAAGCGATGCAGAAGGAGCGTTCTATGGGAACGGTGGTTGGAATGTAGTGTAGGCGGAGGAGAGGGGTGGCGTGGTCAAGTGTACGTCACTGCAGTGTCTGGGAGAGAGAGGGATAGCGGTAAAAAATGCGTGAGAGGAGGGGCGGCGTTGAAAGAGGATTTCGGGGGGGCGGGAGGGGGCGCTTACACCTGATCTCCCGTGCAACTCAGCTCTCGCTCGAATTTCCTCCTCCGCAACAGGAATTTGCGCTCTTGTGGAGTCGACGGAGGGCAGAGGAAAGGAAGGATGATTTTGATCGCGAATGCAGTGGTGGAGTAGGCGAGTATGTCTTCGTGAAGAAACACGGGAGAAAGAGAGTTGAAGAGGACGAAAATGGGGGATTATCAATGGAGAAGATAGAGGGGAAAATATCAGGAAGCTGTGAAAATCTCTTTAGTATTTAGTCATATAAGATAATGATAAGGAAAGAGTCGTCTTCGTAGAGAAATACTGGAGAAAGGAAGCTAAAAAACAAAGACTGTAAATAGGTGATCTTATTCCGGGGATAATATGGAGAAAGCAATGCCAAGAAGATGGTATTAGATGCGAAAATCTTGGTTTTGAGTTGCTTAAGATAATGTGAAGGAACAAATCGCAATTTATCGCAAAAATAGGAATTATATATGAGATGAGGGAAGGGTGAGATGTAAACGAATAGGAAACGTACGAACTATTGGTATGCTTTCGATCGATTTCGAAAATGATTAACTTAATTGAGGAAATGAAAAAGTCGTAGCGTGAACGATGCCGAACGTAAATACACTTGTCATTGCCATCGAAGTACCCTAAACGGTTTGAGATAATGTTCTGGCTTAGGAAATTGGATAAAGCTACCTACCGGATATACTGGGTTCGATTCCAGATCCCATCGAACTTTTTTCGAGTCCGTTTTTTTCTTGGGATTTTTCCTGGGTGCACTCTAATAGTGATAGTCAGAACGGCCCTTATACGAAATATCACCCCAATCAAAACTCTCAATTGTTCGCGTTTATAACAATTAAAACATTTAAATTAAACTCTCCAATATCTGATTGTTTAATAACTTTCAGTTCTTGGCGTCTTTAACAATTACGACAATTACAATTAAATTCCGATTTTTTATTACAGATGATCTCTCTTTTTAAAAACTAAACCATGTGATAGAATATGAAAATATAATTATTTCTCTTGCGTATTTTCTGAATTTTACTTCTTTTGTTGGATCCCAGTCTCCTTTCTGAAGGCATCTCCTTCTTTCCCCGCGATAACGGAGTGGATTTTAGACCTTCCCCTTTTCCTAACTTGGCTGGAAGGTGTACACCATCTGTGTGGCCTCCCTGGGGCCATGTTAACTCCCCCTCTGGTCGTTCATTGTTGAATTGTCATTTCTTGCCCCCTCTTCCTTCGACAATGTCGGGGCCGATCATTGTTTCGGAAATGCTTCGAAAAAAGTCAATTGTTGAGTAGTGAAGAGCCCTATTGTTAACGTGCTACGAATACGTCAAATATTTCGCATCATTCTAGAAATGAAAATTATCTCTCATCTATATCATGTACGGCTATTTATTTCTGCACATTATATCATAATGAAAAAAAACCACAAATCAGTGGTTAGGGTATAAGAGCTCTTTTGTCATTTTTCATCATAATGGGGCCGACCGAAAATTCGAACCCGAATTTTCATATCCCAATACATTCTATTTTTTAATTTATCCATTATTTAAGCTTGATTTTCTTGTTCCAATAGTCGTCATTCCCTCGATTGTCTCTTTTCCTATAATCTATGTTAACAACCGTCAATTCTTCTTGTTTTGATCCCCCATATATCTTGACCGTGTCATTGCTCAGAATGTGTCATTCAACTTCGAAATTTGGGCTATCCTCATTGCCGAGTTCGGCTAAACTGATTACATTTTATTGTTGTGGGAGCTAATGACTCCGTGTCATTCGGCCCTTGACGCCCCTTTGATCGCTACACCCCTGAGGCGTTGCCCTTTCTGTCTGTATCCGGCCCTAGGCGTGACCCCCTCTACAAACCGACGTATGTGAATACGTTGCACACGAAATAGTGTGAAAGTGGTTTAGATTACACCCAGATGGCATTCTTACTTATTGCACACGTAATAATTATTGCTGTTTATTTATCACATACAGTTAAGATAAGGACCCAGTTATATGTGATTCAATAAAATACACGAATAAATAACATAGTTGCGCTACGTAAGGTATAAAAAAGAAGCAAAAAATAATAAAGACGAAAATGGACAAGAAAAATGGTTTATCGATCGACTAAAATAACTTATTATTAAAACAATATTATTAGGATTTCATTAATGTATACACTTCTCTGGATTGTCCTAATTTATTAAATATTATATTTACGCTACGTAAAATATAAAAAAGATGAAAAACGATAATTAAAACGAAAAGGACAAGAAAAAAGGCATATCGATAGATAAAATAACTTATTATTAAAATAATATTATTGCGATTTTATTAATATTTACCCTTTTCTGGATCATCCCAATTCATGTTCATTAATTTCTCTGAATTATCCTATTCTTTCTTCTATATTACTTTCCATGAAACATCTGCCCACGTCTTCATACGACGAAAAATACAAAATTCTTCTCCGCCCATACTTCTAACACTTCTTCGAATTCTTCGAACCAATAAAAACTCCTTATCTCCGTCCGTTTTAAGCATCACGTACGTAATTCAGGGAAGGCGATCGATTGCATATGGTTACATTTTCTTTCCGAAAAGAATTTGAGAACTCCTCGACTTTTCCTATCGTGATTCAGCCCTTTAAAAATCATGGTTATTGCCTTCCAAGTTGATAACCCCGTCCGGTGTTCGTTCCACGTGGGTTGACAGCTACGCCCCTAGACGGAGCCGGCCCTGGCGCCTTTCCGAGCAGCCCTTCGGGACGGCTGTGGGAGTTGCGTAACGCTCTTATCTCCTCCGCATGCCTTATTTATCTTATGACCTCGCCGCCCTTCTTTCACTCCTCCTCTCCCGCCTCCGCCCGAATATTCACTCCACATTTCCTTTCAAAATCCCTACCTTGCGATGGTAAATTTTGTCTTATTAGACACGGCCTTCTCTGCAACTCTAACCTTCTGCTGTGCACTTTTTTCGCGCTATGTCTTTCTTCCATGGGATAATTGACGGAGGGATGGGTGTAAGAAGAGACTTTATAGTCTCAATAAGGACGGTTTGTTAGTATTATTATTATGTTTCCATTTGATACAAATGTTTGAAACTTGTGCCGTACTATATCATTTGCCCGAAACATTTTCTCCCGGTTTCCCAGTCATCATAGTCAACTACGTAAGCCCGAAGGCTTTTCTGAGGTCCAAGTTTCATATCTCTCAACTCTTAGCAATAGTCACCATATCTGGATGACCTTTAATGAGGCCCAAGTTATAGTACAAAATAGTTATTAGTTATAGTATAAAATCTGGAGGACCTATTTTGGGATCCAAGTTTCATGCCTCTCTGCCCATAGTGATAGTCACCAAATTTGGATGACATTTTTTGAGGCCCAAGTTTCATACCTAGACTTTCTTCAGGTCCAAGTTTCATACCTCTCTCCCCTTAGTAATACTGCTAAATCTAGAGGACCTTCTTGGAGTCCAAGTTTCATACCTTACCCCATAATAATAGTCACCAAATTTAGAGGACCTATTTTTTGGGGCCCAAGTTTCATACTCCACCATGCCATCAGTAATCAGCCGTGTATGTCTCTGAAAATTTCCTCAGTAAAAGTCCCTCTCCCTTGCGTTGTCCGAGCTTAACAAGCGGCGTTTTTCACCGCTTCACGAGGCTTATCTCGATCATGTAGTCCACATCAAAATGCAGTCCCGAGAGCGAATGCAAGGAGAGGCGGCGGTGAGGAGAATCATAAAAGGAAGGTCTCCTCCTTGAGAAAGAGAGGGGGCACACGCGGGTGCTGAAGGAATGTTTTTTTCCACGGGATGAGTCTCGCTATGGAAATCAGGCGATTTGAAAATTCGAATGCGCTAATGAGGCCGACGAAAGAGAACGAGGAAAAACTGAAGGTAAACTGCGAAATCGACGGATCAAAGCAGTGGGTGGCGGGGAAAGGCTATTTTGCGAACTCTCGGAAGATAAGGAATGATCGCGGACTGTAAGGCAGCGTCGAAATAGAATAGATTTCTTTACTATACCTATATGCCTTTTCTAATTTTCACTTTTCGATCTTATCCGGGAACGCAATGCAAACATAGATGTGGATTGTATTTTTTTACTGCTGAGAATAAGTTTTCATTCATTCCTCAAGCATGAGTCTATTTGAAGTAATGTGATGCAGTAGTTTATATAATGTTTAGGATACCTATAATATTGATGCTTAAGATCTTAGTTTGAGTTATCCGGATTATGGGCTGAGTCGTAATTTCTAATTTTTTATACCTATGCCTTTTCTGTGAACAAACATTTCTTTCGCTGGACGTTTGTGAATTAAACTTCGCAGCATCCTTCGGTGAGGATATTCTAATACGTTACGGTACGTCTCTCTCGGCCATCGACCTCAAAGCTCCACGATAATTTGAAGCAAAGTGCTACTTAGAAAAACTAATACACAATCGACTATAATGAGGTGATTTAAACGATCACACGTAAAATTCCATCACCAAAACCCCTAATTCCAGAGCAGACGTAGAGCCTGGAATGAGCGATCCCTAAGTTGCAGACGGGAGCGTAGGTTGGGCTTGGCGGTGCGTCAGAGGTGCGGTTCACAAGTGCGTCATCCAAATGCATCCGAACGCTTACGAAACACGCACGCCCTCGAATTCACGCGCTTTCCCCTCTCCTCACCGTTTCCGTACGGTCATAGCCGATCTCATTGGCATCGGTCGTTCCTCAGGGATTCGTTTTAGGTCCTCTTTTATTTCGAAATGCTGTTGATCGGCTGTTAAGGCCTTTCTTTCCAACATATCGACAATCGACGCCGCTGCGGCTCGCCTCTTTGTTGTCCGTTTAACTCTTCATAGAATCGTGATCGGTGCACGGTTTGAGTATTCGACATTGCAGTCAAATATGCAGTTCACTCTTCGATAACTTCCGGTTCACCTGCCTCCAATCAATATCAATGTTCTCTAGTTTGTTCCTTTGGGAAAAAGGGCGTCTTTCTTAGACCAATTCACGGTGGCTCTCCTTTCGTGGTTGATGACACCAAGAGATGTGAAGAGTCTAAGAAAAAGGGCTCATAAAAAAGCAGAACTAAGTACTAAAGTATGTAGGATTAACAGGGCAAGAGGGAGACCATAACAGAAAGAACTGGAAAATTTTTCGAATGAAAAAGCATCCATTAGAACTGTAAACAGTTTCCAAGCCGTCAGCACAAGTTGCATCTTCTATCAAATCGGGGTCTTCTTCCGAAACCAACCAAAACCGAGCAAACCGATATTCCGAGCGAACCCAAGATTGGATGGTTGAGGGATCAAAAACCGGAAAGCAGAGAAATGACGGTTCGGTGGTCTCTTAGGGAGTGAAATGTGACAAAAAAGTATGGGAGCGGTGTATGGGAAGGGATCTCATAAGGGATGGGATAAAAAAGGTCGGAGGGGTCTCATCGTTTGGGGCACCTTATTACCATTCCCTGGCGCTCACAAAAAATGCCCCCCCCTCCCTCCCTCTGCTTCCTAGACACCCTCTCTTGGATCTCAAAAGAATTTTATTCTGAAGCCTTGTGTGATTGCCCATACTTGGTAGAGCTGTAGCGGGGACCGTATTGTGTATTCCTATGCATTGGGACGCATCGACGAGCAAAGTCTCGCCTATATTCTTTGTTTAAACGACGAAATTCGTCGAAATATTTCGTGTTTAGTTCTTAATTCAGCCTCAGGTTCCCGATGAGAGTTTGTTTAACACGTAAGGCGCTCGGTAAGGTGTGGGAAAATTCGCGAATTGCCGTCCTGAGCTGTTTTTTAATTCCATTGCCACCAATTTTAAAAGAGTTTTCGTTATGAGTAACTATAAACAACTTAGTGCAACAATTACGCTCGGTGATTCGAATGCATATTTAGCAGTACACTTACATTATTATTGATATTCTCTGATTATTTATCTCTTTGCATTGTGTTTATTCTTACTGACAGTTCTCGACTTAAGTGCGTTCATCGATTCACTTTCTGAATCGAATTTTACCTGCCTCTGGCTCTTTACTGTCGTAAATTTGCGTGAATAGAGCGTCCCTTGTATATTGTCAACATTTTCCCTACTTTTCGATCATCAGAATTCGCTACGTAAGTCGTGGGTTTGCGTACGTAGAACTTGCATAAGTCGAGAACTGTCTCCACTATGTTATATATGTATAAATATCTCATTTATTTTGGTATATATTTAACACATTTACTTATAATTCAATGTATATTTCGCTATGTGCTGCCCCTTTGTTGTGTGTGTAAACTGCTCATGCTCTCCCATTTTAAGACACTCTCATTATTCACTTATCTTGTCATTCCAAACAATTCCCCTTTGTGAATCCTATTTTAAACGCCAATTTCTTCTTCCAGGTGAGTAACCCGTCAGCAGAAGAAATGTCGCTGGGTCGAATGGTCAAGAGAACTCGAAACGGCCTCTTCAGAGTAAGTGCTCATTATTTGGAAAATTCGCCTTAAATGTTCACGTCGATGTATTCTTTTCCGTATGCGAGATTTTTTAGTTTATTTCGTCATTTATTTTTTCGTTCCGTGCGGTTGTTTCTCATTCATTCGTTGGAATCTAGAGTAAAGATTTCGGTTTGATTTTTGCTGATTTAGTGAAGTGTTTGCATGCCGAGAGGGCTTAATTCGGTCGTTCGCTTCGTCTTATCTCTACTCGATATCATTATTTTTATTCGGTTGTTTATCATTCATTCGTTGGAATCTAGAGTAAAGATTTCGGTTCGATTTTTGCTGATTTATAAAATTTTTTTGTGAGAACGCTTAATTCTTCATACGCTCGTCTTATTTTCCAATTTCATTTACCCAATTGAAACCATCTCTATTGATGCAAAGAAATGGGACAAAATCGCTAAATTGGTTGAAATCGCGGGAAGAAAGGAGGTGAAGCTGTTTGAAAGTGGCGCGCGTATTCGAAACAAACGACGTCGGCCGAGCGACGTATCGCTGGGAGGATTGGAGACGGGGAAAAGTTTGTTAATGAAGTGAGTCTCTCGTGGAGAGAGTTTCTCCGACTTTTCCGGAGATTCAGTGGCCGCGTGGATACAGAAATACGGTTTTGCATCGTCCGAATATCATTCCGAAGAATTTTAGTTTACAATTTTATCGCAGTTTTTAACGATAATTCCACTTTGCATTCTCTATAGTATTCGTGAGTAGTCTTCTTCCGCTGGACCATGTGTTTGTTTATATAATTGCTAATTGCCGAATTCGAAATAAAATGCCCAAAATATCCAAATACTTTTATATGCTATCACTTAGAATAAGTTTTCTGGCTTGGATTAGGGTGGTTTGTCTTATATTTTGAATCGTATTGCAAATTAAACTGACGTAAATGATGATTTGATATAATTCTAGTAACGACTTCGTCGGAAACATCAATCATAGTTTGCGTGATTCATTTTAAATACCATTGAAAACATTACACCCCCACCCAACCCAAACCCAGTCAAAGTTAATTGAAAACGCTGTACGAAAGTCATTATTCCATTTACTCATTGGTCTGAATGAAATTTCCACCGGATGTGGAAATACCCACTCCGCGGAGTGAATATTTCACTTTGTCCATTCCCCGAATTCGGCAATAGCGAATAAAATGCACATTCCGATGATATCTGAAACAACGTCGATGTGAAACTAATCATAAGATTCAGATTCAGTTTCGGCTGAGTCGACTCAACTCTCGTTTTTCCTACAGAGATTTCTCAGGTAGAGGAGTCTCTATCGGCGATGCACTTTCCTCTATGTGCAGTGCGCAGGCGTCGAGAGAGGACCTTGCGCAACGAGGGGCCTTGAGGCCCTTCTCTGGAAGGCCATCGCCGATAAATGCTCTCCTTTGGTCAGTGCTATTATTAGCCCGTCGAAGGTTCACAGCTGAATTATGCTCACACGTTTGATTCGATGGTTTTCCGAATCCGGAGAGAGCGATTGAGTCAGTGTTTGAAATTCGGAAGAAATGACCGAATTATCGATCGAGATAACTGGTGGAATCGGGCTCAATTAGGCGAAAATATTCGTGTGCGATTTTTGATGAGTAGACTCAAATGATTGTTGCTATGGATGGTTTAACAATAACCATGCTAATTTATAATTAACCGTCGTTTGACACACTAGGGTGAACACACTTGAACAAACTTGACCACCCCTAAGCCCGACCAATACTTTAATTATTTTAATGCTTCGTTTCTTCCATTTCCTAATCGATATCGTACGAATATTATTTTGAAACAAAAGAAACACTTGCTTATTTTTATATCAACCGATTTTTCGCTTTTTCGCGAAATTCTTTCCTTTCATTTTCCGGAATAAATAGCCTTTTTGTAATTTCAGAGTTATATATTATTTTCCATTGCAGTATTATATAGTATCATATATTGAACAAACCCAGTTAAAATTTTAGCCATTCAGCTGAAAAAAGCTTATGATATTTTTTTTAAAAACAGTTTTTTTTCATTTTTTCCGATGTTTGAGTTTTTCAAGATGTTTAATTTTATTTTTGGTCAGATTACCTATCTAATTTCAAAAGTAAGCCATTGAGATGTTTAAAAAAAATTCAAATAAAAATATTCAATAAATTATTTGTCATAACAATATTTGTCGCTGGGGTGAGATCCACCCCAGTGCGTCAAGCACGTCACCCCACATAAGTGTGTCAAGTGAGGGTTAATATGATCTACTTCACACGTGTTAAAAGGAAGAATGCTTAATGATTTCCACGGCAGGTATATTATTCGACCAGATTCGTCAACGGGTTGACATCTTCAGATGATTTTATAGATAAGTGCAGGGCTTAAGAATGAGAGGAAGAGGAAGTTGAGGGGATAGGTTTAATATGGGTAGGGAGAGGGGAACGAAGTAGCGGGAAGGGAAAGGAAGGGGGAAGGGTTACAGGGATCGGATACTCATTCGTTAAAATCTTCCGACTAATTTATGCCAACGGTGGATAACTTTAATTCCTCTCTGAACCAGTTGTCGTAAGAATCTTCCCAAAACGTCAGAATAAATAAAAGGCGAGTATTTTATTTTTGCAGTTAAGTATACATTCGCAATCGAATGAATATGTTCCGAAACACTATTTTCACGCTATCATTAAGTCAACGATCGTCTTTTTTCCTGTATTGTTACACCTTAAAAGCGCATCATTGTTAATGAACATCCAAACTGCTTTAATAATTGTTTGATGCATATTTTTGCCGTTTGTCAATTCATTGTTAAGGCCTTGTGCCGTTTATATTATTATGGATTTACATCGAAATAAACAATAGATGCATATATAAGTATCGAAAAATCGGTATTAATATGGGAATAAATAATAAAACTTCATATCGAAATAAACGATGGAACAACAATTACGTATCGAAATACCGACATAAATATCGAAATAAACAATAAAATATCGTATAAACAAGCATCGAAATATCGATTTTTATATCGAAATAAACAATTAGACATCATATAAATTGGTATCGTAATATCGGTACAGATATCGACGTATGCATAACGATTTCTATCGAAATACTGGTTGTCAGTCATCATAGTGGGATGCAACCAACGGATGAAATACATGCAGAAAATGAGGATTTCTCCGTCATCGTCATCATAGCAGAAAAATCATTTGGTGTTAGCTGATGTAGTGCGGATCGATGCCTTGGTCCCCCTTCTCGGTTGGAAAGGTGCTTGGGTGTGGAATGAAAGGGTGCTTCTTTTTTCTTCTCCTTCCGCCATCTCGTCTTCCTCACGCCAACCAAGCCTTCACAACCATTTCAGACTTCCATCCCTTGTTTCTCTCCCTAATGGTTTATCGCTGCTGACTGCTGCTGAAGAGGGAAATAGCTCAGCTGAACTAGCGATTCGTTAAGAATGTGGCGATAAGTTCGGACTAAAATCACTGAAAAATGTTCCAGCAATGACTGTACTGTCGGAAGTACAGTTCCCGGAAAAAGATAACGCTCAGGGAAGATATTTTTACGTTTCATTGTTTCGAGATTGTTACGACTTTTACATGAACACCTATTACGTTGGGTTCTACTACACGACCTCGGCAATATGAAGATAACATTTCAGTTGATATCGCTGGAAACATTCATTAACTTCTCTCGTGTTAAGTGCATTTTACACGAAGAAATTGCTAGGGCGATATCATTCTTAAGTGGTGTATGGAAGGGGAATTCAGGCTATTAGATAATATTTTCTTCAAGGTAATTAATTAAGAAAAGTGTCGTAAATCTCATTTCATATATCTACCACTATTCTATCACAATTAAAATGCTTCAAACCATTCTGATTCCACAAAATAGTGAACAATAGTAGTGAAGCTAGTCTATAGTAAACAAGAGCGAGCAAATTCATTTCCGTTCACTATTTCCTTAGAAAATCATTTCAAAGTTATTTTAATCAGTGTAATTCTGTCAAAATCGTCGGCATTGACCTGACAGAATGCTGTAGACACCGAAAGCAGATAAAATATTAATACGGGGCGCTATATCTGTTTAATGAAAATCAGCCGGATATTTTTGTTTTACACATAGTCATATGAGGGACAAATGGAAAAGCAACATCTCTTCACTCGGCAGGAAAATCCCTCCAATAACCTTGGACTTCGATTTACACCTAAAAATCTCGGTGTCTAATATTGTATCGAAATGATATTCTTGCGTCAACAAGCGTCTTTCGCCTGTATTGTTATGCATTTAAAGTACGCCATTGTTAACGAACGCAATAATTGTTTCATATAATATAATTAATAGCTAACTAAGAAATAACGAACCTAATATCGCTTTAATAATTGTTTGTTGCACATTTTTACGTCGCAAATAGTTAACGCACAGACTCAAAAAAGTTACTATAATGTGCGTGATATAATGCTCAAAACGTAAGCACACATTCAATATCCTCAAAGGTAGAAATTCGCTTCTCTAGCTCCCATACGATGGACTTAGTGAATGGAGATTAGTAGTGGAAATTCGAAAAGCGCGCGCATGGCTTGGGGAGAAGGGGAGGGGTATTTGGGTGAAAAAGTTTCCGAGAAGTTCGCCGGCGTCGTTAGAAAGGGGGAGGACGATTCTTTTTAGTGTCGGAATCAGAAGTTTGCCCATCAACTTTCTCTCCCCCTTAATGGTCCCGACAATATCGCCCACGATCATTATGCTTCGTTATTCTTCGCACTTCGTTCCGAACGCGGGAAGATTTCTCGCGAAATGGACGGAGTGCGGGTCCGGTCCCAACGTTGGTCCATTTACGAAAGAAAGTCGGGTTTGTGGTGAAAGGAATCGAGGGCTGTGCACATCCCCCGGAAGCAATCCTCCTGCACAAGAGTTCAGCGCCTCTAGAAGAGCGTTATTGCAGCCAGTGTTACCAACCGGAGGGAGTGGAATGACCTTCCCGCAATGTTTCTGCATTAACTCTTTCTATGAGTCTTGAATCGTCTGAAATGCGACTATACTTCGTCCAACGTCATGATGAGACCACGTAAATCTTTTGGCACTTTTCCTTACGGGAGAATAACGCGCGCTGTTCGTACTAATCCATTGGAGATTAATACTGGTTTTCGTCCTAAGTTATTCAGAATATGGGGCAGTATGTTGGTAACAAAATTTCAAGTAAATCAATTATTGTGAATATGCAAAATTCGCAACATTTCGCGATGTTTTCCCCTAAGAAATACACGAGGCCGTAAGTTTTACTTGTTACTTTCATGACGTTGGACGAAGTATATATTCATGGACGGTCAAGAGTCCGGGCCTACATTTTCAAATGACCCCATTCTCGAAATCTTTCCGATTTTTGAAAGAAGAAAAGTGATATATCTGTAGAAATTTGCGTCAACAATATGCTTTCCTTATCAACCAATACAAGTGGCAAAAAAAGTTTATAAGGAACCCGCATGGTAATTTTTCACCTATTGATAGATGATCGGTCCTTGGTTCGTGTTGAAAGAACTCCCGTGCGATTCTCCAAAGCATTTTGCTTCAATTATGAAGCTCGAAATAAAGATGAATACCAAAATTATGGTTCAAATATAACTCTGAGTCTTTATATGATATGCAAAAGTCCGGCCTTCGATATGTTTTATATTTTTGTGCAATGTCAAAGTGATATCGAGCGACCTTGGGATGTATGACCTTAAAAAAAACGCAACGTTTAACGGAAAATACTAAACGAAAATATAACTCAAGTTTCAAAGGTGTCGTTAAAAATTTTTCTCGAGTTTTCCCTACTGAAATTGTCTTATATGACGAGAAATAAAGTAACATTAGGCAGAACTTTAGACAGATTTCTTCTTCTGTTTTGTACAAATACTCGATGAAAGCACTAATATACTTATTAAGTTGGATTTTTACTCATTTATTGCTTAGTGGACCCAAATGTCTTCAATTTCATTAGCGCTAACTCATTTTATCCGTATTCTGTATCCGATTCGAATTGTTCGCTGATAAAACCAATACTTTGAAAATCAACTGTAAGCATTGCCACAATGTACCGTTTATCACGATTTCTCAGCATCTTTCTTTGGAGAAAATTAAGTAAAATTCCACTCTATAGCACTAGGAAATAAAAAATATTCTATTTCTGATAAACCTTTGCCCTCACGTTCTTTGCATGTTTAGTACGAAATAGTTGGTTTTGAAGTATCTAATTATGATCCTGGAAAGATAGTCCGGAACCGGATGCTGAAAGGTTAGATCCGACTGTAATCCTGAAATGATAGTCCTGATTCTGATCCTGAAAGGATACGCGGAAGGAAATGATGGGAGGGGGATCACCTGTTTCCAGGATCATCCGCCAGGTGGGGGTGGCGGCGCAGAATCGTGGACTAAATTTAGGAGGGGAAAACACTTTCAATTCGTCTCTCTTTAAATCTTCCGCAAATGATGCGCTCCATTTCCCTTCGAATTCTCTGTCTCTAATGATTATGCTCGGTTCCGGTCCAAGGCAAGGGCGACCCGGGCAACGGCCCAGGGCGCTGAAGTTTAGGGAGCGCCATCCTTACCTGTTTATTATTGCTTCTAGGATTAAAAAATTCCAAATTATTTATTATTTTTTTCCGTCTCTGGCGAGAACTTTTACCGAATTTGTTACAGAGAGCTTAATCCTAATTCTTTCTCCCGAGTACTGAAAATGGCTGATCGAATAAGATGCGATATAGTTCAAGGAAGGAGGGATTGGTAGGAGTTTCGACGTCTCACTTCTTGGCTAAATCAAAAATAAAATCCTCAATTATTAAATTGGATGTAACAGAATCAAGCAATGAATGTGCCGAGTTAATATAAATTTGGAAAAGAAATACACTGAATAAAGGAATTTGTCATTACGTTTGGGTTTTCGTTCAAAGTGATTCAAAATATGAATTTTGTGGGGCAGTATATTGGTAAACTTAACGAAATTTCAATATTTGTGCCTTGAGTGAGTTATCCCGTATTTTCGTGTGTTATTTTTTGGGATTGTATGGATTTTAGATGGATATAATTCGATTTGTAACCAATGCGCATGATGCCTTAAAAATGTAGGTTACATCTCATTAGATTGATTTATTTCGGATTCTTAAAACTAAATTCGTTGAATAGGATCACTCTTTTATTTTATTCCGGCGGGGGCACATCATGACCTTTCTAGTTTTCCAGTCGTACGTATTTTTTTATAATAATAATAGAAATTTGAAGGCAAAGTGCTTCGTAAGAACGTTTATCTTGCCCCTCTGGAACTTAATGCATCAAAATAGAGAATTCTCTCCTAAAGATCACCATCTATTGAACTAGGATGGGCGTGTTGTTCCGGATTCGGGTATTTAAACTGATTCCCAACTCCGGAATATCTCTCAGACAGAACGGGCAGACGATCTCTAACCCCCCCTAAAAGATCTCAAACAAAAAAGGTTCGCGCCGAAAAATAAGGCGAGTCCCCCAAGCGCGTACACCACATTTCGTGGAAATATCAGTAGCAGAGCGTGGATATGGTCTCATTTCGGTCCCTCGATTCCATTCATCACCTTCACGTGGGCACGTCTCTCCTCAGCCATCGATTCAACTCACGCATCGCCTGCGCGCACTCCCCACATTCTGCTCCCCCCCATCCCAGCTCGTCTTCCCCCCGCTTCGAGGCTGGGCGTGGGTGAGAGAGAAGTGGGTCCCTCCGCCCACTCCTCCTTGTCCCTTCCATCAATTGTCGTGTTCGTGGGATTAGGAGGAGGCAGCGGACGCCGTGAAATTCACACTCCACACGCAAATAAGCGACTCTCTCTCTCTCTCTAAATTCAGACTTGTTTAATAAACTATCGGAGACCCCTTACGAATCGAAATTCGGGCGATGAGGTCCCCAAAACTAATAACGAATTAAATAGCGCTCCACAATCATCCCCGTTTAGATATGAAATGTTTATATCAAGCTAGATTAAACGCTGTTAAACTGGATGAATATTATAACAACAGGTACTTAACTACGAAGGTTAGCTATGCGGAGGCGGGTTTCTGCTATCGGGTCAGCGCAAAGGTCAGCGAGAGGCCCCTTCTATGAATGATGAAAATAAAAGTTGTATTTTTTGCATTCAGTACCTAGAAGTGCCTCCCACAGATTATTCAGTTGCGAATGTAGACGAATTATGGAACTATAAGAAATATTTCCTTATGTTTGGGTTATTGTTTCTCGTAAATTTTGGTTCCGCTATTTTTTGCGGAAGGATATAGAAGTTTATTTAGAGTATGTACTCGTATATTGATCTCTTGATATTTTTTCTTTTACCTTTTCCATCTTGAGTATTATTTTTCTCACTGTTTTTTGCATATATACCGATCCTCTAAGCATTTTACATTAATTATTATTATTAATTTCAACAAGAAATTTTGAAAGATATGAGTTTTCATTTTGGATAACCTGTCCCATTAAAATTAAGCGAATGTGAGTGATGTTAGATTCTCTTATTTAATAATTTTTTTAAACGATTCTATTTTCCCCGGGAACTTCAGTTGGTTTATCATAATATCCATTACGATTCACCCAATTTTAACTAGCTTTGCATTAACCGGCATGGTTTATAGAACGTACAGCTGCGTAATACGTGGAAAGTAGCGACAAAATTTGGCTTGTTTATTTTTTCATAGTTATTTACCATTTTAAATGAGAAAATTGAGAGGTTACGTATTAGAGAGTTTGCCGAAGGTTAAAAAACAGTCCAAGATCGTATATTTTTTCCACAGACTTTTTTAAAAGACTAGTCTTAACTTGCTTGGAAAAACGTTACTCTATTATTTCATATCAACAAGTTTAAAAGTATAATAAATACGTGTTCAAAAGGAAAATTCACCATTTCATACTCTTTATATCGTAGAAGTCTGCACTTGCGCGTGGAAATACATATACTATACATAGTACCCGTGAACGTCTGTAGGTTCATGTCGTATGTTGGTATAAGGTATATTGCACACGGCCAAAAGGACAACCGGCTAGAAATTCAGTCCCGAGGTGGACGCTAGGGGTTGTATAGCGACAGATACTCGAGAATATAATCAATCGGAAATATTCCTTCCCGCCCATCTTCGTTAATCTTAGATATTCGCTTCGAAGTGATTGGATTCACACTTTTTCTAGCCGTATAGGTCCCACGTCGCTGCTAATTTATCTTCCCCGGGAGGACAGGCGCATAGTTGGTCTGGGAGCGTGGGGGGAAGAGCGTCCATGAAGATAACGGATGGCTGTGTGGCGGGCGGAAGTGGGGGAGGCTAAAGGGTTGACGGCGAGGAAGGCTTTTGGTGTGGCGGTGATTTTTTCTGTCCGAAGAGGGGTGCGGTCTCAGGGGGCTGTTCTTCTTGCTTCCACGCCACCGTCACGTACGCCGATGATAACTTAACGCATATATGTGTGGGTTAGTTATATTTATATATATGATGCTATTGTCACTTAGGGGACATAGAAAATGGGATCCGAGGTGGGTGTGGGTGGATGGGAGAGGCATGAATGGAACTTCCTCTTTGTTTAGTCGCTTTCCGGAAGTTGCGTGAAAGTAATTTCACGTTTGAGGTGCTCCCATTCTTCGATTCCATTGGTCGATGGCGCACTTCCCCAAATCTGTGTCTTTAGGCAGCCAGAGGTCGCTTTTTACGTAACGTTTTCCGGCTCTAATTATGAGTCCCTCTCGAAATTTTACTGTTGGGCATTGCGTGGCGAACGGGGCAAAACCCGGTCGCCCAAGGCCTTCGATGACGCTACATACGCAAACAATAACATCTGTCTCTTGAAGTATCATCCCGACCAGATCCTGGTTATACCGATAGCTATGGGAAAAAAGTATAGTATATAGAAGAAGTATATAAGTATACGTAAGATGAGGGGTGAGGTACTATATCTTTCTATCGGAGACGTTAAAATGTCCTCGTAAATGTAGTTTTGTAACCATTAAAATGCCAACATTCAATTAAGATAAAATGAACGCCTTTACACGGCATAGCTAACATGATAATAGCCTTCACATAATCACTACTGTGTACAATACGGTGATATCTACATTAATACCCAACAAGCGAGTCTTTTGGCGTATGGCTGGAGATGTAAACACCGAACGCTTGAGCCACTTCTTTTGTTTGTTATTACAGCGTATCGTTCGCGGAAAGAATGAGTCCTTAGAGCGACTGATTCTAAACTACGTTTTGCATCGTTTGCATGTATGTATGTATCCAACATTCAACTTTGCAACTGTGATGTTTAGGAAAGAGTGGTAGTATCACCCCTCTGTTTATGCCGGCTGTTGCCAGAGCTGTGTTAGCCATCTAGTGAGTTGCACTTGAAGAACTTTGAATGGACGATTAATCAATATGTAAAGGACCTACATTTTGTCTCTCTCATCACAGCCTTTCACGTAGAAAAAATCTGTGGATTTATTTAATATCCAACATTACACTTCTTGCATTTTCGTACACCTTGGAACCTAAAGTAGGAAATTTGTTTAACTGACGTTACTACGACTAACTTACTACGTTTTTAACTACACAAGTTCGTAATGATGTAGGAGAACGATGTAAGAATAAATCTGAGTCGTTTAAAAATTTTCATAAACACACAAAGAATTGAAAAAAAAAGAACTTGTACTGAACAGCTACGGCCATACTCTAGAGATAGCACAGAAAGTTACGGTCAAGAGAAATAAATCCTAAAATGATTCTACCAGATTACAAACCGATGGGAAATGACTGGAGAAGAGATGGTACTCTGCGAATAGAAATCCAGCACAATCGATGGAGTAAAGAAGAAGGGAATTCGTTCAGGTTTTTCAGAAGTGAACTCGGTTGTAATTCACCGAGACGTTTTCCTGTGCGACATATTCCCTGCATTCCGTTGGGCCTTCATTCTTAAATTCTTGCGCATTTATATGCCAGACGACGACTCTCCGGCTGAGACGTTTTAATGCACCGCAAAGATTTCCTCGGAAAGGATTGAGCCGAAGGAAAGCAGTCGAAGACGGAGAGAGACTCGCTTTTTATCGAGAGAACTCATTCCAGTGATCTTCCGTAGCTTACATCACAGCTTTTCAGGACAAAAGCTGAGAATGTTCTTTCCTGTATCTCACAGTGAAGATTCGGTGTCGAAACAGTTTTTTGTAAACAGCAATGCGTTGCGTGATTGGTGTAAGGACTTGTGAGCACGCTTCTTTGACAGAGGAGCACGATCAAGTCCCCAACGTAAAATGGAGTCCCTTAGCATGCATAGTTTAGCATCCTTTCAATGAACGTTTAAGTCTTCAATCGGTCTGAATCCAGAATGGGAATGTTACAGCTGGCATACGGAGACTATACGTACCACAATCAACCTTATTTCTTAGGCTCAATGGTATCAAGAAGGGCCGACTATAGAAATCTGATAGGCCCAGCTTCTGTTCCGAACCCATAGATTTATACAGTTTTCTCTAATGCGCAGTAATTGTTTTAATTTTTCCACATCTCAAGAAACAAAAAAATCCAAGCCATCGGTAGCTTCCATATAAACTCTCCAAAGATGTGGAAATGTCTCCAGTTTCACGTAAATTGCTATGAGAACTCGGTGAGTGTTACTTGAATGCTTCATGGGTCAGGTTGAGAATCTTCAGAAGAAATGAGATTCAATCAAAGACTTAATTTACTTAAAATATTCAGAGACACTACTTTCGTAGATGATGTAGCCGATATTATGCGCCCTCCTTGTGATATAGGCCGTTCTGATACTGCGAGGAAGATCAGAAAAATAGATACAAGAACCAACCACTCGATTCAAGAATTTATTTTTCCGACAACGATACGCGAAAGTAATCGATTAGGAAAGTAGAGTTATACTTTCCTTGCCACACGCTGAAAAGCGGGATACACATGTAGATGTAATTTGGGACTTGAGTAACTCCGGCGTCAAAGATTCGAGAGTAAGTAATAACGTTATATATTTATTTTTGTAAAGCAGGAGTGGCGGAACTTTCAGTCACGTATTTGTTACGCTTGTTAAGATAGTGTAATCGTCTTAACTCCCAACCTCGCGGTAAACACTGCTGCTGGAATTATCTGTTTTTATTGTTTTTTTTAAGTGGAGGTCGTGTGGAGTGTCGCTTGGTTACTGTCTCCATCTTGTCCTTCAATCTCGTCACCTTTGTTAACCACGGAGGCAAAAGGTCAAGGTGTGACTCTCTGTAGAGAACATATCAACCGCGAAGAGGATTTGCAGACGCTGCTGTGCTTTCGAAGGCTCTTGTTGCACGGGTCTTCCAACTCGTGCATCGCAAGTAGAATCATCCTCTACTGTGTAACGCTGACGCCAAACGTCTGTGTGAAGCATGTATTAGTGAACTTTTAATTCGAGAAAAGCTGTTGGACGAGATGATTTACATATGAATTAAGCATTTATCATGTTATATAGGATAGGTATGAGATCGTATGCCGATATCTACGGGACGTGTGAGCTGCTTTCTCGTTTAATCGCTTTAAACATTTGTTCCAAAAGTTTCTTCTGTCTGCAAGTTCCGCGTAGCAAGGATGCTATAGATTAGACGAAGTTGAAAATGATTTTTTTGTAAAAAATGCTTAACTTGGTAGGTTCCACAAGATATTTTTATTATTATTCATTTTTAGGTTCTAATATTTTCATAACAGTTTAGTATTCATCACTAAGTGTCATGGAGTTCTACGAAGTCAAGCCAAAATACAATTTAATAGTGCTTCCCTGGCGATACATCATTCTTTTATCGACAGCATAGATTTAGATGCAATTTTTTGCTCACATTCATCACATAAAACGTACAAAATATTTTACAGTAAAAATACAATGAAAGCTTTCGGTTGCCTCTGAGGCAAACTTAAGTTGAGACAACTTCCTAGAGAAGTATAATTTTGGTCTTTGCCTTTTAAAGAAATTATAAAAATCGTATTAAAATAAAACAAGTCTCTTATCGCTAACCGGCTTGACTCTAGACGAAGAGAATGATTTTCCATAGGCAGAGCAGATGAATATGAAACAACATTCACCTTTTCCTCAATTATGACATTCATGGATATTCATTCATCTCTTATGCAACGGGTGATTTTAAACCATAGATCTCCAAACCCGCTAATTAACTAACCCACGGATACGGAACTGCACGAAAAATTGCTCGTCTTATATATATGCTGGTTGGGTGCGGATATGTAAATCTGAATCCGTACATACTCCGTTAGAAACCATCCTTAAAAAAATTCAAGAGCACCGTTCCTCGATCATTCGACTTTTTCCGAAAGTGAAAGCAATTTTCTAGTATTTGCCCTTTTCATTCACTATGCCTCACTCGTGATGTATGCCATACTACGACTCTATATATAGTGCGTCACTCTATCGGACGTGTCATCTCTGAATGGGGTTCTAAAAACTCGGCACGGAGTCCAAATTTCGCGCATTTTAAGCTCTCCTATTGTATCGGCCTCTGTCGAGGGGACGTTTGCCTAGGTCAGGTCTTATTTCGCTCCCATTGTGAGTGGCTTCTGATGAATGATAGGCTGAGGACGGCTTTCTTAACCGGTGTACAGCGCCGCATCTTGATCCCTTGTTTTCTATACGAAGATGGATGTATAAAGAATAAATTATAACATCTGATTCTTGCTACACATATTTCGATGAATCTCTTGTTCGAAAGGAGATTGTCTATGACAGTAGAAGTTATGCATCGCGGTCGGTGTTCACCTCTTCAGTTTTAACTTTCAATCGTTTTATTTAGTGTACCGCTAAATTTGAGTTGTTATACAAACGTGTAGCGGAAGACGAAATGTTTATAATGGGAGGGCCTACCTTTCTAGCAGTGCGGCCCGCTCTCACAAGAGAGTTATAGTTCATATGGAAGCTCAAACTACATCGTCGACCAATTGTAATTTTAATCTCAATTCAATTCAAGCAATATCATATCCATCAATATATTTCGATAGAAAGTATAAAATGTTCACCAAGCAACGTTGATAAAATTCTCGTTAGTCAAAAGATTTGTATATTCTCGTCCGGCTATTTAAATTTAAAACTCCAAATCAAAGACAATAGGATATATTACTTGAATTACATATCGCGGAGGTATAGTTTTTGAATTTTATACCCAAGATTTACAAACTATACAAAGATAAATAAATAATGATGATAATATAAATAAATAATTATTGAAATAGACTAATACATAGTTCAGGTTCGTAAATAGCAAATCTTTAAAAGGCAAATATTTAATTAGTTATCACTTACAGTACAACTTACGTATAACATTTACGTGTGTGCATTCTTAATGAGAGGGAAACCCCAAGAGCAAAGCCTTGGTAAAGGGTTTTCCCCCGGTCGATCCCTCTTCTCTCAAGAACCGTGTGGCCGATGGGTTTCATACACCAATTCAGTAACAGTTCAACGAGAAGCGACGATGAGGGTCTACAACCGATGAAGTCGATGTGCAATTTCGGATGAGAATTTCCCATGTAAGATCCCTTCAAAGTAACCGTGTTTTCGTGTCGATGTTCGGCCGAAGAATCTTTAGGAGTTGGAACAGATCTTAGGGTCAGTATTCGGGTCTGAGTTTTCCAGATGAGAGATTCGAGGGGAGGAGATGAAGCGACGTTGCCGTGTTTCCGTTCGGACTGCAGTGGACTCGAGTCGACGGTGCGTGGCGTGCACCGAGACTTGGCTACGCCGCCCCACCATAAGCCACCCTCTGCCACTCCCAACCCGCAAATGGAATGTCTCCTCATTATCATTTGTTTTCTGCCGAAGTCACCTGTGACTGATATCCCTCTGACTCTTCCACACTTTTCTCACCTTTTCCCATCTGAATCGTGCTGCTTAAGCGTTCTCATAAGGCTTAATTGGCCAAGTTTTCATTTGTGCATTACAAAGGCGTCATGTTGGTCGCCAAATTCTTTATCGGAACTCTTATCGAATTTTCACCGATTTTCCGAAATTATGAGAAAGATTGTTTCGAGATGAAGGGATCCAGTATGCCGTTCAGTATTACCATTGACTCTAAATTTACATAATTAATGGCCTTTCCCTAAATCATTTGATAGATTATCCCCGTAATCCTTCGATAGCCACCGACATTTTCTTCAGATTATCCTTTGCATTCCACCTTAAATCTCTAAGGTACACTTTCTAACCAACTAACACTGTAATCGCTTTAAAAACCTTACAATCACACTATTTCCGGTTCATTTCCATTCCCAAGAAGTAATTTGGGTATAGGAATTATAGTAATGGAATAAAACCACACCCTACCACAACGTTCCTCTACGTTTTCTGTACATCCGTAATGAGTTTCGCCGGAGCGAAAATTTTGTTTTCGAAATCCCATTGCGTTTTACGACTGACAGCGGTGACTACAACGACCAAAGTATTTTTCTAAGGTAAACAAGTGCCCCACATCTCTATCTCGGGTAATATTCTGGAATCAGCATCGCAAATGTCTCTGTAGCAACGGCGAATGCAACGCCCTCTGCAGCTCTCGTCCTTGCTTTGGCTCCTGATGGACGCCACTCCTCCAAGGAGAGGCTGAAGGTCGATGACGGTGGATGCGGAAAACGATGCAAGCGGACGACTTACCTCACGAAAACAAAAGCATCGCGATGTATTGGTGCGAATGTCAACTCACGGCGAATCTTGCGACCGTTTTCGCCGATTTTGGCGGGAAGCTAAGTCAACGGGTCGTCACTTTCTTGTCAGTCTTTTTGGATTTGCGTATCTCTGAATCATTCGGAACCTTGTCCTAATTAAAGTTCAAAATGTCCGCCACTCGCGTTAATTCGAGCTTCGACTGCCCACCGCATGAAGTCGCGACGATGCGTTCTCACATTCCGCACGAAAATGCAACTTAGCCTTATTTTACACTGGAGTTGCTCACACACATTACACACGTATAACATACATGCATATTATATGCTTGCTCATTACATACATGAATTTTACATACAATACATAAATGTTTCATTCATACTTGCAATTTTCGTGCATACCTGTTTTCAAACAAAAACTGTGTGGAAATGACTGCATAGCATATTTGGCATGAATGGTTGACATTTTGAATGTTATCCTTGTCGATGTCCCTTTGATTTTTCATAGGCTTTGCTAATTCTCTTCGTAGATTCTCAGAGATATTTGTAAAGGATTTGTCTTCGCGTCGCCTATATAGTGATCGTATCAGTCGAAATAATAGAGAATTTCCATAATTCTTATTAGAGGGGAATCTTCTAACTTTCCAAAAGAGGGGTCAATTTTAGACAACCTTACGAAATATATTTCCAATAACACCATGCCAATTTTTCCTGATATATATTAATGTATATTAATAGTGAAAAATCTTCCCAATATGATTTTAATTCAAGCTCTTCGTCAGGTACTTGGCAGATCCCCTCTCCCTCACACCTACATCTGACTGTGATTTTTATCACGTCCTCCGTGAACGAACTGTATATGGAGCAATTGTAATCTATTTTCAAAGTCCCTTCTGCCAGGGATCCCCAACCATTTTCCCGCTGATTCCCGCATCAAAGAGCGAAAAGCTTGCTAATTTATCATTCTTATCGTCTTGTAGAGTAGTATCACCCTCTATGGGTTTCCTCCGGAATATTTCGTTCAGTTTTCGAAAGTTTCACGAGGTATTGTGAGTTGTAATCGCTCATTTACTGTATACTACTCCCTTATGTCTTCTAGTGTTGCTTATAGGTATTATGAATTGTAATCGCTCACTTTCTTGTTTACTACTCCCTTATGAATTATACAGTTGCTTGTTTTAGTTGGTCTCTTTTCATTTTTGTGCCTTTGGTATCGATTTATCATATTTAAGGAAATCCATACCACATCAATCATTGTGTACATTTTAAATGTGCAATTAGTTTCGAAGTTCACAAAAATATCATATATTAATACATAATTAATGATTATAGATAATATCATTATAATACATAGGGTCAATTCAATTATTTTAGCTTGAGGCATTCACACCAATTTTCAAGTGTGCTGTAGTGTGCAATGAGTGTGGCTGACCTTGTCTTATGAATTCGCAACTAAATAAAATTTATTTCTCCTTTGCAGGACAACGTCTCCACCCCGGAACCTGACTCAATCGATGAGGACCACTACACAGGTGAGTTATTTCCTCCACTTCGAATTCCTACCGCGAATGATGTCCCCGCATCAATATACCGTTGATATTAAGTCAAAAGGTTTTTGCAGTATCTTCCGTTCACGCGTGTGTTACATTTAAGTCATCACGGTGCATTTTAATCGAAGACGTAGTTGATGTAACGAAGGTCCCAACATGTTTCTTTGACGAATCCTTCGATTGGTGCGCTGGAATTCGCTGTCAGGCGGGAGGTCTTTAGATTTTCCTAATTTGCCATCCTTTCCAAGGCTACGCTAAGGTCTCATTTAAGCTCATTCCCTCAGTGGCACATCTCTTTGCTCCCTTGTTTTTTTTCGGACGCATCCGAATTCGGCAAGTTCAGCTAATGGACTAAAGAAAACCCACTTTTGCTCGGGATGTACTCCTTAGTGCATCACAAGACCAGAGAATGGCCTTCCGTTTCGTGTAGCCAGCCCACTCAAATATGATTTCGAACTTTTAAAAAAAAAGAAAAACAAATCTCAACCCAACTCCGCTCCCGCCAAAAGATTTTAAACTGCCCCCGAGAGACTCCTATCCTGACCTATTTCTCTTCACTTTTGTTTTTCTTTTTTTTTACCTATAGGATCTCATAAGGACGCGGAAAAGCTGAAGCTGATGCTGTTGGCCTGGAACTACCACACAGGTAGGCTCAGCACTTACAGATTCTTCGGATAGGGTCGGGTGTACAGGTGAAATTTGAGCGCGGTTTATTCGCACCTCTTTCCCAGGGCATCGAACCGCATCGAATTTCGTTCCGGTTCGGTAAAAGCATTTCGATTGAGTTCCGGTTTCCGAACCGGTTCGAACCGTCCTTTCCTCTACCCGACCATTGTAATACTATCATATCCTTCGTAAATTCTGTTTCATTTTCTCATTCACACTAAATTAAATAAATTTATGGAATAAAACCGTAATATTCAGTTGCATATCGTAGTGAAACACATCAAGTAAACCTTTCTTTAAAATCGATGTGTTTCATCCATACTTGGTCGAACGCTATAGGGAAAGAAAAAATACTTTGTGGTTTCCACAGAACAAATTTTTAACACGAAGACCTGAGCTTTTAACTTGATATTAGTCGAAACCTGTCGGATTAAAAATTAGTTCTGTGGAAACCGCTAAAGATTTCAATTCTTTCTAAGCATTTCTTCATTAACGTATAAATAAAATGGTATTGTTTTGAACGGAATGAATACCGTTTTTCTACTTCGGCTCGGGTAAAAGAATATCGACTTTTTGGATTCGATTTTCTTCAGGAAAAAAATTAAAATTTATTCCGTTTCGGTTCTCGGTTCGATGCCCTGCTCCTGCTTACTCGTCACCGAATCGAAATTTTTGACGCCCTTACTTTTTCCGCTGGAAATTTTGTTCGCTTATTTACGTCTGCAACCCTACGATCCGTGACAGTAAATTAATCACACCAGTGTCCGTGTTATTTTGTATACAGTTTCCCTTGTTTCGTCCGGACAAAGAAACCGAGTTAACTTTTTAAGCAACATCCTTTTAGATTTACCCAAGAGGTCACTTTATAACTATAAAACGGGATTCATTATCATCGAAAAGCTTTCGAGTCTGAATCGTCTGTATCGCACTCAGTTCCTTCCGTAGGAATTTAATTCCACGGCACGAGATCCCACGACCCGAACCGGGCTTCTGTGTGCTCTATAGTTTTAGAACTTCCTGTTGAGAATTCCTCTCCGGAAGGTGGTGGACTTCCGTGAGTTGGTTGAAAAGATTTTAGGACCCTGAAATAAATAAGGGGGCTTTCCGTCTCCTTTGGAAGCATCTGTAAGACCTACCCCATAACCATTACTTTTCAAATAAACTCTGTTTTCACTGCTGCTTCTTCACTCACGAATATGAGCAGTGAAAATTATTATGTATTTATAGCCACTGAAAATAATCGCAACAGAAACAGTAATGCAAATCCCAGTCATGGAAAGTAAAATTCGGTTTAGGGGTAACAAAGATTAAAACGGGATTAATTAGTGAGTAAATTAAGCGCAACTCGAAATCCTAATTCCTAAAACAACGAGAGAAAAGAATTGGTAACATTAGCGTACTCCTTTTTAAATTGCTTCGCATTCCACTATTACTCCTTTTGGTTGAAATCCCGAGGGCTTAGGTATCTATGACAATTGCTCCAAAGGAGCTTACATCTACATAAATAGCCCGTCGGCGTGTGCCAGGGAGTGAGCTTAAATGAAACTAAGCGTGCATTTCCTTTCTACAACTTAGTTCCCGAAAGTTCCGCTAAAGATTCCAAGTTTTCAACAGATAAGTTGCGAATCGGGAGAAGTTCGAAAGTAAGTTGTTTTGAAGGAATTCGGCGAAGGATAGAATTGTTTCCTCCGCCTAACCCATTCACTTTATTTATCAACACAAATTCAAGGACGTGGGATAATATGGTAAATTAATTTAGAAATGGTTCGTTTTTTAGGATTAAGATCGTAATGGTAATGCATCTCCCGCCTCTGAGGATAATTCTTGAATAGATTAGTTAGATTTTAATAGAGTTTCCGGAACATGAAAACGAGTATTTCGTGAATTCCTTGGTCGTTGAGTAATCGATTTATAGAAGGAAAAGGAGCGTCGAAATTCCATATATTTTAGAATAAAACTCATTTGACAAAATAATTATCCAAACCTATGAATAATGCGGAAAATTAACGGAAACTTATAAATGGAAAATGGGGATATTTGTGAAACCAATAGTTCGTGATTTTGAAATACTTTTAATATGGTGAACAATTATTTAAGAATTTTATCCCCAATTATATAATGTTGCAATATTATGCGCATAATACTATATTAAATCATTTTTCCAAGGGAAACATCTTATCTGTCCTTCATTAATAGCTTTAATTCTATGACATCTATTTTTGTTGCAAGTTATTTTTGTTTTTTTATTACAGCCTTCGATAATCTCCCTTAGAGATTGTCCTCGAAATGTCGAAAGAAGTACACCCCAAAACAGAAATTGATTCTAAATATGTTGGTAAAAGTGGTATAAGCTGATAGATCCTACTCAAATTAAAATTTATAAAAAAGTTACTTAAGATTACTCCCAAAAGAAGCTGACTGATTCATGTATTTTGTCAATAAAGCAAAATTCGTAGTACTGATAAATTTTAAAAAAATGTTGACGAGTTTGCGTGCATCAAAACTATATATAAATCTTTAAACTCCGACAGTCTTGTTATTATCCTATAAATCTTTCTAAACCTTAACAAATGGTTTTTAAGCATAGTTTTTCACGTTTTGAATAAATGATTTCACGAAATTTCAACACGAAAAAATAGTTTGAAATGAACTTTTTCTTGAATGCGGCAACTGACGAATTAACTTGCATCAAAACTTGAGATATAAGCCAATGGTATAACTTCAACGGTCTTATTATTTTTCTATAAATCTGACTAGACCTTAACATTTTAAATTTTAGAATAATTTTCCCTCGTTTTGAATAAATAAACAAAGAGATTTTAAAGAAAACTTTTCTTTTTTCTTGAATCAGGTAAACCTATCGCGGATCCTAGAGACCTGCGTAGAACATAATGAATGACGTACGACACAAACGCAAGCTTGAACGTACCGCCAGAGGATAAGGTAGAAATGTGAGATGGGAATTGGTGAGAATGTTGGCTAATTGCGAATTCAGCGGAATATTTAGGAATCCGATCGCAGGTGCGCGGTTGCGTGAGAAGAATTATTGCGTTGGGATGAATTAGATGCGAAGATTAGCGGACGAAAGAGAACGTCCATGGCGTCCAAATTGGAGAAACGATTCGCCAATCGTAAATTACGGAATTAATGCGATATTATTGTTCGCCTTTTTTAATACTTTCTTCCCCCCAAAAATCTCATCCCGAGTTCGACCGTTATTCCAAACTAATTCGTACTCACCGATGCTAATCATACATTCGTAAGTTGTATTTTACAAGGGGTAAAGTTGAAGAGTACAAGGATTTTTCTCTCGATACTTATTGCGTTCAAGGGGTAAAAAACCTAATTTTCGACATTTCTCCAGGAAAAGGTAACTCCAAGAGAATATTTCTCCTCACTTTCTTTAGAGGTATGAACCTTAATATTTTTCGTTTTAATTTTCGCTCCGATTACCAATAAAAATATAGTTTTATTTCCGATTTAGCTGTGTATGCCAGCGTTAAACCGGTTCTAACCAGTTTTTTCAATAATTGTAATTGCGGGTATTTTCATTATTTGCTCCAATTCATTTACCTTTTTAAACTCTCCTTATTTACCTTTTGGTCAGTTTTCTTTATATTTTACACCGTTTTTTCTTATTCTGCTTCCATCCATTTTTTCAAATACAAAGCACCCATTGCTCTAAACACGAAAACTTTCTATCATTCACTATCTACTCACTAATGAGCCAGTCTCTCCTGATTTTCTATGCATGCTCCTCATTATAAACCATTCCAGTAACCCTCTAGTATGCTTTTCTCTAATTCGACCCCTCCTAGAATATTGCTGTGCAATTTGGTATCCTAATTAATAAAAAAAGTTCCCGATCTTGAGATGATACAACGTAGAGCAGCTAAGTTTATCAAAAGAGATTTCGACAGCAGTAATTCGGCTATGATACAGTCCTTAGGGTGGAATTTGATCAAGACTTGATTACCGTCGGAAGTTTATATCGAAAAATTTATCAGTATCTCGTCGACGATTTTTGGTTTTTTAATATGAATTCTATGAATAACAGTACCACCAGATTTACACCTAAATACGAGAGAAACAGAAAAGGCTTCACCAGGAAATAATCGCGAGAAAAGATGGTCATTTTTCCGCAATGCATAAGAGAATATATTAGCAACTTTGGCTTGATAGAGACGTCTGTATTTTTCAACACCCTACCAAAATTCTTTGGTGGTTCTGTATGTAAATGCCCCAACAAACACAAGCTCCGCCACCATTCGGGGAAAACTCCGCTCTCTTTCGCAGAATAAAGAAATGTAGCGACGTTTTGAGGAAAGCCAGCTTTCTCACCCATCTCTCAGGTGTCGTATGCGCTCGCGGCTGCGATACAGAGAAAGTAACGCGAATCTGACCTCTCTCGGCGCAAGAATTCCGATGCAGATTACTTCTCGCTCTGATAGTTCTCCTTTTCCCCGCCGACGTGGCGTGACGATGTAGGAGGCCCCTCTTCTCCTTAACCATACTTAACTAGCTTGGGCTGCCCTCTATCGGAAGATGTGGGTGATGAGACCCGCGATGTGGGGATGATTTGAGGGGGTTGGATACGGCGTCTGAAAATCCGTCTGCAAGCTGTTGACATTTACGTCGCCAAGATGGCACTTAAATGTGGGAACAACCTAATGAAAACAATCGAATACTGGGATTTTTCATTTCCATTGAATAATTCGAATAAAGCGGTTCGATTTTTTAACATATCCTAACCGAGTGAATCTATTCGAATGTTCGAAGCGAATGATTCGTTGGGAAGAAGCGAAAAACCAAATGGATTTATTCGATTCGGCCCACGAAAATTCATCTAATGAAAACAATAATAAAATCCGATGCAATCGAATAGCTATTTCGATGGTTATTTCCAATCGATTGTCCCATCTCTAATGCCATACGAATTGATAAAAAAAATTCACCGTTCGACCCTCGAAAGAAGTAGTGACCCAAGTGTTTCCGCATGACATGATGCGAACCACATGGGAGGAAAAAATTGGTAATCATAAAAAACCATTCGTCATCGTCGCGGTAGTGGTGCTTTAAGAACCGATGCGCGTTTTAGCTTTGGTGTAAGTTCATCCTTCATGTTTGGATCAAGACATTCTGAAGTGCGTATCTTTGTAACTATTTCTGCATTCTGAGAGGAAGATGTCCAGCACTTTCCCGTCGCGAAGAGCGCTGCAGTCGGTCCTGAGAACTTCCCCCATTCTCCCCCCTCTTGGGGCCCCCACCTTTTCTGCCAGCGTATCTCTCTCTACCCGCACCACCACCGCCGAAGAACGGAAGCAAAGGATTAGATTCGCCGTCGTAGAGGCGGCCTATTGATGCAACGAGACTGGTCCTACCATCTACAATGCTTAAAAAACATTCTTGTTTTAATTATAACCTTCTTTCTTCCGGTGAATTTTTGTACACCCTTGCAAATTTATTGCTGTTAGACCAGAAGGTATACCATCACAAGTTGAGCAATTGCTTGCAAATGAGCTAGCTCCCCATCTACAGCAAACCCTCACATAGCGCGAATATACGTTCCTTTAAATCACGTATAAGTATCTTCAATTTGGTAATTAAATATTTTAATTGATGGCAGTTATAACATAGACAACGTCATCGGATTTATGAGAAGCAAATATATTCTCTCGCTTTGACAATGACAAGCTACTCCCAATATAGATATTGTTTACGCTGCCACCCTTCCACTTACAATTAGAAGAAGAGAAGTGCAGTCCTTTCGGTGGGTTAACTATGGTTATTGCCTCCAGGTCATGTCAGCTGCGATAAGGTAATGTCAAATGAGTTAACAACATATTTCTCTTCAGGTAGCATATTAATAAAAAACTTAAATATTGCATATAAATATTCGATGAAAAAAAGTCCAGCTTTAGCCTCATTTCTCAGGGAACACAGCAGGTCACTTGATTCGGATCCTCTTGATGTACATTTATTGATATAATTTGTAAGAGAAGAGAATTTAGCGATATAATTATTTAAAAACATGAAAAATAGGATGTAGGGAAATGAGTACTCATAGGGCGTAACAATGTGCATGCGCACACAAGGATTAAAATATGCTCGTACTGGAATTCCTATGTTGCACTTGGAGTATCATTCGGGCTTGTTTTCCTTCCCAGTGACTCTCATCTCCCCCACCTTCCACATTTGTGGTTCTATAGCCCAAAAGTAACGGCGATTATCTTATCTCGCAATGAGTATGAGACTAACCCACCTCCACCCCCTTTTAGGGGGTTCGATACTTGGAGGGAGAGGTTTCCCCTTGAATAGGTGGAATGGGAAGGAATACTAGAGGTGGAGGTGGGGATAGTCATTTTAAGATAAGATAATCGCCGTTCCTTTTGGGCTATAGAACGACTCAGGCAAAACCACGTTCGGCAATCTTGAGTATGCTACAGCTGTGAACAATCCCACGCTTCAGATTTTAGGAAACAACAGCGAAATTTTGGTTAAAATTTCTTTGTTTATCATATGTGTAACGAAAGAGGTGTTTCAGATAGTTTTCGTCAACATTGACGATGGAGTGATTGATGTTGATCCCTCCTAAAATCCAGAACAAGTCCATCGTACCAAACCATTTATCTCTATTTCTTCGTAAATGATACTTTTTTCAATAATTTGATTACATCTTCTGCTTTATATATTCAGGCCGAAGTCCGGCTGGTACCTCACCCCCTTTGACGTATACCACTAGCATAAAAGCTCGTAGAGAGGATCGAGGTTTACTATGCAGGATGAGGAGTGAGGTAGTTTGCCGTTGCTTTCCTACGCAAGTGAAGCACAATGACTCTACTAGTAACACTCTTGTCAGGCACGGTGCTAAGAAAAATAGTTGCAGCCTAAAAGAAGAATAGTGAGACTAAATTACAAGAGATGAGAACAATCGAATGAAAACAATCGAATAATTCGATTGCTTGGTTCAATCGAATTATTCGAATAAAGCGTTTCGATTTTTCACTCTATCCTAACCGAGTGAATTTATTCGATTTTTTTAGCGAGTGAAAAATCGAATAAATCTATTCGAGTCTATGAAGTGAGTGCATGTGTGCCGAAGTGTTAGCTTAGGAACTTTTCATTTAGAATTCCTATAGCTGTAGTTCTGATTTATTTGCTTTTAAATGATGTACGTGTAAGATGGTGCTCTCTGCTTTCATTCTGCGGTTCTCTCCGATTGTGTGTTAGTATTTCGGAGAGTTTCATTTTCCTATCCCATGCTTGGTCTTAGATTTGTTTACTCCCGCCTAAATAGGATGACGTAACGCGCCACTTCCATCCTCTCCTCTTCAACGCGCGTAAAGAAAACGAGGGAAAAATCATTCGAATACATCTATTCGGTTTTTCACTCGCTTCGAACAATCGAATAGATCTATTCGGTTAGGATAGAGTGAAAAATCGAAACGCTTTATTCGAATTATTCTACGGAAGAATAACTACCAAATATTACAAAATGAAAGGCATGAAAACATTGTTGAAATATTTTTTTATCATACTAATCTAATCATAATAGAAATAAAATCTTTTAATATAAATTACATTTTCCCAGATTATGATAATGAAAAATAGATAGTATGAGGATTGGGAAAGAATTACTTTAAATAAACAAAAAATCGACAAATTATGTTTTAATGTTATAATTTTTCACGAGATATTTTTAAATTGCGAGTAAAGAAAGGAGACTTGATTTTAAGCAAATACTTAAAACCCCGTCATTTCCCGTGCATGAAGTTTTCCTAATCACACTTTTTTTTGGTAAATTCATCATTTTTCTTTCTAAGCCATCTTTGTAACATGTAAAATGGCGAAAATGACGTGACATATCACTTTTCGGAAATACTAAGAAAGCATTTAATTAGGAAAGTAAGATAACAAGAAAGACGAATAGACACGGATAAAGATTCAATAAACTGTCCAAGACACATAAAAATAATTATTCGATTGTTTTCATTAGTGACTCCGTACGTCACTGGCGGCTCGCGGGGTGTAGATCTAAATAAGGGAAGAGATTCCCGAAAGTCCGACGGCCAAACTATACCTCTGCTTCTTCTTTGAACGTCACTTGTTTTACATCCATTTGGAGATTAAGATAACGCTCTCATATCTGGCTGCTATCTTACATTTTCGCGTCGCCCAGATTTGTGAGCGTTACGATCGGAGGTGGGGAAGGAGGGGAAAGATGGAATGGGGGCCCGTTCTCACAACTGCGGGCAGCGCCACTCTAGTTTAGCTTTTTGACTTCGAAAAAGCTCTGAACGTGCTCCGCTATTTTCATGATTCCTTAGATTTCATGAACATACCGTATTTGAGTAATATTTGAATTGAAAGATAAAAGATGGAGCTTAGTCGCACGTGAAAGTTATTTCACTTTCACATCTCATAGACAAGTAGCAGCCTGACGAAAATGACCAAAATTCGGTATGTTTACTAATTTTTTTCTCGAAAGTGGTTCACAATATGTATCCAGGGAGAGGTATGTGACACAGTCACATCTTTCAAGCGTCGAATGGTAAAATCAGAATTCTTCTATCTATTAGTAGTCCTTCATGACGAGGGAAAATCCAACAGCCTGAAAAAGCTTTTTCTGAGAGGTATCCAACGCGAGCATGGTCAGGGGGTGGCGGATCACATGTTGTGGGCGAATGAAAAGAGGATACAAGGAGGAATCGCAGGGTCTGAGGGGAAGGCGGTAGGGCGAAGGAACCCCTGACGGTGGAGGTGAATTTCCCATTCGTGGAGAGGCCTTCAGAGAGTACGCATCTCAGTCGCTATCTGTTGGAAGCACGTGGGGCGTGAGTTCATCTCGAGTGCACTGCGTTGACATATTGTCTCTTAGAAGGGCGAGGTGAAGGATGCAGTGCCCGACAGTTCGTTACGTGAAGGCTCGCTACAGAAATGGATACAGACCCAAGAAGAGGAAGTACCACCCAATACGTAAGATCATTCCGAAACGATTCTCTCGTGTTTGTCACCGAACGTATTTTTATTCCAAATCGTTAGTCCTTTCGATAGTAAATGGCGGGAATTCTCTGAGATTTCACATGCATATAATCGCAACTGATGTGTTATCGATAGAAAATTTTCGTATCGCCAGAGTTTTTCATGTGCTGCATGTTGTTTCAAAAGCAAACTCTATCGCTCCGTAGATGTAAGCGAGGGTATTTTTCGTCTCGTTTGGGATATAGCTTTGTTTGTTTACCTCTGATATTTCGTGCAACCCCTCTTTATTCCCCTTTGGCTGCAGATAAGCTCAACCGACCGATTTCGGAACTAACTTCGTACACATTGGGGATTTCTCGTGTCTTTCACGCTACGCCGGAAGGTTCCGAGAAATTCTCATGGTATAATTTACCATCAAATATTGTTATCAGTTTTCTATCATTAGTATTAGCCTTTTCACCACGAATCGATCGATGTGTGTTGTTCCCTTTGTTTCTCGTAAGATTCCCGAATTCGTATCCCGCCTTTCGTCGTTATCCGCTTTAATATCGTTGTATAGTTGTAATGAGGATTTATTTTCATTACAAATACTTTCTTAGCTGTACACATACTTCGATCAGTAAGTCAGATTATGTTAGAAGAGTATATAACGTAGAGTATAGTAGATTACGTATATGAAATTCGAATTCCGTGTAGGAAATCGAGAAACTAAACGAAAAATGAGTGACGAAAACGTAATTTTCCGCCACTTTTGTGTGCTCGATTTGTTTTGATCGAAATTGCTGTCTTTATGGAAATTTGTAGTCGATTCAGTTCGAATTTTTTCCCGAAAAATATAAGTAAGTTTATCCTGTGAAGTAAGTTTACCTAAAATGTCTTAAGGGCGTTGGATACCTCTCAGAAAAAAGCCGTTTTAGACCGTTGGCTTTTAAATCGTCATGACGGCCTACTAATAGATAGAAGAATTCTGATTTTACCATTCGACGCTTAAAAGATGTGGCAATGTTGCATACGTCTCGTTGAATAGATATTGCAAACCACTTTTGAGAAAAAAAAATTAGTAAACATACCGAATTTTGGTCATTTTCGTCAGACTACTACTTGGCTATAAGATGCGTTAGTGAAATAACTTTGGTACGTAACAAAGTTCCATCCTTTATCTTTCAATTCAGATATTACTCAAATACGATATGTTCATGAAATCTAAGTAATCATGAAAATAGTGGAGCATGTTCAGAGCTTCTTTGAAGGCAAAAAGCAAAACTGGATTGGCGCTGCCCGCAGTTGTGAGAACGGACCCCCATTCCATCTTTCCCCTCCTTCCCCACCTCCAACTGTAGCGCGGAGAGGATGGAAGTGGTGCGTTACGTCATCCTATTTAGGCAGGAGTAAACAAATCTAAGACCAAGCATGGGCTAGGAAAATGAAACTCTCCGAAATACTAACACACAAACAGAGAGAACCGCAGAATGAAAGCAGAGAGCACCATCTTACACGTACATCCTTTAGCGAGCAAAAGGAAGCGAAGGAAAAGCGAACGAGGCAAGAGCTATTGCAAAAAATACAAGCGGGAATATAGTTTTTCCAGCTGGACTTTTCGTCCACAAAAATATGCCTTTCCTAGCTGCTTCTCCGGACGCAGTTGTATATGATGGAGAAGGTTTGGTTGAGGTGAAGTTTTCATACAATTGTAGGGATGTTACACCGCAGGAAGGAATTAGGAATAAAAAAATACCATTTATGATGGAAAACATAGGAAAATTTTGTCTACGACGCAGAAATCAGTACTACTTTCAAGTACAGGGGCAGCTTGAGATTTGCGATAAAAAGTATTGCGATTTTATCGTTTGGTCTCCTTGTGGAATATTGATTGAAAGAATACAGCGCGATACAGGATTTTGGGCTAGTAAAATGAGGGATAGATTGCAAGCTTTTTACATAAAATAACTTCTAACGGAAATAGTCCGGCAAATGCCAATTATTACTAAATAATTATTGTAATTACATTGTAAATACTTTGTATGTATTATGACTTATATTTCAGTATTTGGATTTTTTGTTTAGAATTATGCATAATTCTGTTAACTATATTTTAATTGTGAATTAATTAATTTGACCAACTTTTTCTGATGAATTTACTGTTTTCACGGTTTTTTTAACTTCTTTCTTTCTGGGTATTTACTATAGTGAGTATTACTACGAGTATTATTATAGCGCAGTATTTCTCTTTTTTATCCTTATGTTGATAAAATTTTTCCCCACAAGCCCAACCTCTGTGAATTTGTTTCTTAAATATTTTCGTAGATATATTCAAATTTGATGTTAATTGGAAGAGGGGGCAACTTGGGTCAAACCTCGCTGTAATAAAGACTGGTAAAGAAGAAAGACACTGGTAATTTTTCACACTGTTTAATAGTGTGGAAAATTGTCAGTGTCTTTTTTCTTTAGCATAATGGCTTTCCACAAAGTTACGCCTGATCATGTAGAATTCAGTAATGAAGACTATTAATTAATTCATTTAAATTTTTCAAATAATTTTCGCCAAGAATGCGTCTAACAGTGGTGAAATGGCATAATAAATAAGAAAATAACATCTTTTGTTGTGTATCATTAATCACCGTTGCCCACATATTTATATCTTTATATATCTATGTACTTGATGTCAGTAAGTCCTATATGATATATATAAGCACTTTCCGACCACATAGAGGTATGAAATTTTGTAATTTATTAGGGTGATCTAACACACATCGATATTGTTCTACCGAAGTTATCCTTCGATCGACTCTGGACGACTGGAAGATGTGCGTAAAGATCATTTTAATCGATCGCAGATTTTTTCTTCCTTAGAATTGAATAAGTTATTATCATTCTACAAAATTGGGATGTTCCAAAAGAAAGAAATAAAGATTCCTAATTTGGGGACGGAATATCGTTTTCGAGTAAAAATTACGAGAATTCGAACAAAAATAACGAAAATTATTGCAATTTTGCTGGTATAATTATGGTAAAACAACACTAGACGGTAGAATCTCTAAATTTTATGATTTCTGAAATTAAATGTACTAAACAGCAAATAATATTCCTTAGTTAACTGATGTTGTGATTTAGGTAATTGGTTAATTCCTATGTATTAGATTTGAAAACTTTATGAAGTTATTTTTTGGCTTTCTGTTCATTTTTATAGCTCTAGTTTCTATCATGTTTGTTATTTAAAATTTGAGTTGGATTGTATTCATTTTTTTAAATCAAGAAGCTCACGATATTTATGCATATTTCATAAGTATAATTGAGCCTCGTCGTTTTGACGGTGTAATTGACTAGGAAATAAATAACTAACGCATTCTCATAGGCGAACTGGACGTTGCATCTCCAAAATCTAGTATGATTGCCTTCCTTCTGCAGCATGCATCAAATCTTGCTTTCGTTCCTCTCCTCAATGCCCATCATTCTACATCTCGAAACTAGCAAAAACAAAAGCATGGGAGATCCTCTTTTCGCATTGATAACCGAACACTTGGACGCTTGGTTGAGTATCCCCAACCACTTTCAACTTCCCCTCTTTACTATGCTTACCCACTCCACCTTTTGCGAGGAGAAGACTTCCCTCCGAAGCGGCGAACAGCGGAACTTATTTTTGGAGGCGGGGCTGAAGTTTTTTTCCTGCGGTATCCAACAGAGATGAGCGCCATTCTGCCCTGTTCCTAAGTTTCAGTTCAGTATCTTGTCGGGAAGGTGTGAGAATAAGTTCCCCCTTCGAAATGCATGGTAGAATGGAAATAACGCTCTGCCATCGAACCAAGGATGACTAAAGAAACGGCATATATGTATTTATATATTTACGCAGATATTTATCTTTATATGTAGGTATATCCGGAGAAGCGTCCTCCTCCAGTAGAGCTTCTTCCTCAGAATGCGCTTAACATCTTCATGATTTTGAACGATTATAGCGATTGTGTTAATATTACGTTCTCATAAGATCTTTCTATTCAAAGATAAAGGATGGAGCTACACCCAGAGTCGAGGTTAATTTTCGCATTGTTTTTCATAGCAGACCCACACTTAAACGGAAATGATCGATTTTTAAGAATGTTGACTAAATTTTTACTACTACATGCTTACAGTTGTCTACATGAACAAACACTCTAGGTGTAGCTTCATTCTTAAAGTGTCGAATAGTGAAAACGTAGATATCTAATTTTTATTATTGACTAAGTAGCGATTTCAGAACCAACGGTCCAACATCGCATTTATAATCGCAGGTATACGATCCCTTAAAGAAAGATGTTACCCTTTTTCTCTGCCTGTCTCATGGTTTTGATTGGGTCCGTATAATCACAAAAAAGCACCCTTGGAAGCGTTTCCCAAACAAGGGAATTTAATTCATATTTAATGTGAGCATCAATAGAGTATTTTTCCAGATTCTCACAAAGCACGAGTAAAGCACTTTCGAGAATGAAACAATTTTTCCCTAGAAAATGATCGATACCCTCACTTGAAGTAATTCACCATATTTTGTTGACGAAATTCTCTTCGGAGACAAGACTTGGATGAATCGTTTACTAACGCTTTCATCGAAAGTTGGCATTCGCCGTAGTTACAATCATTCCTTAGGGGCATAAATGATAACCGTTCCGTAATCTAGCGTTAAAACTATTCTCTTCTTTTCAAATTTCATGAATTATATTACATTATCATAAATTTGTAAGTATTCCACCATAAAATCACTATCGTAAATGAGTTGATAGGTATTTCATTTCCTGGACAAGTGAGGAATCTTGTCCGCCATCCCAACTTGAGTGCACTCCTCATCTTGAATCAATTTTCCTGACTTATCCATGCGCCTTATTCCCGTTCAAATCTAAATCCTGCCGAAGGTAAACTCAGCAAAATTCGGAAATCGGTTCGAAGAATCCCATACGAATTAATTAATAGTTAATCCTAATGAAGGTATATTTACAAGTGTGAGAGCATTTCATTCGTTTGGAGAAACGGAAGCGAAAATTTTCGACTTAACCGGGACACGAACCTAGGCGTTTCACTTTCCGGGGAGGTATTCCTTTCGCGAAATTACTATTCTCAGTCAATTCCGTTCTGTTATAAGGATGTTTTGCATTTGCTGCCTCGATGATCGCTGGTGGTTGGTGCCACAATGTGGAGCACTATTACCTTTCTCACAAAGCATCCCGTTAACAGTGGAATTGACTCGAAATGGTAGTTACAGTAAAATTGAAAGCTTATGGCCCCTCTCTAGGAAGAATATTAGTGGATAAAAGATTATTATGTCTCCTTTTCGAAAGTAAAATGTGATACATTGTCAGAACTAGATGTATACAGCCACCCAAATCTCTTGCTGCCAGCATTTCTTGACAGTGCCATTGTCTGGACTGGTAAATAGTTTCTGCGCAGGGGCCTTAAACTTTCAATTTCACTGTAAGTGGTTGGAATACCCGGAAAGTGGTAGATCCAGGTTAGTTTCACAACTATGCGAACATTTCTCGCTTCCGTTTCTCCTTGGGTTTTTAATCCAATGCAAAGTTATCCTTATTCCGTTAGGGTTACATTTTATTTGTTTGTTATGTGATGGAGAGACTAAACGAAGTTTCTTTTGTTGGTTTGGGCCTCGCCATGGCAGGTCGCAATGGCGCCAACGACTTACGCCTTGAGGAGAGAGAACACATGCCAAGCGGAGGAGCTACTGGAGATGAGGTGGCTCTATGGACTGGCTATCACGGACTGGGACTCAAGAAGACCACACCTAGAGAACAGTCGGTGAGTGTCCTATTATACCATCCTAAGTGTTATCCTTCATAGTAATCTGAGCAATGTCATAAGTGTATTATATGGTAAGAATACTGATGGTGAAAAGATGTTTCCTCAGCTGTACATTATTTAATCAGATTGTCGATTTTTACATGTTTCACAGTCATAACATTATTACATTATATTCTCACATACTACTTTCTTGTGCCTAATCTAATGAACATACTAATGAATAATCTAGGGTTTATTTGATTAAATTTGTTCAATTTATCGCCTTTGTCAATTAATATTCCTCTTCATTCAGAAAAAATGCAACAAAATTCCCTGAAAGTATTATTTTCATATTATTTTCATAGATAGTTTTCTAAGTTTCTAGTATTCCTTAAAATATATTAATAAATAATAAAGGATTAATTTAATAAACTGTTAATTACATAACTATAAAATTTAAATAACTAATTCCTAAATAAATTTCTAATAATTTCCCCTTATCACAGGGCAATGCTCTTACAATTTTAACGTATTTGATGGATAATTTTAGGTGTATTACATTTTTACTCCTGGTATCATGTTGATGTTTAGCTTTGAATCTGCTTGAACTATTTTGTAGAAATTATTCTTGTGTACACAACCATTTATAAATATATATTTTATAATGAATATTAGCCATGTATGCATGTGACAAGTAAGAGAGAAGTAAGAGAAAAAAAAATTTTAGAACATTGTTGCAACCATTAATTCTATTAAAATTGTTGTGATGAAATGAAATTTGTGGAGTTATTTTCAATAGCTAGAAAGAGGGTTAATTTTATTTTACCCATTAGGCAATTTTCTGTTCCCTGTAAATTATTTGCAAATGCAACTGAAAAGAATTTTTTTAAAAGTTTGATCACCTCTCTACATGATTAATTAGCCAATTAAGCAGTTGTTTGATAATTTCTCTGAAATATTGAAATAAGAGTTTTGAACGTAATACATTTTTAGCACTGGTATGTAACGTTGTACTTCCTGCATTCTAATATCCTGTGTTATCCACAGCAAAGTCCTGTTGGTGGAGGATCTCCATTGGTTGGACAAGGAGGAGGGGGACCAAGAGATGCTCATGAGACTGGCTCCACCCACGATGAAACTTCCTCAAGTGGTAACAAGGAGGATGAAGAAGATGATGACGATGTCGATTCTGATGACCGCCTTGATTCCCATCACTATGACCCCGAAAGACTCAAGGCTTTCAATGTAAGTTTCTCTCCATTTCTCATTCATTGCAAAGATATTCACTTATAGAAAAATATAATTAATGTTTTCATGGCAGAGTGGTTAAAGATTTTGCCTGCCATAGAAACAGTAAGTTCAATTCCCAGCTGTGACAGTTCATCTGTCTGTTTTACTTTTTTTTGGGCCATAAAATGACTCTAAATCAGCCTTTAAAAATGAAAATTAGAGATAAAACTCGGATTATTAATATTTGCAGAAACATGTTGCTGACTGTAATGCCTTCACTTCATACTGTTACTCCAAATGATTGATTTGTGCAGGTTTTCCGCACACTCTTTTTGTGGGCGTTTCCCTGCTGTGGATTTTGTTCCTTAGCTTCACTTACAATTAGTTCTTTTTCAATCCTCAATTAAATTCATCATATTCTCTATTAATTCAATCACATCCTATTAGTACTAATATGCTTTCTTTTACTTTAACATCGAGTTAAATGGAATGCTGTAGTTTTATTTTGCCCAAAAGTAAGTTTCCATTTATTTATGATTAGCAGCCTTAATCTGTTAATTGTTCTTTAACCCTTAAGATGCGGGAGTATATTTTTTCGCGACAACTGTGTGCGGGAGGAAAGTTAGAGAAACCGTCCCTTCTCCTGGTGCGTCCGACTAGTCGCAGCAGGTAGAAAACCCCCATAATCCGGGTAGACCTTTTTCCGATGACTGCGGTCAACGGTTATTGTTTTGGTTCCTTCTCTAACGTGGAAGCAACTGCCAATTATTTAATTGTTTACTAACGATTTTTGATTAAAATTGGTGTCCTATTTCTTTTCGTTGCTGTTTGCAGATTAATTTGATACCAAACAGTTCGTAGATACATTGATATTTGGAAATATGAAAGTACGTATGCACTTTCAATTTCTGCAAATCTTGGAATTACCCGGAGGCCGGAAATCCCATAGATAGGGTTTTCCACATTCAGGAGAATGAAAAAGATTTTGCGAGGGTGCGTCTCGTTCACAGGCAGGGCCATAAAATTGGGGAAGGCCAAGTATGGGGAAGGAAGAGCAGGTCAAACGTTTAAAAACGTTTTCCCGCAGTTCGCTTAGGAAAACGTTTTTAAACGTTCCCCGCAGTTTAAGGGTTAAAGCTATACTGTGAATCACAAGACTATGATCATTGTTATTAAAAATTAAAATATATACCTTGACATTTGATTTGAAACCATCAGAAGTTTTTGTTTTGGTTGCATCCAATCCTTCCTAGAGAGAGATTCCTTTATCCTAGAATTAAGTTTACTTAGAGTACCTACTGATTGGATAGATTTTTATGACTGGAAATTTATTGCCCCTGCGTTAGGACTGTTTGGAAATATTTAATCAGTAATATTTAGAAAGCTTCTTGCTTAATCAATCTCCATTCTTTCCAATAGATGTTCGTGAGACTATTTGTGGATGAGAACCTGGATCGCATGGTGCCGATCTCAAAACAGCCCAAAGAAAAGATCCAAGCAATCATAGACTCATGCACACGGCAGTTCCCTGAATTCGCAGAAAGAGCCAGGAAGAGGATTCGAACATATCTCAAGTCGTGTCGCAGAAACAAGCGTTCCCGTGACAGCAATGGAGTCTGGGATGCTGTAAGTATTATGAGATGTATTATTCAGATTTAGGTAGATTGAAAAGAATCATCCATTAATTGTGTTCTCTATATTGGCGTACTGTATTCAAGTAGGGGTTAATTGTTCACACCTCCCTAATTCAAAACCTACCTATTGTTCAGCATATACACCATCTTTGACAGAGTGCAAGCAAGTATAATGGCCAGTTCAACAATAATATGATTACTAACATGAACAAGAAGGGAAAATGCTTATGATAATTTAGCTACATTAATTCCTGCAATATTTTCATTTTCCTTGAACAATGTTCCTGTATGCGTTATATATTCTTGAGAATTTGAACAGCAAATGCTATTTTGAAAGTGATATTTAACAGTTAGGCTCTTGGTTTTCTTTCTTCATAAAGTTCTTTTTGCTACAAACCAGTTGAACAGAACAGAGGAATGTTACGCAATATATTTGTATGTTTCTCCTTACTGCTGCAGAAGTATATGACAATTGCAAAAGTTTTAAAATGGTTTAGCTGCGTGAATTCTCCTAATTGTGACAGATTTTAATAATGTAATGAACTTTACCTGATGTTCATACTGGAAATATATCAACTTGTTTATCGAGATTTTTTGTGAAATTTGCTGCAATGATTTGATTGCAAATCAATCTATCTTCAGACTCGACCAACTCCTGCTCACCTGACATCAGTTCAAGCTGAGCAAATCCTTGCACAAGCCTGCGAGAATGAAAGTCAAAATGCAAAGAGGATGAGACTTGGATTGGAACCCGTCAGCCAGCCGATGCCTATCCTTCCTGTAAGTTTTTTTTACATGAGGAAAAACAATTGGATTTCATCTTAAATTCTTTGAAGATCAATGGACATGTAAATGAGCAAAGAAAACTTTCTTTTTGCTCCTGAACAAAGAGAAACTTAGGCACTTCCTATCAAATTTTTAAAATATACCAAAAATTAATTACAGTTTTCAAGATTCACCATGGTTTACTTTCAGTTATAAAAAGCTACTGTAGTGTTAGGATAGAGCCCATTAGAATGAAGTTATACAGATCACTTAGCTCATAAGCATTGTGCAGACTTAACTGTGTTAGTTGTGTTTTTATGGAGCTTTATGAGTCTTTTATTAATCTTTGCCTTCTTATGATTCATATCATTAGGTGTTGATACCCAATCGCTAAAGAGAAAGTTGATTTTTTTGCTGCGTAAAATTTCTGTAAAAACTGAAAAAGTATGAAACCTAGCTGTGCTCTTTGCAAATGCTTTTCTTAAATTAAACATTGGAATACAATAGCTGCAAGTATCTTTAAGCCAGTTCCTCTCTGAATGTGTAACTTAAGGTATTGACAAGGAATTTGTAAATAATGGAGAAAATACTGTGAAAAATGAACTTGGAATTGTTAGCTTTGTAGTTATGATACACTGTACTGATGAGTTGGAGAGGCATCTATGTAAATTACAGAGATTTCTGGAGATGAAATTAGGGTTTTTGCTCTGATTATTCATTGTATAAAGAGTGAGGTAATCTTTTTTCTCTAGTCAAATAGGTTTTTCAGTACATTTGTGTTTATTATAGCAAGATGTATTTATTGTAGGAGGTCATTTGCCACTTTCCAGATGTTAAATATCTAATCTTTTTTATTTGTTCTGTTGCAGACTGACCGCACGATGGACCTCTACTCCATCGCACCATCCTTAGTCGATAAGAAACAGGACATCGTGATGTCCGACTGCCATGCAGCGACTGTAACAACCACTGCCACCACTCCATCATCTTCATCCACATCTTCGTCATCTGCACCCTCTCCCCCAGCCCTCGTAGCTACCACCTCCGCCATCGCAGCAACCACATCATCCACTGGTGTTGGCCCTTCCCCCTCTCCATCACCAACCTCCGCACCCATCCTCCCATCTTCAGCCATCACCACCACCTCTTCAGCCCATCACCCACACCATCCTCACCACCCACACTTACCCATCCATGCATCCCAAGCGCACCTGGGCCACATTGCTGTCACATCCACCACTTCCCCAGCACCTCTCGCTATTTCCTCATCACCAACCGCTGCTGCAATGCCCTTCAACAAGACCATGGGCTCCTTAGTGGACACAAAGGCAAACGTGCCTCTCACCACTGCTGCAACCTTGAATGGCAGCGTGACTGCAGTCACTGGTCTGGCATCGCAACCAGCTCCCGGCACACTTTACAGACCCAACTTCACGCAAGCCTTCCAGAGGAGCGCAGCTGTAGGAGGTGGCGTTGGGAGCAACGGAAATGTGGGAGGACCGAATCCTGGGGCTCCAGTACCGAGTGCTACTGGAACTTATCCTGGACCCTTATTTCCATCATCTCAGTTTGGACCTGGAGGAATGATCGGAAATGGTTAGGCATCATTTACTACTATAATCACTGTTTAGTGTAAATTTGCTTGACCAGTTTCTCTGATTCTCCCCAACATGTGCATTGATTCAGAAACTGCACTAGTTAAGGAGATGTGCAGAGTTATGGAAGAGATCTTAATGAGGATATAAAATATACCTTAATTCAAAAGCATCTTTTGTGTATTGCGTGCGTCATACTGAATGTGAATACCCACACACCAACTTATCCAAAATGCATTCATCTCCAATTTAAGTCATTAAACGAAAAGTATCCTCAAATTTACTCATTATAAGTTCTATAACTGACATGAATTCTCAGAATATTTTTGAATTTTTAAGGAAATTCATGATAAAAACTGAAAATATGTTTCGATATGCCTTTATTAACCTAAATTTTCTTCAGGAACAGGTCCGACTGATCTCAGCATGAAGTCGAAGCCACTTCTGAGCCATAAGCTGAACAGTGCTGAGATGGCTGCTGTCAAACAGCTGATCACTGGATACAGAGAGTCAGCAGCATTCCTGTTGCGCTCAGCAGATGAGCTGGAGCAGTTGCTGTTGCAGCAACAGTGAGAATTAGCAGATGACAGTGGAGGAACACCAGTGCTCCATGGAAGAGGGAGAAGGGGATTGTCTCGCAGAAGTTCATTGGCAGCCGGAAGAGGTAAAGCAACTCCCAGAGGATCCTCACGGTCAACCCGAGGTAGAGGAAAGATCAATGTGGAGAGAGAATCTAGGAGTAAAACACGAGCTGGCCAGAAGAGCTTCTGAAATCGAAGAAAGTGCTTCTTTTTGCCCAGTTTGGCTGCTAACTTGGAGTTGTTGTTGAGTCGATCTTTTCTTTGTTTAATTCACTTTGGACTGAGCGCTGGTAGCCTCGCAGCCGAGGCCTGTATCCTACTGCTTTCTGAAAGTTAACTAGAAGGTGGACTCAAAAGACTGCTTTGGAGGAGTTTTGGTGTCCCCCTTGGAAGAAAGTTGTAAATTTTTTCTATTTCCAGTGTGATGTGTTTTTGAATGATTGAGGTTGAATTTGTTATGATGCGTTATATGATGGTACAATTCGAGTTTATATGAAGAGATATTCCCTGTTGATTATCTGGGAAGAATTGTCAGCACCAGAAAGAGTACTCTTTCCAAAAAATATCTTCATGATGATGAAATGCTGGCACAAAGAGATCTATTGGGCGTGTGTGAGAATTTTGGTATGAATGTCTCTTAAAGTAACAGATGTGGTCTGCTTCACAGTTGATGAATCTGTGTTTGTTGTGTGTACAGAGATAAGATCGTCTAAAAGAAGAAAGATAAAACATCTCATTACTATGTGACTTCATATGTATAAATAATTAAAATGAGATTATATTATCAGAAGAGGTATTTTTCCTTAAGATTGAAGTCGTGCATTTTATAAGGTTGCATGGCTGTTGTACCAAAGAAGGTTCTTTTTTGTACATAAAAGAAAGAAAATTTTCAAGAAAAAAAGGAAATAGTGTAATGAAATTCCATATCAGTCATACTTGTCTGTGCCTACTGAGAATGCTGATGTTATCTTGCTAAAACTTTGTGATTTGGTCGTTCTAAATTGTTAAAGGTAGAAGAGGAATGTATCCTAATTGTTCATTATTCAATTTCTAAATGCAGGAGTTCTGTCAACTCGAAGAGATAACTTTCTAACTCTAAGACCATGGTCATATGGCAGCAGATGCACTTTACCATCAGGGATGAATTCATAATTGCTTTCATTCTTAGAAAGTTTCATTTTCTACGTCAATCCAACATCTGCTAGTTCAGTTTCTTTAAGTTGGACCATGATAGTTTGATGTTTGTAAACTTTGATCAAATTTCAATGCTTGTTCTTCCATATGCTCAAGTCCTAATTATTTCTCTACTCAAAGAATGAAAAACTGAAAATTTCTTAGACAACAATTACCGAGGAGTTTTTGATGTCACAATATGTAGGATCAAACTATCACACTACCAAATCACAGAGAATCAAACCGATTAGCATCTTCTTAAAACATGAAAAATCATAATTTATTTACTAGTTAAAGCAGAGTAAATAACATTGTAAATGAATGAGGAGTAGAACTTCTAATTTCACTTATTACACATTTCATATGCTTTAGTTGTCGTACCTTAAATTTGAATGACTGTGTCAGTGGTTTGATACATGTTTGAATTTTATCTCTGTGAATTTATCATCTGATCACCAGTGGGTCATGTTTAACATAAGATGTGTATACATCGTATGAAATTTGACTTCTCCTGCGTGATCAGTTCCTTTTCAGTGCATGTACTTGTAAAGCATAAGAAATTGTGTTGGGATAGCCTGTATAGCTGTTACTGTGGAAACAAAGAAGTGCTCTTCTCTGAAGAATTCTTTGTAGATTTGTGAGTTTTCTCTCAGATATTGGTATGATTTTTTTGTCTATGGATTTTTAAAATGTTCCAAGCCTTGTTAGTACATTTGTCTATTTCAAAGTATTGTAACAGACAATTAATGCTTATATTGCTGTTGCAATGGCATTGTTTAAATGGGAACGGGCTGACTTTGAAAGATGAAGCTTCCAAGAAGTGATCTGTGGCAACAAGAGTAAACAGTGGCTTTATCGGAATGTGTAATTGTGTGATCAGTGATAAAGTTTGTCATTTCTCCCCTCCTAACTGTACAGTATGTTAAGCAAGCCAGTCTCATGAAGAGCCTTTTATAGAAGGGTGTATTGTTCATTGAAATTTTTCCATAAAAGAGAGAAACTTTCATATGTACACTGCCAAAGTGAAATTATGAGAAAAAAGAAAATTTTATATGTTGAATGCGCCAAGCAAGAAGATATTTTGAGAGAAGACTGGAATTTAAGAGAGAAAAGTAATTGGGTATGGGAGATTTGGGGGTAGACGATAAATCGCAATGCAATTTGATGATTGAGAGATGTTTATTGTACTTAGAAATCAAAAATTTAAAGATCACATTTGAGAAGGATGCTTTTATTCTTATTGCATGTGTGTTAATGTGTTCTTTGGATCTCTGGGTGTTGTGATTTGTGCACTGTCTCTGAAAAATAAAGTTCAGCCATGTTTAGCCATGAATAAGAAGCAAAAGTAGGCTCATTTCCTTTTATAGATTTTTTATGTGCATCAAACTACCGATAGAGATAAATTAATTGGCCTTCATCCATTACATACACTCAAACTTTGCTACTTGCAATGTCTACAAATAATTTCTACATGTGCAGAATAGTTTGAAGGTAACTATGAGGAGTATATGATTTACTTTCTCATTTTCATCATCCAGAACATTGTTTCATTTCCGAATGAGTGTGACACAATATTAACTTTGATCTTTAAAGGAAAAATTCATTGTCCGCCATGGTTTATATTCCCCTTCTTTCAGATTTTTATGGTCTCTGATTCCAATTTATGAATCAATCTAATGTTTAAGGAAGAAGGGAAAAGTTTTGCATTTCTGAAAATTGTTTGGTTAAGCACCAGTTTTCTAAACATGTCATTGTAGTAGACCAGGTTCTTGTCATTTGTCTACTTGATAAATTAATTTTGTTTGTGTATTTCCTCGAGGACAGTGAAGTGCCATTTTTATTGTCAATTCAACACCTTTGACCTCCCATTATTAAACAGTTGTAGGAGAGATCAAAGTATTTTCAGATTTTGACAGCACTTGATAGCATTGGAGATCCTCAGTAGCCATTCTTCAAGAACACCTTCATTCAAATGAAAATGGTGAGGGATATTGAAACCAGTGTATTTTGCAACACAAAGCACTGTGTCACATTCAACATCGATCCCAAATTCTTCGTATATTTGTTACATGTTGTACTTCAAACAGAATTGGTGTGATTTATTTTGTATTCAGAAGGGATGTAAAATAGCAAAAAAATTATCTTGGTGCCTATAAATGTTTTGTTATTGAACCACTGAATTCCTTTTCATTATTTGGTTGAATTTTTTTGGCAGTTGCTATTTGATTACTCCTTATTTACTTAATTAACTTGGCTTTCTCTTACTTCATGTGAATTAATTTGGATGTTATGACTTTTTCACAAATACACACTATTGTGTGGGACTTGCAACATTTTTATGAGGACCAATCAACTATATTATCCTCAATAAGTTTCCGAAATTTGATTTAAAAATTTATTTCATATAACTGTTATTTGTTATAGTATTATTAATGTTTATATCTGTAATATTTCAGTTTCGACATTAATTTCATTGGATACTCTTAAAATATTTCTATCGAGAGAGAGAAATTTTAAACTGAATTGACTCAAGAGTGGTTAGTTGGGAACTTACTCTGACAATGCCTAACTATAATGTCTCAATTCAAAATAAATCTCTTTTCAAGTCAGCAAAATTGCTATTGAAAATTCCTTACAAGATTTCTACAACCAATCATAACCATGATCAAATTTATCATCTGGAAATGAATCAGAGTAATGGTCTGTGTATGTAATAGTCAATGATGAAAGTCTATAAGCTAGTGTTTGGGTGAGAAATACATTCCTAACTATTTCAGTTCAGCTTTAATTAGTCATGCTGATTGCTGACATGCTAACTAAAATGCTGACAATGAATGAAAGCTCAAACTGAGAAATGGATGACCACCAAGGGCAGGAAACTATTGGAATTTATACGGAAATGTAGTATGTTGTGAATCTGCCAATGGGTAGAGGCAGAGGTGTATATATCCTACCTATGGATGTATTTATTTCTAAATGTGTTTACTCATTAAAATATGCATCAACATACAGCATGGGCCAATTATAGCTGAGGATAAACAAAAGTAAATAAATAAAATCAACAATGAAACAATTATGTAAAGCATAAAAAAGAACAAGCAAAAATTATAGTTTATAATGTGGGTTGAAGCAGACACTTCAAATCCGACGATAGATCAATCTCTTGCCACCATGCTTTGGATAGAGGGAGATAGGAAGGATCGAAGGTGTTATGCAAAGATAAAGAGTTGAAAACTGAAGGTATTCTGAGAAAGAGGGACAGTTCACTAACTGATAGATGTGGAGTATTCAAAGTGAAGGTATTAGATAGACTAGTTGTTATTGAAGGAACCCGAAAAGAGAAAGAAGGAATGGGGAATCAACCCGTTACTGATAATATTATACAGGAAAGTTATGTCAAAGAAAAAATGAGAAGTTTTAATAGAAATGAGATTAAGATGGTTTGGAAGATAGGGTTTTGACATGTTTCTATACGGCAGGACAGAGAAATTACTATTCTTATAAATAAATCTAAGACACGATTAAGAGTAGAGAAGTCGCATTTGGAATATATAGTCCACAAAGGAGAGCAATAAGTAAGAAGTGGAAGATAAGTAGGTGTGGAGACATTGGATCCCTGATTTCAGAGAGAAACTTATAGAGAAAGAACTAGTAGAGCATAAAAAGAACTTATAAAAACCTTTTGTGAGGCTTTGTAGACATGGGAACATGGGACATATCCAACCATGCAGCTGTTGGCTGTGGACAATGCTACATGGTATAGATAAACTGAAGTATATAAGAAAGGCATAACTTAACTGCCAACTTAAGGTAGAGCATAATGCATATATTATGCTATGGCTTAAGTTAGCAGTTACAGTAACCTCAAGATTCTTCCTTCCCTCTAATAATTAAGAAGAAAATAACACCATTTAATATAAGAAATTATAACAAAAATATAATCCAAGCTGCTCCAGAAATCTATCAGAGATCTTTCGTCCCTTGAATTACTTCTCTCGTACTGAATCAAAGAAGACATGCATTTTTATTGATAAATAACCTAAATAATGATAAGAATATATTTCAATTTCTTTTGTGCTTTTTTAAGTTTAGCTTATTTAACTTAGCTCACCTCTCGGAAGAAAGTTACTGGGTCACAGGATGTAACTGACTTTGTGTTTCCCGCTGCCGTTCGTTTATCGAGGCTCAACTGTAGAGAATGGGCATCCGGCGCGTTGTTTATTTCTGGTCAGACGGGAAATTATGAAGTGATGACCGAATGGCAAGTGACTTTTCTTGTTGGTAAATAATTCTTATGATATCTTTAATTGTTGCTCCAAATAATTACGGTTTGCTACACGTTCTAAATGTCTTGATTTAGACCTTTAAAATTCACGGGAAACTTTAATGTGATGTAAAATTTATCAATTGAAAATTTGGAGTTCTCATGTTTGTCATCATTAGTTTATCCTTTTCTGTGATTGAGTAATTTATTATTTAGATTGCTTCTTCGAAACAGTTTTTATCTTCATAGTCAACTCACTTTATAAACCTTTCATGCTCTCAATTTATATTTTGCTATACGAGCGAGCTATAATATCGCAAAAATCGGTCAACTTTGACCCCCCGTATAATTTAAATGTAAAGGGAATGAATGTACCAATAACCTCCATAGTTGATTAAATATCTTTAATTTATTTTAAATCAGGCATGCCATGTTTCGAAGTACTAATTAAAAAAACCGATTTCGTATTTTTGTCCAGTTATTTAGAAGCACACTGTGCGCCGTTTTCATGATGACATCACTCTTCACACTCTTTCGTTCACTCTTTAGGCCGGCAGATGGCAGGTAAATGCAGTCAAGCACCAAAACCAGTTTAGTAGCTATCTGAGTTTCAATTTCAACTTAATTTGCCCATTTTCTATCCTAGATAGCTGACATTACCTATGAGTACCATTTACTTATGGAAGAATAAACATATATAGGTTTCTAAATACACTAATAAGTTTTCCCTTGTAAAATCAGAGAGATTGTTTGTTTATGACCAAGAATTATTAAGAATCTTTCGTCATTTTTTCACCATGACCTCTTAATTTAGACAAGAAAACGATGTTTCACGATCATAATAAGAATCTGTGTTCAATTATCCTCATTTTGGTACTTTTCTTGATTTCACAGGTCCATTACTTATGATTTAATTCCGCAAAAGAATAAAAGTCTGCAATCGATCGAAATTAACTTTACGCGCATTTATTATGGCAGTTTCCGAGTCGCATTAGAGTTGAACCAAGGATACTTTGGGCAGTAAAATATGAATGAATAATGTTGCAATCTCTCCCTAACTGATGCGTAAATTCCATAATTCCATCCCATTAGGAAAGACATGAAAGTAATTAATAAAACAAGGGTGATATGTAGTTATTTATGCTTACGTGTAATAATCTATATTGAATTTCCTTTCTTTTCGTACTTATTTTAACTTCCTAAGACCATTGATTCTTATTCAAATATACAAAGGAATACAAGTCTGATATCGATCCTAACTAACTTTACGTGCAATTCTTATGGGACATTTCAGGGCCAGCTGGGAGTCGAATCAAGGATACTTTGGGCATGAAAATACGTATACATATTATACAATTGTTCCTCTAACGAATCCCCAAACTCCGTATTTCTATTTAGCCGGGAAGTACATGAAATTCATGTTTGATCATCGCCTTGATAACCAAACCACATTCCTCTCCAATCTTATCTATGCTTTCCCACTCTACCAATCAGCGAAGTGGAACTTATTTTCAAGGGCGGAAGTTTTTTTCCTCTGCTTTCCAACCGTTGGTTCAACTCTATTCATGAGCGAGACTCATCACGGCGCACAAGTCAGAGACAAAAATTAGAGAGAAAATGCTGACGTAAAAATTTTAACGTCCATTTTCTCACATTTGGTCACAATGCATCTTAGGGAATATCCGCCTCTTGAGCGGGTAGTAGAGTGTCTTAGGCAGTCATTTCAATCGTGCGTGAATAAATAAGGGATTGAGAGTATAGCCAACTGATCCGGATGACGTCTTAATCCTGTTTAAACTTTAAGCTTCTACTGTGATATCATAAAAATTCGTCGATGTGTATGGCGATGGATTTAAAGTATAAGCAAATGGTTAATTCTACGGATATTGAGGCGTTGTTTACGAATGAGATCTACTATTGCAGAGCGACGTTTGCTGGGCACTCATTGGGAAAGCAACTGGCTGAGTTTGCGTCCATCAGCTTCATTTCGATAAGGTGAGTAAGGTTCTTCCTTTCTTGTAAACCTTTCTCAGTTATATTATATATATATATATATATATATATATATATATATATATATATATATATATATATATATATATACATACATACATAAAACGACCATTTCATGAATACTACAATAATTCTTCGTCGGAATTCAGCCATTTTTATTCCAATCACGAACCCAGAAGGAGACTTTTCGGACGTTTTAAGAATGGTTCTTAAGGGAGGCAGAAATTAATTTATTTTGCGACGTGGTGCAACCCCAGATCGTGGAAGATTGAATCTTATTGCTGAATCTCTGAGATCTCGTTTCATTTTTGGTATTTTTTTATTCAAACGGTGTGGTCGCGGAGACATTCCAGAACTTTCGGAACTGCGCATGCGCGGGATGATTTTGCTCTTTAGCGGAGCAGGGCCAGGAAACCAAAACTAGTTTAGCAGACCTTTGAGATTTTTTCACCGCTTAATTTGCCCATTTTCTATCCTAGATAGCTGACATTACCTATGGGTACCACTTACTTATGGAAGAATCAACATATATAGGTTTCTAAATCCACTATAAGTTTTCCCCTGTAAAATCAGGGAGATTGATTGTTTAAGACCACCAAATATTAAGAATCTTTCGTTCTTTTTTCACCATGATCTCGTAATTTAGACTAGAAGACGATGTTCTACGACCATAATAATAATCTGCTTTCAATTTCCTTTATTTTGGTACTTTTCTCGATTTCCCAGGACCATTTCTTATGATTTAAATCCGCAAATGAATAAAAATCTGCAATAGATCGAAACAAACTTTACGTTCTGTACTTACGGGTCATTTCTGCCATCGGGGAGTCGAACCAAGGATAATCTGAACATACAATTTAGCATGAATAATAGTTCATTGGTCCTCTAATGAATCCCCAAATTTCCTATTTCAATTTCATCGGAATGTGCGTCAAATTAATGTTTTGAAAATCTCACGACATTCTTACGGGAGTTCTCTAACACCGGATGAATAAATATATATGCATCGCATACAAGTGCCATCGACGTGATATATTTACGACGTACTGGTCCCACTCTGTAGCCATCAGAATAATTCAGACTTCGACGCTAGCTATCATAGGTTCGACACCAGAAGGTCCCAAAATTCGGAATTTTCCCATAAGAATGCATTGCGCGGATTTTTGAAAAGTATTTTGAGGCACATATCGGTAAGATAGAGGAACCAAAATCTCGAAGGTTGGAGTTGAGGTAATCCTCTACGGTACTAATGGAAGAAATGTTACTAAGGTGAGTGAGACCGTGAGTTCGTCGCCAGGTGGGTGGGAAATTATTCCGCAAAAAAAGCATTGCTGCAACGTTTGACAATTTAAAAAAATTCTTGGCGATAAGCAGGGAAGATAAGACCCGGAATGCGAACGGAGGCGTTTGAACTCTTTCACTCAGTTCATTGTTTCTTTAATGGTCCTTGGTTCGATGCGAAAGGGTCATTTTTATTCCACCATGCATTTCAAAGGGGAGTAAGCGGAATATTGAAAAGAACCGGGGAATCAATTTTTAAATACTAACAATTTCCTGACTTTCCTCTGCAACTTTGGTTGATATAAATCTATCTTCAATCAAATGAATGCTCGGCGGTGATTCATAAGAAAATTATCTAAATTCAATCTCCATTATTTAATATATGCCTCGATATTATGAGTAAATTATTTCTGAATCACTTCCTAAAAAGATAACTAAAGAAAAGTTAAAACGAAATTATATAATTCTCATTTAAATGTATGGTAGGATAGGAATGGTCCCCAAGCATCGAACCAAGAACCACAAGGTAAACTGTTTGTGAAACAGATTCATCACTGCCGTACTGATGGCCTATTATGTATTTCAATCTTCTCCCATTTAAAAAATTGGAGTTAGTATGATTGTACAGTAAGTGTTTTGGATCTCATATAAGCATTCATTTGATTCCAGCATCCATTGTCGCCATGGATTGTAAGGTCCTTCATGATGCCATCAAGAACGCGGACCTGGAGCTGGTGAGACGTCTACTCGACAATCAGGCTGTTCGTCAGTGTTTCTCACGCAGCGGATGTTCTGCTATCAATAAGGCATTCCAATGTAAGGCGGATAAGACTTCCGCATACATAATTCTTCAAGGTGCTATTCTTTTGGATTCTGAGTTTGACAGTTTAAAGGACATTAAGACCCATCGTATCAACCACCTCCTTTTATTACAGAAAATCGGACAAGTCTTTCATTAAACATTTGACATACTTGAGTCAATCTCTGCAGGATTTGGATGAAGAACTCCTCAATGCGATTGAGAATATGTATGAGAAGTTCTCTGAATCGGAGTACATCAAAGTACTTAGGAAAGTTTTAGAGACAAATTTTTGATGTGGTCTTAGATTTCCAATCTGACGAAATACGTAGGATGCGTTGTACATTTCAAAGTGGAAGGGTATTTGGAATAACTTTGTTAAACATTGGGCCGATTTTGGTGGAAGCAAAGCGTTTGATGTCTCGTGATTCTTGTGAAATATGTAAAGTGTATGGAGTGCTGGCTGAGGAACTGTGTCATTTGGCTCTGAAAATTGTGTTTTCCTTTTCCCCTTTTCATTTCCTCCAATTTCGTCTCGTCCCGATCTACATTCAGGAACCCTTAAAACTGAAATGGATTCCTGAATCACTTCTCTCGCTTCATCGGAATTGTCAGCGAATCGGAGGAAATTTAAAGTTAGGAATGAATATCGATCAAAATATAATCTTCGCAATTTTTTAAATTTCCCTAGAGTTACTAAACTCCCTAAAGAATACACATTAACTCAAATTAATGAAAAGTTTCTTTGGGATTTTTTGGAAATGGATTCCTGAATCACTTCTCTCGCTTCATCAGGATTGTCAGCGAATCGGAGGAAATTTAAAGTTAGGATTGGATATCGATCAAAATTTAATCTTAGCAATTTTTTAAAAATCCTTAGAGTTACTAGACTCCCTAGAGAATACACATTAACTTGAGGTATTTTCCCTAATTTCTCCTCAAATAAATGAAAAGTGTCTTTGGGATCTTTTTTTTCTATAGCTTCCAAAGTTTTTCTAGCAATTTTTTAAACTGAACAATCTTTGAAGTAGATCAGAAAATCATGATTTATCTTTAGGAAAAGCAAGGATTAAGGTTAGACGGTGACCTGATGGATGAAAACTTTGATAGAAAAAAAAAATAGATGAAGGAGAAATGCCTCTTCTTTTCTGGGAATGTCTTCCAGAAGGAAAGGGTTAAAATAGTGTATGCATTGAGAAGTAGAATTTGGGAATACGTGGTGATCATTCTGAACGAAATGGATCTCAGCGCGGAAACTTTCCAACACAATTACCTCATGCATTTCAATGGATTCGAGGTAAATACAATGAAAATAGTAATCATTACATGCTCTCAATCACTCAGTGGAGATTCAAAAAGCAAGTTTATAATTTATCAATTGAGTGATTTAAGGTATGACTACAGAGCTCTTCATGAAAGAATACCTTATGCTTTTAAAGGAGTCAAGTATTGTTTGCAGGTCCCGAAAGAGGATTTTCCTAATCTTTTCAATGATGATGAAATCATTAAGATAATTAATGGTGAGGTTGTGGAACTCGGTGGCAGTGCAGAGCAATACTCTTAGAATGATGTCGCTACAACCTACATCGAAAGAAAGCTTCCAGTGATGACGGTGGATGAAGAAATATTTGAAAATTTACCCCCTGATGCAAGTATCTGGTTGACTGGCTTGAGCAGGAGTGAATCTCAGAAGTTGTTCAAAAATGCAAACCTGGTGGAGTGGGTCAATGGATCTGAGGAAAGTATTCAGCATGGTAAATCTATCTTCATCACTGACGAGGAGACACTGAAGACCTTTGCAATTTTGCACAGAAATTAAACGGGATAAATATGATTTGGCTCCATCGAGATGGCAACGATTATATTCTGAGAAACTCTGATTCATCCAATGATGCTTTCAAAAAGTATTTCAAGGTGAAAACCTTCTCTGAAGAGGAGATACTCAATTTCTTGAGGAGAAAGAGGTTCGTAATAATCTTTGACAACACTGGCTAAGGCAAGACAACAGTCTTGTCCAGCCTTGTCAGCAGGACAGAAAGAAATGGAAATCATTTGTGGAGAGTTCAGTTGAATGAATTCTCATTAAATAAGGGCCTGTCTTTGGATCAGAATGAAGAGGACGGTGAAGGATTATCCGACGACGTTTTAAGCTTTGCAGGAATTCAGGATGACATGGGTAAACAGCTTTTCAAGAAATTGAGTGGCGAAGGATGCTATTTTCTATATTTTGATGAGATTCCAATGGAAAAATGGAAACAGTGCTCCGAATCTTCTTTTGGCTTTAAGGGAGGACACAAAGGCAAACATTGTCGTAACTACAAGAAAGCATCACCTGGAAGATCTGGAAAAGTTGCTGAATTCTTTTTCCTACCAATTGGTTCCCTTCACCAAGGAAATTCAATTGACATATTTGGAAAAATTCTGGAAACACAAACTGAGAAATTCTTATGAGGAAGGATCCCAGGCAACCAAGAAAAAATTCTTGTGCAAAATTAAAAAGATGATTGATGCGTTAAAAAAATGTCTCTGCTTATCCCAAGATATAATGAACTAATACTTGCATTAGAAGAAATAAATTCTAACGAAAGCATGGATCCAGAGAAACCTAAGATAGATGGTCTTGACTTTATTAAATTAGGAATGCATATCCTGAATGAGGTTACATGGGATAGGAAATTCAACGAAATGATGGGGATTCCCCTTCATGTGTATATAGTTGCAACTGTCTCCTATAATGTTAATTTCTCCTTTAATTTCTTATTGGAGGTGCATTACATGTATGCGAGATTCGTAGATCATGCAATCATGATTTATCTTCAAGAAAAGGAAGGATTACGGTTAGACAGTGATCTAATGGATGAAAACTTTGATAGAAAAAAATTAGATGTTAACAGGATACCAATTGATCTTGCTAAACAATTGATGGAACCTGATAAAAATTATAAAAGATTAGAGGAGAAGGCTGTGAAGCTCTGCACTGCCTTAGGGATTGCATTCGTTCATGGAGAAGTTATAAATGTCATGCACAAAACTTTCTCTGAATTTTTTCTAGCCAAATCCATGAGGATTTATCCTGAGAAAGATATTTTGCTCAGAATCCTCTTCTAAAAAACATTCAAATGTATATTCTTTTTCATTACATAATGCATAGTGAAATAGATTGTATCCATCACAATCCGTAATTTCAAAGAGCTTACCAAAGTGAAACACCTTTTCATTTCCTCCCATTTCGTCTTGTCCCGATCTACATTCAGGAACCCTTAAAACAGAAATGGATTCCTGAATCACTTCCCTAACTTCATTGGGATCGTCAGCGAATTGGAGGAAATTTAAAGTTAGGATTGGATATCGATCAAAATTTAATCTTAGCAATTTTTTAAAAATCCTTAGAGTTTCTAAACTCCCTAGAGAATACACATTAACTTGAGGTATTTTCCCTAATTTCTCAAATTAATGAAAAGTGTCTTTGGGATCTTTTTTTTCTATAGCTTCCAAAGTTTTTCTAGCAATTTTTTAAACTGAACAATCTTAGTAGTAGATCAGAAAATCATGATTTATGTTCAGGAAAAGCAAGGATTAAGGTTAGAGAAGGATGTGAAGCTCTGCACTGCCTTAGGGATTGCATTCGTTCATGGAGAAGTTATAAATGTCATGCACAAAACTTTCTCTGAATTTTTGCTAGCCAAATCCATGAGGATTTATCCTGAGAAAGATATTTTGCTCAGAATCCTCTTCTAAAAAACATTCAAATGTATATTCTTTTTCATTACATAATGCATAGTGAAATAGATTGTATCCATCACAATCCGTAATTTCAAAGAGCTTACCAAAGTGAAACACCTTTTCATTTCCTCCAATTTTGTCTCGTCCCAATCAACATTCAGTTACCCTTAAAACTGAAATGGATTCCTGAATCACTTCTCTCGCTTCATCGGAATTGTCAGTGAATCGGAGGAAATTTAAAGTTAAGATTGAATATCGATCAAAATTTAATCTTAGCAATTTTTTAAAAATCCTTAGGGTTACTAAACTCCCTAAAGAATACACGTTAACTCAAATTAATGAAAAGTGTCTTTGGGATTTTTTTTCTAAAGCTTCCAGAGTTTTTCTTCCAATTTTTTAAACTGAACAATCTCAGTAGTGGATCAGAAAATCATGATTTGTCTTCAGGAAATGCAAGGATTAATGTTAGACAGTGATCTAATGGATGGAAACTTTGATAGAAAAAAATAGTTGTTTACAGGATACACATTGATCTTGCTAAACAATTTATGGACCCTGTTAAAAATTATAAAAGATTAGAGGAGGATGTGAAGCTCTGCTCTGCCTTAGGGATTGCATTCGTTCTCGGAGAAGTTATAGATTTCATATACAAAACTTTCTCTGAATTTTTTCTAGCCAAATCCATGAGTATTTCTCCTGAGAAAGATATTTTACTCAGAATCCTCTTTCATCCGAGTTAATTTTCATTTCTTCCAATTTCGTCTTGTCCCGATCTACATTCAGGAACCCTTAAAACTGAAATGGATTCCTGAATCACTTCTCTCACTTCATCGGAATTGTCAGCGAATCGGAGGAAATTTAAAGTTAGGATTGAATATCGATCAAAATTTAATCTTAGCAATTTTTTAAAAATCCCTGGAGTTACTAAATTCCCTAAAGAATACACAATAACTTGAGGTATTTTCCCTAATTTATTCCCAAATTTGTGTCTTCGGGATCTTAAAGATCCTTCTAAAGCTTCCAAAGTTTTTCTTCTAAAATCTGAAACTGAACAATCTTAATAAAGAATTAGGATTTGAACAAGCCATGTATTTGATAGTTAAAAGTAATCATTATAAGAGAAAGATTTATAGATAAGGTGGATCCAAATAGAATCTACCATTCTTTGAAGACCATGAGCTCTGTCTTTGGGATTGGAATGAATACTCGTTTTTGCAACAATATTAAATGCAAGGCAAGGCAAAGGCTTTAAGATATGATAAACATAATGACTCGAGTAATTCATTTGATATGATGACCAGTACATTTAAGGACTCTTTTGGAATCGTAATTTCAAAAAAAAATCCTCATTTCGAAGATGAGAAGGTTAAAACATTTTTAATACACAAGTTATATGATTGGTATTCAGAGAGACACTTCATGAAAAATTTGAATATTATGAGTAATATCTTGAATGACAGGGATAAGATGAAACAGCTTCTTTAGAGTAAAAACATACATTCATCGAACATATTTCATCGTGCTGCAGCAAAAGACATGTGTTTTGATGAACTGCTGCAGTTTTGTGTCACACATATAGAAAGATGGGAAATGCTTTTGAGTTTTGATAACGATGGTGCTAACATGATTCACTACTTATTTATTTATAATTCCTCTGAAACTATTATGAAGAATCTGAAGTGCATCAAGGAACAATTGGGAGATGACAAAAGGTTCAAAGACAGTCTTAGGAGTAAGGATAGTGAATTGGGTAACATAATTCATTCTTCTGCAATGAATGATGTGGAATGAATAAATAATGATAATGGGTCTCTCTTTTATGAATTCAAATTTGCTTGAAATTTCATATCTTTTGAACGAGAGAAATAAGAATGGTTGGACATGTCTGCATTACACAACATTTTGGAATGCAATTAACATACCTTGTTTGCTAGATTTTGCAAATAAAATGGTTGTGTTTAATAGAAGTGAATTTGAACAACTGGTTATAGCTGAAAATAATGGTGGAAATACATTTCTGCATTGTTTAGTTGAAGATTTTGATTCAATAGAAGATATACTTGATTCAGTGAGAGAAAAACTGTCTGAAGAAATGTTTAAAAGGTTGGGTGAGTAATAAAAAGGGACAATCATTTCCCAAATAAAAATTTGGAAGAGTGAAATAATATTCAAATATTGCAAAGAAATTTTTTTTTGGCCAATAAAGTAAATAGCTCGAATTATATTGACGTAATGTACATGTTGCAAATGTTACTATTTCAGTGTGTAAACTTTTTGTAATGCTCTTGAGAATTGTGGAAAAGGTATTTCTTCCGATGTATTATCGTATTAATAATGCTGAAGTTGCATGCTCCTATTGCTTATGAGTGTTATTCCTATTGAAATTTAGTCTCCTTTCTGACTCGGAAGTGCTGAAGAATTGGTTTTGTGCAATTGTGCTTCAACAGTGAATCTGCAAGATTGTGTGTGCGTGTTGTGTTCAAGTGCAGAATTTCAGTGACACGAGTGTAATGTTTTTTGGGGTATTCTCTCGAAGAGGTAAGAAAAATACCTTTTTCTTACCTGGTGACTGGAAAAAGGACATTCTCACTGCAGACTTTCACCAGGGAGGCTCACACACTCTCACTGATTAGAGGGGCATCAGAAACGGACCAGCTGATCGGACCCCATGTCTACTTGGGCTTCTAAGTGTCCATACGACATATGTTTCCCTGGTATGGACTTCTCAACTACTTCAAGACACATAGGTGTTGTGTGTTCATTTTTGGGAACTTCTTACTCTCGTAGAAGAGAGTTGTAACAATTTAAAATTCGCATTGCAATGCCGTACTTGCTTCTGTTTCAGAATACACATCGCTTTCTACAAGAAGTGAAATGGCATTGTAAATTGTATATTTAAAATTTGTAATCCTCTTTGGAATTCTGAAATATGATAAGAAGCATTGAATGATTTGATTTTTGTAAATCAATGCTGCTATTATCACTGAAATATTATTTTAAATCACATTATATCATTCATACCATATGCTCTTTTATCACTGAAGATTTTCTGTATCCTAACTATACAGAATATTATGAAACCAAAATTGGTAGTATCTCGAAAGAAATATTCTTCAATGGTATAATGTTCAAAAATATTTTAACTCGTGAAGAATTAAAGAAGACCATATTTTTAATCGAATTACTGTCATTTTCTGTGCTTGCAAATTTTTGTAATATCATTTCCTTTGGAATATTCATTAATGTTCCATGAATTTTATGAATATTCTGTGATGTAATACATAAATATTAATAATATGTAATATTAAATTAAATTAATTTCTCATTAAACTGTTTAACCTTAAAATTGTCTAACATTTATTCATCTGCTGAATGTTGTCCGTTTTCTTTACCAGTGTATTGTCTGTTGAATAATCTCGTAGGCATCACAAAAATCTGTAAACTTTGTCTAAAATGTAGCTAAGATTGTTTTTAAAAACTACAGTAAGCAAATAAGAATCCTAATCTTCAGATTCTTGAATGCAAATTAATGGTTTTCTCCAAAAAATCCATTAGAAATAACTCCAGATTTGTAAATCTGTGGATTTAATGAAATCCCTTTTTAAAAAGATCAATTAAGAATTAAATCTATTAATTTCTAGGAGAGAATTATAAGTAATTATCCTATTAGAATTCAGTTTCTCTTATCCTAATTCATAACTCCCAATTTTTATGACGATCATAGTTTGATTTATATTTATCTGCCAAATTTCAGGAACTATTTACTTTAAAAAATACAAAAATATTAAAATATTTCAAAATTAAGAAATGATGGAATATTAATTCTATGGACTTTCCAATTGCTCAGAGTTTTCAAAATTTAGTAATTCGCGAGATTTACAATCGGCTCTTGTTTAACATCATTTTCAGGCTAAAGTATCAATGTTTCGACTCCTACATGTCTTGGAAATGCTCTCAAAATAAATGCAAGTAAAGTCAGTTTCGATCATATGCAGAATTTATTTCCTTCAGCAGAATTAGAAGAGAAAATATGGTCTTGAATAAATTAGTTTATTCTCCTTGAAATGTTTAATTAACAAATTCAGATTGTTGATTTTATCACAAATTTTATCGTTCAAAATGTAATTTATTAATTTTCACTTTATTTCCATTTATCAAGCTTAGGGGGCAAATCTCCTTTAATTGCAGTCTTTTGTGTGATCTTTCATTATTACAAACCTTACCCAAGTTTCTAAAAACAGTTTTCCACTAATTTCAAAGCATACCATGCAAGAACTAGCTGGCTAAATATTTTACAAACGCCTTTACGAATCATCGCCCAACTAAAAAATAAATAAAAAAATCAAAATGTCAATCGATTAATATAAGCAGTAATAGATATTGTTCTATTACCAAAGATTTAAAGAAGATAAGGGCTAGAAAAGAATTTAAAAAATTCAAGTAATGAGAATCGAACCTGGGACCATATATACAGGAGTCTATAAGACTCAGCGCTGGCTTACCAACTTACATTCATACCGACGCGGAAATTTTGCATGATGTATGATAAATGCTTTTTGGCAAAACACACTTAACTATTTACTACCGCTCCTACTTTCACATACAATTGCATTCATCATGATCATTAACATTACTCTGGCGATACCTCCTTGGAAGAATAAAGTTATATTTATCCCTTAAAAAACTAATTGGCAAGAAGGCAGAAAATTTTCGAGGTAGACAGGGTTAAGAACTGAAGAAGGCCTAACTCAATTTCATTCACATGAATGGAACAGAGGACAAGACTCAAATAAAATTCACTGAGGCCGAAATTTTGTGAAATTCCGACATGATCGAAGCATTGTTAAATGAAACAAAGTTTAAAAAAATGTAACTTTTACTTTCCACACAAAGGATCCAGTGACAACTAGTTCCGGCTAGTACAGAGTAGTAAGTAGATAATAGTAATTGGGCTTGAAGATGGCATATACAAGCATATACCGATGACACTGCAATAGTTGTCTGGGGGAAAACAACAAAAGAAGTATTGGACAAAAACATAGACATACTTAATAACACATTAAAAGATATGGTGTAACACTAATCTTTACCTTGAATCCAGCAAACACTGAATTCATTTTATTTGTAGATAATCCAGAAATATTAAATGAAAATAAGCATGAGATACCAGGTGCCTGATTAGTAGATCATGTAATTGCAATAAAATAAAAATAGTGGAGCAAACAAAGTACCTTAGTATTAAAATAGATAATAAAATGACATGGAAACATCACATGCTATACTTAGCATCAATCCTGAGAAAATTAACATAAATTTTGCCTACTTAACGAAATACTTCATTTTAAAACATCAAAGGTAATATAGTATGCGTTTGTACAATCTATGATAACATACAGTATTGTTGTCTGGGGTAGGGTAAGAGATACATATGTAAAACCAAACTTTATATTACAAAAATTAATAATTAAAAGAATAACAAAAACCAATAATTTTCCCTACAGAGGAATTAGTCAGGAAATTTGATGTCCTGACCTTGAGACGGCTGTATGTCTACCATGTAGTGGCCGTAGATGGGGAAAACTGTGTGTCTGTAGCAAGTAACACAAGCCATCAAAAGGAAATAGCCATTGCTCTCAGAGGGTTTGGTGCCACGATAATGCGCGTCCACCCATCTCCAGGGTCACACTGTTCAAGTGACTTGATCATCCACCTTACAGTCTGGACATGTCACCCTGCAGCTTCAATCTGTTTGGTCCGTTAAGAATACATATCAAAGGGAAGCGCTTCAACTCAGATGATGAAGGACACAGTTATGGACTACCTCTTGTCACAGCTACAGGAATTCTGGGAGCAGGGAATCTTTCAGCTTGTAAAATAGTGGGATAGTTGTGATCAGGCCTCTGGTGATTACTTTTGGATAAAGACTTCATCTATGAAAAATGAAAAAGAAATGGACCAAGAACACTCCCTTGACCAATGCCTTAAAGTATTTTAAAAATAAACTAATCATTGATGGCCAATAAAGTGAAGGAAATGTGTTTTGTATCATTTGGTAAAGCTTTAAAGATATCTTGGCACATAATGATGTGTACCAAGGAAAATCAAACATGAATAGTCTGATAGGACATTATTCAAGAAGAGGACTGGATCCTTGATCCAGATTCCTTCTCTGGGAAAATGTTTAACCAATTAAACTATGTTGCATTCACAAAAAACATTTTGTGAGGCTTTGTAGACATGGGAAAAGTGGTTCATCCAACCATGCAGCTGTTGGCTGTGGACAATGCTACATGGTATAAATAAACTGTAGTATATAAGAAAGGCATAACTTAACCGCCAACCTAAGGTAGAGCATAATGCATATATTATGCTATGGCTTAAGTTAGCAGTTACGGTAACCTCAAGATTATTCCTTCCCTTAATAATTCAAAAGAAAAATTACACCATTTAATATGAGAAATTACGACAAAAATAAAATCCAAGCTGCTCCAAAAATCCATCAGAGATCTTTCGTACCTTGAATTACTTCTCTCGTACTGAATCAAAGAAGACATGCATTTTTATTGATAAATAATTTAAATAATGATAAGAATATATTTCAATTTCTTTTGGGCTATTTTAAGTGTAGCTTATTTAATTCAGCTCACCTCTCGAAAGAAAGTTACTGGGTCACAGGATATGACTGACTTTGTTTCCCGCTGCCGTTTGTTTATCGAGGCTCAACTGTAGAGAATGCGCATCTCGCGCGTTGTTTATTTCTGGTCAGACGGGAAATTATGAAGTGATGACCGAATGTCAAGTGACTTTTCTTGTTGGTAAACAATTCTTCTGGTTTATGATATCTTTAATTGTTGCTCCAAATAATTACGGTTTGCTACACGTTCTAAATGTCTTGATTTAGGCCTTTAAAATTCACGGGAAACTTTAATGTGAAAATTTGGAGTTCTCATGTTTGCCATCATTAGTTTATCCTTTTCTGTGATTGAGTAATTTATTATTTAGATTGCTTCTTCAAAACAGTTTTTATCTTCATAGTCAACTCACTTTATAAACTTTTCATAGTCTCAATTTATATTTTGCAATACGAGCGAGCTATAATATCGCAGAAATCGGCCAACTTCGACTCCCTGTATAATTTTAATGTAAAGGGAATGAATGTACCAATAACCTCCATATTTGATTAAATACCTTTATTTAATTTATTTTAAATCACTCATGCCATGTTTCGAAGTACTAATTAAAAAAAACAATTTCGTATTTTTGTCCAGTTATTTACAAGAACACTGTGCGCCGTTTTCATGATGATATTGTTCACTCTTTAGGCCGGCAGATGGCAGGTGAATGCAGTGCAGCACCAAAACTAGTTTAGGAGCTCTTTGAGTCTCAATTTCAACTTAATTTGCCCATTTTCTATCCTAGATAGCTGACATTACCTATGAGTACCATTTACTTATGGAAGAATAAACATATATAGGTTTCTAAGTACACTAATAAGTTTTCTCTTGTAAAATCAGGGAGATTGTTTGTTTATGACCACCAAACATTAAGAATCTTTCGTTCTTTTTTCACCATGATCTCTTAATTTAGACTAGAAAACAATGTTCCACGACCATAATAAGAATCTTTGTTCAATTTTCCTCATTTTGGTACTTGACTTGATTTCACAGGTCCATTATTTATGATTTAATTCCGCAAAAGAATAAAAGTCTGCAATCGATTGAAATTAACTTTACGCGCATTTATTACGGCAGTTTCCGAGTCGCTTTTTGGTTAAACCAAAGATACTTTGGGCAGTAAAATATGGATGAATAATGTTGCAATGTCTCACTAACTGATGCGTAAATTCTATAATTCTATCCCATTACGAAGGGCATGAAAGTAATTATTAAAACAAGGGTATATAGGTGTATATCTATTAGTATATTAATATGTAGTTATTTATGCTTACATATAATAATATATATTAAATTTCCTTTCTTTTGGTACTTGTTTTAACTTCATAGGACCATTATTTCTTATTGAAATATACAAAGGAATAAATCTCTGCATTCGATCGAAACTAACTTTACGTGCAATTCTTATGGAACATTTCAGTACCATCTGGGAGTCGAACCAAGGATACTTTGGGAACGAAAATGCGTATATATGATATACAATTGTTCCTCTAACGAATCCGCTAACTCCGTATTTCTATTTAGCTGGGAAGTACATGAAATTCATGTTTTATCATCGCGTTGATAACGAAACCACATTCTACTTCCCGTCTTAACCATGCTTACCCACTCCACCAATCGGCGAAGTGGAACTTACTTTCAAGGGCGGAGCTTAAGTTTTTTCCTCTGCTTTCCAACTGTTGCTTCAACTCTATTCCTGAGCGAGACTCATCACGGCGTACATATCAGAGATAAAAATTAGAGAGAAAATGCTGACGTAAACATTTTAACGTCCATTTTTTCACATTGGCTACATTTGGTCGCAGTGCATCTTTTGGAATATTCGCCTCTCAAGCGGGTAGCAGTGTCTTAGGTAATCATTGCAATCGTGCGTGAATAAATAAGGGATTGAGAGCCAACTGATCCGGATAACGTCTTCATTGGGTTTAAAGTGTAAGCTTCTAATGTTATATCTTAGAAATTCGTCGATGTATATGGCAATGGATGTAAAGTATAAGTAAATGGTTAATTCTACGGATAATTAGGTGTTGTTTACGAATGTGATTGTCTTCTATTGCAGAGTGACGTTTGATAGACGCTCATTGAGAAAGCAGATGAGTTTGCATCCATCAGCATCATTCGATAAGGTGCGTCTTCCAATCTTATAACGCTTCAACACTAATATATGTATTAGTGTTAAAGCGATTTTTTGACGAAATATTCATTATACATATATAACGAATATTTCGTGAACAATTACTGTAACAATTCTTGGTTAGAATTCAGCCATTTCTATTCAGATAACGATACCAGAAGGAGACTTTTCGGACGTTTTAAGAATGGTTCTTAAGGGAGGCAGAAATTAATTTATTTTGCGACGTGGTGCAACCCCAGATCGTGGAAGATTGAATCTTATTGCTGAATCTCGGAGATATCGTTTCATTTTTGGTAATTTCTTTATTCATAAGGTGTGGTCGCGGAGACATTACTGAACTTTCGGAACTGCGCATGCGCGGGATGATTTTGCTCTTTAGCGGAGCGGAGCAGCAAAAAAAAACTAGTTTATCACACCTTTGAGATTTTTCCACCGCTTAATTTGCCCATTTTCTATCCTAGATAGCTGACATTACCTATGGGTACCACTTACTTATGGAAGAATCAACATATATAGGTTTCTAAATCCACTATAAGTTTTCCCTTGTAAAATCAGGGAGATTGATTGTTTATGACCGCCAAATATTAAGAATCTTTCGTTCTTTTTTCACCACGATCTCTTAATTTAGACTAGAAGACGATGTTCTACGACCATAATAAGAATCTGCTTTCAATTTCCTTTATTTTGGTACTTGTCTCGATTTCCCAGGACCATTTCTTATGATTTAAATCCGCAAATGAATAAAAATCTGCAATAGATCGAAACAAACTTTACGTTCAGTACTTACGGGTCATTTCTGCCATCGGGGAGTCGAACCAAGGATAATCTGAACATACAATTTAGCATGAATAATAGTTCATTGGTCCTCTAATGAATCCCCAAATTTCCTATTTCAATTTCATCGGAATGTGCGTCAAATTAATGTTTTGAAAATGTCACGACATTCTTACGGGAGTTCCCTAACACCGGATGAATAAATATATATTTATCGGTGATCGCTATACAATACTATTGAATTCCCCCTTCAAAAATGACGGAAATTAATTTAATTTATGGTATAAACGTTCTACTAGCATTGCACACATCTTATCCTGCTTAATAATGTTAGAATGTCGATATTCACATACACAGAGTTTTATATATAATAGATGTGATATATATCTATTATATATAGCTACCTCTCCGGATTTACCTATATATAGTGAATACGAATTCTGGCCATGTTCTACAAGTGCCATCGACGTGATATATTTACGACGTACTGGCCCCACTCTGTAGCCATCAGAATAATTCAGACTTCGACGCTAGCTATCATAGGTCCGACAACAGAAGGTCCCAAAATCGCAACTTTCCCATAAGAATGCATTGCGCGGATTTTTGAGAAGTATTTTGAGGCACATATCGGTAAGATAGAGGAACCAAAATCTCGAAGGTTGGAGTTGAGGTAATCCTCTACAGTACTAATGGAAGAAATGTTACCAAAGTGAGGGAGACCGTAAGTTCGTCGCCAGGTGGGTGGGAAATTATTCCCCGAAAAAGCATTGCTGCAACTTTTGACAATTTTTTAAAATTCTCTGCGATAAGCTGGGATGATAAAACCCGGAATGGGAACGGAGGCGTTTGAAAACACTCTTTCACTCAGTTCATTGTTTCTCTAATGGTCCTTGATTCGATGCGAGAGGGTCATTTTTATTCCACCATGCATTCCAAAGGGGAGTAAGCGGAATATTGAAAAGAACCCGGGAATCAATTTTTAAAATACTAACAATTTCCTGACATTCCTCTGCAACTTTGGTTGATATAAATGTATCTTCAATCAAATGAATGCGCAGCGGTGATTCATAAGAAAATTATCTAAATTCAATCTCCATTTTTAATATATGCCTCGATATCATGAGTGAATTATTTCTGAATCACTTCCTGAAAAGATAACTAAAGAAAAGTTAAAACGAAATTATAAATTTCCCATTTAAATGTGTGGTAGGATAGGAATGGTCCCCAAGCATCGAACCAAGAACCACAAGGTAAACTGTTTGTGAAACGGATTCATCACTGCCATACTGATGGCCTATTATATATTTCAATCTTCTCCCATTTAAAAAGTTGGAGTTAGCATGATTGTACAGTAAGTGTTTGCGTTCTCATATAAGCATTCATTTGATTCCAGCATCCATTGTCGCCATGGATTGTAAGGCCCTTCACGATGCCATCGAGAATGCGGACCTGGAGCTGGTGAGACGTCTACTCGACAATCAGGCTGTTGGTCAGTGTTTCTCACATGGTGGATGTTCAGCTATCTATAAGGCATTCCAATGTAAGGCGGATAAGATTGCCGCATACATAATTCATCAAGGTGCTATTCTTTTGGATTCTGAGTTCGACAGTTTAAAGGACGTTAAGACCCATTGTATCAACCACCTCCTGCAGCTTTATAACAAAAAATCAGACAAGTCTTTCATTAAACGTTTGACATACTTGAGTCAATCTCCGGGGGGGTTGGAAACAGAACGCCTCGATGTGATTGAGAAAATGTATGAGAAGTTCTCTGAATCGGAGTACATCAAAGTACTTATGAAAATCTTAGAGAGACAAAGTTTCGACATGGTCTTTGATTTCCAATCTGATGAAATACGTAGGATGCGTTGTACATTTCAAAGTGGAAGGGTATTTGGAATAACTTTGTTAAACATTGGGCAGATTTTGGTGGGAGCAAAACGTTTGATGTCTCGTGATTCTTGTGAAATATGTAAAGTGCATGGAGTGGTAGCTGAGGAACTGTGTCATTTGGCTCTGAAAATTGTGTTTGAAAATTTTGGAAAACCATATGAGAGGGAAGATATCAAATTGAAGCGAGAGTTCTGGGCGATTGTCCAAGGCGTGAAATCCTTAAAAGACAGTCTGTATTTTCTGGACGAAATTATTTTGGATGTTTTTGACTGTTATCCTGAAGAGCACTGGGAAGCCGAGCTAATCGCTCGTGTTCCTCATTTGATAGGAATATATGGAGAGGAGGCAGGGAAGGGAATTTTTAGAAAACCTGAACTGTTGAAGCTTCTCCATTTCTATGAAGAGAACGTCATTAAGAAGTGTAATCTGCTTACAGATCCATCGCTTAACACAACAACTCATCGCTTGATGAAGCCACTGATGAGAAAGAATGAATATTTTTCCTTCGTAGAAAAGCAAACGCTACCCCTGCACGAAAATTTTCCATCCTTCAAAGAATATTTGGAGGATGGAAAAAGCTTCATTGTAGTCGGCACCAACTGTCCAAAATTGTGCGCCCTTCATGCATACCATGAATTTAAAAGCGATTTCGAGGAGTTGCTGGAGGAGAAATGCCTTTTCTTTTCTGGGAATGTCTTCCAGAAGGAAAGGGTGAAAATAGTGTATGCATTGAGAAGTAGAATTTGGGAATACGTAGTGATCATTTTGAACGAAATGGATCTCAGCACGGAAACTTTCCAACACAATTACCTCAAACATTTTGATGAATTCAAAGTAAATACAATGAAAATAGTATTCATTACATGCTCTCAATCTCTCAGTGGGTATTCAAAAAGCAAGTTTATAATTTATCAATGGAGTGATTTAAGGTACGACTACAGGGCTCTTCATGAAAGAATACCTTATGCTTTTAAAGGAGTCGAGTATAGTGTGCAGGTCCCGAAAGAGGATTTTCCTAATCTTTTCAATGATGATGAAATCATTAAGATAATTAATGGTGAGGTTGTGGAACTCGGTGGCAGTGCAGAGCAATATTCTCAGAATGATGTCGCTTCAACGTACATCGAAAGAAACTTTCAGGTGATGATGGTGGATGAAAAAATATTCGAAAAGTTACCCCCTGATGCAAGTATTTGGTTGACTGGCTTGAGCAGGAGTGAATCTCAGAACTTGTTCAAAAATGCAAAACTGGTGCAGTGGGTCAATGGATCTGAGGAAAGTATTCAGCAAGGTAAATCTATCTTCATCACTGACGATGAGACACCAAAGACCTTTCGGAATTTTGCACAGAAATTAAACGGGAAAAATATGATTTGGCTCCATCGAGATGGCAACGATTATATTCTGAGAAACTCTGATTCATCGAATGATGCTTTCAAAGAGTATTTCAAGGTGAAAACCTTCTCTGAAGAGGAGATACTCAATTTCTTGAGTAGAAAGCGGTTCATGATAATCTCTGACAATGCTGGATATGGCAAAACAACAGTCTTGTCCAGCCTTGTCAGCAGGACAGTAAGAAATGGAAATCATTCGTGGAGAGTTCAATTGAATGAATTCTCATTAAATAATGGTCTCTCTTTGGATCAGAATGAAGAGGACGGTGAAGGATTATCCGATGACATTTTAAGCTTTCTAGGAATTCATGATGACTTGGGTAAACAGCTTTTCAAGAAATTGAGTGTTGAAGGACGCTGTTATCTCTATTTTGATGGTTTCGATGAGATTCCATCAAAATATAGAAACAGTGCTTCGAATCTTCTTTTGGCTTTTAGGGAGGACACAAAGGCAAAGATTGTCATAACTACAAGAAAGCATCACCAGGATGATCTAGAGAAATTGCTGAATACTTTTTCTTACCAATTGGTCCCCTTCACAGAGAAAAATCAATTGTCTTATTTGGAAAAGTTCTGGAAACATAAATTGAGGAATTCTTATGTGGAAGGATCCCAGGCAACCAAGAGAAAATTCTTGTGCAAAATTAAAAAGATGATTGAAGCGTTAAGAAAAGAAATATCTCTACTCATCCCAGAATATAATGAACTAATACTTGGATTAGAAGAAATAAATTCTAACAATAGCATGGATCAGGTGAAACCTATGATAGATGGTCTTGACTTCATCAAGTTAGGAATGCATATCCTGAATGAGGTTAGATGGGATAGGAAATTCAAAGAAATGATGGAGATTCCCCTTCATTTGTATATAGTTGCAACTGTCTCCTATAATGATAATTTCTGCTTTGATTTCCTATTGGATATGCATTCCATGTATGCAAGATTCGTAGATCATGCAATCATGATTTATCTTCAAGAAAAGCAAGGATTAAGGTTAGACAGTGATCTAATGGAAGAAATTTTTGATAGAAAAAAAATAGATATATATAGGATACACATTGATCTTGCTAAACAATTGATGGAACCATATAAAAATTATAAAAGATTAGAGGAGAAGGATGTAAAGCTCTGCAATGCCTTAGGGATTGCATTCGTTCATGGAGAAGTTATAAATTTCATGCACAAAACTTTCTCTGAATTTTTTCTAGCCGAATCAATGAGGATTTATCCTGAGAAAGATATTTTACTCAGAATCCTCTTTCACCCGAGTTATCATGTCGTTAGAGTATTCTTATCTTGTGGCTTAAAAAAGGAAGGATTTATTAACATCACATCAGATTCCTTGAATGATGATAATTTTCTTGATACTGTTTTAGAGAAAGCAATATTAAAATTTAGCTGTGCAATTTTATATGGATCCTTTTCAGAAGATTATTCAGTTTCAAAAATAGGAAAAAAAGCTTTGGAAGCTTTAGAAAGACAAGATCCTGAAGATACTTTTCATAAATTTGAGGAGAAATTAGGGAAAATACCTAAAGGTAGTGTGTATTCTTTAGGGAGTTTGGTTACTCTGAGGATTTTTAAAAAATTGCTAAGATTAAATTTTGATCAATTTTCAATCTTAACTTTAAATTTCCTCCAATTCGTTGACGATCCCGATGAAGTGAGGGAAGTGATTCAGGAATCCATTGCAGTTTTAAGGGTTCCTGAATGTAGATCGGGACGAGACGAAATTGGAGGAAATGAAAAGGTGTTTTATTTTGGGAAACTTTTTGAAATTACTGATTTTGATGGATACAATCTGTTTCACTATGCATTACATAATGAAACAGAATATACATTTGAATGTTTTTTAAAAATCCTTGGTAATGAATTAGGATTAGAACAGGCCATCTATTTGATAGTTAAAAGTAATCATTATAAGAAAGGATTGGAAAGATTTATAGATAAGGTGGATCCAAATAGAATCTGCCATTCTTTGAAGACCATGAGCTCTGTGTTTGGGATTGGAATGAATACTCTTTTTTGCAACAATTTGGGATTCAAGGCAATTGAAAAGGCTTTAAGATACGATAAACATAATGACTCGAGTAATTCATTTGAAATGATGACCAGTATGTTTAAGGACTCTTTTGGAATCAAAGTTACAAAAAAATTTCTTATTAGCGAAGATGAGAAGGTTAAAACATTTTTAATACATAAGTTATATGATTGGTATTCAGAGAGACACTTCATGAAAAATTTGAATATTATAAATAATATCTTGGATGACAGAGAGAAGATGAAAGAGCTTCTTAAGAGTAATAACATATATTCACAGAACATATTTCATCGTGCTGCAGCAAAAGACATGTGTTTTGATGAACTGCTGCAGTTTTGTGTCGCACATATAGAAAGATGTGAAATATGGGAAATGATTTTGAGTTATGATGAATATGATGCTAATGTGATTCACTACTTATTTAGATATAATTCCTCTAAAACTATTATGAAGAATCTGAAGTGCATCAAAGAACAATTAGGAGATGACAAAAGGTTCAAAGACAGTCTTAAGAGTATGGATAGTGAATTAGGTAACATATTTCATTATGCTGCATTAAGAGGTATGTGTTTTGATGAACTGCTGCCATTTTATGTTGCAAATTTAGAAAAAAGTGAAATATGGGAAATGCTTTTGAGTTTTGATAACGATGGTGCTAACATGATTCACTACTTATTTAGTTATAATTCCCCTGAAACTATTATGAAGACTCTGAAGTGCATCAAGGAACAATTAGGAGATGACGAAAGGTTCAAAGACAGTCTTAGGAGTAAGGATAGTGAATTGGGTAACATAATTCATTCTTCTGCTATGAATGATGTGGAATGAATAAATAATGATAATGGGTCTCTCTTTTATGAATTCAAATTTGCTTGAAATTGCATATCTTTTGAACGAGAGAAATAAGAATGGTTGGACATGTCTGCATTACACAACATTTTGGAATGCAATTAAAATACCTTGTTTGCTAGATTTCGTAAATGAAATGGTTGTGTTTAATAGAAGTGAATTTGAACAACTGGTTATAGCTGAAAATAATGGTGGAAATACATTTCTGCATTGTTTAGTTGAAGCTTTTGATTCAATAGAAGATATACTCGACTCAGTGAGAGAAAAACTGTCTTAAGAAATGTTTTAAAGGTTGAGTGAGTAATAAAATGGAACAATAATTCTGCAAACAAAATTTTGGAAGAGTGAAATAATATTCGAATATTGCAAAGAAATTTTCGAGAGATTTGTTTGAAGAATTGTTCTGTGAATATGAAATGAATTGAAGGAATAAAGTAATTTTAGAATTAATTATTATTATTTAGAATTGATTAATCACTAAATATTATTTAGATTTCATTAGTGCTAAATAATATTTAGAATTTAAAATGCATATATGTAAGTAAATAAAGTTAGATAATTACAGGATATTATCATATATATATATTAATATATATATTTTTTGGCCAATAAAGTAAATAGCTCAAATTATATTGACGAAATGTACATGTTGCAAATGTTACTATTTCAATGTGTACACTTTTTGTAATGCTCTTGAGAATTGAGGAAAAGGTATTTCTTCCGATGTATTATCGTATTAATAATGCAGAAATTGCATGCTCCTATTGCTTCTAAGTGTTATTCCTATTGAAATTTAGTCACCTTGCTCACTGGGAAGTGCTGAAGAATTGGTTTTGTGCAATTTTGCTTAGACAGTGAATCTGAAAGACTGTGTATGTGTGTTGTGTTCAAGTGCGAAATTTCAAATACGCGAGTTATGTTTTTCGGGGTATTCCCTTGAAGAGGTAAGAAAAATACTTTCTTACCTGGCGACTGGAAAAAGGATATTCTCACTGCAGACTTTCACCAGGGAGGCTCACACACTCACTGATAGAGGGGCATCAGAAACGGACCAGCTGATCAGACCCCATGTCTACTTGGGCTTCTAAGTGTTCATACGACATATTTTTCCCTGGTATGGACTCCTCGACCACTTCAAGACACACGGGTGTTGTGTGTTAATTTTTGGTAACTTCTTACTCTCGTAGAAGAGAGTTGTCACAATTTAAAATTCGTATCGCAATGCCATACTTACTTCTGTTTCAGAATACACATCGCTTTCTACAAGAAGAAAAAAGGCATAGTAAATTGTATATTTAAAATTTGTAATCCTCTCTGGAATTCTGAAATATCATAAGAAGCATTGAATGATTTGATTTTTGTAAATCAATGCTGCTCTTATCACTGAAATATTACTTTAAATCACATTATATCATTCATACCATATGCTCTTTTATCACTGAAGATTTTCAGTATCCAAACTATACAGAATATTACAAAACGAAAATTGGTAGTATCTCGAAAGAAATATTCTTCAATGGTATAATGTTCAAAAATATTTTAACTCATGATGAATTAAAGAAGACCATATTTTTAATCGAATTACTGTCATTTTCTGTTCATGCAAATTTTTGTAATATCATTTCCGTTTGAATATTTATTAATGTTCCATGAATTTTATGAATATTCTATGATATAATACATAAATATTAATAATATGTAATATTAAATTAAATTAATTTCTCATTAAACTGTTTAACCTTAAAATTGTCTAACATTTATTCATCTGCTGAATGTTGTCCGTTTACTTTACCAGTGTATTGTCTGTTGAATAATCTCATACGCATTACCAAAATCTGTAAACTTTGTCTAAAATGTAGCTAAGATTGTTTTTAAAAACTACAGTAAGCAAATAAGAAGATTCTTGGATACAAATTAATGGTTTTCTCCAAAAAATCCATTAGAAATAACTCCAGATTTGTAAATATGAGGATATAATGAAATCCATTTTAAAAAAGATCAATTCAGAATTAAATTTATTAATTTCTAGGAGAGAATTTTAAGTAATTATCCTATTAGAATTCAGTTTCTTATATCCTAATTCGTAACTCCCAATTTTTATGACAATCATAGTTTGATTTATATTTATTTGTCAAGTTTCAGGAGCTATTTACTTTAAAAAATATTAAATTATTTCAAAATTAAGAAATGATGGAAAATTAATTCTAAGGAATTACTCAGAGTCTTCAAAATCTACTAATTCGCGAGATTTACAATCGGCTCTTGTTTAACGTCATTTTCCAGGATAAAGTATCAATTGTTCGGCTCCCAGACGACTTGGAAACGCTCTCAAAATAAATGCAAGTAAAGTCAGTTTCGATCATTTGCAGAATTTATTTCCTTCAGCAGAATTAAAAGAGAAAATATGGTCTTGAATAAAATATTTTATTCTCCTTGAAACGTTTAATTAACAAATTCAGATTGTTGATTTTATCAAAAATCATTCAAAATGTAATTTATTAATTTTCACTTTATTTCCTTTTATCAAGCAAAGGGGGCAAACCCCTTAAATTGCCCTCTTTTGGGCGATCTTTCATTATGGTAACTGAGGAAATGTTATTTATTTGATGTAGGAGCAGGAAGCAGATTGGCTTAATATTTCCTCCTTACATCAAGAACCTTGATTCGTACTCAGTTGTTATGGTAATCTGTAAAAGTCAAATTCACGATCATGTAATTCACAATCAACCCTTTCAACTGTGACCAGCTTTGACTACTTTCCGTTATCCATGAAATAGTACACTTATTTGACCTCTAGAGGAGGAACAGAAAAACTGTGGGACTAAATCCTAAAATTTAGTATTCCACTAGCTCCTGACTCCCACGTGTACCTGTTCGCCCACATGTGGCATTTTGTTGAAGAACCATACTCAAGGGGCCAAGCAGACGTGGTTTGCCATGGTGTAGGCAAAAAATCCTGAATTTTTTGGGAAAACAAACCTTAAGCGAGTTTCTAAAAACAGTTTTCCACTAATTTCAAAGCATACCACGCAAGAACTAGCTGGCTAAATATTTTACAAACGCCTTTACGAATCATCGCCCAACTAAAAAATAAATAAAAAAATCAAAATGTCAATCGATTAATATAAGCAGTAATAGATATTGTTCTATTACCAAAGATTTAAAGAAGATAAGGGCTAGAAAAGAATTTAAAAAAAGTTCAAGTAATGAGAATCGAACCTGGGACCATATATACAGGAGTCTATAAGACTCAGTGCTGGCTTACCAACTTACATTCATACCGACGCGGAAATTTTGCATAATGTATGATAAATGCTTTTTGGCAAAACACGCTTTACTATTTACTACCTCTCCTTCTACTTTCACATACAATTGGTTTCATCATGATCCTTAACATCACTCAGGCGATACCTCCTTGGAAGAATAAAGTTACATTTATCCCTTAAAAAACTAATTGGCAAGAACGCAGAAAATTTTGGAGGTAGGCAGAGTAAAGTATCAAAGAAGGCCTAACTCATTTTTATTCACATGAATGGAACGGGACAAGACTCAAAATTCACGGAGGAGGCTGAAATTTTGTGAAATTCCGACATGATCGAAGCATTGTTAAATGAAACAAAGTTTAAAAAAATGTAACTTTTACTTTCCACACAAAGGATCCAGTGACGACTAGTTTCGGCTAGTACAGAGTAGTAAGTAGATAATAGTAATTGGGCTTGAAGATGGCATATACAAGCATATACAGATGACACTGCAATAGTTGTCTGGGGGAAAACGACAAAAGAAGTATTGGACAAAAACAGAGACATACTTAATAACACATTAAAAGATATGGTGTAACACTAATCTTTACCTTGAATCCGGCAAACACTGAATTCATTTTATTTGTAGATAATCCAGAAATATTAAAGGAAAATAAGCATGAGATACCAGGTGCCTGATTAGTAGATCATGTAAATGCAATAAAATAAAAATAGTGGAGCAAAAAAAGTACCTTAGTATTAAAATAGATAATAAACTGACATGGAAACATCACATGCTATACTTAGCATCAATCCTGAGAAAATTAACATAAATTTTGCCTACTTAACCAAATACTTCATTTTAAAACATCAAAGGTAATATAGTATGCGTTTGTACAATCTATGATAACATATTGTATTGTTGTCTTTTACTTTATATTACAAAAATTAATAATTAAAAGAATAAAAAAACCAATAATTTTCCCTACAGAGGAATTAGTCAGGAAATTTGATGTCCTGACCTTGAGACGGCTGTATGCCTACCATGTAGTGGCCGTAGATGGGGAAAACTGTGTGTCTGTAGCAAGTAACACAAGCCCATCAAAAGCAAATGGCCAGTAATGGGCATTCACCCATCTTCAGGGTCACACATAGTGTACTGTCCAAGTGACTTGATCATCCACCTTACAGCCCAGACATGTCACCCTGCAACTTCAATCTGTTTGGTCCGCTAAGAATACATATTAAAGGGAAGCGCTTCAACTCAGATGATGAAGGACACAGTGATGGACTACCTCTTGTCACAGCTACAGGAATTCTGCTCAGGCTCTGATGATTACTTTTGAGCAAAGACTTTAATTATACCCTCAGTGTCGTTTTGTACCTTTTCATTTGAAAGCAACTTATATCTGTGATATTTAACATTTGCATTGTCAGTAATTTTAAATGATTTTTAAATCAATTTCAAATTGATAACCAGACAAGATTACATTATATTTTGGCTATCACATGATAAAGACATGTCTCAGATGTAAAATTTATAAATCTCGTTAATGTAAATGGTTAATGTATCTAAAATAAATAAATAGAAATAGAAACTGGATCTTAGAGAGAATAAGACATGAGTCCAATAATGACCACATTAACATGGGAGAAATGAACGGCAAGAGATGAAAAGGTCCCTAAGTCTGTGGCTAAATGAAGCGTTGCCCTCGTAAGGAATGCAGACTTGGGCCCAACACTTGCAGTCTTGATCGACGGCAATAAGTAACGGTCTGTCACCAGTCTGATGGAGATTTTGATGCCTAGATAAGCCAAACTGTGCAAATAATTGAATAAATAAAAGTCTGAAGCTTTGAATCAAAGTTTCCGTGGAGACGTCTCAGTAAAGGTAAAGGATGGACGCTGGGATAGTAATTATTTCTTACTAGTGACAGCGCGGCATTCTTACGTAGGAAATATTCCAATTCCTTGTCTGTCTTGCAAATATAAATGTTGAATTACTTCGATTCTGCCTTTACCACTACGTTTTGTTTTCCAACCGCATTGAAATGTCTGTCATGAACTACGGAAGAAAATCTAGGTGTCGGAATTGGCCGGCAGTTCTCTTAAGAGGCGTAGAACGGCGGCTTATTATCTGTAAAAATACAAAATGGAAGGCCTTCGACCACGTGTTCAAAATGCTTAGCTTCGCACTTCGCGAGCGTACGCGCCAAACTTCTGCTGTGCGTCGTTCTGGTAAAAAGGCCAACGTTGCCAGTGCCTTGAGGTCTGTTACTGTAAGGCAGCGCCAATGTCTGCATCGGAGGCGCCTGAAGACTGGGAGGGTCAATGCGGGGGAGTGAGTGCTACCGTTGTTACAAGACGGTCTCTCCTTGCAGACCTCTTCTGCCTATGAGGGGCGGCCAGACCAGAGGTTTCGGGGAATGAGGGGGGAGTGGGGGGGGGGGGGGGGGAAGGCGCGTATCCTGAGGTTCTGGGGATACGACAAACACCCGTTCTTACTTTACAACCTTTCAGTGCACTTACTGCTTCCTTTTATCATGAAATTCGCGAATTAGAAAAGGTACAAAGAAAGACAACACGTTTTGTAAAACGTATTGCCTTTCGTTGCTATGATACGGTATTAGCTATGAAAAATCGGTGCCACTCAGATGCTTCTGGAGGCATGATGGGAATCTTCAGATGAATGAAGGCTCGACCAAAGATTTAATTTACTTGATAAATTCAGACGGAGTACGTTCCTAGAATATGTAACCGATATTATGCGCCCTCCTTTTTATATAGGCCGTTCTGATACCGCGAGAAAGATCAGAAAAATAGATGCTAGAACCAGCCTATTCAAGAATTCATTTTTTTCCGATAACCATACTCGAAAGAGATGGACTAGGAAATGTGCCCTGTAGGAAATAAATTTAAACTATGCCCAAGAAAATGTGCTTCTTGAGCCAAAGTTGTATAAGAAGCGAAAAATAGTGACTTGACTGGGACACGAACCCAGGATTCTTTGCTCATAAAAGCTGGGGAGATCTTGGTTTGAGTCACGGTCAAGTTCTTAATTTCCACTTCTTGTACAACAAAAAAATTGTAAAAGGACATTCTAAGACAGCAAACGTCGTCGTAATTGCCTTACATCTTGAGGACTTATTTATTTTATTATATTATTATACGCCTACTGAGTCTTACAATTAGAAAAGCCAGATTTTCCGGCCAACAGGTATGAGAAATCTTGCATATTGGGTACGTGGCACTTATCTGGTACGGTGGGTGCGTTAACCTCCACAGGGTTGCCATCCTTCGTTCTTCTTCGGCACCAATCCGGGAGATGACTAACAACTCAATGCTCGGCATGCGATTCCCAACTGGCAAGACAAAAGTGAATTCCTCCTTCGCTGCGCAAAGTTTATCGGGCGCTAAGCGCCTTGGTTTACTACTCACCTTTGAAAATCTTTGGGACAAAGAAGGTTAAATCAATTCAATTAATTTACTCAATAAATTCAGAGAGTGCGTTCATAGAAGATGTAGCAGATATTATGCGCCCTCTTTGATATATAGACCCTTATGATATTGCGAGAAAGATCAAAGAAACGGATGCTAGAACCAGTCGATTCGAGAATTCATTTTTCCGTGAACGATACTCGAACTTAGCCTATTAGGAAAGTAGAGTCATGGTGCATGCACCCCCTGCCACACGCAGAAAGGCGGCTTGCTAGGTACAAATGTATATGTAGATGTCACCGGCGGGCCAGAAGTAGTACGAATACGATGGACAGTGGAATATTTTACCTAGTTAGAGACACCGGAATGAGGAAATAATTGGAGGAAATTCCTCGAAAACAGTTCGCGGAAGCAACTCTTACTGCTGATTGTTTTCAATTATCGTACTATTTCATGAATGGCAGCGATGCCAGAAACTGATAGGAAGTTAATAGTCTTCAATTTCTTACGTCGAATATTGACCCGTTAAATTTAAAAAAAAATATCTACGCTGATAATGGATTTATCGACATCGGCAACCATAAATCACCGAGTAAAACTGCGCCTGAGGCCAAAGTTTAAATTAAGAGACACACAACCATAAGTTGGAATAGCGGCAAAGACACTTTTTATTCAGAGTTCACTTTAGGACCTTACACATAACGACCCAGGTAAACACCGAGATTTGCCCCCGTATCAATTAAAAATTACCTGCCGGAATATGAGTCCTGAATGAAAAGACTGCAAGTTTTAGGGCTGTGTTCGGTGCAGGTCGGTGGCCGCATCTACCTACTAACCCCGGCGTTGCCCACGTTGTTGGAACAAGGAGTGGTGGATTTGTGGGTGTTGTCCAGAATTTTCGGTTCTTGTTACTCCTGGGATGAAACATGACCGCGGCTTCGGGAACGGCTGCGGAACCTCCAGAGAGGTTGTGCCGTCGTCTTGTCAATCTTCAAAGATGCGATGTATGGGGTATGTATGGTATGGGGTCCTCCATTTTAGCTAAGCCGGAGTGCATTGAGGGATCCTTTGATCTTGGGAGCAGGAATACCGTCTTACAAGTTCAAATTTGAAAAATCCATACTTGCCGGTTGAAGGTCTGCAATGACATCCTGAACTTGGTTCTCGTCCCCAGATGCCCGACCACATGCCAGAATTTTTTCGTCGCTATCCACTCGATTCACAAGGCTGTCTCTCAATCAGCAGGAACCACATGACAGGATTTTCGGGGGTAATGGTCGGTACCAGACTGACCACAACTGACTGATCGTGGATACGGATTGCTTGACGTTTTCCATTCCATTGGCTGCGCACGTTCGTCGAGGTCACCAATTTGTGAAGGCGGGAGATATCGTTTAGACACAAATATTTATTCACACGTATGATTCAGAGGATAAGACTCAGATGTCAAAACAACGCGTGGCGATGGAATAAGATAAAGCACGTCTGAGCGATAAGACACTTGAGAGTCTGCCTTCTACTGCCGCCTTTAAAGTCCCCTGCCTCGTTTCTTTTCGCCCAGGCGGCTTTGACGTTTTAGGGAAAATAACCGCTTATCCGGAGGCGCAAGGCCAACACGCTGCAAAATCTCCGTTTATTCTTAGAGATATTACATATTTGGCGCCTACGGGTGCATCATATATTTTATATACATACAAAATGAAATAGTAAAACGAATGAGGTGCTAGAAATGGTTGGGGGGAAGAGGGTGTTATTTGAAGTAATTAGAAATCGACAAAAAAATGGGTGGGTCAAATATTGAGAGGAGAGGGATTGCTGAAGAAAGCGAGCGAAGGATGAATGCTAGGGAAAAGACAGAGGTGAAGACAAAGACAAAAGTTGTTAGACGAATTAAGGGGTGGGATAAGTTACCGGGAATTGAAGGAGAGGGAATTAAATAGGGAATGTGGGGGTACATGAACTTACCGAGAGGTAGAACATTTAAATATATACAAAATGAAAAGGATGGTTTTCACTGAATAAATGTTTGGGAAAAAAGAGGACTGTTCAAGCAAGTTTGAAAAATTCAAATTGACATTTTAAATAAATTAATATTCAGTACGTAATATTTGAAACAATCACACTTTTCTATTTGTTGCGAGCTTTCGGAGCCTTGGAAGCTTTTACGCAGAATTAAATTGAGATTAACTTAAGTAATAAGTGGCAAATAAACAATGTCGTGACCAGAAAGCGATGTTAATACACTACCATTGCAACGTCTTTCGTCCTTCCCGCCACAGAAACTGATGTGTAAGGTGTAATACTTTGAACATATTATATTCATTTTCCATGTTTCTGTATGATATACTTATATATGTTGATATGTGTTTATCTTGTCAATAATATACATACATATATGTGTACAGGGTTGTCTCAGTACCACGTTTCAGAACTTTACTAGAACTAGGAGGGGTACGGTGCACTCCTATGACTTATTGTTAGAATCATCATCATCATAGCAATGCAGGGTCGGAAATGCTTCCTTGACGCAGCTGTGTTCACAGAAATAAAATTATGCCATGTAAATTATCTGTGGCACACTTTGCAAGATACCATCGGGCAAAAGCAATTCGAGGCGCATAATCACCCGTTTGAAGAGCCTGAACACGTGATACAGATGCATTTTGTTGTCTCTGAGAAAACAAAACGCAGACGCTGGAATGGGAAACCCGAATGCGTGCGCTACACCTCTCGTACTCAAACTTGGAGTCTCCTGTACCTGATGTAGCAGATTCTCTTCGAGGTCCATGGTGATCGTGACCGATGCATGGCACCAAATCGCATCTAAATAGCCTGGATATTTAGGACAATGTATCATACATAAACACGAGAAACTCATAATGAACAGCGCAGTAAATACCTATATTAAAATGCATAAAGATAAAAACTAGAATAAACTCAGAGTGTTAAACTAAACTAGGGAGATAAACTCATGCTATATGTATTGGGTTTTATATGAAAATTTTCAACGGAGCATGATGACAAACCTTTAGCCGGGTTAATAAAGTTCCTTAATTTGTCGCATGTGCTCAAATACTTCATATTTCGTTGAAATTTGACGACGCTTTAGAAATTAGACTTGTTATCTTTCTAAATGTTTATTTACTTAGCAATATACAGCAAAATTGCACGGATACCACGTCTCAAAACCACTGCTGGCTTCCTTCGGGTTCTTTTGCGCATAGATAAATGTAAATTTGTATAAAAAGAATCAAATCTTTCAGCAAAATTATGTTACAGACGTCACTCGTCTTTCGTTGTTTAATCTTTCGCATGGTTTGCTCTATCATATTGTATAGTTTGCAACTACGCTCTTCTTTCCCGGTATATGGTGTTTCACTGCTTGGTCGATGATCGTGTAATGTTTTCTCTTTAGTTTAATCAGCTAAATCATTTGGAAGCTCCTTCAAAGGAAATCAGAAACATAATAGACGTAAAAGCAATGTGTCAGTAGTACCGTAATCACGACTTCCAAAACAAGAAAACCAAAGGAAAACAAAAAAAAGAAAAAACTGGACTAGCCCAAATAAGCAGACAAATCACAAAGTTTATGTTGTGGCATAGCCAACAAAAAATGTTTTATGAAGCATACTGGTACTGGTAAATGCTACTTTGTCATTTCTTTACGTTATAGATTTCTAACCAGAATCCGTGCCTGAAGTGAATGATGGTATCCTTGTTCTCACCAACGTAAACATTCAACCTGATTCACTTCCGCTATAGATACTAAATTTTCTCAGAATTTCTAAATGTTCCCATTATCTTAGTAAAAGCGTTCTCTTTTGTGATTATGTTTTCTACGGAATTATCAGAGACGCTATTTCCGCGAAAAGACAGAACTACCGATAGATGAATGTCATAACTAGGTGATAACCGAGACATGCACTGACAAGGAGCATACCACGAACGATAGAAAATATTATCATTGAGTTTAGCGCTAGGTTTAGATGTTACAATATAAAATAAGATTAAAATAATTACAACTCACAAGTAAAATATTCTGAAATAACTGAGATTAAGAGTAAAGGTATTGGGAGGGGCAAGTAATTCCGCTAATCGGTGTCAACGGGTATGAATCACATGCAGTTACTAGATCACTTTCGAGTAATTTTTAATATCTCTCATAGAGAAGAGACATCGAAAGTAATTACGTCTTCTATGGATTATAATGCACGTCCTTTCGTATTCATACGTGCTATGTGAAGGAAATTTATTAACAGGTTATGCACTAACTAAATATACTTAACATGCACGGCATATTTTTTTGAGTATCTATCTTGGTACGTCAGATCACTTATCTGTCCAACCGCATATCTGCAGAATTGTGTGACTCGAAACCGTGTAACTCGGGGACTCACTGAATCATAATAAAATATTACATATATTATCTATTGTTGGTTTAAAAATACTTGGTGAGAAATGAAATTTCAAAGTCAGCATTCTGTTAAACAGTGCAAAAAACGAGTACTTTTTGGTTCTACCAATGGAAAAATACCTACCAGATAAAAACAAAAAAAAAATGCATAAGTTAAACGTAGGAAGAGACACATTAAAATTGGTGTAACTTTATTCCTGTGGGATATCTAGTTTTTATTCAACTCCGAAAACGAATATCTGTAATGAATAACATGGCTGTAGATTTTCTATTCACTGACGTGTGTATAATTCTTAAGCTATATTCGAAACAGATAAATATATTTTTCTATTTAAGTAAAAGCAGACCGATTATTTCTTACTAACCCGCTATAATCTGCAGACCCGTATGCCTAATGCATACTGGCTAACTCCGCATCCTTGGAATTCGCCACCCTGCTAACTCAGCGTCTTTGCGTGGAATGACGATTCCCTGAAAGAACGCTCGGAATTTCTACCATCTACCGCGTCAGGAAAGCATATCCAACCCTGCATTGCTACATGAATCCAAGTCATTGGGGGTGTACCTAAACTCTAGATTTTCTGAAACGTGGTAATGAGACATCTTCTGTATACAATCAAATTTCACTGCGTAGTATATAATGGCTGGCTGCTTCGATGAAGGACAGAAATGAATGCAGGGAAAAAATGTAGTGTATGAGTTATGCTGATAATATGGCTTTAGAAGCAGACAATATGGAGAAAGTCATAGGGTAGCCCTTAGTGTCAAATATAAGATATATGGAACAATACTAAGCAATACTGTAATAATCTAAGAGAATCATAGAAAATGGTGGAAGAGAAACGAATCAGTATCAAATTGAAATGTGGATAAATTCAGCAAGAGGATAGCTTTAGTTTGTGTAGAGTTATGGAGGAAGAATTTCAAGGAATTTAATCAAAGTGCATACAGTCATGGCAATGGAAATATTAAAAATAAGGAAATGAATTTGAAAAAACTTTGGAAAAACCTTGCTTTGTGGCATGTCTTTAATTAGCAGAGATGTAAATATGGAAGAGAATACTAAAAGTTAGTAGGACAGAAATGAAAATGACATTTTAAAACAAGTGAATGAAGAGAGATGAATGCGATAGAGCAAAGGATAGTTAGGCTCATGCACTAAGACAGAACAAGCTGATTAAAGTAGTTTTAGAGAGAAAAGGGTTTGTAAAACACGAAGAGGATGATCAAGTATATCCATAACATCCAGTCAAGAATAAGGGTGTATACATACCAGTGACCTGAAGAGAATTGCAGATGATTGGAGCTCCTGGCTGCAGCAGCAAGGATTTGCCTTTAGAATACAAATGGATTATCCTGTAGGGTCCTCTCTGCATCCACTTCCTATTAAGATGATTTTTGAAGTAAATGACAGTTGTATACATATAAGTAAATTATGCAAACTCTACCTGATTGATACTATATCTCTATATGGATCTTGCTCATTTCATTGGTCCAATCTACATTTCCTGGAATAAATCATTAGCTTCTTGCTCTTCTACACAACCATTAGCAGTGAGCCTTCTTAATATGCTCAGTGGAGAGGGTATAGTAGAAATTTTCTATTCACTCTTTGCTGGTATGTGTTAACTGGAGTTATTTGAACAGGGTTACCAACAGCATCAGAGCAACATTTATCTTGACACACTCTGTCAGATTGACTTCCAATTTTCTCCACATAAATTTTCTGTTTCACATTAATTAGGGTTACCATCTTCACCTCTTAGAAGAAGACATTGATATATTTTGTGGAGAAAAAAGGTCAGAATGTTTACTAATTTATTTTTATCAAAATATCTTGAGCACTGAGATCATTTTGCACATTTGAATCCTCACTGAGAATTGAATCTGGAACTGCATTCACCAAATGAGATCCTTCTTCCCTGTCCTCAGGCCTCAAAAAGTTCATTTCAGAATGAAAAAGAGGAAAAAAATGGGACCGATTAATATTTCTAGTAACAAACTTAAGACAATGTAAACAAATTATTACTAATGATTTGGATAAGTACACACCTTCAAAAATAACCTTTTCTCTTCTCCAGCTCACCAATCAAATATCTGAAAAATTCAATGCATGTAATGTGTAAAAAATTGTATCAGAATACATTCACAAAATCAAAATAAGACCTATTTTTCTTTTGTTTTTAAAGAATAGAGAATACTCTCTTTAAATTTGCCTTGCAATTAGGAATAGTTAAGAAAAACAGGTAAACTTTCAACAAATTCATTGAATATTTCATGGAATTCTAAAATGTGTGGCTCACTTTTTATGTACTAGTATGTATTTACAATCTTCATTCAACCCTAAAAAATTGATCAGGTTAATCATTTAAACTCAACAGGATAGTTACTACTTATCAATAGATTGAAAGGAAGACTTATACCTACTTACCAGGATGATGATAAAATATAGCCTAAATATTGCAGGCCAGTTAGTTTAGCATCAGCAGTTTTTAAATTGATGCAGAAGATTACAATATGTCACCTTAAAAACTTTTGGAGAAAGAGAGCAATAGGCTTAGCCATTGCCAATAAAGATCTATGAAAGGGATTTCATATGAAACAGCTATTAAGTCCTTAACAAGATAAAGTAGGGTGATAGACAATAAAATGCTAGTAGCCATGAAGTCCTATCATGAACCATGAAAACTCAGAACCAAGTTGACTACATCATAGGAATGTATGTTATATATAAATGCAATATCTATTAATGTTTTATGTATGAATGCCAAAGACTGCCTCCAAGCATAGAGCCTAACTATAGTTTAGCTATTAAAATAATAAAAACTAGTTAAATCACTTAAAATCATCGATATACATCCATTCACGAACTGAAACGAATGTGATAGCGATTTAAGTGAGAGATGACTTTTCGCTACTAAGACATGCCATTTTAGTGGAGCTTAAGCTGGGGAAGGGCGATTTAGTACACTCTTCAGCCCTACTTACTTGATAACGACATTGTATTCAATGATGTATATACGCGAGTTAGCAAAAACAACACTCTATATCATTTCAGCTTGATACTGCATCTATTTTCAGCCACAAAATTTAATATAAGACACTCCTTTCCCTCTATCAAAAAATTCGTTACCATATGCTCCACCAAGTCAAGAAGGTAATATTATGGTGAGCAAAGCATATTGGGCGGTTAAACTATTACGCTGCCATCTCTAGGTTCACATAGGAGGTGAGTCACGTCTTTAGCGCGGTGTCGCTTTAATTCCTTCACGTCTTTTCTTCTCGGAGCACAGTTCTTAGTCGGATGTCAGGTTAATACCACGTGTGTATGAGGGCGAATTAAGAAAGGAAACTTATACGAACAAGAGAGGATATTTTCGCGCCTTCGTTTTACAAGTACTCTCCTAAAAATGTATGGAGATTACGGATCTCAGGATGATTGGAATCCCATGGAAGAAGCTTATTTCAACGAGAATTTCAACACTTACGAAACAGGGCCTGGTGCTGATTTAGATCGTTCGTTTCAACCTTGTTTCAGGAAGTAAGGAAGTGATTGATGAGTGAGTGATAGTAAATCTAACCTGTGTTAATGTTGATTTCTCTAACCCTTTTTTAGGAGAGGCGACGTTCAGAGGCCACTATGTAAACTCTATATTCACCGAGTACCGAGGAATCTGACAGAGGTATAAATGCTACACGATTTCATTGATTTCTTCATATTTTTATCTATTCCTTGAAACTTTTTTTATTTGTTGTTTGTAAATATCAGGAAGGATTGAGAAATGTATTTCTCAAATTTGGGAATCCAAGGTCTGTGTACCTCCACAAAAAACCGACTCCAAACAACTTACTATGGGCACTTGTAGAATATTCATCCGTGAGGTAATCACACTCATTCTGAATTATTTGTCTGATTCATTTTCGATGTCTTTGCTTGATTTTTATTTGTTTACATTCTATTAAAGCGAGGGACAAGAAGCTATAAATGCTTTAAATGGTCGACCGCCTTTGAATTTGAGTGTCCAGTTCGCTAGAAGTGAGGAAGAAAAGGAGAAAATGAGGAAAGAAAGTGAGCAAGAGTATTTCTTTAGGAAGATGAGCTATAAACACGAATCAGCGTATGATCTTCCGGAGATGGAATCCCCATATCCCAGGTAATGCTGGAACTGAAATATGGTGCTGTGGTGACGTTTTCCTATTCAGTTTGCTCAAACTCGTATTATGTGACCACGGAAGTTGATGTCATTATCATTCATCGTTCTATTATTTAGTTTTTAAGAGAGAAAAACAATGCGTCACTATTACTAAGATTCTTCTTGATCTAAACTAAAATTTTTAAACCTCAAGCTGATGTTTACCTGTGGGACTTGTTTGAATTTTCTTTTCAAAGTTACAGTGTGGTAGTTATTATAGAGGCAATAACAATACGAGGGTACTCTTAAGCTGTTTTCTGAATCAGGTAAAGTGTTCCCTGAATACTATCTTTGTGTATCAAATGAACTGAAGTTGAAATAATGAGCTTTGTCTGAGTATATTGTGATAGAGCAGATGTGAGGTAAATGTAACAGAATTTTATCTATTCCCTTCTTATTTATTTTTAATTTTGTAAACACTTGATGACTTGATTATTTCAGCTTAAAAACTCTTTAAGTCATGTTTGGACTGAAGCATTGTTTGAAATTTTCTTTGTCTTATTTTATACATGTAGTGTAACAAATGATTTTGATTGATGTAATGCCACTGATCTTCAGATCAGTTTAATTTTACTAAATTTCCTTTTTGTGAGCATTGTGTTGACATAAAAGGCAATGTTTTATCTCTGGTAGACACAGTCAATCAGTTTGATCATTCCATCAACACATTTAGCCATTTTCCTTTTCTATTCTGTCCTTAAGCTCTTCTATTCCTTATTCTTGTATTCTTTTGAAAACTTCCTGCTTAGAATTACTAATATTTTCTCAGAATTTTAATGAGGTTCTATCTCCCAGCCATGCAATGTTTTACATATGCACTCTCATTGATCTTATTGAATCGAATTCAATAATCATGAAATTGAAGCTCTATCCTTTATCATTCTGTTTCTGCTAGTCCTCTCTGTATTACTTTGCCAAGTTTTCATGTTCCAATTCAGCTGTATTGATTTAGTACTGTTTACTGTGGCATATAATTGTTAATTATTCTTTCTTGTTTGCTTTGCTCTTCATTTGTTGTTGATTGATTATTGTATAAGAGATTTCTATATTGGATAGAAAATTTAAGGCTCTCTTCCATCATTTTCTTTATCTTGTCAAATAAATTTCATTTTCTTTGATTTTGTGGTGTCATTGTTCTAAATTTCTTCTTTAAAACGTTTAGTTCAATTGTAAGTGAAACTTGTCTTGAAAATATCTAAATTAGTCATTAGAAGTGGAGGGGATAACTAGCTGTTGGTATCAAGAGAAAGATTGCTACATTCTCTATCCCGATATATACTTTTATCCATTTTCAAAATAGAAATCAAGTTTAAATTTGGATATGTGAAATTTACTTCAAATTTTATCAGGAACTTTAAGTATTTATGCATACATAGGCCATTTATGTAGCATCTTTAGGTCAACATAGTGACTTACAGAGATGGAGAACAGAAGTTACTTGGAATTTATGTAAATGTGCTCTTTCCTTCCTTATTTGGTTTCCTGAAAAGTAATAATGTTTGATTTGATCGATTTAACCTTAAGATATTACTGTTTTATTGAAACTATTTATTTAATAATATATAGTTGGAACCATCGTACGTGATGTTAATTTTCAGTATGTGATTGAGATGTTTGCAAGTGATCGTCTGTTGTCTTTCAGAGCCATTGGTCGAGGCCGTGGTGTACCGATGTTTGTGTCTGCCTCTTCCGTGGACACATTTTATACTAACAAACCATACCGTCTTTATAATGATGAACTGATGTTCAGGAAGCCCATTGCACAAGGTGTTTTCTCTCCATACCGTGGAAGTGTATGGGATCCTGCCAATGCTCATGTGATGGACGATGTTTCTCTGACTGTAAACTCAACTGAGGATGGTCGGAGAATTTCTATGGGACGAGCTATCCCATGGTAAGTGCATCTGGGGTCATGCTGACCCTTAATCCTTGCTAATTAATGCATTTACATTTGTTGTATATTAGTAAGTGTACTTTTTTTCACATGATAAGATTGTTAATGTCAAGTGAACAATTTTCTCGTCTAGTTCGGAGCTCAGAAATAGGAGACTGCCGAGTCATAAATTTGCTTTGCGGCGTTCTGAATCAGATCGTAATGTGAGTAAAAATTTTATTTCTATTTATGTATTTATAAGCAGCTTATGGATAATAAATATACACACTCCAAAAATAGTGCAGCAGCTAGTTGCTTAAATTTTGTTGTATTAATTTGAATTATGGGAGAAAATTAAGTTATGAAATTAAGAATTGCTAAGTAAATAAGTTATAAAAAATTTACCTGAAATATTACATTACATGGCCACTTTCAAATTATGAATTTGTCATTATGTGGAGAATATCACAAAATAAACGTTATAAACAGAACATTGAAGCAATCAGAAATATAGATGGTAGAAAAGTGGGTTCTGAGGAAAGAGTGGAGATTAACAATATTATTTAAAGGTTACCAATTGTATTTCTTTATGATAACTCAGACAATCAAAAATTTCAAAACTTTACCTTGGCAATAATAAGAACTCCAGTGGCAGAATATCTTTTTCTTGGTGACTTAATTTACCCTTTACCACCTCAACATTAAAACCTACATTTTTAGAATTTGCAAATTTAGGAAAACATTGCTGAACACCAAGTACAAATTTATTACAGCAATTGAAAGCTAGAATTTAAAAGATTGAATGTCACAATTATAGAGAAATTTACACAGGTCAAACTTAGAAATTAGCTTAATATAACTGGAGAATGCTTAGTTTTTTTGTTTTGCATGATTTTTACAATGAATTCACATGAAAACATTTTCAAGCACCCTTGTAACAAGAGCAAGAACATGTAGATAATGTCAGCAGATAAATAATCCAACACAAAAACGTTCTCACCAATAGCTGTTTTCCAAAGCCACTCCTCCAAAGTTTAATCTTCCCCCCTTAGCACCTGTTCCACTCCCAACAATTGACTTCTGCTCCTGATTTGCCTACTATATGTTCAGTGTATTCACACTTTGATTTAGTGCCTTTACAACTTAATAATCAACTCATCATATCATTGAATTATCTTACCTGGAACTTTTGTGAGGTTATTTCCTCATTTCTTGAGATGGAGTTCACAAAATATTGTCAATAGATTACTATTCAGGAGAATTTGGTTATGTATTTTTGTGTAGTTATAGTTGGAAGTAGATCACCTTTGATCTAATTGTTATCTCTGGGAGATTATAATAATAATGTAAAGCTTGAAGTTTGAAATTAAGTTATCATTAATGAATTATTTTTTGTGTTAACAGTTGTATCATGTAATATAATTTTTTACATGAGAATTTGTTTCTCTTTTTTTTAGGGTTTGCAAATAGGATTGTGTGTGTTCTGTTCCGAACCATCACTTTATTCTTGTCATAGGTGTGGGGCTTGGTATTGCTCAGAAGAATGTCAGAATGAAGATTGGCCCATGCACAAGAATGTTTGTATGCCTTAGTAAGTCAACTTTTACATTTGATTTGTTGTGTAGTTGTCATCATCAGTGATCTAATCGATTGCTAATTGCTGTGCTATTTCCCAGAGGTTTTTAAATTGTGAGATATCCTGAGGCACAGTATTATAATGTCTATTTAAAGTGGACTTAAAGTTGACACAAGTTCAGATATCCTTCTCTTAACTGAAAGATATGAATGAATACTGAATATGATCTATTCTGTGAGTGGAATACAAATGATAAAAATCAGTTGCTACCAGGTTTAGTTACAGAGAAAATTTTCTACTGACAAACATTTTATTAAAATGAATTTTAAGACTTGGAAACAATTTAATGACTTGATCATACTTTTTATTATTGGGTACTAGAATGATCATTCCCAGGACTCATAATTAAAACCCAACATTTTTCCTGTAAATACTTCAAAATCTACCTTTGATACCTAAGGGTAGAATATTTTTGGTCATTCCTCAAATAGAGCAACCTGGAAATATAACCGTAATGTTGTTCAATCAAACCTCATGAAGACAGCATTCAACAAGTATGAAAATTATTCTCAATTTCATGTTCAAAATGGTGTCCAACTAAATAGGTGTGTAACCAGTTATATAATACATTTCATTCTGATAAACATCACTTTAGCTTAAAGTTCACTTTGGCTGAATATCAGATTTGAATAGGCATTATATTACTGGAATGAAGACAGTGTCAAAATCTTCTATGCTTTTTTGCAAGTCCAAATGGATAAACTTGAAGTATAATCATTTTCTTAATTTTCCTCTCCAATTTCCAATAGAATTGTGAGTGGGGCTCTCTCATGTCTTTGAGCATAGAAAATCCAAGTATGATTTTCCATCTTAAGTAATTGAATCTAAATTTTTGCAGCCTTTGTAAGAAGGCAGACATTCCAGTTGCTAGAAAAGCAGTTTCGCCAAGGGCAGAGGCAGCTTCCCTTCCAGTAGAAGGGAAGTTAAACAAGAAAAGCATTCCAATGAGAGAAAGGAGGTTTGGGAAAAAGAAGGGAGAGGAATCCCCAAGTGATAGACTGAAGAAAGGAGAGGGAAGGAGGTCTGAGGACGGAAGAGATAGCCGAAGAAGAGAAGAGGTGAGGAGTAGTCAAAAGGGGAGTGAGAGGGAGGAGGCGAGGAATACTCAAAAGAGAGAAGATAGAGAAGAAGCAAGGAATAACCAAAGGAGAGAAGAGGCAAGGAGCAGTCAAAAGAGAGATGAGGCGAGGAACTTTAATAGGAGAGATGAAGCAAAGAACTCGCAAAGGAGACAAGAAGTGATGAATTCTCAAAAGAAAGAAGAGGGGAGAAACTTTGATAAGAGAGAAAGCAGAGATGATGCCAGTAATGGGCGAAGGGGAGAGGAGAATAATTGGAAGAGGAGTAATGTGGAGAGGAAAAATGATGGTAGCAAGGCTGCTCCCTCTCTCTCTACTCCCTCTCTACCTTCTCCGTCTCCACCTACTCCCTCTCTACCTGCTCCATCTCTATCTGCTCCCACTGAAGATGATTGGGATGAGGTGAGTTACGCATGTTTGGGTTTGAACTCTTTGCTCATGTCTAGATAGCATTTCAGTTGCATTGTCTATGGAGTCTTGTTTGAATACATTATTGTTACTCGTTCTTTGATGGAGAAATACCCTTCTCGTAGTTGTAGTAGTGCTCGTATGATGAAAAACATGATGTACTTGATAAGGAAGGAGTTGTCACATAAGCTACTGGTACATGCAACTTCAGTTTCTCTAAGCTCCAAAAGTGTTTCTTTGGTGTAATTGATTTACTTTCATTGATTGATGTTTTAGCATTTTTTTAATTGTGTCAATAATCAGTAATAAATTGAAGATTAGTGGAGAGGATGTTCAGAAATGTATTGATAATTTGATGAAAATATTTTTGTTGGAATGATAGAATGAAGTTTCAGAAACTCATGATCAAACACTTTCGGGAAAATATCATGAAAGGTAAAGCAACAAGATTAAAGACAAGAAATTGATCGGAGATATCTTTAGATTTTAACAATGAAATGTGATTGGATACATTGAAAAAAAGCTTCAATTTCCCAACTAGGGCATTTCTGAAGATTGCAGTTTATCAGCCTATGCTTTGCTTTCTTGGTCCACTTCATTGTCTTCCTCAATGTTGAAGAAAACGCTATGTACATGTCAGAAACTTCTTCAGCTTTCATAAGCTTATTATTTTCTAAGATACACTGAGCCATACCCTTCCTTTTCACTGTATGATGGATTCATCCTGGGACAACTTTAACCTTGCCTTATAAACTCTTTAACTTAAAAAATCTATCTCTTTATTTTTCAAATAATCTAGCCTTGGAATTAGTTGTGGAAGTTCAATTGTAATCAATATTTTCTTTTTTCCACCAGGGTCCATCTTCGACCGCAAAGTCACCCATTCAGGCTGAAGAGAAGAAGATATCATCCAGAGAAGATTCTCCAAAGATATTTTCAAAAGTTATAAGGCCTCCTGAAAATTTATCTGCAAAAGTTATAAGGAGACCTGAAAATTTATCTGTGGTAAATATATTATACTTCTTCTTTACTGTGTTGTACAACCAAAAACCTTTTGGTTCCTCATCTAAGCATTTGCATAGTCTTCCTTTTAAATTAGTGGAATGCATTTCACATGATTCTTTTTGTTTTTGATTTTGCTTGTTTACATTCACTCTCTGCTTCATCTGTGTAGATAGTGTTTGGAAGCCTTGCAGCAGCTTTAATTTTAGATGCAAATACCCATGTTTCTTTGTTATGCCATCTAGGTTCATTATTTTGTGTAGAATATGTATAGGGGACAAATATATCCATAAGATTGTGCATTTTCTGTAAAAACAAATTTTAAGTGTCTTTGCACATTATTATTAATGCATGTGCATATCATGAACGTTTTGTGCTACCAAAGATTGAACAGGAGTTAATTACGAAATCCTTCTAATGAACTTTAGAGTGTTGATAGATTTTGTGCTCTGCTTTTTGGTGATGATAGCTCTGTGATGACATAATCCATACTGATGTGTTACTTCGAATAAAAAAAGTTGGCAACTTTATTTTTCATGCTCCTTCATTTTTGAACTGCAGTAAATAAGGTATTTGCATGGGGAGAAACCGAAGTGACGCATTATGAATTGTGTTCATCTAGTACAGAAAGTATTACAATATTAGTTATTTTTACATTGATTAGTACATCAGATTCACTATTTGAAGTGTTCCCTCTATCAGACATACTCTTTATCCTAAAAAATTCCCACAATGCTCATTAATCCTATGACCCACCCTTCTTGCTGTGGTAACAGTATAGTGAAATCCTTTACAGTTCAAGGGGAGGGAGTGTGATAGTAGGCTTAGCTGAAGATTGACAAAGTCAGCTCCCTTGTCCCAACAAAACTTCCATAGCCTCTCATTCAGCCAATTATTTTCCTCCAAAATCATTGTGGTCATCCAACATTGATGCCAAGGAATCCCAAAATGCACACAACCTTGGAATTCAGATCCCTAAAAGTATGCAGAATATCCTCTGAACTGTGGTGAGAGACGTATATCCAAACATGAGCCACCACTCACAGCTGAGAGCAACGCATGTCCTCGGTTGCCACACCCATGACATGGGATATACCTCAAGGGAATTCACCAAGATGTAATCCTAAAGTTACCTCTCTGCCTTTTCAAGCTGAGGAGACACTACCTGCCCGACAGCTCCCTTATCAATACCATCCCCCCACCTTAACATCCCTTAAGCTTAGCTACTTTGGAGGGCAGAGAAACTGAAAGGCCAGGAATTGCCTTTCGAATGCTCATCAGCACTTTGCACCACCAAAAACCCGCCGTTGACAGGGATAGGGTTTGGCATCACCTCCCCATAGCCCCTGACAGTCTACGCAGCTCCTTCACTACTCATAGCTAACCTCTATCCAGGCTCTAGGAATGAGGCCAAACTCAAATGTTTGGGAGAGGACCACACATCCTAAACTAAATCAGTAAATTGTACTCTGTTGGAGAATACAGGAATTTTTAAGACTAGAAGGTAATGCAGGTAGAATGTCTGTAGCAGCAACTCAGTAGATGTACTCAGGAACAAGAGGAGGGGGTGTATGTCTCCTTTAACCGCTAGGACAAGAATCAATTTGCTCTAAAAATTGCCCTGAAGAATCTTCTGGGTGTGTTTTTATTTAGGTGTGGTTATTTTGTGAGTAATGTTAATTTTTGCTTAATTTGAGGTTAAATCATGATTTACTACACTATATCAATGGCTCACACTCATTTTTCCTGAAACATTGTGCAAATATAAGGAACTGTAATATATGATAAACTTCCCCTGACTTTAATCAGTTAGTAAACTAAACTGTTGTGGAAATTTGATTTAAATTGTGTTATCTGTTTATTTCACTAGGGTCCAGGTTCACCTGCTAAATCAAGAGTTCAAGTTGAAGAGAAGAAGGTATCGCCCAGTGAAGACTCTCGGCAAATTTCTCACACAGTTGATTTGTCTCATGAGAACTTTACTAAGGTAAATATATTGTGTTTGTTGCATGCTGTGTTATCCTTAGTTATGCTTGTGTAGTTAAATTTATAGTTTGAAATATAATTTCATTGCTAGATCACCTACAAGGTTATTTACATTGCTGATCTAAAAGTATCCCATGTAGATAGTGCAGGGAGATTTCTTACTATGTATTGATGGTATAAGTAATACGCTCTCATCCAAGAATATTTTTGATGAATATCCTGGATACTTAAAGTGTATTACAATTTATATCCATTCCATAAGGTCACTTTTGAATGATATGAAAGATTTAATTTAGGATGGAATCAAGTGAAAAACAGAAATAAATCGGATAAAGGCAATTCGTACATTATCATTATTTAAATAAATGTTATTTGTAGTTGCCAAATTTGGGTAGTGTCTAAATTTGGCAATTGCAGTTTTAGCAATAAAATAGTTCAGTATTCTTTAGGAATAATCCAATTTATTTTGAAGGCTGTTATATATAGATTGTGTCATGAAGAGACCACAAGCTTAAGGCCCCATATATTGCTTTCAATCCCATGTATTGATTGTGAAGACAATCAGCTGAGAATAAAATTGATTTTTGATGGAACAGTATGAGCAGTGTGCACCATTCTCCCTTAAGGAATACATGGTGACATAATATTTATTTGGTCTGTTCATTACATAAAAGGAAATATTTTAAGTAGGGCATTTGATGGACTAATTTTTTCAGTTTTTTGTCATTCATCATAAAAGCTATGAAAAAGTACTAATTTGAATTCTTTTTTGTTGATTGTGTGAATTGAAATTGCTCCCTTCGATTTTCTTTGAAGTGAGCGTGTTAAATGTATAAAAATGATTGTGAAATCCTATATTTTCTTCCATGAAAATTCAGGTTACTGTGGGCTCAGTACTGGCACCTGGACAGTATTGGGTCCAGTTGAAGAGTGAGGAAAAAGATTTGAGATCTGTGATGAATATTATGAAAGACGTGGAAAAAACATGTAAAAAAGCTACGAATCTTAAAACTGGAGATTTTTGCTCAGCTATGTTTGATGGATTTCCGTAAGTATTGAAAATTACCTCTCTAATTAATTAATCTGGTTATTTAGTAGCTATATCTTATCATAATAAAGGTAGAAAGAGTGGATTGTAGGTGAAAATTTTGCTCATCTGCATATTGGTATTAATCTCAAGATACCCTGAAAAAGTAATGAAATGAATATTAAAATGAGGAAACTTATGGTAAGAGGAGAAAAATAAGCAGGATAATACTAAAAGAGATAAAACTCTAAACATTGAACTAAACTATAAACTCTCAAACAATTTTTAATAAGACAACCTGCTTCTCGGTTAAGACTTGAATTTTTGCCATCATTTATCAAAACTTTAGCCAATCATTAGCCTTGTTTGATAGACCAAATTTTTTTTATCAAATCTATGTCATCCTCTCATGCCATCTTTTCTCTAGAATTGTTCCTTGTAAATTTATTCTCTGGAATGACTAATTTTGTGAGGATTAAGATATAGAGAAGTATAACAATTTCCATCCCACTTTTGGAGCTGATATGAACTCTGAGATAGAGTGACATATTCCTTATCAAATTTGTCTCAAAGCCGAAATATAGAGTAAAAATTCACTTGGCAGTATTTCCTTTTGTTGCTATCTTAAGTTGTAAACACATTGAAAGAACCAGAAAGGGTTTTTTTTTTTTCAATGTGTTTCTTATTGCAGGCTTTTGAGTGTTATCTTGGAGAGATTGTGTTTTGTGATGCCCTCTCACCATTGCTGTTAAAAATGTGTCTTCCCTAATTGTGAATCTGGTAGTAATTGTTTCATTGTAGAGTGAAACTTATTAAAATTAAGTAACCAAGACACTTTGTGCAAAAAAGCAGACTATTCTTCAAAGATATGATACAAGGCAACCAGAATTACTCATCCCAGTTATGATGTTATCTCACTTGCGGTTTTTGATTGGGATGTGATGATAAAATAATGATGATGAAACACCAGGATGTACTGTATTTGTTTTTATTAAACAGGTTTTTGATACTAAATCATTTGTTTTATTTAATATTTTGTCCTTGTTGCAGGTACCGTGCCAAAGTATTATCTGTGAAAAATGATGAGGCAGAGGTATTCTTTGTTGATTTTGGTAATGTAGATACCTGTAATATCTCAGACATTTCAGAACTTCCACCAGATGCATGGAATTACAGGTCGCAGGTAAAGAGATCCTCTACCAATTTCGCTTATTGGTGTGAGATTTGGAAGTTGAAATGTAAATACTTATAAGTATATATATATTATTATTGGGTTAATTTCAGGCAGTCAAGATAGTCATGGCTGCTCAGACACCAAAGGAATTTTTATGTTTATTAGAAAATGATATTGTCAGTGTAAAGGCAATAAGTAAGGTATGTTATTCTTATATTTTTTCCAGTAATTAAGATGATTAGGGTACCCTTCATTTATCTTTTACCTACTATTTGTTAATCTGCTAACAATAGTGGTTGTGAGAGCCTTTTTTACAAATTTATTCCTTTGAAATGAAATCATGTGTTTGTAAACAAATGCCATATGCATTTAATTGTTTAAGATTCAGAAAATTGCACAAGTCATACATGCTAAAAAATTCAATTACACAATTAAATAATATACATAATTATTTATTTCTAATTTATTGTCTTCTCAGAATTTTTCCACGGAGAAATGAGCTTTCCTTCAAACTTTGCTGAAACAGTTTTCTGTAGTACTTCTTTTCTTGCATTCTTTTGGTATTTATTTTCCAAATAATATGGGGTTCTTTATTGTACTTAACGTAATATATTTCAACTGTAGCAGAAGAATGTGAGGATTGTGCAGGTGGAAGGAGTCGAGTATGACAAAATCCTAAGTCCTCTCAAAGTTCCGTCTAATGTAAAGGAAAATACGGAAGTGGAATCTCCAACTTCTGAAAAAGTCAGGTTAGTGTGTTAGTTTCTTTTTACCATACATCTTTCTTTTAATGCTTTCAATCTGAAGATTGTAAGTGAAGTGAAATTTTATAATTACCTGCAGTGATGTTCATGGGCATTATCATCATCTGGTATTCTCTCAGATAGTGTTTCCAATGATTGCTGCCTCAGATCTCTTCTTTTCTCTATTTATGCCTTTATTCACTTTAACCTCTCTTTAACCCTTTACCTATCTTTCCAAAAACCACCCCTCTTAATACATGCCCTTTTATATCTTAAGCCATTGATATGCCATTGCTAATTTTATCTTTTTTATGGAAAGTGTTCCATTATTAGTGTGGTACAGTTATTTTTGTACAGTGTGACAGCTGTTTGTTATGATATTCTTGCAAAGATTCAAAAATGAGAGAAGAATTTTTACTATCCAACTTTTGACTTGCTCTAGAAAGTTATCTTTATTAGATGTGTATATAATAGATATTCATAAGTCTTCCATGTGTTCCCTAAATTTGACATACCATATTTGATGGCATGTAAGATGCTCTTATTCCAAAATCATGGCTCAGAATATGACCCCATGTGTTACATGTGAAGGCTTAACCTCTGCAGCTTGCATGTTTACTATTCAGGTACCTAGGTACCCAGTATTTTGATTTCATTACACTATTTTGATTACATTATATTTACTTATATATAATGTCTATTAATCTATTGAAGAGTGTTGTAGATGTTATTATTAAGCATCATTGCTATGATGAGATGTTAATATTGTTTTGCTCACTTCTGCAAAATCAAAGGAGATGTGAGAGATATCCAACTTAATCATATTTGATCACAGTTGATCATAACAAAACAGTGCTTTCTCATATACCATTAAAACATTTTATTTGTGTGCATTCCACTAAAATGAGGGTGATTCTTATATGCTACCAAATACAGTAATTCCTGTTTTAAACAATGTACAAGTTTATTTTAAGACCTTAAGGATAATGTAAAATTAAAGTAATTCCCCCCCAAAATTGTCACCGCAAGCAGCCCTTGGTTCACTTGTCAATGTCCGGGCAGCCCTTGAACTTATGACTCTTTCATGACAATGATAAATAGTGGTTGGCATAAACCACTGCATACAGAGCTGGAAATCTTCCATAGGAATGTCTCTTAGCCTCCATTTAATGTTTTTTCGTGCAGTCTTGTTATCTCTGAATCCTTGAAAGCTAATTGTAGTGTGTTTTTTGTAGGATGCAGTGGCCAAAGTCTATCATAGAGCTTGTCAAGGAAGGAATGTTGGTAGTATGTGATGTATTTGATGTAATTAAAGGAGAAGAAGACAGGGCCATCTTGGGAATAGCTTTTGATGACATAGTGCAAGATTTGTACACTGTGTTCAAGGATTTTCCTGATGCATGCTCAGAAATGGTTCCTGATCTATCATTCAAGTGAGTAATAAGAGTGAGAAGTTGTTGATCATTGTTAGAGATTGGATGGAGCATGATTGTCTCTTTTGTGTTTTTCTGTAGGCCCAAAGTGGGAGATATAATTGCTGGAACAACTGGTGAAGAGAAATGGCTGAGAGGCGTGATTTTAAGCGAAGAATCGACAGGGTGGATGGTGGCATTTTGTGATACTGGTTTAATGAGTGTAGTTACAGATCTGAGAAAAATGCCAGATGATGTGAAATTTAGAGAAGCACCAGCTTTTGCCATCCAGTGTAAAGTTTTGAAATCCTTAATCCCAAGGAAAGATTTATTCTCAGAGGAAAGAATTGCAGTGAGTATTTTTAACTTTTGTTTATCTCTAATTAATAGCTCGCTCAGTATGGAAGAAAAATGTTGTGGTTGTCTATGTAAGTGTTTTAGCAATGTTGGAGTAATGTCTTACCTGTAATTTGAAGTATTGCAAGGAACATTTTCCGAGACTGACTGAATCATATGTGACCATCTGTGGAAAAGCTTTTTTTTTCAATTTTATTTGGTTTTAATTAACCCATATTTTGTTGCTTATTTCTTAGTGGGAAGTAAACCTCTCAGTAAATACTTGTTTGAATGTATATATACCTATAAATTAATGTGGCCATGCATTTGTCTAAAAAATCAAGAACTGGAGATTAAAAATGTTTTAAAATTTTGCAAATCATCAATGAATTTACTCAAGAAGTCATGAAATATATTTTACCTAATAGCTATCTTTGGTTTGATACCTGTTCAGAAGGCCCTTCAAGTGAAATGCATGTCAAGTTTGTATTTGCCATCTACACAATTCACTTCTTTGTCAGAAATAATATAGAAGTAGAGATCGAACAAGATTAAGTTTCTTATAGTTAGAAAAATTTTATAATTAAGGTGGTAACTTGGTTTACTTTGAATCTAGCCTTTATTAATGATTTCAAGCTCTTGTTGATAATATTTTAAGTTTTGTTGAAGCATATGCAACTAAGCTGACGAAGAGTTTAACTATTACCCAACTAGATTTGTTGTGAGAAATAAAATGCCTAAGAAATTAGTCCTTTTTACCTTGACAGTGTATTTTCTCTTGTATCTCTAGTACATTAATATCTATTTTTATTGTTATCTAATTTCCAAGTATTATGCAGAATTTAAAGTTACTGTTAAGTATGGAAATATAGACTCATTCTTTCATCTTGGAACTCAAGAGCTCTGTTTATTAATTTTATTTAGAATGTTTTGTTGGATGGATAGGTTTTAAGTTTGATGTAATTCAGAAATAACTTGTTCAGGATTCTTTTAGGACAAAATAAAAACACCTGACTTTATACATATTTTCAGCGATAGTTATATCACATGACTTTTCTTCTGCAGATATCTTCCAGACTTCACTTGAAGATAGTTTCTTGCAACAAAGGAGAAGTGATTGCAGATATGTTATCGAAGGAAAAGGAACTTTTCTGCAAAGTGAAATTAGAACCTTGGAGACCCGAAATCTCTGATCTCAGTTGCCAGATTTTGAAAAGTGGTGAGAAAGTTCATATTGTATCCTACTTCAATACAGCTGCAATGTTTGTGCAGGCAGCAGATGACAAGACACAAAAGAACATTCAGTTGCTACTGCAAGAGGTTGCCGGAGCATGTGTTGGTGAGTTTTTTTGCTTATGTTTATGGTTAGCCTCACTTAACATTAAAATACAGTAAAACCTGTTTAAGACTATCTGCTCGGTATGATGTTTTCTCCTGGTCCCAGTTCTCATAATATAAATCAAATTGTAATCCAGAGATATTTACCAGCATCTTTTGATCAATGCTCAACAATAAAGGTTAAGGGTTTCCGTATTATTATTGTTATATAGTGTGAAGTAATTTTTTTACGGGCTAATAATTAGCTGCTTTGGAATGGGTTGGATGGTTGCTTGGTGGGCAGAAAATCCCTTTAATATAATAAAGCATTGTCTAATAAGTTTTGTTGTAGAACATTGATCTAAAGGTGCCAGGCTGACTAATGAAAATGATTTGAAAAGTTAAAAAGTGACTGGTATAAAGAGCTACTCAAAGCTCTAAAATGTTATTTTCTTCTGAAACCTATGCATCAATTAGCAGTAGTTTGTATTCCTTTATATTCGTTCCCTTTTTCTGTCAAGTTTTTAAAAGTGGCTTTTGGAAACAGTTTTTTTAAGATTGAAAATTCAACTAACAAGTGAACTGGTACAGTAGAAGTCTGTTGTAATGAGTATGGTATATAATGAGAGCTAAGTTATAACATTTGGCCATTGTCTGTCTCTCAGCAAAAAGGATAGGTAGTTACATCCATTATAATGAGTGGTTATTTTTGAAGTATCATTATAGCAAGTGCCACTTTTCTATATTTTTCTTGCGAGAGGCATATCTCAGAGTCATCAATTGACATAAGAGGCAATCATCAGACAAGCAAACGGTGATCTGAGCTGCATTATCTCCTCAAAGAGCTGACTAGAATTAAATGCAAAAGTTATCGTCACCTAATTCATGCCCTTATCTCACACAACCCACCATTCACCAAAAATGCTTCAGGAAGCTTTGATTTTAGACTCACGATTTTCCCTTCTTCCCTTTGTTCCTCCGTACATATGCACTTTGTTAATGTTTTATGAATCCATGAAATAATATTATTGATGCGAACGTACTTTTTTGCACATGCCAAAGCATTTGCATTAGAATGAAAAAACCTAGTTCCATTCTGCCACACTCCCTGTCCTTGGATTCGAGAGGATGGAAATTTGGTATTGGAAATCGGCTATAATGAGTATGCTATATAATGAGTACTTTTCCAATTTTTGTCAGCTCTCATTATAACAGACTTTTACTGTATTATAAAGATAACTTTCTAGAACAAGGCAGAAGTTGGGTAGGAAAATTTTTCTCTCATTTTGGATTCTTTGCAAGAATATAAAAAAAAATCAGCTTGCAAACTGTAGAAAAATGAGGATTTTTTAAAAATTTTCTGTGTATTTGATGATAAAACGTCCATAAAAATATTGTGATCAGAGAATTTTATCATTTGAATTTTATCAAACAAACTTTTTCTATGGAAATTTATTATTTAGAAATTGGCTATAATTCGTAACTTTCCAATGTTTGTCAGCTCTTGTTATAACGAACTTCTACTGTATTGACTTGTCTTGGCTTTTTTGAGTATGGTTATTACACAACACTCTGGTGAAAACATTCAAATGCTTCTGTACTTCTTAACGTTAGTTGTGTTGGATTTTATTTGGAAATGTATGACTGATTTATTTTCTGTTTAAGGTGACAAAGGAAGGTTGAAAGAGGTTCCAGAGAAGGGCACTCTGGTGGCTTGCAAGTTCAGTGGAGATGGAAACCATTACAGAGCTCTAGTTTTGGATATAAAGGAAGAAAATGAAGTCTTTGTAAGCTATGTTGACTTTGGCAATCAAGAATGGGTTCCATTGGAAAAGGTTCAGAGACTGCCGGAAGCTTTGAAAAAGGTATGAATTACATTTTTTATCATATTTAAGTGCATGTATGTTACAATGAGATGGTTTGGCTTAAGAATTTGGATGTTGAGCTAGGAGATGAGTATTTGTGGGAAGGAGTAAACTAGGATATAGAATAATTAACAATGACTTCTTTAATCAATTTATTGTAGTCATTGACTTTTAGGTCATACAGGGAAGTCATTGTTTTATGAAATGTCTAATTACTTGATTAGAGTCATTGGCTTTTAGTTCATTGTTTTATGAAATGCCGCTCTATCTTCATTTAAAATCAAAGGATACAATAGATCCTCTTAAGATGATCCTCAGAGTCTTATTTTGGGCCAGAAAGCATCTGAAAGTTGTTTACTTTACCTTTATTTCATAAGATAGTTATGGTGCCCTATGTTAAATGGAATTTTATAATGATATATTAGGCTCGGTTGTTTCTGGTTTGTTATTTTCTTCAGCTAATGAAAATAAACCATGGGTTTATGAAATCATTAATTTTTAATCAATAGATCTGTTAGTTTTGAAGAGAAAACCCTGGAGTTATATTTTAATTTGATTTTTTAAAAATCTTCATATGCTTATGTTTTCTCTTGTTACGCAAAGGAAAACTTTTATGGTTTTTCAGTTAGCAATGCATCAATAAAATTTAGTATTTTGCATTTATCTAATTTTAGGAATGGTTTTTGTGGTCCTGAGATGTAATATTTCTATACTTATTATTCAGTTACATCATGTGGAGTATTAGTATCATCAGCTTATATTTTAATTAATCTTTTTTATCAGATCCCTTGCTATGCAGTCAAAATCGGATTGAAGTTACCTGGCATATCACAGCTCACACCTGAAGCAGTAAGATTGTTGAACACTCTTATTCTTAACACCGAACAGTTGGAAATAGTAAGTATTTTTCTCACTTGCTGGAGCATTATTGATGAAAACTTATGAGAACGTGTCTAATTTGAATGTTGATAATAGGTCATTCCTGACGGAGATCTTCGAAACTGTGAATTAATAACCAAATCTGGAGATAGTCTGAATGACAAGATAGTGAGCTTGGCTGAACCGTCCATTAAACCTTCCTCTACTATTTCTGGTAAGTAAGTCATAATATGTATTTATATATATTATTTTTATTGTGTTTTTATATTGTATTTTTCATTTCATACTGAATTTTGTATAAGAGTTTCAAAAAACTCTTCAATCGCTGAATACGTTGGTGAATGCACATTTTGGAAACTATTCCTTCTTCCTCAGGGGATAAATGCATAAAAAATATCCAAAGAAGTTTTTCAAACCTCTTATTCATTAACAGCCAAGTTTCAATATTTTTTTTCAACATAATTTGGTGTTAGAATATTTTTCACTTCACGTTCTTTCCGAAAGTTTCTTTCTTTCAAATTGTCGAATGAATTTACTTTTGCAGATGGTCGGATAAAGTGGAGCTCGGATATGGTAGGGAAGTTAGACATACCAAAGGGAGGCTCCTTGAAAATGAAATTTCTCATTCTTCATTGTCCTGGAAGATGCACTATAGTTGGCTGTCCTGCTGAAGACCCTCGAATTAGCCATGTTTACAAAACATTCCCTGCAGAAATGAGCGAGTATTGTGAGAAATGTCCACAAATGCCATACGTCCCAGTTGCATATGAGCTGTGTCTGGCTAAGTTTACAGGTGAGAAAATCCATTTATAGCTTAATCTAAAGCACAGTGTGTCTCATTATAGTTACAGAGATTGAAGAAGTGATCATTCTTTCGTGGTGACTTAATTAGTTAAAGCAACTGCCTAGAAAGTGGGAAATTTGGGTTAAACCCCGTCTAGGCAGACCTTTTCTCCTTCACTATTAGTTTATAATTCACTGCGCAATCCTTCTCTATTTATTGAAATTCTGTTACTCTATTAATCTTTAAGTCTGTTTGCATCTCATCTGACTCAATTGCTGTTTCAGAGTATATGCAATATGCAAAATACTATGAAATGAACATGAAATTGTGGGCAACTTATATTGATCAGGAGTTATTTTGATATACCAGTCTATGCTAAGGATTATTTCTTTAATTATGTGGCACTCTTTCAAGTAATTAGAATATATTTGAATGTTTCAAAACTGAAAAGCCATATATCTGAAATATCAAGTTGTGAAAAGGAAACGTAATTGAAGTTATAAACCAATATTTTTCTAACCAATCTTAGCTTACAAATGGAGATTGGGACAATCACATTATGGATTTTTTCCTCTCTTTTGCAGAAATATAAGATATCTTGTCATATTAAAACTGAAACTTGTGTTGTCCACTATAAAACTGTTTTCAAGAAAATGTGTCATTACTAATTAGAATGAATCCAAAACCTGATATTTATTAATTAAAGTTAATTAATTGAGTCTTTGGTTGTAGTCCTTTCAAGATTTATATCAGTGAATGCATTCAAAAATTATGTAAATGAGGACAAAGGTGTGTTATTCTGTCTCCTTAAATGGTCACTACTTTTAGGATATTCTCTTATTTTGTAATACGTTTTCAGATGGTTTGTGGTACAGAGGTTTTGCTGTTGATGCCAAAGGAGATGAGAGCCAAATCTACTTTGTAGATTTTGGGAATTGGATGAAAGTGAAACATAAGGACATCAGGAAGATGGTTCCAGACTTTATGAAGGTGCCATTCATAGCAGTCCTGTGCACTTACAAAGGTATGTATGTTTGATATGGAGTGCCTAAATTTTAGGTCTAATAAAACAGCTATCGTAAGATATGGATGCTTTCATTACTGTTGATTGTTATTAACATTATTGTGTTATATAACTCTCAATTTGCTAAATTTTCTCTCTCATTTCTTATAAATGAATGGTGAGAATCTTGGGATTCATATTGCAGAAGAAGATATAGAATCAAATTGATGATTTAAGAAAATATAGTTTTATTATCCATGATTTAACTAGTGAAAAATTTTACCTAATTAAGGGAAGAATATTTTTTTCGTTTTGTGTGTATGTAAACAAAATGACGGATAATTATTTGCTGTTTCAGGACTGGAAGAAGAAACAACATCAAAAGAGCAGGAAAATGCTCTCAAACAGTATTTGAAACCAAATACCTTATTCTTTGCTTCAATATCTCAAGGAGGTCCTGACGAATATGTGTTGGATGTTGCTGAGGTGACTGAGGCTCTGAAATCCAAGAACCTTTTACCCTAAGTGCAGTGATGCTTGTTGTGTCGTTGTTTACCTCTCTAATTTGAATTTATGAATCGTGGACTGTTGTAGATTGCCAAGTTGGCTAAATGTCTCACATTCCACTTTTATTTTGTTAATTTTGATGACAGAGTTGAAATAAACTCCTAGTTTTGAGTTTATAAATAAAATAAGGGTTTGTAATAAACTCTTTGTATATTTTTTTCAGCCAAGAGAGCATTGTTCTAATGGCTGTTTTGTATTTTCGTGAATTTTTTTTCAATAAATAATTCTCTTTTATGGATTATTTTATATTCAAGAACAAATAAGAATACCATTCTTACAAACCTTTCCTTGGTCACGAAAACATTAATGTAGATACTCATGAACTGCTGGAATATTCAATTGATTCATAATTTAATGTCTGAATTTTATAAATTTTGATTGTTATACAGTCAAAATTTCGTTTATAATGATGCCGCATTTCTAATTTTGTCAGAAATTATACAGCTAGACAATTGTATTGATCAGTTTCATTGCTGTTGAGGTTATAGTTTGACATTCTGTGGATTGTAATTAAACTTCTCTTCTGGAAAATGTCATCTTGCGGGATACAACAGCGTCGTCGGATTAAAACAACACAACGTTTCGCCAACACTACCGTTGGCTTCTTCAGGTGAATACTTCACTTCACCTGAAGAAGCCAACGGTAGTGTTGGCGAAACGTTGTGTTGTTTTAATCCGACGACGCTGTTGTATCCCGCAAGACGACATTTTCCAATGGAAACTCACAGCGAAAGCCTTAGAGCCAAACTTCTCTTCTGCTTCGAATGTCTGATTACGAAATTTACTGCTGATTATAAGAAGATTTTCGTACTCACTGATAATAAATGTTAGGGAATTATGATGACAAATAGATACCTAGAGGTTGAGACTGAGGATTTAAACAAGTTATTCCTCATTATATTAATCTTTCACTTAGCACAAAGTGAATGAACGCTATGTGAGGGTTTGCTGAATCTGGATCAGGGAAATAAGCTTTATGTTTTCAGAATTACTCGATTGAATAACTATATTGTTATACATTCATATAGTACTCGCTATGTATCCAAAGTTAATAATGAACTCGACGGAGAACACCGTTGTAGATTCTTATGTCTGTGTTGGGTGTAAGATGACCCAATTCTATGGATGGAAACCGTAATAACAGTGTGCTCCACCTGACGCATAATCTAGGAATGCTTTCTCCCACGGATCGGTGACGTGAAAGTTGTAACCTTGAATCCTTTTTTATGGGAGTCTGAGAAAGACTTTTAAACTTCGCTCGGATTCCGGACCATTCAAGGTTTTTAGGCTTCAAACCGTCAATCATTACGGCAAATTCTTGTGTTTGTCTATCGTGGTGAAAGTTTGGAAGAGAAGGAAATCTAGATCACGTTAGTTGGGAGGGGCAGACTGAAATTTCACCTTCAGAAATACCTGCATTAAAATCTTTCTCTGAATTGCCATTGCATGTTAACTAACAGCTTTTTCAATTCACATAAATTTATGCATATTTCATTTTCTTGTGTGCGTATTTCAGAAACATCCGTGTCTTATTTCGTTGGAATTCGACGTCTTCCTTAGGATTTTTATCCATCACATTTGTAGACATTAAGTCGAAAGAGACATCTGCATAATTACCCCACGAGCTGGCAGTTATGTACGCTTCGTTAGAATCCCATTATGATTTATTAAGTTATAATTTAACGAAGCGTGACTGAATATCTTAAGTTACTGATTCATTTAGCTAACACTATGATATCTCTTTTAGCCGATTTAACAACGACGACTAATTAACTCGTTGATATATAATTATTATCGTAATAATCGCTCAAATACATGCTTTTTGCCTTACCGAATAATTTTCTTCGTTGTTAATTTCGGTATTCATTTAAATTTAGAAATTATGTAATTCGATCGATTTTTGACAATTCCTGAGCTTGTGTTTAGGACATTATTGAATCGTCGCTTATCACGTGATTCAAAACACTCAACAAGACGCATTAATTTATTTGATGCATTGGATTTAAACAAATTATTACTTAATCAGGTTTAACATCATTAATAAATAATAATCATCATTACTCATTATTATTATTACTTAATTATTGTTAATAGTACTTAATTATTGTCAATAGTACTTAATTATTGTTATAAAAACTGAATTATTATTATTACTGAATTGTCACTTGATAAAGAATAAAATAAATAGAATAAAACAACCACTCGGCCATTTGGATGATTAAAACAAGTTCTTTGTCAAATTTATAACGATATTCCAGTCAAATTTGAACGATACTATTAACCAAATACATCCACGAGATAATCTATTGTGATAGAATTTAATTTGGGAAAGGACGATTCAACCTTTACCGAAATTCATGAATCAAACTTCCTATTCCCCTTGAGCTTAACAGAAAGGGGTAGAGGCTGAGTCACGAACCCGGATCTTTTATTTGAGAGCGTATGCTCTTCACGACCGCCACCTCAACTTCCATGTACTCTTTGGGTTTTCCTAGGCTCAAGACAATGTCAGTGTCCTTGATTAAAGAGGAGGGTCGGATTTTCTTTGGTACCTATGATAGAGTTTTTGTGTTTCGAACTGTTGTGCGGGATAAATACACCAAAGGCAGTCTTTCTGTTGAAGTCGCTTGAACATAGATCCGTTGATTGCAAAAGTTTTGTTGTTTTGTATAAAAAATAAATGGAAATAATATTATAATATCTGACTGACCCAGCCGCCTTGATGAAGTCTAGAATAGTAAATCGGGAAGTTAAAATAATCCTTGTATCTTATTTCTAAACATCCGTTTTCGACGACCGGCCATTTATTCCCTTCACACTATATTAAAACATATAAATAACTTGTCATTTTAAAAAGAAAACTTTCCGCTTTCTGTTCAAAATAGATCAGCAAATAAAAAATTGCACCATACCAGTTGAAGTTTGAATTTGCCCGTAGAGTTTCGTTACTAGATGTGTTGATATAGATGTCTATCGATACAAACGAGGTATATCGAAACGGACACTGACACACAATATGGTGTCTTTTTTAGGTATTTTTTGATGTTTGTGCATTCATTTGTAGTGATTGTTGAAATGTATTTGAGTGGAGGTATAGGGTATCAGTGTCCGTCTGCGAAATTTTCGCACTGAACAACTAGGTTATTTTCTATTTCCTAAATTCCGCTCATCGTAAGAATCTGTTCTGACGAAACCGACTGGAAAAGTTTCAATCTTCAGGTATTAGATTCCTGGTCGCCAACATACCGTTTCCGTCGAGTAAAAGTTTTCCTATTGCAACGGAGACGCTCTTTAGTTCCGGGGTGCCTTCTCGGAAACCAGTGCGCATTGGCTTCAGGAACAAAGGTGTGTGTGAAAAATGAAGGAAAATCTGACGAAATGCAGTTTTCCCGGATGATTTCCTCAATGGCTCGGAAAAGACATTGAGATTCTTATGAGAGAATTCCGTAAGATACCCTGCTCAAGAGGAAAAGAGACATAAACACCAACCAGGAGGATGTTTACATAGCTTATTACCTGGGCGCTAAAGTAATCAATGAAGTTTGTCGCTCAGCGGGCTTTTTTAAAGGAAAACATCGCCGCTTTTGGAGGACCTTGTCGATTTGCATTCTGGGCTTGATTTCCATCTTCTTCTCTGCAGATGTCGGCTCCAGTTTCGGGCAAAGCGACTTCCTCTTGAGGAAATTAAGGCACTTCATGTTTGGAAGAATTTTTTGAAAAATTAAATTTTGGTATTTAAGAAGCCCACCACCGCTGCGTAAAAGCAGTGAACGTTCGTTGTGATGATCACAAACGTAGTTAGGCTTATAAAAATGTATTGCCGTGTTTAACAATGAGATTCAGCGCTGCATAATCAAATTTTATGAAATCTCACATTAATAAATCAATTAATATCTTATAAAAATAAAATATTTAATAAACTAAATATCAAAATAAATTTAAATCACATCAGGAAAAACGATAACAACCATCCAAGTTAACTCTCAATAAAAAAGAATAATAGAGTAATAATTGTGGTATTATAGTAATAACTGTGGTATTTTCAAATAAGCATTTATAATGCAGTGAAGTACAACATGTGTGTTACGCGTTCACTATCGGCGGAATCGGTCCCGGGTTCGAGCCCCGGTTGGGGCGAAGATGTTTACCCAGCTTTGAAACAATTGGGAAGCAACCTAAATTAAGATTCAGCGGGACCAGGTCTAGAAAAAGCCAAATAAGGCGGTTTGGCAGTCAATGCGCTGACCATGTGTCACCACGGTGAATACCGCTGGCTAAGGCCAAATCCCACATAGGGACTTTACTATAAATATCTTATATTGTATACATATTAAACCATTACATCTCCATCTAATTGTTATTATGAACATATTGTTGCTGGAAAGTGTACCTTTTCCATACTGTCAATGTCAATAGCTCAATAATAGAGTTATGTTTGTTGGTAACGAGAGGTTAAGTTTACTCTGCATTGTTTACGCTCATGAATATAATTTATGAATATATTACACTATCATGAATACTATACACCAACAATGAGTCAACAATCACGTAAATGCATGATTGTTAATGTAAAATTTTGCTGTTTTCGGGTGCAGCATTATTCTTAACAGTATTGAACATCAGTACATACTCTTTAAAATGGTAGGTGTTCATTTGCGAACCTGTTTTATTTAAGTTAATTAGAGTGGAAGTCTTGTGTGACCGTGAATCTTTGTTACCCTGAAAGGTAATTAGCATGATGCTTCATGGCCGTCCTTTTTAAACCCTCCCTTGTCTTTACTTCGAATTTCATCGACTCCAAAATGCCCGGTGTATGCAAGGGTGTTAAACAAGAATCGTTTCCTCTTTTCCTCACATAAAATTAATGAGTACAGCTAAAGAAACAACTCACATGCGCGGATTTTGACAATGACACCGGTTGTCATGGCAACGAGGACGCGCCGTTCCGAACCGACGAGTTTTTGAAATAGTTTCCGGCAAACCTCAACGGAAATTTGACAGCATTAGCATGTGGATTTATTTTGTCAATGTCCGAGGAAAGTTTCGTTCGACTGCTAAAGATTTGTATGAATTATAAAACAGTTCGTTCTGGAATCGTATTTTTCATATCCGTTATTTTTCAGCCAAAATATCCGTTACGCTATTGGAAATTTCCTTTGAAAAACCCTAAAATAAATGCGTGATTACTGTCAAGAAGCTATCACACTACTCTCGTAATTTAAGCATTAGTAAGGATGGGACCATCCACTTCATTATCTTCATCTGTGAATTATCCACGCACGCATGTGTATCTAAATCACCATCTAAAACATTACCTGACTCTGTGTTCGTTTGCCAAGTCTGAGAAAGATCGAAAATGCTCTTTGATAGCAGATAATCGTTTGTAGATTTACTCGAAAGATGAATTATCTTATATTGGCAATAGCTATTCAAGTGAAGCATTGTGGTTTTGATTGCGGTCCAATGAAAAAAGTATCAAGATCATCAGAAACATCCTTTTCCATTGCGGTCTTCGAAACAGCGACCTCTGAATAGGAAATCCAATATCTAATCTCATTACTCAAATACTCTAAGTTGTCCTTTTCCGTTAAAACGATAACATTTCCTGAATAGTAAACTTTTTTATATTTGTAATCTGTGGAAAGCCTCCGAAAGTAAATCCCATATGTAGTAAAAGATGGGTTTGAAACCAGAAGTCAATGTTAAATTTTGTTTCGACAGCAGAAACTGCTGATTATTGTTTTGACCCCGAAAAATGTTCTGTGATATTTGGAATATTTTATGCGTTGCGTTATATCAAACCATAAATATAGTGTATGATAATTAGATGGTGAATATTAAAAATTACTTCCTGCTATATACTGGTACTGTAAAATTCATGCTTAATCTATTCCTAATTTAACGAAGTTTAATTAATAAGTTATACAGATGTTTAGAATAAACTTAACATGCATTTCTTTCGGAGAAATTTCTGAATAAGGTGGCGTCGAACTTAGGAAATTTTAATTGATTTGGGTAGAATGTTATCCAATGAAAGTCCACATTGAAGGATATGTGAAATAGGAGATATTTTATCTGCAGAACTTCCAAATTCTTCTTAGGCGATCATACAAACATATCCATCATCTCCCAAAGGTGGATGCCTTGTTGCTGTAGCTATGTTTCTTTCCATTGCTTTTATTTTCAATTCCTTATATGTTGTGTCTCCCATAATTCTTTTTATGTAATCCAGAAAGTTCTTTCTTGGTCTTCCTCTTCCGTTTTTTCCTTGTATTTTTCCTACCATTGTCTTTTCCAGGAAGTTGTTATGCCGCAGAAAATGAAAAACGAATTTAATTTTCCTTTTCTCCGTTTCTTTCATTAACTTCCTTTCCTCTTTAATTTGCCTCAAAACTTCTATCTATTTAGTTATTGTTATCCATCTCCAAGTCTACATTTCCATTACTACTAACCGACACTTTTTCATCCTTCCCAATGTCTGATTCTCATATATAACATTGTACTCTGAATAAAATTTCTGCAAACTTTTTTCCTTATGCTTACTCATGATGAATTATAAATCCCAATAACACATAATGGCTCCTAACCCTTTCTTGACATAATTCTTTGAAGTGACTTGCTGAACACACTTGGGTAGATCGCATTCCAGCAAGAAATATTGTTATAAAAATTATCCATTAAATATTTTTACTTCAATACTTTTTTATAACTTTTCAAAAGATTACGTTTTGGAATTATAGGGGACATATAACCAATACATAAAATAAAGTTCTAATAAAAGAGTATTACTTATAAAGAAGTACCCATAAGGAATTCAAATACCGGAAAAAATTGAAAAATTACTATTTTTACAAAAATCATTACTTTTTATATTAATTGCTAAAAATATGAGTTGGCTCAATATATAGTACTACAAAAAGGAAGATATTATCTTACTGAAGTTTCTAACAATGGTATTTATTCTGGAAAATGAAAGGAAGGAATTTCGTGAAAAAGTGGAAATTCTGTTATTATCAAAATAATCAAATATTTTATTGATTTAAATTTTATTAAATTCATACGATTTTGATTAGAAAATGTAAGAAATGTGTCTATAAAAACGCGATAAAAGTATTTCAATCAAATTTACGTACTGGGGCTGGCTTGGGGTGTAGTACACCCCAAGCCCACCCCACCCCAGTGTGTCAAACCTTGAGCGGTCTGGACGTCATTTCAGTGGCTATACCAAGAGATGTGAGCGTAAATATCTAGCAGATGAGCAATCCGTTAAGGACCAGTAATACTAGATGTTGAAGGACCTCAAACTGATAGCACCGGTAAGGTGTAAAGAGTCAATATGAGAAATAGTATTGAGTATTGCCTTATACTTTCTCAAATTTAGAAAGCTTTCAATAGGAAACCGTGGAATTCCTCGATGAGTACTACTAAGAGAGCGGTATGCAAAGACGGATTTGAAGTTAGCTTACAGAAAAGTTGCATGTTGCAGGGAGTAATTTTAGAATGCTCTTCCAACGATAAGGTGCTAAAATTCTGAATGATTCAGCGGCGTTATGTTGCTATACTGTATACGTATGTCATCCGTGTGGATTGTTTACAGTCAAAAATGACGTATTGTTTCTTTTATGGAATTGTGGAATCTTCTGATTGAATAATCATACGGAGAATAAAATGGGCATATATCACCGATGCAAAATTTTTTATGGAAATAGTATATTTGACAAGGATTTATCTATAGTATTTATGCGATTTATTTTATTTCTTTCTAAAAATAACGCAACAAGGCAGATATAAAGCTTTAAGAACAGCGCAAAATAACGGACGAACCTTTTATTATAGGAGTTCCCTTCGATTGTTAGTTACCGACATTCTTAATGAAATTAACAATTATAATACGCTACATTGTTAATACACCGTCACAGAATTCAACACAAGATAATTCAAATCGTTAATTTGGAAAGGTGGTAGTAAGTATTCCGTGATAATTATTATATACATTTATGTACTATTTATGCCTAGCTTACATTATAGACTTAGTTATTTACTATAAATTCATTAAATGACAATTATTAATGAAATAATTATATCTACGAAGTCACTGATTTTTAAATTGCATACAATTTTTAATTTTTCTTCTATACTCACTTTTTAGTGAATAATGATTCCCTTCTCTTGAAATGTTTCCCTCTATTATTTTAATCCTATTTCCATTAATTAATCTCTGAATTTAGCTTATTTAGTCTTCTCATTTTTTTGTTTTCTTTTCTATTGTTTTTTTATTTGCTTTTTTTCTTATGCTTTTTTGCTATGTATTATTGTTGATTCGCCAAGTTCCCTTTTAAACATTTATTTTTTCTTTGGATTTCTCTTACGATTAATTTCAATCGGTAAATTTGGCTTTTTCGAATCATATTTTATAAATATATATCCCGGTCATGACGAAGTTTTCTCCTTTTCTTTCTCCTTGACTTGTTCTCCTGAAAAGCGTCTTAACCGGGTTTTACTCAACTATATATCGCTAACAAAAGCTTATTTGGTATACGAAATGAGTATGTTAATAACAATAATTATAATTATAATAATAACAAATCATCTTTATTGTGGGGCGATATTAAAACAAGGTTGTCTCTTCTTTCATCTAACCCTTTGTCATTACACAGAGAAAAGAAAAAAAATAACAAAGATATAGAAAGAGGTATTGAAAGAAAGCTAAGAAATGGGAAAAGGAATATAATATGGGCTAAAATCCTAAATGTTCTCTTAGGAAAAGTATGGCCCAGTATATTAGGGTATAAGTAATATTAAGTATATTAGGGTATAAGTATTATTAAGTATATTAGGGTATAAGTATTATTAAGCATATTAGGGTATAAGTATTATTAAGTATATTAGGGTATAAGTATTATTAAGTATATTAGGGTATAAGTATTATTAAGTATATCAGGGTATAAGTATTATTAAGTATATTAGGGTATAAGTATTATTAAGCATATTAGGGTATAAGTATTATTAAGTATATTAGGGTATAAGTATTATTAAGTATATCAGGGTATAAGTAATATTAAGTATATTAGGGTATAAGTATTATTAAGTATATTAGGGTATAAGTATTATTAAGTATATTAGGGTATAAGTATTATTAAGTATATTAGGGTATAAGTATTATTAAGTATATTAGGGTATAAGTATTATTAAGTATATTAGGGTATTCCGGCCGAGAAACACCTGCGAACACGGTTTGAAACTGGCTCCTTTGACTAATAGGAAGTAGTCCCCATTGGCGGGTTCTTTAAAGGAAAAGGCGTGGTGAGAAAAACCACTTAGGGGGGAAAACATATCTCAAGGAAAGAAAACCCGAGATAAGTCATAGCGTTGCGCCAGGAGGGGTAGGTGAACGTAAAAAAAAGTGTGAGGGGAATAAGAGTCTGTAGGCAGCATCCGCCTCTCAGCAGTCCGTCGTCGACCGTCGTCATGGTTTCATCTTGGCTTTCCCTCCATCCGAGCTATTGGGCTCTCTGCATTGTCGGAATTCTCAATCTACTGGCGTTCTATTGGCTCTTTTTGGGGCCCCGTATCTATTGGAAACGAAGGGGGGTGCCCAGGGCTAGGCATGTGCCACTGTTTGGAAGCATCTCGGATGCGGCATTGATGGTTAAACCCATTGGAGAGGTGTATGGAGATCTTTACAACAGTAGGAGAGATGTCAGGTATTGTTACTTCTTAAGCGTAATTATGGTTATAAAAATGTATTGTCGGGTTTAACAATGGAAATTAGCGTAATCGAATTGTAGGAAATTGCATCTCCATTTAATTGTTATTATGAATACATTGTTGCTGGAAGGTATGCGTTTTCCATAATTAGTATGTCCTCCTTAAGCTCAAAAATAGAATTAAGTTTGACAATACAATTTAGCGTAATTAAATTATATGAAATTACATCTCCACGTAATTGTTATTATTAACACATTGTTGCTGGGAGTTATACGTTTTACATAATATTTATTCCTTTAACTCAATAAGAGAATTAAGTTTGTTGGTACTGTCGTGTTTTACAATGGGATTTAGCGCGGAATGATCAAATTGAATGAAATTACATCTTTATCTAATTTTTATTATGAAAACATTGTTACTGGGAGGTGTACGTTTTTCATAATATGTCTTTAGCTTAATAATAGAGTTTGTGATGAGCTGTTAAGTTTACTCTACATTTACTCTTATGAATATAATTTATGTATACACCACTCTAACGTGAGTATAATATGAGAATATAGTAGTCAGCTATGCGATCACCGATATTTTCATTCATCTTTACAGTTATAATACAGATGTAAAGCGCTCGTTTTGTTCCAATTCATTGTCGCTAAATAATTCGACATCGGCAACAATAGAGTCCGCTGAAATTTATTGTTATCGCTTGGTCACAGCTATCTAGGTTTATAGTTACTAGGTACGTAACTATGCATTATGCACAGTTATTTGGGAACTGTCACATTGTTGGATATGTATAAACGAAAATTTATGAGATTGCGTATTTGAAAAAACACATCAACCAAACATTGGGTGAGAGTGAAAAATTATTATTACTTACATATTATTTCTACAATTGCATCATCATGATTATTATCATATACTCATTGTTTACCCGATTCTTAGAATCATCATCTTTTGTTAGGAACCTCAAAAGCGGGTTTCACTCCGTAATTCCGAGAATTGGAAAGAAATCGAGAGGAAAAAGCTCGCCTACGTCACAACTCCGTTTGTTTGGAAAAAGCATGCATCGACGAACAGTCTTTCAATCGAGTTCTTTTGCATTTTCTTAATGAGTTTTATGTTATACTATTGATGTATTATCGACATCTGTTACGTCCAAGTTTAAAGAACATATACGTGAGATTGTGCCGGGAATATTTTCCTTGTAGGTATTTAGCAGTGTCATTCTTTCGGCATTAAAATGAAAAAGTGCTAAACAGATTTCATCTGCTTAACTTAAGCAATCATTATGCGCTAATTGCTTCTCAAAATAAAGGTCGTTTTCGTTATTTATTTGGTAACGAGTAGGAAAAGAAACCAATACGTTATACAAAAAAACGTTTAATGTGTTTGAAACATTCTGCTTCGACAAATTATGATGATCATTAGGATTAATCAGGCGTGATCTTTAGGGCTATAAATGTTTGAAAATTGAAGTAATTTTTTAAATAAATATCTAAGGTTAGGGGCGGCGGTCATAGAACAAAGTAGATGACTGGTCTCTCAATTTTTATAATTATTAAAGTTGATGGTAAATGCCGTAGCATATTAAGATTACATACCATCTGCTAAGACATTGAAATTTCAGAGATGAAAAATTTAAAATTTTATTTATTTTCACGATTTTCACTAAGGTTAAAATGCGTGCCAGAATTGTTCCCTGTTCCAGTTTAGTATGGATGAAATATTTTTCTTTTAACTTTTGTTACGGAATTGAGAAAAATTTATCTTTCGTTTGCGGCGATCGCACTCTAAGGTTGAGCCCAAACATAAAGATGTTAAAGGAAAAGGCAATTCCACTGTAATTTTCTCTTACTCTTGCTCATTGCCCTGAAATCTATCGAGGTATGGCTGATTCTTATTAACGACATTCATCGTGGTCTATCCTTACTGAATGTCATACAAATTATATTCTTATGGTCATTATGCTTATTTTACATCCATAGCATCCTGGCTCAGAAAAGCCAAGTTAAAAACTATCTCACTCCTCAGTAATGCCTAGTGAGCCTTATTCCTTCTATGAAATTTTGCAGTACATGACACAGGTGCTGAGGTTCAGACTGACCTTCAGGATGAATACACACATACACATACGTGACCTATCAATCAATAAAACCCCATCATCAATCAATCGCCGGTAGACCTTGTTTTGCGTTCATACCGGCCCTGATTAGCGGAATATTTGTGCGGTAATATTTGTTTTCCTTTCGTTCATTACGTAAAGTAAAACCAGTTTAAGATGCTCCAGCTCAATATTCGGTTTTCTTTCGGTTCCGGTCCCTTTTAAACAAAACACGTGGAAAAGATACCACTTAAGACGCTCTTCTACCTGCTTATAAGATGAATTTATCTAGTCCCCTAATGTACTGCAGTGAATCCTGCACCTCAGTCGATAGACAGAAAATTTATAATCAATTGAAGCAGCCGTTAATTGGTAGAGCTCCATTTCAGGAAATAATGCAATAACTTGGTAAAGTTCTATAAACCTTTTTGTAGAACTTTACCAAGTTGCATTATTTCCAGACGGAAAATTGTTCACATTATTTTTCCCTAATTGTCTGTATAGTAGAAATTGCTTCATATTAGATTGGAGAATGACAAAAATAAAATTGTTTTTCCGTAACTGTCTTGTAGAAATTGCTTTATTGTGAAGTGAACAAAATTAAATAATGAAAGAAACGCTCTCTTTGTCTGAATAGGAGACTATTCTTATAAAATATAATGAAAAGAAAACCTGTATTACATAACAGAAGTTCGCGGACTCTACACATTGTGGCAAATAAAGCGAATTAAAGAAGGTCCCTTTTCATTTTTAAGGTATACTTATTTAAAAATTATAGGGCCATAAAAACCTTCCCTTTCGTTTTCTAATGTAAAGGAAATAAAAATTTGTAATATCCCGGTTATACCGCTGTTTTACTTACAACACGGTTTTCACTCGGTCCCTGAAAAGCCTCTTAACCGGGTTTTACTGTATTTCTTTAGATTAAAAGCAGTGTACATCCAGCATGTATATGTTAATTCCACATTTCAACTTCTAAAATCGCCGGCTCTTGCTTTTGATTTTAAAAGATCTTTAAAACATGTGGCATTCTGTAGCACCAAGTGTGGCGATTCCTGGTGTAAACTTACACTTGTGATTCAACCGTCTACTCTCGAACTGCCAGATCGCGATTAAGTAAGATGAATAAGGTCGTCTCCCTTCCGGCGAAACTGCTGTTAGAATCTCTCCCTCGAGAATGAGCACAATTACGTATCGTAGTGAGTTACGAAATCGGATTCATAATTAGTATTTTTGCTTTGATATCTTAAGATCCTCATAGTTGCATTGATAGCAAGTACATCGATATAGTGAAACATTCTCCCGGAATATTTTCAAGTGAGACTATATTTTATTTAAACGCTCTCGACACATATTCAAACAAATTTTATTGTAATGGCAATGATATATAAGATTTAATCGTGTATTATATCTACACTAGCTGAAGTGTCCATTGATTCTCAACTGGAATAATAGGATTCGGAAGTAATAGTGTAGTTAATGATATCTTAAAAATAGAGAATTTAACATCATATTGGTTTAAGTCAATGTGACAGGCTGTCCAAAACGAAAAATCTTGAATATTTTCAAAGTTATCATAATTTGGAACCGAAATCTAAGATAGATGATAAAGACATGAAACTTTATAGAATTTTGTTCCTTTGAAATTTTAGCGGATATGAAATTTTACTTGCGGGAAAGTTAATTTTTTTAGGGAACAAATAAATAAAGTGTGCCAATGGGAAGGAGATTTGACGAAGAAAATATTTAGGAGCAAAAAAATAGAAATTGAAAGTCATTGGAATCCTTGAAGCAATTGAATTCGGAGAAAGAAATTTTATGGCTGCCATGTCTTGCACTTTCACGGATTTTACGTCCGAAAAATTTCTGTTTTCTTTTTAAATTAGAGTTCGGAATTAAAATAAATATAAAAATCATGTGTTATTGGGAACGAAAAAAGAAAAGTAAAAAATTGCAGTTTGAGCGTCTCTCTTAGTTTGCTCAGTTGTCATGGTTCATAAACACTAAAGTTGCTGTGTATTTGGCTTAAGAACGAGGTTGCTAAGGTAAACATTTAGCTCTTTAATACTGAATAATCTGCTTCTATAACGTTCAGCAATGGCGAATCTGTTTTTCCCTTTGATATAAATGAATGAAACATATAAAAATAAATTTATGGCTAGCCTTTCTCCATATTTTATTAATATGAATCCATCATTATGGGCACAATTCAGAGAATATACCAAGGTTATAAACCGAATTATTATTATTTCAATTCATTAACTCCCTCTGATATTTTACATCTCTGGACGGCAAGAAAATTACTTTGAGGGCTTGATTTACGGAAGATTGCCAAGGAATTGTATTAAGTTGCTATTTGTCTGATTTCCTTAATTTAAATGGCGAAAAGAGCCAAGAGCTTATAAAGGTAAATTTTTCCTGTCCCCAAAATGTACTGCGACCAGAGCCAATCCTCCAATGCAGTCGATAGACCGAAAATCGTTTACATTATTCTTCCAGAATTGAATTGTAAAAATTGTTTCATTGTAGAATGAAAATGAGCAAAATCATGTAACTATGACACTCTCTTTGTTCGAAAAGAATGGGATTAAATGGCCTTTCTTTAAAAACATGACCAAAGACGATCAGCCTTATGCAATACGGCTATAACACTATCCCGTTTATAATATGGATTTTGCTTGGTTCTCTGAAAATCGTGTTAACCGTGTTTTACTATAGTTGGGTTGGCTGCCTTTTTTTCGTTGGCTAAAATTTTTTCGCGGCCGTCCAGACTTGCAGCTGGGAGGAAACCATGATCTTAATGACAGATGACAGTACGTTAAATTTGTTCGAATCACTTACATCATGATTTAAATCACTTACGTAGTGACATAAATCACTTACGTCGTGATAGAAATCACTCAGTGACTATAAGAGTCTGGCTGGAAGGGTTAATCTTCAATCCAGACAGGGTTTCTACAAGCGTTCCACAAGACCTTTTCTCACTATCTTAAGCGAGCCTAGATTGTTACTTTATTTTTTAAATTCCGTTTCCAATTCCATCCCAAACACTAGTAAAATATCTTAATTAAATACCATCGACTTTAGTTTGTTTAACCTGTTAAACGTAATTTAGTATATAGTACAGCTTCCATATTAGTCCAATTAGATTTAGTGATGCTTCAGCCAACGAAAAGAATTCGTTCAAGAATTGCATATGTTGCCAAAAGTATTCGTTTAAGTATTCGTTAGAGGAAATTTCCTGAAAAACTAAAATAAATGTCTGAGTGCTCTCAAGAAGCTACCTCACTAATTTATACATTAGCTACGATGGATCAATCCAATTTTTTAAGATCATCTGTGAATTATCTGCACACAACCATCCACTTGATCTTTTGTTACCCTCGTCTTACCTTAGCAAAATCTGAAAATTTGAGAGAAATCTTTGTTAGTCGAAATACTCTTGAGTTCGAGATCATCATTAAGATCTTCGAAACAGTGATTTCAAAATGGGAGATAAAATATCTTATTACTTAAATATTATAAGCCAGCCGTGCGTTAAAAAATACTTTTCCTGCGAGGTTTACTTTGTTACATTTTTTACAAAGTATGTATATTCGATGAAGAATTATAATTAAATTTTAACATTATATGAATTAGCTCAATTAGGAGTGTCTGAAGATCAACATTTCCTTCTTAATTCGGAATTTTATGTGCGTTAGTTTAACAAATTTCCAACCTTGCTTCATTCACTTTGACAATGAAATTGGTTATGAATCGTTTTGATGCTGATTTGGCCAGTCCTTTGTATAGCTAATGGTGAAAGTCGTGCAATCATTCATAAACGGTGGTAAAATGAACTCGTGCAATAAAAGTCCGTTTAAGAACAGAGTGAGTTGTATTTATCTTAAGCATGTGATTGAGGATACTGTTTGCTTTCGTAATTTAAGCTTTCTCTTGCTGCTCTACAAAGGAATGAAGATGAAATCTGTGGGCGAACATGTAATTTCACTCTTACTTAAGTCACGCCCACCTATTATACGAGGGATCACGGAAACATTTCATTCTTCGTATTCAAACGAGGTTTGTCACTCTTTCAATTCTATCCCCTGGAATTCAATGGGGAACTATCTGAACTATCTTTGTTAGGCTTTTTACTAACATAAAACCTGAAATGTTTAATAAATTAAGGTTGTGAAGTAATGTAAACCGTTTACTATGGAACGATCTCTGAAGATTTATGGAATAGAGTTGACGGTTGACTATTTCTTAGGAAGAAGTTATGTGCTTTATGTATATCTTATACAAGCATCTATGTAGCACCATATCTTGATGAAAGAATTTTCACTTGTTTTCTGGTAGAAGATAGTCTCGCTTATATCTGTGTATTATGAAATCAACTGTGGTATGAGTGATACCGAACAACGCCATGTATTTTGACCTTGCCAAATTTATATACATATGAGTGTTCTACCTTTCGGTTAGTTCATTTCCCTCACAGTCCCAATACAGTGCCCTTTCTTTCACTTCTTGATAATTCATCCCACCCCTTAAGTAATCTAATATGTTCTGTCTTTGTCTTCCTCTCTGTCTTTTCCCTAGCATTATTCTCTCGATCGCATTATTCAGTAATCGCTCTCTTCTCAATATTCGACCCACCCATTTCCTCTGTCGATTAAGTTAGTTCCATTAAAACCCTCTTTTCCCCAACTCTCTCAAGCACCTCCTTATGTTCTATCTATCTCATCTCATTTATGTTCTAACAACCCTAGCCTTAATAAATTCCATAAAAAATATTAGCAAGGAAGTTATTGCGCTGCATTTAGAAGGACTTTTATACTAATGTTATACCGTCTCAGGTAGAAAGGCATGGAAAAATGAATCACTCCTCATCTTGCCTACCTGCCCTTTAGATAGCTATATGTGGAGGGGTTAAAGTGAAACTGGTCCCTAGATTATGACTGCATAGAAAGTACATACTTATTTATATGTCGAATAATCCACAATAAAAACTACTCTTTCATAACTTGTCATGGCTACTTGTGAGGATTGTAAAAGCTGAAATTGAGGTCGATCTTGATGCCTTTCATACTGCGGTAAGTTTTTTCAATAAATAAATTAATAAAACTATACAGTTTGATGAAACTAATATATAATGTCTCTTATGATTAAAATTAGGGCAGATACTATAACAAAAAAGGAAATCCGCCCCTGGAAAAAGGGAAGATGTAGAATCAAGTCTCAGTCACTTCGACATTTCTCACTTTTTTGTCCTTTTTCCTTGGGTTTTTAAGCGCCTGATCATTCTGATTAACTTCTATCCGTTCTAAGTTGCCCATTCTATCTTTCTCTATGAGTATAAGTAGAATATTTCAATGGATTATGAGTGATGGAATGAACACAAAATTGTCTATAATTAAGTGGAAGACAGCCTTACAAAGTGTAATATAAACAAAAACTGGTATACATCTTTACTCCTCATGTATACTTTACCAATGAAAGTACGGTTGCTTGGTTACACCCCTGCTTCACCCTTATTCTACTGATGTAGTGATGGATTAAACGAAAAATTGGCTATAATTATCGGGAAAACTAATAGCCTTCCAAAATGTAATATAAATATAAACAGGTATATTTTTTCTCCTCATTTTTACGTGAACAATGACATCACGGTTGCTCGGTTACGCCCCTTACTCTACTGATGTTTGGGATTTCTTACACCAGATACTTGGGAATACACAAGTTCACCCAACCAGCCTTCCTGCTTCGCGACCCTGAAATCATTGGTAAGGTCCTGGTGAAGGATTTCGACCACTTCCCAGCCAACGAGGTCCATGGTGACGAGAACTTGGACCCGATGTTCAGTCGCCACCTATTCGCATTGTCAGGGGAGCGCTGGTATCGACTGAGGTCCGCCGTGGTCACCTGTTTCACCCCAACCAGACTCCGAGAAATCTTCGACCTAGTCTCCGAGGTCTGTGGATACCTTGATCAGTATTTGGAAGAAGGACTGGTCCACGGAGGACGGTTTGAAGTGGAGCTCAGGGAACTCTGCTCCAACTTCTCAACGAGCACATTGTCCACCTGTGCCTTAGGAGTGACTTGTGACGCCATCCACAATCCGGAGGCTGAGTTGAGGTCCATGGGAAGAAAGTTGCTGGAGCCCTCCCTGAAGAAGTCTTTGTCCCACCTGGTGTTCCTTCAGATTCCGTGGCTTGCGAAGCTGCTGGGAATTCCTTTCGTGCCGAAGGAAGTGAGGGAGTTCTTCCGGAGTTCGACCTTCCGGGAGGTTTGCCGGAGGGAAAGGGATGGTGTGACTAGACGTGATTTTATGCAGCTGCTCATTGGGCTGTGGAAGGAAGGGAAGCTGTCTGCGGACTACGGAGATACCAAGGTTACGCCCAAAGGTGAGTACTCGTAGTCATTATGGGAAATCTCTATTGGTTTTTGATGCAATTTATATGTATATAGAAGCTGGGGTCCTATAGCCGTTGCCACATCCCGCATTTGAATCTCCATTCTTTCCTGTCTCTACATTTTCCTGCTCCTATCGCCTTATCTTCTATAGCAGCTCTTATACCATCCATCCATATAGCTACCGGTCTTCCTCTTCCTCTTCTTTTGTCTGGAACATACCTTAGTGCTCGATTTGGCCACCCATCATTTTGCGTTCTTATTAAATGCCCATACTTTCAATGCAATTTTCCAGTAGAAAGTAACAGAAATTCATCTTGACACCTTATGATGAATTACGAAAAGCAGGAGAAAGGCTAAGCATTTAGGGTAATCTGAGGAATACCTTGGGAAACAATGAAAATAATATGCAGAAAATTGTTAATTTTATTAAAGAAGCGATACTTGTATACCGAATTTAATTATGTGAAGAGATGTTCATACTTCAGCAGTTATAATAATATACAAGTAAAGGTATAAAGGTATTTTAAGGTAAATTTCTTATAATACAAAGTCATGTTTTAATGTAAGTAATATTTTCAATTGGTGCTATTTTTGCTGTTGTAACTCCATTATATTTCAAATAACTTTTCACACTTCCACAGTAAAACTGCGCTATACTACTTCACGGGGCGAAATTGAGTGATAAACAACGTTATCTCATAGTCGTTAGAATGCTTATTATCATTGAGATTTTCAGTTTTAACCCATGCATTTTATATACCTGGCGCTGAAATTTTACTCGTAGATTTTAAAAGTGCTTTTTACTATGGATTGCGTAACTCAATTCTTTAAATATAACCTGATAATTTATTTTTAGAGATTAGTAGTAAAAGTTTACGTCATCAACGATATCTTTATATCTTGAGGACGTTTGTAGTAAAAATGGTGTTTTAACATTTTAAGGTGCGACCAATACGAAATTACGCCCTCTTATAAATTCACCAATATTTATTATTTTACAATCTTTTTTGCGAAATTAAGGTTCATTTTTCTTAAGGAACTATGTTAAATAGACCTAGACTTATATAGATAAAACTTACACATTCGGAGATATCTGCATAACATATTTTAAGGGTTAAAATGGTGATCCAAATTGAAATTCTTACCATTTTAACATTAATATGTGAGTGTTGGATGTATGTTTACTGTTTCCTTTCCGTTAAAGAAGACGAAAAATCAAAGAGTTTGACTTCTTCCATCCGGAAATGATGACTTTGCCACACAGTTGTATCCAAGCCAAGGGAGTGGCATCTAGCAAAATTTATTCCCATGGAAACTTGTCTCTTTTGGTAGCCATGGCCGGTTGCCATGTTTACAGTCACCTGTGCCACTTTCCGCATAGTATTTGTAATCTCTTGGATGGGAATCTCCTCGTGAACGACATGTTAATAACTGAAGTAAATATTCAACGCCATGTGATTTAAATTAAAAGGGGAAAGTTTTGGAGGAACTCAAAAGATGCCGAGTTCCACGAAATCGAAAGTATTTATCATATGTTCGAAGTAGAGATGTTAAAGAGCTTTTAAGGAAATAACTGGAAAGATGAATCTCTTTAATGAAGCAACTGAGAAATGTGCTTATGGCGACAAGTGGCTTTTGTATAGCCGCTCATTACTTGCAAATTTCATTCCTTACACCTGTTAAAAGATATTCATTTCATTTGAAGAATTACTTTCATTAAATCAATGGGACTTGACTTCTGAAAAACCTTCGCGATGGAAGGTCGCGTCTTGGGCATTTGTCCAAAGACTCATTAAAAACTGAATGCTTATTCTTCTCTATTAAATTTAGCATAACTTTGAATAATTTCCAGTTGTGTACGTAATTCTGAAGTCGTAAAATAAACCTCTCCTAGGAGAGGTTTATTTCATATTACATCAATCACGTTTGGTCGAATCGATTTGAATACTTCAAAGTGCTTAAACTGTTCTTGTATACCTCATGTTACGAAATCTCGCTTTACAAAATCCGGATTAATATGTGGATTTAAATCTTTTCTTAGTTACCATAACAATGATTGGTAGTTATCGAAACAATATTTTGTAGTTTCCAAACAAGTTGTCGTGAAAACGGTGAAGTATTTTAACTTAATTCTGTCGAACTTAACATGAAAAAAGCCAAACCATATTGATTCCGCTATAGATATTCATCTTGTAAACCAAGTAACTTTTAAGTCGCAAATCTCACCAATGATGGATAACGAATAGAGATAAAATTGGTATAGTTATATGTATTCATTTGTTAATTACAAAATTTATAACATTGTTTCTCGCTACGGATTGTTTCTGAGTTTAAGAGACCTTCGTGATGATTGTAAGTAAATACAAAATTCAATCGAACATTCCTGAGTACATCGGATGCTAATTACAAAATAAATCTCCAAATTTTTCATTTCTTGAATTCTCTAAATTTTCTCACAAGATCCACCTTTCTTAATGGCTCCTTTATCCTTGAGGTTGAGTTTCAGATCGACATTTCGGGCTGAATGCTTTAAAGACAATTTGTATTGGTTTGTTGATTTGTGATACGGAAACTTTGCTTGCTCATTGCTCTAAAACTTCTTTATTTCTTGTATTTAAAAAAAATGAGGGCAACGAATAAACAAAATTTCGCGTGACTCCTTCACTTCTTTCACTAGCGAAGCAAATATTTTCATTCCTTCCAATCGAACATGACTTTCTCGGTTGTATTTACTTTCTCAAATAAATGGAACACTTTTCACTTGTCCTTTGGTACAGGTTAGGGAAACTGATTTCGTTCATTCACTTATGATCCGTGATGATCTGTTAAAATATGAAAACTTTTGGGGGTTCCTGAATAGCTAAGTAGGCAATGCGTTCAACTTTGGTGGCAGGATGGGAATCTTTAGAAGAAAGAAGGCTCAATCAGAGATTTAAATTACTAGATAAATTCAGACAGAGCACGTTCATAGAAGATGTAGCAGATATTATGCGCCCTCTTTGCTACATAGGCCGTTCTGATACTGCGAGAAAGATAAGAGAAATAGATGCAAGAAACAGTGGATTCAAGAATTCATTTTTTCTGAGAACGATACGCGAAAGTAATTGATTAGAAAAGTAGAGTCATGGTGCTTGCCCCCCCTGCCACACGCCGAAATGTGGCTTGCAGGGCACGTATGTAGATGTAGATGGTGAAAGCGGTCCCGGGTTCGATTTCCGGTGGGGGCATACATGTTAAAAATTACCTTAGCTGTCGAAGCACTTTTAAAAAAGGCTACTATTACTGAAAACTACTGAGGTATACGAATGAGGAATGTTTCTGAATAATGGAATTTTTAGTTTAATCATTGATTTTAAGAGTGTTGTCCACCGAGTCATGGTTCTGCTATTAAGTGAAATTGGGATACGTATATCGCTCTGACAAAGCCGAAATATCTCACTCCTCATCTTCTCTAGTAAGCCTCATTCTCAAGGACTTTTGGTAGATTCTAGCTGAAATTTTATTTTCTAATATACTGTAAGGAGTTATGTAAAATTATGTAAAATGTTTTCAGATACATCCCCTAAATTTTATAAAATTACATTCTCCTATTAAAATTTGAAATTTAAAACTATAGAATTTGTCTGACTGTGAACATTAAAATTACGACATCGTTGATAGACAATCGTTTATTATAAGGAAATTCGAGGTTACAATATATGAAATTATAACATAATAATACATTTAAAAAGTTATGCATAATATTGGGTTGAAATTATGTCCTAAAATACGAACATTTTTACCGTCTCACTTAATGAGTATGATTTTTATGTATTATTGCTATGTTGAGCCCAGTGTCGTTGGCCAAAACTCGATGAAGGGCCCAAACGCCAGTGATTCACGAAGATTCCTGGTTGAAAACTTGAGGACATTTCCTTCGAAATAAATAGCGTCAAGAGAGTGCTTTCAGACTGCAAAACGTACTCACAACGGGATACACCCGTGACGCAAGAATGGATTTAAACGATAATGACTCACTAACGTATTTTCCGTTTCGTAATTTTATTGAGACGTAAGGCCCTATCGTATTCATTTCATCCTATAAGGATGCGTAGTTAAGTTGAATATTTGAAATAATGGGAACTATAAGTTAGTTTAATTACAAAGACTGATATTCGTAATCGATTAAAAACATGAAGGGTATTGGCTGATCCAATCAAGTTCAATTGTGGAGTTAAATCAATTCATCATTGTCTTTGTCATTGTTGTTCGACTCCAACAATCCTTGTGCAAATTATTGTTACGTAACATAATAAATTATGCGTCATAATTATAATATAATTACAACACTATTATTTATGTTATAATTATTTAAATAATGGAATAATCAATTGCTTCCCACTTCATTATTATTTCGAGTGCTGCATTATTAACGGTGGACATTAGTGAATTAAAAACATCTTAGCAACCACTCTGAATACAGATTAATCTTTCCCCCTTATATTTTAATGTAGAATGAAATGTTCTGAATTTTCAATTTTATTGCTCGAGGCATACACATTTCTTCGGAATTACTTTTGAGATCGCTGTGCCCTGAGGCTTTATACATTTATTTCTATTTCTAGGACTTAATATATTTCTTCAAGAAAAACCTTCAAGGTTTAGTTTAGAGTACCTAATCGTTTGATTACTGAAAATTCTAATTAAATATTTCCTTAAAAATTTCATGGGTTTCAAGGAAGTGAACACCATTATTTTCAAAATAAAGTTCAGTTGTAATGCAGCAACAGTCTTACTCTGCATAAGAGAGAATTATTTCTTATCTATCGGATATCGAATACCTGAATAAGCTGATTGCATTGGAGATCTTGGCCTTGATATAGTTGTGTTTCGAGCGATTTCTGATTTATTTCTTCATACTATATGTGTTTAATCTCAAGGAGAGGTTAATGATAGGAATTCACGATGAAGAGATATGAAACTCGGTGACGGTGAGAATTTTCCCACTAATGCCACTGATGATAAACTGTACAGGAAGTGGTCGAGTGGATACAATTTTCTCTCACGGCTTAACTATGTTACGTAACTCGAGCACTGGCGCAAGTGATTCTGAAAACCAATGTTGATCACTGAGGGGATTTTTCTCTCCTGAAAGAGAAGCTGTTTTTTATCCTTATCTCTTCCGGATAATTTTGACAATGATTGATGCCAAATCTTAGAAAATATTATTAGTAGTAAAGGGAACTGGTCTCCAACTCCAACGAGAAAACATATTGGCACTTAAACCCAATAAGTTCAGGGTTATCCTTCTGGATTCTCATATGTAAAATGAATATTATTTTATTCGCGAAATAAAAATAATACTCATTTTAGATTGGTACTTCTTTTGAAATTTATTACACAAAATATTCTCAAATCTGATGTGATTGCAGTACCTTCCCTGGTTTATTTGTAAAATCTTCAGCCAAAGGGCTATTTGGATCCTCAGACGTTATCCTAAGCTTCTGAAAGGGAATGAGGCGTACTAGGAAAGATGACCAGTGAGGTGTTATTCTACTTAAATATACATACTGACCCTGCAATCTGTCAATAGCGTGTGATAAGGAATATAAAATACCTATATCTCTATGTAATCTAGCTGCTTCACTTTCCTAATGTATCATGGGAAAAACGACCATAAATAGCTGTATCCCAACTGAGGAAAAAACTCCTACTTGAGGAATTTTGTGTACATTTTTGTACATTTCGTTTTTATTTGATTTTTTCTATCCTTATGTAACGTAACTCTAGATCTTAATATTGAATTAATTCAGTATCTTTTTGTATGATATCTGTAAAGGTTTAGGTGAAAGAAATCCCATTCTGGCCTAAAAATAGTTCAATAATAAGATTCATGGGTAGATATAATAATTAAGCCGTTTGGCTGATATCTTAACTAGCGGATGGCCGAATATATGGTAATGTAATGTATATTTTCCATTTTGAAAAAGAGTTGCTCATCGAATACTTTTTAAATCTGAGTATACTACTTTTGGATCCCTCTCTATTTTGCCTAAGATTTCTAGTTTAATTTCCCAGAGAAATATTTCAGTCAGTTTTCCCTTCTGAATCGATTCAATCCTGTAGAAAAATCGGATAACTACGATTTTGCGCTCAATATTTCAATTGTGGGTAGTTTGCATGAAAATCTACCTTTAAGATCGACTTAAATTCAAAGAAATTCCAACTACTTCATTACTTTCCTGCTTGAATTTTGTGTGATGAAGTCTTGGAAAAGACAAGATCGCAAATAATGCACTCCCAGCCGAAATCAGGAGTATTTTGACCTTCAACAACTTCCCTTCTCGTGGATGCCTCACCCCCCAGACTTACCAGAGAACGTGCATCTCTGTGCACGAATGTTTACCTCCTAATCCCAGGAAACATCCTGCGTGACGTGCAATTCACTTCAACAGATAACAAAACGGAACAAATAAATTGGGGATTTTTCTATATCCAACGTCTGAATCAAACCGAAAGCAAGTGAGACATCCAACTCAGGATGAAGTAATCTTAACGCTATGTCGTAATCTTATATAATAAACACCGTTGTGTAGTACATATTTATATATTTATCCATCCGATGTAAATAACTCTCGTAATAAATAAGGAGGTAATTTTCGGAAATTAATTTCACGCATTTCTCGACGAGATAGAATTATGAAATTTAGAAATTCGTAAGGGGTCGTTAATATTTAAAATTAATATTTATTTTAAACATATAAAGAAAATTATATTAATTTTATAAAAATTAATATTTATTTTATATATTTTTAAAAATTGTATTTATTTTATATATTTTTAAAAATTTATTTTTATTTTATATAAATGAAAGTGGGAGGGTAGGTTGGTCTATGCACGAAGTGAATATCAATAAGTCAAACGTGTGTTATCAACTATGACAAGAAAAAGAAGGAAAGTCTGAAAATAGAGATTAAATCCAAAAGCTCTAATGGTTAACTCATTTAAATGACATGATTTGTTCCTCCGCAGCCATCACATCTGGAATGGAGCCCGAGGACATGGATGACCTCACAGCCGTAGCAATGGCCTTCTTCGGCGACGGATCCGTTACCACGGCAACCCTAGCGAGTTTCGCTCTGTTTGAATTGTCGCACCACAAGGAAACTCAATCGTTGCTTAGGGATGAAGTCCTGAAAGCAATTGGAGACAACGGGGGAAAGCTTACCTATGATGCTCTGGAGCAGATGACCTTCTTAGACATGAGCTTACGAGGTACGGTAAAAATTTTTCCATTGGTTCTTCTTAAGCTTATGATACTCACGCTTTATCTTGTACGACTAGCTTTTCGCCTCAATGAATTCAACATTAATTCACAAAAATTTTAGGGTACTCTAAATTTACCTTTATAATTTCTCCTGAATTAAAACATTTACTTTTAAAAAGGACTAAATATAAATAATGATTACGTTACACTTTTTGAAATTATTTAATTTCACTTCGATGGAAAAAGATTTCTTTAATTGATATCGAATTATGTCATTGAGTTACAATAGCAACCAAGTGATTCAATTGCCAAGGTAACCAAATGTATTACGTGTGCTACTCAATTGCGATGGTCGATAACAATGTGCTTAAGAGTGTCATACACATCAAAATGCATAATAGCAACCAATAATATGTGCTCATAAAGACTGATACCAAACCCTGACGAATAAAATGCTTTTCATTTCAATTGGGAAGCTTGTTAGAAGAGAAAAATTCACCTCTCATTAATTTTTTTCTCAAACTTGTTCATGGTATGAAAGCTACTGAGGTATGAGTGATGCTAAATTAATGACATTCATTTATACAACTTCTTATACGTAATCATGACGAATAATTTATAGTATCATATACATATATATAGTCTTGTGCTACAGTCACCTGGAAAATTTCCGCTTATAATATTTTGGCTCCGAAGGGAAATACTGGGCAATCACCTCATTCCTCTTCTTACCTGCAGAATCTAATTCCCTCCAGAAAGCTTTTGTTGTTAATGAAAGAATAAAGAATGTTAAAGTAGTTGGAAATCCAACCAGTCTGTGCGGATGACTGTATAGGAACATGAATATAAATACGAAAAACAGTTCTGGATGAAGACAAGCGATACTGTATGTATTCTCAACATATGGCTTTAAATAGTAAAAACAATTCTCGATGAAAGTAAACGATGCTTGATATTTCCAACTATTATTTGTGAATATAATCTTTCTTAGTTTCACGACAGGTTTCTTTTTGAGGATGTATCATACCACTTATCGCACGCTGTTTGCCATTCTTTATCAAAGATGCAATCCCAGTAATATCGTTTCCGTATATCGCAACGGCAAGACCATTCAGTGCAAGACCTCTCTGTACTGAGGGAGTGTCTTCTCGTTTACTCAAGTGACTCAATCGTCGTAACATCTCAACCGCGGCGGACTATCTTCGTGGTCAAGTGTCTGCAAATAATACCAGTAAATACTCCGAGGTTTTGTCAAGAATTTGCCAAGTCATTTCATGCACCAATGAATGACATTTCGCCCTTCACATTGCCTTAGAACGGAGGTCTTCATGGACCCTGTACCTAAAAATCTACGAGACAAGTTTCGAAAAAACAAAATTTTATCAAGTTTCATTTTGTTACCATCATTCTTAGATTAACGCTTCCAAATTATGAGAACCTCGAAAATATTAAAAATTTTCGTACTGGATAACCTGTCCCATTGAATTAAGCTAACGTGAGAAATTTTAGATTATCTTAGTAGAAAATGAAAAATCAACTCAACGTGTATTCTTTAAGGAAGTAATTGAAGTATGTTACATTAATATATACACGACGATGATTATTATAGCTGCTGGATTGGTAGAACTTCTTATAAATATCTCCTAGATTATCTCCCATGCTAAAATAGCATCGACTCTGTGATTCGGTCTGCATCACACCCTGAATAGTTCCTTTTGTATATTAGTGTCGTTCTCTTAATGCACCGCTGGAGTTCCTGAATATTCATTTCTATAATTACCACTAGGCAGCAGATCTGCTCTCCTTTCTACCTTCAGAGTCTTTTCCATAACCTCTTGAATATGTTAAATAAAACTTAATAAATATTACGTGATGTTTACACAAGTAATTAGCATGTATCATACTACTGCTTCTTAAGTATCAACCAAATGCCAACTTACTAAGTAAATTAGTAAGTAAGTATCAATCCTAAATAGAAGCTTTATTGTTTTATGATATACAAGAAGAGCTTTAAATTATAAACCTATAGGACGATAAGGTATACCTTAGCAGTGTTATCGGTAGTCTTGACGAATTTAAAAGTAACAAACTTTGGCAGAAATTTGGCTATATTCTGCCAAAGTTTGCTTTAAAACCGTAGATATTATCTAAAAGGAATGGGTAAAGGTAACTTTGCACAAAAGGGCGTGCACCCAGGAAAAATCCCAAGGAGAAAAGGACCTGAAAAAAGTCTGGCGGAGGAATCAAAACCCGGGATCTTCCTCTATCCCGGGATCCCGGGTTCGATTCCCGGTCCCGTCAGACTTTTGTCAGGTCCATTTCTCCTTGGGATATTATTTAAAGAGGAACATTATATCATTGAACTGCGTCCCTAACGGTTTTTTAAAGAGTGGTTCTTGCGAAGAAAACTTTCATAAAGCTTAGGAAATGTAGGACAAATAGATTTTCCAAAGACAATCGGGAAAAATATAATAAAATCATTGGTGTATAGTGAACTGCTGAGTGGATATAAAATGAAGACCCTATAAAAGAAGGAATTCAAGGATCGGAGTTCTTTGAGATGCGATTGTGGTGTGGAAGGGAAAATGTGTGTTGGATTGATAGGAAAATAAAACACATGGTGCTGGGATAAGTGATGATTTTAATTGTAGTAACTAAGAGACGGCGGAGGTGGGCAGGTCAGATAGTGAGACAAGGTTTGATAAAGAAGGTAATTGAAGGCTGAATCCATGGTGAAATTCAGAGGGAAGTTGAAGTAAAAGATGAGATATGATTTAAAGGGCGGGATAAGTAGGGTGGTTCAGGTGGGAAATTAGGGGCTATTGAATTTACCCTAAGGTAGAAGACGTAATCATTTTTAAAATGTCGGTAACCCAAAGAATTTTATCCGAACATTAGAAAATCGCTGGGGGCTAATCAGTCGGGACTGTACGGTTTTTGGTAGAACAGATTAAACTCACTTTGGAAAATATTTGACGACCACCTAAAGATAGCTGACTAGGGAAACGTTTATGCGTCCATTGATTCAGTTGATTTTCTGGTCAAAACCATTAAATGTAGGAAGATGAATGTTTTACAAGTTATAGATAAATGTATCCAGTTTGTAGAAATGTAATGAGTTTTGTCTGAGGTATATGGCATAAGGAAAAACTGACGATGCTATAGTAAATAATCTGTATGTTGTTTATTAAGAAAAATGCAAAATATAAATAACAATTAAATAAACAAATAACAATAAATAAATAAAGAATAGAAAAAGGATGTTAATTGTAAGACTGGCCTTCAAAGGCTAAAATTCGCCCAAGTAATAAAAAGACGGCATTGTTATTATTATGATTACATACTAGAGGTTACTCGTTGGCCACCACAGCAAACAATAGTTTTCTTTGCTGCCAGCTATTAAGGACTTTTAAGAAGATATATGAATTTCTCAATGCTCAGGGTGAATCTGTAGAAAGTGAAATAAGTTCCATGAAGTTACTTTGATTAACATTGCCTCTATCCAGTTTTATTACTTACTTATTGACTTACCCTCTTATTATTAACAACCTGTTTAACTGACTGAAGTGCTATTTTGTTGCCATAGACATTGCTCTGATCGATTTAATTGTATGTTTCCAGAGGTCCTCCGCCTATATCCTCCGGCACCATTCATGACCCGTGCTTGCGCGAAGAGATACCGCCTGCCAAGCCCGACAGGTGGCGCTGAAGACGGCGTATGGATCGAGGAAGGCACACCTGTCGTGGTTCCCGTTTACGGCATTCAGAGAGACCCTGAATATTACCCAGATCCACTAGCATTTGATCCTAAACGATTTTCCGAGGAGGAAATCAAGAAGAGGAAGAGCTATACTTACTACCCGGCCGGAGAAGGACCCCGAGTGTGCATAGGCAAGTATGGCCAACAATGAACGCAGCAACAATGAAAACAATAGTTTCGCTGATGAATGAATTGTTGAAATTTCAGCGATTGTCAACAATCACTCTGTTTCTCCTTTGGTTTCTTTTATCGCTGCATTGTTTCGAGATTTTAATTTTTGATTTATAACGGTGGAATATTTTACAAGGAAATATAAGCTTTTTGATAGAAATTTTTTTCCATCTCTGTTTCAGAGGCTTTATTTCATATCGAATTAGAACTTATTTCATATCGAATAAGAAGGGTATTGAGCATTTTGAATCCGTTTCAAATTGATAACTCGGTCTATAAATACTATGGTACCCACTCTTGTCAGATCTATATGTATTCATGTCTCATTTAAAGGACTAAGAAATGAACAGTAAAATAACGTACTTTTCCTGCAGTTTTTCTTGTATTTTTTTCAATATGACGGATTTCTTCAAAACTACCCTGTACCTCTAGTGAGTTATATCCCCATTTATGTCTTGAAATAAGAACCAGAATTCGGAGAACATTTTCAGGCGAAGATGCATGCAATTACTACCAACTTGATTGTATAAAACTGATGAAAGAGCCTTGTTATATAATTTTTTACTGTCCTGAGACTGATACAGAATATGAAGGTGTGGGTTTTAGGTATGTTTTGGTGTCTCTTTACTCGTTTGTTGTGATTGCAGTGATTGTTGAAATGTATTTGGAAGGGGAAATAGAGTACCATTGTTTGTCTGCAAAATTTTCACACGGGGCAACAACCAACTATATTAAGCAACATACATATGATTAGAGTGATAACACACATAAAAAAGTGATTTTTGAATCAACAATCACTTTGCTTCGCCTTCAGTTTCTTTTATCGCTGCATTGTTTCGCGATTTTAATTGTTGATTTATAACGGCGATTATTATATCTTTATAATATTGAACAATAATATTATGTTAGAGATATTAGTATTAGAAAGACTTTGTCTTACCAGCACGTTGTAATTGACCCTTTCATATCATTTCTATAAAGAATTTTCATCGAACGTTCTCTTTGGTTTACACTGTTTTCGTGTCTTTTTATACAGGTCTGAAATTCGGCTTCTTGCAAGCGAAAGCTGCCATAGCCACAATTCTATCCAAGTACGAAGTGTATCCCAGTTCCAAGTCTCCCAGACCTATAACCCTGGATCCACGTTACTTCGTGACTGTTGCGAAAGGAGGACTCTATGTGCATATGGAAAAGAGAGATTGAAAAAAGATGGAGAAATAACACAATCTCTGTCGTGACAGACGATATTGAGTGCCAAGAAAATATTATTTTATTTATACATTTTTTCTGCGCGCCTTTCAAAAAGTTTCCCTAATCAATTTTAATCGCTTCTCGGGTAGTTTCTATGAAACCAGTCGTAACATCGGGCGATTGCAAGTGGATTTTTGCTACTGACAATAAAAAAAGTCTAAATTGCAAGTGGATTGTTGCTATTATTTGACAATTAATTGTCTCAACAATGAGATGGCAACAATGATGGCAACTATGAGATGTAAGAATATCTATTATGTGTCCAACAATAATTTTTATGGAAACTTTTTGAATGCCCTGTGTGTATGTTGAAATTTTAGCTTCATGAATATTACGTTTTAGTAATAAATTATTATGCTTCAACTTGGTAGACAATGTTTTCATTATTTCCTATATCCCCCTTTATTCCTAAAAATATCTGTATATATTGCAGATGATATTCTTCTTTTAAATCTGAATTCATTTTGTGTATATTGTACATGTTTTTTTATATATACACAATACAGTATACACATTTTGTGCATATTGTATTGTGTATATTCTGCAAGGGTTTAATGTAAGACATTGCTTTCTATTCCCGATTTCGCCCTATATAGACGTTTGTATTTTATACCCTCTCCAAGGCTTTACATAATGGTGGAGAAATTTAGCTTCAAATCGTTCTTCGGGCTGGATTCATTCAGATAGCACAGTTCAAACGTATAAGATAATGGTACCCTGAAAGCTCTCTGCTAATAATTCATGAATTTTGTGACCTCTGAAGATACCATGATTAAAGACCGCTCGAAGGCATTCTAATTACAAGGGACCCCTCTTTCATTTAATGATACCTTATCGTGAAGGCCTTTAATTTCCGTGGTCAATACCAAAATTGGTGGAAGACGTTGAGAGTTTATCAGGCGATTTACTAGAGCAAAAGAGTACGATAGAGGGAAACCTGGCCGTGGTGTCTACAGAGTACAAAAGATAACACAAGTATTTCAATAACAACAAGTTATTTAATTCAAAGGTAAGTGAAGAGATTCCTACACACACTAGACTCTTAAGTAAAGCAATTGAGAATACGTTATTTTAAAAATATCATGCAAATAGAAATGCTGAATTCACAAAATATTATAGTTAATTTATTATTCAATAACACTATAGTTTCCTGTCTTCGTTTGATTTAACATTAGGCTTTCGCGTCATAGCCTCCTAGGATACGAAAGCATGCAACAGCAAACTATTAAAGTACTACATTGATACGTTACATAATGAGTAAACAAAGTATTTAATCTAAAAAGCAGTAAATCAAATAATTAGGAAGTAAACGAATACATTATAAATTTATCATCCATGTATATTAATAACCTATGGTGATAACGAAGTAGTAAAATATTTGCTTAGTAATTGAATTGACATAACTGATGGTACGTTTTCGTTATTGAAATGAAATCTCGGATTGTTTAAATTTCGTAAAATTTTTATATTGATTTTACATCAGGACCGCGTGATACGTCCTGTGGGTGGATGCACTAACATTTACAATTACTTTCATCTAAATTATAAAAAATTATGATATCGAAACAAAAATGGCGATTCTTAATAGTTAGAATGATCCGGTCATAAGAAAGCTATTGAAGATTTAAAATTGGACATGAAAAAAATGCCGGTCACTGGATTCGAACCCACGACCTTCCGCTTGTCGGCAGGATGCTTTATTACACTCGGCCACCAATTAGAGAATTTTAATGGACTTGAAAAACTTTCTACCGGATGGCCGAGTTGTATAAAGCCTTCTACCAATAGGTAGAAGTTCGCGGGTTTGATTCCCGTTGCCGGCATATTTTTTTCTCTCCCGTTTTCTCTTGGAATTTCGCAAGCCGATAAGATGTTATCGAGAATGATACGTTGACGCATTTCGTAAAAGTTTGATATTTATTTTACATCAGGACTACATAAATTTTCTATAGAGTATTATCGTTTCAGAACTTTTTTATACATGAAAGGTTAGGTAAAGAAGATTCGCTGCATATGTATCTTATGTTTGAATATTTCTTCATCCGTTTTCAATCTATGCCAGAAAAAAGAATGCCACATGATTATTATTACAATATTATTGTATTAAAATATAGAATTTCATCCTTAACTTGCTATCAATTCACAAATTACTGGGACGTATTAGTACTTTGCAGTAGAAATCTCCGTAAACTAAATGTTTATTGTGAAAAGCTATAGAATAATATAGTGAAAAAATAAATCGTAATAAAGTAAGCGGTTGGCAGAGCTACTTCGGAATTATTTCTGCAGAAAAGTACAGTAAAACCTGATTAAGACTCTCTCGCAAAAGACGTTATCTCGCTTAAGACGTGGTTTTCTCCATGTCCCGGCCCTTTTTACAGGAGTTTTTTTTGTGTTTTTGAGTGTATTGTCCTAAAGAACATAATGTCCTCTCACCACTACTATTATGAAGATCGATATTCTTCCCTGATTGTCTATATGGTATAAACTGCTTCATTTTAGAGTGAACGATGAGCAAAATTAAGTAACTGATTCCATTCTTTAAATATATGATACTTGGCCCCCTGAAAACGTTTTAATCGGATTTTACTGTAACTCGTGAAAATTATAGAATGTATCAAACGTCCTCTAATGATAAAGTTCAAAGAGATAAAATTCTCAGTAATGATAGTAATAATAAAACGTCTTTATTTGGGCGAGTTAGAGACTAAAAAGTCTCTTCTTCCACCTAACCCCCAAATGTCCTGTTGCGAAAATGCTCTGCAGCGAAAACCTCAGTAGCGAATCTTCCTAGACCCGGATACATTAGCTGTGTTTAAAGAGGTTTTAAAAATATTTTTAAGGCTATCTCGAAGCTTATTATGGAGAAAAACTTCCAGGAAACGATGAGCAAGTCAAGCAGACGTTCCAAGAGGAAGGTATACCCCAACGCGTGGGAAAAGTCTCCAAAGGACGGCAGGAGCAGCCTGGAAATGGACCTGAGAATTCACATACGCCTCATGCGTCTGGCTGGTCACTTCCTACCAGATTTCAATCCAGAGTCCGATTCCAAGTTCAGCGTCCCTTGGGCCATCTATTCCTTCATCCACATGGCATTGATGTCTCTGCAATTCACAGCCATGACGGTGAATATAGCGGAGCACTTCGATGACGTGTCTGCTCTCACAACGAATGCTATATCGTTGCTGTTTTATCTTCATGGACCAATAAAGGCGAGCTATTACTTTACAAGATTATTGCTATTCTACCTTTCTATGTGCTTTTCAGCTGAAGTCCTCGCGCTTTTTAATATGGCTCCTTCAGCAATATATGAATAATATCTCTAATAAATATATCCGTTATGTTTAAACAGTTTATTTTTAAATGGTTAGTACATATGTAGAGTCCTTCACATTTACCACATGACTTATGATTATCTAGTTTAGAAACCAAGGCTATCAAAGTAAGGCCTCTAGCAGAATTGTACCGGGAAATTTGTAGAAGGAAAAACTATTGTAGTGTATTAATTCATTATCAGATTCTTCTAATTTTTCTTTCAATTTCTATCAGATTCTGGTGTATTACAAACACTATCGGTTGGCAAATACTAGAGTCGCCTGATATATAGGCCAAACCAATGCAAGGGAGTAATGCGGGGATCGTCAATAGGAATCGCAGGTTATCACTGGAAATGGGGCATAAAAAAACTATTAATAGAGCCATAGGCGGATTTGGGATATCCGTGGCCCTTTGCGCATACCGAGGCCTCTATCATATAATATGAATGTACAAATTCTTGTACTTATCTATTTGATAACTTCACAGAATAGCCATGAAAGTTAAACTAGTAAAGTTAACTATAAAAGTTAAGGCGATAATATATATAAAGTTTGGGTCGACAGAATTATTCTGACTAACTACATGTAAGAATTTAATCGTATACATAACTTTTATTTTCAACTATAATGATCTAATAACACAATAAGGCAAACGATATAGATATTTTATTATGAAGTTCATTTCATAGGAGCATAAGAATAAATGAATGGCATTTCAGATTGCATTATATTAACTCTATTGAGTTTCTATTTGTCGTTAAAGTAAAGTACAATACAGTAACTTACTTAGTAAGTAAAGTAAAACAACATATTTTTATGAAATTTGATTTAATACATTAAATTCTATGAAAATTGAACTATGTGAAGGTGCTACTTTGTGTTTTAGTCTTGTATCTTATTACATTCTTCAGTAAGTATTTAAAGAAAATACATGTGTTTGTCCTTAAGTTTAAGTATGGTCAAGTGAGAGATTTATTACCAAGTTTCACAAGGATATCTGAGGTTTTACTATTTGTTGCCTCTTTTGTATATTGTAGGTGTTTTACTTTGCCATCTGCAGACGTCGCTTTTACAAGGCCATAAGAACATGGGATTCATCACTCTCAGACCAAGGAGACGAGACTGAAATGCAGAAAACATCAAATGGAGAGCAATCAATTGACCCTTCAATATCAGAGTATATGGGAACGATGCCATCTGAAGCTAAAGATTGGGTTTTTGAGGAATCAAATGCCCGATACAGGTGCTAAGAAAATTTTCTTCTTATTTCCATCATATCTTTTATCATTTCAGGTATCCACTTGTTCCCTTTGGCTTGTATGACTCTTCCCTGAATTCTGATTCTATTCGAACTATTGTATGCTAATGATATCAATCATCTTTTCATGTGCTCATGAATTTCAAGATATGTAATTGAGCTTTCACACACATGCATCACACAATCTGGTCATCACAACAACAATATAGTGTTCATGTTGGATCATGAAATACTTAATTTTAATTTAATCTCAAAGTTTCATAAACAAATGTCAAATTAGAATATTAATGAGAATGTATTGCTGCAAAAAGCTTGAAATGCATGGTTGTATACTTTGTGAGGATGAGAACCTGATCCTAAAATTGTTTAATCCCATCTTGAGTCCATGTACATACTCTCCAGTCACCCTGGCCATACTGTGAAACCTTAAGGCTTGTACCTATAGAGAGTCAGAATAAGACTACAGTGTTAACAATGAACTTTTAGAATATTTAAATAAAATAATTTTGATCTCTTGGGGATGAAATGAGAATAGGATATGAGAAGCTAGATGGTGAATTTAAATAAATTAGGTATAGAAATATCTGGAAATAGTGTTGGTATTTTATTCATAAATTATAATCTGTACAGAGTAGCTAACACTGTCTAAATAACTGACAATTAAAATTGAAAAAAAACATACAGAATGTGGAAGCCAAGCTAAAGCTATAAGCTGGTGAAGATTGAGAAATTTTCTTTAATAATTAACAAAGTTCTTTTCATTCACTAGGAAACTGGCTGTAAGAAAAATGAGAAAGTTATTAATGAGTGTAATGAGTGGATCAGCAGCTGCTGCTGCCTTTTGGAGTTTGAGGCCATTCCTAGGACTGGGACACTACAGCAGAAAATCAATCACAAGTGAAGGAAATGCTACTTTACCTTTAGATGGAGGGCAGTGGTACCTTTTGGTGGATGCAACATATCCTTGGGAAACATCCTCCAATGTTGCTTATGCTTTCACATTTTTATATCAGGTAAATAGAGAAATAAAAAAATGATATGATGATATTCAGAAACCTTAGTTTAAAGTTTAATTTAATGTAAAACTTCCATTCTATCGCCTCTCCACTCATCATATTGAACTTATGTGTTGTATGCATTATGCATTGTATTTAACTTCAGTATGTTTAACTTATTAGCAATATATGATTGTATATCTTTGTCTATGACTCAGATGGGTCATGTTTTTCCCAGTCAATCTGAGAACCCACGTATGTATGTATGTACATTGTACATGTATTAAAATAACAAACTTCGATCATAAAGCTGTGCAGATTAAGAGAACAGATTTAATAAGGCACAAAGAGACCAGAAAAGGCATTTTTTGAAATTTATATAGAATTAATTCTTTGATCTGATTAAGCATATATGCTTGGCTGGACCTGGAAGGTACTCACTATTGAATCTATCAAATTACAGCAAATTACAGTACATATGCTAGTATGACCAACTCCCTTGAAAGTAATATTGATGTTTGTCATTGCCTTCTGCAATTAATTAATACATAAAACTTATTATTCTAAATTTGATCAAAATTTTAAATTAATAAAATTAATATACTCAATCCTTACTTGGTAAATTCTGCAATGTCCATCTTGAAATGGAAATATTATTTAATTTACAAAATGGAACTGCATCTATGGTGGAAATTACTTAGTATTTTCATTTTAGGATAGGTTTAATAATCCACAAAAGAAATTTGAGTAAAATCAGTTTACACTATGCATCACATGCCTCAAGTAGTTTTCTGAGTATGAGTGTGGGACTTTCAAAGTAACAGATTTAAGACCCAGAATTAATTCTTCATTATTCAAAATATATGTGAAGAACTGTTATTATTTATAACTACAAAAGGAACTGATAATAGAGTTATTATGATTAGTACTCTTTCTTGCCTAAATTGTTTCTATGACAATAATTATGATGAAAAAGAGCCAAGGCTTAACATAGATTTGTACTTTGTAACTCAATTGTGGTTTTATAAAATTTCTTCTTTATAAATGTTATTTTATTTTATATCAAACTGAGTGTAGTTTTTCATCAGTGTATTTAAACCTGATTTTCTTTAGGTGTATTGGATTATGTTTTGTTTGGCCCAGATCAACCTGCTGGACCTCTTGCTGTGTTCTTGGTTAATATTTGCTTGTGAGCAGATTCTACATCTAAAGGTTATTGCTTTTCATTTCTTATTGAATGTAGACTGAGCAATAAATAAATCAATTCTGTCCTTATATTTCATTATTGATATTTTTACCATCAGGAAATACTCAAACCATTGATGAAGAAAAGCCAGGACAGTAAGGTAAAATCTGTGGACACTAGTTTATACAAGAGAAAGGGCCCTTTATTTCCAAATGAATTATGCTTCACAAGAAGCAGTACAACAGATAGAACAAGTGCAATATCAGTACTTCAGGTAAATCCTGCAATGCAAAATGTTTATCCAGTGCTTTCAGATGAAGGTAAGTTGATTTATTTGATACTGGTTGTAATATTTGCAGAATATAATTTAATTTCTAATAAGTAAATTTAATATGCAAATTACTACTGGATGTTTGAGAGAATGATTTAGAGAATCCTTGAGGCCAATAAAAGATAAAAATATAGTAATTTCTACTAACAAGGAATTACTCAGACCTAAATAAACAACGAAAGTGGTTCAAAATTTATCTTTTAATTGCTACTGCTCTATGAATTACCAATGAATAATATATGATGGGGAAAATATTAGAATTTACCCAAGATAAAAATAGAAAGTAATGACAAAGAATGCTGTATTTTATAATAGTAGAGTAAAATGTAATCAGTCACTTTTGAATAGTATAATATTTACAAATCACAGAATTTTGTATGCACATATCATAAAAATATAGTGATTTACTTGTTATTAAAAATTGATTTTTGGATCTGCAAAATTTTATGCCAGCATTATTAACCATACTCAAAGATTTAAATCATGATATGCACAACAATATAAGTATAACATGCCTACAGAATCCTTCGGGTTGCATAAGAGGGCAATAGATGGATATTTCCATATGAAGGACATATCTGGAAGAAATGGAACCATTCAGTCTTTGGAGATGAGGATGTATCAAAGTGATGATCAAGAGATCTTTATCCATAGCTGTATCAAGTATTGGGTTGAAAAGCATAAACATATTGTCAGGTAATGTATATTTTATTATCTCCAACCTTTCTACTCACAACTTTTGATTGGGTAAATTGGATTTGTAATAGTAATAGTAGTAGTAGTATTAGTAAAAGTGCTTCAATAGCTAAGGTCATTTCAATCATGTGAGCTACCACCAAAGATAAAACTTGAGACCTGTTTCACCAAATGTGAATACATTGCTTACTTGGCTAACCTAAAGCCTCTGATTTGTTATTTTCAAAGAAACAGATTATTATATAAATATAATTTTTTGCACTTTCCATTGTAAAAATGAAATCAGTGAAAAACTTATCTGTTTCTTCCTTAAAAGAAAAATCTACAGGTGAAAGCTTTTTAGTGTGTAAGATATAGTATATTGGGGCATCTGAAACTATGAGGAGTGAAGTGAGAATCTAGGAATGTCTCAGTTAAAATAATTCTTTGAATAATAGTATGCATGGGAATCTTATTAGCCATGCATAGCTCATGTGAGACATACAATGAAAAATTTAAGCCATACAATTGATAGAATAATACAATGTCTCAGTTCAAGAGATTGTATTACTGAGAATATTACTGCTCTCCAGCAATGAAATAGATTCTGAAATACATTTTTCATGGAGTACAGAAAAATTGGCACTGTTGAAGTCTGGTTTACTTTTACCATGTTACTTATGATTTGTTATAAACCCTGTACATGTGTATTGGACATTTTGAACTTTAAACTGCATTTTTTCTTGATGTAACTTATTAGATTATGAAATGTGCTTATTTCATTGCATATCACACTGAAAATATATAAATAGAGCTCATAGAGAATTTTTAAATTCTCCACTATTACTCTTCTCTTGTATGTCCTTCGAAAACTGGGTATTGTGTTTTCTTTTCTACTTTAGGTTTGTAGACTGCATTGAAGACTCATATGGTATGGCACTGTTGATTCACATGCTTACAAGTACAATCACTCTGACTCTTTTATCATATGAAGCTACAAATGTGAGTGACTTTTTAAGAGAGTGTTTTCTTTATTAAAACATATGTGATTTTCTTAGTTTAAGTAAAGTAAACAATTAGGCTATTGGAAATTTTTGGCACTATATATGACAGCAGTTGGCTTAATATACATTGGAATGTTATGTGCAACAATTCTTTACATGTTTTTTTTTTTGTAGATCTGTTCTCTTTATTCCCTCTTTTAAGTATAACATGTATTCCCTTTTTTACATAATATATACTTGATTTGTGTGTTGTTCCATTCTTATGTTCCCAGACAAAGCAAGGAAATGATATAGGCTAACCTATTAAAAAAGGAGACAAGAATTTTAAAAAGTGCTTTGTTTTCATTAAAAACTGTCAACATTACTAGTTTACATGTAAAGTATCAAATCTTCATCAATTTTAATCCACCAATTCCACAAACAAAGTAAAAAATTACATTAATTTGAAATCACTTACTTCAATCAATTCAATCAATTACTTCCTTTGATATAATTGTAGCATCAATATTGAATTTTCACATTATAAACACCTTTCTTAAATTTTAGAAAATAAGTTTAAAGCTAGAAATTGAATAATTGTTGCATATTAATTTCAATTATATGGTATTGAAAGTGGTTACTAAAATGCATAGCTTAGTATACTTTTAATAATTCTAGCTCAATTTTTTTACAAGCATTAGGGATCTTAAATACAAATTAATCCATAGAAGCAAATGAGATCTCATTTTAAAAAAATGCTGTTTATTAATGCAGTTATTCTAACCTGGCTGAACCAAAGAAAGACTTCACCTGTCATATATCACTTTGACCCTAGTCTAATATATTAATCCCCATTTTTTATTACCTTGCATTTTTTGGACTTTGTGTTAGGTATATTTTATAAATGAAGTTATTAAGAAGCAACTTTTCCAATGAAATATATCTGTATATTTTGTTAGAATCACCTGCATGGTAGAATTCTTAAAAGGAACAAAAAAAGAAACTTTTACTAACCACAATATTTACAGTAAGATTACTATAGTATGGTTTCAACTTATAAAGTCACCTCTACCATCACCTCTTTACCTGATGGTGACTTTATTAATCAAAACCATCTTCTTTTGATGTAAATATTGCTGTTGGTAAAATTTCATCCTTTTCTCATTCTTTTGGAATATTTGATTTCAAACAATTTATTCCAAAGAAGGGAAACGGAAACTAATTGCCAATAAAAATACCTCTAATATACTTAGAGCAATTTTAACTTTATCATTATCAACAGGATAAAATCAAACATAACAACTTGATAGTATATTACTATTATGATGACTTCTTTACTTAATCATATCACAAGTTTTAAAGAATGCACTGTTGATGATACTAATGTTTATCTCTAGTACATGTTACTAGTACTCTTTAGTATTAAGTATTTTATTACTGCCAATTCACATTGAAAAAATGAGAAGTAATATGTCTTATATATCTTTCATTAATTTTCTTTTAGATATCATCAATTGATATGCATGCCATCACTGTCATTACATATTTGTTGTACACTCTTGGGCAAGTGTTTCTCTTCTGTATCTATGGTAACAAGCTGATAGAGGAGGTAAAAATTTCCTTATTAATGGGATGTAGTATTTCTAGAAACATTGTATAAAAGATCTATAACCTACAAGAAGTATCTATTTTATTTCAGAGCACCTCAGTCATGCAGGCTGCATATGAAAGCCCATGGTATGACTGTACTGAAGAGGTAAAAGCATTCATTCAAATAGTTTGTCAAAAGAGTCAGCGAGCCATGTCTATATCTGGAGCTAAATTCTTCACAGTGTCACTTGACTTATTTGCTTCAGTAAGTAAAATTAAATAGAGATGTAATTGATGAATTCATTAAAATATCTCTGATCCTTTGTGATAGATAATTGACAAAAATACTTTAAATATTTCTTTTGACCATTGATGAGTTGATTTCTTGAGTTTCAATCAATTCAACAGTTTGTTAAATGCACATATTTCAACCAATATTTCAAATGTTAATTTAACATCTTCATTTAATAATTAAATATGCTAATACTATATATGCATATATATTAATAACATATATAATGTGATAATTAACATTTCAGTAATTTTGTTTCATTTATATTACAGTTCTTACTTAATGATTGATTCATTGACTTAGCTACAATACATTAATTATAACCATTATGCATGAATCAAATGTGATTCAATTGGGTGATCAAAAAGAATTCATATAATAACTGAATTAATAACAAGTAAAATTAGTCAAAATAATTAGTTCTTGTTACCCAAAACTTGTTTTTACATAGTAATTGTTTGCAGTGTAAGAATTTAATTAAATATGATCTGGAAGTCAAATAATGATGGTTCTGACATGTAAGAAATTGAGTTTGCTCATTCGCTATGTATGTGTATGCTAAAAGATGCTGCTATGATATGTAGAAATTTCTCATAAGTAAGTTGGTCAATCAATTCACTTTATAAGCAATCAATGATATTTTTCTTACACAGGTTCTTGGAGCAGTGGTCACATATTTCATGGTTCTGATTCAACTGAAATAGAAGCATTAGCACTTTATCATATCTTAAAACCTTTATCTTACCCACCACTCATAGAATATAAAGTATAACATATAAAAACAGCACTGTTTTAAAAATATCTTGCACTACAAGAAAACCAAATATCATTAATATCACATAACTTTGTTAATCCTTTGTTTGAAATAAGCTGTAAATAGTTATCCAGATTAAATTGCTTCTATCTAATAGATGTGTAGATGTTCTCCATTGAAATTTTTATTGTGATTTTCAAATGCTTTCAATATAGATTTATTTTTATGTAGGAGAGAAAAATGCTGTAATTCTAAATAAATGTAATTCAAAATTGATGAGTATATTATTATGTTCACATATCTTATAATCATGAAAGAATCTGGGTCAGTTTTACTTAGCATTTGGCATATTTCCATGAATTTTGACAAAGAGGTCTATTTGGCAGCTTTTATAAGAATTTTACAGCCATATTTTATCAATCAATTTTCTGAAAATCATAGAAAAATTATCAGGGAACCTCCAATTAAAATCAGAAATATTTCAAGTTTTAGAGTTCATTAGGCATCATTAATTTTAACGTAATTGCTGGTTGATTTTGCAGCATTATCTTAAATATATTGATCCACTGTTTAAAGTGAATCTTTCATTTCATTTTACCATTTCAAATTTTTACCAACTTTCTTCCAGCGCATAGAAAAATAGATATTTCTTCTTTTGTAAAAACCAGCAAAAGTATTAATATTTGAATAAGTTGATTGTCCCTCCATTGTCTGCAAACATTCATTATGTTTACTTCTTAGTGTAACATCCACTAAAACCAATTTATATGTCTGTAATGCTATGTGATTGAGTCAATCTAATGGAAGTTTAAGGCAGTGTCTGCCAGACTATTTTATCTTATGATAGGCTGGGACTGGGAATTCGTTCTGAGACATGCAAAACTTAATGATAGGTTTTCCTGAAATGCACAAGGCAATTTGTGTGCCCAATGTTAAATTCTGTAATCAAAATCATTGTAATATCCTTTTTCTGAAACCAGAAAGGGTCCCGACCATACCTTTACAGGTGGTTTCCAACAGTACTGTCCTCATTCCCAGATTCCCATGAGTATCTGGTCACTGCATGTATTCATCTCAGAATGTATGCAGTGACCAGACTTCAAATCCAGGATCATTTTGGAAAATTTCCTGTTCAATTACATAATCAGCTCTACTGTCGAAATACCTGTTCACAGGCATCTATATCTTTGGAAAGTGTTAAAAACGAAACTGAAATTCTCCTCAATACATCTCTTATGTTTAAATGAAATAAAAAAATAAGACGAGTAATTAATGGAATTAGTCAAATTTTGTTTTTCATTTAATTTAAATATAGATAAGTTCCACCACTCATCGCCCGGTTTAGTTAATTACAGGGTAGATATAACAAATTAATCAAAATACTTCATTTTTTGTTCCACAAAAATATATTATGGCAGGCAGGTTTCAACTAATTAGTCATTGTCAGGCCATTATAAATTTTCGTAGAAAAAACTATTTTAATTAATTTGTGATATCCAGCCTAAATTGAAGTCACGTCTTATTCCATCAACACAATTTTTAGTTAATTACATTTGTTATGGAAAAGTTTCGCACTGGCCTGGCATCGAACCCCGGACCGTTTTGTTATATGACTTTTGGTAATAACCCATTATGGTAACAGAGGCTCCTAAATTTGCAGTTGCGTCCTATGGATTTATGCTGATTCTGGCTTAAGTGGTTGCGCAACTTTTGAATGTTTTTTATGTGGTGGTGATGTTGATTCTGGGAGGAGCGTCACAAGTGGCTCCCCCGATTTTCATTCCGGGAGACAAGCTGAAGATAACCTTCCTGCTCCTCATCTAAACATATGAGAGAGACCCATCTCTTTCAGCACCTAACCGTAGATTTTTTCCTGATTTTTTATCGCTAAAACGCTCTGCTGTGCGTGTTCTATAGTCCATTTATCTTCTATCCCACACTCCCCTGCATGTGAGAAGGTGAGTACATATGTATACATTCATAGCTTTGTCTCTGTGTGTTTTTTCTAACGTCTGATATACACTGATTCTCTGGCTGTTGGAAGAATCATTTAAGTCGTATAGGCACAAGATTTAAATATAACCAGGGGCGAACTGACCGTATGGGCATTTGGGCTACTGCCCGGTTGTCCGGTTGGGTCTCCGCCGAATTGTTGTTGTATACATGTAATTTACAAATAGCCTGCATATAGAAATCAAATATGTTACGCATACGTACGCATGCATTCAGTTTTCGATGGCACTATGGGAATTTACGTATTACAAGGACAGGTACGAATTGATGCCTATAATAATAACCAACCTATAGATAATTTGTGGGTCGGATTGTGCTGTGATGCCCCATCCTGCCACTGAATTAATCTGTAACGATCTTTCTATAGATAATTTTACCAATAATTTATAACAGCCATTCAATATTGTGTGGCTGTGTATGTTCGCTTAAAACTCGAGAAACATTAGTTGAAAAACTTGCATGTTATTGAAAGTTGACGCCCCCTTCATTTGATGTATATATTTGTACTCCGGCTCGACCCCAGACAAGGCAAAGCGTTCCCGAATAATGCGTATAAAGTTCATTTTAATCATTCGCAGGTTCTATTCCTATCAAAAAATTGAGTTAAGGACCACCGTGCGAATTAGAGACGAGTTTCTGAAGATTGAAATACTATAAAGTTTCATATTATTATCGTCGATCTGAGATATCGATTCCGGATAACGAGAACTTTGAAAAGATTAAAAAATTTTTATTGCATAACCTGTGCCATTAAATTCAGTTGATATGTTAGGTTCTTTATGATACAAATATTTTTAACTAAACTATTACTGCCTATACTCAATAGTCTCGGCCGTGATGTGGTGGAAATAACTATGTGGAAAAGTAAATATCAGCTTTCAAATATTACTGCCTACTTTCGTTTTCCACGTTGAGAATCAACGGGCACTACAGCTAGTATTATGATATATAATAATATTATAATCATCACAAAAGCGGCTAATCATATCGCTGTTAGTGATATCACTAATATCATCAGGGTTAAGTAATCATATTGTTTCAGGAGATTGAGGCCTTTTTTGGATTTTATTCACAATATGTATTTCTCATTGTTGAATATTATTATTGAATTGAATTGAATTATTGTTGAATATTATAATAGAATATATGTTTCACATTGTTGGTGATCTTTCATAATAAAATTTATTTTTGGCGATGGCTTTTGGAAATACGTCAGATAAAAGAAAGAGAATAGTACTTTTTAATTCTATTCTGTGGAAAAAGTACAAAGATTCTTTTCCTTAGACATGGTAATGATTCGTATATATCACTATCGACGCTATCCACAGCATTTTAACTGCTGAAACAATTGCGAATCGTAAAGGAGGGAAATTGTTTTACGTAATTGCCATTTACCTTCAATGTCCTACTCGGGAGAGCAAAAGGGGCATATGTTCCTCGTTTGCAATGTCAAGGAGACGGCCTTACTTCTCCTTATGACCTTCATGAGGTCAGCTATCTATCTAAGATCTGTACTTAGGAATACGTAGTAACCTTCCTTTACACAATTCACCGTATTCCATGCGTTGAAATGTCTATTAAACATTCTTTATCTTAAAATGTTTTCCCAGATCTATATCCTTTTAGATCCATAGCTTTTCAGAATAAATATCCTTTGATAAATGAAGAAAAATGAAATCCTCATGCTCTCTTCAATATTACTCATATTTCTGAATACGCTACTGCTACACTTTTTTTATTAAATTTGTTGGAAGGTAAACAAACAGAAATCGGTCGCCTTAGCAACCCTCAGAAGAAGTACTGTAATCTCGGTCGGTGCGTTATTTAGTTTCAATTTCGAAAAACTTGTATGAATGAAATGTAAATGTTCGATAATATTAAACATAAACTTATAATTAAACGAGAAAAAACCAAAATGTGACTGAGTCTTTAATTATGAACTGAAAAGGTATGAACTTAAATCATGAATCTGTTCCACCAAATATCGCTGGAACTAATTAATCATATACTTATATATACCAAAAAGTAGTAATTTAAAATTTGAAAAACGACATTATTTTGTCTTAATATTGCATAGGTTTAATTTAATGTTAAATATATTTTTATTTATGGCACTTTATGTGTAATATACATATTAGAATAGGGCCTCGTGCAAGACGACCTTGACCGGGCCCTTCAAATACCATCGTATTTCATTGGAATAACCCTTCAAATATAAAATTGTTATAAGAAAATAAACGGGCAATTTAAAATTAAAAGATAGAGGCACCTATAGCTCTCGATTGTCATTTCCAAGCCGTCGCTTGAGTTTTCAAGGTTGCAAGCGAAGGTTAGTCTAGAGGTACGTGGGATGAATGTTTAGAAAGAGATCTAATATAGGCATGGACTAGGACCAGCTCTCTCGGAGCCCAGCAATTCATTGTGTATATATCTCTGAACCTTAGCTAAAAGTATAGTCATCATATTTTAGCATCAAATATTAGCTATAATAAAATGCATATGTTCAATATTGACTTCGTGGAATGGTGTTCTGATCATCTTAACGAAATAAAAACGGTTAAGTATTAACATCTTCAACCAGATACGTTGAAGAACATAATCGGTCGCTAATATATATAATGGAAGTGAATTACTGTTTTTTTTACTTTAAAAGGTATTAGCAATAATAATATTTCGAGGGAGCATCTTAATACAGCGTAATACAACGAAACTAATACCAAAACAGATTCAGCCTATGTTCATCACAGTCGAGTTAAGGGTTTGAATGTTATGACAAAAGAATGTGTAATAGCTGTTAAAATTTGACATTGTATATGATTGCTGATGGTGAGGGTCTTGAAATAAGGTATTCTATTACACAAAGAGAGTTGAATTCACAGATTTATTTGTACTAAACAAAAAATTAATACATTGAAGAAAGGACCTGGGTTCATTCCTATACCGTTAGCCTTTTCATTGATATATTGCTTTCTGGTTTAGTACAAATAAATCTGTTGATTGAAGTCGCTTTGTTTACTCGTGCCTATGGGTGATGCGGCGTAGTAACCCCAATCAAGTGCTTCTTTCAGTAGGCGCCAAGTTGAATGTTAAGTCCTTCATTTTCTCGATAAAAATAAAATAAAGTTTTATTCAGAAAAAATATTCAATTCAGTAAGGTGACGTTAGTTACTCTCTTTCTTTGATTACTCATTTCGATTGAAATTAGGCAAAATGATTTGAAAATAGAATAAATGGAAGTGTAAGACATCTCGACTTAGGTGGTAAACTGTCTCGGGATGAGTGTTTGCATATAATTGTAAACTGATTTTGGCTATAGTTAAGCCCATAACAATGTTGACGCTGTGTCAACACCAACCTGAACATGAAACCCCCTTTAAGTATTTGTTAAGTGAGTAATATGGGTATTTATTGTAATTAATTCAGTAATAAATTGTGTATATATGTAATAATAATATGTGGTGTTTTCTATCAAACAAATCAGGATGTTGCAAGTTTAATTCCTTTACAGCAAAGTCATATCACAGCGGTCACAGCCGCTTTTGCTGAATCATTCTCATTCCTTTTTGCCTTTCTCTGTTTGTGACAGACATCCCGTCGAATAAGTCCATCTGTTATTTACAACTTGTGATATTCTCTCTTGAAATAAATTCCAAAGTTCGTCGTTTATCTTTCAGAAATAGACTTTTTTTCGGAATTGGGATCTAAACTCTTTTGTGCTCGATCCAGACGTTTGTTCAATGACGCTTTTGAGGGCACGATTTGTGGAGTAAGCAGCATTTTTTGGAGATGATGATATTTTCTCAAAATCTGCCTCTTTTGAATCCTTTATTTCGAGCAAATAAATCAGTAAGCGATTTTATAGTAAATTAACTCTCCTATCCTTCAAATGAACAAGTGGGGTTTAATTTAAGCTTACAGTTTCATTTCCTTTGTTTTCTTGGTCAAATATTTCTCCACCACTTTCACGTTTTCGTAAATGCCTAACATTTTCTATTTTCTACCGTATTATTTGGAAAATTGATTTATTTTATTTTCTGTCTTTAAAATCTATTCAGTTTCTGAATGAGGTCACTTTTGGCCTGGCTTGTCGGGAGACATCTTTTTCTTACATTTATTTCCTTTGCATGTTGCTAATAATAAATTACAATACATTATCATATACATTATCATAGATAGGGTGTTTTATACTTTATAATATGGTAGTTTATAATAATAAATGATAAATTATGAAAATTTATACCTAGATTTTAATGTGCGCCGGATTTAGGAACTCATCCAACTTAGGAGCTATTATTTAATGAATGAAAAATATGGGAAAATAATGCAAATGTTAACACAGAGACGTTGAGGGAAGAGAGAGAGAGTAAAGTTTAAATATCGATAAGAATAAACAGAATTTTAGATTGGTATTGTTTTAATTGCAATAAGTGAATGAAAGATAAAGGGCTTTTGCTTGCGAAACCCAATGTATCACATCATCGATTATGATGTCAAATATTAATTATTATGACAAATAGCTATATTTTAAAAATTTACATGAAATCAATTAATTTTAAAATTTTATTATTGCCTGATTGTTGTAATTTTAGGATTGACATTAAAAATTGAGAATGTATGTAGAATTAGTAATAGGTATATGTAGAATAAAAGTAATCCCATTATTAGAAAAGGAAGCTCTCTTTTCCTGATTTATACTTATAACATATATCCATTAAATTATTTGTTACGCCCGTGAATTGGGCATTATTGGGAATACCTTAGCACCATCTTCATTCAGGCCCCCAGTAAGACGATATTATAGCGACCACCAGATGTACATAATGGTAAATCCGTCCCTATATACATATATCCTATAAGAATCACGGAAATTAACTGAGCCTTGAATTTCGAACGCTGAAGTACAAACATTGTTGTCCATGTAATGTCCGTGTAATTCACGAATATTACCAAGCGCTTTATTCTCTTGCTATCATTATCGTTAAAGGCACGTTTATACACGTTTTCAGACATATGAATGGAGAGTTTCAGTTGTAGTAGTACTATTACCCAATCCCCTCTTTTATTACGTATAAGGGATAATCGCTAATCATGTTTCTGTAATAAAGTGCTCAGTAAGCGCATCTACGTTGATGTTTTAGTCCTTATCAGATATATTTACTTCTTGTTTGCTCAGAGTTTATCAAACGGATACCGCTTAGGAAATATTGACGCGGGTGGCAGATAAATCTGTAATAAATACGCTCTTTCTCTTGTGGAAAAAAGTTTGATTATCTCCTCTCGTATTGATTATGAGTGTGCAAAAGGCGTGGGTGTCTAATCTATGATTGAAACGGTTGAAGATCGAACCCCGAGTAAATTTTTGGTTCTCGAGTGAGTAAATATGACCCATCTAAATTTATGATATTTTCTGTTTCGGCAAACAGTAAGCTGTTGCGCAAAGAAAGTTGCTGAATAAAATATATTTTTGCATGCTGCAGACCTAGTGGGCATCAGAAGTTTTACCCTGCATTTCACATGCGGCATATTGCAGGGGATGTATAAAAACCATTATCGTTACCATTTCGAGGGCTTTAACTTCTCTAATTTTCTGCGGAAAGAACGACTAGAACTATTCTTTATTATATAGCAATTACTGTAAACATACTTAAGTTCCTTCTTAAATTTTAAATTCTATTTGCTACTATCAGCAGGTTTCGCTAGTTTTTCACTCTCCACTTCTTGTGGGTGTTTTCCTGAAAGGATTTAGTTTTTCCTAAAAAATTATTTAGGCTTTTTGTAAGCCCAAAAAACTCCCTTTCTTATGCTTTACTTTCTCTAAAAATCCTTTTACTTAATCTATAAAAACACAGGGTTAGATGTAAGAAGACATTTATAAGTCTCAATCTCGCCCTGAAAGAAATACGTTTATTTTTATTATTATCATTCATAAGGCATCTGATGACAAGCCATTTTTGGCTTAACAAGACCTGTAATGATTATTTCTTTTAAAATTGCATTTAAATATCATTTAAATATTGTTTAATTTTATATTTCATGTGCACCCATGTTCGTCATAATTTTGTTGGTAATAAAGTGATGTAGTTTTTTCAGAGGGTTTATTTTGATATAAATGTATTTTTGATGTAATAAAGGTATTATTGTACTTAATATATTATTATTCCTATCGGAGATCACGATCGTTGTTTACTTTGATTGCAATGTCATCCACTTCCCCAAAAAGTTGTGAACTATTGAATTTCTCGAGATGCTTCAATTCGCAGTGTGACCAACTCTTCTGAAGCAAATGTCATCCAAGGGACTTCATTATAAGTGAACCACTACCATCAAATCCATAATATCCGCTAGCAAACCGAGCTGTTTTACGTTTGTTAATCTCTAAATATGAGAACAATTCCAGTCCATGTGGATCCCAAATCGAGTAGCAGCAATCAAGACTGGGACGAATAAGAGAAAAATAATCTCTTAAGCTCTTGATGGGTATTTCCTCAGACTTCTACTTGTTAATCTTTGAATTCTATTAGTCTATTAGTTTATTGCATCTATAATACGTTCTTTGAAGTGTGACTTCTAGGTGTTTATTGTAACGTACGAACTCTAAGGGTCATACTGAAATTTTCTATTGCACGTTTTTACGCTCTATGTGAATATATTAAGAAGGAGTTCCCATTTCCGAAAAAAAGTGTAACTAAACTGGTTTTGACTTATTCAGTCATCATCAAGTAATTATCGATCTCCAGGTTTAAACCTTTGTAGAAAATGTGAAGTCCTTCATTTAATCTTTAAAATTATTTCCACGAAGTAAGTTAAAACTACATTGGTTATTCTCCTCTAAGGAAATTCCCACAGATTTTTGCTAATATGAAGAAAGATAGAAGAACAATAAGAAAACAATTGCTACGAATTCTTCATATTGATGCGATATCCATGCTATAATCTTCTGCATCTGAATTCTACAAGTCTGAGCTTATAGTGCACTTTATTAATAATACCCAAAGTCGGGATATTTTTTTAGATGTATTTCCCTCAAATTCTTGCATAATGCAAGCTCGTACTTGGGAATGTTCTTTGTTGGCTTGTTGGTGATTGTCGCCTGGTGTTCGGCATTTCAGTCTGTATGGCTAATAGGTGAATTGCATGACCCTTACAAGTGGCGATGGCTTTTGTGTTTGATTAATTTTTAGCATTGAAATTCCTTTATTGGCTAGGTGGTGGGAGTGTATGGCCAGCTAAATCTAATACTAGGACTAAGTATTATGAACTAGGAACTAAGAGCTAACTATTTCTAGATAGGTGATAATTTAAAAAAATTAATTATCTGTTTATTTATTTAATTTTGTCCCCAGTATTCAAAGGAGAGAGATTTCCTGGATATCTTTTAGTCTCTTCTTTTTTCCTTTTTTTCTTAGGGGCAGAGCACCATAGACTGCATAATAAAAGCAGCTTTTGTTCTTATTATATATGCACGATCTCTTCCTAGATCTCCACCAAAGATGGATTGCTGTTGTCTCACCCAATTGCTGGTGCTCTTGGCCGCTTCATTGGCGCTGGCATTTGTTTGGTTTCTGTTGCTACCCGTCTATCACTGGAGAAGAAGAGGGTTGCCTAGCGCCCCAGCAGTGCCGCTCTTTGGAAGTTTATCGGATTCTTTCCTTCAGAAGGTCGCGATAGCTAACGACTACCAACGAATATATAAACTGGGAGATGGTTACAGGTGAATCAAATTTTATTTTTAACGTAATCATTAGTCATTCGCCAAAATTATCCATGAACGATCATGTCAGTGACACTCCGGAGAGTCGTTTAAATGGTATGTTGACTGGACAAGGGTTTCCATGCTGGAGAATGGAAAATACTGAACTTTTTCTTTATTTCCGAGAAGTTTTTTATATAATCTCAGAGACCGCAATCATCAATGGGTCTATCGCCATAGACTCATGGCCAGAATTAGTCTAGGGAAAGGGTAAAGAAGATATTTTCATCGGAAGGCCGCTTGTGAAACCATCTGTCTGCCCAAATGTTGCGTGATACCTATATTTAAATTTTAGTATCCCAGGTATGTACTCAGAAAATATGTTTAAACACTGAAAAAAATGATGCACAACATTTTCGTATTTTTTCACTGATGTAAGTACCTAGACTGAGAAACGAAGGAATTCAAAGCTAAAAATCTCTCGAATAGATACTTGGTGGAAAGTCATTCCAGAAAAATAATTGGAAATAATGCGTTTATAGAGAATATGTTGATAACTATGTAACCGGTTATAAAGTTTGATCTACCTTTTTATTTTTAATTAATTGCTTAGATTTTGATGCCCGAGTTCATAAATTCGATATAAATTAGATGGTTTCGGCCTTCACATGGTGGTATTCCATTAAAAAACAAAAGAGGCAACTTCTAAAACCTTTAATTTGAAGCCCAAGTTTATTCTGTTCGGCGTGACAAATCAGGGTGAGCAACATAGGAATTTGAACGCCTGAGTTAGCTGAAAAAGGGATAAAAACCCCACATTTACTGGCAACAAATGCCGAATCTTAAGTCTTTAACAAAACTAATCCTTAATTTCAGATACTTCGGCTTCCAGAAACTACTCAGGCCATCCATCCTGATAAGGGACACGGAGCTACTGAAGGACATCCTGGTCAAAGATTTCATCAGTTTCCACGACAACGACATCTTCGTGACGCCCGACGACGACCCTATGATGGGCCGCAGCATCTTCTTCATGCACGGAGAGCTCTGGAAAAGAACTCGAAGCAGCCTAAGTCCAGCCTTCTCTTCTGGGAGGATCAAATCTATGATGCCTCTGCTTCAGGAACTATGCCAAGACCTGGTGACCTATCTAGATGAGCAAGGTGGAGGTCAGCAGGAGCTGAAAGAGCTCTTTGCACGTTTTACCACCAACGTGGTTGCCTCCTGCGCCTTCGGTCTCAAGACTGATAGCTTAAGGAGGCCTGAAGACGAGTTTCGAAGCATGGGGAACAAGATGGTTGCTCCCACGCCGATTCGAGGTCTGGCCCAGCTTTTGGCGCTCAACTTACCCTCTTTAGCACGTTTGCTTCGCGTCAAGATGGTACCGGAGGATGTTGCGGATTTCTTCAGGCAGTTGGTGAAGGATGTGTCCACGGCTAGGGATAAAAGCGGGCAGACCAGAAACGATTTTCTGAACCTGATGTTGCTGTTGAAGAATGCGGGTAAGCTGGGTATCAGGCCGGAGAAGGAAGTCAAGAAGGCTGCTGAAGAAGCGTTAGAGGAGGGATTTGATGGAAAGAAGATTAGTTTCGGTAAGAATGGAAGGCCAGCAAAGTATATTGTTACCAACTTGAGATTACTATGTTATATAATTGCTATGTCATACAAAAATTTCTTTCAAAATTCCTGATCAAAAATCTTTGTCTTTGGCAACTTATTGGAAAGTGAAAGACCTGCGATCTAGTTCTCTGCTCGTATGCCTTCTTCAGCTTAGTTTACTCCTTGGAAAGTAATTAAATGTTATTCTGTTAGATTTGATTTACAATTTTTCTTAAGTGATGTTCAAACTAAAATAGATGCCAAGTATTTTAGGATGAACGGCGAAATATCTCTCCATCTTAGGCGCCAAAATACCTTTAGCCTACTCTGGTCTTATGGCACTTTTTTCATAATATTTTTGAATGAGTTCTGTATTTTTCACATCTTAAAGACTGTTTTATCAATCGGTTTTTCATCTTATCTTCTAAACTTACATTATTATTGATGGTGGGTAAATAGAGAGAAATGATTTAATAAAACTTCATGTGTGACAACCAAAATATTTCACTCTATTTATTCTCCATGAATATTATTAGAAGGTTCCACGAAATGAAGGCTGATGTCATCCATTATGTCTTACTTACAATGTCTTGTATTACTTCCAGCTATTGGTTGATATTGATTTACCAATATTTAAATAAAATAATTAGACGAGAAAACTAGTCTATGTATGTTTTCCTCGTCTAATCATAGATAAATTCCACCAGTTATTGCCTGAACTAATTAATCCAAATAAATTTATATAAAAGCTGACACAATCATCATCTATCTCTCATGTCTCAGGGAAGATCGTGGCCGACCCTGAGTCCCTGGACGACGTTACTGCGCAGGCGATAGGGTTCTTTCTGGACGGCTTCGAGACTTCTTCCAGTGTGATGGGTTTTACCTCATTTGAGCTCGCACACAATCCAGAAGTGCAAAAGAAACTCAGAAGGGAAATCGAAGATGTTCTGGCCAATCACGGGGGACAAATTTCTTATGAGGCACTTCAAGAAATGCATTACCTGGAGATGGTAATCCAAGGTGAGAACAAGATGGAGGTACTTAAACCCTTACTTGGCACACTTATGAGGAGTTACGAGCTTGATACTGGGATGTTTAGCACCCCAGCGACAAAAATTGTTATAAAACATTGTCCATTGAATATTTTTACTTGAAATTTTTTTATAACTTTTCAAAAGCTTGCTTTTTGAAGTTCTATAGGACATATAACCACAACATAAAATTATGTACCTTTTCAAAAATTCAAATATCGGAAAATAATTTTAAAACTCCTATTTAAAGAAATTAAAATATTTTTATTTTTCCATATAAATGGCTTAAAATTTAACCGAGTTTGCTCAATATATATTATTACAAGACAAAAAGTATATTACTGAAATACCTAATATTTGTCTCAAACCATTCCTTCATCTTTCTGATACCTTTGTAAAATAGATGTCGGCTTTTGAGACAGTAAGACCTATAGAGGAAATGTTACACTGCGGTAATCACCGTTGCCATTAAAAATCTCTTGAGAGTTGATTTTCTGAAAAGAGTTCTTCATATACATATATTATTATGATACCCTTTTTAGTGGCATCATTATACATTCATACACAGTCTATATAACTGGATATTTCATGAATCTCTTTCTACTCTTCGCAGAATCTCTACGCAAGTACCCACCAGTGCCTTTCTTGTCACGGATGTGTACCAAACGTTACCGCTTGCCTCCACCTGAAGAAAGTGTCTCCAAGGACGATGAAGGCTTCTGGATCGAACCCGGTACTCCTGTCACAGTGCCTTTGTACGCCATACACCATGACCCGAAGAATTTCCCTAATCCTGAAGTATTTGATCCAGAGAGGTTCTCAAAGGAGAGTAAACGTGATGGCAAAGGACATTGCTACTTTCCTTTTGGAGATGGACCAAGGATTTGTATAGGTAAACATAGCTAATAGGCTGTAATATGGCTGTTAATCCATGGTTTCCGTGATCTTTTAGAGGAATAGACCCGACGGTGCATTCGGCGATTGGATAGTTTTCGAACCTTTTATTCATTAAAAGCCGAGTTCCATTTTCTTTTCTTTCAGAAACATGGTCAGCGTGTGCTCTCTGATAGATTATCGCTTAGTGTTACTCAATGTCTACTTTAATTCTCAGTTTTTATCGTTTGGATCCTTCTATTACCTTTCGAATATTTTAGTCTTTCGGAATTATTTTTCATAAAATCTTAGCTCAATCGATGTTATTGGAAATTATGAGCCCCATAGTGTTGAAATATGCTTGATTTCTCCATCTAATGAAAGAAAACCATATATTGGTGCTTGTATGTTTGAAAGAAAAGAAATTAGAACTCGGTTGTTATTGAATAACATAATAACTAGTAGCATAATTGAATTAACGAATACGCCGGTGAACATTGGGGCAATTCCTCGAAAGGAGGAAATACGCCGTGGATTACCGATCTCCTCTGAAACACCCTATGCGCATTTCGGCGATTATACCGCCATCTTCAGGTAGTTTATGCATAATGAAGATTGAAATATATAAATGATGACAAATATGAATGTAGCCCCTGAGGTTTGCAGCATACTCGCCATGCTCATTGGGTGTTGTTATTACTTGTATTCATGCAGATTTAACATTTTATAAATGCTCAAAACTCATGTTTTGTGGCGAATATCTGGCCTTTTGAAATCTGAATTCAAGGTACCATATTTAAGTTTTTTCATTCGGTTTTTCTTTATTTCAGGAAATAGATTTGCACTGGCTCAAACCAAAGCAGCCATTGCATCAATTCTACCCCGTTTCAACTTGAAGCCGTTTGCTGAGAAGTCTCCAATGCCCATCGAGTTAGACCCTCAGTCCATCCTTCTTTTCTCCAAAAGACACCTTTGGGTCAAGATGGAGAAAATTAAAGGAGAGTGATCCAGAAGGTTTAAATTTCCACTTTAGACCAATTTCCTCGAGTGCCTTAAGCATTTTAGTGCTGATTCCTTTTGTCAGTGCCATGTAATGTTGCTGGAGGTTAGAAGTCGTATAAACACTTTAATGAAGAGCCGAAGATCTCCATGGAGATTCAATTGTTGCCCACCCACACTGCCTTTATGCCTTACACTGCCAACATTATGCTGCTGAGAAGTTTTCAACAATGGAAAGTGCTTATGAACTATGAAATGACTTGGGAAAACGAATGATTGTTACAATACACTCAGATGGAATTGACAAGCAACAAAAATTTCTATCGATAGAGAGGAAAAGCTTTGTATAGATTATCACGGAATCATTAAGTATCAACGTTGCTTGTAAGCTCAAATATGCAATCGCTAACAAACAATAGTTAACAAAGACAATTAAGTAAGACCTTTGTATGCATGCTTTGTTTGCATCCTTATACGTACATAGCTAGCATATATGCTAACTATACTACAGAGGAGATGTGTGATGTGATGATCTGCTGTAAAGACATGTGTGCATTTGTATAGTAAGACGTTTCAGTAAGTGAAGTTGTAACAAACATCTTTGATAGGGCTTATTTTGAATGAGTTTCGTTGGATTTATAATGCAATAAAATTGCAATCTAAAGAACACTCATTTTTCCTTTTCTATTAACTACTTCTCCTTTTTAAGTTTTTTTAAAGTTAAAAGTTAAATAAATATAATAATAGTTAAAGTTAAATATTGCATTTACACCATACGCCCGCCTCATGTTTATCTGAGTTTGATGGTTAACACAAAGTAAGTTATACCTACGGGGTACCTAATTTCCATCCTATTTTCATGTCGTCTGTATTCTTGCAAGATTTCCTCTCGTACACCACCAGGCACAGAACACTTAAAATATTATGGGCGTATTTTGCAAAGAGCATGGACAGTAATAGAGAGTAAAGAGTACTTTACAATGAATAATACACCAGGTTTCAGGTATTCCCTGCCGGGAATGGGGTGCCTGGTGCCTGCCTGGTGGCGTGAGCGAGAATAAACATCGAATGAATTACATGCAATTTAAATATGCGGATTCTACACCAGTACTAAATGAAAAATGACCAATTTCCACCGATTTTTGCAAACATTTCGGTGATTTGAAAATTGAGAACTTTGCAAATAAGTATTTTTCTGAGCTGTAACTTTGACTTAAAGGTTTTTTCATAGAATTGCGCAAGTATGGAAATTTTCATAACTTTTAAAAAGTAGAGGTAGAGGTAATTTCTCTCTGATATCATGTGGAATTGCTCTTACATTTCCGTCGCCATAGTTTTCAATCGGTATCTATTGTTTGTCTGGCATATTTCCCTCACAAAAATTTTATCAAAAAATAATAGCTATACGATAGCAGAGTCCCAGCTTGATAAGATAAAGTTCGTAGTATACAAACATATGGGATGACTTGACCATTTCGTACCAATATATCATTTGTTTCGAACGAAAAACACCTTATTCCCATTATCGATAAAGTGTCTCAATAAATCCGTTTTGAAAAAGGCGAAGCAAGAGTTAAATACGCTTACTCGTGTATTAGATAGCAAAACATACGCTTGACGTGAGATGACGCTAAACATTTTATAATGAACTAGATCCATCGATACGTAATGGAACTTATCCATGTATAATTGAAATGAAAAACAAGACTAATATTCAAGATAAGAATTAAATTAGTGGACAAATTAATGGGATTAGTCAAGTCTGGTTTTTCATTTCATTTAAACTAAACATTTTACTTTTACTTTTACTTTAAAAATGAGAACTTTTCCAGTAAATTATACCTGATGATGTCACGCTAGAGTCGAAACTGGTAGACAATGAGACGTAGTATGGAAACTTCACATTATTTTTGTTTTCCTTCTCTATTATCTTTTCTTTCACTTTCATTTAATTTCTTTCATTTTATTTTATTTCTTTTTCTATTTGATCTCTTCTTCTTTCATTTCTTCACTTTAACCTTATTTATTTCACTTTCATTTAATTACATTCACTTTTTTCATTTATTTGAATTTTATTTTTTTCGATCAATTTAATTTCTTTCACTTTTACTTTATTATTTATATTTCATATATTTCACTTTCATTTCTTTCACTTTTATTTAATTTCTTTCTTCTTTTTCATTTCTTACCTTTCATTTTTTCTATCAATTTGATTTCTTTCAGTTTTATTTCATTTCTTTGAAGTTTAATTTTTTTTCCATTTCTTAATTTTTTATTCCTTTCATTTTTATTTTATTTCTTTCAAAACACTATATTAATGATCTTTTCTCACACTAAACTCCTTACATTCAACGAACAGCCGATATGGTCTCCACTGACTTATATTCCCAGTTCATAAAACAAATTTTTAGCTCAAATAAAATATTTTAAAGTGATTCGTTTTTCAATTCTTGAACTCTGCACCTGCCGAATTCTAATCCTCCTTATCTCTTAAATAATCTTAACGAAAATTGAATTTTTATCTTTTTTTGCCTCAAACCATTGATTCCTTTCAATTTCGATCCTCAATAATTTTTTCTTTCTTCCTGAAAGTGTTCCCGTTTGAAGTTTTTTTTTTGCTACTGAATTCTTTTTAAAAATTCACTTTGTAATCTTCTGTAGGATATTGAATTATTTGCATCATTTCAATACATATTTTCCTAAAGAGTGGACTAAGAGCAGTATATTTGTAGTACTAAGAAACTCTTATTATTTATAAAAAAAAGCTGCCGGTCATTGAAGGATTAACCATTATTCCGGAAGATATATTTTGGAAAATCATTGATTTGTGACACTCATAAGTTTCCAACAATCAACTCCTCATTTTTGGCCTCCCTTAGTTAAAACTAATTGTAAGCTCTTTATGCATGCATTTTCAAAATTTTCCTCCACATTGTTGAAATCATAAAATACAAATCTCCATAGAGCTTATCACATATAACTTTGCCTCGAAATGTTTCAGGACTCACCATTAGAAAAAATTAAATTCGCCTCTTTTCCATTGGTAGCAATGAAATGCAATAAAACTAAAAGGTGAGTCTACCACCAACTCGGTTTTCGTTCTATTCCAATATCAATGTTTAATTGTATTACACGTGATTACATGTAATCAAATTTTGATAATTTTTTCTTTTAATGTAAGAGAAAGAATTGGGTCGAATTTTCCTTACAACGTTAACAAGATATACGCTGAATAGACTTTTACGTAAAAATAAATTTCCGAATGTAAAATATGTTAAAAAAACGTTCCGATAGTCGAAATGAATCATTTGCACTTATGATAAAAATTATGGTAACCGAGCCCTGTAATGTTCCGTGAATGTACGTACTGTGTTTCTCCGAAATTAAAACCTGGTCTTAAATTGATTTTAGCTCCTAAGGATGCCTTGGAGCTTATTTTCAGGTCTTTTAATTTTATACCGGACGAGGTAATGGAAGATATTCAACACAAGAAAAATAATCATTTGCTTTTCTATACGCTGTTATGGGAACGCTATTTACGTAATGAATGAGTAGTTTAGTCGTTGCCAAGGCAAGTTGTCTTAGTTACTAACGTAACGTACTTAGTTACTATCATAACCTTCTTAGAATCGTTCATTATTACATATGGGAACGCTAAAAACGACCTGGGAAAAACAAAGAGAGTCCAATAAGCATTATATGTATGTAAGCATTATAGGTATTTATACATTATATATACATATATAATTCAAGCGTTCCTATGAAAAGATTATTTCGGAAACATATAAAACTTAGTCTTTCTTTTTCAACGTATATGATATTGAAATGAAAGAGGATTATTATATTGTAAATTAAATATTGAATGGCTAGTAATTTATAAAGTAAAATTTAGAAAGTCTGTTTCAAGTTTCTTCTAATAACATGTTTTTAGAATGGCTACGATATTCTATCGGATATCCAATTTGTATAGTTCAGATTTGTAATTATTTGTGATAATTTATTGTCATAGAATACCATTACACTTGCTGCGACTTGTAATTAAGCTTAATTGTAGAGTAAATCTGTCTACGAAGCTACCAGTAGGCTTACTACGAACCTAAGCGAGCGCGTAGCCATAGGAAGCGTGAGGCTGAGGCGCGCGCGCGACGAGCACCGCTCAATGTATTTAATTTTTTCAATATGTTCTTATTGCTGTCCCACTTTAAAAAAAATGTTTTTCTACAGGAAAAAGAGTGATAAATTTGATGGTGTATTTTAAAATCCGCTTTTTGGGGGCGATTGTGGTTAAACGTTGCATTAAATAATTTGTTGCTATTTTAAACAAATTTATAAACAATATTTGAAACTTTCATTGATAACATTTCAAAGATACATTAAATTGCTATCCAAAACGGAAAACATAATTCCCGTAACTTGTTTTATTAAAATGTTATAGCCCTTAGAAACGACCCTTGTTCGCCTTTTTTTGCAAAAATTTCGAAATTTTAAAAATTAATAACTTTGCAAAAAAAAATTTTTTCTTGCACTGAAAGCCTGAAAGACTGAAACCTTGACACAAAGGTTTTACAATAGAAGTACGCAAGTAAAAAAATTTTCATCGATTTAAAAAAATAGAGGTCAATTTCTGTCCGATTTCCCGTGGAATGGCCCATACATATGAGTAGACTCTAAGAGGCTTCATAACCAGCGATAAATTTCATTTACCCATCGATAAATATATCAAATGATATTAGTTAGGGCTAGTTTATTCAGTTGCCCAGGTGATAACTCTCCATCGACTCCGAATTTGCACAAACATTTGTGAATAAATACATTTATACGTGTAAGGGGCTCCTAACCAGCGATATGGCGTTGCGGAAAAAAAGCCACCAAGATATTCTCACGTTGGAGACATAACCCACAGATCTGTGTCTCTCAAAACTTGCTCCGTGATGCCGAAGCTTAAGTGTCACATTCTAGACTCGTCCTTGGTTTGGACACTCCCCCTCTCCGCGCGTTTTGGGAGGCGCGTATCTCGTTTAAAAAAATGCGGGCGTGATTGTAGGAGGAGAGGGCATAATAAACGAGAGGTCCTCACTCTTTTGACAGCGTTGCTGATGCGACGGTGTAGGCAGAGGATCCCTCCGATGCGTGGATTTTTGAACCGACCGCTTCACTTCGCTTAGCAGATAATATCCAACGCCATTCCTGTGAATTACTCCGCTATAGGTACGTTGATTCCCCATGTCGTCGCGAACGCAATTATCCGGGGGTTTTCCTCTTTTATATCACACTTTTTGGCATCAATATAATCTATAAATGTGCTTGTGATTCGTTGCGATTGTCTTAGTGGAGATGAAATTCTGGTTATTTTTCTTTTTAAAATTTTCTCTAAAACTTGCAGCTTTTTTTCCTTTTTTATTTCGTTGTTTGTTGGTTGTCAAGGAATGAGGTGCTTCGTCGTTACCAAGGCTAGTTGTCTTGGTAACCCGGGCTGGTTTATCTAGTTACCTAGGCGAGTTCGTCTAGCTGTTGTTTACATTGTTAAAGACAGGGTATGCCTGAGAATGAAGCGAGAATCTAGGGAAGATGCTTATAGTGAAGAAGATTTCATCGTTGAAAAAGGATATAAATCTTAAATTAGATACTTCTTTTACATAAAATGTTAGCATTAACACTTTAATTTATACAATATCAAATGAAATACTCACACTCACGACCTTGATTTCAAGGCATCACTGTCATCATCAGGTGATATATTGAAACCTAGGTAGTGTGCATAATTTATACGTATATCTCATTTTATAAATTAAAGTTTTAATCATACCATATTATGTTATTGCGGCTTAACACCAAGTAAAGGCCGAAACCATCGACGCTAGATATTTCTTTTTCTTACTGTAAGTTTGTTTTAGCCTCGAAAATAGTTCAATGTTTACTACCGAAAAGATATTTCCGTGTGGAATGGACTACCTGATAAGATATTCTTTTTTTTAGATATTTCTAATGCTTGATGGGAGTGTTTTGATCATTGTTTCATGTTAATACTATCACGTATTTGCTGGTTTGATTCTTCAAGAAATAAATTTATCCACAGGATACTTCATGATGTTCATGTAAAGTATTAAAGGATTTTAAAATCTTATCAATTTTTCAATTCAGTTTCTAAATACTTATTTAGGTTATCATAAGCGCCAAAAAGCGAGATTTCCTCAGTTTGTATAGGAACAGTATCAGAGCCCGACATCCTAAAGACCATCTTTTGACAAAAAAAAAAAAACACTTTCAGTTTCTTGCACGTGATGCAAAAAGTTCGAATATTTCTTCACTGGGACTGGAATTTCATCTTCCGGGAAAACACAGATGGTTTGAACATGTTTATGTTACTCATACTTTCAAATATAAACAGATCTCAAATATTTAGCTAATTTTTTTACGAGGCATTGCTTTATTCCTTAGGGTACTAACGGACGGAATCTGTAGAAAGAAAGATGTTATTGAATACTTGAACATAGAGTGATACCAAGGTTAAGGACGGCCTTAGTTACCGGCGTACTTGGTTGACGGCGAGTGACTAATAAAAACGTCTTAGGTAACGACACGGGATTTTATTTACGACACCTTATCGAAGGGTGGCGAATTTCCATACAACTTCCAAGAAGACAAATTGGGAATCCATGAAAGGAAGAAGACTAGAAGCTAGACTGAGATTGATTGACAAATTCAGAGACAGCGCGTTTGCAGAGGAAGTATTCGGTGTTATGCGACCTCCTTGCTACTTCGGCCGAACCTATAATGAGCATAAAATAAGAGAAATAGACTCTAGAACAAGTCCTTTTAAAGAACTCACTTTCCGCGAACGATACGCGATAATAAGAAGCAAAACAGTAGCTCAATCGTTCTGTGTTTATACTCCTTGCCACACTACAAAACGCGGCTTGCAGGGTATTTACGTACATGTAGATATTGATACTTGCACAAAACATCTCTTTAATCGTGAGGAGGTTTCCATGGTTTCATGTGTTTCGAGGATGTGTGTAAATTTGCAAGGAATCTCAAATCACACTCCGAAAGGCGACTTGCAGGGTATTTATATGTATGTAGATGTGGATGACATTTAAATGAGTCTTACCTGCATATTTGATATTGACTATGGTTGTTGGAGCAAGAAGAAATAAATCGATTATTGTATTTTAATCGTGTATTTGATATCGACGGCTTTGGTTAACGACGGTAACTAGGAAGCGGATTAGCGATGTATGAAACGCGGGGCAAACTTCATGTTTGTGTTCATAAACAGAAAGAATTTCACTTTTGAAAAGTTAGTAAATATAGAGTATTTTGTAATGTGAATTATAAAGTAAGCTCTAGTTAGTCTTATCTTAAGGTGAAAATGGTGGATGACATTTTCAAGTCTGTAATAACCCATAATTTACAATATTTTATGCGTGGATAGGATAGGATGACAAAGGGATTTGATAAAGGAATCAGGATAAGATTAGTAAAATCTTTGGTGTGGAGTGTGATGTTGTACGGGTGTGAAACATGGACGTTAAGAAAAGTGGACATTAGAAGATTATAGGCTTTTGTGATATGGGTATGGAATAGAATGGAGAAAGTAATCTATGTCGTTAGAAAAACGAACGAGGAGGTGCTATAGATGGTTTGGGGGAAGAGAGTGTTAGTTGAAGTAATTATAAATCGACAAAAGAAATGGGTGGGTGAAATATTGAGAGGAGAGGGATTGCTGAAGATAGTGATCGAAGGAAGAATGCCAAGGAAAAGACAGAGGGGAAGACAAAGACCGAAGTTATTAGACGAATTAAAATGATGGGATGAAGGAAATGGGAATTGAAGGAGAGGGAATTAAATAGGGAATGTGGGGGCACATGAACCTACCGAAAGGTAGAACACTTATATAGGTGGTCTGAAAAGTTTCCGACATTTCGCCATTTCTCGACATGTTTTCTGAAAATTTCTGAAAATTTTCTGAAGATTTCTGAAAAATCTGGGGTCGGAAACTTTTCAGACCACCATCGTATGTGTGTGTGTGTGTATATATATATATATATATATATATATATATATATATATATATATATATATATATATATCATGCGTGGATATTTCTTCTTACATATAGGGTAATTAGGGATATCACCAAATCATGTATCGCCCATGGAATGTAAAGAATCACTGGATGAATAAATCAGTATTTTATCCAACCCGATCCCGGTCCAGCTTTATATACAACAGCGATATTTACGTTAACACAATACTTCCTCCGTCCACTTACTGGCATTTACTTCCAAGGTCAAAGGTCAGCGTTTGCACTCATTGTTTCAATGTATCAACCTGTTAGGGCTACTTTATTCAATTGATTTAGGATGACGGATAAATCGCTTCAAGTTCGTTTCAATATAAAAGTATTCATTTTCCTTAACGAAAACTGATACCTAATACCGTTTCTTCAGTACGGCGACGTATGCCTAGTGAGGGTAACTTCAATTAGGACACTTGATCTATACATCCATATTCATACATACGATCCAAATTTAAATATAATACTTACATATAAGAAAATTTAATGGAATCATGTCTGTTTATGGAATGAATTTTCAGAAAACGGTGGATTTGCTAATTTATTTAATTTACTAATTATTATTATTATTATATACTTTTACTATAGTAAAGTTGTAGTATATGGTACAGTTTCATTATAGTTTTTATATGTATTTATGTATGGATAAGTATTTTTGTTTGCTCTAGCTTGTGATATTTTTATCTTTAATATATATTTTGACTTTTTACTGATATTGTTGACTCACTGTTAAATGTTTTCATTTGTTTCCGTTTGCAATCCATTATAAAGGCCTCTTACTGGACTTTTATTAAATATGTTAACCAATAGATTAGAAGTCGCACCACAACAAAGATTTCAAAATTGTTGACTGTGTGGAAATGTAATTTTTTACTTAGCACATGAAGTTGTGCGACTAACCCAAGGTTATACAAGAAGTGAAAAATTGCGACTTGGCCGGGACTCGAACCCGGGTCTCCCACTTGCCGGGCAGGTATTCTATCCATTAATTCTATTCGAGTCCCGGCCAAGTCGCAATTTTTCACTTCTTGTATAACCTTGTTGACTGTGTGTCTGTTTAAACATCACGCACTATCCTACGAATTTCGATTAAATTAAGCGCCATGGTAATGAATGTTTTTAGATGACTTCAATCCCGATAAGCTACATCTTTCATTAGGTAAATGAAAATTAACAGTCGGCAAGAGGCAAGGGCGTCGAACCGGAATTGATCTAAAAACAGGAACTCGGAAAACTAAAATCCTTGAACCTCAACTGAAACTGGTAACGGGTATTTTTAAATATTACATCATAAAAATGAAAAATATATATAATGAAACTGAAAAATTTCCAAACTTTGTTTACCTCGGTGGAGGAGAGGTTTTAGTCTATTAAAACCGTCCCGGGTTCGAGTCCTGGCGAATTGGACTATCTCTGTTAGACTGTTTCTGTTCGTACTAGGTTACTGTTCCTACATGTAATAATGAACGATGGCGAGTGCATTACGATATTTAAAATTAATAAAACATAACAACACGTAACTTTCTTTAATAAGATGGGATGATTGCTAATTACTAATAAATACTAATCATTCGGCAAAGATTTTAACAAAACAGAGTCAGGTTAAACTTTGTGGTACTTATCAATATTAAAAAACTTTATCCTTTTACTAGATCGCAATAAATCCTTTCCCTTTCTCCCTCCTTTCCCGAAGTTACTTATGTACATGCACTTGTAAGTTTCCGTGTTCAGTCACCTGAAGATGCAGCCCGTCTGCGAAACCATGGTTACAAATAAACTCCACGAGAGAATCCTTTTACTAGACCACTATAACATTCGATTGGAAAAATATACACTCACTTTGCAAAATCCTACTATTTTAATTATACATGCAGCATGTTTCGTCTCTCTAAGACGTCATCGGACACTGATAGAAAAATTGAAGACAATAAATAGCAAAACAAAAAAGGAGGGGCGGGGATGGAGTGGGTTAAGGAAAGTTAAAATTAATTGGTTGTGGAAGGTGTAGTTGTAGGAGGGGAGGGGAGGTAGAAGGTTAACTGTGGAAAGTAGGGGGGAATGAGTCCGAAATATTTTATATATAATATAAATAATATATAAATATGTATATAAATAAATTATATATATATATATATATATATATATATATATATATATATATATATATATATTATGTATAATATAAAATTTTATTGCTTATTGTGGTCTAGTAGGATTCTCTCTTTGAATATTTAAGATTTTCACAATTTTTCAGAATAATTTAAGATGTTCACAATTTAAATTTAAATTAGGGCCTATCGAAGTATTTTATTCACTTCAGATACGATTTCTTAGCACAGATACTCATACAATGAATTAACTTCATGTCTTCTTTCACATGCAGGTGACAAGAGACTAGGATATTCACCACCAAGATGATCTTCGTAGATTCGTTCGGTCTCCTCGAGGTCTTCATACTCTTGGTGACGGCCCTGGGGTTGCTGATTTACTGGGTCTTCATCTCTCCCCTATCTTACTGGCGTAGCAGGAATGTTCCGTACATTCCCGGAGTCCCCCTCTTCGGCAGTTTGACAGACGCAATCTTGCTGAAGGCCAACATTGGTGTAGCGTACGCCGACATGTATAACAAACTCAAGGGGAAAAGGTATGTGTTTCTACGTGGTTGAGTCTAATTTCAACGATGATGATTTTTTTGCGTGAAGGCTGGGAGCCTGGGGCATTGCTGGCTGAGACGGACTTATCTTATCTTGGGTGCACTGCACCCAGGTGTGAAGTAAGGGCATCAGTTTGGCAGAGTATTCTGTGAACACACCCCAAAATTCCACCTGACTTGTGGCAAGACTACAAGGGGATCCAGTATTTAATAGGGCCCTGGGGGCGATTGGCTATTTGTGTCAAGTTTCAGCCCCGCTATTTGTAAAAGTAAACTGAAGCAAGCCAGTTCGTTCATTTTCACCAACTAATCGACTGTCAAAGTGCGATTCCTGGGTTTCCAGGTAATCGGAGAGAGGGTGTTGTAAGTGAATGTATCACGTCATCTGATACTGCCCATTTTATTCAAGTTCTTCATTTTTGAGGAACGATGCAGATGGTAGATAAGATTATACGTAATATCATTCGCTAGACTGTAAAACTGCTACCTTTCTGAGTTGCTATTATTTGTTACACATCAGTTTTTCTTTCATCGACAGATACTTCGGCTTCCTTAAATTCAACAAGCCAGGGGTACTCATCCGCGATCCGGAGTTAATCAAGAACGTGCTCCTCAGAGACTTCAACACTTTCCACGACAACGACATTCAGGTGGACCCCAAGCTGGATCCGTTGATGGCCAGAAACATCTTCGTCGCCGCCGGAGAAGACTGGAAGAGAATCAGAGGCGCGGTTTCCCCTACGTTTACCTCCGGAAAAATCAAATCCATATTTCCACTCATACTGGAGGTGTGTGAGGAGCTGAAGGGATACTTCACAGAGAATATAGAGGCTTCCAAATCCAAGACTTGGGAGGTGGAGATGAAGGAAATGGCTGCTCAGTACACGACGGACGTTGTCTCTTCCACAGCCTTTGGATTGAAGAGTGGAGCCATCAGAAATCCAAATTGCGAGCTTAGGAAAGTGGGCAGAAAACTGTTGGAACCCACGCCAAGTCACGCATTGGCGTTGCTGATCATTCTTTTGAACCCCACCCTTGCTAACTTGCTGAGGCTCCGTTTCTTCCCGAAAGACATCACCGACTTCTTCCGAGGTTTGGTGAAGGAAGTGGTCAGTCGCAGAGAGGCCACTGGTGTGACCAGGAACGATTTGTTGCATCTTCTGGTGCAGGTGAGCAAGACGGGGAAGCTGAGTCTGAGTTCGGAGGAAGAGGAGTCCAAGAATGTGAAAAATGAAGAAGGTATGTCGTTTCTTTACTTGACAGAAGTTCAAAGAAGAGGGTTAAAGGAATTATTCAACGTAAGGACGAGCACCCAGGAAATTCCCAGGGGGAAATGAACTTGAAAAAAGACTGAAGGGTCCGGGAATCGAACCCGATATCTTTCTCTATCCGGAAGGACTTTCATACTTCCCCGTCTCTTCAGAATTTTTCAAGTCAGTTTTTCCTTAGGATTTTTCTTGACCTTACGAGCAAAATTACCTTAATTTTTCCTTGTGTTTTCTTGAGGGGGTTGCTGCTTCGCACCACTTTATTTGGACGGCGTCTCTATGAGGTCGTGGCGTGGACACACAGCCGGAAAAAAATCACACATTCCCTTCACTTCAAAGTAACCTAAATAGTTTGCAAAATGTTCTGGCCGGGTAGCTCAGTTGGATAAAGCAGTCTCCCAGATAGAAGAAGGTCCCGAGTTCGATTTCAGGTCACGTCAGGTCTTTGTAAAGTCCGTGCTTCCTTGCCTGAAGTTCATTATACTAAACGAAACAGAATCAGGTGTAACTCTGTGGTACTTATTAACGTTAAAAATTCCAATACAACAAATCTTTTACTAAACCACAAGACAAGAATTACAATTACGACCATGATTTCGCAGCATGGCTGCATCTTCAGGTGATAAACAAGGAAAAAACAGGAATATATACCAATTGAGTTGTCAGAATAACCAATCAGAAACAGGAAAGGGGAAGGGTTGGGGATGGAAGGGCAGGAGTAAGGTAGGGGGAGAGAAAAAGGAGACAAATTAAGTTTAAGGTTTAGTAAAAGATTTGTTGAAATGGAGTTTTTTTCACTATATTCATTATTTATGAACCAGATGAAGAGATTTTCGTGATTTTATACTTTAGATTCCCTTGCTTTGATGCAAAACTTCTCATTATAGTAAATATGGTAAAGGTGCCAAGAGTCGGTTCTCCCAAGATATATTTTAATCAAAGTATATTTCGTTTCACTTATTTTTCTCAAATATCACTTCAGGAAGGTATGCAATAACTTCTCTGGAAATAACTTGGAAAGCTCCAGACGGTTTGAGCATTTTCAATATGAAATCTCGAATCACTTCAGCCACTGGGTCTCTCTTTATCTTCCAATCTGTCCTCGGTTCGACTCCTGACCATTTACGGAGACCCTTCTTCAGTAATACGTTTCTTTTATGTTTTCCGCTTAGAGTATTTACTTATTCAATAGTACTTATATTTTACTTCTAGAGTAATGTATTTCGCGAAATTATTTGTTATTTAAATGTGTTGTAAAGAATCACCCAATGTAACACCAAGATAATAGCAATCCAGTATAACACCAACGGTTTTTGAAATACCATTGTAACTTCTTTGGTGGAGAAGTCCTGTAATGGATCTGTATGGTGATTCCCGTAGTGATACTGTCATTGGGCAAACCCTCTTTTGGGTGAAACGTGTTTGAGTGAAACGTCTGCACACCCATACACGTTCACACGTAAAAGAATATGCTATGAGTGTATAGGCTTCAATCTAGAATATTTCCTATCGGGGAACACGTCCTGCCAGATGGGACTTCTCTGCTCGGGCCACTGTATTCTATTGTGTCGGGCTTCCTAGTGATTTCGATGCCCGTTAGAAGCTAACTTATGTTGGTACTGCGTCAAACTCATTATTTTGGTCTTGATATCAATTCAAGGGAGTACAACGCAATGGAGTCGAAGCAGATTAGATGACGTTGCAGCCCAAGCTGTGGGTTTCTTCTCGGATGGCTTTGAGACCTCATCCACAACGCTGGGATTCGTGATGTTGGAGATGGCGCACAACCCGGATGTACAGGAGAGGCTGAGGAGCGAGATCAAGGAATATATGGCCAAGAACAACGGGGAACTTACTTACGAAGCGGTGACGGAGATGCCCTACATGGACATGGTGTTCCAAGGTGAGCTATTTGTAATATTGTCCTGGTATCAATTTATTACTCGGTCAACGTCCGTATTTAGATTCATCCATATTTTCAACTGGGAATTCAATTTGTATTGGAGTAACTGGACTTGTAACAGGAGGTTAATTAGCGATTTCTTTCAAAGGTAGGCTTTAGAGAGATCTCGGATAACCAAGTAAGTAGCCTTTGATGCAAGTGTTCTTTGGTTCGACTCCCGGTGGGAGACTGTATGCGAGAAATTACCTAAGCGGTCGAAAAACTTTTAATAATACTACTATATCCAGGTTGGATTTAGTATTTTGTTCCGTTATTCTTGGGAAATGTTCGCCTTGAAATGATGGTAAAGACGTTTAGAATATAGGGTAAGAATTGAACTTTAGCTAAGAAAAGGTTGATTTGTATATTACAACTGTTTTTATGAAAATTGTTTACATCGCCTGCCGTCCTACCATCTCCTTTCCTACTTCAACTTTTCCATAATAGGCTTCCCTGAGAGTCTATAGCGTCCTTAAGACGCTCTGCCTTTCGGTCAACTCGCGGATTTTTCCTTTTCCAAGATGCGCTGCAACCCCCTGTATAAAAACGATCGCCTCCTTCGGTACATAAAAAACAGCCTCTGAGGTCGATTACTTCCTTAACTAATTACCCTTTTTTCCACAGAGACGCTGCGGAAGTACCCACCGGCTCTGTCTATCACTAGAATTTGCAACAAGAGGTACAGACTTCCGGATGTCGAAGAGAACTCCGAGGGCGGCCAAGGAGCGTGGATTGAGGAAGGAATGCCGGTGGTGGTGCCCGTCTATGGCTTGCATCACGACCCTATGTACTATCCAAACCCTGATAAATTCGATCCAGAGAGGTTCTCTGAAGAAGGGAAGATGTCAAGACATAAATTTGTACATCTGCCTATCGGAGAAGGGCCAAGGATATGCATTGGTAAGTCTGCGTTGAACAGAATAGTTATAAGAATGTATTGTAACTTAAATTGGGATTCTCGGATCATTCCTCCTGCTCCTGAAATATATACATATTAGTAAATCCCCCATAAAAAAAGACGGAACTAAATTTAACTTATCATAATTGAAAATAAGATATGGGAGATTAGAAAGAAAGATATGGGTCCTATAATCCTATGTATTCGTATGAGAATCAAGTTCAACAATCGCCTCGGTCGTTAAGGGAATTGCTTCTTTATAACTGCAAAATTGTACACATTTCGTCTTCTTTTGTCCTTATTCTCTGAATTTCGAATCTACCTGATGAAAATAGGAATCTCAGTCAAATTTCCTTCATTTTGACAGTTGTCTCGATTTTTTTAGAAGATTATTTCTGATTTAATTGTGCTGAAGAAGTGAACCCTGAAGTCGATCAAAACGAACTTTACGTGTATTTCCTAAGAGAGTATTTCTGAATTGTCCAATTTCGGGCCTTTGATACCTCTGACAGAAGAATATTTATAGGTAATGGTGCGTTGGACCTCTGACGAATTTCTAAATTTGATAATTCTATCTTTTCGAAAGTGCGTGAAATTATTGCCTGAAAATTGCCTCCATGTATTTCTTACGGGAGTTGTTGTCATCGGATAGATGAATGTATAGCAATAAAAATATATACACAACAGTGATCATTATATGCTATAATAATAGTCTATCGGAGCTACATCTGACATAAAGAGAATTTTCAAAAATATGTTATGTTTCTGCAGATACAATTCTATTATACAATGGTTGGATTGAAGTTAACGGCTACATTGGTATTGATTCACTAATTCCCTTGATCTAAGTACTGAGGAAATATTAATCACATTTATTTTATGTAATTCTATCTCTGAGTATCATCATACCTTTTTATTTTAATATTGGACAAGGTAATGAAAACATAGGACATGGTAAAATACGTTATTGACTATTTGCTACACTTATAAGGGGTCCACTAATACATAGCGTCGTATTTAACTTAATAGGATTTAACTCGGACTTCTAGTATTTCCCATATATGTGGGCCCCCCTCAGAGCCAGGTTAGCAACACCCTCAACTATCTGATAGCGGTCCCGGGTTCGATTCCCATGGAGGACTTTACGTGTGAAATCACCTTAGTTGTTGAAGCAATTCTAAAAACACTACTGCTACTCCCACGTTAATGAGTATATGTAAAGCCACTGATGGCTACAACTGATACTGATATATAAAGTACTCCCATGCGTTAAGGACCTGAAAGATTCAATATTTTCCTTCACTACGGAAAATTTCTGGACACCAAAAACTTTCAAGTGGATGATCTTTATTTTACCACGTGAAATGCATATCTGTTTCCGCAGGAATCAAGCTGGGCTACGCGCAAACAAAGGCTGCCATAGCAACGATACTGGCCAACTTCCATGTGCTTCCGAGCGAGAAGACCAAGCTTCCGATCCAGGTGGACCCTAATTACTTCCTGATCTCATCCAAGGACAGACTGTGGGTCAAATTCAGAAAGATTGAATGAGAATCTGAGGAAAAATGCAGACTTATTTGAAAAACATTTTCCCTCCCATTTAAACTTTATTTGCCATGTTTGCTACAGTTTAACTCTCAAAGCCTTTTGTGTACAAAAATCGCTAGTTTCCAACGGTGTAAAAATAAAATCTCGTATTACAAATCTCTAACCTTAGAAATGCTTTCTTTATTAATTTCTAACTGTGATTGCTTAGTTGGTATCCTACCCAATGGACTTTGAAGGCATGGGTATGGGGTTGTTGAAATTCCTAGCAAATTTACGCACATCCTGGAATCACATGAAACCATGGCAACCACCTCACGATTAAAGAGATGTTTTGTGCAAGTGTCAATATCTACATCTAGATCTACATAAATACCCTGCAAGCCGCCTTTTGGCGTGTGGCAGTGGGTGTAAACATGGAACGATTGAGCTACATTTTTTAGCTTGTTACGAGTACTATAGTGTATCGTTCGCGGAAAGAATGAGTCCTGAAAAGGACATGTTCTATCATTTATTTCTATTTTTAATGCTCATTACCGGTCGGAGTATATCTTAGTATATATTTTAATCAACAAATTTTTATATAGGATTACCTCTGGAAATTGGGCATAAGACTGAAATGCGTAGTTGCATTCCCTTAAGGATGAAGAAAAACTCTTTACCTAAAACAAGGGATGAGAAAATCGATTGAAAAAACAATCAATAGATAATCATAAAGATTATAATGTTATAATAAAACTCATACTGGGCACACAAAATTGCATATAAGTAAATGATTATTATGTTAAAAAATAATAATTATACACGCAACGTCACCCTGCAAATGTTTATTGAATAAAGCTTAAATTTATTTAAAATACGGGAATCCTTGGGGACATGCCTCGTAAAAATGCTTTCTATGACACTGCTTAAATATATGGTATGGTCGTCATTCTAGGATATCACATAAAATGTCGCTTAATAAATAAGTACATCTATTTGAATGTTCTACGAGCACCTTCCGTGCAACCCCTTGCTTTCAGATTCTTTATTAAATTAAATTATTAAAGATAATTAATAATAATAAAATAATTCTTAATATAGGCTTAAATTTTGAAAGATAAGATGATGAAGAAGATTGATTTCAGAGTGCAATAAATTATCATATTTTGCGCTTATTTTTTTAATTTGAGAAAGAAATGCTTCATCGTAATATGAAATTTACCCAAAAATATATATCTCTGCCTAAAATCCTTCATCATACAATAATATTTTACTAGAAACAGTTTTCGTTCAAATACCAATGAAGTGCATTTCCTTAGAAGTAGTAGGGACAAGTTTGCCCAAGCTTGACCAACCCGGTTCCAGTTTTATTTCTTCCTCCAAGTATTTTGAATACTGCGGAAAAGTTCAGTTAAGTATAGTATAGTTAAGTATAGTATAAGTATAAGTTATAAGTACCAAAGAGTGTGAAGGCAGGTGACGCGACGTTTACCCTTTCAGGCGAGTAATTGCTGGTCGACAAAAATACAGCATTAGAGATCGAATAAGCGTGGAAATTCACAACTGAGGAAATGCACTCCAAAGGTATCAGGGAGAAAACTGATTCTGGTAAAAGAAGTTACTGTATGATTAAGGATTTCAACTAAAGCAACAAATAATATTTTTGGGTAAATTTCGGATAATGATTAAACATTTATCGCGCAAATTTAAAAATTAAAATGTGCAAAAAATATGATAATTACTCTCTCACTCTCATATTATTATTATTATTATTAAGTACATTGTTGCAGATAGACTGCTAGTCTGGTGGCAACATTACAAACAACTACGGTAACTTTCACAAACATATTTAAACAACCAAGAACAAATTATATAAAACCCTCACAAGATTACACACTTACATACAACTACTTTACATGATACAAAACTCCAACATAACACAATTCCCAACTCCATTGCTATTTCCCTAAAAAAAAATATCAATTCTCTAGGGCTAGCGTAATCTTATCTTTCATAATTTAGGCGTTAACTTTTTGATAAGTTAAACGTTTCTCTCCCAAATTTAACAATAAAATAAGCGCAAATTAGTTATGGCCATGGCTAGCATGACGTAGTGATTGGAGTGTTTGTTGAACTGCTTTTCGTTGTGGAGATGGAGTAGCAGTGTCCGTCAGCGAAATTTTCGCATGGAGCAACAGGGTTAACATTAAGAAGTGCATCTCACAGACGAACCAACTTTATATCGTTTTAAAATTGCCTATAGAATTCATTTCGATGAGCGTACGATTGCTGTGCCCACCCTTCGTAACGCGGATTGAGTGAATATCTCATGCAGCTCACAATCTGCATTAAGAGTACTTACAGTGCCTGTCAAGGTTGAGCACGTGACACCGAGGCTATGCGCTCCCTTTCGAATGTGTTGAGCATTCTCTCTTATCATCCTTATTCGAGAGGATATGCGCCGAAGGTGGGAAATTACAGATAATGTGGCAGGAAGTGCTTCCAGCGTTGAAAGCAATGAAGCAAGAATGCGTACTTATAGACCGGTGTTAGAGTATCGAAGCCGTATTCATCAATTGTGTTTAAACTATGACATGATTAGGCCATCGAAAATACAAAATAAACAAAATACAGGAATACAAGATATTAAAACAAAGGATACTAAATATACTCTATAGTCTCGGCCGTGATGTGGTGGAAATAACTAATTGAAAGCTGATGTTTACTTTTCCACATTCTTTTATTTGCAAACTACCGGTTTCGGTGTTTAACCATCGTCAGGTTCGCACAGACTGAATCATCAAAAACGCCGAGGGTTACAAAGTAATTATTGCCAGATACATTAATTATAGAGAGATACACAATGTAGAAGAGGAAATTAGCGTACAACAATAACAATCAATTATGAGGGGGAGTGGGAGGGGAAATTCACTGGTGACTATGGGATGGGGGAGAGGGCGGATTCCAAGATGGGGGAGGGAGAAAGAAAAAGATACTCGTTAGTAAGGAAACAATTGGGGTAGGAGAGGTGACGTTTAATTTCCAGCTGTTCCAGGGCATTGAGTCGAGGACTTTTACTTTGAAGGTGAAGAATTTCTGGGGAAAAATTACTTGAATGACCGTTTTCAAAGAGGTGTTTGGCAAAGTGGGAGGAGGGAGATTTATGGAGGAAAGCTCTATGGTGTTCCTGTGCTCTGACGTTAAAATTGCGGGTTGTCATTCCAATATAAATTCCATTACAATCGTTACAATTTAGTTTGTAAATTCCAGATCTATCTAAAGCTTTGAATTTATCTTTTGCATTGGAAAGTAATTTCATTAGTGTGTTATTGTTCTTATGCCCTGGAATCACGTTATATTTCTTAAAAAGGTTTTGCAGACTGTAGGAAACGGAGCCTTTAAATGAATTTAAATTGAATGAATGAATTCAAAAAGGATACTAAAATTCAAAATAAAGAATACCGATTAAAAAGTATAAAAATAGATTATAATAGAATGAAAATCACAAAATAGAAATATGCAAAGATACAAAAATAATGAAACACAAAACACGGACGTTCAGAAATAAAATGGACAAAAAATACAAAATATAAAAATTCTAAACGTAAAATACGAAAATTCGAAATACCAAAATAGAAGATATTAAAATTAAAAAAATATCAGAATACAAAAAACCAATCACAAAGTGGAAAAAATGATTAAGAAAAAATGTAAATCACAAGAAAACATATGTAAACATACAAAAATAATGAAGCACAAGACACAGACATACAGAAACACAACCGAAAAATATACTAAGTTCAAAATACAAATATAGGAAGAGAAAATACCAAAACAATTAATATAGAAATGTAAATACAAAGATACCAATTATGAGAATTCAAGATAAAAATAACAATTCAGAAATACGAACTTCACAATACAAAAAATACGAAAAAAATGTAAAAAGATAGAAAATGAAATAAGATGAAGAGTGGTTTCTCCTTACTTTCCTCACAAAGCAAGAATACCCAGGTAAGTACAGCATTATCATTCTATGGTATATACTTCAATACATTAATCACAAAGACCCTTTGAATGACACGTTTATTGAGACGAAGATAAGCCACCAAGAAGATGGGAAAAAGCAATATTAAACAGTAAATGCGTACGTAAGAAAAGAGACTTCAATGTAATAACTTTTCATGTAAACGGCATAACGGATATTAAAAGAATCTTTTTCTCTTTTGATTTCGTTCTTACCTTGGTTATGGAGAGACAGCGTTGTGTTAACAAATATTTTCCGCCTAAGGCAAAGGTAATAGCTTATCCTTCAGAAACTTAAAAAGCAAAATAGACGGGAAGTGAAGCCAATGTGATTTAAATTTGCATTTCATCTCATTTGATCACCACCAATCTCATTGAGTTTCTGAAAGTCTAGGGTGGCGGTATTATGTATGTTCAAAATAATTTTTAAGTACCATGTTGAATTAGATTTATTGCATTTTATTCTTCTTAGATGGATAATCCGTCGCTTCAGATTAAATTAATGTCTACGTAACTTAGAGCTTGAACATAATAATCTGAAAGATGTGAAATCTACTTTCTCCATAGATACTTGAAGGAATTTTATTATGGAATCTGCGTATTTAATAGCATGATTGGTACTTCCTCGAGAGCATTTAAGTAGGCTTTATCGGCCTCGGCGAAAATCGCACCATCATCAGAATGTACTTCTCCTCGAAACCAGTGAACCTTTGTAATTACTTCTGAGGAACAGTATAGACCTTGCTATGAAACATACATTTCAATAGAAATTAGTTGAGCATTAAAAAGATCTTGGCTTGTCTGTCCTTGCTGAAAGCTACAGCGCATTAACACAAAGAAATACTCAACAGAAGAGATTATTGTCAATGAAATGGAATTAAAATTTCTGCTCCGTTAGAATTTCAATCCATTAACGCATATTAGGGACAAGTTAGGGAATGAACAGAAGGACATCATTGGACGAATTGGGATGTTTAGGTCAAAACAATGTTAACAAACTTTATGGGCATGGAGAAAAAGAGTTGAGCGAATGCACTAACTAATATTCACCAACACCAGACAAGTAGGGTACTTTTTTACTGTTTTACTCTCTAAATACTAATTAATTATAATTTGCTGACAAACGTTCTAAGATACCGCTGAAGACTTTACGATGCACTGCCCTAGGCTTTCGCGACAATTTGAATAATAATTGCTACTCTACTAGAGTGATTCAAATGAATAAAATAAATAGATAGAGTCTTCAGCATGGGCGTAATTATAACTTTTAGGTCTACTCTTGCCTTAAGTCTCTTCATGGTGCATAATTCTCAGATACTATTTAATGATAGAATCCCTCGGTTGGGATTCGCTTAGTGATAGAAGACTTGATTACCGTAGGAAGCTTTTTCATAAATTTATCACTACGGATCTCAGGGAGGAGGTAGTTGATATTGTCATACCAGTTAGTAGCATACGTGATCTTCGAGACAAAACGACGAAGCGTTACAGGGAAATAGTTGCCAGGACAGATAGTTATTTCTGGTCATTTTTCCCGCGAAGTATTAGAGAAGCCAACAGCAGTCAAAGGTAGATAGGGTTTTCGGTGTTTCACACCCCCTGCCATGCGCCAGTGGCGGTTAGCAGGGTCCTTATGTAAATGTAAATGTAAATGTAAATGTAAATGTAAACAGCATGCCACAGGTCGAAAGGCGGTTTGCAGGGTACATATGTATATGTAGATGTAGATACTCTTACATTTAAACAAAACTTTCTCAGACACTATTTAATGATAGAACAAAGGATTTCTCACCTCTCTGACTATCGTGGGGCATCGCTCAGGCAGGCCCTTGTATTTTAAAAGAAACTATTTTAAAGAAACTTGCATTTAAATTATTTTCTATGATGCATCACATGAGACTATTTGGAAGGGGAAGCTACAGCTGTTTATATATAACAGCCTTATATATTGTTTCTTAACATCCATTTTCGGTAACCGGCGCTTTTCTCAAAAGAGTTCTCTGACAAAACATATAAAAATGACACACCATCTTAAAGTGAAACTCGTAATATCCATAACTACGCACTCACTATTCAAATTTATCTGCCGATCTCTTCACTAACTAGAAGTGGTACTCGACTTCACAAAAAGTGGCTTGGAGACCACCTTGAAAAAGTAATGGTGCTAAGTCATCGTTAGACACATATATAGGAATGCATAGTTCCTTTTTCCCTTAATGTTTAGACCGGCACGCGCCGGATTTGCTCTCTCGTGGGAGTGACCGCTGAGCAAGGTTGCCAAATCTCTCCCATCGCGGTCCAGCTGATTTCATCTCGAAAGAAAGGGATAGTGTTTTGATTATGGAAGCTGCATGCGCACAGTGGGCTAGAATCGAAGAAAGGTGGCCAAAAATACAAAAACGCTTTTCTTGAGTGCGGACTACGAAACTTCGCATGATTGATTTATCATAAATCCTGCATACAATTATGGAGGTCATTTAAGTTGGATCCTTCACATGAAAATTATACAGGGGGTCAAAGTTGGCCAATTTTTGCGAAAATTTCCAGTTTTCGATTTTTCGCGAAATTCTTCAACTTCCAGTCGATTGTGAACCCAAACTAGGAAAATCATCGGGTAAAGTATGATGCCATACTATAAATATGTTCTTTGTCCTTCATTAGACTTGGTTTTAATGAGCTCTGTTGAATGCTTATATTCTTTAGACAAAATGGGGGACTCGTATTTTTGAACAAATGTTTACCTAAAGATGGGAAAATAGTAGATTGAGACACTGTGTGATACGGGATTACTTACACCACGATAAGCTATGAACCTTCCTTAATGGGAATCTGAAATAAAATCTTGCCCCAATAATATATAAATCGACTTCTCGACAACGCTACAAGGGCAAAATCGAAATTCCTAACAATAGAAAGCTGCATTTAATTTAGTTAAAAACTCTGCCGATTCAGACATTATCCCTCTGAATACGCGGTTTTCCCTCGGAAACGGTTCCACTAAACGCATAATAAAAATATCGCTTAATACAATCTTTCATCCGCTGATAAGGTGGATTTTAAATTTACAGTCATTTTGTTTAGAATAATTTTCACGCTAAAAATATTAAATGTGAAGTTTCGGAAACTGTATGCACTGAATGTTAGGCTATGTAATTCGAAGGATGGTACATAATTTACATTTTAAATCTAATTTGTATCCTGTTTTTAGAATATTTATGAGAGAAAACATAAGAATTTAAAAATCTTCAGTCTTTCTTATGGGAAATTCCTTTAGCGAAATTTTAACCGTATCCAGTAAAGTCGTTAAAATTGCTCCTTCTCAATATACTAATTTCCGCGAACCCGATTTTTCGCCGTACTCTACGATCACCCGTTCACATAAACATCCGTAACTAATGAACAAATCAAGATATCGACAAAGTGATTGAAGGTTGTTATTTGGGAAGCTTTCGCGGATACAACGCCTACAGGCAGATTAAAAAATAACCAACTGGAAGCACACTATAAAAAAAGTTCGGGAACTTTTTGAACAGACCTCGTATTTCATGCTAATGTTGAATATGTCAACTTTTGTATGCATTTTTATATTTTCTTATGTACGCAAAATTTTTCATGCTTTTGTAAAGGGATTTTTTCCGTTAATAAATAAATAAATAAATCCTTCAGTATTGAAGTTTCACCTCATGACTACCTTTTCTAATTTTTAGAAAATAAGCCTAAAGTTAGAAATTAAATAATTGTCGTGTCTTAATTTCAAACATATGGTATTGAATACGGTCATTAAAATTCTTAGCTCAGTATAATCTTAGTAATTCTTGCTAATTTTTTCACAAGCATTAAGAATCTTGAGTGCAAATTAATGCATAGAAGCAATGGAGATCTCTTTAAAAACATCCTGTTTATCAATGCAGTTGCTCTGTATAAATTAACCTGGCTGAACCAAAGAAACTTAAGTAAAATTGTAAAATGTAATAATAAGTAGTACGTAATATCTCTTTGTAAAATATTCGTAATCTTGTGATCTGACGAGACATCTATTCATTATCATTGTGTATATCAGCGTATGTATCAGTGCATAATTTGAATGTATTATCTCAATAAACTACTATGCCTATGACTACTTGAAGAAGTCTAATCCTTTTATCATGGTATCACTTCAACCCTTTTGAACGTGCCTTAGCTGTCAAACAAAAATCATCGAAATGTCCGGTAAAGCACTATACTTATACCCTACACTTACAAGATTATACCAGAGTTACCAGATCTAAAAACCAGAAACCAAAAAGAACGAGGGCTTGTGGTAGGACAGAAAACTGCGCAGAGTGCAAAAATAGATCTCCGCTATCAAGAGCGCCATTGCGCTATTGCATTGTGTACATTGAGATATAACCTTGAGACTCGTCCATTCAAACATCACTGCAGTTCCGTTCTTCATTAGGCGAAGCAGCACGCCGGAGCGCGGTTTTGTAAGTAAAGTGACTGTTTTTCACAATCCTTAATTTTTGGCAAACCTTTGATATGCTGGGGAAAAGTTAAACGAGGTGGCTGAACTGTACTTTACACTGTAGGCTTTTGGTGGCGGGCATAGCGTTTTATGTGGTTTTAGTTATTTTTGCATCCCACCGCTTTTTTGTGGAGTATCCTTTATTCGGGCCCATAGCGTTAATTACACTTCTGCAAGCACTTCGTTATAGTACTATATATAGTACTATCCCGAATTTATAATATAGTACATGTACTATATATATTATATATGTAATGTATACGTACTATACATCCTGCTGACGAAACAACAACGGTGTTTCAATCGAATTCTTTAACGGATATGTTATCTCTAACAGTAAATGAGTAATCTTTATACTTCCAATATTTTGAACAACATGTGGTCCATAGAACAACATATTTGTCATTTCTCGGATGAATTCATCCCAGCGAATTTTAGGTAATGAAAAGCAGTGTGGCCTTATTCATTCTTATTCTTTTCTGCACTAAAAAGACAGTTGTTCCTCGGATCGATTGAAATTTTCCTTACTACGTAAAATTCGATTTTAAGCTAGATTTCACCGACAAAGAGGCATGTGTATGAAGAAATCTCAGCCAAGAATGCAGTTCTGTTCTGTATATGATTAATTTGATGGTCGCATCAGGATCTTTGATGACTCATTAAGCTCTATAGATAATAATATAAACTGCGAATCGCGTGTGACAGGGGTTGCCCTGATTCGATATTTAAGTCCCAATTGAATACTGCTATTACTTCTACTACTTTGTAAAATACACACAAGGGAAAAGCTGTGTTTTAGGTAAACGTGGTTAAACGTTATCTAATGTTTTTCTGCGAATCCTAATTTGTACCCTTGCTGATACTTTTGTCCCCTTCCTCCTTTTTTTTGGCTGAAATTTGCGTTGGTTTAGCTCGCTTCTTCATTTGAAAACTATGCTCATGCATTGAAACTAGTCGTATGTTCATTCCCTTGTGTGTATTTTGCAACATTATTAAATAAGGGATTAGTTTTACGTGGAAAAATTCTTCCTGTTTTATGCCTTTCACCGTCACGGAATACCACAATATTAATATCGAATCCGTCGATTTAATACTAAATTTCCAATGTCTTGATTTTTGAAAATTAATCGTATCGATAAAAAGTTTTATTACAAGTACATACATTTTGTGAAATTATCTCCGGTGAAGCTACCTTCTTAACGAATCTAAATTGATTCATTGAGACATTAAAAATGTAATTCTCTTCACAAAGGTACCTGAGCGGTAGATGGTTTTTATAAAAAAAGGTTGGTAACCATTGGTATGGATTCTACAATTAAATTTCGATTCATATGAAAGACTGCGTATCTGATCTGTATGGCATGGCATCGGTACTCAGTTTGGGCAGTTAATTTAATAATTTTGACGGTTTGTTTATCGATTCTTGACTTAGTTGTTAATCGCAATATTGTTGTGTTGTTGTCGCCGCTGCGCTAGTGAAACGATTCAAACAATCTATTATTATTGCATTGTTATGAGGTGATGTAAAGTTATTAATTTGTTTATGTATGTATTTTGTTCTGATGTGTGCTCAAATTAAAGAGATTTTTGATCGAAAATTTCGTTTTGATTGAATACATGAAATTTTGATCGAACCTATATAAACAGGTGCTAATCGGTGTTTAATATTACGCTTAATGTGCGAACCCGCCGTAGGCATGAAAGATAGTCATAATGCTGCTTGGCTGGAATTCCCTTCACTCTTTGCAGTGGGAAGTTCGAATCGTAAACAAGTTTAAATCTCCATTACATGAACATGTGTTAAACCATTAGTTGTGCGTTGAATTTATTAAGAAATCCATCCTTTTCTCTCGCTATGCATATCTGATATAGGTATAGTCTTAATGGTGCCTTATTATGACTGCGATGTATGAACTCAGCATCTTTCTCGGGATATCCGCCACGTCGATCGTTTTTTGACGAATACGCTTCTTCGAAAGCTTACTTACAAAGGGCTAGCTGGCATGCTCCACGACCCTTATTCCTCCTAGTAATAAGGGCCTCATTTATAGTCCATAGAGGATCATTTTCTCCGAAGAGGCCTTCAGATTTACCGTTGCCCTCGCGAATAAGTTGATAATTGACGTATAATTTGAGCTCTCAGATAGCTTAAGGGGTTGGCACGTTCTCATCTACATCTATATACGTCTACATGAATACCCTGCAATCCGCCTTTCGGCGTATGGCAGGGGGTGTAAACGCCGAACGATTGAGCTACTTTTTTAGCCTATTATTATCGCGTATCATTCGCGGTGAGAATGAGTCCCTAAAACGTCTTGTTATAGCATCTATGTCCCTTATTTTATGCTTCACTTTTGCTTATCGTTCTGGGAAAAAATAAATCCTTGGATAGACTGGTTCTAGCATCTATTTCTCTGATCTTTCTCGCAGTATCAAAACGGCATATATAACAAGGAAGGCGCATATTATCGGCTACGTCTTCTACGAACGTAATCTCTCCCTCAATTTATTCATTAGTTATGTCTGCCAGCCAACTAGATGCCTATCCGCACTCTTACTATATAATAAATAAATAAATTAAGTATTTGATTGAACCTCCTTTCCTTCGAAGATTCCCATCCTGCCTCCTGATGCATGCGAGTAACGCTCACCGATTTGTCATGGCATTTACTTAAAAAAACGTGTTGCTTTCCGTTTTACCTTTTCGCGAATACAACACTTTCCAGCCCATACACTGCATCCATACTCGAGATGAGGCCTAACTAGCGCAAAGTAACATCGCTCGCGGACATTTTCTTCGCTTTTATTTATTTATTTACAATCTGAAGTTACAAGTGGACAACTGTCCGGTGGCAACTCATAAAAAATATGTAGAAAATATAATGTCAATGTTTTAAAACATATTCAGTCTACACAGTCCGTTTTACAACACTTACTACAATATAAAATTACCAGTCACCCATAGTACAAACAAAAATATCTATGATTATAGAAGATATAGAATTTGATATTTAAACATATTTAGTCAACACTGTCTGATTTACAAATCTTATTACAATATAAAATTACCAGTCACCCATAGTAGAAACAAAAATATCTATGTTATTAACTAATGGTGGCAGAGTATACAAATGCATTAATTATATAACTTTACAAAAAATGCTGAGAACAATATCCAATTGACCTATTGATAATCTACATCTACAATATTTTATCACATTTCTTTTTAAATGATTTGAGATTAGCTGGAAAGGGCTTCAAAAGCGATTCAGGCAACTTATTCCACTCTGTTATCCCTCTGTTCACAAATGAGTATTTAGCTATGTTAGTTCTCTGCGGTCTAAGTTTTATATTCTGGCTGTGACACCTTCCTAAAAAATCAGGCTCTTTGATTAAATAATTTTTTATGATTTTACCGACTATTCTCTTCACGAAGCCGTTTCTTAAGAGCTCACCCACATATATTATGGTTGCAGGAACTCAGTTTTTAAGTTAATGATTAAGTTAATCGTGAGGAATAATCTAAGATGCTTCACGAAATCGACTGTTGATAACTTATCCTTCGGTTTTCTCCATCAGTGAAGACGGTCTCAGGTTCGATTTCCGTTGGGAGCCCGTATTTGGGTACTGCCCTCAGCCGTAGAAGCACTTTTAAGAATACGTTTACTAATCTTGCACAATGACAGCTGTAATAATAACTGACGCCAGTAAATTAAAATTATTCGTAAAAGTTTCAAGATAATAGCAAAAAGCGGCACGAATCGAACCCTATACCATTATGATGGTAAAAGATAATATAATAATTAATATATGATATATAAAAGATAGTCAAATCTTAATATGAATATGGCCGATGCAGCTAATACCTCGGACTCACGAATAACTTAAATTAAGGGTACACGTGCTCGAAAAATATGCGGAAAAGCTGTTGAAAAGCGCGGTTTTTTTAGGTTCTGTGCATGCATTGTCGTTTGATGCGATGAAAATGTGAAGAGAGTGATGCTATTTCACTTTGGTCCGACCCTATGCAGCAAGTGCATGAGATCCGATTTGAAACCTTGAGAAAGTGCTGCGCAAGTGGAAACGTGTGATAAGTGTTTGTATGATAAAATAGCAAGTGCTCTCTGACGCCGCTTGAGATTCCTGGAAAGAGATGAGATCAGTGGATAACTGCGGTTGGTTGATGAATTCAATACTATATAAGATTAAATACTTTATAAGATTCAATACTTTATAAGATTCAATACATTATAAGATTCAATACTATATAAGATTCAATACTTTATAAGATTCAATACTTTATAAGATTCAATACTATATAAGATTCAATACTTTATAAGATTCAATACATTATAAGATTCAATACTATATAAGATTCAATACTTTATAAGATTCAATACTTTATAAGATTCAATACTTTATAAGATTCAATACATTATAAGATTCAATACTTTATAAGATTCAATACATTATTAGATTCAATACTATATAAGATTCAATACTATACAAGATTCAATACTATATAAGATTCAATACTTTATAAAATTAAATACTACATTTATGATGTAAAATTGTAAAATGTAATAACAAATTGTATGTAATATCTCTAGGTAAATATTGATAATCTTGTGATCTCTTAAGACATCTATTCATTATCGTTGTATGTATTGGTGTATGTATCAGTGCATAAATCGAATATATTATGTCAATAAACTACTATGACTATGACTATAAAATAGATATAATACGATCGATAAAAGTGAAGTTTACATGTATATTTATTGGAAACGTTTTTGGCGCTTCTGGGTTCGAAGTCGAGACTTCTAGATGATGGAAATAGTTTTCCTATAGGTTTATAGCTCTTATGAATATAATTCTGTTAGTCCCGAATATCTAAATCAAACCTTTACTGAAATACGTGGGGACGGACATACGGACGGACACTACTCAAATTATACGTGAGGGTTATTGATCGAATTCGTTGTTGCCTCTGGGTTACTAAGGAGATTTATGCTGGTTTCACTTGTCTCAAGCAAGACTGTTATTATTTATGACCTCGTTTAAGCTGTTAATCGCTTGTTATGGAAGAAATGTCTTTGGTTTCACTGAGGGATTTTTGATCAGAAAGCGAAGAGTAGATCGGTGAAGCAATACCTGAAAAAAGGGAATGATGGGAAAGTAATCCGGTTTCATTTCGATGCGAAAATTCATTCTTCAAGTCTCAACAAAGAAATTTACCTCCATTACAGGATTTCTATCAAGGGAAAAAGGGCTGTAAATCCTTTTTCCAACATAGACGAAGTCACTGATTGAAGGCGAGATATTCCTCCTCTCCTATTGCAGAGAATCATTCAGGAGATTCTGAAAGTGCAATATTCCGGTTAGATTTCAGATCGATTCAACCATAATCCTTCTGATATTCAGGTAGAGTCACTCGAATCTTCATCTACCAGGTTCGAGGAACGGATAACCAGCAAACCGTGTACGCTCTAAAAGGTGGGGACTAATTATTCTTTTCACCCACAGGTGTTTTTTACAGTGTTAAAATAATCACATATCTTTCTCTTTCAGCCTCTCCAAGGGTTGGTCTTCCGCGGCTGAGCAGTTTATCCAATACTCTACTACGATTAAAAATTGCTAACTTACTTTAGCGAATACTTTTAAGATGATAACCAGCGCGCTCCGTTACATTCTTATTCTTCTTTTTCCTGTAGGAGTCGTATGCTTCATCTTATGTCTTCTAAGATCAGCATTTCCATGCATAGTATTAAATAAGTGCCCGAAAAACATATTCTATGATGCAGTGTGCAGCTTTCCCTCAATGGTTTCGGATATTTTTGGTATATTACTCTCCATTTTAGAAGGGGAAATCGATATGATCACTCTGTTTTACGTATTTTTCTTTTTCATCTTCATTTATTTCTTAATGAGAGAACTGCTCTCAATTTTTTGAAATATCGATTTTTCCCCGTAAGTGGTTTCGTACCTTCATTCTCCAATACCTCCGAAGAAAATTGAACCAACTTTAACCTTTTTTCAGCTATATTTATTCGACTGGTTATTTCTATTTCTCTTATTCGCCTGTTAGAAATAATACCTTTTCAGCTGTAATCCTCAATATTATCCCATAATAATTTCCTTTGCCTAATTTATAAACAACTATATATATATATATTGGCCCCTCCTCACACTGCCACAGTTCATTGCCTCAACGGGGCGGAGGGGTGTTAACGGAGGTTGGAGGCGATGCATAGCCCAGGTTCAACCATGCTAAGAAGGCTTCAACAATATCTCCGGCCAAATTGTGAAAGTGGTATTCACCAACCGGCAGTAGGACAGCCTGGTGAATTAATGTCCTTCATCCCCCAAATGCAATTACAATTTTCATGATGAGCTTCTGTAATGGAAATTTATCCGGACGTAAAAGCACCACCCATTCGGATGTCCGGGAGGTGGTGGCATTACAGAGGTCCATCATGAGGAAAAGAGCTACCACCCTCCACTTTGCGACTTACAATTGCCGCAGCTTGAAGAGTGAAGACAGACTACTGGAACTACTGAATGAAGCAGAGAAGATAAATTGGGACGTTATCGGACTCAGCGAAGTTAGAAGAAAATCAGAAGACTTGATTACACTCAAGGAAGGTAATTTATTTTATTACAGGGGTACTAAGGATGGAAGACTAGGAGGTGTCGGGTTCCTGATCAACAAGAGATGGAAAAACAATGTACAGAAGATAGAAAGTATATCTGAGAGAATTTGCAAGCTCATACTCAAGATAAATGAGCGTTACTCTGTTCAGATCATACAAGTCTACGCACCAACAGCAGCAAGCAGCGAAGAAGAAATTGAAAAATTTTACCAGACTCTCGGCACTGAGCACGATAAGGAAGCCCACTACTATAAAATAATTATGGGCGATTTTAACGCTCGTGTAGGTCAACAGGAAGCCGATGACACCGTCGCAGGACAATACGGACTGGGCCAGAGAAACGAACGTGGTCACCGCCTGGTAGAGTTTGCTGAATGCACCAATATGTACATAACAAATACATATTACAAGAAGAATCCAAAAAGGAAGTGGACTTGGAGAGGACCCAACGGAGCAAAAAATGAAATAGATTACATATTGGTTAATAAACTCTACACAGTGACAGACTGTGAAGTCTTGAATAACTTTAGCACTGGAAGTGACCACAGGATCGTAAGATGCAGATTGAAGATTAATCTCCAAATGGAACGCAAGAAGTTGATTTCATGCAAGAAACATGAAATAAGCATCAAAAAACTAGAGGAAAACAAGAATAAATATCAGCTTGAGCTAAAAAATAGATTCTCAGCACTTCAAGAAGAAGAACTAGAAACCAAAGTCATGCAAGCTGTTAAGGAAGCAGCAGAAGAAGTAGCAAGCACACCAAGAAGAGCTAAAGATAGAAAGCTAAGTGACAGCACCCGACAAATGATGAAACGACGTAAGGAACTGAAGAATTCAGATACACAAAAGGATAACATCGAATACGCCGAGCTTAGTAAGGCTATCAGGATGGCAATTAAGGAAGACGTGAGAAAATTCAATGAGAGAATTGTGCAAGAGGCTATAGAAAACAGCAAAAGTATGAAGAAGACCAGACAACGCCTAGCAATTGGAAGAAAACAGATTTTAGCCATACAGAAGGAAGATGGTACAAGAACTTGCAACAGACAAGCAATACTAAGGACGGTAGCAGAATACTTTGGCAACCTATACAAGAAGGAAGAAAATGCTGAAGAGGAAAACCAAGAAGAAAGACAAAACCAACGAGATCCCCTCTCTATTCTCCCAGGAGAAGTAACTGCAGCAATAAAGCAGACGAAGAACGGAAAAGCAGGAGGCATAGATGGAGTGTTAGCAGAATATTTAAAACTTGGTGGAACAGAAGTTGCACACGTTTTAGCGCAGTTATTCACAACTTGCCTGAAACAAGGAAGAATCCCCCAGGACTGGAATCATGCAAGAATAGTCCTTTTGCACAAGAAAGGAAGCAAGGAAGAGCTGAAGAATTACCGCCCCATCAGTCTCCTTCCTGTTGTTTACAAAACATTCATGAGGATAATAGCTGAACGGATAAAGATTATTCTATCATCTGCCCAGCCTAGAGAACAAGCAGGATTCCGAAAGGGCTTCAGTACTATGGACCACATCCACACACTACAAGAAATAATCAGCAGGACGAATGAATATGAGATGCCACTAGTACTATGCTTTGTGGACTATGCTCAGGCCTTCGACTCAGTAAGTACCTCCTCTACACTAGAAGCTCTGGAAAAACAAGGAGTAGATGCAGAGTACATCCGACTCCTACGCAGCATTTATAAAAATGCCACAGCCTCAGTAATGCTACACGAAGTTACTGAAGAATTCAAGATTGAGAAGGGAGTTAGACAAGGAGATTGCCTTTCCCCAATTCTTTTCACAGCTGTTCTGGAGGAAGTTTTTAAAACCTTGGACTGGGAGCAGAAAGGTCTGCGGATTAATGGGGAACACATCAGTCATCTGCGCTTTGCAGATGATATAGTACTCTTCGCAACCAACGGAGAAGATCTAGCTTCAAGACTTCATGAACTGAACACAGCAGGACAGAAGATAGGGACTCAGGATAAATTTAACAAAAACAAAGGTAATGTATAACTCTTTTGCAGCACAAGAAACAATCAAATTTGAAGGGACGCCTCTGGATATCTGCTCAGAATACACATACCTAGGACAACTAGTAACCACAGGAGAGAACAACAGGATTAACGAAGTAAACAGAAGAATTAAACTCGGCTGGAGTGCCTTCGGAAGAAATGCACACATTCTAAAGTCACAAATGCCAATGGTCTTGAAGAGAAAGGTCTTCAACCAATGCATTCTACCAGTGTTGACATATGGAAGTGAAACCTGGGTGTTAAACGCAGCAATAACCCAGCGACTTCAGACAACGCAAAGAAGTATGGAAAGGTGCATGCTTGGGATCACAAGAAGAGACAGGAAACGCAACACCTGGGTGAGGATGAAGACCGGAGTGACAGACATCATAGATAAAGTAAGATCACTGAAATGGATGTGGGCAGGCCATGTGGCGAGAAGAAACGACAACCGTTGGACAAGAGCGGTTCTGAACTGGACACCAAGAGATGTGAAGAGACCAAGAAGAAGACCAAAGGACCGATGGAACAGAGACATCATTAAGTACTTAGGTGTGACATGGCAAAGAGAAGCTCAGAATAGAGAGAATTGGAAAGCGCTTGGGGAGGCCTACATCCGACATCGGATTGAAAATGGCTGATGATGATGATGATGATGATGATATATATTGGACAAAGGAATATACTATAATATAATTTTCTTTATGACTGAGGGCCCGCAATATATTTTGGAAATCATACCAAACTACAAAAGTTGGTAAATGAAAAGGATGAAAGTAAATGTCAGTAATCAAGAATCTCGTACGGCACTGCGCTGTTATGAGCGCACGTTGTTAAATAACCTATGATAGCTTGGAAAACATATGAAGAATTTAGACCTTTGATTCTAAATTACCCTAACGTTTTAGTTGTAACATGATTTAGTCATTCGCAATTCCATTTTTGAATTAACGCGTGTACTAATACATCGAACGCCATAATTGCTTTGATTACATATCTTTCAGGAGGAGTATCTAGCATTTTTGTGCATATTTCATTCATATACAGTAAAACCCGTTTAAAACGCTCCCGATTAAGACGCTCTACCACTTCACGGGTACATGAGTGGTCTGAAAAGTTTCCTACATTTCGCCATTTCTCGACATGTTTTCTGAAAATTTCCGAAAAATCTGGGGTCGGAAACTTTTCAGACCACCCTAGGTTTTTCCAGGCCCTTGGTTGAAATACCGCTTAAGACCTTCTGGTTCTCATTTAATACGCGGATTATTCCCTTCCGCAAATGCATTTCAAACCTCTTTAATCATTCGGTCTCCTCATCAGAACGACTAAAATATTTTTGCATCATCACACGGTCTGTCGTCACTCTAAGACGGTTCCTTGTGAGTTTATTTTTTGGAAGGACTAATTTTGTGAGAATGAAATGAAGTCATCGCAAAGCAATGCAATCCCTATCCCACTGGAGAAATTGACGAATTCTATGATAGGATGAGATCTTCTTCATAACTTTTTTCTCAGGGCAGAACGTTGGATTAAAATATCGCTTGGTCTTGTTTACTTTCGTCGCAATCTCGAGTTGAAAACGTACCGAATAAAACGAAGAAAGTAAGTAATGTTTTGTGAGCTTATCGTTGGATAGATCGTTGCTCCGTGATGCCCCTCACCATTGCTGTTAAAAACATTTTGCTGTTCTTCCCTAATTGTCACTCTGGCCACTACTGCTTCATTGTATAGTAAAAAATGACCAAAATTAAGCAAATAAGACGCTCTTTTAGTGAGAGAAGCATATCGTTCTTCAGAAATATTATGTAAAGCAACCTGAATACCCAATCCGTTTATAACCCTATATAGATTTAAGCGCAATTTTTGCTTAGGGCCCTTAGAAGCGTTTTCGACGGGTTTTACTGTGTTTCGGGATTTTTTATCGTTGAGCTCATTCATAAGTAATTCTTCTAGTGCTTCTTCATTTCTAATCTCGTCATATCTTTCATCTTTTCCTTCACTCTGAACTGATTTTGCCACTGCCAATATTTCGGAGATTAGATTATGCATAATGCAATGCAATTTATCTCTTTACTTTTCTTACTTCTACATTAAGATGTACGATTTCTCTTATGCCTACCATCTACTTCTTATATAGTATCTTTCTGGAGTCTTGAAGTTTTAGCAAAGCAGCCTGGTGTCCAGTGTATAGCTGGTCAATGCTGAGTTAACAACCCAGATGCGCATTTCTAGTTATGTCCCGCGTCGTTCACGAACATCTTCCCAACCCTTGAAGTATTTCTCCTAAGTTAGCTTTAATTAGCAAATATTAAACTATTGACTGTTACTGGGCAATAATTTTGACAAACTGCCATACAGTAGCCGTTGGACAAGACGTCTGATATCTGCGACCAAATTTCATGCTTCCGCAATCAACAGCACTATCCAAATGATTTCAATGTTTTCTTTTTAGTGGGTACCAAAATATCGTACTCCATACTTATGCTTTACATCTCTAAAACTTCCATATTTAAAATGAGACACAGTTGCATCCATCCCTTCGATCATCAGATATATATCAGGTAAGAAACTCTTAAAACCTTATTTTTAAATGTGATTCTGTGATATGTGGCCCAATACCATTAGCTATTCAAATTTAAAATAAATTATGAATTTGAAATGGTTGCAATGAACCAACATCCATTCTCCTGATCCTTACGCTCATAATCTTTGACTAAACTACCGTATTTTTCGCGTCTCACTTGTTCTGGCTACTTAGTGCTATGGATACCACTTGGATACATATCATTAAAATGAACAAAATACTGGTCTATAGCAGGCCGGGCTGGGAATAAGAAGGCCTTCCCTGCATCAATGAATTCTTCTGAATTTGAAAAATGCAAATAAATGACATTTCAAATGTAAAACTGAATAATGATTCACAAAGGCCTTTATCTAAAATGGAACTGGGATACTGGGCCTCTCGAAGCCGTCTTATTCCCAGCAAATAAGTATAATAAATCAGTCCCTCACAATTCCTGTTGTTAACAATAACCATTGCTTACTTCTCACTATCTAACCTAAATCTTACTATGTTATTAAAAATATGTACTTTTATATTCCACGCATCTGTCACATAATGCCTTTTACAGACTTGTGGCTTACGCTTGCCCAAAGAAGTTCATTAATGAATTAAGCTTCTTCTCTTGGCTACTCAACTTAATATTTCTTTCTTGCTATTCCCTTTGCTTATCAGCTTGCTAATATAACACTCTTGCCCCTGAATTATTTAAAAATCTTTCTATGGCATTTAGTGTACGATGCCATATGCGAGAATGACCATCTAGGAAAGAGTGGAAATGGTAAGGACGAACATTGGTGTATTAAGCTTCAATCCTGCCCCAAGCAGATGGCTGCTTCTAATACAGGCGGATGAAGTTCTAATAGTCAGCTTAGGAATTTATAATAGTCATCTTCGATCCACTTCTACCCGTAATTTAGAATCAAGATCTATTGCATATTCTCCATCCAGTTCTACCAATCAGCTTTAATCCCGATAACCGACAGCCTACTTCCAGATAAGATATTCAACCTAGATCCATTCCCAGAATAATAAGCCTGGATCAAATTCTGAATGTCAGGGTAAAATTGAGAATAATTATGTAGTCGCCACTTCTACTGTTACCCAACCTGCCAAAACTGAAACAAGCTTTTCTTCATAATAAACAATATTATCTGGCTCAAATTGGAATACATGCTTATCCAATTAAGTCAGGAGTTTCTAAGAAAAACCCAGATGCTACAGAACTCAGGACGGGAATCTTTGTAAGACCTAAGATATAAAGGGTAGCTAACTTTATTTGATAAATTCAAAGAAAGTTGGCTCTAAATAGGTGTTGCTAACATCATTGTCATCCCTGTTACATAAGCCATTCTAATACTGCGCGAATGATCAGCGAAATAGGTGATGGAACTATTCGTTTCAATAATTCACTTTATCAGAGAACGATACGGTAAGTGTTACTCAGATGTAACCTCCTTGTCCTCTGGTTATACAGGCCGTTCTGATACTGCGAGACAGACGAGAGAATTAGATGCTAGAACCGGTCGATTCAAAAATTCATTCCTTCCGAGAACGATATGCGAATACGATTGGCTGGGAAAGTAGAGTCACGGTGCTTGCACCCCCTGTCACATGCCGAAACACGGCTTGCAGGGTATGTATGTAGATGTAGATGAAGTAATCGACTAGGGAAGTAGAGTCATAGCACAACCAACTCCTGCCGCACACCGAAAAGTGGCTTGCAGAATACATATGTAATGTTAGATGTTCCATTGCAACTTACCAACACAAACCTGACGAATTCTTTCTGGCATTCAAACATAATATTCTTGAGTACGCATGAGTGTATGGGAAAAGTATTGTATTGAGATTATTTAGAAAAGGTATAGCGAAAGGCAAAACAAATACAATCAGCTAATGAAGCTTTTACTTCGTGGAACTCCATCCTTGCGATTGAGGAGGAACCATCTTAGCTAAGTTCCACTTAACGGATTTATTTCAACTGGAAACCGGTATCGGACTGTAATAACGCATAAGTGTTATAACTCTCTGCCTGATGATGGACAAACAGTCCAAAATCTGTTTCCATTTGAAATAAATCCGTGAAGTGGAACTTTGCTAAGTTATATCCTCTTCAATCGCAAAGAAAGGCAAAAAAGTTTTTATAGAAATGCTATAACAAACCAGTGAACGCCGCTCGGATGTTTCAGGAAGCAGGGTGGGAATCTATCAATATTTATTATTGTTTATATCTATCAATATTATCAAGTCTATTCTTCCTTGGGATTTTTCCTGGGTGCACGCCCTAACGTGCAAAATCACCCATTACCCATTTCCTTGTTTATAAAACCTTAGAGGGGTATTCCTAATATCACTGTGCGTGGCCGGTGCTTCATTGAAGCCATGACTGCGAACGATGCCGCAACGCGGACAAAATCGCAACGTCCTTGCCCACAAAGTCTCCCGAATGGCTTGAGAGAATGTTCCGGCGAGATAGCTCAACGGACAAGAGCACCCGACCGGCAATCTGGAGGTCCGGGTTCGATTCCCGGCCCCGTCTGACTTTTTTCATGTCTATTCTTCCTTGGGATTGTATAATGAATTCAAAAAGAGTTCGTTCACAGAAAATGTAGCTGATATTATGCATCCATCCTGTTTCGTTGGCCAATCAGATACTATAAAATGTGATCTGGGATCGAATCCTAACCAAGAATATTAATTGCAGTTTATGTTTGGTTATCTTCAACAGACAATTCGTACCGATTACCTAATATTTGTTAAACAACAGTTTAAACCGCAGAATAGAATGACCATCTGCAAACACTGAAATGTATTAATGATAAATGAGCATTGAGGGAAAGCATTTCTATATTTCTATTCACTATCACTTCAAACAGATCAACAATTATGTGGAAAAAGTGTGAAATTTTATTCTCTTTGCTCGCTTATCGTTACAAAGGGCTATAAAACTACGATTCTACAGAGCCAGAAGCATTACTGGTAAGCAACATTAGTTCTCATTCATTAAATGGTCAACTTTAAATACAATATGTGATGAACTGTGCCTTATACATACTGTCTTGTACTTGAAGTATTATTTCTTGTAACGTGTAATAGTATCCGAGCAGTACTATGTCTATAGAGAATTATATGTCTATAGAAAAATAAGCTTCACTTTTTTATGTATATGTTATGGATATGTTTTTTGCCGTATTTTCCAAATTATACCTGCTACGTCTAATGTGTTGCTTAATTTCTACCTTTTACTATACTTTATTCCATCTCCAGAGATAGACTGTCCTATATTCTCAATACTTTAGGCTTTGACATTACTGTATTTAACCTTTATCTTCATACAGTTAAAATTAAGGGATATAACATATAAAGCTTAACCTCTGCAACGATAAAAATGAAAGGTCCAAAATTTTCTATTTGGGAATCATTAATAAGAGAAAGAAATGCGAGCAGATATGTACGCGAATGAAGAATATTTACTATATCCCGATAATTATTCGATAGGGATGGGAAATGGGAAAATTATCACTTCTAAGCAGTATTGCCAAGCGAAAAAATAAAGCTGAGTAAGCAAGCTCAGAAGAGATCACCTTCAGTGACAGAGACCCTTGACATTTCAAATTTCCCTGGGTATTTACTAATGCAAGGTTCAAAATGAGTTTTGAGGGAGTAAATAGTTCTCACTACAGAAAGAAATACCTGTAAAGATGAGTCGAAATGATTAATATTATTATTGATCCACACAAAGACAGTGAATAATTAACTAGATGTTCGCTAGTTAGCCCCTAAGGCTTATGGAGTGCATATAAAAAATGTAAAGTACCTAGCATGAATCATATACAATCCACACTCAGTTGTAAGTATTAGATGCATTTTTAAATGTTTTTAACTTCTGCAACATGAAACAATCGTGGTTCTGTCTTCAGATCTGTGACACATTGGTCAGCAATTCATATTTACTATCGGTTTCCCTTCATTATACTAGATAGATGACATGTGTCCCCCTTGCTTCCATTTGCTTTCATATTGATTCATAGGTGCTGTAAAAGTTGTCAGCTATACATTCTTATTCTACATAGTATGTAACCACTGCTACTATGTCCTGCATATTGCTGAATTGTGGCATTTCATTATGATAATGATATAAAGAATATGCTTTCTCATCAACTCCTTCAAACTCCCTTGCAGGAACCATGGGTTTACTCGGATCGCAATGGGAACTGCATGACGTCTTAATCACCACCCTTATAGCTCTTATCCTCGCCTTTCTATGGTATGCCATCGTCCCACTGACTTACTGGAGGAGGAAGGGCATCCCCAGCGTCTCCTCCCTACCGGTACTCGGTAGCACCGCGAAGATGGCTTTTATGGTTAAGTCTATGGGTCAAATCGTGACCGACATTTACTTCCAAACTCCGGGTATGAAGTACGTGGGATTCCACAGGTTCTCTCAACCTACGATCCTTCTACGAGATCCTGAACTCATTAAAAACGTGCTCAATCGTGACTTCTTGCATTTCGACGGGAATGATGCGCAAATAGATGACGTCGGGGACGTCATTTCCGGCAGACATCTTTTCGTAATAAACGGAGAAAAGTGGAAGAAGCTCAGGGTGGTGCTTTCACCTGGATTCTCTTCCGGTAAGATGAAGTCCATGTTTCCATTGGTGGAGGAAGTGTCACTTAAACTCGGGTCGTTCCTGAAGAAGAAGGTAGACTCCTCTGGGGAGAGTGGGTACGCCGTGGACTTGAAGGACCTGTGCGCAAGATACACCACGGATTCAGTGGCCTCCGTGGCCTTCGGTCTGCAATGCGACTCCATATACGATCCTGAGGCGGACTTCAGACGAATGGGAAAGAAGTTTCTGGAGCCCAGTTTAATTAATGCCATCGCGTTTCTAATCCTCCTCGAGATGCCGTGGCTCAACAGTTTCCTCAAGATACCTTTCGTACCCAAGGACGTTTCCAATTTCTTTAGGAACCTGGTGCTTAACGTGGTGGCCAAGAGGGAAAAGGATGGCTCGCAGCGCAATGATTATTTCCAGAGTTTGATTCAGTTGTGGAAGGAAGGGAAGCTGAGGGTGAGCGACAAACCCATCGATGACGGACCTGGAGGAAGACATGGTGAGAAATCGCTTTGGAAAATACACTGAATAGTGTTATTCTAGTCTATTATGCAGTACAACGATGGAAATGTAATTTTTACTTTGCACATTAAGTTGTGCGACTAACCCAAGATTATACAAGAAGTGAAAAAATTGCGACTTGGCCGGGACTCGAACCCGGGTCTCCCACTTTCCGGGCAGGTATTCTATCCGATCTATACCATTACCTTGCCCATATAAGCTCCCGTTTACAGAAGTGAGACTGCGCGACTCGGTAGTTTAATGGATAGAATACCTGCCCGGAAAGTGGGAGACCCGGGTTCGAGTCCCGGCCAAGTCGCAATTTTTTCACTTCTTGTATAACCTCATATTATGCAGTACATTGACGTGTCGAGTAGTAGTGGGTACCTAATGGGGGGATGCATGTACTAACTACTATCTGCCGTTCTCTACTTACTATTCATGGCTGTAATGATATGGAAGCTAGAGTTGTATCAATCATTATGGGCATTGGGATTCATCATACTCACTGCTCATTGAATTGTACGAAAGATCTATTCATCAAGCATGTCATACAATTAATATTAATATTATAAGGATTAATTTCGATTGAATAAACAGAATCGATTATTATTACCATTGATGAATATCATTATAATTATCTTGTTTCGAATTTGTTCCTCTTTCGACGACGGATACTATTGGTTCGTAATTAGTTCCACTCTTTTCTTCTTTCCTGAGATTTACTCTAAATTAACCGAGGTTCCGCCAATGTTTCACGATTTTCACTTTTTCAGGAAATTCCTTCCTTTCATTTTCCAGAATAAATACCTTTTCTTTAGACAGCACAGTATTAGACTTAATTTTTTCTTGTAGTATTATGTATTGAGCATAGTCAGTTAAATTTTTTGCAATTTATATGAAACAATAAAAAAAGTTGTGATATTTATCTTAAAAACAGTATTATTTCATTGTTTTCCGATGTTTGAATTTCTTACAGGTATTTAGTTTCGTTTTTTGTCAATATGACCCTTATAACTTCAATAAGTAAGCTTTTAAGAAGTTGCAAAATAATTTTCAAGTTAAAATATTCAGTAGATTGTTTGTTATAATAATCTTTGTCGCTGGGGTGCGATCCACCCCAGGGTGTAAAGCACGTCACTCCAAAGAAGTTTGTAAAGTAAGGACTAGGGCACAGGAGTGTTTTAGAATTTGTTTTCCGTTCCTAACTTCAGTTTCAAACAATTACTTTTTCCACCAGGCATGAATATTTCAATTTTATTTCAGCTTAAGTATTAAGAGAGAAAGCTACTTGAAACTTAACTTAAAATTAATATAATGAATTGCCCCTTATCATTTAAATATATTTCCATCAAGCAAATTAAGTCCATTTTACTCTTAAAATTATCAATCAGATTCCATTCCTTTAATGTATTCATGAATAAAATGTAAGAAGTTGAGTGTTAAGGGATCTTCTTTGAGAAATCGAGTACGCGGCTATTACATAAATGATTACCCGGGTAGACGAGTATTTTTTAATCCTCAGTTCTGATTGATGCACCGTTTACAGTGACGGCTGACACCTTGAGAAAGGACCTGAAGGAACTGGATGACATCACAGCACAAGCAGTGAGTTTCTTCACCGATGGCTTTGAAACCTCCTCAACCCTGATTTCCTTCCTCCTCTTTGGGCTAGCCCACAATCCAAAAGTCCAGGAAAAGCTGAGGAATGAAATTAAGGCGAAGATAAGGCAGAATGATGGGAAGCTGACTTACGAGGCTGTCCAGGACGTGACCTACTTGGACATGGTTATTAGCGGTGAGTCAGAATATGGGTTGCTGCCTCCTATTTTCTCCTTAAGACTCCAGTATTCTTGGTTTGTCTCCGGAAGGGATACAAGACTTTCCCGCAGAAATGTTCTTCATAGCAAAGCATGAAGAACTTTAGTTTGCACCGCATGAAGGACGCAACTCTCTCAAGACGTGTCTCAGGGTTTCTCGTACTTCGTGACGAATTAACTCGGTACCGTAATCTTCATTTGAAGTGAAGTCGAACGTTAAAGTCTACTTTAACTCGAACAGAGCGTACTGTGATCGATATTTCAACCTAAAAAGGGATTTATAGTGATGTTTAACTTTTATCTGATTGACTTGGCTTCAATCTGATATTTAAGTTAAGCATCACTCTTAACTTTCATTTTTAAACCCAATTTCCAGACCAGTGTGTTGCACAATTTATACACCTCTTTCCTCTGCTAGACAGTGTTTCCCGATAACTTAACGTTAGACCAATACACTGACGAATCCATTCAGTTTAGTATTTGAATGCTGAGTATCACAGAATAATTCAACGAAATTTCATAATAATTGCTTCAGCACATTTTTCGCAATTATTGAAACCTTTGGTTTTTTTTACGTTTCCAATGTAAAAATCTCCGGTTGTGGTATCTTAGAAAAGTGGCAGCGATAGTCCAAGTGCTTTGGTTGCTTACAATAAAAATAAGTCATGCATTAAAATGTAATATGAGCTACTTTTCTAGTTTGTTATTATCACGTATTGATCGTGGAAAGAACGAGCTCTTAAAACGACTTGTTCTAGCATCTATTTATTTTGCTTTACTCTCATAATCGGATCGGCCGAAGTAGCAGGTGAGTCACATAATATCGATTACATCTTCTGTAAACACATCGTCTCTAAATCTACAAAGCAATATATCAACCTAGCTTCTAGTATCGTTCCTTAGAAGAATTCCCAACCTGCATCTGAGAGCATCTTCGTAACCTTTTCCTAGTACCATAAATTAACAAACCGTATCGCTTTGCGCTGTCTCTTTCTCGAGTTCTTTTGTGCCCGTTTCATCCGCTGGATCCCATACACTTGCCGCATCTTCAAGATGGGGCCTGAATAAGGTGAATGATGTCCGTTTCTCCATGGGATTTTTCCATTACTTTCTCATTGATTAAATGTAATAGGTGAATGATGTCCGTTTCTCCATGGGATTTTTCCATTACATTCTCATTAATTAAACGGAATGCTTTGAATCGTGTGAATTGTACCTTTAACATTATTTCTCATATTCAAACATGCTTTGGATTTTTACCGCTAACCTTACTACTTCTCTATTTCTCTTTTATTTTTCATATACGAAGAAACGCTGAGGGTGTACCCGCCGGTCATGAATATCAACAGGAAGTGCAGCAAGAGATATCACCTGCCTAACCCAGAAGGAGAAGGACTCGATGGCGGTTTGTGGTTGGAGGAAGGAATGGTGGTGACGATCCCTATCTACGCGTTGCACCACGACCCTGAGATATACCCTGACCCTGAGAAGTTTCTTCCAGAAAGATTCTCGCCGGAAAGTAAGCGTGAAAAGCAAGCCATCTACTTACCTTTTGGTGACGGGCCAAAAATATGTATAGGTAAGTTTGCAGTTGATTGAAGACATTCTATTTAATCAAACCTTTATTCAAACGTCAATTATTTAGCACGGTTTTAGTTATCCCTCCAGTGCTCGCATCCATTTTTGTAACTTGGGGTGTGTGGTACACCCCAGGCGCTCTTTTGAGGAAAAATACCCTTTTCCCTTACATTTAGAAATTTTTCGTTTTCAGGGTCTGGAGATGGATATGTATCCCAACTTTCCTCAAACTTGCAACTACTTTACCCGAAATTTCGTCGATTTATAAATTATTTCCCTAAAGCTTACCTTCGAGCTCACATGAAGCCCCTGAACTCAAACCAATACGAGTACATTAGTAAAGGGATATATTTTTTCCGTGCATGTCCAAATCATTTCCTTACCAAATACAATACAATAGTATATTCTAAAAAGCTCAAAATGACATTATGGAGGTGGATAGCAAGGATTCATCCCGCGAATCGTTGCAGAAGGCAGGGTAAGCTGCACCCCACGCGAACACTGTGGAGGATTAATCACCACAGTTAGTTCTGTGCGATGATAAAATTTTGTTTTTTGATGTAATATTCACAACAAATTCATATATAGAATACCTTAATATATCCAACCATGTAATTTATACATCGAAGTAGTATATATACAACAATATAATATACGGTATACAGCCACGTAATATGCATGTTGTTGGTTATTTGTAAATGTTAACCGTCCTCTCATCTAAGGTAAGGTGAAAAGAGCTTGAATATCGAAGATTTTACCAGTGACAGTGATGATCAAACTAGGGTTTCAAACGAATAAAAGGAAATGATAATTTTATTTATTTTTGTAATAGCCGATGATGAAGATGCAAAAGTAAACCATTGCGATCCTTTTTGTTCGATTTGCTGTTAATTTACATCGTTAAAAAGACCAGAACCGTGAGAAAACCGCGTAATAAGGATTGCGTCTTAACCGGGTGTTACCGTACTTACAGAACGTATTTTTATTAAACTAACGTACATACTTTATGATGGGAATTATTGACAAAGTAAAATCATCGGGTAATACTTCTGCATTTATCGCGTAATTTCTCGATGATGACAAGAAATTCATCTATTTTCAGGATCAAGGTTTGCTATACTCCAAACCAAGCTCGCAGTGGTATCTGTGATCTCGAGATTCCAGCTGTGTCCGAATGAGAAGACCAAAGTCCCGATCACCATCGATCCTCTTCATCTCGTCTTGAACTCAAAAACTGGACTGTGGGTTAACGTGAAAAATCTCAAAGACTGATGGAGATAAGGGAAAGATCGTTGGCAGTGAATGCACTCAAAGTTGGTAGTGAATGCACTCAAAGTTGGCAGTGAATGCACTCAAAGTACACATCACGAAACAATGATAATGCAACTGGAACCAAGACGCACTGTAAATATCAGGGAACCTCCTCACAACCCCCCGGAGTATTGTTACTGGTGCTGGACTTACAAGCATGAATGAAATCGCTTACGACACTCAGTCAAATGTAAAAATACCTCTTAAGGTTTGCGTTTTCGTAAAGTTAAGCTGATTTTAAATCCACGTGGAAGAGGGTATATTTATATCTTCACTAATGTAGAAAATTTTCAGAACTGGGAAATAAAATCTCACTAAAAGTTAAAGTTGTGTTTATAACAGAGGCATAGCCAGAGTTTTGAAAACAATAAGGATAAAACAATAAATGGATACAGATTTACCTTTTCATATGTACCTCTTGTGAGCTATAAGTGGAACGTGCAACAGTATTTACATAAAAGTTGAAATGATTATTTTCTTTTCTCTACTTCTCTATGAATGAGAATTTCGTAGACGCTGCTATAATTTTTGTTCAGTATGCAATTTTCATTAAGATTGCGATAAGGAAACAGTCCGGACATTCAAAAAATTTTTTTAAAGGCAAAACCATAAGAAAATTGCTTTACTACACGGCTGCAATCCAAGATTCTAGCAAATTGATCATTTAAGAGAATCTTCGAGATCCAAGTGTCTTGGAGATCTGGTTGTAATGTGTGATCTTTCCATTGATTCAAATCGTAAAAAACAATATTTTGACGTAAAATATTCATTCCGTGACAAGGTATTGTTATTGTATCTACGATTTACCCATCTTAACATGACACGGGGACGGAGATATGAAGGATATGTATAACACTCTAATACAAAATATTTCCAGACCACAATTTAACCAGGAGCTTGCTTGAGGAAAATTTACTATAATTAAATTGTGCACCGAAAATTAAAAGATAGAATATTGATGGCCGGGAATCTCTGGCGAGTGATAACCGGGTAAAAGAAATATTGTAAACCGTTCTAAATCTTGAAAAAAAAAAACATAAGAGATTTTCCTTCCCTAAGAATATTTTCTCTAAGAGAGGGAAAATAAAATTATATGCATTTCAGTAATGGACATATTTCGGCGGAAAGTAGTTAATATTATAAAGAAATCTATACCTTTCACCAGCTTACCATGATGAAAATGAATTAAAAATTGCAGTTTGTGGTTAATAGATATAGAAATTCTCTGCGGTCCGACAGCCATGCTCAATCCTATAGTGATACCTCGGCTAAGAGAAGAAAGAGGCTGAAAATTTTCTAAATTGATACCAATCGATACCAAATAAATATAATATTATTTTTCTCGAATTCCAGATTTCAATTCTTGTCTATGAATTTCTTTGCCATAAAAAAAACCAAACGCAATAAAAATCCAAATGTTAACTGAATATCAGACACAATTCAGCTTTCTACATAAATCATTCTTTAAATTTACAAAAGAAAAAGTAAGGTAGGTATTGCAACACATAATATATGATTTTCCTTTGTTCAATTCTAGCTTTCAGAAGCTTTTATCTTATTGGTTCCGATGTTAAACAATAAATGAATACCTAAAAGAGGTACTGCTATATCAACTCCTTTTCTCAGAGCGTGAAAATTGAAAATTTAATTAATAAAAATTAAATTAAAATTTCCTCTGGGTATCCAAATGTTATATTAATTTCATAACTATCACTTACGTTTGATCTATAGGGAATATATTCTACTATTCATGCAATATGTGCTGTGGTAGTGTAGAAAGTAATGTTTAAACCTCGGCTGACTAGGATAATTCTTTCCGGAATCATATTCGCTAGCCGAAATCTTCGTTCACCGAACCTTATAGGTATAGGAACCGTCCACCGAAACCTTATAGGTTTCTGTTGAATATCGTTCAATTCTTTGTATATATTGCCCACTATTTAGAGGTAAGTGGATTTGTAAAAAGCACAATATAATACGGTAAAAAACTCGCTAATGACAGAGATGAGCAACATCTCATTTGGATGAAAGATAATTGAATTGGTTAATCGTGGAATCGATCAAGTGATTCATTCGATTGGGCGAATGAAATACCGAGTAGCATACGTGATTATTTCATTTTATTATTTATAGAAATTTCGTAGAAAGAATCATCAGCATCGCGCCAGATTATTATTTTTCGTAGAAAATAATCTGGCGTGATACCGATGATTCTTTACTTATCGTTAGATTTCCGTTGAATTCCTTGAAGTAAGCGGAACCTTTATGAACTTTAGACTTCCACATTCATAGCACTCTGAATTGAATTGATAACGGAAATTAACTGTTGAGAAGGCTTGAGTCAACAGTGACGTCTATGTAAAAATGTATTACTGAACGGATCATAGCGCAGAGCTACTCTATCACACCATAAGAATTCAAATATACATATTTAATTTTTATTGATTGGTATAAACAACGCGAGAACTGATTAGTGCGTTGTATCGTGAACAATGAACTAGTGTCGGTAAACACAATGACTTGCGGGTGAATTGCAAATTATTATTTGACCCTTTATTAGTGGAGGATAGGCCCGAGTGGGTCTCTCTTCCACCTAATCTCATATGATGATCTTAAATGAACATTAAAGAAGCAAATACGAGGGTGATCTGAAAAGTTTCCGACCCCAGATTTTTCGGAAATCTTCAGAAAATTTTCAGAAAACACGTCGAGAAAAGGCGAAATGTCGGAAACTTTTCAGACCACCCATGTAGGTAAAATAAACTAATAAAAGAGGACAGGGAAAAAAACGAGAAAGGAAAGATTCGGTTTGTGGAAAAAAATCTCCTCAACTGAAGGTTGATAGAGAAAAATACCCACGATGCGGGAAAAAAGGACTATGATGCTGAAGGATGGCAAATTCTTAAGGATCAGTTGTGCTAATACTAAGGATTAAAGACGAAAGCGCTCGCGATCCTACGGTGTACACAGCATAAAAAGCTGTAGTTTGGATAAAACGAAATACCTTTTATAACTAAATAAAATTCCGGTACCATAAAACTCATTTTAAGCGAATTTTAACTCATTTTCTTTCGCCTTGTTGGTGGTCTCAAGATAACACATAATTGAACCATTGTCTGTGGGAAAATTGGGTACAGAAGAACCTTTGGTTGGTGACTAAAATATTCGATTTAAGGCTTACCCTTTTAGGCGGACGGCTGCTTTATTTCAACTGCTGCCTACTCACTGCAGCGTTCCACAAGCTATGACGTGTGCGCTCATGTATTCGGAGAGTACTCATCCTGTTCCATACCAATATTCATGCACAAGAAATAAAGAGGATTATCTATCTACTAGTATATTCTTCGTGAATTTAAGTAGATCTAGTCCCGTGATCTACTAGTAGATCTACTCGTCCTTTTTCATACTAATATTCATGTGCTACTGATAAGGGGTTTGATTTATCTACTAGTATATTACTCTCGACGAATATTTTTCGTCGTAAGTACCATATGCATCAACTTTGATTAAAGTGATCCGTATATGTTTTTTTATTACTATAAAGGATATACAGTCTTTAAGGTTGCAAGAGAATGACATGAAACAATAAAATTATACCTGCGACTGTTTTGTTTGCATGTTATTCATTTAGTTTATTTCGTTGATTATTCATAATTCTTGTTGTTATTGTTACTTTAATTTTTATTACTAATGTTGATCGTCAACTGTAATTGACTTCCTGCTGCATGTGGATGTTTTAATGATAAATAAATACACGAGCTATTACTGTAAATGTAAAATGTAAAATTGTTTGTAATACCAATGTATATGGCTAACATACACTAACATATTCATTAGTCGCCTATTAAACAATGCGGCGTTTGCCGCAGCAAGGTTAGAATGGGACGAATTGGCATAATCTAACGGAGAATAATAATTATTAAAAAGAATAAAGGAGTTTTTTTTTCAAGGAACGAACTCTCTCGCAGTATCAGAATATACCAAAGCGGACGCATAATACCGGCTAGATCTTCCATGAACGTACTCTCTCTGTCATTGTGTTATTTACTGACAACCACGGAAACAGCTGCTCATTGGTTACGGCGGGAAATTTTGTATTTCCCTAAGCGACGCAGGCTGTTATCCGTTCTCCCATGCCATAAATGAATGGTGTTATCTTCATGACTCTTGTAATCGGAATGCATAGAGACAGAAAGTAGGAGAGCAACTTTTCGCAATTTATTCACATCTCGTGTAATCTCTTTTCGAGGAAGCACTGTTGAATTTGAAGCTGCTTTGCGTGGAGCGTAAAAATAAGCCGCTGCTATCAGAAGCGCCATTGGCCGCTGAAGATCTGAATTGATATAACCTTGAGGCTCGACTTTTCAAATCACACTGTAACTCCGTCGTTCCTTGGGTGAAGCAGAGCGTCGCTGCGCGGGTTTGTGAGTATTACGACCCTTTTTAATCGCATCTCTTCCTTATTCTATTCGTTGGATTACCGCGGAAAAGTCTGATTAACGCTGACAACGTAGGCTACTTCGCAGCTTTTGGTAGTTGGCATGGCTTTAGTATCTCACTGCTTTTTTCGGGTAAACTAGCCGTCGAGTTTCCTGTCTTTAATCCTGCGGAGTTCAGATGAAATTTTGGAGTTGTTTGCGCTCTCGTGTTATAATTATTATGATTCTCGTACATTTCCACTGCAGTAAGATGCTGGATCAGGTGGCGACGTATTACAGTACAACTACCTCAACCAATACTACAGAGTTCTACCCATAAAAATTCAAAGAATTGGTGTGCATACTCGTCCCGAATACAAGGATTCGTAATTTAAATACCTAAAGTTTATTTTATATATTAATCTAAACCCACTAGCATGAATGCAGATTTAGCAATCACCGAAAACAACTCATCAAAGGCCTCACATTTATACAAATACATTTTTACAATAACTTTGCGCATCTATATCTCAAATCCTTAATTGTATTAGGCAAGGGCTTGAAGGCCTCCTCAGGTAACATGTTCCATTTCCTTACTCTTAGATTAAGAAACGACTATTTGTTTCCCGAATCTTAACTTTTCATCATGGTCCCATCCGACCAACAACAGCGATATTTCAATCGATAATCTTACTAATTTAATCATCGGAATTCTTAAATAGATGTGTCATCGTGAAAAATTGAGCTGTGAGGCCTGATACTTCTACATATTTTAAACAGCACGTGATCCATCGAGCCGCAGCTTTTCTCGATCTATCCTCCTATGAATTTATGTTCTGTTCTTGATTCGAAGCAAGGTCGTGGTCATCTCCAATCATATTCCCTTATTGCATTAACGCTTTCAGTCCTTTAAGGGTGAGGGTTGGGGTAGATTTACTAACATTATTATGAAATATAACGCTGTAAGTTAGCCTACTGGCTAGGTGGCAACGAATTAAAAGTTTACAAAATATTAACAGTATTATACATGGGTGGTCTGAAAGGTTTTCGACATTTCGCCATTTCTCGACATGTTTTCTGAAAATTTTCTGAAGATTTCTGAAAAATCTGGGGTCGGAATCTTTTCAGACCACCCTCGTACATCATAAATAAAGCACAATCAGGTATCATAAATACACTAACATGGAAATAATGAATACGCAATAAAAACAAAATCGAGAGCATGATACAGAATCACTCGCAAATATTATTACAAAAATTTAGCTGCATTTGACTTAAGTCTGGTGTCAACATGAATGGAAATCTTTAAAGATACAAACTCAGCATTCCATCTCCGATTCTTCTACACATTTTCTTACGGATTCCTGATCCATTTACACATTTCCATGTTATTGTTTAAGGCAATCTTTTTTAAAAAAAGATCTGTTTTGCGGGAAGGGGCTGAAAATTTCCTTTGGTAAGCCATTCCAGTCAACTGCCGTTCTATGAATGAACGAATATTTACCACTTTTGTGACCATCTGTCCTTATTTTATAATTGTGGTCATTTATTCCAATGAAACAAGGCGGCATTAATCTCTCCTGCAGATCTTTTGGGCTATCAGAGGACCAAAGGGCAAAGTTCAGATGGAATTCCCCACCAGGAGTCATCAGGGTTAAAAAATGTCCTTTTTTTAAATAAAATTTAGACAAGTTCTAAGCCGAAGATACCGAAGATGCGTTGAGCCAAAAGATACCGAAGATTATTATTTCCATACCTTCGGATATAATATAAAAACTAATGATTTCAAAGTCTACCTTAAATTAACTCATAATATTGATTTTAAAGATTTCCATCTATTCTGATAAGTAACAGACGGATTCAGCATTACTAAACATTATATGTTTCGTATAATACCCAGCATACGTTTCTTGGAGTGAAGGAAACCGTGACCGTGACGCGTATCAACAAAAATTTGAAAAAAGTATGTTATTAGGAATTTAAAAAGGCTTTTACTTAGAGATTTCTTAGGTGGGTGAGGCCACCAAAAAGTACCTAGTGAGTCAAACTGTAAATCCAACTATTGATGCAATGGAAATTTTCGGAGACGTTTGCAATTGAATTTCAAGATAGCTATAAACAATACGGGCGTCTGTTTATGAAAACAACGGAACTAAACACTGTTGCACTCCTGAAAGCAGAAACGTATAATTCAAAGATTGCACCAGTCTCTTGGATTACCTCATTAAGCTTTGCAGGGATTTAACAAGATTTGGTTACACTTTACGTATGCCAAGAATCGCCTAGATCACCAACCTGATCCTTCTGCCGAATAATGGACGATTTGGGTATCCAGGTGGGAGTTTAGATGATAAAAAGGAACGAAAAATGGATAATTATATGGATACATTATATATACATGTATACATTGATGTAATCATGAATGAAAGACATGCAACGGGAAGAACTTTACCAATAAACTTCCGAAACTAATTCCTATTCAAGTAAATTTGCAGGGAAAAGCTATGTTAGGCATTTAGGTAAACGTGGTTAAATATTATATAATATTTTTCCCCGAGAATCATACCTTTCACCCTTGCTGATCCTTTTGTCCCTTCCTCATTTGTTCGCTGAAATATGCCTTGGTTTAACTTGCTTCTTCACTTGAAATGATGCTCATGCACGGAAATGAGATAATTCCCTTGTGTGTATTTTGCAACGTTATTAAAATAGGAATTAGAAAAGTTCTTCCAGTGGAAAAGCTCTTCCTGTTTTTCTTTGCCTTTCATCATCATGGAATACCACAAATCCTACTAAATTTCGAATGTCTCGTGTTAAGGAAATTAATCGAATCGATAAGCATAATTATTATTAATAAATTTACTGAAGTTATTTCTGATACCGCTAAATTGAGTTATAGAGACAGTAAGAAGGTCATTCCATTAAGTACTAGAGTGGTATGGGGATGTTATAAAAATGTTGGTGACCATTGACATAGTTTCAACGCTTTAACTCCGATTCATGTAAAAGATTATGTTACGAATATGTTATACGAGATAGCTGTTACGTATGAATATGTCATAATTATCCACCTCAAAAAGACCAATTAAAAAATATCGACGATTTATTTGTTGATTGTTGACTTAATTGCTCGCGATATTGTTGTGCTATTGTAGCCGCTGCGGTAGTCAAAAGACACCAGCAATCCATTGTTACAATTTAAGGAGGTGTTGTAGAGTAAACAGTCCCTCAATCGATCTTCAGATAAAGACGTTCTACATTTATGTTTCAAAGACTTTTTTACGGTCAAAGTTTTGAGATGCTACACGTGTAGAAATATTCGGGAAATGTTAATTCTTCTCGAGTCATAGTTTAGTAATCGACTGCGATAATAACCGAGAAGCTGAATTGTCATTTAAAGAGAACCATTAATATGCCGCGGACCGATATCTTAAAAACCGAGGTCATCATCTGTCACCAATGCAGCGCACGCAGACTTCCTCTCAGAATGCAAACCAGTCCAGCGATAAAACGCAGGAGCATCGTCATTCAGTTTACATAATGCTTAAAAATAATTTTTCCGGGTGACGCACGAGGTTTTCCGCTCCTGTACACAATCAAAATATACCCGCCGAACTACGGTCAGATCCGCAAAATCCGTTTTTCAAGAGAATCGATCGAAAACCTCTCTACAAGCGGAATAGCAATTCATTGAAACGATGTACATTTTACTAGTTTTGCCGTGCGAAATTTCCCCAGTAAGACACTGATATTCCATACAAATGCATTTCGACGAACGCTCCGATCACTGCAGACTCGAAATCCAAATTCCAATCACTGCAAACCAATACACATACACCGAAACATACCTAAGAAAACACACCTTCACATTCTTCATTGCTTGTTTCGATATACCTAGTTTGCATCAATAGATATCTACACATCCAGTAATGAAATTGTATGGGAAAATTCAAATTTAACTTGATATTTAGACCAAATGGCGCATTTTTTATTTGTTCTGTTTTTTTTTAGCTGGAACCGGGAAACTTAATCTTTTAAAAACGATGTGTCCTTTATATGTTTTGATAAAATGTGAAGGGAGAAAAGCCCCGATCACTGAAAACAGTTGTTTAGAAATGACATATAGGGAATTGAGTATATTACAAACGCTTCATTTCTTGCGTGTTGGAAAAATATTTTGGTTTTTTGGATCTTTTTTTAAGTGAATCACTCCTTAAAGCAAAACTCCTCCTTGTCATCCTACCTTTAAACATTTACACCACATACTCGTATATCCTCTAATTACAAAAACTACAGTTCACTGTAACGGTCTAAAATGTTACTTTTCAGTCCAAATTAAAAAGTCCCTTACCGGAGTTTCTTTTCGCCACCATCTTAAGTATAAGAGATACAGGAATTCTTCAAACGCCGGAAATCGGCAAACCTTTGGGGGAATTCCTCAGAAAAGGATTATCTCCCGTGCGGTCGCCAGTTTTCAAAAACTCCTTTTAGAGGAGATTATCGTTTTCTGGGGAATTGGTTTCTGGGGAACGGTTGCCGTTGGAGAATTACTGTATCTCTTATTCCTTTTCTTTTTCTTTCACCATCATAAGTAGCAAATATTTCGAACAAACCAGAGATGGAGAGTTTTGTGGGCTACTGAGCGTAGTCCCGCATGTATTGTGATGCCCTCTCACCACTGCTGTTATAAAATCGTTATCCTTCCAAAATCTGTTCCATTGCAGAGTAAAAAATGACCTAAAATAATAACTACGACGCTCTCTTTGTGCGAAAAGCTAACAATTTAAGAAAATACATTGTAATACAACCAGCATTACATCGCATGTACATCAAATTTTACATCATCAATGCAACCACTTGAAGGCGTTATCCGAAATCGTTCTAGGTAAGTTTATGGGCCGCCTGAGCCAGGGAAGCAACACCTGAGCGCTGGGCCGGAAAGGAGCGTTATAAGAAAATCGTCCGGTATAATCTTGTGGAGGAAACTTCATTCAGAAATTTCATTCTGTCTTACGTGGACTTGCTTTGTCTTACTCCAGTAACATAGCATTCCAAATCAATCTTTAAAGTAATTACGCCACTCTTCATCTTGCCTATCCACCTCATTCCCTCTCTAAATATGAAGATGATGGCGGAGAGTTTCATGGTAACAAGCAGCCTTCGAGTTGATAACTATACTGAAAGACTCCTTGATGAGTATGGTATGGTATATGTAGACAAATCATGTCCTAGATCAAGTAAAATGTGTATTTTATTATCGCCAGAAAAGAAATAGATCCTGCAATCGATAAAAGTGAAGTTTACATTCATGTATCATGGAGACGTATTTTGAACTTCTGGATTCGTACCCGAGCCTTCTCGATGATGAGAATAGTTTTCCTATGGGTTTATAACTCTTATGAATACAATGCAGTTAGTCTCGAATATCTAAATCAAGACGTTTCTGAAATACAAGGGGACGGACGGACGGACAGTACTCAAATTATATATGAGTATTATTGATCGAATTCGTTGTTGATTCTGGGTTACTAAGGGCATGTATGCTGGTTTCACTTGTCTCAAGCAAGACTGTTATTACTTATGACCTCGTTTAAGCTGTTTATCGGTTGTTTTGGAAGAAACGTCTTTGGTTTCACTGATGTATTTTTGATCAGAAAGCGAAGAGTAGATCGGTGAAGCAATACCTGAAGAAAAGGGAATGATGGGAAAGTAATCCGGTTTCATTTCGATGCGAAAATACATTCTTCAAGTCTCAACAAAGAAATTTACCTCCATTACAGAATATCTAACACGGAAAAAAGGGCTGTAAATCTTATCCCAACAAAGACGAAACAGAAGGGAATAGGAATCGCTTACTGAAGGTGCGATATTCCCTTCTCCTTTTGCAGAGAATCATTCAGGCGATTCTGAAAGTGCAATATACCGATCAGATTTCCGACCGAATCAGTGTTAAAATCTGATTCTGATGCTGAGGTAAAGTTTCTCTTGAATCTTGACCTACCGCCTACAGCCCGAGAAGTGGATTACTAGACTACTCAAAGTCTTAAAAGGTGGGAGTCATTTTTCTTTCTATCCACAAGTTCTCTTAGTGCATTAAAATAATTATTTATCTTTCTTTTTCAGCGAACTAAGGGTTGGTGCCCCACAACAGAGAGGTAGATCCAACACATAATCATCTTCCAATAAAAATTGTAGGCGAATACTATGGGGATGATAAAAGACATGTCCCTTTATTTTCTAGGTTTTCTTTTATCTATAGGAGGCATACCTCTCATTTTATGCCTTCTCAAATCAATATTTTCATGCATACTGTTTTGCAGCCCCTCTGACTGCTCCGTAGGTGGGTTGAGCCTGTATGACGCATTTGGCTACATTCTCTACATAATTTCTTATGTTTTTTGGCTGATAGTCTTTCTTATTAAAGATATTACACCATCAATCATAGGGACTGTGGTGTACGAGATTCTCGATATACTCAAAAAAGGCTTAGGTGTATCTCTCATACCCATAATATTTGATTTCGCAATACAAAAACTGTGCCGATAGTCTCTTAGTCTCTTAAGAATATGCAGTCGTTCTTCTTATAAATTAAACGCGCCTTAATTTGTTTTGCTTTCATATTTTTAGGGAGGAGAATTTCGTATTTCTGTTCATGTTTCGTCCAAGCATTTCGGTATGTTCCAATTTAATCATCGACTTCATAGGTCATAAGTTATTCTCATTTATAATCTCTTTTTATGTCGGTGATTCCCTTCCGGATTTCTATAATATAAATTCTGAAATATGTTCCATTTTGATCCATCCTCGCATTTTCAAAGAAATCTAGAGAACTCGGTGAAATTGGTCATAGCAATTTTCACTCTAATATTTTCACTCAATAGTTAATCATAATTAGTTGGTATTAAACTATCGAAAAATACTGAGCGATTTTCTTCTTACATCCATATCTTCATGCAAGTGTCATAGCTTAGCATAGACCGATAGAGATCTCTTATATATATCCCTTAACGTGATATTTCCGGTATCAAAATCGTAATCTAGCCACAAGATTTCGATCCTTTACTTCTGGTAGGTACCCAAAGATCGTAAGCCATGCTTTTACTTCACACCAATAAGAGTTCCTCATTTGAAGTAAAAACCAGTTTCATCCTTCCTTCGAACATCAGATACGTAACAGGTGAAAATTTAACACGTCCTTAACTTAAATTGGACTTCAAGATCTTTGGATCATTACGTTGCGCTTTTTCAAGCTGGAATAATATGTAGGATAAGTCGGGGGAAGATAGCAAACGGGAGAAGTCGCTCAAATCTTTTAAATTCGCCTTTTTTTAATTTTGAGGACAATGTTGTTCGGTCATACATCTCTGTGAGGACGACGTCAGTCCTGTGTTTGATGTACTCTGACGGATTTCTAGGGTCAAAGACAATCTACGAGTATATTCGTCTTGTATCTCAGATTTTCATATCAAAGATACTAGCTAAATTTATACATGGGTGGTCTGAAAAGTTTCCGACATCTCGCCATTTCTCGACATGTTTTCTGAAAATTTTCTGAAGATTTCTGAAAAATCTGGGGTCGGAAACTTTTCAGACCACCCTCGTATTTATTACAGATATCGCCGCAAATGAGGACTTTGGTGTGAAATTGGGCTTGATGTGATATGGCTTGGTGAAGTAGGGTTGGGGCAGCGTGCATTTTTTAACATACACTGTAGCAAAATTCATACTCCAACAATACAAGGATTGACATCTATTTATCTAATATTAAAAAAGTTTCCAAGATCCAAAGAATCCGATTCAATTTCAGGGAAAATATAAAGGCAGTTCATCATTTACCTGCTTCACAATGCTTCCGGCAGCAGCAGCGGTAAGAAACTAAATTCATTTTCTTGGCCACCGTTTAATTTCTTTTGGGATTTATCCTTGATCTTTATCTTTTCAGGCCTTCGGAACAGTTATTGCCCCAGAAGTTGTAGTTGCTGTCGCTGCTGGCACTTTCTTAGTTGGAGCTGGTATGAGGTTATTGAACTCAAGAAACGAAAGATTTTTAAACCTTCAAGAACTAGATCGAACTGAGGAAGACAGACGATATGAATCGAGACGGCATTTCGAAGTTAATGTTGAACGCCAGTCTGAATCGAGCTCTGAATCTGATTGTGAGGCTGAAGATCTCTCTGACATTCGACTAAGGTTCAATGAATCAAGCTCCTATAGTCAGACTGGATTCTGGCATGACTTTCAACGCCAGTCAAGTTCGGATAGTGAGACTGAATTCTGGTCCGACTATCAACGCCAGTCAATTTGGGATAATGAGACTAGATTCAGGTCTGACTATCAACGCCAGTCAAGTTCGGATAGTGAAACTGGATACAAGTTTCACTTTCAACGCCAGTCAAGTTCGGATGATGATACTAGATTCAAGTTTGACTTGCAACGCCAATCAAGTTCGGATAGTAAGACCAGATACAAGTTTCACTTCAAACGCCAGTCAAGTTCGGATAGTGAGACTGGATCCAGTCTTAACCTCAGTCTAAAAAGTTCGGATAGACAGTCTATATCCAATTCTAATTGGGTAACTCACGAGGAGCATGGTGCTTCTGCTATCCACCAGGTATCTCATTCAGTTAGACAGGATGAATCTATGGCTATTAGGCAACCTGTCTTCAGTTCTCAAAATCAGTCTCGAGATAATTCCAATCCCTCCAATCCCAAAGACACCCCACCTGACGGAAATCCCTCTGTCATGACAAAATCAAAGTATTGGCTTTTCATATTCCTAGCGTTATTTTCACTATGTGCCATTCGCTGCATCTTATGCATCATCATATCCTTCATCATGTGCGTGTTTACTGCTTCCAACTACTGGATATTTTATCTTATAATCTATTGGATATACATTCTACTATTCTATACTCCTTTCATTGTGTCTTATACTGCATTGTCTTATCTCATAGACTTTGGTTACTTTTACATCATTAAACCACTTGTATGCGGCCTGATCGCTTACACCACCTTCCAGTACGTTCATGACAGATATCTTCGAAACATACGTAACTAATAATATTGTGATGAGTTTGAATTATTCCATATGTAAGAAACTTGAAGAAAAATCGTAAAGAAAAACTACACACACTGCACAAAAAGAATCACTCTAGAAATCCCCTCTCTGACTGTCATCAATGATCCATATTTTTGAAACCTATGCCCTCCACATCAGTCGATATGGGAGTTTTCTGTTTTAGAATTTACTGTCACATCTTTCTAAAATTTATTTGGAATGGTTTACTGAAAAATGCGTGGTCAGAGCGATTGATGCTGTGAAACTACTTGAAGTTACATGGACTTTTAGATATTTCTCCTAAAATACTCTACTTCACTATCGTTAAAATGTTCTTGTGTACATCTCTTCGTTGGCCATATTTCAGAACCCATGTGATAATTGGCATAGGGATTCAGTCGCAATGCAATGTACACTGTCGAAATTCTGTGTAAGAATGCTTGTTTACATGTTGCATTGACAAGTTTCCTCGCTGTAGCTGGAAAGGAATGACTATCACTTTTCTCCGGATGAAAGTTTTTGCGGTGGCGCAGAAAGTATAGTGATAAAAAGTGTAACGATGTTCGTCCGAATGGGCTTTATTTACGCTGCAATTATCAGTCGAAAATTTATATAGGCCGAATGTAGGCAACCACGCAGTACACGTCTGTGAAAACCTAGCCTATAACGCATTGCTTTTTTTTCAGTATATTTTTAGGTAATTTTCATCTCCTTTTGTTAATAGCTTCCTTGATACTTAATAATAGATCTAATAACAATAAATGTTATGCTTAATTAGTTATCCCTTTAAATAACCTTCGTGAGCGCTGATTTTTCTTTTAAAACTGTTAACCACCGTTCTAACAGCGAAGCATTTGGATGATTTAGGATTTTCTGAACATCCCCGATACTGAATCTCGAACCTAACCTAAATAAGGAGGAAAACGTTGAAAAAAAGGAAACTAAAATAAGTTTTAAAATATGCCAGCAAAAACGTGTCATTTTCCCTTCAGGTTCGGCTATAACTGGCGTATATTGCAGGGTCGCCTGTATTAATATTACAAATTTTCGATTAATCATTGTAGAGAAAGTAAGGTCCATTCAGACGATCTCCGTTACGTTTTTTAATCACTCCACGTCTTGCGCCACTACAGAAAGTTTCATCAAATGCCCCAGTCAACAGTGAGTCACTTCTTATTTCCGTTTCGAGCCGTTTCCTAATGCAGCCACAAAGCAGTCCTAATTGAGAGAAAATATGTTGAAATTTGTTTGAATGGAGCTTGGAATGAAGTTTTCTTTCATTTCCTTTATTAGATATACCGAGTTCCTTATCCCCTGGTTTTGTATTTCGATACGAATCCGACCATGAGGTATCATAGCGGTACATCAGTCGAGTTGAGGGACACACTTTGGTAGCCTTGGCACCGCCAATAGCGAAAGTTTCACAACCTTCTGATACGTAGGTAAAACGTACGCTACGTAAAGGTACGCTGTTTCATGAAGCTTCTTGAGAGTATCCCGGATTCGGAAAATTGAGATTGGTAATGCTTCCTGTTGTACCTATCTTCAAAACCATGTACCCATACAATCAATCGAACGGAGCGAATTTCAGTGGCTTCGTCATGACTTCTGGTCTGATTTGAATGTTCCTTCAAAATGATGAACTCTATTTTGAAGTGTTTCCCAACCTCATATGAGTCACCGATTCTTGGTTCCATACAAATCCCATACCTTATTTAAGATTATAATCTGCCACCAAGTTAGGTTTGGACAAAAATGTCACTGGCGATAAAAGCACTCGTCATGTTCCCTGGGGAAAGATTATCCGATGTTTTATTACCATCCCAATCTTAGCTTTAATCATTGAAATCGTATTGTATCATTGAAATCGTATGAGTGATTCCCACTTCAAATCACCGTTACACCAACAAATCGGCACCTTGGAGAGCGATTGCGTTCAATTCCTACCAGTTATTCGGGTGTAGATTGCTTTTCCCTCACCGGCGTCAACATCTCCTGATGAAGGCCTCAGATGGAACCTGTCAGCATCCTCTGCGTCCACCGAAGATGAGTATGAAGCCAAGTTTCAACCTTCATAATGGATATGAGCATTCCTCATGCCATGAAGTGCTACTGGGAAGATCAACAGTCAGTCAAATACAGTCCTCATCAATCAGAAGATCCGCTGGAGTCCGAAACGAACCATCGCTACTTAATCTGCTACTTGTCGGTAGGCTCATATGCTTTCAAATTGATTACTGAATGTGATTCAATGCACTGCTTCTTTACCGACGCCTCTGTCAATACTGTACAGCAATGTTGTTCTTCTCTCCTCATTTTCTGTCATTCTTGGGACAAAGTCGTGGGAAACCAAGAACGGATGGCAATAGCGAACGAGACACGTGGTATAAAACGAACAAAGATAGTGAAGGTTCTCATTCCAGTGATCATTATCTCTAAATAATCTCAATACATGAAATTACTCCCCTTTTCAGGCCACAACGCCCGCATCTGAAGATGATGATGAAGCTACCGAATATTATGCACCACATGCTTTTGCTTCTATCGGACGGAGATCAGCCATGTATCTCTGGTTTCCCATAATCTTCTGAGTCCGTCTCCTCCGGTGTCTTATCATATGTTTATTCGAATTAATAGTTAATGATCCAATCTTGGAGAGCCATCATTGGTGGATATTCATAATGAAATAAGCCGAAAAAATGCAAAGTTTGTACAGATTCCACGAAATTCAATAACGAGGTCTACCGGATTCAGCACACTACGCCATCTTCGGAACCAGAAATATAGATACAAAGTAACTATTGGAGCCAGAGCCGTTATAATGAGTTGCCTTTTAAACATAGAGTTCACTGGTAGTTATTAAGATCTTGATTTTATCTCTACTATATACTGATTGCAATTCGGTGACAATTAGAACGTAATACTTTTGGTAACATTGCATTCTTTTTAGACTTAAAGGTTTACCTGGACTCTTTTCCTGCCCAATATCTCTTTAAACTTCCGCTGCGTTAATACACGTTATTTATGGCTGAATTCGTCAATATGACAGTATTTTTGCTTTATTGGTAGTAGTATTGTTAAAAGTGCTTCGACAGCTAAGGTGATTTCGCACGTGAGCTCCCACCGGAATCCGGACCGCTTTCACCGAAGTCGAACGCGCTGCCCGCATAGCTATCCAGGAGCCCTGTTGCTTTATTTCCATGCGTTTATTATTCTAATTCGGATTAGCCAAAGTATCTGAGCTAAAGGGACCGGATGTTAACAAAAATACAACTCTGCGTGCCAACATATACGGTGCTTAATTTTCGATTTTTTAATTTTATCTCAAATATAGGGTTAACAGCGGGGGCATATACAACTCCGGATGGAAAAGCATAGTTTTTTTCCGGGATCCCCGGACCATAGTCAAATAAACTGTGAAAAATTAATTCACTTAGGTATCCAAACTTACTTAAACTTAGGTATACAATTTAAAGTTAATTGACGGAGTTGACGTTTGAACGTGAAAATTTTAACGTTGCCAAACATGTTTTATTTCTTTAAGCTAACGTTTTTTTTAGATACCATTTTGTGACGCAAGAGATAAATGAGTTTTCTCTGTCACACATTTTAATCAGAAGCTAATTCGAAAAAAATCAGGAAGATAGATGCCAGAAATATTCACCTCAAAAACATAATTCAAATGCCTATTTGCGACATGAAAAGAGATGGGAAATGATCTTATGTACTCCATAGATAGTGGGTTATGTATGTATGTCGGCAGAATGGAATACGAAAATATTTATCGTCAAAGCAATATGCATTTAAATTTACACATTAGAATTAGAAGAACGACATTCCGGCACCTGAGAGAGGATACTGAGCTCTAAGGATAGAGATTGGGTGTTCCAGGTGAACTTTTAATAATCGGACAGCCCTGATCCCCCTAATTTCATTGGCTAATCCATCCGCCCGAAAAGTTGAAGATACGGGTTCTTGCCTGTCACACATCTTTCATGCCCGTTTTTCCTTTCAATTCAGATTTGTCTATTCGTTGCGAGAAGTGAGGGATAGGTTACGCTCAACGTCCAAAAGTTCAAAATAGGCCTTCTGTCTGAGGTTTTCCCATCTGAGGCATTGGTTTATAAAGCATCCTTAATTGGATATGGCTCCAAAGTTTCACATTAGAAATGTTCTTAGGAATGGTTACAACCAACGAAAACCTTAACATCCCTTATCAAGTTCGTGATAATTGTAACAGGCAGCAGTTTGGCTGGACTGATTCTTAACTTCGTTTTTTTCCGAATGATTAATTGATGATTGAAGATAGTGATTCCGCTGATTAATATTTTTATATTTTGTATCACTTTTCATTGATTCGATCGATATTCCGGAAATGATACATTTTGCTCGGATAGAAAATTTGGGGATAATGTTTGTATTATTGACGAACGCTGTTATATAGTTTCCTTACTATAACTTTGTATGTATTGTTTCCTTGCTGATTGTGCCTTGTATTTACTTGCGCTATTCTGTGGCCTTGTATTACTTTTTTTGCTGAAATTTATGACGGTTTTCTGCTCACATTTTGATTGCCTCCCAACCAGAAATTATGTTCTGTGAATAATTTAGATAACCCCTGAATGAATGAGCACGAGCATAATGAACTATAGAGCTGGAATGAAACGAATAATGTTTATGTAAAACAAGTGTAAATAATGTATGAATGAGCTGTTGAGTTAAGGAAATATATAATCCAGGAATTGTGTTACAATACTCAGATTGGTGATTAAATAATTTGAATTTTATGCAAAATACATATCCATCAGATTATGACGAGTGATTATCTAAATCGTACGTCATTTAATACTGTGGTATTACCAGTGAATGAAGAGAAACGTGATACGCAATTGCTGATATGATCTTGTAAAAATTGTTATTGAGCTTTGAGAGGCAACATTTAAATATTTCCTAAGATAGATTAAAAAACCTGTGCAAGTTGTGATATGATCATGTTCTCTTTGTAAATTTACTAAATTCTCATTCATATAATTTTTGTTAATCTTTAACATACAAAATGTAATGAAGTGTGACTTGTATATATAGTCTTGTATTTGTCTTGTACTTGAATTGTTATGTCTTGCACCATGTAATATAATTCATTCTATACTGTATATGTCCCGAAATATTTCACCTGTACGATAACCTGTTTACCTGCCACATCTCTGTACTGTTTTATTTCTATCTTATCCGGAGATAAACTGACAGTTATCGTCAACACTTTATCTTAGATACTACTATCATTAATTCTTACCCCTATCGCTTACAGCTGAAATGAAGGAGCAAATAACGCATAACCTTCATATAAAGGAATGAGACCACATAGTATGTATGCAGTGCATTTAGCATCTCCGATGCTTATGGGCAAATAAAACATTACCACCATAGTAGTTGTCAAGAGTGGAAAGGCCCAGAGGAAATTAGCATATTTTTCAGAGACTCGTGACCATATATAATATCTTTCCTCAATCATTAATCAATCCGGGAGCTTACAGTTAAAGTTTTGGAAAAAAAACGATTTGGTTAGTTAATAAATAAACAGTTCTACGAATGGACATAATTATGAAGACAAATCGAAAACGTAGATATCATTTGCGATATTAATTACAGTGAAATACTAACGCCAAATATTCTTTAATTAGATTATAACTGTTTCGCACCGCATATTGCAAAAAAATAGCATATCTAACAGAGCGACTATATTGCATCATTAGATTGAACCTTGCACTATTGTAAATATTGCATGCATTGCTTGTTTACCTGCTTTTTAATTCTGATAACCAACGCCATTGTTTTAGTTCTGTATTCAAAACATCACATCTGACAAGTTTCTCCCACATAACTTTAATCTTAATAAGGAATTCAGTCCTAGAGGATCAACCTAGAGGATTTCTCAATCTTTTAAAGGAGATGGCATATGTTCTTGTGAATGACATAATGTAATAAATAGCAAAATTGATTCCCCATTCTTACTCTCCCTTTTCTCTTTCCGAGTTCCCTCAAGAACAACACGTCTATCCGATACCTTCTCTTTAATTACTCCTCGTTTATCATTAGTAAAACGATCACTCTTCTTCCGTATTCCATCAATTTTTAATTCCCTTTCCTCCAATACTCATTTCGATCCTTTCTTTCTATCTCCGAAATCCATCCAAAGCATGGTTACGAGAGTTTGACGTGGGAAAATACTATATTTCAATGATTTTTTTGCTTCTTCCCTTGTTATACTATTATATGTTTAATTTGCTGTTGCTTCATTTGTTATACTATTATATGTTTAATTCGTTGTTAATCGTCAGCAGTAATTGGCTCTGTGCTGTATGTTGATGCTTGTTAATAAATAAATAAATAAAAATGTATGTGATAGCATACTTATGTATGCTTTAACATACATTCACGCATGCTGGTGTGAACTTTTCTGTATCATACTAAACTTTAAGTTTCTCTCGTCTTAAAGTCATCACTGAGGAGTTGCATTCTCATTATTCTTGAGTACTGCAAGTCTGGTCCACAGTATTCCCCAATGCTCTTATCCCCCTGCGACCTCCTCGTAAGTTTCCTGAATTTAAATGTTTTGTTTGCTTAATGTTTTTGTTTATGATATCCTACGTTATTATGGCCCATGTAGTTGCCTGTCACGTCAGTTGTTGGATCTAAATATTATATCTTTATAATAAACAAATAAATACTCTGGAAAGCATAAACCTATGGCCATCATGCCCTTCATGTTCCTATAGTATTTCACAATAATAATACTATGAAAGTATAAATAGTAGTTTAGTATAATAAACAGTGACTTTCTCAGAAAATTCCGAGACGGCCCACTTCTGTGAAAAATGTTCAAGTTTGACGCCATGTATCTTTTCAACGCGTAAAGATATCGAAAAATGATAAACGAGAACATAAAATTCAATCATTTTAAAACAACTGTACGAAGTGTCATATCCCTCACTCCAGAAAACCATTTTTGGATAACTTTTTTCGATTCTAACCCTTTTTGGCTTTATGCTTTCTCTTAACTCCTTCAAATTTCTTTGCAGGAACCATGGGTTTCCTAGGGTTGCAATGGAGTCTCTGCGACATCTGCATCACCACCCTGATCGCTCTCTTCCTAGCTTTTCTATGGTATGCCATCGTCCCATTGACTTACTGGAGGAGGAAGGGCGTTCCCAGCGTCTTCGCCCTACCAGTACTCGGTAGCACCGCGAAGATGGCTTTCCTCCTCAAGAGCTTTGGTCAAATCACAACCGACATATACTTCCGAGTTCCGGGTAAGAAGTACGTGGGATACCACAGGTTCTCAAAGCCTACGATCCTTCTACGTGACCCGGACATCGTGAAGAACGTGCTCAGTCGTGACTTCGTGCATTTCGACGGGAACGATCTGCAAATGGGCGACGTCGAATCCGATGACCCCTTTTCCGGACGTCATCTTTTCTTGATCAGCGGGGAAAAGTGGAAGAGACTAAGGATGGTTCTTTCTCCTGGATTCTCCTCCGGTAAGATGAAGTCCATGTTTCCATTGGTGGGGGACGTGTCCGGTAACCTTAGAGCCTTCCTGACGGAGAAGGTAGACTCCTCTGGGGAGAGTGGGTACGCCGTGGACTTGAAGGACCTGTGCGCACGATACACCACGGATTCAGTGGCCTCCGTGGCCTTCGGTCTGCAATGCGACTCCATATATGATCCTGAGGTGGAGTTCAGACGAATGGGAAAGAAGCTCCTGGAGCCCACTTTCATGAACGCCATCTCGTTTCTAGTCTTTACCGAGTTTCCGTGGCTCAACCATTTCCTCAAGATATCTTTCATGTCCAAGGAACTTTCATCTTTCTTCCGGAACCTAGTGCTTAACGTGGTGGCCAAGAGAGAAGAGGATAGCTCGCAGCGCAATGATTACTTCCAGAGTTTGATTCAGTTGTGGAAGGAAGGGAAGCTGAGGGTGAGCGACAAACCCATCGATGACGGACCTGGAGGAAGACATGGTGAGAAATCGCTTTGGAGAGAGACATTTTCCTCCAGGCTATAATATCTTCATTTTATCTCAGCTTAAGTTATAAGAGAGGAAGCAAACTAAGTCAAATGCACTAAATTGCACCTTTTTATAAGAAATACTTTCATCTATCAAATTAATTAATGCTTAAAAATATGCATCTGATGTTATTCCTTTTATTATTCATGTATTATTTATAAAAACTGTAGGAAGGTGAGTCCTATTGGGTACTTCTTAGAGAAATCGAGTACGCTGGTATTCCAAAAATGATTACTCGGGTACGCGAGTGTTTTTGAATCCTCAGTTCTGATTGATGCACCGTTTGCAGTGACGGCAGACACCTTGAGAAAGGACCTGAAGGAACTGGACGACATCACAGCACAGGCGCTTAGTTTCTTCACCGATGGCTTTGAAACTTCCTCAACCCTGATTGCCTTCCTCCTCTTTGAGCTAGCCCACAATCCAAAAGTCCAGGAGAAGCTGAGGAATGAAATTAAGGCGAAGATAAGGCAGAATGATGGGACGCTGACTTATGAGGCTCTCCAGGACGTGACCTACTTGGACATGGTTATCAGTGGTGAGTCAAAATATGGCCAACCGTATCTGATCACTGTCCGGAGACCCCGGTTTTCCTTCTTCATCTCCGGCAGGGTTGGCAGACTATGCGTGAAATAGTACCGTATAGCAACGAATTGCCTTGCGTCCCACATGAAATTTCGTTTATTTCACCTGAATGTACTCTGAAATACCAACGCCGCAGGGCACTAGTGGTGTAGGCAGGAGGTGAATTACTATCAAAATCCCTGCCTCACCTAGTTTGTTAACTTATCTAACTCTATGAAGAAAGAGTGACCAGAAGTAACTATATGTTTAAGCAATTAATCCCTTCCTTAAATTAATTCCTTAATTAAATGTCTATGCCTCTTGTATATCTCATTCATTGGTTACTGGAAATAGTGTGTCATCTTTTATGTCAAAAAGTTGTTTACCTATGAATTTTACCGAATGCTTCCGTTGATAATTTACTCTCTTAACCTGGAGCGAATTATATCCGAGGTATTATGATTTATCCTTACCTTACCTATCTTTTTCAAACTCTCTTCGGTATATTATCTTTAATTTTTCTATGTCTCTATAATTTAATATTTTTTCTCTTCATAAACGAAGAAACGCTGAGGATGTATCCACCAGGCATGAGTATGAACAAGATGTGCAGCAAAAGATATTACTTGCCAAATCCAGAAGTAGAAGGACTCGATGGCGGTTTGTGGTTGGAGGAAGGAATGGTGGTGACGATCCCTATCTACGCGTTGCACCACGACCCTGAGATATACCCTGACCCTGAGAAGTTTCTTCCAGAAAGATTCTCACCGGACAATAAGCGTGAAAAGCAAGCCATCTACTTACCTTTCAGTGACGGGCCAAAAATGTGTATAGGTATGTTCATCGAAGGCATTTCTACTTACCTATCTTTTATCTATATGGAAATCATTTAGTACCAGTAGCGCAACCAACCAAAGGGGCCTTAACTCCATCGACTCCCCCATTAACTCTAAACTAAACCCAAATCAATCTTAAATTGGGAAGTCACAGTCACATAGTGACAGCAATGGGAAAAATAGGAAAAACGTGTTACATTATTGATTTTGATCATCCTGCTTGAGTGAGGATACATCAAAGAGGTGCGAAAGGCTCTTTTATCTGTGCTATAAAACTGAAAATATTCATAGGAAAGTAACATTTCCATTACAGTATATGCAAAAGATCGGGCAGATGGCCCTCCATAAAATTTTTTTGTTGCGACTCTGTTTAGTACGGTTTTCCTTAAGTATGCTCTGGGAATCACCCTAATATTTTGTTACAATCAATGACTTTCAATTTATTATTATTACTTTATTATTATTACCTTATTATCATTACTTTATTATTATTACTTTATTATTATTATTATTACTTTATTATTATTATTATTACTTTATTATTATTATTATTACTTTATTATTATTACTTTATAATTATTACTTTATTAATATTATTATTAACAATAAACAAGTCACAAGTGGACAGCAGTCCGGTGGCAACTTATGTATAAAAATGCATAAACAGTCACTTAAACACGTAAAGTCAACATAAATCAAATTAGCAATATTTCTACAATATACATTTCCGCCTCCTGTAGTACATACAAAGAATAATTTAGCATTAAAGTATTGAAACAATCTGCAACTTTAGTTGATTCAATCCTCCCATTCCAACGTTACTCTCATCGGTGGTCCAAATCGTACTTTCTCTACCGATATATCCAGCATACTTTCTCCATGTTAATTTCCAAAATGGCGAACTCGTGATATTCAGTTCTCTCAGTAATAGAGTTTAAATAGTTATTTTAATATTCCCTATAAATGGACTTCAACATACAAAGTTATTTTTATTAATCTCCGTATTGAACTCCATCAAATTCACATTATCATCGTTAACTTAACCTTGCAGGTAAACATTTGAATCCGTATAATTAATGTTGATTTACTTACTTTTGATGGTTACTATACTGTTGCAACGCATGTTAAACACCCTAATGGTGTAACCACAACGAATTACCAACTTCAGTAACCTTGTGTGAAATTTTCGCACGGAGCAACTAGTTATACGAGGGTGGTCTGAAAAGTTTTCGACCCCAGATTTTACAGAAATCTTCAGAAAATTTTCAGAAAACATGACGAGAAATGGCGAAATGTCGGAAACTTTTCAGACCACCCATGTACATATTTTCCATTTACATACTCCTGGTCATATTTGTATATAACATCACAAGGTACTACTCCTGCATTGATCTTGAAATTCAGTAATGATGAGAAGGAATTCTTCTATTATATTATTTTCAGGATCAAGGTTTGCTATACTCCAAACCAAGCTCGCAGTGGTATCTGTGGTCTCGAGATTCCAGCTGTTTCCGAACGAGAAGACCAAAGTCCCGATTACCATCGACCCCTTCCACATCATACTGAACTCAAAACACGGACTGTGGGTTAACGTGAAAAATCTCAAAGACTGAAAGAACCAAGTGTAACATCGGTGGCAGCGAATCTCACCTCAAAGTACGTCTGGAAACTACCATTATGTAACTGGAAGGAATCACGATAAACATGGAAGAACTAAACTCATAACTCCACTACAGAGCCAAAAAAATATCAAACTCGTTTCCTTATGGGGCTGGACTTTATAGACAAAATTAAATCTCTCCAATTAATCATTCAAATGCAAAAATGCCTTCTTCATGATTATGTCAGATAGTGAAATTACGCTCATTCAAAATCCACCTAATAGGAGATGCATTTATATCTGTGCCAATGCGGGAAATTTTTAGAACTCTCGTATAAAGAAATCTCGCTGAAAGTTAAGGTTATGCTTACCGCATACCATTTAAAGCCCCCTATAAAAATATTGATCCACAATTGCTTTCGAAATGGACGTAATTCTGCTAACAATTCCAATGGATTACAGGAAAGACAAAAATTGGAAATCGATAGTTATCCTACCACTGTTACGGTACACTAACCTCCAATTCCCGTAACTATCACGGCAGGAATAAAACTTGAACTTTTAATTTAAATTCAATCCGCGATTAAATAAGCAACATAATTGTTTCCAAGAATGCCATCTTAATAATTAGCGAAATCTATCACTTGGAAATTATTACTTCTGAAATGTGTTTGTCATAATAAGGATTAATTGATATTTTTTATATTTAAAGATAACCCGATCTGATGTCCCTTACTCTCATATTTTTCGATTAACTTTATTTCCCCAGTCATTAAATTAGATAATTCCCGTGGCGGAGAATTTATCGAAGGTGTTTCGAGAAAGTGAGTTTCGGTATAAAAGTCGAAAATTTTACTTGCATAGGTGTACAGCAGTGTTGCTTGATTTCCTTAGGCTTTTGTTTGCCAGATATTGGTCAAAATTCAAATCTTAGAAATGGTTATTTGTAGGATGCCTTCTTAGGAGATATTAATCATTATTTAATATTCCCGCCGAATATCATCTGGTGCTTTTTGCATATATAATTAACAGTGGGAATTGGTAACTAACCGAGTGAATTTGCTCCTGAAGTGAGTGTATACTAACTACCATACTATGTTAGTATGACATATAGTAAACTAATACAATAGTGAGCGGTATATATTAGAATGCATTATAATGTATACCTTAGTACTCTAAGGAGCCAAGGCAAATCTAATCCATATAATTAGAGTCGTTCGTAGAGACAATCCAAAATTATGAAGGATAAAATCAAACTTAAAAGAAGGAATTGTAAAAACGAAATCCTTTAACTTTAACTTTAATCCTTTAATCGCATTGTGTTTTTTTTGAGAGCAAAGAAAGAATAAGATAAGAGATATTCAATTATTGATAAGGAAAAAATTAAGTGCAAATGTGGCAAAGGTAGAAAAATAAGATTAAAGAAAGGGAAAAACCCAGGAAACCAAATGATGGAAAGGCATGATTGGCAGCAGTTGAATCCTTCAAAAATACTCAGGAAATGAAAATACTGATTATAGTTAACCAATCGGCAGATAAATGGGAAGAAGAAAGCAGCAAGCCAAAGGATATTTTTTCAATCGGAGATGAATATAATACCAGGGAAATGTACGACAGTGACTTGTATAATCTCTTCCGTACCAATAATCACGAATGGGTTGCAAAAATGTATTCAAAGTTTTGAAGTAGTGTTGTGTATCAGTTTTGTTTAAGGACAAACCTTTCTTTCTTGAAAGATAGGTTACGGACCTCTGGCCTTGGACAACGACTACTGGTTAGGTGGTGTTGACAAAGGCCAGTTAGTCAAGGCAAGGCCTAGCCTTCGGGTGTCTCATTGTGGGTGACAGAATAAAGATACTCTGATTCATATTATTGTTAATAAATTAGTTAAATTACTATTCTGTAATCACATGGTTTATTATTTGGTGTACCACCTAATGGTGCTATGTAGGGTGAAGAATTGTGTAAAAAACTTTTTAAAAGATGATTTTGTGACAGTGTTGAGAGGGTTTTCCTATTGTTCATGTTCTATTCTTTTATTTAGTAAACATTCTTTTTGTTTTCTTTTTTGTATCTTCATTAAAATTAAAATTGGAGCGAGTTATATATTTCTTTTATTAAACCAACTTTGAATAAATTGCTGGTTTGAAACGCATCGATTAAAGAGCAAAATATCTTAAATGTAGTGCAAACATACATTTAAATTGTATGTGCGTGTATATATTTTTTTCATAAAAACCTTAGATAAGAATGCTTTTAACCAATGGCACTTGAGGTGGGGTAAAGGCGCCTTGTCTCCCCCATTAACTGAATACAAAACCCAAATTAAATTTTAATTGTCAAGTCACAGAGTCACACGATGACAGCAGTTGAAAAAATAGGAGTAACGTCATTTCACTTTAGTGTGACTAGATCAAAGATAAAAGAAAGAATTTTAACCGTGCTATAAAAAAGAAAATGTACTTATTGAAATCGACATTTTGGTTATACTTTCATGCAAAAGATCATGCAGATGGCAGCCCATAAAAAATTTGTGGGTGTGCCGCTAATGGCAACCAATCTTAAGTAACTTACATGAGTATCTCGAGGATAGTCCGTAATTGAACACCATGCAAAAGATGTTTTCTTTTCTGAGCATTGCGTTTCCATGGAAACGCATCTGCCAAAAGACTTCGGCACCATTATCCGAGGGGCCTTATCGGCTATGAAAAAAGCGAGAGTTTTCGTTGCGGAAATCAGCGATGACGCCATCTGTTTATTTTTTTCTTGAAATAACATAGCCTTGAAGAGAGAGTATCCATTTGGTCGGTGGCGGAGGATTCGGCGGTCGCAGTGGAGCCCGCAGCAGCGGTTTGTATCGTCCAGCACCGTGAGTAATGTATCACGAATTATTACCACTCCTTGCAAGTTCCGTGATTCTTCCAGAGACAGGAATAGAAAACTTAATATTTTCGATCATGGAAATAGTGTTTTTGAGTCGCCGTGAGATTCCTTTCTCGTTTGTTCCTCTTTCTGTATACAATTCCCCTCAGAAGCTCGCTGGTCTTTGAGCGTGGGATAAATTTATCTTCAAAGGTGTCCGGTATAAATTTTCATGAAAATAATACATCTGCCAAAAAGTATTTCAACCTCACCTCTATAGCTAGAAAGAATCAGATTTCTCAATCAGAGAAGTTAATTCTCACGGTGACAATTGCAATGATTTTTTCTGGAATTAAAATGATGCTAGCAGAATATTTTGAAAATTTTTATCCAGTATAGAGATAATATTATATATATATTAAGAAGATAATTTCTTGATAATATCGTAAATGCGGCGTTTTTCAAAATGGGAGGGGCTGCTTTCCCCGTGACCGGTAACGAAGTCACAATGAAAAGAGTCACAACAAATTATTGGTGACCAGTATAGTAACAGGGACGTGATAAAATAAAAAAGCCACAATTAGGCTATCGAATGTTAGGAGAAGGCTATAACGCCATTATCACAAAGGCTCATACCCTAATCAGATTTTATTATTATTTCTGTATAAAATGCAGTGAATTTCGTCAGTTGGCTCTTTCTGTCAGCTCGTAATTAGCTATGTTGGGTTGGGATGGGTGTCTGGTTGAGGGACGGCGAATTCCATCCATATAAGGAAAATTTGTGTAATAAATTTATAAATGTTCTTTTTTAATATATCTTGATATAATAATCACCATTGTGTATATATTTATGTTTTTACATATTGATATCATTATGAATTTATTTATCCAATGCCAGTTACTCCCGTGAGAAATATCCGAGAGAAATTTTTGAACATTTATTTCACGAACTTCCCAATAAGATAGAAATATGAAATTTGGATATTCATTAAAGGATCGGAGACCTAAAACATGTCGATATTGTTCCACCAAAAGTATCCTTGGTTCGTTCATTTTGATCGATTGCAGACATTTCTTCTTTTACAGAATTAAGTCAGAAATAATGCTCTCACGCATTCGAGACAAGTTACAAAAGAAAGGAAACTGTCTGAAAATTCTTATTCTGTTCAAATAATATCTCTTTGACAATTAAGACAAGGGAGACGAAACATTTGTGGTTAACTTTGTGGGAGTCAAAAACCAGAACCCTTGACAAATAAGGCGATTCTTGAATGCGACTTTCATACGAATATAGGAGGAAACCTACCATAATTCTTTCTATGACCCCATATCTAAGAACGATCTTTTAAAAGTTTAATTAGGTACCATATTTTCTTGACGAAGAAGTCACTAGTATTATTAATAATATACGATTACCAGGAAACCTAGAAAATCTTGCATGGGTTACTATGTTTTTATTTATATATGATGGCAAACGAATTGGTAACCCGATAATTATGGATGAAATTTTCAATATTCATACATATTTAATAATGATAATTTATTGATGCTCCATATTGTTTAAAGTATTTTGTGCTCCATTTTGATCGCCTATGGAGTAATTATTTTTAACACGAAATTTGTAAAAAATTATCATTATCATCAACTAATTTTATCTTCATGATTTTAACAAAATTTATAGTAATTGTGTTTTAACACAATCGTATATGTGTCAAATTGTATATTAATTGTAAATTAATGTCACGCCGCTACCAGACTTAAGTCTAATTATGGTGGAAATTCTTAGTAATAATAATAATTAATTTAATTTTTAAAATTTAATTAATTTCAGTTAATAAAACAAAGGTGCGTTCCATCAGACCAAAGTCTGTCGACAGAACGTCAATATTATAGAAGAATTATATCACAAAATATTATAAAATGCAATATAACAGCTTAATAATAATAATATTACTCGCAGCGAAATAGCCGCAGAGAATTGTCCTAGACCCGCTTCCAGAGTGACTGCGTATGCAAGACTCATTGTCCACTGTATTTAATATTCTGTGGAACTTCCTGTGTTTGAAGACCATTAAATTACTTTCTCCTCCCATTGGAGGAGGGCCAAAACACAGGAAGTCCCAGACGTGTCTCAACAGGTTCTGGAATTTACTTTACTAATAGTTCTCAAAGGCGGATCAACGTTGCGCAAGTTTAAGATGGGCGTAAATCACTCGGTTCTCTCGTTATGAAGGACAGTCTGTGATAAAAGACGACCTTGATCGTGAATTATCTAACTGCTGAGTCAGACAGTTGACAATCGGTTATAATTTAGTTGAAAATAGTGTCGTCTCTGGAAATGAGGTAGCAGTTAAGATTTAAAATAAAAACAATTCGGTGATGTACTTCGTATTTTACACATCTTAGGGTAGGCTTGATGATGACTGTATGGTCGAAACCGGTCGTTTTGAATTAAACTTTGCGAATAACACGATGTACATAACCAAACTAATTGTAATGGCGTTCCACAACGTTGGGCCTGAACACCTTGAGTTTATAGTTAAGATTAGGAATTTGATTTTTTTTAATCCATATAGAATGATCAAAAGTTCCCCCAAGAAGGACCCCTTCTTGGGGGAACTTTTAAACACTCTGCTTGCCGATTCTGAAACATCTATTTTGGAAATTTCTGAAACATGTATTTTGGAACGTTTTTTAAACTGGATGCGAAAATACTGCTTTGCATTATCTCGACTATCACCAGGAACGGATTTGCTGTTAGAATCACTAGGCTGGATAGAGCTATTTAGTATACTATAACTGAGGGCCTCACTATTTAAGGGGCTCGTAAAGAGAAATTTAGTAATTCTCCATGCGGAGATCTCTGGTTGATACCTCAAATCTTTCCTCCTTACCCCTAGGGCCTCTGATTACTAAAAATCGTCCCTGTATACCAAATTTCGTTATTTTGTGAACTTAATGCTTAAATATTGAATATTAGCTTCATTGTGCTTCCTACCCTATCTTGATTAATGAAAGAAATATTGGAAAAGAATTACTAGGAAGGATAGAAGAAATGGTATCTTTCATTGCAATTTCAATATCTGTCTAATGTATGTGATAACGTGAGAGTTACTTCACTCATGTACCTCCTTATTGAATGCTAGGAAAATATATCCGTTGCGCTGCATATAGAAGGGCGTTTTCCGCTTTTCCGCTCATAATACTCTAGCCATGTAAGGAAGACAATGGCAAATTACTTCTCTTCATCTAAGGTAGTCGTCTCATCCCATACCATTTTTGGTAGTTATAATGGTGGAAGGGATGAAGATTCAGTCAGCACACAAGTAGATGATTTTTCGGACATTGACTTTACACTAAAAACCACCAAGCGAAATTAAATAGCCAAGAATCACACTATACAAATCTTATGTTAAATATAAGTGGAGGGAAGATGCAGGTGGATATGTTTTTCATGTTTTTATTTTTTTTCTGTTCACGTTTGGCACATGTTTTTATTCATCATGCACAATGACTGCATTTTCAATGCATTCATAATGAAAAGAAAAACATTTTTTCCCTTTACAGACATACACTTATGGTGTGGTTATATATCCCCAAGAAAAACATTTGGTACCCATAAAACTAACCATGGATACCCTGATTCCTTATTGTGTATACCCCAAAATCTTGTCATGCTGTGAAGATGAATCCTAGGTAAAGACTATTCATTAATTCCCAAGAAAAAGCGGACATGAAAATTAGCCTTTGCGTGCAAAACTTCCTTAAACTATTCATTAAAATTGTAATTTTAATATTAACAGAAGTATTGAGCTACCACAAAAACGGAGCGTGTTAGGAGGATTTCTGTTTTAAGTCCTTCTCGATTAAAATTGTTTAACTTGTGCTTGGTAAAGGTTCAAGAGAATCAATCGCAACTAATAACAGTTATTACGGTGTGTTCGATTTCAATCAAAAAACAATTTTCTTTGATTATAATTTAATATTGATAAAATTTTGAGCTATGACATTGATGTAAAATTTAATAAATATTATTTTTGGAATAAATTTAAAAAGAAGAAAAACCTTGTTTTTCGATAAAATAAGCAAATCGTTAAATGATGGAAATTGTATACCAGGACAGTATTTATACATGGTAACAAGGGAACACAAATTACTCTCCCTTAGTTACAGGACTGCGAGCACATTTTAGCTCTCCGTTGACCAAATTTTCATTGTGATATCTTTTACGTAGTAAAAAGTACTCCGGGCTGAAAGGAGCGTAGTTTAACTAAAGCAAAATAATATAATAGAATCCGGGCTGCAATTAAGTTTCTTAAAATTGACAGTTATCGGTTTCTAAGAACATATTCTGATTAATCTGGTTTAAATAATTGCCAGTCACGCTCAAGTCACAATCCATAAGAGGTTAAGGAAAAAGCGACTTTGAACTTTGTTCTTATTTTTCTGAAAAATTTCACAATATACAAATGGATCTTCTATTTATTAATATTCTTATGATTATTTATCATACTAACTATCGTATTATTATTGTGCTATTGAAATTGTACAAAATTTTATCGTATTACTCAAACCATCAAGAATCTAGGAAAGTAATTTAAATATCTACAAAAAAGGTAAAAAATTTGAAACCTTTGCAAAACTATTCTTTATTAATATTCTTAAGACTTGTAATGCGAAGTATCGTATTCTTATTTTGCTATTGGACTTGTATTAACTTTTATCGCGTTTCTCCAACCTTCAAGCATTTAGGAAAATAATTGAAATATCTATAAAAAAGAGGTATCAAATTAATAACCTTTGCATAACTATCTCACGAATCGAGGTATACATGGTGTTAAGTTTAAAAAAATAATAGCGGTAAACGAAAATTGAGTTAAATTACGAACTCTCCATCCGAGCACCCAATAGCTATCTTTTAGAAGTGAGACTTGTTCAATTAATTTATTACTTCCCATCAATTGTACCCGGGGTTCATAGCGAACGAAGATAATTCACGATCAAGGCCCTTCCTTACGCCGGCCTGTCCTCTTTAATGCTTAAATGATGTGATTTACGACATTACCAATATTTTTAGCCTACGGTTGCCCTTGAGAATATGCGAGAATTGACTGCAGTCGATATAACCACAACAACTCCTTGCAATTCCAATTACGAAGGAGATTTCGATCTTTTCGTTCATATTTCGATTTTTTTCACTCACAAATTTCACTCATAATCCTTGTTTCAGTAAGAACAGTAAAATCCAGGGTATATTCAGGGTACTAAGCGAAAATAGTGTCTTAAGAGGGATAGCGTTATAACCGGGTTGTTTAATGCTGGTATTAAGAAAAATGGTCTTTCGCGCAAAAAGACAGTTTTTGTCATTTAATTTTGGTAATTTTCACTCTGTAATGAAAAATAATTCGTCCAGGTAGGCAATTGAAGAATGATAACGATTTTTAACAGCAGTGGCACTTCCAACAGTCACGGTTTCTAACCATCTCCTTCATTTCGTTATACGAGGCACATCGCATTTCCGTCATCATGACTTTTAAATAGGAAGTTCTTGGTCGACCTCTCAGTTTTTTATCAAGACTATTTCCTTCCAACATGATTTGTATCGCGCCGAAATATGTATTCAATGCATTTGCTTTTCTTGTTTTATCTCTCTCTAAAGATTCTGAATTCCACCTGAATTTGATTGATAAAAACTACGGAAAAGATATCAGATAAAGATCACTCTTATCGTCGAATGCTTTTTCTTATCGGACTCACGAGCTTTCGATAAAATGCGCGGTGATTCATGAAATTCCAATTTGTTCAGAAGAAAAACAATGAATGACTTGAGTCTCGGTAGAAACTGCTTGCTATTCAGGTTCAAGGAAATCGCACTGTAGGAAGGTAAACGGGTCACAAATAAACAGCTATGGAAAGCACTGGTCAATGTTTTCGTTTTTCGGTTGAAACCGCTCCTTCGAAAACATATCTCGAGAATTTTTGTGTTTTATGGTAAAGGTAGTATCCATGGATCGAAACTTCTTGTCCGAGTCCGGTCCGAATCCGACATTATTCCAAATCGGTCCAGACTTGGCCTGAGTATTGTACGTTAGGGTTTCACTTCATTCAAATTGTACTTCTTCTATCGATTTATTTTATCAATTAAAGTAATCATGTCTATATAAGGATAATTCCAATAAAAGTATCCTTTCAACGATAATTTAATAAACTTCCTGAAAAAACGAGAAAGGGAGAACTTTTGTGTGAATTTGAAGGTTGAAGAATTAATGTCTGAGAATCTTCATTCCCATCTCAATTCATAAAAATATAATACACAAAAGTATCAAACAAAAAGACACTGAATGATTACAACTTAAAACTTTGAATCATGGAGGTCTTGATGCAGTGGTAATCCATGTCGAAATAAACAGATTAATTTCAATCTAACTTTCATCTCATCTATCATAACGTTGATTACTATCATAATCAGGGGTTAAACGTTCTACGGCATGATTTCCATGGGCAGTTCATAGAAGTTAGTAATCCAAGCCTTTCTCAGTAGCTCTTCTAGCTAGAAGACGCTGGCTCCACCAAACGGATAACGGAATGTTCTTAACCTCTAATTCTTTAACATTCATGTTCCATTTTCCTTTTTGGCAACTATTGCTCAAGAAGAGTTCTAACCAGCGATTTTAAGGGATGCCTTCATTTCAACTACGAAACGAACTATGCAACCCTTCTGTAAAGTTAATATTATGGATTGATACGTTTGTGAAAACTAAAGCTCAATGCTTTCACATTTTCGATAAATAGTAGGTGTCCGACAGATAAATTGGACCGTAATAAAAAAGGATTATGCGACCCAGACGCGCAGCTTGGAGAAAACCCTGCCCGCAGTAGGTAATAGAATAGGCGAGGATTTACAATCCCTTTTGGAATCGTAAAAAATTCGTTTATCGTAGAGTCTTTGTGCATCTCTTATATGAACTTGTTCCGCTATATATATTCTTGCTCGGAGAGGAAAACAAGGGCGCACTACCCCACCCCTCATAATGCCTAGCATAGCTTATTCTCCTCTCTAAGTAGCTAATGGGATAATGCAGTGATAAGGATACTTTATTCGTTGCGAAGTTCCTCTTGAGTTGCGAATTGCCCACGTTAAAATAGTTCAACATACAATTTGTATATGAGATTGGGATGAAAATCAATGTAAGAAAGACTGAAATTTTGAGGTTTTCAAAGGGAAAGACAGCTAAATTAACGATAAGGGTGGATGGGGAAAAACTAGAACTGGTAGATCAGCATTCATACTTGGGCAGCCTTCTTTCTAAGGATGGCAGATGTTCGACAGAAATTAGTAAAAGGATAGTATTAGCGAAAGAAGAATTCATGAAGCGAAGGGAACTGATGACAAAGGGACTTGATAAAGGAATCAGGAAGAGATTGGTAAAATCCTTGGTGTGGAGTGCAACGTTGTACGGGTGTGAAACGTGGACGTTAAGAAAAGAGGATGTCAAAAGATTGGAGGCTTTTGAGATGTGGGTATGGCGTAGAATGGAGAAAGTAAGTTGGGTCGATAGAAAAATGAACGAGGCGGTTCTAGAGATGGTTGGGGAGAAAAGAGTAATGATTGAAGTAATCAAAAATAGACAAAAGAAATGGGGGGGTCAAATTTTAAGAGGAGAGGGATTATTGAAGAAAGCGATCGAGGGAAGAATGCTAGGGAAAAGACAGAGGGGAAGACAAAGACAGAAGTTGTTAGACGAATTAAGGGGTGGGATAAGTTACCGGGAATTGAAGGAGAGGGAATGTGGGGGCACATGAACCTACCGAAAGGTAGAACACTTTATATATGAGAAAAGGAATTCATTTTCTGAGTGTACTCATTGAGAATATTTCGTCTTCTTTCGTTTTCATTTTGCCTTTTATCAAGGTTGAGAAAACATTGGGGCATTTGTTTCATATTCTGACTAAAAGGGCACATTGTACAAATAAAATGGCCATATTCGGTCTGAGGACCGCCGGTTCCCTAACTCTGGTATAGGGAATGAAGTACAAACTGGCCTTAGACCTGACCTTACTATAATGACAGGCAAATACTATCGAATCTAAAACTCTGACTCTAAAACACGAGCCTGTTGCAAGAATCCCACTTTATTGTTCTTAATCCATCAATCTGACTCTAACAGTGCCTAATTTACTCATAATTTTGGTCCACGCATTCTTTCAACCACATTTAAGCCTTCCAACTATCAGGTTCAACATTACTTCTTACTAGTGATCTCTTACTGAATTGTTACGTTCGCTAATTAAAGAAAAGATATTGGAAATAGGCTGTTAATGAATAAGATATTCGAAAGACTCTACAACCGCCGGTGACCTTCGGGCCAATTCCTCGGCAAGGAAACCGCGGATTACAGACATTCTGGGAAACTCCCAGTTGTTATTCCGGAGGCTATGCTTCCATCCTCAGGGGGTTAATATGTAATGACCCTGTTGTTTATATTCCAGGAAAATGGGGATCTTTGGAATGGAATTGAACTTGATGAGCTGGATGTCACCATTTTACATCCTGACTGCCGTTACCATCGCCGTTTTCATCAAATACTTCGTTGCCCCACTATGGTACTGGAAGGTTCGCAACGTCCCAAGCGTGTCCGGTGTTCCCATCCTGGGCAGCATGTCTTCGGCAGCTTTCCTCATCAAAGCTTTGCCCGACGTCTATGGGGACATATACAAGAAAGCTAAGGGGAAGAAATACATGGGATTCGTCAAGTTCAGCAGGCCGGCTATCGTGATGGCAGATCCTGACCTCATCAAAAACACTCTCAACCGCGATTTTGACTACTTTCACTCAAACGATGTGTACATAGACGAGAAGGTGGATCCCTTGTTTGGAAGACACATCTTTGCGCTGAATGGAGAGCGATGGAAGAAACTGAGGGCTGCTTTATCACCAGGATTTACCTCAGGAAAGATGAAGGGAATTTATCCTTTGATTGGTGAGGTAAGTAGTCGCTAGCTAGTAAACCCTCAGTTACTAGCGTCAAAGAAAAGTGCCCTTCTTGTTGCATGAGGTCAACGTGGCCCCAAATTTCTTTGAATTTTTACAACCCTTAACACTGCTGATAGAATTGATATGACCGAACAAAAATCAAAGATTGACCTTTAGAAAAATAAATAAAAGATTATTATTTTTCGTTTGAATATTTATCAATTAAGCAAAACGCTTACAAGTGCCGTAAATTAGCTTTCCAATTATCGAAATGTAGAAGGTATGGTAAATGGTATAAGGTCCAAAAAAAACGACAAAAGTTAGTTACGTTTCAAATAGTTTGTTTTGCCAAATGACGGAAGATATAGAAAATTACTTTTTCTCGTTTGGGAAACCTTAAAAAATACTCAGATACTGAGAGACTCAAAAGTGGTTGAAATGGCTGAAATTACTTTAATAGATTTCGTTTTATTCAAGTAAATCATATAGTGTATTGAACTGTTGTTTTATTATGCATAAATATATGTGATTTTTATTACTGTGCAATTTTAATTATTTATACGCGTGTATTTTTATTTTGTGCAATTTAATTGAAAATTTTTTACATCTATTTCCATATATTGATTTTTTAATGGCAAATGAATGTATGTGATTTGCAATTGGGCGTATGCCCGTACTAAAGATTATTATTATAATTATTATATTAACCCCACGCGATTAATTATGGATACACATCTCTTTATATGGATAAACATACACGATTGTGCGTTTTCTCAGGCTTTTGGAGCATTTAAATTTTCATAAATGTTTCATCAAGTTCCTCTCGGAATATAAACAAAATCGATCATTATGTTTGATTCGCAGGTTTCGGAAAATTTGAATTCTTACGTATCTGAATGCTTAGAGTCCTCCGGAGAGCAAGGCTGGGTTACGGAGTTGAAGGATCTCCTCGCGAGATTCACCACTGACGTAATAGCATCCATTGCTTTCGGTCTTCAATGCGATTCCATCCGAAACCCAGACGCAGAGTTTCGAAGGATTGGGAGGAAGGTCCTGGAGCCGACGCCTGGTAGAGCGTTGTTGATATTAATCATGATGCAGATGCCGAGGCTCAACACGATCTTTCGCGTCCCCTTGGTCCCTGAATTGGTCACAAACTTCTTCCGCAGCGTGGTCCTCGAAATGGTGACCAAGAGAGAAGCTGAAGGAATCGTAAGGAATGATTACATACAGCTTTACACTCAGCTGTGGAAAGAAGGGAAGCTGAGGCCGGATTACTATCTGAAGGCCAAAGAAGCTGAGGAGAAGAATGGAAATGCAGTTTCCAGTGATGACGGTATGAGAATAAGTTGTATGAGAAAGAAAAATGGTGACTTGGACTCGAACCCAGATCTCCCACTTTCCTGGCGGGAAACCTATTATAACCACTGAGCAACCAAACCACTTAATTCTCATTTCTGTAAATGGGAATTTTTATCAGCAAGAAAGTGATGATCCACATAGTGGTAGTTTATAGTTGTGGTTGGTAGTTCGGTGGTTGAAATACCTGCCCGTAAAGTTGGAGATGTGGTTTTGAGTCATTACTATTATATTTATAAGCCAAGAAACATTTAAATTTATTTAAAAATAGACAATTTTAATAGCTATATGCTGATGTAAATATCTATTTAAGTAGCTCAGTGTATGAACATGCAGTCAAACCAAATCATTATAAATTAAGCAGCTAAAAGAGGGACATTCAAAATGTTTCTGGAATTGTATAATGCTTATGGAATGGTTCCAAACTGAAATGTATCCCAATGATTTTATTGTGGAGTATTGCTGCAAGGATGTAAGATTAACCTTAAGAACCTTAACAACGTCATGTGCTTTCTAATGACATTAATGTACGTTGGCTCTAAGGCTTTCGCTGTGAGTTTCCATTGGAAAATGTCGTCTTGCGGGATACAACAGCGTCGTCGGATAATTAAAAAACACAACGTTTCGCCAACACTACCGTTGGCTTCTTCAGGTGAAGTGAAATGCACTTCCCAGCACCTACTATTTATATATTCCCCCCCCCCTTTTTCACTACTGTCCGTTCACCAGGCGCCGTGAGCTGTTTGATGTTTGGCCATGTGATGAAAGTGTTTATAAGATGGACTGCAAGTGCGGAAAATCCTACATTGGTCAAACGGGACGTTCTGTCACTTGCAGGATAAAAGAACACCACAGAGCGGTGAAGAACAAAGACCGAAAACTATCAGCGATAGCAGATCACGCGTGGTCGGAGCCAGGCCATGATATTGACTTAGAAAATACCAAGGTCATCTACAAAGAAACTAAATATTTTCCCAGAATTATACGGGAGTCGATAGAAATAGCAAAAACGCTCAACAACTTCAATCGCGAAGACGGTTATCCATTGTCTACAACATGGAAACGACTGCTGAGCACATCAAACAGCTCACGGCGCCTGGTGAACGGACAGTAGTGAAAAAGGGGGGGGGAATATATAAATAGTAGGTGCTGGGAAGTGCATTTCACTTCACCTGAAGAAGCCAACGGTAGTGTTGGCGAAACGTTGTGTTTTTTAATTATCCGACGACGCTGTTGTATCCCGCAAGACGACATTTTATTAATGTACGTTCTTGTGGATTGCAAAGTGCCTTTTCTGGGAACTTTTTGAATGCACTACGTTTATAGCTATATGATTTAGATCTGTTTAAAAAAATAAAAATTTGTCTTTTACAAGTAAATCACTACCAGAGAAAAAGAATGATGCTATGAATTGTATTTATGAAATTATTTGTTTTTTTTCCTTTCCTTTTCTCCGATAGTCTCTGTGGATATCTTGAGGCACAATCAAAATGAATTGGATGACATAACTGCTCAAGCATTTGCTGTATTTGGGGATGGATTTGAGACTTCTTCAACCCTCATCAGCTTCACTCTGTTTGAAATCGCGCATAATATGGAAGTTCAGGAGAAACTGAGGCAAGAAATTGAAGATGCTAAAACTGAAAATGGATCTCTAACATATGACGCTCTACAAGAGTTAAAATATCTTGATATGGTTATCCAAGGTATGCTGAAATTACATCTTTTAAACACTCCTTCCATTAATTTTAAATACTTCTCCTCAAGATATATAACTCAGTCAGGACTAAACACTCTGCAAAATTTGGTTCATGTATCTCATGGAATGCTTTCCTAAATAAAATGAGTTACACCTTGTATTAACCTCAAATTTTATATCACTTGCTTTCTGCAAGTGTAGTCATAATCAAAGCATTCAGTCAGAAAAAGAAACAAATCTATCTCATTTGCCTATATAATTTGGCTTTGATGAACTGATTAACCCTTAAACTGCGGGAAAACATTTTTAAACATTTGACCTGCTCCTTCAATTTTATGACCCTGCCTCTCAATACAGAGCCCAATCTCTCGCTCCTCTCTATTGTTCTGGGTTGGGAATATCTCAAATGAGTTTTCTCTTATCCGGGAAAACCCAAGTTTAACAGGTTCCATCTTTACCCACACTCCGAGTTTTGACTGCCTTCGAACACAGTTTATTTTCTTTGTGATTAGTTATTTTTGTTACAAATCGAGATATATACATATTGTTTGGTATCAAAATAATCTAAAAACTGCTTAGAAAACGACTAAGAACTGAATATTGAATCAAAAATTATTATTAAGTAAATAAAAATCGGCAATGACATTTTCTATACACAAGTAGTTAAATTTCTCGACAATAACCGATAACCAAACCCTCAGGAAAAGGGTCTATCCGGATTATGAAGGTCTATATCTGCTACCACTGGCCTGTTCAAGAAGGCGCAGAGCAGCTCCCGCAGCTTAAGGGTTAACTCAATAATTAATGCAATTAAATTTTTAGTAAATTAATTCAATTAATTCTGTAGTCTGCTTCAATTGCCAGATGGGAAATATAGAAAGTACATGAAGTATTGTTACATATATTGGTAACCTTAATGACATATTTTTGAATAATGATCAGCTTTCCAGACAAAAAGCTTCCTTGTTACTTCATTTTGGTCTTTTTTCACTCTGCAATGAGGCAATTCTTACCAGATAGAAAATTATTATTATTATTGGACCCTTTATTAGGCGAGGTTAGGCCCAAGTGGGCCTCTCTTCCACCTAACTTTGTATGAAGATACATGGTTATCAAGATGTAAAATAATACTAAGAGAAGAAAAAAAGAGAAAAAACAAAATAGATTTGATTTGATCACAGACGCGTATCAGGACTGGAGTAGAGACGACTTCTCAGCGGAATCTCTAGACTCAGAAAATTAGGTAGGAATAGCAAATTTTTGAAAAGCAATGAAGAATGAGCATTGTTACTCTGGTTTATTCAATGTGCTTACAACATGAGATTAAGATGAAAGGGAACATTAGCAAGTGACATTTCACATTCTCCCATAAGACGAGACTGATGGGAAATATCTCTCTCCATCAAGGACTTAGTATATACCCTGACAATGGGAAGAAGATTGTTCTTCCTCATGACATCTTTATTTTTCATGCCCCTGTTGTAGCGATCCATCGGGTGATCGCGTCCCAGCTCCCAGAAAGCGTGGTGTCCTTTTCAAAAAGCCAGCTTTTCCAAGATAACACTGCGTTTTCTTGGAAGACGCTCTAGTTTTAACCGTCGATGAGCGTGGGGTGTCATGTGGGTCAAAGGACGTGGTCACCCAGAGTATAAATAATGTGTGGTTTTTGGTATGTGAGGGTCAGTTTGGAATCCAGACGCTTGGGATGTTATCTCTAATGGTGACTGCGCTCTGGGTTCCAAATAAGGAGGCTGAGCAATAGGGAGGGAACTGGACCGTGTGGATGTTATTCTTTGTAGTGACATCCGTGGCTGCAGTTTCCTCTTTCGTGGTCAGTCTCCGACCGACGGCGATTAGGTATGTGGGGTTTTGCGCGGGGTCCTACAGGTATATTTTTTGGGCCTTAAGCCCTTAAATGTTAGAGTTAGGCAGTCAGATTTATTTAGTCAGTAGGTTTCTGTTCTTTCCTTTGTATTAATGTGTACCATGGTATACGTTAATGTAAATATAAAGACGAGAGAACCAGAATCCTAATTATTATTTCAACAGTATAAAGACGAGTGAACCGGAATTCCTAATCATTATTTCAATAGTCCTAATCAGATGTCCTCAATAATGTCGTGGAACTCGGCCCCGCGACACTGCCTATTACTCAGGAGCATTTGAAACAGGTTTTACTGTACTTAATGGTGCATTAAAAAATTAAAATCATCTTCAAAAGCTATGTAAGTCGTTTTTGAAGAAAAAAATAGGTAGATGATAAAATTAAATTCTTCATAGTTTCAAGCTTTTCTTTAGATCAACTTTATTTCAGAAAATATGAGTCTGAAACTATAGAGATATGAAAAAAATAAATATTATATGAGTTTTGTTGAATTCCTGTTATTGTTGTGGGGTAGTTGATCCTAGTAGTTCATAGTTGGTGGTGTCCCAGAGATATAACGTTCTTAGTTAAATTTATGATATATTTTTGGCTTATTTTGATTGCATTAATTTGATCTTAATTACCTCTTCTTTTCTCTCACAAGAATTTACTCTCATTCATCTCAGTAGCATTTTTAAAAGGTTGTGTGGAAGATCTTTCTCATGTTTATGCTGCTCCCTTAATTTAAGAGAGAAGTGAAGTTGAATAGGATAAATGATATAAAAAGTTAAAAGTTGAAGATTTAAGCATCTGAAGTAGATGAAACATACCTTTGGATCTTCATGTTACTAAGCATGATTTTCTATTATTTCTAACTTCTCAATTCTAGTTTTGATGATGAAAGTTAAGCAGTATTTTTTGCTATGCTTACTTAATTATTATGGCTCATAAATGAATAAATAAATGATAAATAAAAACTCATTTTTTCATGCATTTCTTTGCTTGACTATAATTTCTAGAGACTTTGAGGTTGTATCCTCCAGCTGGTTTCTTGGCCAAACTTTGCACAAAAAGATATCAACTTCCAAAAGCAGAGGAAAATGGTTCAGGAGAAGGTGTCTGGCTGGAAGAGGGAACACCAGTCATCTATCCTGTGTATGCTCTCCATCATGATGCTAAGTATTTCCCAGATCCGGAGACTTTTGATCCAGAAAGATTCTCTCCAAAGGCTAAAAAAGATTTGCCACTCTCCATTTACACACCTTTTGGAGATGGACCACGTAGTTGCATAGGTAAGAATCATCTCTAAGATCTCAAGAAGGATATCAAATTCAGTTTGCTCAATTTGATACCATTCTTCTCGAAGCTCTTGCTTACATTCTGCAAAAAAAAAGATTGAAAAGAATAACTAGAGCTCATATTATATAGTGAACACTGTATATGAGGAGCCAGGGAAATTCTTTTGTAAATACCCTCAAGGGGAATAAAATAACCTTGAGGATGGAGACATAGTCTCCAAAATGAGCATTGATACCTTCTGAAAAAGCTGGTAAGCTATTATCTTTGTGCTCCATTGAAGAATTAGCATCTGATGGTCACCAGTATATCGGTGAAGAGTTTTTTGAACCTTTAAATGCTCTGTGAGTTAGTTGCCTCAATGAATCTCTGGCTATACATGTATAGTAATGTATCCCTCATCTTTATTCTAGGGGATTAAAAATTCAAACTGAACAATAAAATAAGTTGCATTAATTATATCTATGAATGAAATTAATTGTATTCATAATGTGACACAACCAACATTTAAGAACATCATAGAACTACTGGCATAAGAAGAACATTCTCATGCTTTATTAGTGTATTGTTAATCTAAAAACCTGGCATTGTAAATTTTAGTCATCAATTTTTAGCATTTCTCTTTCCTCTGTAACTTTCATATTACCAAAAGGATCCCAGATAGCTATCTAGGCATCATGTTTGTCTTTGGTGAAAGTAGTCCCGGGTTCAATTCCCGGTGGAAGCTCATGTGCAAAATGACCTCAATTTTTGAAGCTCTTTTAACAGTACTACTGCTCATGCTTCATATTACTATAGCCATGGAAAACATAAATGCAAAAGGCAATAAATGAAACATACATTTTCTTGTATTTATTCCTGGGTAAAATTTAAAGGTATTCAATTTGGGAATTTGGAGAGGTATAATATTGCTGGTAGTTAGTTTAGCAATCATTGCAGCTACAATAAGTGAAAATTTTACTTCACTCAAAACTTGAATCACCACCAGAAATACACATCTTCACATTAGCTTATCTTAAATTAATACATTTGTGATAATTTCAGGCTACATGTGGAAGAAGTTCTATCTCATATTTTTCTTTCACAGGACAGAGACTTGGACTTCTGCAAACCAAAGTTGCTGTTGCAAGTGTCATTTCAAGATTCCAACTGGTTCCAAATGAGAAGACCAAGAAGCCCTTAGTTTTAGATCCAAACAGTTTACTGACATCATCAAAACATGGACTTTGGGTTACTGTAAAGCATTTGAAGACAAAAACTGCCTAAACAGTGTTTTTTTTTGACTTCATTTTATAGAATCGATGTGACTAATGAAATTTTTTTCAAGTCCCTGCCATAATGTGGACTTAAATTTTTAATGATCTATAACAAATATTATTAAAAAAGGTAATATTTTCATAATGCAGTTAATGTTTTTATAGATATCAAATGACCTATTCTAATAAAGTAATATTAAATCCTATGGTTTTCATTTAAATAATATGCTATGCTCTGCTTTTCAGGTTAGTTATAATGGGTTGGTTAATTCCTAGAATGACTTCATGAACGGCTTGAGAAATTGCAAATTACAGCTAAAGCAGGAATTTCTTATTTTTGGTATTTATCTTTCTATGTTTCCTGTTTTATAACCCTATGTTTCATATTACTTTGGACACATTTCACACATCTCCAAAAGTCTTTATTGAGTATTTTGAAATGGTGTCGAGAATTCAGCATTTTACAGATTTTCAAGAGTCCCAAAACCTTCTTCCTCTAAAATTTTAAATCGGAATCAGTTGTCTCGAACTAATCCGATCTAATCACTGTATTCTCAACAGATAAGACGGCGGAAACGTGATGGTAAGGGAAACATAATTCCTTACGAATACTGACATAATTTAATATAACTTACTGACATAACTTAAAAGAATTAATAAATTAAATTAATATTGTTGTTATCCAACGATAGAATTAGCGGCTTTGCCGACAGTTTATATACGCACTTAATTGCTTTCCAATGGAATTCACGAGATTTTTAGAAAAATTCAGTACGCCCCACAAATTCAAATCTTTCTGACGAGTTCTTCCTTGTATGAAATTTATCTTTTTTAGGCAACCAGATTTTTTAAATCACTTCCGGATTTACATGCTTTTAATTTCGGATAAATGCTTCCTTCTTAAAATTTTCCTCAAGCGCCTCTTGGCTTATAAATGCTGAATTAAGTGTTCCTAAAGAGCGGGATATAACATATGTAAAAGCAATACGCAGTAATGGAAAAGTCATTACATTTCTTTTTCTGACGTAGAAAAGTGCCGCAATAATTCTAACTACATGCATTTCCGATTATTTCCTTGAGCACGCAATATTTCAACATCTCCTCCTCTCCAGAAGACTCCAATTGCAAATTCGAATGGTTTTATTCGATCTTGCCCGTTCGTTCATTAAAATCGCCCATCAATATTATTTGTCTACCTTCTTCTTCTCACCCCAGCTGTTATCTGTAGCTCAGCATAGAAGTCTTCTTTTTCCAAGGTGTTCTTCTACCGGAGAATATACTTGTCTTTTTGCCACTTTCCCCCAAGAGTTTTTAGTTTTGTCCCCATACGAGGGGGGACCCAAAAATAAGAGAAATTTCATTAAAACTTTTTTATTTCTCAATATTTTTACACTAAATTTTTATCACCTTCAAAGTACTCTCCATTAACCAATATACATTTGTCTAAACGTTTTTCCCATTGATCAAAACAGCTCTGGAACTCACATAATGGGATGTCTTTTAACCCCTCCAGCGATTTTTGTTTCACTTCTTCCACAGTCCCAAAACGTTTTCCTTTCATGTTCTTTTTGAGCCTAGGGAACAAAAAGAAGTCACAGGGGGCCAGGTCAGGTGAGTACGGCGGGTGAGTAATCGGTGTCATTCCGTTTTTATTCAAAAACTGCCTCACAGACAACGCAGTGTGAGCCAAATTTGGCTGCAACTCTTCTCATGCGCAAATCCTCTGATAAAATCCTCTGAATTGAACTCCATGACATGCCAGAAATATTAGAGAGCTCATCAATTGTTCGGCGACGATCTTCACGGACTAGGGTGTTGATTTTTCAACGTTGTCGTCAGTTCTTGAAGTTGAGGGGCGCCCGGAACGAGGTTGGTCTTCAATCGTCATTTCGCCCCTTTTAAACCGCGAAAACCAGTCGTAGACCCGAGCTTGACTCAAAGCATCAACCTTGTAAGCTGTTTGAAGCATAACAAGAGTTTCCGCAGCCGTTTTCCCCAACAGAAAACAAAATTTTACCGCCGCGCGTTGCTCTCGAGCGTCAGCCATCTCACGTTTTCGCCACATGGGAAAAAGTTACTTTGATAAAAGAAATGCTGCGCACAAACAGTTGCTCTCACGGCGACGAAACGTTGCATACTGACTCATGAGAGTTCCCGCCAAAATACCCTACCAACCAGAACTCGGTCCCCTGACGTTCCTCCCCTCCACAGCCCGGTTCTCGTTACTTTTGGGTCCCCCCACGTATATGACAAAGATCGAATTAACTTGAAATACGATAAATAATGAATCTTTAATCGAAATGAGCATCATTATCTGATAGTAATTAAGCTGCTTTTACCTTCCTTCTACCTCTATTTCATTCTAAATAAGTTCTTTTGATCATAAATGTATGTTTAATTGCCGGAAGGCGCATATAATTCCCCATTAACTCAACATAAGAATATATTCGCGATAAATCATAATGCGAATTAACGGCCGTGATGAAAAGGCTGCGGCGAATTGTCCTCAACTCAAAAATATGTTAATCTCCATCTGATAACAGTAATCTTCAATGCTTCGCCCATTTCTGATTTCCTTTTAACTGCTGGAGTTTCCGCAAGATTTAACTCCTTTAATATTTCTCCCCTCACAGCAAGTCAAGTAGTGCCAGTTAAATGTTTGGCTGCGATGTTCAGTTGCTTGATGGGTGATTAAATTTTCCCACATATTAATAAAAAGGTTTCAGGGGATACTTTGTGGAATTTATCCATAACAGGATAAACAGGAATATTATCAAGGAAAAACAGGAATATTAATATTATGCATAATAAAGTTATAAAATGGAATTTTGGACAGTGAATTTATTTTTCAAGCAATGGAATTCCACGAAGTGAAAACTTCATCCATATAATTTACTATGAAAAAATAATTAGAGCGATTCCTCGTTTAAAACACACATTCCGCGACTTAAGTGTTACGCTACACTAGTAACGTCTTCACGCGTGGAGATGTTAAGAGTTGATAGAAAATTTGGTCACAATCAATATTTTTTTAAAAAGTGGAATCTCTCAAAGTTATGTCTCCCTCCGTTTCCCGCATGCGTTTACATATTACTGTTATCATATACAAATTTACAAGTAGGTGACAAACGGGTGGTAACTTGTCATATCACTTCCAACGCAATGTATACATTTCTACACTAAAATTTTTATCCGATATGCAATAACAACGACTTCGCATGTAAAGTACACCTCAGTATAAATATACCATACATTATATCACTTTCGCAACAACTCCACTCAGAAACCTGATCCATTTACACATTTTCAAAGTATTATTTAAGACAATCTTTTTTTAAATGATTTTACATTTAAAGTTGCTCATTCTTTCTATTAAACTCGCCTCACTTCTTCCTGTACTTGAAGACCTTTATTTGATATGGTTGCTAAGAGATATTTGTGCTTCCTGCCTCGGCGTGATAACTAAGTAATAAAAAATGTTCAAATCTCTCGGGTGTTTGTTTGTGATTTCATCTGCCGGAATGCTGGTTTGTGATCCTCTTCCTCACCCTATATCAACAGATGCTAATATATTTGAAGAGGGAGTAAGACCAGATGAGGAGTGAGGTTGTTTTAGCTTTCTTCTACTTTGAGCCAGACCATAAGTGGAAAAGGTCCAATTGGATGCAGTGCAATATCCATCTGAATAACATTATCATAGAGTCAATGAGTAACCAATGTGAAAACTTCTTCCTGAAGATGGTCATGAAGGATGTGGCCGAAACGTCGGACTTGTCCGGAACCTTCACCCGATTGGAGAGCAACAAAAATTTCAAACGAAATTTAACAAATCCAAGAACATGTTATAGCTACGCAGAAAGGAATGAGAATTACATTATTAACTGCGCTTCAATTTTCCCTTTTGCTTCTTTGATTTATAACACTGAAACAAAGGGATATGAAAGAGGCATCTTATACTCATTACCAAAAGAAAATGATTCTTCCCTAAATTCTGTGTTGATTCAATTTCATTAAAAAAAATAACATGACGTGGCAATTATTCCATATTAAAATAAACAGGAGATGTGGGTCTGAAATACTAAATGCTCTACTTTGGTAAGGTCTCGACGGGTAATTAGCTACTCAAGAAATTCTTAATTAGGTTATTAGATAATGATATAAACGCTTCTGCGCGGGATCCAAAACGATTAGAATATCGCCATTGGCTTTCATTGGGAAAGTAACCTCTATATAAAACGTTAACTACAGTTTTGGTTTATTGCTAAACAATTTTTGATACCAACAAAAATTTCAAACGAAATTAAACAATTGAAGAAAAATATACCCTTCTATAGCCATTACATTCATTGGAAACAGCTGTTAGTTCTTTTCCAAAAATGTGTTTAAAATTTTTATTGTTGCATTTCCCTTGTTTAGTAACACTGTTATCAGTCGAAACTAGGCAAAACCGCAGATTATTGCGCTTAAACATAAGTTCGTACCGTAAAACTCTGACTTACACTAACTCGGAGTTACGGTGTTATTTATGTTACCTTCCCGGAGGAAACTTTGCCCATTCATTTTCAGAAACCTATAATAGAAACTTTATTCTACGTTCTTAATTTATTTTCTTAAATATTTTTATTCATATTTATGAATAGCGATAATTAAAAAATATTTTTCTTCAACTACCGTTTCTGTTAATTCTTGACCTCCAATTAAACAAAATTAAAGTGTTTAATGTAATGCTTATATATTGATTTTTTCACCGTGAAAAAAGCTGAATTCGATGGGTTATGCTGAAAAGGCCAAAGGATATTACACAGATGTTAACGAAGGCAATGTGAAAGATTTTAAAGGCTTATAAAAGCGATTGCAGAAAGCAGAAAAATACAGAGGCTTAGTCTTTGGCATAGAGCAGAGAATAAGCAGCAGGGGATCGTACATACATCCCTGAATTTTTTAGCAGAATAAAAGCGGTTTAAATTTGATCTGGATGGTATTTATGCAAGGTAATGTGGATGAAATGGTATTTAATGCAAGGTTTGGCCAATTTTTCTTCTACTCGATTTGATACGTCTAATTTCAGCCACACTTTTATTCGCGTTGGAAAGACAATTTTTTCATCTCTAGTATTTCCAATATGCTATTCCGGAGAAAATATTCTATACTATTCAGAATCCCTATCAATTATCACATGGTGAATGTTAAATATTCATCGGGTGTCCAGAGGAAAACTGAGTTCAGCGAACGATATTTTCATATCTAAGGCCAAAGTTTCCAAACGTTCTACTGGGTTACGAGGTCAACTATGAAACTTCGATGGAAAGAAGAGAGAAAGGCCGTTAGTATAATCTTTAAAAATAAAATACTCCTAAACCGTATATAAAAGGTAAGAACTAAAAAGTACACATACCTTTGGTGTGATTCCTCTGCTTCGATGATGTCACACGTTGCAGTTGGACACACACGTCAATTATGCGGCTATATATAGCTATAGCTTACCTTATATTGCACTTACCTAATATTGCAAAATTGATAATCAAACCTCTTAAAAATAATTAAACCTTTTATTGCATAAATTTTATCCTTCTGAATAAAAACTGGAAAAAAAGCCATCAAGCATATGCGGCTATATATAGCCGCATAATTGACGTGTGTGTCTCCCTGCAAAGTGTGACATCATCGAAGCAAGAGGATTCACACCAAAGGTAAGTGTATTTTTTAGTTCTTACCTTTTATATACGGTTTCGGAGTATTTTATTTCTAAAGATTATGAAACCTCGAATTAAGGAAGGCTGAGTATAGTTTTTCATTCTAAATCATCATGAGAAACCATAAGGCAGCGTTAGAGTTGAATGCTGGATACATAAAATCTTCTTTGCTCCTTCGAAATTATTATCAGGAAAACGTGATAAATCTCAGAAAACTAACAGAAAACGTTTATTATCCTTTCTCTCCGATTTTCTCAAGTAAGACGGAGACGGAATCATTTAATCGGCAGAATTTGTTTAAACGTGCGAAAGAAATATCGTAGGATCTTCAAGTAAGGCATAGTTTTCACCGATCATGGACTAACATCATTCTGTACATACGTTTTGTCTGTATAACGACCCTTTATGCGTTTCCTATTTATTTATTTATTCTTATTGTTGCTAAGACACAATAGTGGCGGCGCGTTGAATCAATTCGAAACAATTCGAAATAACATAATTTGAACCAACGAACCACTAAGATTGAGCGCACGCTAAAGATCTGGGTGTGTGTAACCGATTTCAATACATTTTCTGGAAGTTCACGGAAATAAAAGACATCTAATGAAAATAGTATGAACGGGAAACATACTCTAAAATTCATTGACCTTTGTAATCCGTAATTATCTTGCCTAATTCGGGTTTTAGCTGGTTTCCTTATATGCCACGCTTAAAATCAGCATAGTCATATCAATAAAGAGAATAAAATAAACGAAATTACTGTCATAAGAGATGTGTAAGGGAATCTTGGATTTCTCCCAGCCTTCAGTTTTAAATGTTTTTTCCTTATAGCTATCATACTAACGGCCTTGAACCCAGACGGAATCAAAACTGAAAAAGATTGACTCCCACCTCATTTCTCTTTTGAATGATTGAATTGAATCTCAATGGATTTTCAATGTATCAGAACGAGCAAATGAGATGGCACGCTGGAGCCACACCATGGATGGCTCTACGTCAAAAACGTATGAGACCAATGTAACTGCTACGATAAGGAAGGAAATGCTGAAAACCTTAACGATAAGAGGGCTGGGAAAAGGATGGGAGAAGTTAATTGGAACGGCTTCCTCTCTCATTATGAAGCTTTGAGGAAATTTAGCTTTTGCATGCAAAATAATTTACACCCATGGGCGTCGACTGAGCCGGAGGGACAATGAACGCATTGCGTAAGTACAGTGTCATCTTTCTATTGGGTATTGATCGATTTTTCATCTTTATCATTAATTACTCAATCAATTATATTAATTACTCTTTAATAATTGAAATAATTGGGGTGTGACGCTGAGGTATCTTGTAGGGAATACTTTTTCCAACACTTCATCAATCTCCTCATGTTTTTCATCTTCTGTATTCGGGATTTGATTTTTCATGATGCATTTCACGATCGGCGTCCGAGAAAGAAACGCGACGTTGACCCTTGTTTACCTCATTCTATAACTATAGGCGAAGAATAATTAACCTTATAGAATTAATGTTGGGACGATGATCTTTTTATCTTGTTCATCATGCAGTTTTGTTGCTAGAACTTGAGGAATAAAAACACTTGAAATGTTGATTTCATTATTATAGTTGGCAAAATATACCTTATACCCCGTATATGTGATTTACCGTAAATTTAAATGATGTTATAAATAATATGATTTAAATAATATGACTTTAATATAATTATTTAAATAATATGATAAAAATAATATGATTTAAATAACACGACTTAAATAATATGATTTACATAATATGGCTTAAACAGTGTGATGTAAATAATATCTCATAAATATTATTTATAACATCAGTATTTCTTGTGTTCATTTCCGCGATTTCTCGTTTTTTCCTCCATTCTGTTTATTTGGTTGTTTTCTCAGCTAAGCTTCAGTTGTAGTGATTTTCTCCACAAACTATATAATTTTCCTCTGTGTGAATTTGATGGTCTTAAGATATTTATCTCAATAATGTAAATTTGTCGAGTAAGGATACGCGAAAGAGTTTAACCAATAAATTTTCGAAGAATAACTAGAAATATATTAAAATTTTATATGTGCACAATTGACGAACTGAAACTAGAAGAATCGTAGGTATACGATAAGAGATTTACATTTTCACGTGAGTTAAATCAAGATCCCTTATTCTTTACAAGGACGCTCACTTGGTTTAATGTAAACGTGCATCTGTAAGGGTTTCTTTCTTGCATTTGACCTTCGGATCCTACAAAGCAGTGCGCTCACTGATAAGTGAATGTATTAATTTTTTTGCCTGAAATATTCTTAAAACTAATGAAAATATTCATTGATACGGAAAAGTCGTCAAACTCGAAAATATTATTTTAAGAAACTGACTCGTGGTTAAATGAATCAATATAGTGAACGAAAAGAATGACCAACTCTCCGTTAGTCAAAAGACACAGATCATCTCTCTCTATTTTGATGTAATGCAAACACATATCATTGTGTGATGATGAATTACCGGCATTATGATATTTTGAATTTTTGTGCAATTAAGTATTTTTAACGTTCTGGATTTCCAGAACAGACATGCCTGTGAATGATTCCACAATTTTAGTATAAACGAATTATATATTTCACAATTTTTACTTAATCAATTATTTCCATGGAAATTTCCATAGAACTTACTATTTTGATCTAATTTTTGTGTTATATGTATCATTTGCAATTTTGGTAAGTTTCTGTAATTTTTTAAATTTTTGCAAAGAGTCAGTAAATCATAGTTAAAAATAAAATAGGAAGAAAAATAAATAATGGAACTTCAATAAGTAAATAATTAGAATTTCTCAATATTTATGTTAATGTACAGTACTTCTTTTGTGAACATGATTCAATTCTTCATTCTATACCACCAAATTAAGGGAACAAAAAATGTGCTGCAAAGATTTAAAACTGATAATTATCCTATGTGAGAATAACAGTTTATTATTTTTGTATTTATATTAATCCCTACAGATGTAATCCTACTGCTGGTGGGAAATTCTACTCAAAACAGCACTGATGATGTTGTCCCTTTCGGAAAAAATTTCAATTTAGAGTGTGGCATACCAGGATCAGAATGGAATCATCCAGTAAGTTTACAGATTATTATCCCAAACATGTATTGACCATGTATTATTAGAAGACTTTATTTATAATCCATCATTGCATAAAATATTAGCAGTGATGGGGTAAGTCACAGAATTTAGAGGAAGGTAAATCCAACAAATGCTTTGAGGCATTAACTGATAATCACATTTACCATTAAGAGAACTGTTCATGCCATTACATTCCAATGTAATCAAACTTATCTGAAAATTTAATGTTGATTTGTATTCCTTTGTTTGATGTAAATTCATATTCATACCATTGTATGGCAGAAAAAAGGACATTGTAAATAGGATTCAATGCTTAAAACATACTCTTCTGAAATAAAATTTCTTAGATTATTATGATATATATTCCTGTTAAAAAGGGAGGACACAAAATTATTTATGGGAATATCATAACATTATGTAATTTATTGCTTTATCTTCTATAACTTATGAATTATTCCTGTTGAATGAATGTGAGTGTATACTGTTGATCAATCTAAAGCAAGAAATTTTAAGAATAGTAAAACTAACTGAATAGTATACTCTCTATTTCCTTTGTAATTGTGACCTAATGTGGATCTTTCCCAGAAATTGTAGCATTTTCTTTATGTCCTTGACTAGCTAACAATTACATTTCATTCTTTAGCAAGTCGAGGCCACCTACTTTAGTTCCTTTAAGCATCAATTTTTTAAATAAACTCCAACTAATACTAATACTTATAGGTTAAGCAACAGAATTCATAGTTCTCAAAGGTTCCATTTCTGAATAGTATTAATTATTAAAAGACGGATCACAAATGCGGATTCTATGCGGATTCTCCCTAAGGTCACATGTACAGCTAGTTCCAAAAAAAACTTACCACCTAAGCCGCAACCCGCATAACAGGCAGTGAGTTTCCTGCAAGCGAGCCTTAAGAAGTGAGAGAGAGAGAGAGAGGGAAAACATGGAGGTCTGCTTCTGTCCTGGCTCCGCTTGCAGAGTTGAAATGGATTTATTTGCGTTATTGATATTGCAAAGATTTACTAGTATCCTTAGTTTGGTGGCATTGGCGTAGCAGAATAGTATTATAATGATATGGATGTTGTAATGCAAGAATTGAGTTATTATAAAATGGTTAATACGAATCAGTATATATTCTAGCTTTGCTTCTCGCAAAGAGGGAACCGTAGCACACGAGGGCCCGTTATCCCGAGGATACCGAGGCAACCCCCTTCCCTTCCCTTCCTGTCATAAAATTCGAGTCTGAGACGAAAGGCACAAGCAGGAAGAAGGAAATTTTCGCAAACCCTGCCTTTGAGCCGCTCTGAGCTTATGTTTTGGACTGAGATGGGAGAATGAAAATTTCCGCGCAGTTTGAATCGGTGTCGGACCAAAAATATATATAGACCTCGAATTTGACGCCTTCGCTTGCAAAACTCTGCGGTTATAATGGGTTATATTACATAATATAATAGTAGATAATATTATACATCGTTCAAGAGAGCAGTTATTAGCCTTTAAAATTATATACATAAGGAGTCCATATCGATCACCTGTTTTATCACAGCCTGTGTGAATGCAATCTACACAAGTAAAGTAAGGCAAACTCATGGCCATATCTAGGCTATTACTTTAAATACATTTAAAAATACTATAAGTAAATATGTAGTATGAAGTCTCGAGGCATTCTCTGTGTATTTTAGATAAATTTTGTTTCATTCGATAAGCATCGAAATTAAAACTCGATCGGTAAAAAATCAGTAAATTTTATCATCTATGCAGTTGGAATATTTACTATACCGTCCAAATCAATTGAGAGAAAATGTGCAAGGATAGATTTTCCTGAACGAATAAAGATGACGGATACAAGACTACCATCTTTCACATTAATTTTGAATTCATTAATTAATTTTTTCGGTGTCATTGAAGTGTGAATCAAATAAACTTGATTTCTCCTGTGGATTCCTCTTGAAATCGTTGAGGTCACAAACCATTACGTTCTTAAACATTCTTCTCGCTATATTTATCACCTTTAAAAGTTCTAAAATACACAAAAAGATAGTGCGAATGAGGTTTGGTCATAATGCTCATTGAATGCTACTGTTAGCTATGAATGTAAACTTTTCAATTAATTTTGAATGTATACAAAACAACCTAGATTATTTATATTTCAATTGTTTATTATAACGTTTACAATTATTATAATGTAGAAAACGTTAAAAATACGCAAAATAATAGGGACTTGGTGAAATAGTTTTTCCCAGGGCCTTTTTACCTGTAATTCCAACCCTGTAATATCACATGGGGAAGCACATATGAGGCTCATGTTGAAATTTTGCTTCCCTCGGTTTATGGCTGGCCCTGCGTAACTCTCATATTTTTCGACAGAATTTTAATGATTGAGACGAATGGGTGGTGGTTTGGTATGGCTAGTCTATCGACATGTTTATCGCTTGGTGATATTGAAAATATTCCTTCGTATTTAAAATGTATTGGCTATGAGAAACTTTTTATCTCTCCACATTCCATGACAAATTTGAAAAGCAAGATACAGGAGTGATTGGAAGAAGTGAATAAAGCAATGAATTCACCAGGACTTCAAGAGGGGGACTGTTTTGATAGAGATAGGGAAGTGAGAAGCGACGGCAACAGTAATACATACACTCACATGAATTTAACAACCGAAAGTGTTAGAGGTATGTTAATTCCAGATTTTTGGATAAATAGGTAATGGCAATTCTTGCGTTCCTCGTCGACCAATTGGTTACTTTGAGTAGGAGCAACGACCTCTTTTAAAAATATAACCCACTCACTCACCTTCTCAATTTTCTCATCGAACATATATTTTTTCCGTTTATGACTGCCTCCAGAGAAACTACTCATTTATCCAATTTGAGTAATATCTTAGTCAAACATGGTTAACATTCAAATATACAGGATATAACGTCAATGGCTTATCATACTTTCAGAAATTTCCTTTTGATGCATCAGTTTATTCCCAGGATCTCCGAAATTGTATACAATAGCGATGTTCAATGTTTTATAGCAACCTCCTTTTAGTTCTATAAGAAAGTTCGAGTAGTTAACTAAGCCAGTACCTAAATCATCTTCTTATCAGCAATTTATTTTGGAAAGAGATTTCGGTCTTTTCAAACTGATAAAAATTGCTAACATTAGTATTACTATCTATGCAAGCCAATGGTTTATTCTAAATCTTACCTAACTTAAGAGATGTAATTTATCGGTAATCGGCGTATAATCTTCAAGTTTCTGCGACATTGAATATGCAGAGTGTCTACAATTCCGTATTTACGTTTCAATTCATATTTTAGTGACATTATAATAGAAACATTAGTCGATCTAGTAAGATCATCTTCAACGCTCTATCAACTTTGTATCATAGATGTTATAAGAGAAGTTAAACGATTTGGTTCTCGTAAGCGTAAGGAATAAATATTAGATGGCATTTCTCTAGTTCATTGTTCATTTCTCAAGTTATTCTTCCATGACTCCTTTTACCCATCATTCATAATTATTGATAGTGATTTTTCTATTAATTATTATACATATTATGCACCATTCAAACAATTCGGGTTATATAGCTTACTTGAGGCATTCAGAAACCGAAGCAGCGATCATTAATCATTAGTCTAACTTTCACCTAGCGCATAGTTTTGAAAATCATTTCAGTATAACATTGGAAATCGTGTTGTGGGTGTTTTCACACCCGCTGACATACGTCATACGGCAGATTGCGGGGTATTAATGTAAATATAAATAAACCAGGTGTTAACGTGTAAACCTGCAATATGCAAGTATAAAAAAACCTGGAATTTATATGCAATATGCAAATCAGTCTTAAGGTTCTGATTTGCCATACTAACTGTTGTTTCTTAACCATCTTAAACTGTATTCCTTGCAAGAAGTCCTGAAAGGTCGTCTACCTCAAAAATAGAGTTGAATATCTTCATTCCCTAAGGGAATACCCGCGGCGAAGATTACAAATCGCGGATCCACCATTTCCCACCTTACTTGTGATCGGTCGCCGCCACCATACCCTAACCTTAGATACCTGCTCAGCAGGGGTGCGGTCGGAAACCCTCATTAGCGCTTTCCTATTCGCTACCCCGGATACATACGACCATCCACAATATGCCGAAAAGGGGGTTTTCTTCTCATAGCTGAGTTCACCTTCACCCATCAGCCGTTTTATGGTTCCTTTGAGAAAATAGACAAGACCTTTCGATGGACAAAACAAAAGGAAAAGAAACAACAAAGGAATGAATAGGGGATACTCCTAGGGCCAGGGTGGAGGGAAGGAAAGACCTCCTTTCTCTATGGAAGAATTAGTGAAACCTCAGACGCGAATTTGTCAGAAACAGCCAAATCTCATCTCAAAATCATAATTCTTCATCTGATACCGTCATCACGAATGCCTGGTGGAGGAACAGAATGACGTGTTGACACATATATTCTAAAATACCTAATGCTCCGTTAATTGTCATATCAAGCAAATTTTATACCTCTTTGTATTGCAGAATAATTCAATTGCGAAGAAATTGAGTCTAAATTTGCACCATGGGGCAAGAAAGAGATTTAGTATCAGATAAATGTTGGGACAGCATAATTTTGCAAGGAACATAAGGTTGATTTAATTAAAGGGATAGTTTTTCTGGGAATGGCAATGAACAATATTTTCGGAAAAGTGTTACGAGATGCTGGCGTTAATTTCGTGGTAAATTAATTTTTTATTCGATACGTGAAAAAATTTTGTAGCCCTCAGTATTTAAATTATGAGTGGTAATATTCGAATATCTATGTTATTTTCTAAAATATTAAATTTGAAATTTGAATTTTAAACAATTACCTTAGAAAATGATGATAGTACACCAATTAATATTTTACTTTCTATCATATGATTTGATGGTATTTAAAATTTTTATAATATTTGATGTAATTATCTGATGTAGTTGATCGTAATTTACTTGGTTTACTTTATTGTAATATGTTTTGGGTCTAATTTTCAGAGCTCTCTACCAGGTTGACTTAAAATTATTCTTTCTCGGTGTATTCGTCCAGATAAAGTTTCTTTTCATCTTTGTTTTCCTCAGTAGGTTTCGCAGTTTTTTCATACTCCCCTTCTCGAAGGCATTTTTCTGCAATATATATTAGTTGAAATACAGTTGATTGTGTTCTTATTCCTAATTATTCTTTATCTCCTTCCAGAGTTTTCGTTCATCTTTCTATTTGAGTCATAGTCGTGAATTTCCTCTAAATAAATTTAAATGATCGTCCTGTAGGCGTCAAGAGCATAAAAAACGTAATAATATAATCCCTTTCTAATCTTGTAATGACATAATTTTTTATTGGATAATTGAAACATCTAAAGTAAGTTTACCCGATGCCTCCAGAAAAAGGTGAATTACGCAGAAATTTGAGGCCGAAATAAGGAGATCCGATTTTCATTCATTTTTTAATACTATGCTGCTGACATAATAGTAAAATGTAACACTAAATTTAAAGTAGATTTCGTGCTAATAAAGACGGTACAAATACGTTCAACGCGTTTCACAACGGTTTAAAAAGGCGCCGTCAGAATGCTCCTCCTTCCAAGAGCCAATAGAATGCGCGGAAAACTCTAGACTCGCTCTCATCGAGCTTCACGTCTGTTGTGCGGGTTGCGGCTTAGGTGGTAAGTTTTTTTTGGAACTAGCTGTACATAATTTCCACACAAGGTACAAAAATAACATTGATGTACCTCGATGTAGACTCTCCAAGTGCCTCAATCACTACAATGTGAAGAGCCTCCAGCTGTTTAATAAACTACCTGCTCAGGTTCAAAGCCTTGAATTAAAAAAATTTAAGATTGTAATCTCCGCGGTACTAACAAAAACTCCTCTTTATTCTCTTGATGAATTTAACGATTGCATTTGTAAATTTTAATCCTGGTTTGTTTGTATTTGTCACATGTTTTTTGCTTACTTGTTACTGTAATTTTTTAAACTTGTTTTGTATTTTATGGATTATGTCCTAATTTCTCCTGACAATGTCTTATACTTGTTTCTAACTTGTTTCTCAGACAAATAAAACTTTATCTTATCTTATCTTATGAAATCATAAATAATCAAAGATTAGTGTTATACTGTACTTTTGTCGTAATTTTTGATATTTCAATATATAATACAAGAGGAGTCTGTCATTAAATTATGATTATTTTCAATCCAATTGTCAAAAATACTTCTCATCATAAAATACAAGGTCTACTGTTTAATCTCTTCTTTCCAATTTATTACAGGTCAAAGACTCCTATCGAATCCTTCAGAACAAAACTGAACATGGTACATCATTATCCATTACAAGGTCTAGATCCAGTGATAGAGGAATTTATGAATGCTATGATCCAGCCAACTCTACAATATATGATTCTAAATTAGTATATGTATTTGGTATGTTGAATACTCTTGTATTACAGACATTTATTAGTCCAGACTGAAATTTAACGTTTATATTTAGAGGTTATAAGTTTCATCTATGATATTAATAATTATTATTATCAGTATTATGTATCATCTATGATATTAATAATTAATCATCTATGTTATTCCAGTTTAATCTTTACAACTCTAAATGATAGTATAAACAACTGAGAAAAATTTGATGAGGTTGGAATAGAAGCAAGTATTCCCTCTTTCTGAGTGGTTCTTATTACCACTTGAGCTATGTTTTAAGGCTGATTGTCTCTGTGAAGACAGTTTGTGTCATTTAGCCAATCACCAGAAACTTTTTCCCAGTAATCTTCAGTCAAAATCCAATCTATGGATCAATAATATAAGATAAATGATTATTTGTTATGAAATTCATTGAAGAAGCACATATTGTGTGTGGAAAAATATGGTTGATAGTAAGTTTTGTTTTTGTTAGAAAAGAATGCAATAGTAAGCACAGAAGGTATTTCCTTTACGGTAAATAAGGAGAAAATATATAGTGATCATAACTGAAAGTATTTGCTTTTATGTATCTGATTATACCAATCAAGTGCTGATAGTTTTAGATAGGGGTTCTGAAGTTACTCATATATCAATCCCTTTTGGAACTCAATTCACCCACAACTGGTGAAATTTTTTTAAATGTGCAAAATGATCTCAGCAGAGGAGGAATCTTTATGAACTTAACACAGTATTTATCATCAAAGTAAAGCGACACATGTATGATGGAGAATCATCATGTTCTTGGAACATATATTACACATGGATGTACTACATTTATTACAGATGAAAAAAGAAAGAAACTGCTTGTTGGAGATAAACATATAAAGCAACTTGGAGAAACAGAGTACTTAGCACCATGTCTAATAACTCATCCTGACATTAATGTAACTTTACAATCTGTAAGTATTCGATATAAAATTGATCCAAATCAATAAAGTCAATACTATTCTTGTTATTATGAAATGTTATCATGAATTTAACGAATGAATTCTAATATATTATTATTCATTATTATAACCTAACTTTTACACTGTCAAGATTTCACATAAATTGAAATGGCAATGTAGATTCCTTGAGCTAATTATTTGAATCCCAATGCCTAAACAGAAACGTTTAACAAAAATGCAAAATTGTAGTGTATTTGTCAAACAGGATCCTCTTTTTAAAACAATCCTCTAAGATTCAAGTACATGTTTTTAAGAGGACTGCAGATAATTCCATAATTGTTGGACCATGTTCAGTTATTAATACCTTCTTATCAGATTGTATGCTTTTCATCTCTGAATTCATACAGGTATTAACGCTTATAAATTATTGCATAATCAACCTCATGGAACTGAAATAACTAATTTCACTTTATTTGTACTATTATCTTCCTTAGCTTTTACTTATTTTTTTTCTTTACGTTTACAGCAGTTTCAAAAAACCCTGACCATAATGAAAGTAATTCAACACCAATTAAAAATATTTTCATAAATTGATTGAAATAAAAAAGGGAGATTTTCGAACTTAATTGAAGAATTTTTTTCTTATTTCTTACACGTTCTATTTGTTTATTTATTTAGTTAATTTTAATGATCTTTTATGTTTACTTATGGACTAATTAAGGGTAATTGAAAATATTATCAATGTTTTATACGTTGAAAAATTGATATGTATCTAACATTTCAGTTTCCTGATGCAAAGTATGATGCAAAGGAAGGATTCAGATTTATATATACAGGTCGAAAGGGTCTCCCCCCAAAGAGTGTCACCTGTGAAGCCAAATATAATGATAAGGAAGAGAATAAAATGGTTGATGGGCGTGAGTATTTTTAGGATATCCATATGTAAAAGTTACATTATTTTTTAACAAGGAGTATTCATTAAAAAAACAGTTCAAAATATTTGAGATTTTCCATCAAGTTTCAGAAGCAATTGACAGGAATGTAAATAGTCTTGTCTAGGGTTCTATATGAACTATGGAATAGACATTAAAACCTATGTAAAAATGCTCCCACTTAAGCTGCTCTCACACTGAATGCAGGATTTTTTCTTTGTCCCAGTCCCTTTTCATTAAAACACATGTTAAATTTTGATTTAACACTGCTACTGCTCTTAAGACAGATTTTTTTCATGTCCAGATGCACTGAAACCTACTTTTTCAAATCCTATGCCAATTTCAATTATGAAATTTCTTTGCACTAATTTGTAAAATTTGTACTATGTGTATCACTGTCATCCAATATATTTCCTTCTTCTTCTTGTATGTGATAAGGATCCTTTTGACTGTTTTGTTTGTGTTGGCTATATAATTGCCAAGGAAAAACAAACATGGTGAAAGCCAGATCAAACCAGGACTCAAACTTGAGCCTCCCAACTGCTCCAACCATTGAGCTATCCAGTCAGGAAGTTCTAACATGTCGTTCTGGGAACTTTTTAGACATGATTCTTAGGGACTTTCCTAGCCACTCAACTTTTCATACAATGTTACATTTCACCCATACCTAGGCTATATAATCATTAAAGATGAAAGCAAAGTTATCATGAAACTGAATATTTTCTGTCAAACTGTTGGAGCTGAAACTAGCTCTAAGATGGATCCACCTCAGTTGACTAACTGTCACTTGCTAAACAGTCACTCAATCTACTGCACGATTTAACATCTTGCTAAAGTGAGATTGTTAATTCACTAAATTAGTAATACACCATCTCAAATATATGTGAGATATTATTTCCCCAGAAAATAAATATTTTCTCATCTTGCAAAAATATTTGATATAGACAATTTTGGTAAATTTTTTTACAACATACAGGAAGTGTGTCAGTGTTGACATTGTTAAAGCAGGCTCCCATATCAGAGGAGAATATAGGAAAACAAGGAGAATATAGGCATATTATTAAGTCATTTTGAATTATATATCACTATATTTGATACATTGAATATTATATTTGATGAGTACTCGTATGTCAGTTGAATAATTCAAATAACACTCTTATATAGAATATGTCCCAGTAGAAAGCAAGGAGTGTTTTCATTAAGGAGGTTTATTTAAGTGCACAAAATGATTAGGCAAGTTTCTTCAGATAAAATATTACAATTTTAAACCCATCTCTCTCCTTGTTCACATAAATATGTTTTGCTTCCAATCTTCGCCTTCTTCAGTTAATTTCTAATGGAGGATTTTTTGCAATTAGGATCAATTTAGTCTGCTTGATATCTTTTGAAAAATTACCAGTCAGAGAAATTTTCAGTTGGTAGAGATATATTTTGTTTTTTCTCTGATTGCTTTCATAATTTTGGCAGGTATTAGATATAGAGCAGGACCATTTTTATGCTATGGTATTTTTAAATTTTGATTACATATAGAATATATAGTATTTTTTGCCAATCTTTTATAATAAAAAATAACTGCACTTTCAGAAATAATTATTTATAGCTTTCAATTCATTTACCTAAAATAAACAAACATCCACAGCTAAAATATATAAAAATTCTTTTCTCTTACTGAAGCAAAACATGAGTTTACTTGTGGAAGGAAATTCTTGGAAAGTTTTCTCTAAATTCAGAATGGTATTCCTTATGTTAACAGTATGGAATGGTCATTCCTTAGGTTAACAGTTGACAAAAATAACTCTATGAACTCAGAACAGTTTTCTATAAACTCAGAACAGTTTTCTACAAACTCAGAACAGTTTTAATTCCTTTTGTTACCAGTTTTTAAAAATAATTCTACCTCATCACAGGATAAATATCTTATCTGTAGATATCATTTCACAATGAAAGATTGTGAAAATGCAACATTAAAAACAGGTTCCAGAGACCTTGGATCTTGAAGTTCTTTCTTTAAATGATGCTTTTTCAAAATGTAGGTTCTCAGAACTTCACTTATGCTATCTCTTCTACTAAAGAATTTTTTGGTTTGCAAGAGTTAAGCATTAAATGAATACTAAAATATTATTTGCCAAAGACTCCTTTTGTTTTCCAATGTGCAAATTTTCTTTTACTCCTATGAAAAGTGTCTTAACCATGTCTTTATGTGTTCTATTCTCTTCAGACTATACCATTGGAAGGTTACTGTCTTAAATTGTGGTCTGTTGTACCAAGAAGGAAGGAGAATTTGGCTCAGTTGATAGACTATCAAAGATTTAAGAATCATTACTTTGTTATCCTTTGATTACTCGTGGTAGTAAATATGCCTGTATCAAAAATCAAGAGCAAAGATTTTGATGTAATTTATATTGAAGAGAAATCTTATGTTACAAATAGAATTACCATAAACTTTTTATTTATAAGAATTGATTCAAATTTCCATATGAATGGAAATACCACCTCTTCCAAACAACTAATAAAATATTTCATATTTCTTAGCAATTGCGAAATATGTACATGAAGGAGATAATATTATATTGCCATGCATCAGAGATATAAAAAACCCTATTGAAATACATAGTATCATATGGAGTCTTCCAAACAATATAAAAGTCCCTAATGAGGTAAGTAAAAATAACACAGAATAATAAGTACTTTGAATCTTATGCAAGAGAGTATTGAGAGTAAATATTATTAATCATACATACAAGGTATTCTGGGGAAAGTGAATATACTTTGTTCTACTTTTCAGACTGAAGGAATTTACGTACGTCTTCTGAGCCAAAAGGTTGGAAACAATAGGTTGTTGACAAACAAGGACCTAGTCATAGCTTCTGCAAAGAGAGATGATGAAGGGGAATATATTTGTTCCTATCAATTACAGAAAGATATTTACAGACTCATAGTTCTAGGTAAGAGTTTTTTCAATAAACTATAAATGAAGGGGAGCTTACTCCTCACAGTTCATTCATCAATCTTGTATATAATAGTTAAAATATGTCAGATAATCTTAGCCAATTAATCTTAACCATAATGAACATACTATCCTGTTTCAACTCTTTCAATATATACTATGCTGGGTGCATTTAACAGTTACGCATATAATGATTTGCATACTTTTAGCAAGTTTAAATACGATCAATTCATGTAAAGATTAAATATACATGGTTGGTCTGGAAAGTTTCTTACATTATTCCATTTCTCGACTGAAGACCACTTTCATCAAAAACAAATGTATATACTACCTATTTGGCAATCAGGTTGAACCCATTGTTCACTCATAGCATTTTTTATTTGTGCTGATAAGTATAAAATAAGATTTAAATTAAAATGAGAGATTCCTTAGAAGCAGGTAGTGAGAAGAATGGTAAAACATAATTTTTTATCTGGATAGAGGAAGTTTGCAAATGAGATGGAGTCCTAAAGGAAAACTAATAAGCTTTACTACCAAAAAAGGAATTGAATAAAAAGTTTCCCATCACCAAACCAAAATGAAATGTGATTCTTTCTATGATTTCACCCCAGCTGAATTACTTATTAATTATTGAAGCACATTTGATGCAAGCAAATTAATTTATTTCATGAATATCATTTTGTATCAATTTTTTAAATGTGTAAGAATGTATACAGTCAACAAATTAGGAGCTAAAGTATGATAAATTTCCCATTCATTTTGTCAGATTTCGTTTTCAGAAATATTTTGATATCTTCTACATACATTCTCTGAAAGCTAATGATTTCCCAAAGAGGTGCAACAGTTTTTACAATTGGTTTTGGTACAGATTAAGATTATAATTAAAAATGGTGTTAAAATGTATTTACTCTCAGACAAACATAATGAATGGACTAAATTCATTTTTTGTCAATAGGAGAAGATGATGATCCATATCTGTTTGTTAAACTGCGAAGTGGAACAGTGGAAGGAAACCTTAAAGATGAATACTTAAACATCATTGCTGATTATGAAGCCTCGCTAAAGCCAGATTTTACATGGTTTGATCCAAAAGGAAAGATTATCGAAATAAATGAAAAGTACAATATATTAACCACAGCAGAACACTCAGAGTTAATAATAAAAGATTTAGATGCAAGTGATGCTGGCAATTATTCTTTAAATGTTAGAATAAATAAGAAACTGAAGAATTATTCAGCTACTGTCAGAGTTAAATGTAAGTCTATCTTTGATTTTAACATTTTTATACATTTGAATGCATTTTCATATATGTTTATAATTTGTAAAATTATTGCTTAATTTGTCTTCTTAATTATTCATTTTTGAGATGCTATTTTGTGTCACTAATACAATGCTGAACATTTTACTTTTGTTATATGATTTGATATATATAAACTTGTTTCAGTTCCTCCTATTGTGAAAATGAAGCAGCGTTTTTTTTATTTACAAATGAATAACATTTATGACTTAACATGTAATGTATCTGCATACCCAAAGGCAAATATTAGTTGGGTATTTGAAAAGTGCTCCAAGCCTGACATTTGTGGAAAAAATGAAACAGATAAGAAGGTAAGTTTTACTTTTTGTAACAACCCATGAGATGGTTAAGTTTTTTTCTGTGGAGTAACTCCAAATGTCATATTAATATTGTGAAGTATTCACTTAAGATATTTTAGACATATGCACTGCAAAATCAGCCCTGTGCATGAATAGCCTTGGCAATAGAATTATCATCTATATATAATTATAAACATAATTGGATTTTAATTCCACATCCATAATTCAAATAATTGAGCATAGTAATAGTTTCAAAATAAATTGAAGTTTGTGGATTCGCCAAATTATATTAAGTTTTTGAAATCATTGCTGTTAATTTGAACATCCAGAGAGCTGTTTTTTTCCAATGTATATTTGTCAACAAAATATTTTTTATAAATTTTATGCTCATTTATCTAAGCATTTGCTTAATTTGATATGGAATCACAAGAATCTTCACTTTCTTCCTTAATTAGCTGTATGCAGCCAAGAAAAATGGAACTATCATTTACAATGACACTTTGACACTTTCTATTTTACAATGGGCAGCAATTGAATCTGGTCGAATTACCTGTGAAGCTGAAAATACAATTGGCTCATCAAGTGATCATATATACTTAGGTGTACAAGGTATGTAGAAACTGAGAGTCATTGCTCCAATAACCAATGAATGGTAGTCTTTCTTTCTGTGTAGCATCCTTTATAAATTATGAAAATAATATTTAATTTCAAATGGATAATAACAGAAAAGGGTATACATATTGTCAAATAACTAAAGATACAAAAGATTATGATAAAATATGCCATATACATAAATGGTAAAAGGGAAATAAATCACCAAATAAAAAATATGGAGAATCATCAAGGAGCCTATAAGAAGGCTCAGGAAACAAGTGAGTAAATATTGTTATTAACAAACTTCCTGAATTAGAGATTGGAGTTTTGAACATTTAGAAAACTTGCATTTTAAAATATGCACGATCTTTTCATCATATACATTTCTCCATTGGAGATTTCAGTAACTCTCATTTTCTATGCATTCTTGTGAATTGCAAAATTCTTCACAAGGCAATTGAATCATCAGATCCAAATGTGATTTTCCAAGATGCCAAAAAAACATGTGTTTGCATCCAGTGGTTTGGGTTTACAGTTATGGATATTGTTATTTTAATGTCCAAGGTGAACTAGAGAATATAAATTATGAAAACTACTTGAAGTATGTGTATGAATTTGGAATAAGAAATGAAGGGTGAAAAGTCCTCTGAGGCAAGAACTTGATCTCCCACTTACTATACCATGATAGAATAATCTCTCCTTTGATCCCTGTGGCTATGATAGGACAAATTGTGCTCTGGAGTATCCTTTTAAGATGACATCACTTTTGTATATATGGAAGACTTAAGATGCCTTCTCATTGCATAGTCTAGAACAGTGAAGTATGAACAATGAAAAGGTGAAGAAATGAAGGAGAAAAATCTGCAGTAGTTTCAAACTCAGACCTACCACTTGCTGGGGGCACACTGTGTTCCATCTTTGAAGAAACCTCAGAAATATTCCGTCATGTTAGCTTAGTTAGATTCAGCAACTGCACAGCAAGTAGGAGATCCAGGTTTGACTTCCAACTATGGCAAACTTTGAATCTTTCATATTTTTGCATAAACTAGAAAGTTTAATGAGTAAATTTCTATACTCTTTGTCATCACTTATTAAGTTGTGCTACTATTTTCTGATCTATGTTTTCTAAAAAATTAAATTCCATGCTTGAGTATTTCCATGAACCATCATGTAAATGGAATAAAAGTTCTATGGAGGAAAAAATCATAAAATTCAAATTCAAAATTCTAGGTTTAGATATTGTTTTGGGATTTGAAGGTCAATACAAGGATTCTCTTGCTAAGATGCAATGATAAAGTTATAATACACATAACTGAATATCAATAAATCTTCATCATTTAAAAAATTCTCTATTTTTAGATTCCTCTTCATCATTGAAATCCCCATCAATAGCAGCAATTGTTGCTGTACTCGTTCTTCTGATAGTTGCAGTGATTGCCCTTGCCATCAAGATGGTACAAGATAAGGTAATAATTTCAAGATCATTCAATGTATATGTATATACATGAATAATTATATACAATTTATTCATGTATATACATGAATAATTATATCTTAAATGTCATTGAAGACATACTCTTATTCAATTCTTATTTACGTAGTAAGGGAACACTTACAAAATTTGCAAATTATTACAAATTTTATGAGTGAAGAGCTTATGATCCTAAGCTTAGAAACAAGGACTCTAGGATTATTACATGGCTGCACTCCATAGCTTCTAGCCTTGAGAGAGTTGAATTCCATTGAAGATATTCATTTCAAGTTTCATTTTTTTATATTTCACATCCAGAGGAAAGAATATTTTACCACACTGGATATCCACCAAGCTTTCATTTGTATTTATCAAAATCCTACATATCCCAATTGTCTGTCAAAACTGATTTACTGTGTTTAATAATTTGTAAATGTATAAATAAATAAATAATTCAGAATTTTTAGAGTAAGGATGAGAGGAAGGTATTTAACATTGCACTATAGTAGTGCAGTAGGAAAACCTAAAGAGTTGGAATGCTGGTTTAGTGGTTAAACACCTGCATGTGAAGTGGAGGACCTGGGTTGGGCTCCTTGAATTTTGAGTATTTCAAAAACATGTTACACACATTTCAGGTATAAGAAAAACACATATATTAAATGAATGAATCATCAAATGTGAAGTTTGACATTCCAGAAAAAAATGAACAAACTAACTTCCCGTGAAGTAGCTGCATTCCATGAAGGAACCCTCAGCAGAATCAACCCAGAACTGGAAATTGATGAACAAGCCCATCTTTTGCCATACAATAAATGCTTTGAGTTTCCCAGAGAAAAGTTAACATTAGGTGAATATCAAATAGCTCTGATAAAATATAATTTTTGGAGTAAACAGTCAATTGTTAAGGATTTTTGAACTGCTTTCTATGTTATAAATTTTGTTTTATTAATCAATCATGAATACATATCATTGTCTGGGGTTGTTTAATCTTCTGATGAGAAAGCTTCACAGACTTTATTTTAGACACAAAAAGCAGTAACAGAAATAATTCAATCCTCAAATGAATAATATGGGTTATGTAAGATTAATGCCTAACATGTAATTTTCCGGTTAGGTTAAAGCAATTCTTTATTCACTCCAGGAAAGCAACTAGGAAATGGAGCATTTGGAGTAGTGGTTAAGGCAGAGGCAGAGGGAATTTTAGAGGATGAACCTTTAACAACTGTGGCTGTGAAAATGGTCAAGTCTCATGCTGAAATATCACATTTAAGGGCATTGATGACTGAACTGAAAATTCTTATGTATATTGGACAGCATTTAAATGTGTTGAACCTTTTGGGTGCCTGCACTTTAAATCTTATGCAAAGTGAGTTTTCCTAAAATGGTTCACTCTTAAAGAAAAAATGCAAGTACTATAATGCATAATAATATATTTGAAATTTTCAGAATCAAGGAAAATGTAAATTTAAAGAAATCACTCAAATATTATTATAAAGCTTGAAATTGTGTTTGGATAAATAATATATAGATACTTACTGCAATGATGAAATTTGTTCATTCACATTTTGGTACACATTACTATATGTGATGATATAGAGAAAATGATAAATATAGAACCTTTAAATTTATTACTGAAGAATCAAGAACTTAATGTATCATCCATTATAGTTTGAGATCTTACTATAGCTTGTACATCAAAGTAAAATATTCACCAATCAGCAGAATCTAAGAGTACCATCACATTCAAAATAAATCTACTTCATAACTTACAGCCACTTTATATTACTTTACAGTATACTTTATTGTGCTTGTTGATTAACTCTGGCACATTTTCCTTTTTATATATAAAAAAATTAATAGGAGAGCTGCTTGTTATAGTGGAATATTGTCGATTTGGAAACCTTCACAGTTACATGCATCGTCATAGAGAGTCATTTGTCAACCAAATTGATCCAGTGACTAAACGTGTAGACTTCACCATTGGAAAGGATAAAGCAAGGTCAGGAGACAGAATTAACAAATATTTTGATGATAGAATTTTAGTTGCTTTAAATTTTCCTCTTCTTTATTTCATTTATTTATATGCTTTTTCTTTTCAGTGTTTCAATGAATCCAGCTGGAGATCCCCCACTTTCCCCCTCTCATAAATTAGCATATGTAAGATCAACAGAAATACAGCTACCCTCAAGCTTTACCGGTGAGTTATCTGGAGTAAAACTGAACCTTTTAAATAAATTAAATCATTACATCTCTGAGGATATAGATCTCTATAGGCATTAGATCTGGTATTACATTGTGACATATTTCATAGTTTACATAATGTTTTTATATGTTATATTTTGTACATCATTTGTCCTAATTTATATTTTATATACTATATTGAGACTATTTCATATCTTGTAGTAATTTACTAGAAACAATTTAAATCAGAAGCAAGTACAATAATTTTTAAGTTACAATTTCAATTCAATTTATACTTAATATAATGCTTAGCTTATCTAGCTTAGCTTAATACACCATCACGCCATATTCTCTATAATATCAAAAGGAGCTTTATAGAAATAACCATAAATGACAACAGCATATAAATAAATCTGAGCAAAAGAGGAAAATAGTAAACAGTTTGAAAACAGCAAATTCAATTATGGATAATCATTATTCGATGTCCAGAATTATAAATAATGAAGTGGTCACTATTCCTTAATTATAAACATTATTATTTAGGGAATTTATAGTAGGAGGAAGTTATATGAAGGGTTTCACTTCAGGGAGAAGATTATTGAATACTGTCTGAATCATTTCAAATGATTTTTCACATAGGTGAGTCAATGATATCATTCAGAGAAGACAGCATGAGCAGCAACTGTTCATCTCAATTTTTGAATAATTGGAATGTGATGTACAAAAGTGATGCAGAAAATGATACTGCTGACCCTTTGAACACAAAAGATCTTCTCTCCTGGTCTTATCAAGTTGCGATGGGAATGGATTACCTTTCCAAACGAAAGGCAGGTGATTAATTAAGGAACTGAAAGAACTTAATGTGCCAAGTGATTTTCTTTTATGTAAGAATTATATGCTAGTGTATAATGTTATGGAATTTTCAGATTGTGCATGCAGATTTGGCAAGCAGAAACATTTTGCTGGCTGAGAATAATGTCATCAAAATATGTGACTTTGGTCTAGCAAGGCCTCTTTATGGAAAAATGAACTATCAAAAGAAGGGAAAGGTGAAAAATACTCTTTGACTTAGTAATCCAACCCTCCATTTCTACTCATTGACTTTAGATTAACTGTAACTTCCTTTCTCATTTTAGGATCCTCTCCCTATAAAATGGATGGCAATAGAATCACTTGAATATAAAACTTTCTCTTCCAAATCGGATGTCTGGTCATTTGGCATTGTTTTATGGGAAATATTTTCCCTTGGAAAATCTCCATATCCAGGTAATGTAAACTATACGCTATCATAAGCAATAAAAAGGTATATAAAGATAATTTACTGATGAAAACTATATTTTAAGGGAATCCTAATAGTCCTAAAGATATGAGAGGGAATATGAGCTAAAGCAAAAATAGTACATACATGCAGTCTCTCATGATAATGAAATGTGATTTTTCAAATAATGGATATAAATATATAGTATAAAAATTGATATCTTTCTGCCTTCCCAAATAATGCACTGAAACAGCATTTCTGAAATGACAGATATCCTAAAGGAAGTTCTTCCTCAACAAATGGTATTTTTATTTGCTTGAAAGTAAATATAAACGACTATGTTATAAATATGATGAAAAGAATTGTTTTTTGCAAGAAATAATAATAATAATAAGAAATAAGTAAACATTTTACACTATTTTTAAATATTATATTTGTGTATCTTATGAATAAGGATGAGTAAATTTACTACTAATATGAGAGTTTTAAAAATTTAATTATGTTCATGGTTCTATGTCACCTTGATAATCATAAATAATAGAAAATATAAAAAATATCACTACATTTAGAAATAATTTAGCAATGAAAATATTTTTTGTATGAAGCTTATTTTGATATATTTGAAGTATTGATTGCTGATATAGAATTTTATCCTAAAATAGGAATTGAAGTGGATGAGGATTTCTTGGAAAAGCTTTTGGATGGATACAGAATGGCAAAACCAAAATTCTGCCCTGATGAAATGTATGTAATCGCTCCTATATTCAAAAATCATGGCATTACTATGAAATGGTAGTAGAATATCTCAATAAATGAGGAATTTATAATATTCTTATATAAGATGATAGAGATAACAGCCAAGTGAAAAAGTAGCAAAGGAATTTACTTTTTTTGTTTTAGCAGATTTTTAAATGGGAGGAATGTATCATGAACTTTAATTATCTACTACATATCCTCTAGATATGCCTTGACCCATATCAATATTATATAAATAGCCTCAAATGCAATCATTAACCCAGTATAAGATAATATAAGTAATATAATCAATCGTATCTCACGATTTAGCATTGTAGCATCTATAGTATATGATATATCAAAGTATATTTTTAGTACTTATATAGTATTTAGCCTTACAACTACCAGTATACCTTAGGATAAGAATGAATGTGACAAAATTAATCCAAAAGAATAAAATAGCTGGCATAGTTATTGTATGTAGAAAAGGCAAGTACCACAGGACTAAATTACAAGAGACATCACGCACCAGTTACCACATGCTTATGATAGATTATAAACCATTTCTGGGCTCTTTATATTTCAGTATAATAATTAAATGATGATGTATTAGTTACAGCATAATGATGGAATGCTGGAATGCTAAGCCTGATGATCGACCAAAGTTTTCTGAGCTCTCTGGAAAAATTGGAGTAATGCTTGACAAAGATACTAAGCAGGTACTTACATCACAATTCACAGAATATCAATTTGAAATTTATTTAAGCTTGTACACTCTTTGAGTATATGTTCTTATTTACACCTGTGAAGTGGTTCAACTCTAAGCATTTCATGGCAAATACAGAACTTAAGTGATAAAATTTTTTGAAGTATTTCCAAAAAAAAAAAGAAGGGAACTCTTGGGCTCAAAGAGTTTTTCAAGTATCATGAAGAATTGTATGTCATCATTTCCATTCAACTTTGACTCTCATTCATAATTTTAAATTTATTTATCACAGAAAATTTTTACTTGTAGTTGATGTAATAGTTTCACTGTATTTATTGGTGTGGTATTTATACCATGGATCAGGGTATAACACCCACTATAGTTTTCAGAAGGAAATTTTGGCAAAAAAAAATTAATTTAATAAGAAAGGATTTAAGTTCCGAATTTGTTTGGATAACTCAACACTAAAATTCACCAATACTTATAGCACTTATGTAGCACTTAAAAGTAAATTACAGAAAAATACTGAAACATAATTTGCAAATATGGGTGCAATGAATGCATTCATATTCAATTGAAGTTTGAATGAAAGAGTTAGTATGTGCATGTAAAAAGTAAGTAGAATTCCACGAATAAATTTTTTGAAAAATAGCATGTTATACATCAATAAATATTGTAATCATGATCTCTAGCTAAATGAGGCAATGTAAGAATGGACAGATTCATGTAAATTGAGTGTTATTTATGATGGAATTTTATTTTTCAGAACTTCCAGGAATTGAGTGCTCAGTATGATATTAAAGGAGAGGCATCTAGAGCATATTATCAGAACTGGATGAATGAGAGAGACGGTACAAATGAGTACATACCGCTAACATCTCAAGGGAGAGATTATGCCAACTTGGGTGGGGAAGATGCAGAATTAAGAAATCCTCATAAACAACATGATTATATAAATGTTGCTTTACCTGAGTCACCTGATTATTTACCAATGTCACAAATAAGTGAAGGTTAAGTTTGAGTGACTCTCTGAATGAAGTTAGAAACAAAAAGATTGTTTAGAAACATGGTGCAGTGAATTGTGCAATTTCGACTGTTATTTAATTCTAAAAAGTGAAAAAATGAAAGACACTTCAGATAATAATGCTTAATACTTCTTAAATAATTCCAGTGGAATAATTAAAGTGCCATCTGATTTATTTGATGATATTTTACAGAAGTACAGTCTGTAAGATTTAAACTTTATCATTAGGATGGTCTAAAAGTCTTCAGCTGTTGATATAAGCTGACAGAAAAGCTGTTTAATAGTGCTATGAAAGTAATCAAAGATAAATTATCCATAGTAAAAAGTAATCCAGAGATAAATTATCTATAACATGTAAGCAATCCATAGATTGGCATTTACTTTCATGAGTGGTAATCAATGGGTTGTTGGTGATGAGCCAAAAATATTTGTCTGCCTATCTAAAACAAGCATAAAGTTCTTTAACAAAAAATTGAACTTATGGGAAAATATGCATATGCTTTGGGTTCCTGTGATTATTTAACTGTTTATAGATCAGATAACAAAACAATGCAAACTCAAAATCTTAAAAGCAAAGTGAGGGTGATCTAATGCCTATTTCTTCTATGTGTCCTTCTTATGCGTTAAGGTGATAAAATGCCCCTTAAGACACACTGCTTCCTAAGTGGTGGATATTTCCCATTCCCATATGCACCACAACCTTCTATAGTCAATCCTCTGACTCATCTTATAAGTAAAAAAAATTGTTTACATTATCTGTGTCCCTGTCCTCTAATCTCCTCTCCTAATGGGGTTCCTTTTGACTCCATTGTTTGTGATAACTAACTCATTGGGAAGAAAGAGAGGCTATCACAATGAAGCATTATCTCCATTCCATTGTGATTGTAGCTCTGAGATAGAACGAGAATGAAAATCCCACCAGTCTCAGGGCAGAAGGTTAGATGAAGAAGTAACTTGGTGGTGTCTCCTTTTTTTCTCTATCTCATTTGTAAATATTGTGAAAGTATACATGTTGAATAAACCAGTGGTGGGCTGTTGAGCATAGTCTTTCAAAATTCATGCTCAGTGATGGCCTGTCACTACTGCTGTTAAAAAAGTTACTACTCTTTTCTAATTGTATATAAGGTAAATTTTGCTTTAAAGTGTAAAGTGTAAAATTGTAAAGTGATAAATCATCAAAATGAAGTAAGAAATAAAAGCGCTCTCTTTGACCAAAAAGCTGACCTTTCATTAAAACTATGACTGGAAGGTAACCCGTATTATACAACGATAGTTTGTGTACTTTACAGATATACTCGTATAATCTATGATTGTAGGAAATAAAGTAAAATAAAGAAACAGTTTAATCTTAGGGTATAAAGCATCTATTCAAAAGTATAAGATAAAATAACCCATTTCTTTTTCTAAGGTGCAAGAGAAAAAAAATCATATCCTGGATGAAAAGCATATTAATATATAATTGGATGCTTGACCATATGGAAAGGGTCATAAAGGAGAAAAATGAGTGCTACAACTCCAGCTAAATGTAGCGGGACACTGAAAATGACTCTGCTAGAATTTCATGTAAGAGGGTTTTCACTGGTACTAGTAAAGAGTGGACCTAGAAGCTGCCCTTTTATGTTGCATTATAGCTTGTTTTGAAAGAAATTGCAAGTTATTCAATCCAAAAATGCATGAGAGACCTAGAAGTGCTGATGAGTGGTTCAATATATATAGCAATGCCAGAAAAAGAGAAAAGTATTGATTCATTTCCTACAATCTACTATCTTAACTATTGAGTAGCAGGACCTGTCCCTTGGAATTGCAATATCTTGCATGATGGCACTGTCCACTGTGAATGGAATGGAATCGTGAGAAAAGATACTTCTAAATCAGTTTGCAAAGTAAATATACAATGCATCTGCAATACATTAAGCTCAGGATGATAATAGGTGATTTAGGAATCAGGTACATTAAGGAAAAGTTTGAGCTGAAAAATGTGCTTCATTATAGTAAATTACATGTAATGTTTATTTGGATTCAATATAAATATAATTCATAATAATAGTTATGTTGAGAATAATTTATATAAATTAAGTCTTCAATATTTGTCACCATGTTCTAACTTCTGTAGTTGACAAGCCTCAAAATTTTAGCAGTCAATAAACTCAGGGATGATTACAATATCAAAATTCAATGCTCATGTGACTGGTTTCATTTTTCAGTGAAAAATAGGGCATAAATTAGAAATATTCAATTGTGATCTTCATCATTAAATTTTTCTTTTATCTCATCCACTTTGAAATGTTAAAATTTCTTCTTTAAAGATGCAACTTTGACCCAAGCTCCATTCTTTGGAGAAGTTGTGAGGCTAGCAGGATTGAATTTGACTGGTAGAGTTGTTTTCTCACTCATTAGGAATTCATACTTGGTAAGAAGAGTAGCAACTGCTGCTTTAACTTGCAATAACCCAAGCTTCATTCCTGTAACAGACATTAGAATTTTAAAAGAATGAATGAAAGATATAATTAGCATTACATGGGGAATACGACAATTGATTTAAAGTGAATTTATGATTCCTAGTAAACTTTCAATTTAGAAAATCCAAGAGTGTCAATGAATTAATTAAAGCTGATATTTCGTAATTTGTTGGCTAAAGCTACATAAATTATAATACACACATATAATCTGTAATTAATTATTAGCATAATATCGATAAAAACTTTATGCATTTTTATACACAATAAGCATATACAGTATGTATTATCAAACAGTAAGTATAATTCTAAGGTATTATATAAATTGTATGATATTTGTATAGAATAAAATATGATACTTATTGTAGATGAAGGTTATCCATGTTTATATATAAACTAAAATATAAAGACAGTAAAGACTGGAGAAAAAAACTCCTTGCCATATATTGCTGATCATTCACTTGATAACATAATTTGGAAGATAAGATGCTTTGATAGAAGACTGAGAGTTCTTCCTGGAGAGGTAATCGTAGGCAAAAATAGTAAAAGACTATTGTTATATTTTAATTTTAATTTATAGAATGTAATCTCTTCTTCCTTGATATTGTATTACCACTGTCATCTCATAGAAATAAAATGAAAAGCTCTTCATAAGAATCTCTGTTCAGCCCAACTTGCCCTCTTGCAGGATTTATTTGCAATATTACTCTATTTTATGGTCACCTAATATGAGCTCTTACCTTTATTTTAACCCTTACAGGTTATAAAAGCCTTAAACTAAATACTTATGCAAATAAATGTTCTGGTGAATTGATAAATTAAGCTTCAACCTCTGTTACTGTCCTAAGAGCTACTTCGAGTTTTCCTAAATATTTTCATCGTGATAATGCTTGTGATTTGTGAAGATAGGTGTTTATAAGTGCCATTTCAAAACAATTTGATTACTTTGAAAAAACTTACCAACACAAATTCTTGGACCCTTTCCAAACCCAAGGAATGCAAATCGAGTACGTTTCCCAAGGTTCTTATCGGAAAAGTGGTCTGGGTCAAATATTTCTGGATTTGGATAATACTGCGGATCCATATGAACTCCTAAAACAGGAATTACGATAGAATCTCCCTCTTCAAGGCATAGTTCTGAGTCTTCTTCACTCTTTTCTTGATCTGCTTCATACTCTGGGTTGGGTAGAGGGTAGCTCTTTGTCACAGATCTTCCCAAATAAGCCATTGGTGGATATTTCCTCACTGTCTCTGAAAGTAGACAATAATGAAAAATTTCAAAAGATCAGAATACTGAAAATAATTATTCTATTGCTTTCTTAAATGGATATCCTCAGTGATATTTGCAGGAAACATTTGAGTTATGTTAAAGCTACTTTGTTTGAGCCTTATTTTGTTTTATGAATTAATATATTTTAAACACTGGTTCATCAAGTAAGTACTTTTAAAGTGGGATATAACTATACATGAAAACTGCATGAAATTGAATTAAATTCCTACACAAAATATCTATGAAATATTTTTTAAAAATGATAAAACAGAGCTTAAGCAGTCATTTTTTTCATTAAAAGATTAAAGGCTAAAACCTTACATCTTACTGTGCTTTAAACACCTAATATATCAGTCAGTCAATGATTACGCCTGCTAGTGGTTTTCAGTTCAATCTTGCTATTTAATTATACAGTGTAATTAAAAATGAAGTGACTTTCATTTTGTCTAACACAGAAAAAATAAGTTTCAATTTTGTTTTTATGCTTTACTGCATGACTAATGAATAGATGTTGTATGAATAAACTAAATAAAATATATAAAATGAAGCTGGATATCAAGATATTTTTAACTGGATTTTAAAATGAATTCAGTCATGGAGGCAAAATGTAATGGTCTACTTACCAAGAATTAATGTCTCAAGGAATGGCATCTCCATTAAGGCATCTGCAGAAATGCTTCCATGGAATTCCAAAATCTTCTCAACCTCTGACCTAGCCTTTTCTTGGATTTCAGGATTGTGAGCCAACTCAAGCAAGCAGAAACTTAATGTGTTAGCAGTTGTGTTCATTCCATTCACTACTAGAGACAGGGCTTGAGCAGCAACGTTGTCTAAAGCCTCTTCACTCCATTCTTGTTCATTGTCTATGAAAAGGGGACTTAAGTTAAACTCAGTCATGTTGAAATATTCATACCCCTTCCCCCAAGGGGAAAAGGGGGGAGGGGCTTGGTCCCCCATTATCTCTATACAACATCTAAATTAATCTTTAATCGGCCAGTCACAGTCACACTGTGATAGCAATTGTAAAAATGGGAGAAATATTACATAATTTTACTTGAGTGTGACTAGACAAAAGATATAAGAAAGGCGTTTTATAATTGTGCTTTAAATTGAAAATATACTTATTAAAATAACATTTTGATTATAATTTTATGCAAAAGATTGGGCAGATGCCCCCCATAAAAATTTTTCATTGTGCCACTGTATCTAAGTAATATAGCACAGGTTATATCATTTTACAGCTTCACTGGATTTTAAGTATTCACTAATTAATAAGATACCTTGATTATTGTAATTTAACTTAAACATACCATTTTTGTGTTTATGTCATCTTTATAACATGCATTTTTAGCGATTGGTGCAGTTAATTACTCTAGTTTAAAAGTGACATGTTTAAGTCATGATAAGTTCCTATTGCATGACCTTCATATCAGACAAGAATTACCCCACTCCTGAATTAATGATGCCTAAAAGATGAGTGAATTACATAAGGAATTTGTTTTGCTGGGGTTGGAATGTTATTTATTTTTTTTCTGGCAGTAGTTATGGATTGAAGACAGATTCACAAAGCTGAATAGTTATAAAAGTAATTCAAAATCATATTAATGGTGAAAAAAGATAAAGGAATAAAAATACCTTTACCCTCTGCTTGCTTTTCTCCAGTTGAATCTTCCTTCGTTCCCAGCTTGCCTTGCTTCTGTAATTCAACCAGGATATGAAGAAAGTCAGGCCTCTTAACCTTTTCTTCCTCCCTCAATCTGATTGCCTCCTCCACCATGCTACGGAAGTACCTCACAGCCTTCGGAGACGTTCTTACCAGAGACTTCAACATGTTTGGGCCTTTTGAGAGCAATATCAACCGCAGCAGAGAAATGTCTGAGATCTTGAGAGCCATCTTTCGAAATTTCCCTGCAGGATTCAGAAGACAATCACCCCTGGTTCCAAAAGCGATTGAGGACAGCACGTCGGCCACGTAGCACTGTCCAGTCTCCAGTAGGTCTAAAACAGAGTCGACTCTGGTGGAAACGCAATCTTCAAGGACCTCGCAGACTTCGAGAATCAAAGGCGCCAGCTGCTTGACGTTGCTGGAGCTGAAGGCGCTTGCAAGGTTATCCCTGAGGCCCTCCCAGTCTTCTCCTCTCAGGAAGGCCAGGTTTTGCTCGCAAGCAGGGTCATCCTTCTCGGAGTCGTTGTCGTGGAAACTGTCGAAGCTGTTCTCTAAGACATCTCTGATGATCTCTGGATCCCGGACGAGGATCGTAGGTTTAGAAAACATGTGGAAGAGACCGTATCGTTTGCCGTCGAGCTCCTTATACATTCTGGCGTAGATATCTCCGACAAAGGACCTCCAGAAGAGGAGAGGCATACTGCCAGTGATTGGGTTGGCCGAAATGCAAGGGACGCCGCGTTTTTTCCAGTTGTTCATCGGCTTCATTCGAAACCACCAGAAGATGATGACCAAGAGGAGGGTGCAGATGATGGTCAATGTTATGCAGAATTCGTCCAGGAGCCCCATGGTTGATCTTAAATGGTTCAAAAGTAAAAGAAGAATGTCACTAACACCATTCGGTTGATTAAGGTCCAGGACAACTGAGAACCAGTTGACTTGGTAATCAAAGTAAATGAGCGTCTACAACTCTAAAGGGTGGTTATGGAGGATATTTTTCAGTTTTATTTTCTGTATTATTTTCTCCGAATACACCGACGCCAAAGTATAGGATGAAAGCTACTTTATATAAAATATTAATACCTTGAAAAATATTTGTTATTTAGACACCTTGAATGCACCATTCGATAATATACCTTCAAAATCTGTCAAATTTTGACGCTTTACTGGTTTCTCTGAATCTATCGTACTTTGCCATCAGTGGTCTTTTAGAAGTAAAATTATACTCGTTTGCGATCTACGATCACCATTGAGTTCGGAGGGATTAAAGGGATGGAAAGGTAGCAAAGAGGGTTGGTCCCTAAAAGTAAACGTGCATCTGAAGAATGTGATGAGAGCAGAGAAAAATAGACGCGCGGAGAGTTATAATGGATACAGAAAGAGGGTTCAGACAAAGAGATTAAATAGCCTCGCTTTGGACTAAATCCAGGAAGTTTAATTTAAATTATTCTTCATTAAATTAAGGAATGCATATAAAACAGATTCGTTGAAAGAATGATTTAAATAAGTAACTAGTATCGACTACTTTTATCAATCTTAAAGCGTGGGGTTTAGTAGGCATTGGAGTTTGCAATCATGTAAAACTTGAATTAAGAGGTTTTGCTTGTTTTTAAAAGGTTTTTCACGTTATTGACCCTTGATTGACAGGCTTTTGTGGAGTGACGTGCTGGACACAATGGGGTGGATCGTACTCCAGTGACAAAAATTGTTATAACAAATACCGAATCGAATATTTTTACTTAATTGTCTTATAACTTCTTAAAAGCTTACTTCTTGAAGTTATGTGGGCCACATAACCAAAAAAGAAAACTAAGTGCCTTTGAAAATTCTAGATTTTCTCAGGTTTACATACTTATATTAGCGAAAAGTGGGCTTGGGGTGTACTACACCTCGGTGTATCAAACAAAGGTTAAATATCACCTTACCAATGGTGGCTTGCTCCGCAGTTGTATTAGAAATACAACCAAAAGGATTTCTTTCGCAAATTTAAAAGAGTGATAACGATCTACCAAGGTATAGATAGGAACCGTGAGATTGAATATTTAACGAGGATTTAAATATTTTTACAAACTTTGTTTACGTGACGAAATCTGGCAAAAATTTTAAAGAATTTAAATTTTTACATATTACCAACCGTAGCGGTCGAGTGGTTAGCGTGCTTGCACGTTTTCGTTCCACGGTTCCGAGTTCGAATCCCGATTAGGGAATTGTCGTGTGTGATTATTCATTGTTATCGTTAATTACCTCCACTGTAAGGGTCCAGAAAATGGATGTTTGTGGGGTATATGGAAATAAATGAAAAAATTAAAAAAAAAATAAAAATATACCTTAATTTCGTCAATATTTTTCCCTCTAAACAAAGCTAGAATCGTTTTAATTGAAGCTTAGTGAGTGGATTAATTGCGGTATATTTGTATGTCTGTAGTTGCTAATATTACGCGTGATTGATCCAGGTGGAAATACACAAGTGCAAAATAAATAAATTAGGTTTGAGAATGATAAAACTATAACATTTTTAACATGGAAACGTCTATCCAGTATACTTTCTTTTTTTATACCATTACGCCTCATCCTTTGAGGGATATGACCTAGCCAGGCGGTGTTAACCATGGGCAATACTTGGTCAGCGGATCATCTTCCTTCCCGACTTATTAGCTTCTTTTAAATAGCCTTTCAAGATCCTTTGGGATCCACTACCAATTCATGTATCCATCCCATTTTTTTATGATACTGGGTCAACGTCATGGCCTCCACCGGGAATCGAACCCGGTATTTCCCTACCTGGGAATTTCCTTATAGGAAAAAAATATACACTCACTTTGAAAAATTCTACTATTTTAGTAATTCTACTATTTAGTTTTTTTTTTTAATTTTACTAGAGAGTGAGCGTATATTTTTTCCTGTAATGGTATTCTACAAAGTTACGGCAAACTCAACAGATCATAAATTTCCTTATATTTTCTACTGGATCCTTTTAGAAAGTGTGTATCTGCAAGACAGCAAAATAAGATCAAATCCGTCTTCACTGATTTTTCTTACCGGATGCCATTTTAGTGCAGGGAGACACGTTTAGAGGGCGTGGGAGATGAAAAATTTGAGTTTTCCGACGTTTCTGGTCGTTGAAAATGTAAGCGGGGGTAGGGAAGATGGTATGGTCCAGGAATATCTTGAAGCGAGTAAAAGGGGGTTTAAGTGAGGGTAGATGGCATTCGAGGGGGGGTGGGAAGAGGGGTTAAAGCAAACTGTGTAGGGTAAAGCTATAGCTGAGTAAGGGCGTGGTATGGAGATTATTTTGGGTGGAGGGATGCACAGAAAGATAGTCTCCCAATATTTTTAAAGCAGACATTTTCTAGCTCTGGAAAAGACGTTTTTCCGCCGGAAAAGCCCAAGCTATTTCTACTCCTTGAACGTCGCTTCTGTATTAATTTCCACCTAATGCGACGGATCTGTATCGTTCAGGTGTGTCTAAACTTTAACCTATAGTGGACTGTATTAGATCCTGCAAAGATTTCAAGGCTTGCAGATTTTTTCGCATCTTTTCAATAAATATTACAAGAAAACAGTAGCGTCGGGGGGAAATTTTCGTAGAAGGGCACTGATACTCTATTTCCTCGCCCAAATACATTTAAAAAACTTTCCAATCACTGTAAACGAATACCCAAACACTAAAACATACCTAAAAACCTTATCTTTATATTCTGTATTAGTGTCCGTTTCGGTAAACCTCGTTCGTATCGATAGATATCGTTATCTACGCATCCAGTAACGAAACTATATGAGAAATTCAAACTCCAACTCGATTTTTTGACCAAATAGTGTATTTTCTATCATTTAGTCTATTTCTAACAGAAAACGGAACTCTTTTTCTTCAAAATGGTGTGACATTTATATGTTTTGATGGAGTGTGAAGAAAGGAAAGCGATGGTCGACGAAAACGGATGTTTAGAAATAAAATATAAGGATTTTAGGAACTACCATATGCATAATATCCATAGTTGCTCTGTCCGTCAGTCTTCCTGTATCTCTGTCCACAAATCTGCATTCAAAAATCTCTCTTTCAAGGCTATTCCATTGATTTCAGTTGAAATACGAGTACTTGACCTTTGCTACACGGTACGGAAGGCCGTGAAGGTTTCATGCATGTAAAAGTGTCGATTTCTATTCCAGTATGTTCAATAAGAAATGCATGTAAAGTTAGTTTTTATCTCTTGCATACTTTATGCCGCACCAAGTAGGTAAAAGGCTATATCTAATGAACTTAAAGCTCCCCTCTTAGAGGTGAGACGAGTCAAAGAGTTCCCTTAAAAAATGCATGTAAAGTTAATTTTTAAGGTTCTTACAAGGTTCATCTTTTTGGCAAAAATAAATTACAAAGAATAAACACACGAAAATGAGTCAAGCAGAAAATAAGGAGATCGAAGAAAGGTTATTATTTTTATCATAATATATTGCCTTGGACTCGAAATTTCGAGAATTCTTACAGATTTTGGTGTTGATGCACCCCCTGCCATACGCTACTACTCATACGCGGTATATATCTAAATGTAAAAACATTCGATTATATTTTTTCGCAGTGCAAAGAAACCTGTGTCCGAATAGTTGCATAATTTACATAAAAATGTAACAGACCTTGCTTAAACTGACTGAAATTTTACATCCTTAATTACTTAAGTCATTGATAACGATATGATAACTGTCAGTTGCTTAAAAAAGGGAACTGTCTGACATTCATTACGATATTCAAACGTAACCTGTAAATGGGAAAGTATGAGGATTTCTTTCAAGCATATATGCAAAATATATATGCTTCTATAAAATGTTTTCATATATACTTCTGTATGTATGAAAAGCTATCTGTCATTTCGTAAAACTTCTGCAATAACTGACATTATAGCGTTTTTGTTTATTTATAATGCATCCATTTTAAATGATGAGCCAAATGTTTTATACAGTTAGATATTATTTTTCTAGCATCAAATTTTTGTATTGAAGCTATACCTGAATATAATGAAATCTACTTTTTGTGTATTAAGGGCTGATTTTTAAATTCAAATCATCAATGAAGGTCATTGAAGTGGTTCTCTATAAGAAAAGCAAGTAAAGTGTGTTTCCCTCTAAATTTTCTTTTTTCTGCAGAAAGAAAGTGTAAAAATCACGATAATAACTCATTGTTGTAGATAGCTTCATGCGATACCCTAAACAAGTTCCTGAAATCAAGAATAGCCACATCTAGAATAGTTTCAGACCACAACAGTACTTAAGGATACTGTTGTGCAGCTTTGTTTCAAGTCTAACAATTAATAGCCCCAACAAGCTTATGCGCGCAACAATTAAATTTATAAAAATAACTTTTCGTGAACGACAATGGGCGTCTTCCGAGAACTTTTTATGCGCGTTACCTAGGTTACGTAGCTGTTGTTGGCGGGAAAATTAATGATAGAATTAAAGACGCTTAATTCACACAGTAAGAAATATATGCCTATGCAACCACAGTATTACTTCCATCACTATACCACAAATTTATCCTTTGTGATATCGGTCAATGGAAAATCAGAGGAGATGGGACCTATCATTATATTTCTAGGCTATAAAACAAGTAAAATAAGAATTTTGTCTAAAGAAATGAACGTAGAAGAATGAGTACATTCCCTTTGGTAGTTTTAGACATATGCTACTAATTAAATACGGAGACAGGGATTGAATAAGACATCCTTTGTTTTTATTTACTGTTGGTTTGGAGTGAAACGGACTTAGAGTATCACATTATCGTATAAATAGTTTATTTCTTTTACTCCAATAGAATCGCCCCACTTTCTATCTTTATTCACTTTCCTCTCGCTGGTATTTATAAATCAAAAGTGTCTTTTCCATTCACAGTTGTTTCTAATGACGCATAAAGGACGCCGAAATATCTCTAATTTAAGTCCCTGAAAGAGCTTTTAGATACCAAAATATGCAACGGTATACCACCATAAATAAATATCATAAAATAACGGTGTGATTCGTGATGATTTAACCAGCATTCCGTGATCTGAACAGTGATACAGTGGGTCTACTATATAATATTCTTCTACTATCATATCCTGACGAAAGTAGTCACCTTGACTATTTTTAAATTCAGGATAGAGAAATATGTAACGTTCGTCTAACACATTGATCTCAGTCTTTTTAAGGCTATGACAATATAATGACGAAGGAGTTATTCTTTATAACGGATTCTATCTTTATCACTTTTTATTGAATGATAAATGTTATCCAGATTTTATACTTATAGCATTCTGATCGGTTTGAAAAGCGAGGGCAAATTACCTCACTCCTCATCATACCTCATTCCCTCCTCGAGAGATTTTCGGTAAATAGTGGTGGAAAGTTAGAGGTGAATCCTGTCTTAGTGTTGAATTAATGTATAGTATAGAAAGACTTCTAAAAGACTATATAAAGACTATACAAAGACTTCTCGATGTTTGAAATTTGCTTGAAAATCAGTAAAGAGATACACAAAAGTTTTTGTAGCTTCACATAATGTCAAAGTTATTGAAATTATGCCCTGCAAAAATTATATTAGTCAAATTTATCCATTTAAGAAGTCATTGAGTTTATATTTTCTTTATTCTGATCTTCTTAAATGCTTCATTTCTTTCTTATTGTGAGATCTTCCCCACTGAAATCTTTCTAGAAGCGATCTGTGAATTTTGCCTGAGAAACAAGAAGTGCTCTATCATAGGTCCCCCAACAGTGTGTGGTTTCAAGCAGGTTAGATTTCTAATTAATCGAGAAAGAATATACTTCTTATTAAAAGTACATAGTTAACTAATAATAGGTAGTTACCACTTAATAATGCTCTTTGTGTTTCTTTATAATTGTCGAAAAGTGCTTTCTATAAAAATGGCGAAATAATAACGTAGTTACGTAATAATATGTAGTTACATAATAATATTTATTTATATGACACTTTTGGAGGGGTTAGGCCAGTATGGCCTCTCTTCCACCCAACCTTTACAAATACTACATAAGTTGTTTAAAATAAACTGAAGATTATGAACTATTGTTTGCTTACATCTAATTAAAAACGAAATTGAACAAAAAAATAAAATAAATAATAACTAATATATAAAGATTCTGGTTGTGGGAGAAAAAATCCTTAACTCAATAATACGTAGTTACGTTATAATACGTAGTTATCGCGTAGTAATAACGCCCTTTGTTGTATATTGTTGAAAAGTAAATATCTATGTATTATGTTTTTCTCACTTCTTTTATCATCTTGCAATGATTCTTTTTCTATCATATCATTGTTCAGTTATAATGCTTTTTTAAATTCCTTTCAGTAATGTTGCAGTCACTTCTCTTTTCCTTATTCCCCCTCTTTTTTAAAATTTTTAGATGCTACTGTCTGTAGGTTTCGCAGGTTTTTCACGCCCCCCTTCCTGTGGGCGTTTTCCTGCAGGGTTCTATTTTTTCCTAAGTGTAGTAACTTAGGTTTTTTTAACCCGCAAACAAATCTCTTTATTATTTCCTTTTGTTTAAACCCATAATCTATCTCTTTACTTCTTTCATATTATAAGGGTTAGATGTAAGAAGAGGCTTACTAGTCTCAATCTCGCCCTCTAATAAAGTCGTTTTATTATTATTATTATTATTATTATTATTATAAAAGTGCTTTCTATAAAAATGGCGAAATAATTAAGTAGTTACGTAATAATACTACTACTTTATACTACTACATACTATAATACTAAGTAACCGCCGTATATCGCCTCTTGAGTTTATTATTCAATTGTTAAAAAGTATTTTATGTAAAAAAGCGAACTGACTAAGCAGTAAATCAGAGCTTCGTAAAATAAAAGCATGATATATTCTTCGGCACATTCTACGCATCTATGAAAGAAAGAAGATTCGGTTTCGATTGATGCATGAATTTAGAGGAAGAACGTTCTAAAGGAAGACGCAATAAAAAAATCATGCGAACCTCAAACTACCAAAGCCAATGGACGTAAAATGAACTCGTTAAGGCGCTAAAATATATAGCTTCTGGAACTCCTTTTTATCCGTTAAAGACAGGCGATAACAATCAAATAAATAGGTTAATGGCATGGTGCTCAAAACCCTCTGCAAGATGGCGAAAGTCTATTTGCAGGATGGGAATTTTACTTAGCAATCCAATACATTGTTGGGGTGTTTTTTGATATATTAAAGGGAAATTTAAGCAAACATTTATTTCATTAAAGTGGAAATATATATATATATATATATATATATATATTTTTAAGTATGCTGGCTGTAGGAAAAGTATGGAAATAATAAAAAGGAGTAAAAAATGATTTAAATATTTTGTTCTTCGGATTGGCAACGAATTGTACTAAGATATATAAATTAAAGTATCGAAATATCAGGAAAGAATTAGACATTCAAAATATACAACTTTACAAAAAAGCAAAAGATAGAAAAACTGAAAGAATCATTATTTCCCCTAGAATACAAACCGGAGGTTAAAAGGAGTATTGGAAGACTAAGTAACTGTTGAGAATTGTAAAGCTTTATTATTCCAGAACTAGGCAGGCAGCCTAATCGGTGAATGGCGATGATGATTAAGAAACTTTACATTAAGAGATTCGAAATTGATAACCGCTGACTACTATATTTTAATTTACATTTTTCTTTCATGCTGCGAATTTGTGGCATCAACAATACATTATCTGCCAACAATTACAACAATTACAAATCTGCCAATATTTTGTTGAACGATAACCAAAAGGTTAAACAACACAACGTCCCCATGGAGACCTTATATACTTTCCTTGATTATGTTTCATAAACATCGGATTTGATGCTCTTGGTGAAGAAATTTTGAAGGCAAGAACTTGCTGATACCACGAACTTAAGACCTATCCATTATCCATGGAAATTCGCAAATATATATGTGAAAGCAAACGGAAAGGCATAATTTTCTGCGCTGGAAGCACTCTAATTAGTGATTAAGCTAAAATTCTTAATATAAGAAACAATTTTTATATTTTAATTTCAATTATTTTTATATTATTTACCATTACCATTTCTGTATTTTAACGACATTGACCAAAACTGCGGTAAAAATTCCGTCTTCTGCGGGATCAAACGTAGGAATCTCAAAACATGTGTTATGAAATGGAACTCGAAAAAGCCTGCTCCTCACTTTCGCTTGAAAGGGAACGTGGAAAATAGCTTTAAGATATTTCAGGCTGCAGGCGGAAGTGTATGCATGAAATCTCTATCTGGCTTATCGCTTAAGAGAGGGGATCCAGAAAGTTTAGTCCCGAAGAATCAAGCGCAAGAAATTCTGTAGTGAAGTGACATTGAGTTTGCATCTTAAGCTGATTTCAAATAAATGGAATGTTTTAACTCCCGCAAAAGGTCAACTTTACCCACATCTGGTTTTAGAAATAGAGGAATAGTATTCAACGCGCCTTTATGAAATAGCCATGAGAAAGTTTGTAAACACAAAACGAATCAGTTTGGGTCTTTTAAGATTATCTAAAGTACGATATTGCATTCAAACGATAAATACAGTTCATAATCCGTCATATTAGTATATGCAAAAATGCTCATATGCTCAATATAAATAAAATAAATATGCTCAAAAAATTATGTTTATCAAAAATTAATTTACTAGAAGAATTCCGAGCAACGCAACCGATGTTTTGAAACTCATTGTCCTTGTTATTCTTTTATCATTGTTAACTTATTGTTGACTTATTATCATCGTAAAATTTAGAACAAGTCTTACGCAACAATATTTTTGTCAACAAAATGATTTCAAGGATATCCAAATCGCATTTACTTACATTATGAAAACTCACAATTGTTTTTATAATGTTTAGTAAAGCAACATGAAACATAACTGACTGATAATACCTTCTATTACGATGTGTCCCTTTGTTCCTAAATACCATAATGTCCATAGGTAGTTCCCAACTTTTTACCACGCGAACCAGATAACGTATAGCTTGGAGATTAATTGGTCGCAGTTACTTACAGCATATTTTTTAAGGAAACATTAATTATTCCTAGAAAATGCCATTTTTCGGATTCCATTTTTTCTAGTCTTCACTACGCTTAATTTACCAAAGAATCATTTAGAAGAACTGAATTAAGTGAAGCATCATGAGTAATTCTACATCTACATCTACATAAGTATCCTATGAACCATCTTTCGGCGTGTGGCAGGGGGTGCTTGAACTAAGAGTCTATTTTCCTGATAGATTACTTTCGCGTATCGTTCTCGGAGAAAAATGAATTCTTGAATGGATTAGTTCTGGCATCTATTTATCTGATCTTTTTCGCAGTATCAGAAGGGCCTATAATACTTTTACATAAATTATTGATTACATAATATATATATAACTCATCAATTAATTAAGTAATCAAAATTTATATAACAATATAAAAATTGTTATTATTTATCTAGCGATTGTGTCGAATTGACGAAATAGTGTAAAATTATCAGAAAATGTGATTTAACCATAATTTTTACGAAAATACTTATGCACAACTTTTATATCGTATGATTAAAAAATTTTTATTTAACTCAATGCGTTAATATATTGCATCCGGGAGGTATTTCGAGGGGTTTCCCTCCAGTCTTTGGGCGAATGCCAGACAACGTTAAAATTATTACGTATGCCAGACTCCCTTTTAACGATTCCACCTGGCAAAATTGCAACTAAATGAATAAATATTTAACAAAATTCCTAAGCGTTTAAAGACCACTCATGATATCAGTCACTACAAAATATTCGTTGGTGAGTATTAAGCCGGTCGTTGTACTTTTGTTTATAAATGTATCTATTCGTTCGCTTATAGATACCACTACAGTGGCACTTCGGCTGTCGAAGAATATTTTGCTGTTTTTAGGACTCGGTTAACGAATGCTTTATGCGAGAATAGAATATTTAAGGCGAAAAATCCGAATGTAAACAATCGAATGAAACCGATTCGATTTTTTTTATTCCAAATAATTCGAAAGAAAGTTTCCGAATTTTCTCTCTGTTCCATCTTACCGAACAAAGGAGTGATTATATTCTGGTATCCTCTCGCTCCTCCCGATAGAGTGAATCATTTAATGGATTCGATATTTCACTCGCTCCACACCATCGAGTGATGCAATAAATATGAAGAACGGAAAAGAGAAATTAGATTGCTTAGTTGATCAAAAAAAATCAATGTTATAATGTACCATAATATTGTTTCATTCTACTTTCCACTCTCATTCATCCAATTGAACTGTTATTCATCTCAAATTTTGGTGAGTTTATCTTTTATAGCGTGCTTTTTACTATTTTATGAAACTTACTTTAAAATAACAGGAAGTTTAGAAAACGAAGTAAAGGATTTTCTATTGAAACCTGTGAGAAATAAGGTGTCGGCTAATGAATGTGTTTCCAGAGAGAGTTTTCTCAGTTAGGTATCTTCGTACTTTCTACACAGTCACAGCATTATTTACAAGAAGGGTAAAACGCATTCCTTATAAAATGATAATGGAAAGTAGTAGGTATGTTGCTAATAGAATATTGGAATACGTGGAAGAAATTTTAAAATGATTTTTACACTGAGAAATGAACTTGATATAGGAACACCTCTTTCTATGTGTTGATTAAATATTTGCCTTCTTGACCAAAGGGGCAAAATATCCATTTTCGAAAGTAAGGATTGAACAAAAGAGAAGCATACATTATGTTTTGCTTTAGTTATCTTAATTTCGAACGTATTCATTTACAGAATGATTTTTGTAAAAATATGAAACTAAATTTTGGTTACCATTCAGCTGATATTTGGATTTTAATTAAATTATTTTGTTTGTTAAAGCAATGAATTTTAAAGACAAGAAGCACCATCTGGAATTCAAGAGAAAAATAATACTACTTTTATTTGGAATCAACCAATTTAGAATATTTTTTCCTCTTCAGTATCATATGTAAATTTACAGAATAATTTTTTTACATGAAGCTGTTTATTTGTTTGCTATTCTGCTTATATTTGGATTGTTTTCATACATCATGGAGACCTGCGGGTAATCACGTTTCGGCTAACGAAGATTTCGGCCAACGAAGATTTCGGCTAACGAATATTTCGTCTAACGAATATTTCGGCTAAAGAGTTTTTCGGCTAACGAATTTTCCGGAAAAAATTATCTTCGTTAGCCGAGGTATTCTACACATCGAATAGTGCAGTCGCAAAACCCCGCCTAATAAGGGTCACTTGTTCATTCCGATGCGGCGACGCAAGAAGTGACGGCATCGCCAGATGAATTTCAACCGGAAAATCACCGAAACGCTTATATATAGAACGTCCACGCACAGAGTTTAACGGAGATACACCCAACGACCGGAGGAAAATGATCCGGAGTGAATGGCACCCAAACTTTCTAGTCGTGATACTGAACTATGCGGTTGGACTACGAAGATTCTTTTGCACATTTATGCCAAGTTTAGCTTTAAAATTTCGGTATGAACGGATTAATTTATGCGATGTTTATTGTTGACAATAAAATAATTGTGCAATATTTGATTTGAGTTGAAATTTTTTTCTAATTAATTTCAATGAAATGCATAAGAATATATGGAATAGTATATGATGAGTGTGCAATGAAAGTATGTATGAGTATGCTTTAAATTTTTTAGGTATAGCATAAAGAAATATGAGAAGGAAAAGATTTGATCTCTGGGGAAAATATCTTCAAGACTGAATGTTGATGGAAGGTACCCCATCACAAGGACAGGATAGTTAAACCACGAAAAAAAATGGGTTGAAAATACTTCTTAGTTATCACTAATATGCTAAAAGTTAATTTACTCATGTATTACAAACCCCATAACCCCATAATTATTCGTCGGCTGTAGAAGATTTCATTCGAATTATAATGAAAGAAAAGACCCATTGTTGAAAATTTTTGCCATTGTTGAAAAATATCACCATTGTTGAAATATTTTGCCATTATCGAAAAATTTCGCTAATTTTTGCATTAATCGTTGTCTCACCTTATCTAAAACGATATTGAGGGCAATAATACTGCGAAAGAACTATAACCGCGTCTACACGACTCGGCCCTGTGTATTCGCAAAGGATTTCATTCCTTTCTACAATTTTGAACTTAACACTAAAATCCCAGAATATTAGTATGTTGAGTTTCAACAGTTTTTTTTTTAAATATACGTATACCAATGCGACAATTTTAAGACTTGACTCCGTTTGGAGGATTGCAACGTACAGCTGTTGAATCAGTCGTGAATCGTGAAAGGCAGGGTAAATTACAAAATCACAAAACGAAAAATCTCTCAGTGAGATATAAGGCTAATAAGGCATCAAACTACTAAGCAATGGACTCTATTGAAATGAACTCGCGATATAACATATAAGTAAAGTAAAATTATCAAAAAAATTCAAAATGGAGCTACTGGTTTATGCATTGGTACGGCCTTGAAATTTCAAAGCTCAAAATACGAGGCAAAATAAGTTAATGGGAATGGAATAGTAAGCAAAGATTTACTTAGGGCGTTTACTAAGTAATGAAAGCGATTCCGGGCTTTTTAGTCCTACAAGAGGAGGTTCTCCGCATACAGAGGAATCAACGAAAGCAAACTGCACAACAAGCAACTTTATGGAATACCAGAGCCGGCTTCGTGCGTTAAGAAAGAGAAATTAAATAACTTAAAATAAAGTAGTGAATAGGGTGCACAACATTGGTTCTAAAAATATGAACGAGCGCCTCTTATAACCTCTGTAAAGATGAAATCAAATAAATGATGCAATATTGTTATATTTGTCGAAGCACTTTAGATATGTATAAACCAAATGACGCTTCACCTGAGTTATTACCGCGACGAATAACAAATGATTTTTTAACCTTCACTACCACAACGAATAATAAACGATTGTTGTAGCCCTTATTTAAACAAGGAATAACTGATAATTGTTGTAACTCTTGATACTGCAACGAATAACAAATGATTGTTGTTACCGCAACGAATAAAAAGTAATTGTTGTAACTCTTATTATCGCAATGAATAACAAATGATTATCGTAACTCTTGATACCGCAACGAACAAAAAGTGATTGTTGTAACTCTTATTTCCTCAATGAATAACAATTGATTATTGTAACCCTTCTCTAGCCACGTAACAACAATCGACGCCATGATAGTTACATTGTTAGTCGAGCAAGGCAACAATTAAGAGAGCGAGTGAGCGTAACCACAAGAAAGTAACCCATAAAAAGCCGGTATCGCTATACTACAAGATAATCTAATGGCAAAAGAAATCACTCTATAACTTACGGTCCTTCCTTGAGGGTGCGGTTGGGTATCCTTCTTCCCAAGGTATAGAGAGAAGTTCTGGAGACTCCAGTAATAGAGGACCACGTCACCGCTGGAGTCTGGAGTGAATTACTCGGCGCGAGGAAGCGGCGGATTAGCACTGGGTTGAGGGAGGCTGAGTGGGCTGGAACAGCTGGAGATGTGGAGGCGGAAGTCTGGAGTTGGAAGTAAGAGGGGAAGGAAGGAAGGAGTGGGAGGTGGAAGGAAATTGGTAGGAAGAGGGAACCGATACATATATTGACTGCATTTCGAAATACAGAAAAAGTGAAGAAACTTCTAAGGGAACCAAGTGGGGTGGCGTTATAACGTGTAACGTGTAATATATTTATTTATTTAACCCAAACAGGACTAGCCCACAAAGTTGAGTTATAATAATACAAAGAATGACTACGCCAAAAAAGATAAATAATAGACACTAAGACAAAATCTTACAACAAAAACATAGAATGAAAAGTATAGAATGTAAAAGCACAATAAAAATGAATGAAAGACCGTTTCGTACAGTTCCACCGCAATTAATATTCTGGCAACATGTTTCGCTAGTATCCTAGCATCATCAGGCAAATTTTTTTTTTACATTTTTCTTGGTATTTCCGGTATAACAATGGAAATGTTAAACAAAATGCTGAAGGTCATGTCTAAATGTTAGACAAAATGCATGTCTAAATGTTAGACAAAATTTCAGCTTAAGGTTGACAAGTCAATATGAAAATGCATACAAGAAAATTATACATATGTTTTGTTAAATGTTGTTTAGGTACGAAATCAGGGGAAGTTTGATCAAATTAACTAAGGTTTAAGAGGTTTTCTTTTTGACAACACCGGGCAGCTTTATAATCGCCATTTATTAAAGCACGTAAAGAAGATAAGTCCACAACGAACGCCCTGCGGATTGAATATGAATTGCCAAAATACAGTAAAACCCGGTTAAGATGTTTTTCACGGGGGACGAAAACCGCGTCTTAGGCGGGATAGCGTTATAACCGGGTTGTGTAATACTGGTTGCTTCACATAATATTTTGAAGGGTTTTCTGCTTTTCGCAGAAGGAGAGCTTCTTAGTTACTTAATTTTGGTCATTTTTCACTTTACAATGAAGAAAATTTCACTAGACGGACATTTAGGGAAAAATAACGGTTTGTTATCAACTGCAGTGTTGAAAGGGTACCACAGAGTGCTTATCCAAACGCTCAATATCCCACAAAAAATGCATCCCCTTTCTGGTTTATTCCGTGTTTTTCTACAATGTACAACAGTAAAAATAATTACTCAATAGTCAAAAATATGCAGGACAAAATATTATAAACAACATGGAACACCAATAAATTATCATCATAAAATTTATAAATTTTAAAAACTTCATCCGCCAACATCATGTTACCATTTCATTTAAATCATTAAATAAGTAAATAAAAACGTAACTCATTCAAGATTTTCAGGGTTCCTATTAGGTTTCCGTATATAATAATATAGCCATAACAACATAAACATAATGATATAACAATAATAATACGACAATAATAATATAACAATAATAGTATACCAATAATAATATGACGATAATAATATAATCATAATAATATCGTAATAATAATATAATAACATAACAATAATAACACAAAAATAATAATATAACATAAGAATGTAAGCATCGTATTGCTTCCCTACTGCTAGACTGCGTTCTTCCCGTCATTAACACTGGATCGAGTGCGGTTGCCACGGTTTTCAGAAACGGAAAGGAATGTAAACATAGCATTCAACTCCTTCCTGACTCATCTGTTGCCGAGCCCTCTCTTTCCAAGTCTTCCTTTTATGTGCTCAACATTACTCCCACTCGAATATCTCATTCTCCGCGTCTTCATTTCTGGCTCAAAGCTTCTCTCCTCATTTCACTTTCAGATCCAATTTCACAGCTGTTCCTTTGCCTCTTCCAACTCTATTTACTCTCTCTTTATATTTTATCCTTCATCAACACCTACTCTCGTTCCTTGTTCTATACATTGATGACTGAATTATTTTTCGTCTGCCTTCCGTTTCAAGGTTGAGAGAAATGCATCTCTCATTCATTCTCTACTAAGTGTTGTATATGGTTGCTATGATTTGAAAGCTTATGAAAGATGAGTGATGATGTATAAGGGCATTCATTCTTGCCACTTCTCGTTGAATATTGTGAAAAGTGTCATTCATAGGGTCATTATGTGGCACTTATGTAAAATCTTTCGCTGAGAGCCTTCTGGCTCAGTGAGAAAACAAAAAGCAAAGTACCTCACTCCTCATCTTGTGTAGTAAGCCTCATTCCTTATCTTTTGGCAGCTATAGGAGGAGGGAATGAGGATCCAACCAGCTTTAACGGGGATTATTCAGCAGACAAACCAGAATTTTTTTCCCATGTGTTAACAGCTTTATGAACCGCTATTTTTTGACGTCAGTGAATCAGTATTGTAGATCAATTTTTTTGTCAGATGTATAATAGATGAAGATTTATAAGCGATGCTAAATAGTGGAGATCATGTGGTCCCTTACTTGAATGAAATCAAAAGTGTGGTTTATAAAATCACTGTGGTTTACTTAAGCGGAAATTTTTCTTTCATAGCAATCTCAGTCAGTGAGAAAAGCATAGGATAGTTCCTCACTCCTCATCTTGACTGATAAGTCTCATTCCCTCACGAGAGCTTTTGCTAGCTAATTGAGTTTTAAACCTGCCATAGGGTTGAATGCTTTTCGGTGATATTCTTGGGAAAAACTACTGGTATCAATGAGTATTAAAATATTAGTAAAAATGAAGCTGCGGCAGACATCATGACTAAGTTCATAATGTCCCGATGGTATGGTTAAGATTATAGATTAAGACTTAAAATTAGACCAGAGGTAAGAAAGGTCACATCCAGCATTTTTCATCGTTCAGTTCAGCGATTTCATCACATCTTGAAATAAATGCAGCTTTAAAAGTCATTGTTGCCCAATCTCGTTTATCGCTTCGAGTGTAAATTTAATGGAAAACATTCCAGCTAGGTTCCATTGGAGATTAGATTCGTTTTCTTTCTTAAAATCCCATGTTTAACGACTCGAATGTAAGCATTACCTCACTCAAGGGCGGATGATGATTTCATAAGTGGCGTAATGGTTTCTTATGCAGTTCTTAAGAGTGAGGAATCTGAGGCTTAAAGGTCACGCCCCTTTAACTATCCCCCTTCCTCAGCACTCTATAAGTGAAAATATTTGAGTATTTTTCAGACCAGAACTTCGGAACTGATGTATGTACATAATCAAGTAATATAGCGCCTAATATGCGAGAATAGGATGTTTTTCGCATCTCACATGATGTTTTATTAGTAGTTGTAGTACCTTTAGAAGTGCCTCAAAAGATAAGGTCATTTCTCACGTATAGGTATTTTAACTGGGAATCGAAACCGGAACTATTTTATCACGCTGCCCACTTGGCTATCAGCCCGCTATTTTATTCTAACTTTATTTATTTCTAATTCTATTTCATTTTTTTGATACACATACTGTTTTATTTTGTAATGAGGTTCATGAATAGCCATGTGGGCAGCGTGTTAGATTTCGATGAAAGCGGTCCCGGGTTCGATTCCTGGTGAGAGCCACGTGAGAAATGACCTCAGCTGTCGAAGCACTTTTAACAATACTATAATACTAATTTTTAGCAAGAGATCGGGTGGATGACACTTATACCGCAAATATACAGTAGTGTCTCTGCAAAATCATTACCAAAGCGCGATTTTCCACAAATATAATACTCGATTTAGTTCTTCTGGTCTTCCCACTATCAATCTGTCAAATATGCATACAATATTCGTTTAAATGTCCTCTAGAAAGTTTTATTGAAATTCGCCATGCATCGATATGGCGTCCTTACCCAAGATATTTTTGTTTATAGTCACTCGTCGTTAAGTAACGCCGTCGTTATAGAAATATAACTCCACTACAAGAAATATTATACTCTGCAATCGGGGTTTACTTTTTAATTAGGTGGAATTTATACTGAAACTTACAGATGTATTGGTGAGCAGAAAATTAGAGTTAATGCACACACGTACACAAACATTTGGCCGTTGTAGACACAAGGTTAGGAAACTCTGATTTACGGGATCATTTACAGCGATAGGTGTTTTAACATGTGATCGAACTCGTTTGTGTTGTCATTGGCAGACTATTCGTAAATAGTTGTAATGTTAGGGACAAGTGCAGCCTATTTATTTCTTCGGTCTCCATGACTTCCTGCGCAAAGAATAATTTCCTCTTCCGATGAAAAAAAACTATAATGCGTTTCGTATGTATTTAGAGAAAGAAAATTCGCCTTCGCGGAATGAAAATTTGAGCTCGACGGAATGGTTTGGAAAAGGGGGGCAGAACAGAAGATACGGAACAAGGGAAGAAGGTCGGGGAAACAAACAGTAGAAGGTTTAGAGAAACAAACGGTATCCTTTGTTGATGGACACCAATCAAGGTCACTTTTTAGGCTACTCTTCTCAGATATTTTTCCACGCTTTTACCTACTTCGAATATAATACCTATGATGTTAGGGCAATGGTTCTCAAAGGCATTATTAGTATTTCATATAAATATCCAGACAATCTCATCGTAATATAGTCTAGAACAAGGGTGGAGAACCTGTGACCTTCAGACCAAATGTAGCCTTTCCGGGCATTCATTGCTGCTTTTCAGTCAATTTCTGAAACAAATACTCCTGTTCTAATATTTTTATAATATTGCTAATTTAAATTACAGATGAAAATGTTCCCTTTCGATTTACTCTGCGAATGAATTCATTTTCTTAATAAAAACTCGATATTTAACTATTTAAGTGTTGGCAACATCGAACAAAAGCGTGTCTTGATGATTTCACTTGTGACATTTCTTATAAAACAGAATGATGAATGTGGCCTTCTGATGATAAAGGTTCCCCACCTCTAGTGTAGAACCTCAATTTTGACAATAAAAGTTAGCCAACTATTACCGCTGTACATAAACTTTACTTTCAGGGCACTCAGTTTGACGATGGTAGTATTGCTACCAAAAATTTTAAGTATATATAGTTGAGTGGTAATATATGATGTCAGGCACCTGAAGGTACCTCGTGGCTTTATTTTGGCTTTAATATGTAGTATACATTTTGAACTTTTTTATCTTATTCATTAATTATTTAAAAATTCAAAAGGTTCGATGACAATAAATTGAATACTTTACTTGATTTATCTACTGTATCCCTTTCTTTTCCTGTATCACTATATATAAGGCATAATTATTTAAATAGTTTCAGAACGATTGAAATACCAATTGAATAGTCGTGAAATGTCGCAGATGGAACGTGGTTTCGAAGAAAGCAAAAGAGCAACGCACGAATCATAATCATTTGCAATATTGCAATAATATTTGCAATACTTGAATCAGGGAAGAAGGAATGAGACTGATTCCAGTATTAGTAAAAGCCTGAACGGTTTATTTCACCAAAATCCCTCGGATAGTTTTGCGTAATGCTATAACAGATAGGAAGAATATCAGATAGGCATAAATTTTATAATTATCTGTTTTGGACTCACTTCTAATAACCACACCCATCACGTTTCCTGGAAATTTCTCCTATGTTCGAATTCTAATCTGGTTCGGTAACATTGAAGTTTCGAGAAAGATCTAAGTCCAACGTCATAAGATGTACTTCAAATTTAATGAATAACTCACCATGATCAAGTATTACGAGGTATGATACGTATTACGTATACAGGTCACATTTGCTGCGGTCACTTTTCCATGTGATAAGTAGTCAGATGGCAAAGTGGACAGTGGCATTCTACTGTGAAGCTAGGTATAGCAAATCAGTGTTTTGTTCGTCGCTGCTAATCACCCAAGGCCTTTCCTAACCCATGAGGGATAGAGAGTGGAAATGCTCGAAGCAATTTGGAGATTGACGTTTTCTTTTCAATCCTCTTCCAAATTCATCGGCGGCAAAACGGTCCCAATAACCCCATTCTATGTACTTCTACGTACTTTTCCATCAGCTAAACTTGTTTCATAATAATGAGGTGAATCACATGCTTCTGTCTCTGCATTTTATGTAAATTTTCACAAACAGAGTCATTTAGAAGCAGTCGTGAAATCGCAAGGTAGCTTGCAAGGTCATGAAAGGGACGTCTATTTTAATTTTTTTTTCCTTTCTCCTCCGAAGAAGCTTCCCTCATCTAAAACATGGCCTTTTCATTGCATCAGCCATCTCCCAAATTATTCTAATAAAAGAACATTACAAAATAAAATGTTTCAATTGTGACGCTCTGCATACGAGCATCAGTGAGAAGGAAATGTATGTACATTATTATCGAAAGTACTTGTAAGAAAGAAAGGTTTTCTGATTTGATATTTTATTTTCCGGTTGAAATTCCAGCTGAGAAATATAAAAAAATTGGATAAATATATTTCATCTGTTCCAAAAAAAGGAACATAAGCTTATCGGGGCCGTTCCCCGAAAATCAGGGGCGTATGATCATCTTCTTTATGCCCTATCCCTCTCTCCCCAATTCCTTTTTTCCCCTATCCCTTTCCTATTTCCAGGAATTGATTTTTTATTATGATTTTTATTACCTATTCTATATAGGCATATGTATAAGACTAACAAATGAATATTTTCTCAAATGATGACTTTAACTCTATAAATTCGTCTTCTGTTCTAATTGTCTGATCAGCTGCCTTAATTACGTTGTTCAGAAAAAGAGTTAGCTTAGTCTTAAATGATCTACCTTTACGGAAGCAGTTTTGGCATTAACTGATTAGCCCCTTATCAGAAAAGAATACTCATTCATAAACTCGCTATTAAATGATAAACAATATAGAGAGATGAAATTGATAATTAGGAATCTGAATTAAAGACTTCCTTTCTTAGAGATGGTAGTTTAGTGTGCTTTTCTCTAAAGAATTAGGGAATTTCCTCGTATAAGACATAGACCTCGTCGTCGAGATAATAGTTGATTTCGTTATTTCAGTAAATAGCGTTCGAGAACTCTGGGAGAAAACAATGAATTAAAAAAGCGATTTCCATGACCAATTGTTACTTCTTGTTCAACATTTCTTGAGCCCTTCCTTATTAAATTAGCTAAAAGGCTAGTTAGACACTAGCTAATAGGATAAATTGTAGTTAGAAAGGGGTAATAATTATCAAATAATTATTAGAGAGTGGTTAGATAGAAATGTTAACTCATATATATCACTTGTCACCCGCAAATGACGGCATGCGAGTTGGATATGTAAAAATAAAAATCTTTAAGAAACTTTTCCACCAAAAATTCGCACGAATCTATAAGAAATAAAACTCACGGGCTCGATCAAGTATTTCTGTTCATTTGATCATTCTAAAAAATTATAAATTTTCAATACGTATGCTACTTGTAATCTAACAGTAATATTATCTATTGCGCTTACTGAGTTACAGGGATAATGTTATCTCTGTAGGTATGAGAAACTGTAGAAAGAAAACTAATTAGGAAATGGTCACCGAAAATTTTCATACTAATACGTTCCATTTCCTGATTGGCTAAAGGTTGAAAAGACGTTACCCCTCCCACTACCCCTAACTAGGTTTCTCTTTTTCGAATTTCGCGTAGTGCTGAACTAGCTTCCCAAGAGCAAACATGTGAGTTTCTTCTGAGCGAGTGATACGCCGGTAAGTGGCAGTCATATAGATTGCTTCGAGAAATCTTACATCGATAGTTACTCTAATTCAAATGAAATTAACTAACGAATATCTCTAATTCATTGAGATCCAATTCTTTTAATGACGTTTGTTAGATTTTAATTTAAAATTGTATTGGATGTCTTTTTGTGTTGCCGATGTAAACCTTTGTGTTACTTAGTGCATAACTTGTGTCTGCGCGACTTAAAGGATGGCATTTAATCATTACAGATAGTTTTACCATCGAAGATAACTGTTACAATCTTTCGTCTGTCTTCCTTATATTTGGAGAGCATTTGACTGCATTGAGGTAACCATCCATGTTGTGGGGACTCTCTCAGTAAGTCTATTCAAATCCAATTGTCTTTTTAAGTTTTATTATGAATTACCATTTGAGTGAGCGTATCAATTCTGGACCTTCTGCCGTAAATTGTTTAGTGAAACACGTCAAAATTTTTTCGCGGGTCCGTATTCTCACCATTACATAATCTGCTTTCGAAATTGCATTAATAACTTCAAACCCGCCTCATTGTTCGATTCAACTAAAATATCCAAGTTTAAACGTAGTAAAAATCAAATTTACGCCCTTCTATTAACATTGTGGTTCCGTATACATGTCCATAATATATACATTTAAAATATGTCGTGTTCCTTTAGTTCACATTCAGAAGCGATAGTTTTCATTTTTCTAAACCTTGCTCATTCCGAATCAGTCAAATCTAGGGAGAGATGTTTTTTCATTCATTTTTTCCGCGACGCGTACTGCATTTAACTCGACTCCCCATGACCTCTTATCTATATCTTACCATTGCCAAATACCTGCGGTGCCTATACCAACGTTAAGTCCTAAGAATGAAAGGGAAGAGAAATTGTGTCAAAACATCTGATACTTAAAATCCCTTTCGAATGTTTATTTATTGTCTGGCCACCGCACCTTTAGAATGATTTTTCTTTCTTTAATTCGGGTTTGCATTCCTTTCGATTGGAATACTTGTATACAAGTAATTTCCACAGGAATGTATTAAGATAAAATTCAGCTCTCAATCATACCTCATAACTGTTGCAGTTAAATATTTTCTCTCTATTATACGCTAAATTATAATTCGTGGGGCTCCCGGATTGCAGTGTGGGCAGCGCATTCGACTTCGAATGAATGCGGTCCCGGGTTCGATTCCCGGTGGGAGCCCACGTGCGAAATTATCTCAGACGTCGAAACATTTTTCACAGTACTACTACTACTACTACTGTAACTCTTGCTGAGTAATGGACTTTGGCTGTCTTTAATTCCAACACTACTGGAATTTCATAGTTAGAGAAATGGCAAGAGATTTCTGTGTTTAAGAGATCAAAAATTTTCGGAAATTTAGATCCGTTGAGCTCCTGACTTTAAAAGCTCTCTTATGTGAATCGCTATTGCTTTACGTCGTGTAATAAGAGTAAATTAAATGAATAAAATTAAATAGTTATTTATTCTACCCTGCTCATAAGCCGTCGTAAAATTGATAAGATACATAATTAGTATGCAATTGCTATTTATTTTGACTTTTTTTCCGTTTAAAATTTTTTGAAGATTAAACTCTGCGAGTTGGAACATGCAATTGGTCATTTACTACGGAAAATATATAGAGAGTAGTGTAAATGAAATACATTTATAATATTAAATGGGATGAGATTTCTGTGGGCCTCCTTTTCCCTTTTACTATTTCCTTATGACAAGTAATAGTACATTTAAAAGCATGAATTTTTACGAAATAAGTTTCTTGTACGTATTCTGGGTCACAAATGTCTTTTTAAAATAGATTTTTCTTTCATTTTTCCACAGATAATTCAGTTATACTTGTTCAAATTTTATGCCCACCGATGGGATTTTTTCCTAATTCCTGATAACCACCGTTTTCAAATGAGGGAAGTGTATTATTATTATTTCATCATCATTTAAAGAAGTTTAAGCTCAATTTAGAGGGATGAAAAATATTATGTATGGAACAATATGGTCAAACTGTAGGATCCTTTGCTCTGAGAATATTTTTAATTATTTAGAATATGCCTTTATCTTTTCCAGAAAAAATTGTGCGTTATTGATATGCATTAATTGTGAATTGAAAGGGTAATACTTGCCTATCCATTATACCGGATTTGATAAGAATGGAGAAATATTTGGCTGACCAGCATATATAATTTAGCATATTTAGTTTTTATTGTTATTGTTTTGTCATTCATTCTATACCAAAGGGTTCATCTTTCCTATAAGCATTCACGTTAGAAAGGATGACAGCAGTGACTCTGTAATTCAATGTTACTTCAACTAATTAAAAGATACAATTTTAGATTTCTTTTCATTTTTTGTAAAAGATAGCTGTTATCACGAGTAAATTGAATTTATTTTTTCATACAGTTAACTTTTAATTTAAACAGAATTTGATTAATTTCATGGAGATGAAAGAACATTAGGGAAGTTCTTTTAGGTTGCTGCACACACATATAACTTGATTATCAACATACAAATATATGAATATTATCATCTTTTGTATATATTAAAATTAAGACATTTTCTGTTCTCTTACTAAAAATATCGTGCAAGGATATTCATTAGTCCTTTCATAAACAGCCTGTTTCTTGTTTATTGATATTCATTAAAAATAGACCATTTATCAATGCTAGCAATATCTCTCCAGGTTAAAGAATTAAACATTTCCTTTAAAATCTGTCTAGAAACACATGGTCTAGAAATGAATCACCTATTTAGTTCAGATATAGCAGAAAAAAGTTAATCCCCAGTTCTACATATTCACCTCATGACCAAGTGCACTATAATATATGAAATGTTTCTCAATGGCAGTTAGTATATATTCAGGGGTAAAAGAGCAAGAAATTATATCAGATAGTGTTACTTTATACCAACTTTGGATATAGATATGGATTTTCCTTTTTATTACCGGTCTTGTAATGTTTCTTCCACTTACATATGTAGGCATGTCTTTATGGGGCTAACTGATCTTAAGTTATTGGTATTGTTTTGCATGCATGCCTTTGGGTACACTAACTTTTTTTAAAGTGTTTTCTGTTTTTATTTAGTGTGTAACTAACTTAATTTGTAAGTGGAAGAAACATGGATTGATAGGTGTTTTTTGAGGAGGAAATCCAAATAGATGTCATCTGAGAGATTCAGGTTTAGAGGGGCAATTTAAGGAAATTCAGGAGGTTATTGAGTGAGATATGAGAAATGGGATCGGGTATTAGATTATCATAGGAAAAGTAATTAGAGATTTGTGCAAATATTTTGTTAGGAGTGAAATCAAGGAATATGTGATAGTTATATATTTTCTGCCATTGTTTTTAAGTCCACTATGGAAAGGAAAAATTAATCTTATATCTGAAACTTGAATAGAATATTATCTTGAAACTTAAAATTCATTAAACTCAGCATAACTTTGAGCATTCAATATACTATTAGGTGAATAAATTTTCAGCTCATATCCTTCAGTAAGAGAACAGATGGCTGAATATCTTTGTGCAATACATAATAATAATAATAATATTGAACTGGCATATATTTAAAGTTAAGCTATTGGTCTAAATAAATATTTTAACTCGGATCAGAGCTTAAGTTGTTTTTATCTAGAAATTATCTAAATTTTTATCTAAATTGAGTACGTTCACATTGTTATTTGAAAATATTAATTTTTAAAAATTGATTTACCTGCATGAGATTTTTAATGCACATATAAGCAAATAATTATCAAGCTGTAAAAGAATTGCTTGTACAAAATCATTCAATATACATATGCTTTCTTAGAAATTTGTTCAAACATAGTATAACATAGTACAGAGTCTTAGTATTTTTCATTCTTGTATTATGGAATTTCCAGTATTCAAATGATACTATATATTTTAGATGGAATAAGTCCTAAAGTATTTACTTCTCCACTATGAGAGGATTTACCTTTTAGAGGTTAAAATATTGAGTTAAGCATTTGGCAAAAGACATAAATGAATATATTATGGATTTATCTTTTATCTTATCAGGATGAACTTTGGTGTAATTATTGGAATCTGATTCTTAGATTAACAAAATTAGCTGGTTGGCCAAATATAACTTAAGAAAAGATATTTCTTTATTGAACAGCTTCTTTTAGTTTCAATGAAGTATGAACTATTCTTGCAATGCAAGTAGCTCCCATTTTTGCAAAGGCCCACAACTGAGATATGTAGGATAAATGAGGAATGTTGTTTTTAAGTTCCATAGAGCTGGATGGGTAGGGATACTCTTTAGTAATGTGTATTAAATTTCAGAACCTTGTATACATAGTTACTTCAGGTTTTCTATATGTATATGACCAATTCCTTTGTCCCTTTACATTTTTAGTAGTTTATCAACTTACGTAAGTTACTATTATTATTATCTTTAAGTAAATTATGGACTCATCACCTATATGATTCATAAAAATAATAATTGCTTGAAAATTTTGGTTTCAATTCAATGGCTTTAAGTATTTATTACACAATAGTTTACATTTAATCCAAATTGAAGTATTATAATCTCTCTACTATTTTCTTCAAACCAGATGATTTCATCAAATATTTTAATTCCAACTTTAAATGCTGATTAAATCTTGTGATTTACAATGAAATTTTAATTTCTTGTTAAATATTTCTAGTTTTTTTTTTCAATAAAATCAAATTTCGGATGTTGTAAAAGGAATCATTTCCAAGCAGGTTTATATTTTAATTCATTCAAGTTTCTCTTTTCATTAAGAATTTTTACATTCTTTAGAATCCGTATATAAATCTAAGATTTTATTAACTTCATTCAAGGAGACTAAGATATATTGATTACTTAAATAAGTTGTCTCAGTAGCTCACTAGTCCTTTGCCAGCAAAAGTAGAAAATATCACATCTTTCTCTTATGTATCCTCTCTGTATATAACTAAGCAAAACATCTCTTAACTATTACTCCCTTTGAATAATTAAGCTAACTTTAATCTCATCAGCTATGTTGTCCAATTTAATAAACTGAAGGTCCAGAATAAATACCATTTATATAATTGTTATATTGTTGTATATGTTGTTATATAAAGTTTTGTCCACAGGCTTTTAAATGTTTTTATTATTCATAAACTAATGAAATGAGGCATCTTTTTGAGTATATTAGGCTACCCATCCCTTGCATGATGGAGGGTTAGATGTTGATCACCAAAAGCCTGAAGTCGGGATTTTTAAGAAAGAAGATGGAAATGCAGGACTTTGCAGGAGAATTGTGGGAGATACATTTCTTTGGGATGATACATGTCAGCAGCAGTCATGGATGCATTTGGACAGAATATGGTGTAATTTGTTTTCATATATGAAATTTTTAGCATACGAGGTTTAATCTGTAATAGATTGTGCAATCTGTATTCTGAACTTATTTTCAATTCAGTATTATATAGGTATTTTTCATCTTCTAAGTTGTTGAGATGTAATACTTTGTATATCTTTTGCATGCAGGGACCATCACTAGCTTTCCTAGGAAGCTGTGCTATCTGAATATTATCCATCAGCTTTCAGAGGACTCATGACTTCGGGTCTGTCTTCTGCACAATTTTCCTGAATGGAAGTGGTCCAGTCAACAGCAGCCATGGTAGCGCATACAGGATGGTATATTTATATCATTTAATTTTCTGTATAGTTATTTTTATAATATATATTTACAATATACCATAATTATCAATGCAAGTACACACATTTTCTAGAATGTAAGGCTGAAATTCAATCTACATCTTGTTTGCGTATATTAATTTTTATCTTAATTTAATAAATAGATGCTTATGTATTTTACCCATTTTTATTGAGCTTTCAGTTTTCAAATTAATTATACAAACTGTATAATTACAATAATAAGTATTAAAAGATCGATTATTTACTCTAAGAGTTTAGAGCTCTAATACATACATTCAAATTAATATCTTTCCAAAATTTTCTTCTTAAAGTTATAGTGTTATACACTGATGCATGATATATATCAAAATATACAGCTTTTCTCTTCCAAGTTTCAATTTTTATGGATTGTATTTCAATTTTTCCAAGATTATTATATAATATATGAGCATTATAGTTGTGAGAGCATATAAAACTTATGCTAAGATGTTCTCTTTCTTTAGCATAATGAGAGAAGAACCAAATTAGCCTATAGCTGATGGAGTTTTGACTTCAAAGAATTTAGAGAAACAGGAGTGTAAAGAAGATGGAAATCTTAGGAAAGCCAATGGAAGTTTTATGGCACTTTAAACCATGAGATGTTGCATGGAATGAAGGGCAGTTTAAAATAGTGATGTGAAAAAGAATATAGGAAATGGTTGAGACTCTTGAAGAGTATTTATATTCCATTATTTACTTGTTGATTTTTTGTATGTACCTGTGATGTACCTGTAGATGCATGTATTTTCTTTGTGTTGTTAATGGGTATAATTTTTGAAATTGTGCCACTGCTTAGTATTAGATAATGGAGCTCCATTATTTTTATTTATGTATGCTAATATTTCCTGTTCAGCCTTTCTAATATGTTGATCTTCTTTTCAGGTATATTTCGATAAGTGTGTTTTACACTTGCTTTTACGTATTCGCTTTCTTTCCAGCAAATAGATCTTTTTAATGATTTGGTTGGCTACTTCATATTGATGTCATCTGATGGGGGCCAATGTTTTCACCCAAAATGAAGAATGAAGAGTCTAAATCTACATATGTACCCCACAAGCTGCCTTTCAGCGTGAGGCAGGGGGTGCAAGCACCACGACTATACTTTCCTAGTCTATTATTTTTGCGTATCATTCTCGGGAAAAATGAATTCTTGAATAGACTGGTTCTAGTAACTTATAAGTAGAACCATGTAGGCCTAAAAAGCTTTTTAAGGTGGTGTGGGAGTCAATGATTTCTTCTCATTCACCCCACTCAAATTCCACCTAGCTTAATGGATATGCATGGTCTGTGTAACTTTAGATACATGTGGTATGTTCTATAGTAGGTGGCAGGTCGATCTAGAACTTTTTAAGGATTCTAAATGCTTATTATATATATATGCTAATATATATTAGCTTTAGATTCGTTTGGTATGTTCCAGGTGGCAGGCTTTCTTTCCAATACTTCCAACTAATGTTTTGGTTGGCATCTTAAAGTAAATGATCTAGAGAAGGCATTATTTATGCTAGCATCTGGTCTTGTTGTGACCAATGTGAGCACCTAACATAAAAAATGAAGATTTTATGTTGGACTATATCTAGGCCTTGAAAAGCTGTTTAAGGTGGTGTGGGAGTCAATGTTTTCCTTTCATTCACCCCACTCAAATTCCACCTAGCTTGGTTATGGCTCTACATGGTCTGTTTAGCTTTAGATACACGAGGTACGCTCTAGGAGGCAGGTTGATCTGGAGCTTTTAAGGAGGCATCCATTTCTAATTGAATTTTTAGTTGGTCGCTTGATTTGTTCTTTGTCCTGGATTCTTTTCAATTATTTTGGGGACGTCCTCAATTATTTTATACATTTATATTGCTTTTTTATTTTGATACCTTCTTGCTTGATGAAAATTTCTGCCATTATACATTAAGCATCCCTACCCTACCTAATTAACAATTTTGATTTAGAGATGGGTGCACTTCAGAGCCATTTTCCTGTTATATATTTTTGCCTTTACAATTGCTTTGTTTTTATATTATGTATTTTAGAATATTTAGATGTTTTTTTTATTTTTTGTGACTATACTAATGCTTTTTTATGTTATTGAGTGTATTTTACATGATTTCAGTGGTTTTTAATTTGTTTGGGTGCACCCTTATAAATTAAGGTTACTTAGTGTCTTTACCACAACCTGTACCCTGCTATTCTATTCATAGAATTTTTTGATATAACTATTTATACTCTGCTGCTATTAATCATTTTTCATTTCAGGTATCAATCCATTGAGATATCTATTTCTCTCCTTAGTAACTGTTTGTAAATGGAATTGTTTATTTATAACTGTGCAGAAATGTTATCCATTGTCATTGTATTTTTAATTTGTTCAGTATCACAGTCTTAATCCAATAGCTTGAAATTTTAATACATCCTGTAATATGTAATTTTAAATTTGTAAGTTGTCAGATTTCTATGTGATACATGTATTTTTCTGTGAAAATAGGAAAAGATACATGCTGCCTTTGGGAGGTTTTAGAGGGGGTTTCCCTCCCAGCTTTGGGTAAATGCCAGGCAGATTTATCAGATCCCCCCTCAAAATAAGGTTAATATATTAACATTTGTAGACAGATTTTTAATATCTTTTTATTTAACCTTTAAAAACCTCTCATGCCTGACAGTCAACCTAGTGCCTTAATTTACATATGTTAAATTAAGTTTGGTGAATAAGTAAATTTAGTTTTGGTAGGAGGATTGTGAATCTATATAAGTATTCATTTGAAATTGAGAAAAATTTGATAGAAAAACTAAAATCTTCAACATTTACTTTGGTGAATAGAATCGGGTTCAGAAGATTTTAAATCTAGCATTTTAAAGTTAATTTCTAAAACTGAATGTCTGATGTAAATAAAAATATGTTCCTTCTAAATTTATTAGTTTCCTAATTTTGTTAACAAAGGAAAGCAGAAAATGTGCAAACCTTGGTCACATGCTGAAAGTTTTGCAATTTCTTGTGATACTGCAGTTCAAATTTCAAAACTCAAAAGCAAGTTTTTTCATATAGAAACTGCATGACTTTCTTGTTGGAAAACAGTGTGATCTCTTAGATTACTGATTATTTATTGCAGTTTAAGTTAAGTACAACTGCAAAACTGTACGCAAAAGAATATTTTACTATATATCAGCAAAAGAGGAGTACATTTTGCAACTTTTTTCCTCTTGTAATTAAGTAGATGGCAAGTCCCAAAATAAGTTTGTTTCTGGAATTCCAAATTTCACCAAAATTTTTTTAAAGTTTTTCATCTAAGAGAAATAAATACATTATCATTGTTATTTTTACCAAATTGTAAGATTTTCAGCTAACTGAGGATGTACATACTTTCAGATCATTTCAATCTGTAGGTAATTGAAAATATTGTTTTACATGAAAATAAATGAAGCAAATACAGTTGTTTCCTGGTTATTTGTTTTCACTGGGCAGAGAAGTTTCACTCAAATATGTGCTGACAATTTTCAAAACTATTTAAAAATAGAAATGAATTTTTTCAGACTTTATACTACCAAAAACTATAAGCCAATAATTCTTCACTTGTATGAATTTTACTGCATAATTTCCAAATAATTTTTCAATGTTAATGTGTTTCCAAGATGATTCCACCCTCGAGAGTTCCTACTAACAGTAATAGATCCACTTACCTTACTCCCAGAGGAGCTCTAAGCATTTTTGTCATCATAGTGTCTCTGAGAATAATATTTAGCCAGGATAAATGGGCAATTTTTGTATTAGAAGCTTTTGAAATTAAAAAAAAGTGAAAATTAGAATTCACTAGTTTAAGGCAAAGATAGATGAATACAAATATGTCTTAAAAATTACTAATCTACATATTTGGTAGTGAATATTGTCACCTTCTCATTCCTTGTCATTTCAGTATAGCATCAAGATATACATCCCTGAAAGAGGATATGTGCATTTGTAGTCACTTTAGTCCTGCAAATGGCAGTATTAACAAACCACTTTCTCTAGGAAGAATTTATATTACCTAAGAAAAATTCTCTCAAAGGTATCCCATGGATTAAACACTGTCCATTTGTCTTTCTTTAACTATTTTCTTCAACAGCAAGTGTCTTCTTCATATCAGTGTAAACCACTTCATGTGAATAAATTTTTCACTTCTCCTTACAAAATGTTGGAAGTAGTTTATGAAGAGCCTTTCACTTTAAGTTTTTATTTAATAATAATAAAATTTATAAATTCTGAATTAATGAGCTGTCAAAGAATAATAGACTTCACATAATTCAGGAATTTTTCTGAGTGATAACTAATATTTTAATAATCTTCTGTCTCTACTGTTGTCATGGTAAGCTATCCAAGTGATTTTGATATATTACCTTTTATAGGCATCAAAACAATGTTTGCTATAAACATCTACTGTATTGAAGTTAGTTCAAGTTATTCCCCTATGTAAGCATAGGGGAATTCTGAATAATGACCTATTATTATCATTGACTTTACCCTGCTTAACTTGGTCAAACACAAATTGTGTTATAATTAAAAGAGAATCATGTTTAGAATTTGTAATGTATTTCAAGTTTTTAATGCTCGATAGGATGGTCATTAAAATACATTTATTGTATCTTTTTGGTGTTAATATATATAAAATTGTATTATATAACTTATATTATAATTATATATATATTATATATATTATAATTATTATAAAATACATCAGGTTTAAGAAATATATCACATTCCACAATCAATATTTCTCTTGAAAATTCAATGGATTAGTCGATGGTCTCACTAGCTTCATATAGAAAAATATTTTATTTAGGGAGATCAGTAAATTACTGGAACTTTTCATATAATGTTAGAAAATCTTCACAGAAGTTGAGTATTATTTTTTCAGAAGGAGACATACAATCAATTAAAGGATCATTACATCTTAGGCCACTGTTATATAAAATAAGATGTTGTATTATTATTATCATTAAATTTTCATACTATGATTTTCTTGCCAGGCTTTGATCCTTGTTTTATGTATTAATATGTTCGTTTTTATTACATTTTTTCTCTGTTTTCAGAGGTAGAGTTGTGAGTTTTGGCTGGTTAATTTAAAATGAACATGATATGTGGATTATATTGTACTGAAATGTGAAGTGGTACGAGTGTCTGGAAAGTAAGTCAGGAAAGTGGGAGTTCTGTGGATCTATTTCTGGCCTTTCCAGATACCTTCATGCCCATTAATAGTACATTTATGTTGTTTACAGATCCTTCCTATGGTGACCAACTATGGGGAAAGAACAAATGACCATTATTGAAAAGCATTTTATCATAGACAAAGGGAAACATAGGAAGATGCATATTAACAGAGCAAATGTTTTCCAGCAACTTGTGTAAATGTTGTGCTCCAATTCATTGCATGCAGGTACTTACATGATCAAGGGATGACATGCTATTGGCTTGTTGTAGGAGAAGGAAATGGATATGATGAACAACTGCAAAATATATGCCCATGGGGAGATGTTGATGGAAACAGGAAGAGTGGAAGTTTTTGAGATGCATCCTATGAAGCTGTGGAATCATTGAATTAAGTTAAGCGAAAGGTGTGGCCCTGCAATGTGTATACAAGAGCTGATGCTTAGGTTTTCACTAATCATTCTTTTTCTATAATCCTTCAATGGTTGATTACCATGGTCCATGGAGTGCATCACAACAAAAATGGCTCCTGGTTCATCTTTAAACCCCTTTCTGTATCCTCCTAGTTCAAAACCCTATATTTACCAATAATTATAACTACCTCTGACTGACTGCTAATGGGAGGTATTGGGAGTTGGGAATGAGGAAGCCTACTTCCTTCAGCCACTACTTAGAGTGTCTATTAGCGAGAGGTATACTTACTAATCTACTGTTAATAAATCTAATCTAATACTTATCTGATACCAATCTAATCTAATATGAATCTTATATAATACTAATCTAATGTTTCTTATGAGCTTAGTTTGGGGAAAGTGTTTCATGCTCATACGCAGAGGTGCCTGCTAGTGAGAGTGTCTGTTATTCAAGTTTCCACTCGAGTATGGTTAAAGTTTTTTCCTTCCCTTTTCAAAGGTCGCATGGAATTATGTTTAGAATACAACTGCCTTTAATTCAAATTATACATTTGATTGATGAGATACCTGAATTGGTATAAAATATTTAAAAGCGAATGTAAGCCATTTTTCTTCTTAACTATTTTACTACAATATTTTCTCTGAATGCATAGTCATTTTAGCTACAGTTCAGGGTGCACTATTGCCATCTTCAAAAATTTATTTAATTCAATAAAATCTTCAACAAATGATTGAGAACTATTGTATTGATGCAATTATATAAGTTACCAATTATTATTTTTGTAATTTCGTTTGAATGCTTTTATCATATTTATTATTTCCTCTTTGTTTACTATTGCAATTTTTCCTTTTTCTGATTTTATTTTATTATTGTTTTTGTAATTTCTTTATAGCACTGCTTTTGTAATTTACAAGTCATACACAGTTTTCTATTATATCTTTTAGCATGTACGTACTATCAGTAGGTTTATTTAATTAACTGTATAATAATTTTGTCGCCGATATGACCCTGACTAAAATACAACAACCTTGCCATTATTTTCCATCCAATCGTACAGTTTATTACGTAGGAATGTTATTCATAAAAATGAAAGATGACGGTTCTAGGAAATAGATGTGATCGGAAGTCCTCTGGTACTAAACTAGAGTCCGATGCGCTTTTCTTGTAAGCCCTGCCTTGCTAATTAACCTTCCGAGCTGAATAATCGCCGACGACAAGGAAAGCTACGCCATCAAAAGACAGCAATTTGCAGTCCTGCCATGCAGAAAGTGGCGCTCGGAAATCCTAATTGAGAGCATAAAGCGAACCTTTAACCGGGAAATTTCATGTAGAGCTGCGAGTGACATGCCTTCAATTGGTCCCGTTTTTAGAGGTCAAGGGTGTCTTTAATGGGGTTATGCGTGGGAAAGCATCCTGGTTTGACAATCCTCTCTTATCCTGCTGCGGTTGGAAACCGTCAGCTGTTTCACAGAGCGTCGTAAAAAAAGGGGGCGTGTGTTTTTTACTCATTCTTCCAGGGCAATTTTCTTCGACGCCCACGCACTTGAAGGGAGAGACGCCTTTCGGAGAGGTTTCAAAGCAAGTCGGTCTTAGTCATTCCAAGTAAGAAAATGTTTTATTAATAATAATAAGGTCTTTATTAAGGCGAGATTGAGACTGAAAAGTCTCTTCTTCCATCTAACCTATCATCAATGATATTATATCCATAAAAAGTTTTGTATAGGTGAATAGAAATAGAGAGGAAAACTTTAGAAGGAGTGGATGTGAAAAAAAACCTAGTGATATCTTAGGAAAAAAGATCCACTGCAGGAAAACACCCGCAAAGAATGGGGGGTGTGAAAAACCTGCGCAAACATACTGATAGTAAATGCTAAAAGATATAATAGAAAACTGTGTGTGAATTGGAAATTACAAGAGGAGTACTATAAAGAAATTACAATAACAATAATAAAAAAATCAGAAAAAGGAAAAATAGCAATAGTAAACAATGAGAGAATAATAAATATGATAAAAACATAAGATAAAACATTCAAACAAATTTTAAAAATAACAAATAATAACATCAAATAGAAGAAGAGGAAGTTGCAGGAATGCACTATGAGAAAATAATAAATATCACAAGAAAAGAATAATAGAATAAAACATTGAAATAATAAAAATTTTTATGAGAATGAAAGATACTAAAACGAATCATGAGAAATTTAACAGTTAATTAAAAATGGTAAATTAATAAATCCGGATGGCAAATAATAATAATAAAAGGACTATTTCCGGATGAGATTGAGACTGTTGAATCTCCTCCTACATCTAACCCTTATTTCATAAAAATATTTAAAGAGATTGTTTTTGGGGCTCAAAGAAAAGAAAAGTAATAAAAGAAAGTGTTAATGGGCTTTAAAAAACCTAATTCAGCGTTTAGGAAAAAATAAATCCCTGCAGGAAATCGCCCACAAGAAGGGTGGCGTGAAAAAACTGCGAAACCTACTGACAAGAGCAGCTAAAATGTTTTGTGGAGTCATAAATGAAATCTGTTACCTAAACGCAGTGTAAGGCATTGTACAGAGTTAAATACGAGATAGAGTGATTGTCGTTTCTAAATATTCTTTAGATAAGCGATCAACTGTATTTAGATAACAGAAAGAATAATTCATGGAATGGGTAAAAGTAACTTAGCATGTAAAGGCGTGCACCCAGGAAGTATCCCAAGGAGAAACGGACCTGAAAAAGTCTGACGGGACCGGGAATCGAACCCGGGATCTTCCTCTACCCTGGATGCTGTTTTGACCAACAGAGTACCCAAAACGACTAGAGAATTTGTTCTGATCGGATAGTTTAGTTGGTTAAAGCAGTCTCCCGGACAGATCCCGGGTTCGATTCCTGGTCACGTCAGGCTTTTTTTCAAGTCCGTTTCTCCTTGAGAATAATTCATGTTTACTGACACGATTTTGAAACAAAATCCCGTGTTTTGAACAAACATCCGAGTTAAATGGAAACTTGAGACAAATCTTAGACAATATTACGCAATATTTTGGAATGTGGACGTTTTGGCAGAAATGATTCCAAGTTATTCTTTTTGACACGTGAAGAAAGGTTCATCCGTTTCTGTTAGGTTTTTACCTTATCAAGATATGGCGCACGGAGAAAGTGTTGTGATTTATGGCAGATTTTCACGCGGAATCATTTTAGAGGAAAGTTACTAATCTCAAATATAAAAATCGTACTAAGAAAAGAATTGCTATCCAATATTATTAATTATAATGCTATTCCTTGCTATAGATGACGCATCAAACAAGTTGGTTGGACGGTTAAGAGGATGGCCTGCGGAAAATTGGCTTGAAGAGATGGAGGACAAATGCAGACACGAGAGAAGGATGGAGGCAAATGGTGCTGAAGGCCTGGGCTCTTCATGAGCTGTAGCGTTATATGGATGGATGGATATCGCATCTAGGTAAACTCAGGACAGTTCACATAAGTGAAACGGTACTAGAAGGAACATTTTTCCTTTGATTTCTATAGGATTTCCTTGTTTCTATACTTCAGTAAAGATACTAATTCAAAAACTTTTTTGGCCAATCTTGGAAATCGCATCTTAACCAGATATGAAGTAGATCCAGTTCCGACAAACCAATGAGCTGAAAACAGAGAATTAATAATTTTTAAAAGGGAGAATGGCGAATTTTTGGAATATACGTTTTTTAACGCAACCTCAACATGGATATTTTGTAATAATGAACAATCCTATTGATTATTAAAGTTACTAAGAAAATATTTTATTTAAATTTTACTATGAAAACTTTCAGTTTGTCTTCGGCCAAAAATTTTGATTTTCTGTGTTTTAGTGTTGAATATCGTAAAAAATAACAACGAAAAAAAAAATCCGACAAACAAGGAAAAATTATCTCGGATGGATTCGAATTCATGATTAGTTGATAGATAGATGATAGTTTTATACACGAACGAAATCTGAGCAATATCTCGGCTTTAAATAGATATTAAAGATGGTTTGTTCCAGAGTTACCTTCATAAGCAGATATCTTCGGCTTACAATTTTAGATTGGCTCCCATATTACATAGTGCACATTATCACTAGCGGAACATTACCAAAATCGCAATTAGTTACAGGTCGTGATAAACAGTGAAACAGTGATGCACGTGATACTGAAAATTTCAAAATCTGTGTTCCATATTTTTGATTGATTTATCACTATCTCAAGGGCTGAACAGAAGGCATGGAAGAATCAAATTATGAGAATATCTATTATATATTATTATATAAATAATAATTTAGAATTGAAAATATGAGAATATCAACAGTGTGTGGTCTGGCTCTATTTTCTGAACGTAATATTCCTTCGAAGGTAGTTGAAGTCTTAAATTTGTATATCTTCCTTACCACGACCCATGTAACCTTATAAGTGCTGCATGAGGTTCTTAAAACAAATCACATAACTCCCTATTCCAATTCGATTCGAACCAGACGTATGACTATACATCATGATCAAGGGTTAGCAATTCGAGGGCTGGTTTATCTTCCCATGCAGTATATCCAATTGAGTGCCAATCGCTTCATTCCCTAATAATACTCAGCTTTGACCATTACCTGCAGATCTTAATTTTAACCTACGCTTATCTCTATAATTCCTTCTCTACACCATGTCTTCCTATACTCTTCACCTATCTTCTCTAGCTAAGAGTATCCTAAATCTTATTCCACCCGCCTTACGTCAACTCAATCCGTACTCATCTGCCCTCTCGCGGAGAAATATGGAACCAAAGTGCGGCTATAATCCGAGAAAGGATGAGCCAGTCCTGCAATTTTAAATTCAAATTATTTGTTCACTTGAAGAGATGAGAAATTAACGCCTTTAACTGATGGAATTCCTATAGCTATAATTATATGTTACAGCTCCTTTCAAATATTAATATTTATTTGTTCTTTTCTTATATATTTGTTTATTCTTTCAACGGGTTATACCCATTTTGATACAAAATATGTATAGTAAATAGGTCACAGCAGTTTGTTATACAAATAATAAAAATAACAATAACAAATATGAAGCGTAGGATCACAAATCAGGAGACATGAGAGTGTAAAATATACAAAAATCGTAAGATGTAAATTATAAATTGCTACAAATGAAGAAATTAAAATTATAAAGGAATATAAATTCAATATGCATTAGCATTCCTCTAGTATAATGTAGCATAAATAATTAGATACAAAATATTATAAGCAATAGGAAATTTAAAAACCTATTTCAAATATACCAATTTCATCTAAAACATAGATTAAAATGGGTGCCTGAGGCTTTAAAAGTAAAGTCCAATTTATTTGATATGAGTTCGAAATCAGATATATTGTAAACGTATCTACTTGAATCTTCCAGGTCATTTTCTGTCGTTTTCGGTGTCTATTGTGAATCAGAATTTGAATCTATAATGATGCATAATACAGATAATCTTCTGCTACATATACTCATTTCAAGATTATGTATGTGTGGAAACTTAGAAACTTTTCGGAGACTAAAAAGTTTGTAATTATCTTGTTTCCCATCGGACAGGCATACGGAAAATAAGTATAATCTTATTAGTTTCGCAGTCAAATAATAATAGGTTAACGATAATTATTATTCTGACTCAGTAAGGACTAGATGTAATAAGGAACTTATAAGTCTCAATATCGCCCTGAAATAAAAACATTTTATTAGCATTATTTATTGTTAAAATTATTATTGTTAAAATTATTATTGTTAAAATTATTATTGTTAAAATTATTATTGTTAAAATTATTATTGTTAAAATTATTAAAATTATTATTTTTAACATTATTAAAATTATTATTGTTAAATTATTAAAATTATTATTGTTAAAATTATTAAAATTATTATTGTTAAAATTTTTAAAATTATTAAAATCAAAGACCTCAATCCTCATCTAGCCTAGTAAGCCTCATTCACTCTCATACATAGCTTTCGATATCTATTGCATGATGATTAACCGATTTTAGTGCAGATGACTTTACATACATATCAGCAATTAGAGTAGACTTGTTTGAAACAGCTTGCAACCTCTTGATAAAGCTTTTCGGACTTCCAGGAGTTCTAATAGCTCTCTAGACAAGCATCAAGATGAATGTCATACGACTAAAAACATCTTTGCATCAGCAATGTTCGAGGAAAGAGTTCAATGCCAGATTAATTAGGGGTCACCGAATTTTTTCTTCACTCGTTTCTCAGTATGACTGTAAGGAGGAAGTAATATGCTATTCTCAGTAACTCTATACAATGAAAGGAAAGAGGTTAACAGATCTCCGTCGGTGGCCATTGGTTCCTACCCCTGTGTCAACGCCAGTTGTCAATGCCAAATATGAGTGACAGCCGCCTCTGGGATTTCCGAATATATCCTATATATAGTTAGCGAACTGTCCGTCCGTCTGTCCGTCCCCTATGTTATTTTGGAAACGGTTTGATTTAGAGATTCGAAAAAAGTTTCCTTGTATTTCCACGAGTTGGAAACCTCTAGGAAAACTATTCCCATTATCATGAAGGCCCAGGTTCGGGCCCCAGAAGGCCCAAAATGTCCGAATTTTCCCATAAGGATATATTGTGCGAATTTTCGGACATTTATTAAGACACTTCTCGGTATGATAGAGAATTCAAAATCACGGAAGCCGTAGATGACGTAGTTTTCTATCGTATCAATGGATGCAATGTCACCAAATGAGTGTATGTTCGATGCCAGGTGGGTGCAAAATTCTTCCCTTTAAAATGCATTGCAGCGATTTTAATTATTTCAAATTTGAATAAATTCAACTCTGCAATATTAATATTAGTGTTACCATAAGAAGAACAACTTAAATCGTAAACATATTATTATGATTATTTTTCGTGCTATGGAAATAGATAAAGATTACCTATCTATTGGAAAAATAAAATAAAAACAAAAAATATATTTTACAGCATTGAAATCAGTTCCACAAAGTGTACTAATACTAGCATGGGTTTCTGCGAATTTGGTTCATATTATTCGCAATGCTATTGCTAGAAACGTTGGAAATTTTGAAAATATGATTATTTAGTTTTCGCAAACTTCATTGCGACATACTCATCAATATGTCCATCTATTCGTTTCCTTTTCTTTTAGTTTTCAAATAAACCCATTAATACCGGGACACCCTGCAAACATGAATTTAAGGTGGAAAATCCAATACAGTACTACCTCCATAGAATCCCGCTGTCTTCCATTTCGAGTTTATTCGACCACTCTGATTGGCTGGATGGTTAAAACCTTTTGTTATCTCTCCACGTTTAAATCCTCTTTTCTTTTCCAGTTAAAGGAGAACGTTTCAGCATTTTTACGCTCGGATTGAAATACACGCCTGAAAAAGGAAGACAGGCGTGCCAACATAGACGTGTGAGAGCATGTGAGCGTGAATATGAATATTTGAAAGGAAAATGAGCTGTTGAGGGGAGAAATGAATGGGAGAAATCGGCGGAAAAGAGTTGAAGAAAGGAGTTGTGAGGTATACATTGACACAATTTCCGCAAATATCTAAATGCCTGAAATGTTTGCTAGAAATCCCAGTGAAGCGTCGCTAAAATAGCTGAGAGTAATGGCAGAAGATATTCAAGTAATTTACGTAAAGTATCTTATAAATGTATTTCTAAACAGTCCATGTTTTTATCCTTATAAAGTCGTAAACGTCCGCTTATCCTAGGTTAGCTTTATTCAAAGCGAGATCTGTTTATTTGTTGCTAAGGAGTTGTTTATTTTATTATGGCGTTATTTATTTTTGTTTCCGAACATTTCGTAAATGTTAGTTTCGTGTGATGTTGTAGTTATCATGAAAACTTATCCAAAGACGATTAACTCATAAATTAAGAAAGATATACTTCGTAAGAATATACGTAGTAAGTAATTATTAAGATGCAAAGACGAAATTCGGTCGATTTATTGTTAGGATTTGATCTTGTATTTATAATATGGAATGAATAAAAGTAACTCGTGTAAAATAGCTGCACGTTCTTCCAATATATCGATATTGGTAAGAGTTTACTGTTAATATTTTAACGAGGATATTTTTTCAAATGAAAAATTTGTAGTGGAATAAAAATTTGCAACCAATAGTAAATATACAAACTATATAAACTGTAAACCTTTAGACCTTTTCCAGAGGTATGTCAAGTTAAAATTCGTTAAACTAAATTTTATCTTTAATACCCTTGGGACTAAAATTAAATTAAAACGAACCTAAATGACTGTCAACTCGAAACAACAATTTATTTCGATATTTCACACTTCAACTAAAATTTTATTAATTAGCTTCTTCCTTCTTGCAATTTTCTTTTTCTTACAAAAACAATGACAAATTTCTCAAATCGCACATCATTATATCCAGAATTTATAACCCTGTTATATGAATTACATTTTTATTAAGACTATAGAGATTTGAACATTGCAAAAAAATTGAATTTAATATATTTCTAAAAATCTCTCAAGAGATCAACCGCAGGCATCGTAAATTTGCGTATCGAGAATTTTCTAAAAACTTAAACTCAAGAACAGTTATTCGCTTTAAGATAAAACTGCATAAGAAATACTTTTTCATGTACACCCACGAGTACCAATAGGTATTTCTGCTAGTGTGTAAAAAATACAAGCTTGATATCCATGAATAATCATGCGATCAGGCGATAATGCCATCCTTCGTTCAACATCTTCATTATTCCCTTAATGTTCCCAAACACAGTAAAACGCGCCATTCTGTTCCGTGAATGAGCAATTTTGCTAATCATCCGCCTCTGGAGGAGGTATTCTTCTCTCGAATCAATGGAGTGAAACAAACCTTGAATTCCCAAGATATAGAGCGCATATTGTGTATCTTTTAGTAATGGATCCCAGTTTGAGAATAATAGCAGCTTCATTGCAAGAACTGCGCATTCTATTGCATATAATGAAATCTCGGCTCCATATGAACGTCTTATTCAGTGTTCATCCATGAACGATTCGTGCGCAATTTGCAGAGATGGTCCCGAATTCGTGATTTTATGGTTTATAAGCTTTCTTGTGCGTGGAAAAGGTGAAGATTTAAGTACGGAACTTAACAAAGAAGTTAGATACGTTTGAGTTGTATATAGTTCCCATTTTAGAGTCCCGTATTGCTATAGCGTTTGAGTCTGTCTATGCAGTATTTAGCTCAGAGCCGATTTGAGGCTCTAATCTTAAATTGACTATGTAAAGTCATGATTAATGAGGCTTACACGGCAAGATGAGGAGTGAAGCCATTTTGTTCCCTCTCCTTCGTAAAGGAAAATCATAATTGACATTATTGTAGCATAATGATCCTATTATTAACACTTCTATACGAAGTTTTCCTGCAGTGGATTGTTTTTCCTAAGCTTCAGTTAAGTTTTTTTAATACAATACTAAATGCAACTTTTCTTTTTTAGTTTGAATTAAAATTTAACTAGTACTTTGATACAACTTATATGGGTTGGAAGAGGAAATTATATAGTCGCAATTTCGCTCAAAATAAGCAAGAAATTTATTTACTCACTTATTTTATTTACTATTTTCAGAGTACTTTAAAACTGAGAATGAATTTCAGCATTCATATCTTCCCGCGCAATCTCCATCTCTTTCGCATACATACCCTATAATAATAACTTATCCCTTACTTCAATCTCCCCGTTTCTTACGATAGAATTTCTCATCTTCTCCATCTCGCAAAGCAGTTTTCCTTATCTCTTGCAATCGCATAACTTACTTCGAGAGATCGAAACTTCCGAGGCAACGCTCGATTTATGCTCATCTCATTTCCCCCGCACTCAATCTCACATCTTCCCCTCTTTCCTAGCTGCTTATCTGTTGCACACGCAACAATGAGTCAAACGCGGAGCAATAATGCTGCGATATCATCGAACATTGTTATGATTAATCATATTTGTTGTCGGAATTGTTGGATGTATTGCGCTACATTGTCGATTGTGTGATATCAGGAGTGTGTTATATCATACTTATCTTGCTTATTGGATTCACAAGCGGATAAATAAAGCTGTTACGCGATATAAAACGACTATAAGTCTTTCTTGGTCATACTTCTCGCAGTGTTAAGGATATTCTTATAAAAAATCCCATGAAGGACGGACTTGAAAAAAGTCTAGTAAAGTAAAAAAAGTAAAGCATAGTATGGTCTGGTAAGTCTGAAGAAAAGGTAACTCCATTTCAGGATCGACAATGTATTGTGAATGTTCGAAGTCATGAATTTTTAATAAAAATTTATCATCATGAAATTGTAATCAAGTATCTCGAAGTTTATCTTAATATTTAGAAAATTTTATTTCTCCCGCATATTTCAAATTAAAATCCGGTATATCCATGTAAGGGACAACCATCTATTGTGATTATCTCCAGATAATATTCCAAGAAACATCAGCCTATAATTTAATTTAAAGCTTTCCAAAGAAATCTGACGTAACTTATCCATGATTAATGCAAAGAAACTCCCGGATAGCCATGTGGGCAGCGAGTTCGACTTTGGTGAAAGCGGTCCCGGGTTCGATTCCCGGTGGGAGCTCACGTTCAAATGGCTATCGAAAAATTTTTAACAATACTACTACTGCTGCAACAAACACTTTACGCGTTATATCCCAAAGTTTTTGCTCCGAATATTGTTATGTCACGGTAATAATTTCATTTTATTATTGCTATGGCAATAAATAATAATGATAAAATTTTGTTTTGATATTGTAAGGGAATATTACTGCCCAAAAAGATATGAAATAGTACACGCTATGTATTTTCCCACGCGCGAAGTGACCTCAGCTGTCGAAGCACTTTTAATGTTACTCCTACAACTTAAAGTCCGTCTTTTATTGGGATTTTCCTTGATATTTTTATTCCTCTCTTATATTTGCAAAATTACCCTAATCCTCTTCCTTGTGTTTCCTTAAGGGGTATTCTCCTTTACACCACTTTGTCTGGCCATGCCTCTATGTGGTCGTGGCTTGGACTAACAGCTTTAATTTTCCTTTCCTACGCTAGAATCAAATGGAGTCTTAGAGAAACGCTCCTCATTTTCCTAAGAATGCAGACCCATTCCGTTGCTATGCGTTACCACCCTGTTTACTGTCGCGAAGGAGGAATTTTACGGGTTAGACCGGAGTTGCCAATTTTATGTTTGGGACCTTCCGAAGTTCCCTCCCTGATGATAGAAGAAAACAAATGAATAAACACGTACCGCTATTCGGCACTAATTAATGGACAGTCGTGAATCTTTTATAAATCCTTCGGCATGTCATTTTAAGTGCAGCTATTGCAATGGTATATTAAGAGTGTGGACAAATTCCTCATAAGAAAACAATGTGTCAATTCTAAAAGTGTCAAATGCCGTTTTCGCTCGGTCTCCCGGAAAGCGTCTTAACCGGGTTTTACAGTTATTTCTTATGGACTTCCTTTTGCTCTCATGCCCCTTAGAGCAACTTCTGTAAACTTTAAATTTAAAACTACCACTTTAGTCAAATGCCACGAAGAAAACTTTGTCTTTGGTTCTCCTTCCAAGTCTGAGGAAGCGGTACAACCTGACCGTCGCTGAAGTATTTCCATGGCGCTATTTGACTAGGTTTATCGCAACTAACCATAGTTCCTTGGCAACGCTGTTCATGCTTTGGATAAGAATGACGACGAATGAGGGTTCGGGAAACAAGTGACGATAGATCGTCTTTTGTGGTCATAAAAGTTCGCCTTCAGGTAGTTGCTGTCATACCGTCGAGGGTTTCGTATCCACAGGGGATTCGGGTTTATGAGAAGATTGAATGTGAACTGTACTTCAGCTATAAGACGTTTTGGAGCCAAATTTAGTTGTCTTAATGTAGAAGATGTGTTTTTAATCATGCAATGAATAACAGTGAGAGGATCGTGAGTTGTGAGTCGTCGACTTTGGAAATAAATAACTAACTGAGTGCAATAGATGGGACAGCTGTTGGTGATTTGGTGTCGATTGTAGTGCCCATCCCTTATGTCACCATGGAAGTCATATTTTTTTATTTTGTGCAACAACTAGAGATTTCGACGCCAGTGTATAGCTCCTCTTTAGCGGACTAATCGAGGATATTGATAAAATTAACAGTGATTATTTCTAATCTCAGTGTATTTAACAAGGTGTTCATCTACTATTTCACGGATATGTATCTTCAAAGTAGCATGTGCAGAAAATGAGGATTCAACTATTCATAAGGTAAGGGCAGTAGTGGTATATTGAAATATTTGTTGACAATGACCCAATGTAAGATGTTACGTATGATTATAATGATAGAAAATGAAAAGGTATCCATGTATGATGAGTGTATCGGTATGTGTGAACATTTTGTGAGGATAAGTGAATTAATTAGCAGCAGTTCTTAGCTAAAATGCATCTTACATTACATCAAAATATCACCATTGGGGGCTTCATCGGTCTCCTGCACGTGTAGACATAGTTATCTCGTATAATAATCACTGGCGTATATATAATTAAATAATATTATCTCTTTATACATATGCTCATCCGATGCCAGTAATGCTATAAGAAATTGCCCTTCCGTGGAGGCAATTGTTTGCGGCCCAATGGACTGTTGAATTTCGACACTTTTTTGCCTAAATTATCATGGGTTGGACTCTGGATATCTCTAAAATATCCTCATAAGAGTTGCACGTTAAGTTCATTTTGGTCGATTGCAGACTTCTTCTGTTTAATAAAATTAAATCAGAAGTGATGATCCTACAAAATCGAGACAAGTGCTAAATGAAAGGAAGTTGAATAAAGACTCTTATTTGGATCATGCAATATCGTATTGGGTTTGAAATCGCGAGAATTAGGACAAAACGACGAAAAATTTGTACAATTTTTTGGCTCTAAACAAACTGTTCTCTTGACAACCAAGGCGATTTTTTAACTCGATTCTCATACAAATATAGGGGCAAGATAAGCCCATATCTTTCTTTCGATTATCCCATATCTAAATTATAAACATTTTTTATGAGTTAAATTTAGTTTCGTCACTTTTTGAGTGGGTATCCATAAGTGGTGTAACATATACGGAGAGCTAAAAAGGAGGGAAAATTTACTTTCTTAATTTATCGTATAAATCGTTAACATACCTTAGGCATTTAGGACCTGTGGTAGAAAAAAGGTACTCGTTACCAGTACACTCTGTCATGCTGACAAACCATAGAGGAAGATATTGATGTTACCTGTGTCATTGCATTAGTGACTGTATTACTATACTGGTATTGAGAAAAGAGTTAATCAATAGAAATAAATTACATCCATTCAATGTGAAGTAAAATTTTGTATGTGAAGAATACAAAACAATGGTCGTCAAAGTTTCACGGGCCAAAATAACTCCCTCGCGTGCATATACACGAAATACTGGATAGTCACGGCAGGAATACGCGATTCAATTTTACGCACAAGTTCGTTGCGGACTAACTTTGCGTTCCGTTTTGTGACGGTGCCGAGGTTTTCCTCCGGAGCGACCTTCAGAAGTACAACATGAATACGTTGGTGGCAGCTTACCGAGTAGAAGTACCGAGTACGGCCATAACAGCATGAGGGTTAAAAGGATTGGGTGCACAGGTTGAGTTGTTTACACTTTTGGGACAAGTAGCTGATTTCTCAATGTTTGTAAATACAGTTATGAGCGATCCACTATACTATTAATTTACTAATGGCAAAAGGTTTTATTTCGCATACCTTTTCATTTATCATGATAAACAACTATTGCCATCGATTTAGATGTTTTTTTTTAGAATTTTTACTACGAAAGAGAATAAAGTTAAAACTACTAATCGACGCAGAATCCCCTCCGGACTATAAGACCTAATTTTAAGAATATAAAATCCCATTTTTGATACAAACAGTATGCACATGCATTTCCGATTGGGGTACTGAAACTTTATCTGTGCTTTGAATGTAAATATTTTAGATGAATATGCAAATAGTAACTTTAAAAGGGTAAAACTGATCTAATTTCACTTTTTCACAGCGTTAAGGATAAGATCAGATACTGCAATGTCGTCTGCAGAATCGTCGATGGAGGAACATCTTGGTCAGTTTTAATGCGATGCATAAGGCACTAAAGAGGTACCAGAGGACAGTGGATAAGCTTCATCGAAAGGTAGATGTTAATTTTAAATCCCATTCTTTATTTCTGTTGAACCATAGTATTACATGCAATATATCTCTAAATCATCAGATGAAATTTATAAATCGTTTTCACGGAATGTTATGTTATGGATTTACTTCATGTTTTCAATTCAACACAATTTAAGTACTAATGAAAATTTGAAGGCAAATGTTTCGATTCATTCATTCAATTTTAAATAAATATCTAGTTGACTTTTACAAATTTATGCTTTCTACGAATGTAGTGCATGGTGCGTTAGTCAGTTTCATTTTTTCCCTGAGTTATTAAAAAATCTTTAACTTAATGCCGGAGGCTCAACGTTCATATTCACTTCCAGTCTTTCTAATGCATGTTTTGAAGTAATAATTGCTAAAAGAGTTGTAACATAACTTTTTACGTACGCATTTGAACGGTTTAAGGTACAATATTTACGTGATTATGACACCTTTGCATTTTTTTGGCATTAGGGCATCAATAATGCAATATTTCAATTTATGGGATTTGCAAAATATCGAAGAAAATCGTTTTGTGTGTTTCTGCCTGTTCGTGAAACTGACGTCATCAAGAAGAATCACTGCGGTGAAATTCCAGAACAATATGCACATTTCTATAGTCACCAGCGCCTCGAAAACATAGAAATAGAAAGATTTTTTTCAGAAGTCTGCATTTGATGTAGGCTGTAGGAAGATTTTACGAAATGTTACTTTTAAAATTTTCTGAATTTGCTCGAACAAAAGTTTACCGATAAAATAAACTCTTTGATTTCATATTAAAGAAACGCGTATATAGCCAAAAAAGTGAAAAAAGGGTTCGTTTAAGAAAAGAGAATTAGGAAAGCATTGCATGAAGATATTGTAACTTATCTGCGAATCACTTAGTTACATATGTTGTATTACGTATGTGCGAATTAATACATCCGAAAAATCATCGGTAGCGAATTTGTTGCGAAAGTAGAAACGCTACCGTATTTTGGTGAGTCAAGAGAGAGAAAAATGTAGAAGACGAGGCATGGGAAATTCGCGAGGGAACGCATTATGGGAGGAAATATTTAGGCATGGGCCGCTAAAAGTAGACAGACTAAATGAAAGGACCTTTTTCCCCCCCTTTGCTAAATGAATCAGTCGGCTCGCACAGTTTTCCTTGATGAAAGCCGGTCGGAATTCCGTTGAGTAATGGCTTAATTTTGCGACTACCCGTGGGGTGGCGCTAGCAGGAGGTCCCACTTATTATATCCCATGATGAGAAACATCTGAAGGGTTGGGAAAAAAGGGGAAAGAAAAACAGACACTCTTTAGAGCTATTCGGAAGGGCAGCGTCACCTACGGAGGCGGAAGAAACTAGCCTTTTTTCCGTTGGTAATTCAAATTTTTATGCGGTCTAATTGGGCCTTTTTCCCAAAAGGAATCTTGCCGTATTTATTGTGCGTCTTTCAAAAATAGCATTCCCCATCTCGAGGGTTCTCGGGAAGCTTCCGCTTGGCCGTGTTTAAGTATTGGTGCTTAGCTTAGGAGGGGTTGAAAATTGCCTCGTTAGTTTCCGGTGTCCCTATTGGTCAAATGCGGCACGGTAATGTTTGCTATTTTTATTCCCTTGATTGAATGTTATGAAAATGTCATGCGGTCATGTAGTTGTAGAAAATTACTTCGATTGCCTATATTTAATTTTGCAATTTCTGTAGATACGGTGATTCTGCATTTCATTAAAATAATGAACACGTCCCAATTTCTTAATAGGACGTTTTTACAAGGTGGATTTAGTCGAATCTCTGGCCCACGGATATTTGATAATCATAATAATATTTCGCTCAGAACGAAAAGTTTGCATTGTATTTGAATACATACGAGAATACGCCGTTTAGAAGTCTGGGATTAATCTGTACTATAGTAACTATAAGGAAATTAAGCAGTGCCTAAATAATTTGAATAAATGCAAAAATCTCCATTCTTCGTGGGGAATTATCCGTGAATGATTTTTTACTCTTAGTCAATATTTTCCATGGGCATTTAAAAGAATTCAAAGACTGAAAAAACCCGGGTTTTCATAAAAGCAACACTTGTGAGAGATCTCGAAGTAAGACAATTTCCGCGGATTCCATGAAAGAATCGAAATTAACGGATTATGCATGCAAACAAATATGATTTGTATATTTATTTAAATTATGAGTTCTAGTTGCCCCGTAGGAAAATTTCGCCATCGTAAATTTAAAGTAATTGATTAACACGCGAAAGTGTGCAAACAATTGCGTTTGCGTATTCGTTTGTAATGATTGGAGTGTTTGTTGAAATGTATTTGGGTGAGAAAATAGTGTATCAGTGTCCGTTTCGATAAACCTCGTTTGTATCAATATTTACGAATCTAGTAAGAAAACTCTATGGGAAATTCAAGTTTTTAACTCGATATTTTGAACAAATAGCGTATTTTTTATTTATTGGATTATGTTTTTAGTAAGAAGCGGTAAACTTCCTCTTTAAAATGATGTCTCATTTCTATGTTTTGATAGGGTATAATGGGTGCAAAGCGCTGGTTACTGAAAATGGATGTTTAGAAATAATATATAGAGGATTATAAGGAAAAAATTTAAAGTTTGGATTAACCGAACATTTTTTCAGCGCATCCTAGTGCATCCATAGATTACCCCTTCCCAACAGCACCCCGGAAAATACCACCACTGTAGCAGGAAAACATGCACACAAATTCCCAGAAATTTAGAACTTCCTTGAGTAAAGCGTAGTAAACAGATTCGGGCAAATTCCGAAAAATAGCAGATCTCGTGATTTCGCAACTTTTCCTCCTGCATCACGGAAGTACGGGCACGGAAAACACCACTTAAATCCACAGGCGTGTCGACATGAACCGTGGCGTTTACCCAATCGAATCTCACGCCGTATTCGGAAGATTTTCTTTTCATTACCGATATCCCAGCCCAGAAGCCAAGATTCTTAATACAGGGAAAACTTGAAACTACACGGTGCGTTTCTGCCCGAATAGTTCCCAATGCCTTCTTTCGAATTCCTCGGGTTACGCCTCAGCAATCGCGCACGCCGGAGTTGTTTCCGAAGAGGGAAACGAGCCCAGCTTACGTCTCGCAGGGCATGAATGCGGGGTTTTATAAAAGCGTTTGAATTGGATCAGGAGGGTAACTGCATTGCAGTCCGTCCTGATCTCATCGATTCCGAAGTCATAACGGACATCCCGATGATTTGAAGATTTTCCCTTTCCTTTGTCCATTTTTTGCCCTGTTCGACCAGTTTTTTTTTTCATTTTGATTAGTTTTATATCCGAGCAGGAATCATATTTTCCGATCAAGTTTTCGTGCACCACTGATTGAATGTGATTCTGTTCAGTTCTTTTTTAAAATATACATCATCCCTTGGACTAAGGTGCCCCATTAGGTTATTTCCAAATTCAAATATGTTCTATGAACCATCAGGAGTTGGACTTTTACCCACCCATAGAACTCTGCTGTTACGATTGAACAGATTTGATCTTTTTCTCTGATACATAATATCTAGTTTCTTAACTCAGACCTTTCTCCATTGCTTACTTATTCATCGCAGAATCCACGAAGCCTTGAAAAGTAGTTACATTTTTTTATCAAGGAATTCTAAAGGTAAAAAAACGTCTTTTGCCTCGTCGTTAACGCGGGTTCAATCTTCACTTGTTAATTTAATGTAAATAAATAGATAAATAATTAATATCCGTCTTTTATCTCTCAGAAGATAATACTGCTGGGTATAAGCTGCGGAAATGATTTTAAAATACAGAAAATTAACAATATGGAAAGTGCCTCTGTACGTAGATTACCTGGATTCTAAATTATTTTGCTGTATATTTGAGTCCAACAGTATAATTTTTTTATAACTAATGTACAGGAATGACCTGAAGATACATTTTTGCAGCCGAAAGAAGATAGCCCTGCTTTTTATCTCACAAAATTAGTCATTCAAAAGAAGAGTAATCTGTTGATAAAAATTTCTCTACATTATAAAAACATAAACATAAACGTACATAAAAATATTCTTATCTCTCGAATGAGGCGAACTATTTGCTATAGTTCTAGGTTGTTATCTAAGTGGGTTGCAGAGTGTATGGGGACAGGATGAATCCGGTCTTAAGCGGAAAGCAGTGCGTTTTAAGCGGAACCTATACCATGTATTTCATGCGAAAGGGACCGAGACCGTGAGAAAACCACGTCTTAAGTGGTAGCATCTTAAAAGTGCTTTGCCGTATATTAATGTATTATTTTAAACATTTGATCCCTCAAAGCAAGTATGCGTGTTTTGTAAGTCTACCCAAATTTAACATATTTATTATTTGAATCATTGAAATAATTTATGAAATAAAATAGGATTTTTTACTCATGATATAAACTAGAACGTTCCATCTGTTGATAAATTGAATTTAAAGTTTTATAGTATTGAAAATCACTGATGCAGAAGTCTCCGTAAAATTTAGATATACTATCGCCTGAATTGTGTCTCATGGGTAAAAACAAACTCGCTTCAGCTCCCATTTACATTTTTATTGATTTACTTTGCAATATCGACAAATTTAAATTTACAAAAATTCATTATTTCCTTGGAAAATTGAAAAATGATAAATAACATAAATAAAGACCCTCATATCTGTTCTGTCTCGCTGTTGAATTCACTACTAGATATTCATCGATCGTTCGTGAAGGGAAAAATAATTCATTACAGAATATGATGTGAGTTAAATTTAGCGGAACTCTAGAATGAAATTTCATTGAATAACTGATGCGCACTGAAATATATTACAATGTTTAAGAGAAAATATTGAAATGAAAAATCGAGGGAAATGAACGAATGTACACATTAGGAAGTGATACATGTTATACCTGTAAGGTGATGACATTTAAAGGATTGATGCGTTTAAATAGAATATAACATATGGATGCACGGTTCTGTAGCAAGTATTTAAAAAATAATTTCACGTATATGCTATATATCCAATAATTGTCTATAAATATATGCCTGGGCGAGTGAAACGTCATTTCATTTTGACACACAAATTCTGTTTCTACTTGCGTAGGAAAAATTGCGAGTTTAACTTTCGAAAAATTCGAAAAATGAAATCTGGTATTTATCTGGAGAAAGAATTGCGACATATATTTTTATTAAATAACCCATGAAAGCTTTTCCTGTAATTTGAATCAACGGTTTACATTGAAGTGATACAAATGGAAAAAAGGGATTGGGATTGATTGATTTTTACCATCACATCTTGCTGTAATGTTTCCCGAGCATAAATGAAACGTACAGCCTTTTAAATCTTGTTAAATTGTCATTCACGTTATCGATAAAAATATAATACGTCAAATGTGAGAGGAATTTACAATAGCTGGAAGGAAAAACATATTGAACCAATTTTTATTTTTATTATCATTCCCAAATTTGTATCTGAAGACCCCCACATTGTTATTCGAGAAAGGCTATTGTTGCGTCTCGGCGTTGTCTGCATGAATTGATAGATACAATAATAATAGCAGCAATAATGCACAAATAACAACTAATTATAGCAACAATAGAGCACAACAATACCTACATGTGTAGTGATGCTTTATAGTTGCTATCATAAGTTGTTAAATGTGAGTTTTCACAATAATTATTGGTATCGTGGTGCTCTTTATACAAGATACAATAATAATAGCAGCAATAATGCGCATATAACAACTAATTATAGCAACAATAGAGCAAAACAATACCTACAGGTGTAGTGATGCTTTATAGTTGCTATCATCAGTTGTTAAATGTGAGTTTTCACAATAATTATTGGTATCGTGGTGCTCTTTTGTGGCCATCGTTAGTTGTTATTTTCGCATGATTGTTGCTATTTGCTTTTATTATAAAATGGACACGATACCTTTACAAAATTATCAGACCGATAGAGCACCACAATACCATGGTTATTCGAAAAAGGCTACTGTTACGCCTTAATGTTGTCTGCGTGAATTGATAGATACTATAATAATAACAAAAATAATGCGCAAATAACTAATAATAGCAAGAATACCTACGGGTGTGTTGGTGCTCTATTGTTACTATCATCAATTGTTATTTGCGCATCTTTGTTGCTAATTGATTTTACGATAAAATGGAAACAATGCGTTCATTGATAAATACAATAATAATAGCAAAAATGATGCGCAAATAACAAAGAATGATAGCAACAATAGAGCACCACGATACTCATCGTTATCATGGCGCTATATTGTTGCCATCATTAGTTGTTATTTGCGCATCATTTTTGATATTCGCTTTCATTATAAAATAACTTCACAAAATAATCAGCAAGTGAAACAATTCATAAGATTAATAAGCTGTTGTTGAAATAATGAAAAAATAAATCAGGATGAATCCCATTTCTAATCATTTCCACAAAAAACACACCGAAAAGTCGCTCAAGAAATCCTTCCAAAAGCATCCCTGCAATAAGCTAGAAAAGGCGGATGCAGCATTCATGGTAGAGACGGTGCATTTCAAGCGGTTCATCGATCAGCGAAGGCCATTCTCACTTCATTAGGCAGCGCTGGACACTTCACAAACGCCAACTGACGTGCATCTCCAAAACAACCGTGCAATCCCTGCATCGTTAGCGGACGGTAATCCTTTAATAAGGCAAATCCAATCTCTGGATAAAGCCACGTTTATTCCGAAATCCGAAAGCTCGAACACATGCGGGTACTCCAGCGTCTACCTTACATCCACCTTACTATATGGAGTAAAGTAGCGGTTCCAGGAAAATGGCAAGGCAAAAGGGAGCGATTTCATTATCAATTCATCTTCAACCAACTCTAAAAAATCCATTATTTTATAGGGATAAATCATATGGTAAAGGGAATGCAGACAAAGTCGGGAGGTAAGAGTCTCCCAAAATGTATTTCCATTGTTGTGTAAGCGTGGGTATGCCATTGCTAGGCCGAATTGCATTGTTATGAGAGCTTGGGGGTGTACGACACCATCGGTATCCTAATCATCAGCTATTTTCAATCCGATGTCAGATGCAGGCCTCCTCAAGCGCTTTCCAATTTTATCTATCCTGAGCTTCCCTCTCCCATGTCACCCCTAAGTATTTGATGATGTCTCAGTTCTTGTGGTCTTCTTCTTGGTCTCTGTACGTCTATTGGTATTCTATCGAGAACTTCTAATTTACAGAGGTTGTCGTCTCTTCTCGCCACATGCCCTGTCCATATACATTTGAATGATCTTACTTTATCCATGATGTCTGTCATCATTCTCACCCAGGTGCTGAGTTTCCTGTCTCTTCCTGTGATCCCAAGCTTACATTTTTCCATACTTCTTTGCGTTGTCTGTAGTCGTTGGGTTATTGCGTTTAATACCCTGGTATACCTTCGATACGTCAACATAGGTAATATTTATTGATTGAAGATATACTCTTCAGTTCCATTGGTAGTTTTGACTTCGAAATATGCGAATTCCTTCCGAAGGCGCTCCAGTCGAGTTTAATTCTTCGAATCACCTCATTAACCCTGTTGTACTCAGTTGTCCTAAGTATGTGTATTCTGAGCAGATATCTGGAGGGGTCTCTTCAAGTTTGATCTGTTCTTGCCCTGCAAAAGAATTATACATTACCTTTGTTTTCGTTAAGTTTATCCTTAGTCCTATCTTCTGCCCCACCGGGTTAAGTTCTTGAAGCCTTGAAGGTAGATCTCTTCCGTTGGTTGAGAAGAGTACTATATGATCCGCGAAACGCAGATGACTGATGTGCTCCCTTTTTATCCGTAGACCCATCTTCTCTTAGTTAAGAATTCTAATAAATTCCCCTTTTCCCAGATGCAACCCGTTTCAGCCAACTGGCTGCCCAAAAATTATTTTTAACTCAAGAATTCATTGCCTCAATGTGGCCAGTCGTTATCTAATACAGCCTTAATTTACGATTTTACTGGTCCATAAGGTTCTACGGACTTAAAGGTTTTCATATATTTCTTCACATTTTCGCTACACTAATTGGCAAACTTATATTTTAATATAGTGTGAAAGGAAGATAACGCATAATAAATCTAAGAAAATGGGATATTTACACGATAAATGAGCTTATCGGAAGCTCATTGATGTAACCTTGATGAATATAAGGTAATATACAAAATATATTCGCTTACTGTTGGAAGTCGAGATGCACCATGGACGCAATATACAGCCCAAACATATGTAACAACATAGGAAGCATAACATTTCAGGAAGAATCAACGGAAATATCACTATAATTTTAATAATCAGCATTTAAAATAATTGTAAATTATTAGTAATATTGTGTTTTCATTTTCATTGATTATCCATCGTGCGCTTCATTACATTATTATTTCTTTTTGCCATTTTAATATTTTTGTATTTTACATTTTTCATTCACATTCCATCCTGCAGTTGATCAGATTTGTACATATATATATTTACCCATTTTAATGTGAAGTGTTTCGGTCGCTTTGACCCTCGAAATGTACCCACTGTTAAACTAGTAAAATTAACGACTCGTGCAGAGGATTACTCTTTGCGCCACGCTGAACGGACACCGTCTGTTAAAAAAAAAAATGTTTGTCCCGCTCAATTACGGAAGAAAATCTGCGCGTCCTCGCGCTTCATTTATTTCTTCCGCCGCCATTGGAACCGTCGCGTCTGAAATCGCCCAAATCCTGCGAATGACAATCATTTACCGGTCACGGATTATAGAGCAGGAATTAGAGGTAACCATGGTTGTTTACAACAATGCGAATTCGGCGCGGCTTTTAAGCGGGAGAATGAACGTAATCTTCACGCCACGTGGTTGCGGCTTGCTTCCGGTTTTAAATTTAATGAAGTGTTATGTGTTTTAAAGGATTTCGATTACTTTGAAATGGGAAACGGTTCATGTGGATGGTGATATTTATCTGATTGTCACGTCACTCATTTGAGTAAATATTATCGAAGTGCGAAATCTACAATTCATGCCTTAATCAACCATTTGTATTTCCTTTCGATGTGACTCTTTCTATAAGGTTTGTCTCGAGAATTTTATCATGAATCGAAGCAATTATTTTTCTTGGCAGTATCTCAGCGAAACTGAGAATCTTAAAGGAAAGTGAGGATATTTAATTTCCCGAAATTTCAATAATTTAGAATGGTTTTCTCCATAAGTAAGATTTTGGACGAAATCAAGAGTTTTTGCATCAGTATCTAAAATTAATTACGGATTATACAGAAATAACTAACTAAATTACGGATAATTATAATATTTTTTTACAAATTTAGACTTTTAAAATCTTAGTTGAGACTTTAACATCAACAGTCTTGTTTGATATTAATTATACTTACAACGTTTTATGCAACTGTGATATATTAAATGAAAATGATACTTATGATATGTGGACATTCTTTGCGGATATAATACACTTCATAAATACTGAGATAACGAAGAAAATTGGTGTAAGAAAGAAAATATAATTGTTGACCTCTTATCATGCAAAGTCAATATCAGGGAAGAAGTTATAGTAACAAAAATGCATGAAGATTAACTTGAGAACAAATTTCATTTTATACTAATATAAATTTACAACAAGGTTATCCTCCCAACGTGTAAAATATTCGATGAAGGTATTCTAAAACACTGTTAATATTTCCACAGAATACCGAACTCTAACGGATGATCAATATTTAGAGCTAATAAATTGTAAATAATGAATACTGGGTACACATTATATTTTCGAGTCTGAATATAATTGAAGAGCTCGCTAGTTCATAAGTATTCATATTTCAAGTCGTTTGAAATGCAAATCCTACAACTACACATTTCTGCCCACACACACAAGGGAAATAATTTAGATAAATCCTAATGAGCTTCTCGGACATGAGAGGGGTATAAAAGAGCGAAAGAATTCCCAACTGCCCAAAGCGATGAAAGAAAATCAGCCGAAAAGCAGTTTGCTCAGCCGTCTAGCCAACAAATCCCGCAGCCTTTCTAAATTTTGATTATATTTCCCTTCAAAATTTTATTTTTCAACGATCCGCGTGCAAAAGTCACCTACCCATTCATTATGTAGAAGTCAGAATGAACTTTCAGGGACTGTAATACATTTGTCATTCTCAGATGCCGATTTCGGGGATATTCCGAAATATTTACTCACTTCGCGGAGTGGATATTTCTATTTTTGCAGTACCCGATGGAAGCTTTCATCTGGTCATTGAGTAGATGAAATTATAGTTTTTGACTTAGCATTTGGAAGAGCTTTGACTGGGTTGGGTCCAGTTGAGTGGGGGTGAGGTATTGTATTCTAAATTTCATTTAAAATAAACTCACGCAAATCCCCGAAGAAGATCTTAATACAGTAATGTTACATCATGATTTACGTTAGTTTATTTTACATACAATGAAAACCCTATAATGCTTTATGTAGGACGATTAAAAAACAGGGAAATTAATTAAAAAACTTAAATGATTATGGAATGGGGGATATATACTCTGATGATCTGTATTATGAATTATTCATTATCATGAAATGACAATTTAAATATCTTACATTTCCTCTTAATATTTAGAAAAATTCCTAGTCCTGCGGATTTGAAATTAAAATCTGGTGACTCCGTTTCATGATCAATAATCTATTGCGATTAGCCACAAATAATTTTTCAAGAAAAAATCAGCATATAATTAAATTAAAAGCTTTCCAGGGATATCTGACGTAACTTATCCATGATAAATACAAAGAAAATTCCCGGATATCCATGTGGGCAGTGCATTCGACTTCGATGAAAGTGGCCCCGGGTTCGATTCCCGGGGGGAACCCACGTGAGATGAGACCTCAAACACTATGTGTTTTATTCCGTGCATTTTTTTGTGAAATATTTATACATTATTGTAATAATTTAATTTTATTATTGTTATGGCGATGATTAATAATGACGAAAATATTTTCATATTGTTAGGAATATTGTTGACCAAAAAGATATTAAGCTGTGCACGTTCTGTTTCTTTCTTTGCGTTAGTTGAGCATGTAATTGTGATGATGGGTATAATGATCTATGTCATTAAAAGAAAACAATTTATAGTACAGGATGATTATGATGGAATGTTGTATAGATATTATTTGAAATATTATTAAGAAAAAGATACAAAATAGTGCACGTTACGTTTTTTCCATTCCTTTAAGTAGCATGTAATTTTTATGTGAAGATAAATCTGTCACTGAAAGTTAGCAATTTATAGTAACCGAAAAGAAACAAAATTCATATGATTTCCTCATATTTGATATTGTTTGGATAATTGTTGACCACAAAAATACGAATTAGTGCACTTTTTGTTATTTCCTTATGTTTAATAAGCAATTAATTGTTATATAGAGATAATGATCTCTGTTATTAAGTAAGCAATTTATGGTACACGATAATGATGATAAAGTTTTGTTTTGATATTGTTAGGAATATTGTTGACCAAAAAGACATGAAGTGCTGCATGTTCTGTTTTCTTCCTTGCCTTTAATTATCATGTAATTTTTATGTGAAGATAAATCTGACACTGAAAGTTAGCAATTTATAGTAACCGAAAAGAAACAAAATTCATATGATTTCCTCATATTGAGTGCAACGTATTTCCAGCAAGATCCATGTGCTGGCCCCACTTCCGCCCTTACCAATTCATTAAGGAGGTCAGCACTTTTGAGAGATGATGATGTTTTCGGTCCAGTTGGCTCCGTTGGGAGTCCATCTTCCATGGACTGAATCCAGGCGCTTAAATATTCAAAGCGCACGTTCAGCCGTTGAATTGAATGGAGAGGTGCAGAAGTCGTGAAACCGCGGATACGGAATTGAATTCTATTATTAGACATTCATTCCAATTCGACGCCTTCGAGCCCTCCTTGATTGGGAGCGGAGGATGGAAATGAAGCTGGAAAGATGTAATGTCGTTTCCACAAAATCCACTTCCCGATTTCTCCATTGAAGTTTGGGTTCACGATTTTCACGTCTGTCATGCATCGAGAGTCTAATAGTTGATTTGTTAAGGAGAGGTTTACGGAAAGCATTGAATATCTGATTGGAAAGAATTTGGGTCGAGTAGACGTGGTGAAATTCCATCTAGAATGGGGGCTAACCAGAGGGGCGGTGGGAATGCCATCCGGGCCCGCGATTTCTCCTGGGGCTCGGACGAATCCTTGGCTTCCTATCATAATAAAGGTTAGGGTCTCTGCAGTTAAAATTGACGTCAATATTTTCCGAGGCATTTTCATTTTAAGTTTTTAGATTATCTTTACTCCCCTTCAGATCTAAGATATTGTAGTATATAAATGTAATATAAATAATCTATCAGAGCAAGGATATGATCGCAATATATCGTTATTATGTACAGTAATATAAAATAAGATCAAAATATAAATATTATTATAAAATCAAATCAAAAAGACAATTATTGTTTTCCATTTATTAATTTCCATAAATTTTGTATATTTTAACTCTTTTGCTACTGATTTTTGTTATTTACTAATTTAGTATGCGGTTCAGAGAATTGCAAACTCAATAAAAAATCAATTAATCCATTAGATCAAACAAGAGAATGATCATGTCCTCTGAATATTTCGGCTTTATCTTTATAATTAATTTTAATATTTTTATTTATTCTTTATCTAGTACACAGATCCATATAGTAAGTGGGCATATATAGATAAAACAATCACAGCTACAAAAATCAGCATTGGTCGCTGTGGATACAATTAAAAGAAAAAGCAAAATTTAATGGAAAAAGCGGTTACCCTAGAAACCATCACTGGCTTAAGGATAGCCAACTACTTTAACTTTTTGGAAATATCGCTCCCAGATTCGATTCCCGGTGGAAGCCTGTGCGAAATCACAAACACTGTGGAAGCTTTTCTATCGATAATGCTACTAATGTATAAATTAATACTCAAATTAATTGATATAAAGTCAACGGTATTGAATTGGATTTAGTAATCAGTATCGCGTTACTCGGATCTATAAGTTCTTTACCCCCTCATGGAGTAGTTAGTTTTGGTTAATAAATAAGAAATTTGATGAACTAAAATCAGGGGATGAGTGCTAAAACCTTCGGGCGAAACGTCGGCGGCCAAAGGTCTCCGAAAGATAAGAAGGGTTTTATTGGAAGAATTGAAAAGCGAAAAGGTTCCATCAATCAATCATTATTCCTTTGATCAATTCTGGGAAATTCCATTCCCTCGATATCGCCCTAAGGGATTTAATATAATCCGCTGAACAAACGTGTTAAAGGGATATTTAGATGGAATCTTACTTTTTTTCCTTTTCGAAGTGGAAATTTTCGCTTTGATGATAATATCGATTGTCCATGATCAAAAGGGAAATCTTTCGGTCTTTTTATTTTCGTAAACTGATTTCGTTCGATGGCAGAAGCCTTGAATTAATTTCACTCAACCTTTGATTCACTTTCCAGTAAGTTAATTACAGATATTTTGCTCATAAAGTTTTGTTAATTTGAGTCGAGGAATTTGGCGTTGAGTGTTTAATGGACAGTTCTGCGAATGAAACATTCCGAGTGAAAATTTTCAAGAGATTTAATTGAAATTAAAGGAAACGTCATTTTTTATAATATTTATTTAAAAAAATGAGTTTACATTTAATAATGAATTAATATTTATTTCTGTTAAAAAAGATCAAGGATGTTTGATCAGTGAAACCCTAGGACTCAAAATCGGATATATGTTTTCTTTGCCATATTTGACGACTTACTGCTATTTTTGAGCGATCAAAGTTTTTAATTGAAACTTTAAAAGCATGCTATAATAATAAACATAACCTGACACCTCCTGATGAATTACCAAAAGGCTCAGGAAGACCATGATAGTGATACTGTAATTTTTTAATCATTTAATAGGTATTATGCATATTGTTCTAGATAATCCGTTACATTATTATTATGCTTCAATAATAAATTTGTCTTTCTTTTGAATGAAAAAAGCCGTACCCTTATTTCAGTAAACAGTACTTTAGAAAAAAAATTAGTGAACTATTGAACTTTAACTTATACATTTAAAAAAGTTGCATCGTGAGCACCTCTTCCTAAGAGGAGGATCAATTTCATGATAGGATTCCACGAAATAATCTCAATGGAAATTTTTATAAAGCCTTAAACAATAATAGATGTCAACGTCGTATCAATGGTTACAACCTGCTAACCGAGTGTTTTCACTCTCTAATTCATTAACAGCAACGTTCCAGTTTTTTTTCTCTATGGAATATATTCTGAATCGATAGAGAAATTAATTTTATTAATGAATAGAATAAAAACTGTATTATACATATGCTGATACTTCAAGATATTATGAGCGTAAGTTTTTAAATTTTCAACTGAGAAAGTAAGTACGCGGATAAGGTACATACAAAGACCTGAATATTATAGTTACGAGAGCACTCATCTTGCCGAGATTTTTTACATACTCAATTTTTCTTGCAAAATTGAAAACACTATACCTTACGATTTGCCTGTGGGCTCAACTATTTCGTACAAATTGTCGTCGATCGTCGATCACTTAGAGTCATATCGCGGATTTTGATAATCATATCTGAGATATGATTATTTCCACTGAACTTCCCGAACAATGTTCATTTTTTGTGGATAACGGCTATGTTTATAATTATTCATCCGATTATAAACAGTTTCAAACACAGGCGCAGATGCACCATTAACTTCATCCAAAACACCTTTGATCTCTTACGGTTCTAAGTCTTTTAAATATGAGTGTTCAAATACCGGTCAAAACTCACCTTTTTCAATCTTTCGAAATAAAAGTATTTTACTTCAATCGGTATAAAAATCAAACCATGAGATGGATATAACTGAGAATTTAAACTGCTGTCTAGTAAGTTATGATGCTTACTAAAACCAAACTATGTTTTATACTATGGGCACCATATCTTGGATTCTCTTAGGACTTATTGAACGACCCTCGTACCAGGCCGAGATCCTTCATATATTTGTCTCTCACATTTTTTACCTTAACTTATTCTAGTAATTAAGTCTATAATGGCATACTTTGTTCATGCACATTTTTCTCTGTCATTCTGTCTGTCAAAAATCCTCGAAAAACTCCAATCGCCTAGAGCCTCTCACTTGTTTATGTCAGCTTCTGTGCACAGAACATATTATTACGTAAAAAATGGCTAATTGTGCCCTTTCACTTTTTGGATAGACATTTTCAAAATAGAGCTTTTATAAACTAACCTTTTTCCTAAATGTCATCTCCATTGTGGGCGTATTCGTGCCTTATTATTCTTTCAATAAGTCATCCACGGGTTTAGTTAAATGGTGCAGGATATAGCCTCAAGCAAGGGAACCAAAAATCATAGGAGAAAAGGCTGCCAAATTGGAAAAAAGTACCATTTGAACATGGAAATTTAATTTTTAAAGCAGTGCAGTCAGAAAAAGTGCAATTTCCTCCAGAGAAAAGGGAAGCTTATAATGAGTTTCTGTGAGAGATTCAATCCCGTATCAATGATCGGTCGAATCCCATAGTCGCTGCCAACTTTTCATTTTATCCTAATCTCTCACATTTTATTCTTACGATAATCCATTCCCTCAATTCAGTATTGGTCTCCCAAAAAACCCATTATCTCCAAAGTTCTGTTATTTTTTCGAAAGCTTCCTGCGCATTTCTGAGCCTGTTCCAGATCGACATTCGTCTACATTTTTTTTCCTTTTGAATTCCTTCAGCGTTTCGCATCATTTTCAAATGGTTTGCTCGAAATCTCTTTTTATTGGCTCCATCATATGAATAACCCGATTGGTTGGGATTACGTCGAAAGTCATTTCGAGTATCGATTGCGACAACAATGGGGGAAATCAAAGAATTATAAAAAATAAAAGTGTGAGATCGTTTGTTGAATTTAAACGTGGGAAGTATTTATAGGATCGTTTTCGCTTGAGTGAGCTTTAATTTCCTCCGCTTAAAGTTTCGATATCGTGAAAGTGCATACAAAAAGTGATGATAATTCTCAAGTGACGTACTATCACGCAAAAGGTAATGAAATTACTGAACCTAGCTATTCAATTATTAATACACCCAACCTACAGCATACAATATCACATTTTCTCAGTCCACAAAATTCTCCCAATAAAAACATTGCAGGAAGGGGTCGAATGATTCCTTAGATATTTTTATTCTGTCATCCTCCGTTACAGAAATTAATATTTATCAACATTTGTCCTTTGTTTAAGAATAGGAAATTTATATCTACGACCCGTTCCCCCGAGATAATTTAACTCCAAAATATTAGTGTTCAATTCTTTCAAGGAAGGCTTTTCCCTTGCAGCTATATTTTTTGTGAAAAATAATCTAGACACATAAGATAATTCTTACTATATGATACATACATAAGGGTGCCAGGATGAACATGTCGAAGCTACGATAGCAACTTTTCAGTCCAGGTTCTGATACAATTTTCAGAAATTATTTCTTCTTTAATTCTCGTAACATACTTTGATCACCTGAAAAACATATATTCTCTAAACTTTTGTGCATCCCTTACCGCATACATACCATCTGCTGTTGATGTTTCAAGTGATGAGTATAGTCGATCCGATGCTGTGAGTAGCAGTAAGTGTTCTTCCCTTAAATGAACTTCTATAGCTGTTTTAGATCCTTTCGTAGTCGGATATGAAAACTTGACGATGAGTTATTGCCGGCCACTGAACAAGACAAAGTTTTCTTGTAGTTGTTTGGTAAGCATTTAGCTGTCTTCTGATAGATGACTACTTATACTAAGAATTTGTATCTGGGATTAAAAGCTACTATTTTCAAGGTCTTTGCATGTAAATCTTCCCTTGATGTACGAGAAAACTTGGAGGTACGTATCACAAAATGGTGAAATTAATGCGTAGAATTATCTACGAAAATAATCCCTTTAAAATTTACGTTACTCGCAGTAGACCACCCATTAAGGCTTTAAAAAGTTCCATAACGAGAAATTTATGGGTATAATCTCATTATTAAGCAATATGTCTTTCCCATTTCTTGCTAGTTTGAGCCGAACATCTTTATTGGGAAAAGATTTCTGAAAATCATTCTAAGAAAACGGAACATAGAGTTATCTCCTTCCTTGATTAATTTTGATGGAACATACATCAGATAGTTCCATAAGGATTTAAATTATATGATGAGACATTCAGAGTGCTTCACGGTAGAATATAGAGTTCTACAGTGAGCGACGAAATATTCAGTTTGTTTATCATTTGATATGAAATACATGGGATTCGAGGGGTCGAAGAGAAAACGATGGATTACGAATTCCGTTTATCAGAATGACCTTGAATAATGGTGGAATCAATGGAGTACTGGTTGCCCTGAACGAAAATTTCGCAGACGGATACTAATAGTCTATTTCCCTACCCAAATACATACATTTCAATAAATACTACAATCACCAAAAACGAATACACAAGCAGTAAAAAGTACCTAAAACATCCATATTCTGTATTGGCGTCTGCTTCGATATACCTCGTCAGTATCAATGGACATCGATATCTACAGATCCAGTAATGGAACTGTATATGAAAATTCTTGTTTCAAAAGTTCTTTCCTTCTAGTTTCAACTCGATTTTTTTCACCAAATGGTGCATTTCTCATTTGTTAGTTTATTCTAAGCAGAGAGCCGGAAATTTTCTCTCCCAAATGGTGTGTCATTTATATGTTTCGATGGAGTGTGAAGGGAGAAAAGCGCTGGTCACCGAAATCTGATGTTAAGAAGTAATATATAATAATAAAAATAATAATTGTTATTATTATTATTATTATTTTATTGATCCAACGACATACAAGTATGTATAGGATAAGTCACATTATTCATTACATAGTTAATACATACTAATTAATTATACAAATTTCAAGTCTGAATTACACTTTTAATCAGGCTTATCTTAGCTGAATTTTTGGATTTACATATATATGTACACAATCATTTTAGATACTTGCAATACAGTGGTAACAGCAGTATACACTTATATACATACAGATATACAATCGACTATTTCTTTCATTGAAAAACTCAACACTATAAAATGTCTTACAAAGCAAGTATTTTTTTAGACATTAATTTCCTTCAGCTCATTTGGCAGTAAGTTATATATTTTCAAAGACATAATTGCCAAGCTCTCAACCAAGCTTATGTAATGGGATCCTCAAAATTACATTAAAATTACAATCATTCTTAGTAAACACTTTTATCATTCAAAAATTCATCCATACAAAGATATACGTGAGTGAAATTTAAGTATTCTGCTCTGCTACGCACTGTCTCGGCGAAACTAATTCGAAATCTCGATATAGGCAGTGCTTCGTCTGGAATCTCCGGACAAAATCGCCTCTGTTGGCAACCCTGCTTAACTTCCGGATAAGCCTCCTACACACCGAAATCGTTTTCTCATATCCTCCCACGAGAAAAATCTCCCTAAAGAACTTCTTCCTTATTGCCGACACTTGGCTATTCGTGCGTCCTAGAATTTTCAGTCCAGCAATCTGCGCTCTCCCACGTGCTTGGCCGTCTATTCAGTTGATGCTTTAATGCCACTGAGGAATCTAGGGCTTCTGAGGGCGTGATGCTCCACTGCCATTTAGATCAGAGCATCTCTCATATATGGCAGCTTCCTTTGATTAGATAAAATATATTAATTCAACAGCGCTTACATTGCAGAGATCTCTGAAGCCGTGACGTAATCTGGGTGATTGTTCTCTGTAATCCATTTTCTGTCGAGTATTATGTGTTTCAACGTTTGCTGAATAAAGCCATATTCTAATAATAGAAACCATGGAACAATAGGACGCATATGACGATGAATGTATTTCTGAAAGATGACAGTTGACATGTGAATGATAAGTAACACAAAATTAGCTTCAGTCTTTGTTTAATAAATACTTTGTTAAAACAATAAATTTAATATTGGCACGAGAAAATTAATTGGTTATTTGCATTTAATGTTTAGTAGCCTTTAAATGTATAATTCGGTCATCAGTACATAGAATTATCTTACTGGATAAATTATATTGTTCTTAACACAAGGAACTTTAATACTTTATCAAAATGAAAGGAATATCCGATAATTTAAGATGCAAACGGCGAACTTGTGATGAAATCGACCGAAAAACGTTGAAAATTTGAGATAGGAATGATTTTTGAATAGAACTGAGCCGTCGAATGATTCAAGTGCAATTGAAACATGTTCACATTGGGGCATTTTAATGAATGAAGGAATAAAACCGCAGTCTGGAAAATCAAAGATCGCGTAAAATCTTACGGAAAAGTATAAAGGTCTCGCAGGGTCGAACCCAAGACTTTTCAGTGATGAGAAGTGGAATGGGTCTTTCTAACATATTAAATTGTTTCTCACATCAATCCATTTTTGAAATGGAGGGGACAGATAGACGGACGGACGGACAATTTGAAAATTATAAGGAAGGATTAAAATTTTATTTTTTGCTGCTAGAAGAATACTTTTCTTATCAGGACCACTAAACATAACGACTATTCAATCATCTACAATTCAGTAGCACAAAAGAAATACTGATGAACTTATATTTATTTGATATTAGTTACCGAGATGGAAAATAAAGTACCCTTTAAGGTTCGGCGTCATGTGGATGACAAGGCGTATTCGGAAATTCTGCCAGGAATATGACTAATTTCTTAACCATAATGAATCATTTTAATCATTATTTAATCATGTAAATGAAACTGAATAATTCATCCAATAGTAATTATTATATTTCGTCGTCGAGATGGATGACGAGTTGTCTTGTCGCCGAACGGTCTCTCCCCCATGTGACCCTAAACCACTCTTCATAATGTTATTCCTCAGTGAAACTATTATAAGCGATAGAATATTATAATAAGCGACAGAATATTGCAATTAAGACCGACTGTAACTTCTGTGTATTATTTTAGTAGCTTCCAAGCACCAACAGTCATCCTTAAAAATTTCATCCCTCTAAATACAGCACCAAAGGCTTTGTAAAAAAAAACTAATTGTGTGGATCAAGGCGTTCTGCTCAATTCATTTTCACTTTCTTCGAACATTCCTTCATCTGCTTTTTTAAAGTAGACTTTTCTCATAGCGAAGAAGCTGAAGGAATTCACTCGGGAACGCAGCGATAAAGGCGTCATTCCTTTCATTAGAGGGAAGAAAATGTGAAGGGCGGTCAAAAAAACAAAAGAAAGTTTCAGTCTCTTTTTTTATTCGGCATTTCAAAAGCACCGACTGCGACAAAAAGAAATTAGAGAGTACAGCAGTTCCCCTCTCAAATTTTCTCCCACTTAAAAATGAAGGGGAATGATAATCGACATTTCTGGAGTACAACAAAACACCAGCTCTCTCTCTCTCTCTATTGGAATGGGAATCCTAATAAAAGGAGGAACTATCACATTCCTTATATGATTTACATCTCATTCACAGTCTCTGTAATTGATGTATTTCAGTTTTGGTTTAAAAAAAAGATTTATTCGGATATTAGTATACATCGCCTTCTTCAAGTTAACTTTAAGTATTATATACATATTTAATTGATATACGTAATTAATAATATACAAATTTAATTGATGTATTTCATTTTTTGTATTTTTAATTTGTGATTCGGATATAAGTATGCATAGCCTTCTTCAATTGAGATTTACCTATTGTATGCATATATGTATGTATTATAAATGTGAAGGGTGTAAGGTAACTTGGCACTCAGGAAAATATCTAAGAAAAACTGATACGAAATTAAGGATGGATAAGACCGAGACTCGAGCCCGGTTCCTCCAAGATCCGGAAGGAAGCTTTAGCCAATGAAGCTATCTTGCAGAGCATTCAAATATGCCATTTTGAGGGGTTCCTCTTCCCAACACTTACTATGGCAGGCTTAATAATTCCATGATGAATGACATTGGACGATGCCACATATCGGAAGAACCGCTATGCCCTTACCTAAATAATCTCCCTTAACGGAATGTCTGAACTTCCTGGCTGGATAGCTTATTTGGTTGAAGCATCCGCCCTGAAAGTGGAAGATTTGGCTTAAATCCCTGTGTCGTGAGTATATTCTAATGTTGGTTTGCCCTTGGGAAGTATATATTATATTCATCCATACTCAAACTTCCGTAAGAATAAACGTAGTGCCAATCTTGTATTTCACTGAAGTCATTTGTAAATGGATAAAATTTAATTAGATACAATGGCCTTTCTTCTTCATCTTATTCTCATTTTCTTCGTCAAATAGTTTTCGATTCGAAGTCGCAAGATAATAGATACAATCAATCGAATTTTCATAACATTTATGAAGAAGATTTATTAAATGTTCATAATGCTATCGGTAAGAGTTTAGTTGTTACATTTGCATCTACGACACTTTTCCAATTTCACAGTTTATCTACATCGGTGACAACAGTGACGGTCATAAGAAAGATGGTTAGGATAATTTGCACATAAGAGAGTGCACCCAGGAAAAATTCCAAGAAAAAACTGACTCGAGAAATGTCTGACAGGACCGGAGATCGAACCCAGGATCTTCCTTTGGTTCTGCTCTGGTCGGATAGCTCAGTTGAATGAAGCAATCTCGAGGAAAGAGGAAGATCTTGGGTTCGATTCCCGGTTTCGTCAGACTTTTTTGTAGTCTGTTTACCCTTGGATGGACGGTCAACATAGAAATCGATGAGAAGAGTAGAAAATATTTGATAAATTTCTCAATAGATGATAAATTAGTAAAATAAAATAGACACATCGGACTTCAAAATGTCACAATTTTACTAGAATAAGATATTTTACAGTTTTAATCGACGAATAAACCAAGTGGGACATGAATTTCTATGTACCAATATAAATATTCGAAGAACAAATCCTTGCTTTAATGATAATAAAAAATCGAGTGTATAAATTAAATAATTAATAGAGAATATATCGTGTAGATTATTTATCTAGCCACTAAGAACAAGTGCAGGAAATGCTGTGCCAATACATTATAAAAATCACGGTAAACGGCAAATGTCGGTCACTGTACTGTTATGATCTATAATGCATTACCAAAATATTTATGTGACGTTTCTAGTTTTCAAAGTTTATATACTAAGGTTAAATATTATTGATTATATTCAGAATAACTGTAATTTTATCATAATTGTGTTTTTGATTTCATATTCTCAGAGGCAACAGCATTCTTGCTACGGCTTCAAACCACGTAGGAATCATCGCGCAAACTCCTGGAAAATTTAAAAAGCACAGTTTTTGGATTCGCGTTCTTTCACAGAGGAAATATGTCACTTCAAAGTGAAACGCTTTTCGTGATGGAAAACCGATGCTTTCTCTCCCTCAGACGCTTTGTCTTTTTCCAAAAACGCAATAAATACGGCGAAGTGAGCCATCGCCTGGCAACGAGACGTCCTCTGTTACCGATCTCACATAGCAACGAGCGATTCCCAGACACTCATAGCTCCATACCGATGTACCTGAGATACGTTTGTACCGTTTGATGGAATGGATTTTGAAGAGACGAGAGTGACTAGGCAGCAAAGTGACTCTCCGTGAGTCGCTCTTATCGTGAATCCCACGTCTTTTCAATCCGGTGGATGACAAGTAGGCTGAGTATTCCATTTGCGTCTTCAGATGCATTTCGGAGCATCTTGTGCGATGGAATTCCGGGTGGAAACTTCAAGTCGTTGCTTCGCTTACACTAAATACTCATTAGGCGTATGTAGGAATGGTACCAATGGTTTTTATTTTTACGCATTCGATGAGGATGATGATAGCAATAATAATGATAATATTTTTAATGTATAATGATAATAATAATATAATGATAATAATAATATAATGATAAGATAATATTTAATGATAATAACATAATGATTTAAATAAAACAACTAATGAAGCTTTTACTGCGTGGAACTCCATCCTTGCGATTGAATAGGAAATAACATTACAAAGTTCAACTTTACGGATTTATTTTGACTAGCAACCGGTTTCGGACTATTTTTCCATCATCAGGCAAAGAGTAATAGTAAGACTGCACATATGTATGCAAGGATAAATAAAAGCTTGATCAGTTGATTTTAATAGAGTTATAGTCATTAGTTGATGTTAATAGAGTACCTGACTGTACTCCTTGTACATATATGTGCATTTTTACCAAAACTCTGTTCCTGATGATGGAGAAATAGTCCGAAACCGGCCTCCAGTCAAAATAAATCTGTAAAGTGGAACTTTGTAAAGTTATTTCTTCTCCAATCGCAATAATGAATAATTGTTTTTCAAATTATGAAATACTGATTTCTTTTGTGGTCCTCTCGAGCCATACAATGACTTGTCATATAGGGACTCAAAGGATAACTAAATTAGTGCAACATTTTAAATAAATGACATCATTGTACATAAGCTTTGCTAAGAACACTCACATCTTTAATAATTCCAGCATCTATGTTTAGCATTTACTGCTAAAAAACTACAACTATTATAATTTAAAAAAAATATTAATAAATAGTTTTGTAAAACCATGCATTTTTTGATATTGCACTCAAAATAACTTCTTAAAATGTAATAAGTAAGAGGAGAAAAATTACTAAATATACTCCATTAGCGTAGGAAACAAATAACTATGGAAAGAAGAAATAGTTACAATAGCACCTATAGGCATATCTGTTACTGGAATGACCGCTAAAAATTTAAATACATAACTTGAAAAATTCAATCCAAACAAAAATATTCATACAAACATTCATGGATCGGTCATTGTATTAATTAACTCGATATGATCAACTCGATTGGTGTTAATGTATTACTTTCGATTCACTCCGCTTGTATTTTAGCTGATACCGAATCAAATGCTGAAAATGATTCTTTTACCTCTTCACGAGATTTTGTGGATGCAAATAAGACCACACGGAATAGCAACAGTGCGATGAGATAACTGATATTGCTTAGCTTTACGGGAAAAGATCCCTCATTTCTTTTGCTTTACTCCCATCATTTCATAAGCTTGCATTCTCTGATGACTGAATCTACTCAATGTATTAAAGATCCGCGAAATTCTACCATAAAACAGTGACTATGAATATACTAAAGAATAATCTCATAGTAAAAAGCAGTAATTTTTAAAGTGCTACATGCTTTTAAGGTGTATTTTTCCCATCTTTAGATGCACTACAAGGGCACACTTTGACCAATTGTCTCTCATTAGATAGAATCAAAATTGTTACCCTATATACTACCGTGGAAAGTAAAGCAAACTAAAGAAGTACTCTTATCGTCTTGAGATGTACAAAGTACTTTTTAGGTTTTTAAGTAGTTTAAAAGCTTTTAAGAGCTAACAAAAATTCCGTTTTGTATCCCAATGTGCAAGAACTAAAAAGTTGCTACATTCAAGATAAAACTCTTTTTCGCTTTTAACGCAATCTTTATCTTATCCCCTGAAAAGTATTTTAACTGGGTTTTACTGTAGTTCACACAGTTACTTCAGAGATCACAACACCAGGAGTAACTTAGATACTTCTTTCTGCGTGCAGGAATAAATAATTAATAGCTCTTTCAGTTCTTTCAAAGTATTCAGCTGCGCTGGGATAGGAGTATTCTGTTTTTAATAAACATCTATACAAAGAAATGTACTGAAAAAGAAAAATTGCAATAGAAAACTATAACACGATGTTTAACGTTGTAGATGGTTGTTCGGATATAACAAAGAGATTCAGTTATTCCAACAGCTAATAATAATAGCTTAAATAACGCCCAATTTTTGACTAATAAATTTCTACCCTCATTTGTTGTGGTTATATTTTTGTACTTATTCAATATATTGTATACGTCGCTATGTTTTTAGTAAGAAACATCGTTTCTTTGAATCAGGGTAAAGGAGCTTAACTCCTGCAAATCTTTCATCTCTTTTCATAGAGTCGGATATAACACACATTCTGTTTTTTGGCAAGTATATATCATAGTTTAAGTAACGCTTAAATGTTAACTAATGTATTTCTACTCTAATTTCTTGTAGCCTAGATTTTTGCACTTACGTAATGTGTTGTAAACGTCTTTTTTTGCGAAAAAATCTCTCCTTTGAATCAGTCTAGAGGAACTTAGCTTCTGCAAATCCTTCATCTGTTTTAACGTAATAAGCTGGGTTGGGATAGGGAGTTTTGTTTGTAAGAAAAATGGATGCAAAAAGAAACACTAAGAAAAAAACATTGCAATAGAACACTATAAAACGAGATCCAACTCTATGGACAGATGGTAGGATTTTAATAGAGTCGGATACAACAGAGAAATTTCGTTTTCCAGAAGGTCCAGAGGAAACACAAACTGTTTACCGTGAGAGTAACATCATCGTCATCACTGCACAAAGAGGATGATGGTCTTACTGTTCAGAATTTTCGGCATAAGTCTTGAGTTGGTAAAGGCACTTGCGGTAAAAGTGGATTCCCGCGTTGTTTTTCAGAAAACGTCTGACGGGCTCTCCTCCTCAACGAAACGGTGGATGGCGCTTTTATCTGCTGCGAAAAAAACGAAGAAAACAGAGGAAGAAGTGTTTGCGCTCCTTTGTGGTCTTAACGTACACAGAATTTCAAACTGTGTCAGCAAGCGATTCCTTTGGACTGTTACTCTGGTACGCATGGAAATCTTAGGGGCAGAGCTGCTTCTTTTGTCAGCAAAACATTCCGAAGAAAGGGTATAGACGCACCCTTTGCCATCTTTCCTTTCCCTTTATCACTTTATGAGACGTTTTTTAAGGTTCGCTTTTCATCCCCAAGAGATGCCTTCTCCCTCTCTATTCCGTCAACGCTTCTTCTTCGTCCATTTTTTTGGGATGCATCGTGGTCTCATTTGGCTACGGCCGGTTTTGGTCGTGTGGCAGCCCTATTGAGGCAATAATTCGCTAAAGTATCTGTCAATTGTTGAATATTCATTTAGAAATGTTTAACAAACAATCATCGACGCAGAATTGTTGCACCAAACAATTGTTGTAACAATTCTGTGCCGATGATTGATTTGTATACATAAAATGAAATTATTTATCGTAAGAATTGTGCAATAATAGTAGATTAAACAACGCCCAATTGTTGACTATTGTTGACAGTCTATTTCTACTATCATTGTTCTGCACTCTTACATTCTGTTATATATATCGCTATGTTCTTAGTTAAAAATATCACTTCTTTGAATCGTGATAGAGGTACTGACCTTTATATCATACGCTAGATATAGATACACATCCTATATTTCCTCTTCATAGGTGTGGAATATTATGTTATGGAATAACTTATATGTGGAACACTGAAAACGAGCATTAAAATTATTGATGGACTGGTTAATGGAACATTAGTATTAAAATATCAACAGCTGAAGAACATGAGTATTAAAATTGTTGATAGATAACGACTTATGACCAATGATAAAAATACAGTATTTAGGTATTATTTCTAAACATCCGTTTACGTTTACCAGCGCTTTTTTCCCTTTTAATTCCATCAAAACATTTAAATGATACACCATTTTTAAAAGAAAGTTTCTCGCTTCCTGCCTATAATATACCAATATATGGCTATATTTTTTTATATATATTGTAGGATTAATTGAACATCCATCATCTCAAAGCTGATAATTAAGCTGTATAAACAGATAGTAATAAATTTTACGCAAAAAGATTAAAAATTCATCATTTGGTCAAAATATCGAGTTGAAATTTGAATTTGTCCATGAGGTTTCGTTACTGTATGTGTAGATATCTATATCAATCGATAAAAACTAGGTATGTCCATGAGGACACTGATTCTATATTTCTACAGCCAAGTTCATTCCAACAAACATTCCAATCACTGTAAAAAAATACACAAACACATGTTTGTGTACTTCTTTACTGTGTTTAAAGAAAATACCTAAAAGAACACACTTTTGTGAAAGAATACCTGAACGAACACACGTTCGTATACTAATCCATTACTTTAAATTTGGTTGGGCGAAATTTTCACACGGATTAACTAGTTTTAGTATAATTTAAATCTTTCAGATGAGCTGTTTGGGGCCTCATAAGAGGTAGTTGAAAGCTGTTGGTTGTCTACCTTTGATATACAGCATGATAGTGATACATTATTAATTTTTTAATGAAAAAGAGTAGAGGAATGGATGGTTACTCGTCTTCTGATTCCCGGAAGTTCTGTGAAATGAATTAAAGAGGAAGTCACCGATGGCTGAGTCCTTTTTTCGGAAATAATTTCGAAGGTGAAAAAGGCGCAGGAAGATCGAGAGATTTTTTTTACCCCAAATGGTGTCACACGTCTTTCAAATATTTAATGCACTCAGCGGAAGCAGGATCAAAAACAACATTCAGCCGAATATTCGTACGACAGAACGGCGATTTTCAATCGAGATTTGCTCGTGCAGAGAGTGGAGGGATCTCATCATAACAATTTCGTATGGAAGGCCGAAATTAAATTAGGATAGAGTGAATCATTCCCCTTGAGAAGATGCTACTTAAATTAAAATGATAATTAAAGAAAATTTCTATCAACCTTGATTCATGAAAATTTAAATTCAATCAATTTAAATTACCAATGTTATATGGATTATTTTATCCTATAGCATGATATTCTAAAGTATGTTCTATATTAAAAAAATCATTTTATGTTTTTCAATGGCATTTTACAAATACGTTCATCACCGAAACAAAATTTAAACATCAACTATATTTAATAAGAAATATTAGTACATTTACGTTCATGAAATAATAAACAGTAGTTTTAAAACCTATAATGATAAATAACGAATCAGATTTTAGATATTAAAGATATTTTTTTAATTTTCACATTTGTGCTGCATGAAGTAAACGGTTGAATTTTTGAGTTATATACATCGAAATAGTATGAATAAATTCAATTAGGGTGACGAATATGTTTTCTTCCAATATTGCTCTAATCCTAATATCAATATGTTTTAGTGTACTGAAGAAAGATCTTTTATTGCAGGTGCTGTTAACATCCGATTGGTAGTGCATGTTGGGTGGCCTAAATTGCAGGGGAGCATCAGCTTGGGTTGCATATGGTTCAGGATGCCATCTGGAAATCGGAGAGAGAGGTAATCACAGATTTAATTCAGCATATAAAAATATTTAGAGAATGGTCATCGCTGAAATTGTTCGATAAGAATAGACAGAAATTGAACTTTTTAGGACCATATATTCATTCTGTTATTTTTATAATTTAACAGATTTCCTAAGCGAATCTCAATGTCATAGAACAAGCAAATCATAGAAGTCATTAAGCATCATCATAATCAAACATAGCTATACTTGTCATTCGGAATTTTAATGATGAAATATAATGTATGATTTGCAAAATGAAATGCACGCAAGATTATATTTCGAAAGGGTCTCAAACAATGAAACTCATTCTTTTCATAGATACTAAAAATTATTGAAACGGTCATAAATATTTTGTAAAACCCAGGAAAAAATTTCTCAATATACCCAATATCACTTTTCCAGGAATGTAAAAGAACCTATAAGGATATGTCAGTAAAATTCTGCAGATTTTGGAAAGTATACTGGTTATGGCTCACGAACGTTTTACTTCTATTTATCGGCGTCATCAGTAATGTAATATAGTTGTGAAAGCGAATCATAATTGGAACTCGCTGTTAGTATTCACCTTTTTTATAACTAACATGAAGTGAAATTTAATTAATACGAATAAAGAATAGCATGTTATAATAAATGGAACACGATAATTCGTCTGCCAAACTATTTTTCCTTATCGGTAGTTGAGAGATGATAATTTAATTTGCAGCACACCAGCAAAATTTAATTTTAGACATGCTGTTAAACAAAATGTAAGGGTAAATCTAATGTAAATTTAGGAAATAGTCAAGTCCTTATTCTCTAAATATTTGGACAATGGCGTGGTTATTAGGAGCGTGTCCCTTACAAATTTTATGGTATATTCGCTCAAAAATCCTAGGGAATGAAAAACCAGTCGACAAGCGAAAAAGTTTCATTTTAATCTAAAAGTAACTGTATATTCTAAATATCCATTGCAACAGGTCACCAATCGGATAATCAGTTATGTTACCAAATGTTGAAATTTGTAAGCATCAGTTGCACTTTAATGAATTTTTTCATATTTGCCTTATCATACCGAAAATTTTACAATCGTTTGCATACACTCAAAGATTTTCATCATAATACAGTTTATTTTTTTGCTGAAAACTCACTACACATTGTGAAACCCTTATTTGTTGATATTTGGCATTCATTAATTGTTCTGCGATTAATTTTTTCACCTTTGAGACAACCTTATCTAATCGTATAGAAAATTTTACAATCAATGATTTTCGTCATAATTTAGTTAATGTTTTTCGAAACATTAATTAATTCTTGCTGCACCATAAAACCTCTTACGGCACACTATTGTGCCACAGTACACAGGTTGGAATACATCGGTCTATTCTGATCATTTAACAGAATTGCATATAATTAGCTAAAGAGAAGAAGAGGATGCTGGTTAGAGAAAATGGTTGGACGGAGTGGAAGGGTTGATTAGAGACTGCATTCGGACTTAATTAACAGTGCATCCTCGTCAGACCAGAAACAGGACCAAAATTACCATCTGCAGACTTAATTTGCCGCACGGTGCTCCATGGGGTGGTCGAAATTGCATTCTTTTCTGCAAGAGCGAGATCGTTAATTGAAAGTTATTAACTTTTCTACCCGCCACGGTCTGCCGACCAAAAGCCTCGGATTTCGGTTCCAAGGATATCGAACCCACCAGTTTGATACCGCAAATCTAGGGCTTTACTTTAAAACTGTTTTCCTTTTGAGAGAGTAAAAATAACTCCATTGCTATTGCAAGGGAAATCGAATCCCGTAATCCACCCGCGGGGATTGTATTTTCAAAGTTACTTCCGGGTATTAAAAGATCTGTGTATTGTCGGCATGGAGACTAGCCTAATAAAATGGAATCAATGCCTCAAAAACCTACCATGGTACCGCTCTCACATCCTTCTACAACCGGTAGTTATTTTAAAGTAGGTATGATCCTTATATCTTCAAATAACGTGTAACCAGTTTTCCCGTGTGAAAATTTCGCAGACGGACACTGATACTCTATTTCCCCGCCCAAATACATTTCAAAAAGCACTCCAACCACTACGAAAGAGTACAGAAACACTATAACGTACCTAAAGACACACCTTTATATTCTGTATCATTTTCCGTTACGATATTCCTTGTTTTTATCGATGGATATTGATATCTACACATTCAGTAAAGCAAATCTATGGGCAAATTCAACGATTCGGGATTATTAGTATTATTAGTATTAATATATATGCGTTTTCACATATATAATTGGGTCACATTTTGTAATGCGTGATTTGTTAATAGATGCTAGTGTATTGAAATTGTGTTATGATCAGGCTTTTGTGGTAATGACATGTCTAGAGGACCGATGTAATTTGTGAATATCTAGTAACTCTGATTATGGGATATATACGGTGTTAATTTACTAGAAGGAATACCAGGAAGTACCTGTTAGCAACTATAGCGATGTTATTCTATCAATTCTTCTAGTACTAAGAGAGAAAGGTTCTCCAAGGGCCGACAGCGGCCACCGTCTAAGGGCGATTCCCGGGAAACGGATAATCGCTCAGCGGTCACCAGTTATTCAGAATCCCGATGCGCATTTCGGAAACAATGCTTACATCGGGGTCCAATGCTGAAATGAATTGCGCATCGGGATTCTGAATAACTGGTGACCGCTGAGCGATTATCCGTTTCCCGGGAATCTCCCTTAGACGATTGCCGCTGTCGGCGCTTGGAGAACCTTTGTCTCTTAGTTCATTGAACGCCGAGTTCCTTTTTTCTTTCTTCTAATACTTCTAGTGAAAAGGATCGTGGAATTTTTGTGTTCCGTACACGTATACAACATGCTCCATGACAATGTTTAGTGATTTCCAACTGACGAGCGTCAAACTGCAGCAAGTTATAATACTAAATACCAATTTTCGTATAGTAATACTAAATACCAATCTTTGAATGTTAACCATGATGATGAACTCAAAAATAGCTTCTTCTACTGATCGAGACAACTCAGCTTATGTTGAAGCTGTTGAAAATGAGGAGGTTCAGACTCTCTAGAACATCTCCTTTTCTCTCCCTCTCTCTCGGACTTGTCATTTCAGGTCTGCGGATAAACACTCACATAACCGAACGCTCTATCGAAATCTCATCCAATTTCAGCACTCCGCTTTACCGTCGACGCTAAAAGAGTAACGGCGCGGAAATCTCCGCAGAAAAGCTAATCTCCACCGGGAAAATCGTTCTCTTTTTTTATAAGTAAGCGCCGCTAAACATGAATTGAAAGAGACAAGGGGTGAAGAAGAGTAGGAATACGTGCGCAGACTTTCCTCTCGCCGTCAAAACAATAGGTTAATGGGAATGGAAATGCACGTCAGGCAGCCGTCGTGATGGAGTAAAGCAGGCTTACCACTGCCGCTGAAGTGAAGCTAGTGAGTGGGCCCGTGACTCATGGGAAATGGTGAAAGGGAAAGGCTAGAGTAATGCGGTTTCACAGTCACGAAGCGTTCAAGAACCACCTAGTTATTACCATAGTCAATTAGATTCTATAAGGTTTCTTGTGCTTGCTATACACCGAAGAAGCAATAGATGTGGAACATGCGGCCTTCAGATGATATGAGACTAGATAATTGAACAGGAACCGAAAACTGTAACCGAAAATCCGTTATAAGAAATAAGAAAAAAGAAAATAGTATTTCCTGCTGAATTGTATTAATCGATCGGTTTCGATAATTATGTTCATCTTTTGGACACAACTTTCACAAATTTCGACCAGAATACCATGATTATATAGAAAATTCGTTAATATAATGAGGCTAGAGCATCAAACAGGAATCGAAAAATGACAGATTACCTGTTATGAGCAATCAAAATAAATTAAATATTTCCGGCTGAATTTTATAAGTCAAACAGATTATCTTCAGGACACAATTTCCACAAATTTCGACCAGAAAACCTTGATTGTATAGAAAATTCGTTAGTATAATGGGGTTAGAGCATCGAACAGGAAGCGAAATTTATAACAAAAAATCCGATATAAGAAATCAAAACAAATCTAGTATTTTCCACTGAATATTATTATTCGACCGGTTTTGGTCATTACGATCATCTTCAGAAAACAACTTACACAAATTTCGACCAGAAAACCTTGATTATATAGAAAATCCGGCGAATCGAACGCGAATAGCGCATCGAACAGGAACCGATACCTTAAATATCTTATGAGTAATCAAACCAAATATACTATTTTCAACTGAATTTTATAAGTCGACCGGTATCTATTATTATGATAATCTTCAGGACACAACTTGCACAAAGTGTGACCAGAACACTTTGATTATATAGTCAATCCGTTAATATACCTCAGCGTAAAACCAATCCCGAAGCAAAAAGATTAAAATTCTTGAATACCAACCAAATACGAAAACCAATATTTATTCCGTTCTGAGTTTTGATTTAAGGTATTCAAGTAATGTACAAAAGTGACTATGATATTTTTATCTTATTCCATAATTTCTAATTTTTCTTGGCGTCATATCACTCACCATTTCTCGCACCCTTAAAAGACGGCGAGAAGCATGAAAAAGAGCAATCTCACTTTGAAATATTGGATGTATTGGATTGGAATTTTCGATATAGGAGTAGCTACCGTGGGCGAGGAACTGGAAGAATGTGGAATGCGCACAAAAGAGTGTAAAGTGGCCAATTTGCATTCCAAAGAACGAAAGATGAGCAGAGATTGAAATTAGAATGAAAGCTAAGAATGTATGCGTTCGTATGACAATTCGGATGAATGCCTTAGAGGTGAGGGTGTGATCTAGAGGTGTTTTATGGAAATGGTTAACAATCATACTAGAGGTGTTGTATCCGAGTACTAATTTGTATAAATTCTGAATATTTTCTGCGTAATTAATCCTAGGTTCCCTAGTGCCTTGGAACATATTGGAAGAACCAACCTGTTTTAAAATAGTGATTAAGTAATAATATATAGATAAAATTACAATAATACGCAAAAGGACTAAGCGATATTCTTTGAAAACTTGGAGCGAGGAACAGGAATAAAGCTTAGTATATGAATTCTTTTTTCATATCACTAACCGTGGTAAATACAAATTCTACTCCACAGATACATTTTATGATAATAATAGTGGACTTTATTTAGGACGAGATTGAGACTATAAAGTCTCTTCTTACATCTAACTCTTCGTCATATAAATTTTAAAATATGAGATAGCTTGAAAAAAAAACAGAACAGAAAAGAAGACTACTTTGTGGATTTAAAAACCTAGGCTAAGTGCTTAGGAAAAAAATTTCCACTGCAGGGAAACACCCTCAAGAAGGGGGGTGTGAAAAACCTGCGAAACCTACGGATAGGAAAACTAAGATTAGAGGTGAAATCATATGAAAAGAGAATTTAAAACACAGGAAGACATACCAAAAATATGTTACAAATCAAAAAGGAACAAATTGTTACAAATATACATTTAGTGTCGTTAAGTTACACATTTGATGATAGGAAGAAAAAATGTTTTTATACATATTCCTCTGACGATTTCCTGAGGTAGTCTTAGTGCTGAATTTTGATACTTAAATTTAAATATAAAAGTAAATATAAATATAAACGTGTATGCTGTGAAGTAGACATCATCATAGACATAGAAAATGTTACTGAATTATTATCTCAGAATTTTAAAATTTATATATTTATATTAATAACTGAGAAGAAGTAAAATTTATACTATATATTTTTCACACATTTAGGTTTTTTAAATTGTGTGAATGTTTCCTTGAATATATGACTTCGCTAGGAGATTATTATCTGTTTTGTAAATTTACTGCTCTGGCATACAAATGGACACTGGTCACAGTCGCATTTCCAGCAAATACTCTTCCGCCACGCATTTATGAATAGTCTGTTGAACGCTTTTTCCCACTTTGGCAACACGAATCGCCTTTTAAAGACGAATATAAATTTCCCATTGTCTGCTTTCCAGAGTCCTCTAGCGAGAGATTTGAAATTCCATTCAGTCTGCGGGCGTCAATGCCAGAGGCCAATCCTTCCTGCTCAGCGAATGCTGTGACAGATATGAAATTCATCTCTACTATTCCATTGTGCTTCATTCTATCCAAACACTTGTTCCTTTCTCCTCTCGGAATATATAATCTATTTTTCATTCGGCAGATAAGCATTGGTGCGTTTTTCTCTCTTTTCGTATGGAACGGAAGAGATTTGGATTACTATCGGAACAGAGTATTTCCATGCTTTCTTATTTAGGGGTAAATCACAAGCACCATTTTGGATGCACGTGACGACTTTTCGGGATTCTTTATATAAATGTTATTTTAAAAGTGCAGCAATAACAATTATGATGGGAGAGATTTGGATTACTGTCGGAACACAGTATTTCCATGCTTTTTTATTCAGGGGTAACACAAGCACGATTTCAAATGCAAGAGACTATTTTTCAGGATTCTTTCAAATACTTGTTATTTTTGAAATGCAGCAATAAGAATTATAATGGGAGAGTTCTGGATTACTATCGGATTAGTTTTTTTATTTCAATGCTTCTTTATTTGGGGATGAAATCCAAGCACCATGTCAAATGCATATGCTGATTTTTCAGAATTCCTACACATACGTATCATTTTAAAAATGCAGCGATAACAATTATAATGTGTAAAAATATTCTAAAACAATACTGCACATGGCCTTTGTTAGGGAACACCAGCCAAACGAAATGCATAATGTAGAAATTCAGAATGCATTTAAACATTTGCCGTAAGGAATTTCACCAGCAATCTTTCTGATAAGTATCATTTTTATGATTTCTTGAATATTTTCGTTATTAATCAAATAATATCGGTTCTTGAGAAAAAAATTACCTAGGATTCATCAAAATCAGGGGTCACCTAGGAATTTGCTAAACAAAATAAATTTTCAAAAAAAAAAGGTTTTCAATGCTAATACACTTCGATAAGCGCATTAGAAAACCTGTGTCGAATTGAGAAATAAAGAACGGTTAAGGTCAATGTTCAGTCACTAACATCTTGAAACACTTGATATACCAAATTAACCATGTAATTGAAATATCAAACCGTTAAGACATTACATTAAGATTAAACTTATAATATCAGTAATAAGATTTATTAAGGAAGATTTATTTCGTATTTACGTTCGTTCTAATCGTAATAATAATAAAAATTGTTAACACTCGATTAAATCCAAAAAAAAACACTGAATACCTTGAATGTCTTTCAGGTAGGACCTGCAGTTGGTCTCGTGCTAAGGTCAGTCTCTTCAAGTACTTATTTCTTATTTAATTCAAGTACGACATTTCTGCGAATGATGTACGACACTAAGAGAATAGGAAAATCATCTTATCGTCAATTCACTCCTTGCCACACGACCAAAGGCAACTCCCAGGCAATATATGTAAATCCCCTATCCTTGAGATTATGCAACCCAACCAACGCATTATTTGCCAATGAGATCCGCTTTCAAATAGGGCGCTAAATTCGATTCGAACTCGGAATAAAATCATACTCGCGCATGCGCAGACGATCCGGAAGTTCATCCAAAATCCATTTCGCGAATACTCTTCCTTTCAGCCTTCTGAACGGAATTGCAATAGAGTGGGCGTGTGAAAGGTTACGTATGCGACTGCCAAAGCTCTACGTTTCACACTCCATTGGGCACGTCCTCTGCCTGTCATTACCGCGAAATCTGTCGGCATAAAAGAGGAAACTATCGCTCAATGGATTCCTATGGAATGGAAGGGGAAGAGAGAGATTTCTATTCCGATCTACGTTTATAATTGGCTGGGAAGACTTAGAATTACAGTAAAACCCGGTTAAGGAGCTTTTCATTTAACCAAGCAAAAGCTATATTATAAGCGGAATAGCGTTATATCCGGGTCGTACGATACTGGATGCTTTTTTATAATATTTTTGAAGAATGGTCTGCCTTTTTTCACAAAGAGAGCGTCTTACTTTCTTACTTACTTACGAGAGTGGTCTGAAAAATTTCCGACCCCAGATTTTTCAAAAATCTTCAGAAAAATTTCAGAAATTTTCAGAAAACATGTCGAGAAATGGCAAAATGTTGGAAACTTTTCAGACCACCCAAGTACTTACTTTCTACCTTAGTTATTAATTCTGGTCATTGTTAAGTCTACAATGAAGCAATTTTACCATGGAGATTGACAATTATGGAAGAATAATGAATTTTTAACAGCAGAGGTGAGAGGGCATTACAGAGTACGATCCATCCAAAACAATGCTGAATAGCCTAAGAACACTGCACTCCCTTTCTGGTTCAATGGATATGTTTACGACTTGAGATTAATATGTTTCCATCCTTAAATCCTATTCCCAAATTATATTCCTAGCATATAAGTAATGAAGCTTTACCTTATTTGAAAATATAATGAAATCTTCGTTTCCGTGATAAATAATTCACTCTGTTCTATTATCAGCTCTTCAAAATTTACATTTAACTTCCTTAGTCTAAACCAAACAATAGTTTAAGACATTTACGTAATCACTTATAACTAACCAAAAGAAAAACATATGAAATTAGAAAAAAATTAAAATTATTCTCTTAGACACTTTAATTTATTTACAGTTTGATGATGATTCTGTTTCAGTTAATATTTACTGTAGTTCAATTTGTTATTTTCAACTTTTTTCCCAAAAGTGAGGAATATCGCCTTGAGGGAAACACGGCCTTGAATTCTCCGACACTATCAAGTATCCTCAAGATTATGCAACCCAAGTAACGGTGTATTCAAATGTGAAATCAGCATTAGAATTGGATCAGCACATCTCTCATCGGGTCGCATAATTCCTATTACATCTTCCTCAGCAATTTAGTTATCTTTAAAGGTTGTATATAGGCAATTATTAATTGATCAATATAAATCATAAGTTATACTATATCAATAGATTTGTTGCTTCTAAACAATAGATCTATTCGTGACGTAATTTTCTGATATAATTTATCGTTTATGTTTATGATAATTTGACGTTTGCAATGGTTGAAAAAATTCTGTAGGTAAAAGAGATGCAATTTTCAAAGGTTAAAGTAATAGGTATGGAGGTGTGTACCTTGAAATGTCAAAAATTAATGCAAAACATATTGCTCAGAAAAGTACCCTTACTATTGGAGACCATCTCGTCTTATAAACAGTAAAACCTGCTTAACACGCTCTCGTTTAAGACGATATCCCGTTTTAACCCGGTTCTGGTCCCTTTTAAATGAAACACGTGCCGAGAATACCGCTTAAGACGCTCTGATTCTTGCTTAAGACGCGGATTTTTTCCGTCTGCATGTGTACTGCAACCCACTTTGGCCTATGCTTTGCCTCATTAAATAAACCAAAATATTTTCACACTATCAGCGTCGTCCTCTCACGCTTTGACTTATCTAGAGTATCTAGAATGATTTCTTGTGAATGTTTTCTTTGAAATGATTAATTTTGTGAGAATAAAGTTAAGATATCGCGCAGCAGAATGATCTTTATCACCCTGTCAGAGCTGGTACGAATTCTGAGATAAATAGGGATATTTTTTATCAGTTTTTGCCAGGATTGAACTCGGGATTGACCAAAAATTCGTTTGGCCGTGTTTCCTTTTTTGTAATCTAAAGCTGTAAACATAACGAATAAATCAGAAATTGAGCGTAGTTATGGATAGATTCTGCCCTATGGTACCCTATCATCACTACTGTTAAATGTTTCTTATTCCTCCCAATTATACATGTGGTAAAAAATTTTTCATTGTATAGTGAAAAATTAGCAAATTAAGGAATAGACTATCTGTCTGCAAAAAGCAGATTATTCTTTTAAAAACTTACGTAAGGGAACCAGTATTACACAACCCATTTATAACTCTATCCAGCTTAATACGGAGTTTTTGCTTGATCTCCCGAAAAGCGTATTAACCGGGTTTAATCGTATGTGCATGTCTCTCTTTGTGTAAAGGTCTCAGGTGTGTGAAGTAAACTCTTCCACTAGCTGTTGTCAAGGAAACAATCTCTATAGTAACAATCACAATACTACTTCTGTAGTCAAGGAAACGGTCTCACATGAAATAAACCAGTTAAAAGGCTGTCTTGAATGGAGACTATACGGCATGCTGGGATAGTGCACGTAATTAATAAACATTAACCCAAATAGTGTGGGACTCTTCCACATCCCTCAATTGTCTATCCTCTGGGAATAGGAAGATAGCCTCCTGGCACCTCCATTTTCCTCTGCGTTGATAAATATAAACGCACCGAATTCATTCGAAGCGTTAAAACTCGCCGCAAACTTTTCGCCTGGTAAACAGACGCCCGCGTATTTGGTCTGAGGACCCCGTGGAATTCCATTCGATCCCAAATCGCCCCTCGTTTATACCAGTCGAGGACGTAACAAGCGCCTTTCAGTGCCTCTTCTTCCAACGAGAGATTTCCAAAAGCCAGAATGCTGGGGAAGGAATTTTCGAGCCTGAAAAGCTTGGGCGCATTTGACGGCAATTGTGTGGGAGGTTATTCCTCCCCTTGAGGGTACGCGAAAAGGTTTTGAGGTGTTCCTGCAAATGCCGGTCATTGGTCTATTGGAAAGGGTGGCTATTAATCTATCGCCCCTTGCGGCAGCGTTGTTAACAACAATGAAACGTTACCAAAGCGATTGTTGTGCGTATGGGTTGCTATGCGGAACATTGTTGTCTGATAATCGTTTCGTGGGTGTGGTTGCCCTATGCTTGCTTATTTATTTACTTATTACCGTGGGAGGTCTGAGGGCAGCGTCATACAGATAATTCATATTTTAAGATAACAATAAGAAATATATAAAAATTAATAATTACAGAATTGATTAAAATATATAAATTACAATGCAATAAACGATACCATAATTAGTAAATAAATATCAATAAATAATACAATAATTAATAAGTAATATAATAATTAATAATTCAAACAATAATCAATACAAGAAATAAATCAACATTTGATGAAATAATACAATAGTTAATACAATAATCCGTAGCTACGTACTGCCAGTTACTGCGCTTTTCCCTGGTGGGTTGTGAGAATATTCATGTACAATAGATTTGCTTTTAAAGAATTTAAATCCTGAATATTTATCTGCATTGAGCTCTAATTCCCCATTATCAAACCATTTCATAATTCCATCTATACTCCTGGAGAGGAATCAACTCACTGTGGTTACCATTGCTTCAGTAAAAAGGAGTTCATTTTTGAATTACCAACTTACCCATATATTTCCATTGATATTAGAAAATACAGACAGAAAAAATATACATAGGAAGTTATTTTCATATTATTATTGTCATTTTTATTTAGAATACATATTACAACAAACAAGTTACAGGTGGTCAGTGCTCCGGTGGCAACTTATATGTAAAAAATACAACAACAGTCACTTATACACCTAAAGTCAACACAATTAAGTCAACTTAGCAACATTTCTACAATATACATCTCAGTTTCCTATAGCACATACAAAGAACACTTTTACATTGAAATACTAAAACAATGTGCATCATATACAACACCCAAACCATATCCTCCAAGGCAGCAGCACTAACACCACGATGTCTACAGGAACTACATATTTAACAATTACACAATGTATGTTTGTAATATTAATTTTTTAGTACTATCTTTTGGTCATAGTAGGAATAGGTTAAAATATTCAAAAATATTGCCAAACTCCGGCTGATTTTATTAAATATGATATTGAAAATAGGATATATACATGGCTTAAGGAATGAAAAATGTAGGAAAATATGTATAGATGTGAAAGGAATAGAGGAATAAAAGTATAGGATAGGATTGACGATCATTATGAACGAGCAATGCAAGCCACATCCTCAGAATGTGAATTATGCGTAGGTATTAATGTAAGAAAGAAAATTTTCTCCTGGATAACCTTGGGGATAGCTTTCATCAGATGCAAAGAAACGTCACGCCAAGAAGTGAGGTTGTCTTAAAATCTTCAGAGGATCCTCTCGTGACCAGAAAAGACCCCCCTGAGGGCCTATCGCCTTCCTGAGAGTCGGGAAAGGTGTTGCGAACTGTAGATGAAGATAGGGCAGACCCGTGTGAAAGGATAATACGTCGGCTAAGTATGCTAATGAATGGAGAAGGGCTTTCGTTGCCGATAAAGGAGAATCCACCAGAAGGGGGATTATACCTCATCCTCTATCTGGAGGAAGGGGGGCGTGGTTGCTATGTCAACGAGGCCGGATGCGAAGATTAGGACGAAAGAGATAGTTGGGGTTTAAGAAGGCGAGAAATTGTTGGGAGTTGAAGGGTAAAACGAAGGTACTGAAGCCTCTAACAGGGGCTGTTGTGATTTGTTTATCCTCGGGGGGTAGAAAAGAGTGGATCTATGCGACTTTAAACCTTACTTGACACACTTTTGTGTAGTGACGTGCTTGAAACACTGGGGTAGATCGCACCCCACATAAAAATTGTTATAAAAAATAATATATTGAATTTTTTTATTTGGAGTTTTTTGTAACTTTCCAAAAGCTCACTTTTTGAAGCTATGTGGATGATAAAATAAAATTAAATACTATTATTATATATTTATAATAATAATAATAATAATAATAAACTCTTTATTCGGCGAGGTTAGGCCCATTAGGACCTCTCTTACACCTAACCATTATGGGTACATATGTTAATTACAAACGAGGTTAGAAAGAAAAAAAATGAAATACAAATATATCTATAAAAAGAAGATAAAAAAAGAGGTAAAAATAAAGATTTGTGATGTGGGGAAAAACTCCTCGGCTGAAGGCTTTCAGAGAAAAACCCACTGTGCGGGAAAACGCTCACACAAGAAGGGGAGCGAAAAAAACCCGCGAAAACACAGATGTAAATAAATAAAAGCAGGTAAATCACTAGCTGCATAGTTGTAGTCGTGTAAATTTGTAGGTGGTAGACTATGGATGTCATTTACCTGAAAAGAAATAAAAAAAAAGAAAAAAAAGAAAAAAAAAGAAAAAATTTATGATATACATTATGTAGTTATGATTATATAGTTATGATATATTATTATATAGTGTTAAAAATCAAAATATATAATTAAGCACCTTTAAAAAATTCAAATATCGGGAAAATGAAAAATACTGTTTTCGAAAAATCATAACTTTTCTATTTTCATGGAAATGGCTCAAAAATTTAATTGAGTTAGCTCAATATAGTACTAAAAGTAATAAAATCAGTAGTACTAAAATAAAAAAAATCAATAGTACTAAAAGAAAAAAGTAGTATTTACTGAAATATCTCAGAAAAGTATTTGTTCTGGAATATGAAAGGAATTTCGTGAAAAATTGAAAAGTCCGTTATCGTTAAAATAAGCAAAGGTTTTATTGTTTAAAAATAATACTCATACGATTTTGATTATAACATGGGAGAAAAATGTTAACAATAAATACACAAATAAATAAATGAATAAATAAATTAATTAATTAATTGAAAGAAATCGACCCAGCATAAATAGACTAACACAGATAAAGAAATTGCAACAGAGATTGCGCGAATATAAAGAAATAATCCCCATCGCGAGAAGCGAGCAAAACTCCAAAAGCAGTGCGAAAAGACCATTCCGATAGCCATCTTCAAAAATAGACCGGCGGATAGAAGAGGAAAGTTTTGCGCCGCCGATTAAACAAGTAGGTCTTCTTCTGCAAAGGATTAAAGGCACTCCATCCGAAGCAATTAGAGTCGACTTCAAGGGAGGGATTTTCAATTATCCTCCTGCTCTTGGCCCAAGAGGTAATCGGAACCAGGAAAAGAATGGACGATTAATCAAATTCGGCTAATTGGCGACCGGATTAAAGAATTATAGACTTTCCAATTGAACGTGGGATTATAACTTGAATTACCTCACATCCTTTTTCCAGGTGATCGAATTTCTCTTACGGGATTAGAGTAGTGGTTCCCTCACCCGAAATAACTCCGTGAAGGTATCAATTCCAATGTCCAAATTTTAAGAGATATTTTGAAATTTTTACGAGGGGGAGCTTTTCTATCGGGGGATGTGTGAGGTTATGGGGAAATGCACAATTCGTTTAAGTTTTGCGATGGTATCTATGAATGGAATTTAAATTTAATTTCTAAAGCAATTTTTTCTTCTACGATAAACCGAAAGAATACAACAATGCGTTTCAACAACTTATTTAGATACGTATTTAAAAATCTGATGAACAATGTAGTGTAACAATCAGTTTGATAATGTATATATACATTGTAATTGTGCTGTAATAACGTATTTGACAATGTATGTAACAACGCACATCAACAATAAATAGCAACAATGTATTCCGATAATAATGTGAGAAAATTTCTCCCTTTCTGCTAAAAACAGATCAACTAATGAATTTTACAATGAACTAATACAACAGTGCATTTCAACAATTCTAATTTATTTTTATGGGTAATTAACATTCTGATGATCAATATAGTGTAATAATCAGTTTAACAATGTATATATGATAACGTATTTGACAATGCATGTAACAACGTATACCAGCAACAAATGGCAACAAAGTATTCCGATAATAATATGAGAAAGTTTCCCGCTCCCTGATAAAAACAGATCAAAAAATAAAAAAATACACCATTTGATTAAAAATTCGAGTTAAAATTTTAATTTACTAATAGAGTTTCGTTACTATTTGTTTAGATATCTATCGAACAAAACGAAGTATATCGAAACGGACTCTGGCACCATATTTTCCCACTCAAAATCATTTCAACCAACACTCCAATCATTACAAACGAATACACAAACATTAAATATAACCTAAAGACACACCTTCGTATATACATCAATTACTTACCATTTGTGTAAACTTTTCGCAAAGGTTAACAACTAGTATTACTCCTATTTGGCATAATGTATAGTAATATTTCTCCGTGAAATAGCATAGCTTTTACTACCCTCAACTTTTCGTTGATTTGAACGCCTCTTCTTTGGTTGAAATCATCTCCCCTTGCGAAGCAATAATACCCAAACGCCCTCAAGGCATCTCCCTGCCATCAAGCGAGCCGGATATTGCAACGAACGCAGGGGTTAATCCGCGTCTGGATTATCCGATTCGTGTGTCTCCATACATCTTGAGGCAGAGTGCGAAACGTTCACTTCGATTAGGTGCACTTGAGTAAACATCTGCACGGGTTCTCTCTCAGCTCTTTAGAATTTAAATTCTCCGTGATATACTGCCATCGATCTTCCAGCGCTATCCATTTGGTTTCTTGGTACAGATTGTTCTCAAGGAAGGGTGTTTTGCAGAAAAGCGTTTCTCACATCATTATCACTGACATTGATTTGAAATTGACTGTGTTTCATGGAAAGGATTCTTCTTATAAAAATAAGAATCATATATATATATATATATATATATATATATATATATATATATATATATATATATATATATAATATAAAATAATTAATCTAATAGTTATCCTTTACGAAAACTTAGGACAATTGGTCTCTATGATGCATGCAATTTACATATAGTAATATACAATTCATATCGAAAAGGAGTAAAATTAGAACACTACAACAAATTATGGGAAGCTACCTAATAATTAACTGATTTTTTTGTAGGTCATTTAATTTCTTCAGGAGTTTCATCTACATCTACATATGTACCCTGCAAGCCGCTTTTCGGCGTGTGGCAGGGGGTGCAAGCACCATGACTCTATTTTCTTAGTCGATTATTTTCGCGTATTGTTCTCGGAAAAAATGAATTCTTGAATAGACTGGTTCTAGCATCTATTTCTCTAATCTTTCTCGCTGTATCAGAACGGCCTATATAGCAAGGAGGGCGCATAATGTCGACTACATCTTCTATGAACGAGCTGTCTGAATTTATCTAGTAATTAAAATCTCTGATTGAGCCTTCTTTCTTCTAAAGATTCCCATCCTGCCTCCTGAAGCATCTGAGTAACACTTACCGATTTATCATAGCAATTTTTTACAAAGCGTATTGCCTTTCGTCGTATCTTTTCTAACTCGCGAATACAACACTTTTCAGCAGGGTCCCATACACTGCATGCATACTCGAGGTGAGGCCTAACTAGCGCAATTTAATTAAAATAAAGCGGTAGTTTGAATGATATGACAATTTTTGCTGTCTTTAAGTGTGACACAATCCTTCATATTCGACAATGCTCATGTTTCCGTAGTTACCGTTCAGCTCCCAAAAGATACATGTTTATGTCGGTTTATTAAAATGTCATGGTTACGTACGACGTCGATATCTTCTTTTATGAAGAGTACAATATTACTTGGGAAAACTGTTTCGATCATTTTAAAACCGAATGTAAATCACTGTCCGATGTGACAAACTATTTATTTACCACAACAATCGCGACCAACCAAACAATAAACTCCATACTTGACAATGCCAATATACACATCCGTAAAAATAGCATTAAATAATTAAAGAGATTGAAAGAATATATCATAGACTATAAGACGTATAGAGGAACTTCGGGTATTATGGAATAGTCGGGAAATATGGAATATTAAGGTTTCTCTTTACTAAATTGATGTCTCCAAGAGAAAATATCATAAACTATTTCAAAACGGAATCAGAATGTCCCTCAGAAAGTGTATTTTGACTGCCGGGATGAGGGTGTGTTGTGTTAATAAAAAAATTGTTTTTCGTGTTTGAAAAATTTCATGAGATGTTTTCAAAAACGTTTGTACGTTATTTGAAATGATCTTCTTACATTAAAATAAGCGTAATGTACACCCAAAGACTAATAGTTAATCCTTTAATGCGGGTTATTTTAATTCTCTACTGATTCCAATAAACATATATCTATTTATATGTATATATATTTATATAGTTATCTTTTCTAAGATGATGAGTCGGGTGATGGCATCGTAGTATTTGTTTCCTGAAAATACTGAGAAACGATGGCGTATTTTAGACAGATTCTTTTCATTCAAATTTTTATTTTTTTTGTATGTGATAAAATGGAAGAAAATAATTTTTAATATAAAAAGTATCACATATAGCTGATTTTTGATTTTGCATTCGTTTCAGAATTTAGATCAATATCTGGCTGTGAGACTGCCTCAAATGCAGATGGTATTCCATAACACCCAAGGTTCTTCTACTATAATGTAGACTAAAAATCCAAATTAGAGGTATAAGGTGTATAGTATCATAAATATAGGTCACTAAATGGGTTAAAGTATGTTCCGGTATGTTTTATGGGGGAATCCACTAGTAAAGGACTTAAGTTCCTATTTCAACCAAAGTTAGAACCCGAAGAATCTAATTCAGATAATACAAGAATAATGCCAACAGACAGAAAATTTTTCAAGATCCACTGTATCCTTGCACTAACTAAATAAAAGGCAGAGTTTCGGAAGATAAGAGGAAATAGGTAATTGTATAATATATAGCAAACTGATTAGAAAAGAGACTACAAGAAAGGGTACCGGAGGAAAGAAAGATGTAAGGAATGATAGAAAAGGAAAACTAAATGATTAGAGAAGGGTTGGATGGAGCATAAAGATGCTGAGTAGACTTCAAAAATCTTGAAGAATTCCTCCAAAGAAAACTGGTTGGAATTCGTAGGCGATAACGTCTGCTGAGGAAGAGCACGGCGCCAAGACAGAATTCGATAAGGGAAGTGAAGACTGAAATGTCCCTTAAAAAGATTTGAAAGGGCAAGGAGAGGAAATAACCACACAGATTTCATAAAGTACCCCAAGCTCGAGAGTTACTGCCCTCGTCATAAAAATCACGCTATCGGAATCTTTACAGTTTCATTGGAGAAATTTTATTTTCAGCGCCTTTTCTTGATTACTCCCAAGGAAATATGCCTCGTGGAAGTAAGGTGAATTTATTCATGTGAAAGTGAAAGCTGGATTTAGAAATATGATTAAAAGCTAGCCGTTTATGTGCCCATCAAATGCGATGAGTCGTTAAAATACTCTATTGTGGTCGGTTTTCTAAAAATATGTAATATATAAGATGCTTCGCGTCTATTGGAACTTCCGCCATTACTAAGGCAACCATCATTGTTAGGTCCTGTTTCCATGGAATATAATTAAGAGTCGGCTAGGAATTTGAGATATTGCGTTATTTCTTTTGTTTAGTTTCTTTTACTACATCTATGGTAGAGGCTGCTTCAATCATGAAAAATATTTTTTTTTCGAATAAAGTGTATTAGTTAGTTTAGTTTGTTTCTTCAATGATAATTTTCGTGTGATTAAGATACACTGATTTTCGTTTTGAGTCATGCGCAGAATCTAATTAAATAAACTTCAGATGGTGGGACAAAGCGATTATTTGAATAAAACAAAACACCTAGCAGCAAGCCATACTTACGCATGTTTAGAAAACAATATTCCAACTGCACCGAAGTAAAAAGTACATTGTCGTAAGCAAAAAATCGGAAAGGAATAAGTCACCGGTATAAGTTTGAGTTCAAATATTTCGATTTATTCGGTTGGCTATTCACTCCGGGAAAATTAACTATCTTTTCGGTTCTGCCTTAATAAGAATCCTGGAAGATTTCAGTAATCAATAAGGCCTTCCTTTGATTCCTATGATTTCATACTTCTATTTGGTCAGGAAATGCATTATAATAGCCCTTAATGGATTTTTAATGGAAGTCAATGATATCCAAAGGACAAAATGTCTACACCATTACGTTAGACTAGTTGTTTGATCCGTCAAAATAGGGGCAACACTTCCTGAGAAAATTAGTATAATTTTGTTACATTTCATTGTAAGCAATCAATTACTAAGCGTTTTACTCTCTCACGTAATTTATGAAAATTGAATTCTAATTATAAATGTTTTTCTCACAAATTTAACATTTGATCTTAGCGCAGTTATTTAGTGATATAGAAATTTTAGTAATGCTAACAATGGTAATAAGAGAAAGTGAATTGATGACGAAATATAATTATTGATAACTTAAAGATTAATTTTTAGAATATAATTTCTGGAATGTATTGAATATTATTTGTATACATCTTTCCTTATTTTTTAATTGAAAACTCCGATAAACCAGCAATAAATTTGCCTGATCCACCTGCATATTTCAATAACGTATGTACTGATGCGCAAGATTTATTGTAAAAAATTCTAGTGCATTATCTCTAGTTTCCTCCTTCAGTACATTACATGTTGCGAATCAATGTCAAATATTAAAAAGCAATTTTCTCCTAAATTCTTAATACTCGTAAAATCTTAATTATTTTCGTGTATGCAAAATCATAATTTTTTCATAGTTGGAGATAAAAAAAATAAAATCAAAAAGGGAAAAATAGTATTTTTGATTATATTTTACTTTACAGTACGCGTCTTCAGTATTTCAGTGATTCAGGTTTAACAAATATATGAATGATTTCTTTTCGTGTTTTCCCTTTCAGAGCGTTGCACTGCTGTGCTCAAGATTCAGCGAAAAAAAAATAAAATACAGGCAGCCCACTCGCAATTGAATCTCATTGAGCGCTTGTGGGTTGCCCGAATTTTAAATTATTATCACTGAATTTTGAGCCCAGCAGTGCAATTTTTCGTAAAGGGGATACATTAGGATAACTAGAAATTGAAAATTTTGGAGCCGAAAAAGTAAGATGAAGCACATGTGACAAATAAATGATTGGGCCGCCCGCCAAGCGGGTTCGAGGGCTGGGTGCGGGTCTAAGGGCACCCGCAACACTAAAGTACGGGCTCGAATCCGGATGTTCCGAAGTTAGGATGAAAGAAAAAGCTTCCGGTGGGGTTGGCGGCCCTCTAATCCCGGAAGCGCCCGCGACCGGATTCGAACCCGAGACAGTAGCGTCGCACATAGGTCGCCCTGACCCACTACGCCAGCCTGTCGAACGGTGAAAGTCACGCGGAATATCGTACTGCTTCGTCCAAGGCTATCCTCGAAGAGGGAATTTAAAACGAGAAAGGAAGGCTAAAAATGAAACTGGAATGAAAGCTAAGCTTCAGGCCTTATTTTCATTCAGTTACACGGTTGAATAACGTCTGACTATCCCACTAGCTGCTCGAAAGTTTAAATTTTCTATTCATGCACTGATAAATAACATGTTTTATCACCTCCTCGGTCGCGATAAGGTAACAAAGAACTTTCTCTTTGTCAGTGGGAAAAATCTTGTTGAATAAAAAACCATCTGCTTCGTAAGTTTTACTCCGTAATTTTTCATCGTAAGCACAAACACTAAAGTTTCTCTAAATTGTTTCAAATACTCTTTCATTAATTCTTGCCATTAGTTATATACATGGGCCTTCAAACCTATGTATTCCAATAAGAAAATCCATGAACTCTCTTTTAATGATTTTTTGGTACCCAAGGGAGGCTTATAACAGATTATCACTTAATTGATAAAAAATATAGATATTTTCTTCCGAAAACAATGTTTGCGATCGATTTAATATCTACATATACTTAAGTTTCATTTGGTCCTTGCCTCGATTTCACACAATTTTTCATTTTAATTTCATCTTGTAGAATAAATAAGGCCTGCAATTAATAAAGGTGAGGTTCGCACAAAGTTCTCATAGGTACGCTTCTACTAAGCTGGGATAGAAACAGAGACTTTTAGGTATATGAAAGTATAGTCTATTAATGTATATGCTATAGTCTATTATCTGCGCATCCATGGCTGTTATTAATATTTAAATTTTAGTATTTGTGCTATGTTATGTTCTCCAGCATACATATACACAACATTTTTCTAATTTTAATTTTTATGATAGCAAAATTGTGTTCGCGAAAGAAAGGAATTCATGGAATAAAGAAATGGTTATCTCTGCAGTACATAAACTCATGTTGCAGATGGCGAGGTTCATATTAGTGATCCTATCAACCAACTCTCAACCGCTTTTATTTTCTTGAAAGAGATTTTGCTGTTGTGATCTCTAAATAATAATAATATTTTTATATTACTTTTTATTTATTTATTTTTATTCCTTGAAAAAAACAAAATTCAAATTATGATACAATTTATTTCAAGGAATAGAGGTTTTCTATGGGTGAAAAATAACTTGTTTTGGGGCCACCAATTCTTCAAAATACTTATTACTACTACAAAGTCAGCAGATATTAAAAGTGATAACAAATTATACTATGACTGTGTCAGTACAAGAATGCAAAAATTAACTTACAAATAAATACATTGAACGCATTAATACCATCTTTGGTTAAAGATTCGACTCCTACATAATTTAAAAGCTAATATTTTGATTCTATCAACTTCAATAAATCGAGACTATATCACCTGTATTCTAAATATAGTATATCAAGACTAAATATTCTTATTTCCTTTACAGGACTACCCTTCGGCGCTGGAATGGCATGGAAGTAGTGTGAGTACCATTTCATATTGTATATACCGATTTACATTATTCAGTATAGGATTTTTTTGATAGCCCCATTAGAATAGCTGGGTAGCGAAACTTTTGACTTTCTGCAATTAGTGTCAAAGTAAGGGTCATAATCAGTAAATAATAACAATGGTAAGAAATTAAGTGGTAGTAGTAAATGCATTGAGACGAATTTTAAACTGATTTCGGAATTTAATTTCATGCATTTTCCAATGAGGTAGAAATATGAAATTCAGGAGTTCATTGTAGGGCAACTGGAATATGACAAATCGAAATCTTTTGCAAAACAATTCCAAGGGTTCTACTCTGGACGACTCTCTCATTAGCAGAGCATCTAATTCATTTTTTCTTCAGCCGAATCAAATTAGAAACAATAATCCTACCAAGTGGAGAAAAGTATAAAAGTAAGGAGAATTGAATAAACATACTCATTTTGGTCGTGGAACATTCTTCGGATTCGGAATGTCTAGAATTTGTTATTAATACTAGTACGAGCGTCTTCACCGACTACATTGCCAGTGACAGCAACCAATTCCTTCACTAGCATGTTTACCGACTAGGATAGAGCCGTTAGAGAGTTCTCACTAACATTAGGGCAGGGAAAGTTGACTTGGGTCGTTCCCTATTAACTTGATGACGAAGAAAGTGGAATTCTCTGTGTCTTCAAAACTGCATGTCAATATTATACACCAAGTGTCATCCACTGGCATGTTACTGACGAGGAAAGCGCCATCTGAGAGCCCTTCTGACTGACGGATGTAGGCGAGGAAAGACATTGGTTCGCTAACCATCTGTCATCTTTTTGAACTAACAGATTTTTCCATGTGTTAAGCGCCCAACGAAACCTACTTTATGCCCAGAACCATAAACCACTTCATACAGCTTTTAACTGTATAATAGGATTCTAATTCTAAATTGCATGCCTTATGCCGATTAAGGGTTGAAATTGGGGATTCCCAATAGGGGAACAACCGGTGGATTATTTTCTAAATTCTCGACATAGCCCACGTAATCATTATGTAAATAATCTACTAAATATTTCAGATATATAACGGTTCTTTTCGGTTTTCGTTTTTGATCCTCTTCCGGTTCGATGACTTGGATAATGAGTCATTAATATCGATATCCCATCTCTAGTGTCTTTTGCGAAATACTGTAAAGTCTTCAAGAATCAACCGAGTGTTTTTTAAACCGATTCCCATGCAATTGAAATCGGCGAGTGACTCAAGATCGCAACCTCTTGACTCTTTTCTCGGCAGTCAAAATCCCCTTAATCGAGTCAAGAATTCAGGCCAAAGTGGATGAAGAGGGCATCGATTCATATTCATCAACTTGCAAAGCCAAAGGGACGGAATATGTATGTCTCTTAATCCCCTTTCGGAGTTTCGAGCACTGCTTAAGAAGTGCTTCTTAAGGGACCTCCGCAAATGCCCAAGTTTCTTCCCACGTCTATGCATATGGTAATTGATTGTTTGCCTTATAAATTGGCCTGAGATTGGGAATTTTAAGAAGGGAAATTTTTCTTTAATGGCGACGAAACCGTGCGCGTAGACAAGGGGTCTACCAAGGTGGAAAATTAGGATACGACATTAACGAAACAAAAATACTGATCTACTTACCTCAGTTACACTATTGCATGTAGTGGTAAGCAGGGCATCTAAAATCTATATACAGTAAAAACAGTTTAAAACTCTACCAACTAAGACGCTGTCCCGCTTAATAAGCGATTGAATCTCGTTTCTGGCCCCTTTCTCTCGAAAAACATGGTAAATATACCGTTTAAGACGCTCTCTTAGCCGCTTATAAGGCGGATTTGTCCCGTAACTAGATGCACTGCAACAACACGCTTTGATATATTCTCTCTCTCATTTGATAGTACCAAAATCGTTACCCAATATATTACCGTAGATGATAAAGCAAACTAAAGAAAAACTCTTTTCGCCTTAAGGTGTAAGGTACCTGAAAAATTTAAGTGTACCTGAAAAATTTAAAGGATGTGTAGTGGTGAAAATGCAACAAGAAGTTTTCAGTGGGTGGGAATTGCAAATAATAAAAGTTAAGAAGGCAGTATGTTTTATCTTGATGGTAAATATATAATTTAAAAGTTGTCTGAATAATAATTATTGCAAAATTTTTAATATTTAATTTTCGAACTCAGGTATAAGTTTTTAGATTTTTCCATTCATACCAGTATTTTTAATTTTTGAAGTTTTTAATTTACACTTAATCCTATCTTAGTAATTTATTTTAAGTTTTATTTAGCCAATTTTTAGAATTTATGAATCTCTAACCATGCAGTGAAATGTAGATAAAGCAGCGATTTTCTGCTTAGGAAACACGATTTCTCGTATCTTTATTTTAGTTGCTTATCACCAGAGTTCACGAGAGGTCGCTGAAGTTGTTTCCATCCAACCAATTCCCCTTAGAAATGCATTACACGTTTTCCTCAGATATTTCGGATTATGTGAACATATCCAGCCACAAAGCAGCCATTAATCTTCCCAAATTATTCTCTCAGAAAATGATATGCATTGCGAAGAGATTCATCCCGAGGACTTCCACTCTGAATATATGCATTTGAAACAACTTCTCGCATGATAATCTAAGCGGGACCTTTTTCCACTCCCTAATTTATGAGCATTAAACATTATGAGATATGTAGCGTATCCAGTGGTTCATCTGTTTCGGCCAGATGAACCTAAACTTACATTGGCCACGATCGCCAGCTCTATGTTATTTTAGAATTCAAATAAAAATGTTGTACTCCGTGACGTGTAAGTTGTTATTAAATGAATAGCAATTTCTTAGATACCTACCAGAGAAATTTAACTTCAAATGTATAAGAAATTAAGGGTAAATCAGTATCAGTGTAGCTGTGATACGTAATAGAATTATTACGCTCAAGTGTAACTTTCTGGAATTTAACGCACATGTTGAAAAAATAACAACTTAATAAAATTCTACGACGATTTATTTCAGACTTGTTTCATCTTAGAGTTGACATTTTCACCATCTGAAACTCTTTGATGAAAATAGTTGGAAATAAACTTTTTTTGGACTTTTGCTAAATATTCATTTATTTCAACATATCACCATAATGATACAGTAAAGATACCATGTTGAAGAAATGAAAGCTTATACCACGACAGATATATTTTCGACTAGTTTCGTCAAGTTCAAGTGCTGAGGATATCAAGTGTTTGAGGAAACTAATCGAAAATAAATGTCGTTGCACTGTACTAAACTTTCATTTCTTCAACATCTGATACTTTACATATCTGCAAAATCGTTTCTAATAAGGTGTCATTGACGTATCACTCTATGAATATAGTATGTTACTCGATAATGTCTAATACTGTTAGTTATAAATCAAGTCAGGATGGCCGAGCGGTCTAAGGCGCTGCGTTCAGGTCGCAGTCCGGTTCTCCGGGCGTGGGTTCGAATCCCACTTCTGACATATATTTTGCGTCAGATTTAAAAAAAGGGGACCCTTCGAAATATATTTTTATATTATATGCAGTTGCTGAATTTGGGTATTGCCCGAAAATTTTTCTCACTCCGCGGATTGCGATTTTGATTTTACTCTGTCCTTTGTGCGAGTAAAAATTTCGGAAAATGTGCAAAATTACAAAATCATTATAATATATAATACAATATTATTTCCGTTTTCTCAATACCCAAAACGTTTTTGTCGTAGCATTTTGAAGAAACATAGGCATTTTTAAACCCAGTTGGGTGGGGAGGCATGTTACTCTTTCTGAATTGCATTGGGATAAACCTGGTGCAAATTATTTTTGACCCTAACATATAGTAACATTGTTGGGAGCATTAAAAATAAACTTAGGATAGTTTAACTGTACAGAAAAACTGAAATTTAATGATACAATATTACCATCGTGTTGTTTAATTAAAAAAATACTTTGAATTTGCGCTGAAAACTGAAGGATTAAGAAAATGACGCTATTTCATCTTTGAAATGTATTAATCCTCTGGAATTTATAATTCTTTATATTATTTGGTAAAGGTTAAATTTTCATCTATAAATGGCCAAAAATTCTCCGAAATAATATTTATTATGATGGAAATTCCATCACAATTTAGCGATGAAAAAACACCTCCAGGTAAATAGGAAGAAAAAGGTTGTAAATTTGTATTGATTTGTCCCGCTATGCGGATAAGGAACGCCTCGTCTTCAACTACAACAGGTATGGTCGGTCTATCATAAGCCAAACGGAATTCACGTTCACCCATGGTAATGATCGGTAGTATAACAGAAAATACGTAGATTCATGGAAGAGCGAATTCTGCGGGTACAAAATAGATTAAGAGGCATGCAAATCCACCAGCGCGTGAGAGAGATAGAGAGCTACATTTATGACCTCAGAGGGCAAAGGAGTCTTCCGGATCCTTTTTATTTTTACTACCTCAGCACGTGCTAAAGGATACGCCGAAATCTCACTAAAGCGGTTGATTTCTTGGGCGGATCTCTCTCAATTTCCCGCAAACCTGAAACATCCTTTTACGACTTACGTAGGCCGTGAAACATCTCCCTGGCAACGGAAACGATAACCGCGGTTACGATATGTCGTCATTGGAGACATGAAGACATCCAGGCGACCCTTTTGATGAAGGTGACGTAGTAAAAACTGATTCATATTGCGTTCGCAAAATTGGGAAAATTATAATTCAATTATGCAGCTAAACCTTAAGTTTTGGGCTTAGATCGGAAGGACTTTTTCATTCTCTATCCATTTCTAATACATCTAGTTATGATACATAAAGTATAAAGACTCTTATGTGTGTATAATATACCCATATAATACGAGGATGGTCTGAAAAGTTTCCGACCCCAGATTTTTCAGAAATCTTCATAAAATTTTCAGAAATTTTCAGAAAACATGACGAGAAATGACGAAATGTCGGCAACTTTTCAGACCACCCATGTATACACTGTATATATGTCAGAATCGTATTTCAAGGACGAATTTATTGTGAAAGAGGAAATACACATTACAATTTTGATGTATATTTCAAGTATTTGTAGCACATCGCCAAGTATTTTTCATAAATAAGGGGTCAAAGAATGGAATATGTTGCATGTAGAGGTCTGCAAACCCTTACCTAAATATAGAAAGGAGTTCAGAAGTTGACACTGTAGTCTAATTAAGTGGGGTGAATATTGTTATGTTTTGTATCATTTGAATATTTGTAAGCGTGACAAAAATGATGAAGTGACAATTTGGACTAAAATGTAACATTATAAACTGTGAAATGTAGTTTTTGTGATTAGAGGATATATGTGGTGTAAATGTTTTGGTGGGGGTACCAAGAAGTTGTTTGTAAATTGGGTTTTGATGTAGTGTTGTGGTGTTCGAATACTGTACTGTGTGGGTAGTAACGTTAATTGTGGAATCTTTATATGTGTAACGACTGGTGTGAGGGATTGGGGTTTGAATTATCATTGAAATTCTACTCGCAGCATATACATGCTCGTATAATCGTATACAGATAAATAATAAATAAATAAATTTATTAAGTCAGGGACTCGTCGATTCAGTTCATTAGATTGTTTTCTTCGACAATCGTTGTTAAGTAAACAATTGTGTTGAGAGAGCGCCAGGTAATTATAAAAATGGCATGACCGGGTATTATATACACAAATTTTCGCCGAAAATTTGCGCAAGTTTAAGAATTTTTCAAATCGTCAAATGTCAGCCGAAAAAATCTACTTTATATTAAGCCTATTGTCCCCGGAAATAATATGTATTTTAATGCTCAATCGAATTGAAAAAAAATATAATTTGTTACACTAATGATGTGTTTTAAAAATCAACGTAAGACAAGACTAGGTGCATTTTCGGAAATAAACAATTTATCTATAGTTATTTGAATAAACTCGGGTTTTCTCGTAATCTTTCTTAATAAAGCAGCGATAAGCATTGCTCCGATCTGTAATCATCCAAAAAATTTATATAGTAACATTCATAGCGAACACCGCTATACACTTATTCTGATATACTGAATAATCTCATGTTTATTTTTAGCAGAGAAGTGAGAAGCATTCCTTTGTGATAAAGCCAAAATGTATTTCTAAACATTCATAAGAACCCCGCTATACAATTATTCTGATACACTAAATTGCCTCATGTTGTCTCTTAATAGAGAAGCCATAAGTATTGTTCTGTAATCAAGCCAAAACGTATATCTAAACATTCATAGTAAAACGCCGCAGATATCGCGGTCGCCATGGGAAACGAACGGAAGTTTACTTTCTTCAAACTTTCTCCAGAATTCGCTTCTTTAGATCCCCATCAATAATGCACACCCTTGGAAACACTTCCCCATAAATGGGCTGGTGTACCATTTCTCGTAAAAGTCATAAGTTTTGAGAGGTTTTCGGGTATATTCGACATGTTGAGGAATTTGCAAGGATCGAACCGAGATTGGATAATGTTTCCGTCATCGGAGTTGATTAAAATTTCAAGACGTTATCCGTAAGATTTCCGAGAGCGCGCTGGAGGAATTTGGACTCATTAAGTTTCATTTAACGGAGTGGTTCGCAGACTCAATCGGTGATGCAGAAAGTCGAGATGAAAATTGAGTTTAGGGAGAGGTTATTCATTATTATTGCAGCCTGCTTATGTAGCTCGAACACACTTCGTTTGAATCACCTTCGAACTTTTCCCAGAGGGCTCTCTTGATCCATAAATATCTTCTCAATTGGGATTTTAAGTTTACTCTATTCGCCATACTACCCAGCCATCTCTCGGTAATTGACAGGGTGTGCTTACACTGCTCAACCAATTATTACAGTTTATTACCCTCACGAAGTATTCTTGGAAGGGAATGGATGTTTGAATCGATCAGTTCTAGCATCTACTTCGGGTTTCATTACGGAATCTGATAGACAGATGTAAATTGGCCGATGTATAATATTTACTTTGTCTTCGGAGAATTTAAAATCTAGCAAGAAATTTATTGAACAATTTATACCAAAGTTTCAAACACTTTTTCGACATGTAAAAAAATAAGAAATTGCTGATTTGAGTTGTAATTAATGATCTAATTTGGTAGATCTTCCATTAGTGTTGTACTTCAGGTGACTAAAATATTTACCGCAAAAATTGAGCTTTGCATCTAATGTGGCGTTACGTAACAATTACTGATGTCAAAATTGTTGTGAAGATTGATTTTAGTCGCATAAATAGTCAGAAATAAGATTAAATAAAATTATTCAATATTCTCTCAAAGAGACTATCAAATAATTTTATTTTCATGTATACCGACATATTAAGGATTTCATTTGGCAAAATTGAGACTTCTATTTAAGGAATTCAATTACAATATGCAATTAAAATAGATATAAATATAAAATAAATATAAAAATTATCAAATGTCGATTCGGTAAAATATCTCAGAATAACCCTCACGAATAACTTAACTTGGGGTATTCAATAATAATAAACAATTAAATTATAGACCGAAAGAAAATGTTTATGGGTATAAAAAATTAAAAAATTTATAAATTACATATTCGAGGCATGTTATAAAATAGACAATAGCGTTTTACTTATGAGTTAACTCATTATCAAAGGAGTCATTCATCGTCGAGGAAAGTGAATGAATATTTTATGACGAAAATCATAATTATGTACAGAGTTAATAACAGAATTTACGGAGATGAAGTATGGTTATATAATTAATATGATACATGAATTAACATAATACATATAAAATAGGTAGCATATGATATAACTTTGGGTGGGTTTATACATTATTCTTTTGTATTGTATATTACATTAAAAATTTTATGAGCTACCTGACGTCATAATTTCAAACCATTCAAAGTCTCTTTAATCAACCAGCGTAGTTTTGAAATCCTATTACATAAAACCTGAGTCCCAACATGATACGTATGCAATATACACATTCATGAAAACTTTCTACCGATATCAATCTTCATGTACGAATTCCTCAGCATTTTTTCCGTCTCATCAGAGCGTGTCCAGCAGTAATATTCTTCCAACCCACCAATTTCCTCTATGTTTTATGGGATGAATTTGAGCAGACTGCATGTGACACTAATTTCATCGGAATGCTCTCCGTATCTGTTGAGGAAGGAAACGGCTCTCGCATGTCCTTATTCGAGTGCTAGGATAGAAGTAAGAGCTTAAAAAGACTAAAAGGATGAAGTATCACTAGGTGCTTATATGGTATATAGCAGGGACCAACAGGTCGATAGTGATCGAGCTATCGATAGTCAAGAGACTTTTAGTTGATCGCGAATTGTCATCAGAAATATTCTTACCTTTCAAATAATTTCTATTACATTTATTACAATTTATTCAAACATGTATGTTTGAAATACATCTGCGTTTAATTAAATTGACTATAAAATTCCAAGGCCTTGATTAAAATCAAAGTAAGTCTCGGAAATGCTAAAATACGAGTATTAATAATCTTTGTTTCGATAAAAATGCCATATTTTGTTATCCGTTTAATTCCAGGTCAACTTCAATTTTAACCGCTGAATTAGTTCCATAACAAATCGGACGGGTATAAAGTCTTACAGGACTCGATTCCGGATCTTTCCATTCCCGTGGACTGTACTAGCCATTGAAATATCTCGCCGAACATCCTCTTTCGGTTAGAAGTTTGGAAAATTCTCCGATAGCCGTTTTGTTGATATTGCGTCCGACCAGGGTAAGTCCGGGATTACCAATTTTCTACGAATCACCCAATGCGCCAATCAATGTCCATGCTATTACCCTTAAAGGTTGAGTGTGAGGTTATTATTGTTTGACGTGGAAGAGGGAAACTTCTAAAGTAGTAATATACGCTAATAAAATGACCATGCTAGATACAATATTAATTACATAACTCAATATTATTGACAGTTACAGAACACATAACAGGTGAGGAGGTTGGTTATTTTGGCATTGGCTTCGGGAGACTTTGTGGGCGAAGATTCGAGTTCGAGTCCCGGTTTTGTCAGACTATCTTCACGCCTATATTTCCTTTGAGAATGACCCTGACTGCATAACGTATGGTGAAAAGTCTTAATATCCTTTATTGTGCATTATTTTATTTTGGTTCCATCCGTAATTAAATCTGTGTGGATATATACATTCATCTATATTCCATAACCGATTTGAAACTTAAATAAAAACTCGAAAGTCTGAATAATATGAAAGACTTGCTCAATTCGGTAATTTCTGAAACGATCCCGTTTAAACATTATCACGAAATTCGCTTCAAAAATTGAAACGTTAGGGAAAAAATGAAAGACAGCGATTGTAATCCACGCGTTAACAAGAGCAGAAATGTAAATTAAGGCAGTTATGCTCTCTGAGAGGAAAATGCAGCGAATAAAGATTCAGCGGGCGTGATGTGGGAACGTCGCAGAGTCGCTAGAGAATCGCTTTAGAATTCCACAGGCATAGCAAAGCTTATTGCTAAGAAGGAATGGAATTATCTTCGGAATCTATCTCAAAGGACCCGCAAACTTTGAAGGACGCTGTGCAGAACTTAACTGCAATACTTTGCCAAAGACGCACTTAAAAGAAAGGAAGTGAGGGCATTCACGAAACAATTTAGGAAAGAAGACAGTGAAGAGAATTGTAGTTTTTGTAATGCAGTTACAAATCTGGCTCAGCCCCACGTAATAGTAGGTTGCACTTTGTTGGAAATGTATTTATAAACTTTGATGAACATGCATATTTTTATGAGCGAACTATGAAGATCGTTCCTCTATTTAAATAGTACATATGATCATTTTACTTACATTACACACGATATATTTCATTACCTATTTTCTCTTACAGATGTACATTAGTGCTGGTAATTTTGATAAATAATACTCCAGGATGAAAATAGGTCAATTCCGGAATCGCGTAATTCTCACGGGATTGAAATTTTGAGTCAAAATGACGGTTAAATAATACAAATACTTAATTTTTTCAGATAATTGATTGAGATATAGAAAATTAAATTCAATGTTTGGTTGAAATCTTTTACATATATTAGCAAGTTGGGAATATTATTTTGATAGTGGTTATTTATCTTTGAATCCCTCATATTTAATCTCAAATGTTTAGCTATTACATTTGGGAGGAAATAAAATAGATAAAAATACAAACTTATAAAATTTTGAAAGAATTCATTATTATAGTAGCTATATCTTATTAACCTTGTAAGTAAAAGGAAGGACCCTAGACGAGAAAAGTTCCATTCTAGGTGACATTTGCGATGTTTTCATAGGCAATTATGTATATAGAATACTCTCAAGCTAGTAGAAGCTAAGAGTAAGGGGTAGCAATCGTTAAAAAATACTGTTTATACGATTTTAAAAGAAGAGCCGCCATTCCTCAGTCCATTCATTGTTTATAGCAACGGAGAGTATTGTTGTATTGTTTATGTATAACAAAAAAATATTTTTTATATTATTTGTAAAGAAGTGGCGCCATTCCTCAGTCCATTCATTGTTTATAGCAACGGAGAGTATTGTTGTATTGTTTATGTGGCAACGAAGACCTAGATTGAAAATGATGCTTAGCCGGGCAGTGAATGCTAAAGAAATCGAAGTAAGTTACTTCATTTCCTTTGATAAAATCAAAGAAATAATTTTTTCCATTCTATCACTCTCCTTGATATTCAACGACGAAAATACTACAGAAAAGGTATATATTATAATTCACTCTATAATTTCTGATATTTCAAAGTATCCATAGTACCGATATGTGTATGGAGAGAGATCCGTAGCCTTGGGTGGGTGTATTGAGACTCGTGACTAGAAGAAGGTCAAATGCCTCAGAAAAAAAGAGAGTAGGCGGAGGAAGTGCAGAATGTAGTTAAAAATTAACCACTGGTGGACATCGGCCCCTTGGTGTCGAGCCAGATGGCCTTCCTACCCATCATGCACCATTCCTCCCCTCCAAATTCCAGTAAATTACTCGGAAAAGAACTGTTTTTCCTCTTTTTTTCCTTTCCAATTACTCACATGCATCTTTTTTTGTACCCACTCATCATTACGTGTTCTTAAATTCTAAGTTGATACATGTTGAATCTTTCACATTGCTCATAGTTATGCTGTCATTATTCTTTCTTGATGAGACCAAAGAGAATTTTATTACTCAGTTATAGTTAATACAGCTATAGTTACCTAGAGAAGGATGCTGTGTTGAAATTTAAGTAAGATTACAGTGAATGTTAGAAGCAGAAAGCGTGCTTACATTGAAAGGAATAACGTGATGATTAGGTAATGCTTTGTTGTATATCAATCCTATTTTACAATTCATAGGCTATAAAAGTCTCTACTTTTGAATGTTTGTTTGTTATAATACCTTTATAGAATATTTTTATAATTCATTTCACTCTAATTACATAGTGCTATTTCACCCTTTCCTCTAGCAAAATTGAAGAATTTTTTTTATTTTGACATCTATTTGCTACTTTTTTGTAGATTGAAGAAGTTTTAAACACTTTTATATTTTACTGTTTTAGATTCTTTCCGTAAGTCTCACTTTCTTTTTTCATATCCATGAAATATCACTTTTTCTTACGATCTCTCCTCTTTTATGTATAACTAACTTATTCACATTTTGAAGTTAAATTTGCATTGAAAGTTTGAAAATTAGGAGATAAGATTGTTCATAGATGAGATAGTTTAACATTTAACATATTAGCTAAGTTCTTCTGTTATATTATCAGCATATCGAAACTCAGCAACTTTATTTAAATATTAAAAAAAGGACATAAAATTGATTTAAATACTGATTTTACGTGAGTTCTAACGGAAAAATATAAAACACTATGGAGTTTATAAATTAAGTTCTATGCGAAGAAAATATTCCATTGAGTATATTCTTTTGTCATCGAATATTACGCTTTTTTACCCTCAAAGCACTCAGTATCTGTATCACTGCGTATAGATGAAAGTCTGGTGACTCCGAGAAATCTCTCTTTTATGAATTTGATCGCAAAAACACGTAATGCTTCGGTATTTACAATCCCTTTCGTGAATACCAAACTCTCATTGAACTTGGGCATTTCCGAGATACTGCACAAGAATGAAAATTCCTATCTTTCTTTACTTAGCTTTTCATGGCCTCCGTATAGCATATGAAGGTCCTCCGGGTCAAGTTTACGAGGGCAATATCGGTAATATTGAAGGTCTCAAGTGAAAGGAATGCTATGCTGGCGATAGGAATTTTCGGTTCATTATTAAAAATATATATGACGATAAATTATTTTTATGGTGATTGAAACGTATATTGATGGGTCATTCATGTGATTTTTGAAATTTTCTGATAGGAATAAATTTCGATAGCATTAATTTATATATGCACTTATATTTACTCATAAGGATAAACAATAAGCATTCTGCAGTTAGCTATATTATTATTATATTACTATTAACTTATATTGATTATTAGATTATATAGCTACACTCTCTGTAAAGGAAGATAACATGAAATCAGCTCTATCACTTACGCAATAGAGCATGAAGTATAGTCTCAAAATAATTAAAATTATGAATAATGAAGCTTGATTTTTAACCAAGGAACACTAACTACGTTGATTTCTGTGCAATTTCACAGTTTTTATAGTTGTATTTTTACAGGAATATTCATTATTTTTCTCCTTCCTAGCCATTTTTATAATAAATTTCTAACGGCGAAAATGAAGTGATCGATCACTTATTTTGAAATATGACTATTCTTATTATATCATGAAATATATATATCTTTATATATATATCATGAATAGATATAGATGAAGATTCGATAAATTGCCCGAGCAATACCTTATTTCACGAAAGTGGGTGAAATCATTCGAATAGAAACAATCGAATAAATGCCTAAACGATCGAATAACTATTCTATTGTTTAATGAATCGACTCTTCCATCTGTATTTTTGGAGCTAACATTTTTTTCTAGTGAAAGCGATCGAAAAATACCAAAAAAAATCGAATAACTATTCGATAGTTTTTACAATCGATTATGCCATCTCTAACTTTGGAGCTGCCAGATTTTTCGAGAGAAAAAAATCGAATAAATATAGAATCTACTAATCGAATCGACCAACTGTTCGATACTTTTCAAAATCGATTGTCCCGTTTCTAATTTTTGAACTAGCAATCTTTTCGGGTGAAAACAATCGAATAAGTCCCAAATATATCGAATGAATATTCTATAGTTTTACAATCGATTCTCTCGTCGCTGATTTTAGAGCTGCTATTTTTTTTCGAGAGAAAACAATCGAATATATAAAATATCGAATAATGGAATCGACTAACTATTCGATAGCTTTCACAATCGATATTTCCATTTCTAACTTTGGAACTAACAATATTTCGAGAGAAAACAATCGAATAAATGCCAAAATAACCGAATTAAACAAACAAATCGACTAATCCAATGGACCAACTATTCGATATTTTTTACAATCGATCATACCAACTCTAATATTGGAGCCACCAATTCAAACAATCCTCCTTCCCTCCGAACCTCATATAGTGAGTGACTTTTCCTCTGCAAGGTCATCCAACTCAGCTGTGATCTGATTCACGCCTCTTAATCTTCCCACACGTGATTTCCTTCTCAAAACACTTCGATGAGATCATCCCGCAGACTGGACGACCGTATCCACACCGCTATAGCAACCGATTCTTTCCTCGTTCTGTACGCACTGTGGTCGCACAGTAACCAAGAGCGCCCGCACGAATTGGCCGCTTGCATTGTTGGGAACGGACTGCCTGCGCGACAATGCGGATCGTCAAATGGGGCAGAGCGTTTAATGAGCCATTCGCGGTTTGGTCTAATGGGACCACTAGCGCTCTTAATTAATGCTCTGTTATTCGAAACTTTTTGCTGACTTACAACCATGACTGGATATAAGATTCAATCGTACATATGCATCATACGGTGTATCACCTAAATCCACTATTTATATTTCTGGTATGAAATACTTTATTCTAATATTTTATTTATTAACTGTCTATTGTTTAGACTAGTGATTCCCAATCTTTTGTCTTTTATGGTACTCTTACACGTTTACTAAAGGTTCGCGGCACACCTCCTTAGATTAATTCAGAATTCTGAAAACTAAGAAAAAGCCTATAGTTGAGTGTCATATTTATAATTTCCTAAACAGAAAAGTTATCCTCAGAAAAAATCTCACAAATAAAGTAGTTAAATGATGCAAAATTTCTCTTCTCAATATTCGACTTGGACCTGAGGTTGCTGAAATGATGAACTGATTTAGAAAATTTCATCCTAGGCATAAATTCTTCGCTTAAGACAAAGTTTTACTCATTCAAATATCATCAGAACTGCAATTGAAATCGACCTTTGCAAAATGCGAATCTTGTTGACTTTTTTCTGTTCCAACCCGAACTCCATGTAAAGTCGATAAGACTTTTCGTTTCGCCTATATGATAGTACTGATCTTAAAATGCTGATCATACTGACCCCCATAAGGTAATACTGGATATTTGGAAATATTGGATTAGAAGTCCTCAGCATTCGATAAGTTGGTATAGCTGTAATCTAACAATTTTTCAGCGTATTAAGAGGGAATAATACAAAAGTTTCGGTGATTTAAATCTCAATTTTTTACGATTGTAAAGGTCTTCCTAGATTCTAGAAAATGATTTTAGATAAAAGGCAATCCTTTAAGCCAATTAACTTGAAAAAGAATACACCGGAAGTCAAGATGGCACACGAGTATGAGAATGGCATTCGAATTATTTCCGTTTCTTCGAGTAAACAGGGTTCATCACCTCAGAAATAGATTGCTTACTCTCGTCGTGTTTCCCATGAGTCATTTTTCCCTCCTAACTATATCCTACTCAAGTTTCTCCGAAGAGGTAGAAATACTTTCAATATGATGTAGAACCTGTAAACTCGGCTAATTACTTTGTCTACCAAGGAGCATTTCAAAGCATAAAATTAATGAACATTTTCCCAAAGTTCTTACTCTGAAAGAGATTATTTATCACTATCATTGTTTCCATAAAAAATAGAAAAATTTCGTTCGTGGAATCAAGAATATCCTCAGCCAGAAAACAATTATTTTATAATAATTAATTAATCAATTTATTTATTAATTTATTTATTAATTTATTTATTAATTTATTTATTAATTTATTTATTAATTTATTTATTAATTTATTTATTAATTTACTTATTAATTTATTTATTAATTTATTTATTAATTTATTTATTAATTTATTTATTAATTTATTTATTAATTTATTTATTAATTTATTTATTAATTTATTTATTAATTTATTAATTAATTTATTTATTAATTTATTTATTAATTTATTTATTAATTTATCAATTTATTAATTTATTTATTGCTATTGAGAGTCAAAAATAGATGGCCATCTTCCTGATCGGAATAAAAATTAGACATTGATATAAAAACAAGAATAAGTTTCGTTTTAATTAAGCTCTAAGCCTAATAACAAATACCCTTGTCCTTCCTAATCTTTTTGCTGCTTATGATTCCAGTTTTATTACAAAGTAATACGACCAATTCAGTAAAAATTGCTTTTTATTCTAAATTGAATGCCTCTCAATCACGTGAATATCATAAGAGTACGCCAAAAATCGCAAAATAAACCCTATGAAGTGGTGTCTAAGATAAACAATTTCTGTTCGTGATAAGATATGGTGAATTATTATCAAAATTGTCTATGTATATACAATGTATATATACGGTATTTGTATATTATACATATTAGTTGTAGTTGTCCGAATATTAAAATTCATTAGCTTCACCGTACAGCTGAAATCTCCCTGCTCTTTAATGCCTACTTTCATTATCATTTTGTAAATTCTAATTTAGATTCATAACATAACTACTCTAATGTAAACTTACACAATTACACAGGAATATGTTGAAATCTGAGGAAAATTTTTGCGGAAAACCTAATTCAGATCAAAGAAAATTCGTTCCTGTTAATTTATGATCTAAAAAGATTCAGATTCGGATTGCAAAATGATTAATTTCTTCCTAAGGGAGAAAAATTTCCAAAGTTGGCAAAGGATAAACGAAGGAAACTTTTCTAAGCCGCATTTCCAGTGGCATATTTCCATAAGCGAATTTGGATCTCTTTCAATGCATGCAAGAGACGACATTCCCTAAGATTATCAGAAAGATGGATGTTACCCAGAAAGTCTCGCTTCCTAAGCTTATTTTCTTCAATGTCGAAAGGAATTCTTTTTATAAGTTCGAATGCCTAAGCGAATATTTGCCCATGCTTGATCGGTGTAATATTGCATTCATCCACGTACTGGAAGACGTATCGCCGCATACAAGGTTATATCGGAAGTGTGTTACATAGAACAGGATATTTCGGAGAAAACACGTGGAGAAAATTTCATGCGTTACCCCTTCCAGTTGACGTGATAGAAAGTTCATTCTCATTTAATTTGGTTTTGATGATGACGCTACAATATTCTTACAACAAACACCCTAACAGTGCTTCGAGTCACGTCGAGTTGAAGTTTCCATTATTGTTGAATTGTTGAGAATTATAGAATTCATTGTTGAATGCAAGCCGGAATCTATTAATTGTTGCGTCGATAAACTACGGTGTAACCATAACTACTGATCAGCCTGTTTCATACCGTTTTATATTTAAGAGTTTTAAATCTTCAATTTCGCTTGTTAATTCATAATTTACTATAGTTATAGTTCAGGTATAGTCTGCAGATACAAAATGGTTTCCTTGAATTGTACCAGGTAGAAAGTCACGGAACTAGGGACGGATTTAAAATATTAGAGTCACTTCGACTCACGTTTCGAGTATATTGTTGAATCTAAGCGATGAACCTATCATTTTGAGTATGCTAAGAAGTTTATTTCGCCATCAAGGTATCCCCATCTGTAATTTTATCGTGGAAAAACTAAGTAAATAAAACTAAGTACTTTCATTTAGATAATTTTGTACTGAAGCCATGTTTTTTAAATATTATTTTTAAATAGTTTTGTTGATATATGTCTAGTTCGTGAATTTATGCAAATCTGCTCTAAATTTGCTATAGTATATTGCTTAATATTCACTCTAAATGGTAGCATCCAATGTATGTGAAACTATCGAATTAATAATATAAATTTTTAATTAAATTAAAGTAAGTAATAATATAATGTAATAAATTATATAATAATTAATATAATAAAAATATAATAAATGATAGAATAAAAAATATAATAAAAATATAATAAATAATAAAATAAATAATATAATAAAATATAATAAATGATAGAATAAAATATAATAAAATATAATAATTAATAAAATAAATTATATAATAAAGATTGTAATAAAGATATTACAAATCATATATTTTAAAACCAATTACATAAATCATAAAATAAAATCATCGGCATAGTTCTCAGTAAATCGTTAAAACACTCCAGATATCGGGATAAATGACATTCTCTTGTTAGGACGTGTGATTCATCACTAAAACTATTACCTTTTACTTACAATTTCCGCCAGCTCCGACTCAAGAACGCGACTGCGACAAAAGTGATTTATCGAACGTCACGAATTGAAATCTTAAGCCCTCACGTACGTCCTTCAGTCTGCACACCATCTTCGCTCCAAACGGGGGTGCATTTATCAAAACCCATGCATGTCGTTTTTTTAATCCGTGCAGTTAGGGAGTCACTGACGCTAAGATGGGTTCGTGACTTGTAGGAGAGACCGACCCAGATCACGTACGTTTCACGTCGATACATTCCGCGTGAGTGTGCTCTCTCCAAACCCTTAACGACCTGCGTGATTCTGGTGAGGAGGACCGTGATCATGCCGATGCACGAATGACCTCCTAGGATCCTGCTGTAGGAATTTGCAAATAAGAGATAAACAGCCAACGTTGTTACGGTAGCTAGTACCTAGATTAGTAGTCACGTTGTTGCAAGCGCTCCTTGGGTAGTAAACAAATTTTAAAGCCTCTCTTAATTGTTGTCATTAACTACAATGACTAAATATTCAGCATTGTATACCAAGTACATTATTACACTGCGCTGATACGATATTCAAATTTAATTGTTGTCTGAAGTAGTTAATAATGATACTATTATAATATTTAACAATAATATAGACTCATTGTTTTATTATATTATTCAAAAGATATCGAACTTAAATATTCAGCATTGTCTACCAATTCCATTATTACACATTTTTTACACTGCTCTTATGATAACTAAATATAATTGTTGTCTATAGTGGTTAATAATGATACTATAATAACATTTAACAATACTATGAACTCTCTATTTTATTATATTATTCACAAGATGTCCAACTTTAATATGAATTTTTATGATACTAACTTTTGGTTATAATGGTCTTGGGCTCTAACTAAAATGACTAAATATTAAGAAAAATTACTAAAATATCTAACTAAATAACTATAATGAATAAATATTCAAAATTATCTGCCAGTCCGTTATTACCAAGCGCTAGTATGAAATCCAAATTTAATTGTTGTATATCGTAGATATTTGTTAAACTATAGTATTTAACAATAAGATAGGCTTCTAGAATCAGAACTAGAGATTTATTATAATATTATTTAACTCGGATAACCATAGTAATGATATTAATGTAGAATTAAGAGAAGGTATATTTTTTCCGGATCAATTTTGTATAAAAACAATCAACAAACATAAAAAATAACATTTTTAAATAAATAATCATCATCATCAATGAAAAACGTTTGAAAATTAAATTTTTGAAACGGAAGCCTAAGATTTAGCTTCCTGGAACAATTTGAGACCTTTTCTCATGCAGATTCCGCAAAATTCTCTACTCTAAACGAGCACCCTTTCCCTGACATTTTCTTGCTGATTCGGTGCATCCAACCACCTAATGACAGCGTTTCTCTACCTGCAGTTCCACTCCCTAAACCCTGATTTCAGCTTTACCTCCCTAACCAACTCCCTCCTCCTCCTCCTCCTCCCACTATCCCTTGTTTACCATTTTCACCGCTAGTTCTCTTTTACATAAAAATATTTTCTAGAAGTGCTATCTCACTTGATGATAACTATTATTTGTTGAAAAACGTTGTGTGCTTATTGTTTTCATTAAAAATTGTTCTGAAAAACTTTATTCTAGATTATTATCGTCATTGCGGATACCTGGAATTAACAATAATTTAATAAAATAAGGAGAGTATATTATTGTTAAATAATATTGTTTAGGAAATAACTACGATATAATAATAAATAATAAATATGAAAGAAACAATCTGCCTTCGTCCACAAAAGTTCCACCAGATATCGCCAGAAAGCATCAACTATACTACGATATACAACAATTTAATTTGGATTTCGTATCAGCGCTTGGTAATAATAGGTTTGGTAAACAATGTTTCATATTTAGTCATTTTTGTTAATGACAACAATCTGTAGATTTTGTTTGCTACTTAAGGTATGCTTGAAACAATGGTTTCAATGGCGGTTACACGGCTGGGTGTTAGCTACCGTAACAACATAGGATGTTTATTCCTCATTTGCGAATTCCTACAGCAGGATCCTTGGAGTAATTTTTACAAATAGTCGTGGATTTATTATGTTCATTAAAAACTGCTGTGTAAAATGTATTAGTAGCAGTCTTCTATTCATCCTACATTATGGATTTTCAAAGGAAATAGCTCTTTATTTTGAATTTTTATGATACTTACCTTTGGTGATAACAGTCCTATGGTCGATTCCAGGTAGGGGAACATATCTATTTATATTCCACTGGACTCGTGATGGCTATGGGTTGCTATGTAAATTTAGAAGTCGGGAATTCAGCCATGAATAGAATCATTGGAATAAGGAAATTGGATTGGGAAACCATGAATAGAATCATCAATCCATTTGGAATCAATGCACCAACCACGTGACCCGACATTGATGACGTGTGCATATCGTCTTACTTGCCCATGTATGATTTTGGTTGTTCAAAATTTTTTTCATGGAATTAATGAGACTGTAATTTGTTTATATTATTCTTCCCTTTTTGTCCATATTGTAATAGTTGTTCATTGTAGATTGTAAAATGACCAATATTAAGTAGCTAAGGAAGAATCTCTGTCTAAAACACAGACCATTCTTAAAAATTATAACCAAAAGGTAACCAATATAACGCAAAAATAGTTCGCAGACTCTCTATATATATACAGCTGTAGCAGATAAATCAAAAGAATGAAGATTCCTTTTTGTTTACCATTCCTTTTGTTTTCTAGTATGAAAATAAATGCAAATAACAAATTTGTAATATTGCGCTCATAATACGGTTTTCACTCCCTGATAAACGAGCTTTACTGTGAACGGAATAATCCAGGAAAAATGTAAAAAAATATAGACTCACGTAGAGAATAGCTTTAAAAATTTTGTATAAAACATGTAGCAAGTTATAGATGGAGCAGACTGATTGAAATACAAATTGAATACAAATATATACAAATTGAAATACAAATACATAGGTAAACTAATTTTGAAGGGATTTACATAGGTTTGGAAAGACAGGGAATTATCCTTGCATTATCATTTACATTAATTTGCATAACTCTTAACAATTCAGGAAACATATTAAGCCCTTGCGGTTTAAACCTACGAAAAACATAGTAATACCCATTTCTACTTTATAGAAAACCGGATTATAGTCATAATATAGAATATTATACTGCTAAATTCATTTCCGCTTTCATCTAAAACAAACATCAAAATCCAATTAATGCCCAAACGAAACCGAAATCAAAATTATCGAAGAAATAGTCAATTAATCATCATAGAACGCGGAGAGTTAATTAAATGAACGGTCTGGTAATTAGTTTACGTCATCCGGAAAAATGATTTTTATCGATTTTATAGCTCAATTTGGGTGATGAGGTTGGCTCGATAGCCTCCCTGAAGGTGATTGTTTTATGAAGGAATGTATTCGATTTCAATAGAGAAGTATGTGATTTATTGAACGGTTGCAGGGGAGTTTAGAATGTAATTTTATCGCGGGTTACTGTCCTCTTATACTAAACTGATTGGAGAGTATATATTGTAAGTTAATTCCTTATTATGTTTCATAAAAGCTTACCTATTGCAATCTGGTGCAATGAAACAAAATCTAGTGTGATTTAAATTAATTCCTTGCTTTGTTTTTCATTTTTTTATCCAAGCTTATCTAGTGAAATCTAGTATTCAAGCAAAATCTAGCGCAATATTTTTTTTCTTTCAGATGCTTTCTTTGCTATGGAAACGAATGTTTTCAGAAACATGCTTATAAGTTTGGAAGTAAATAAATAACGTCTTTTCATTTTTTTTATGTTGGGAAAAAAAATATAGAGGCTCTCCTTCAATTTAGGCGATCGTTAATGTAAAATATATCTAATTTTATATAATAATCACTGTTGTGTACATATTTATATCTTGATATATTTATGTATCAGTAACTCCCGTAAGAAAGATTTTGAACATTAATTTCAGGTTATTCCTGATAAGATAGAAATATGAAGCTTAAAAATTCTTTAGAGATCCAATGTACTTATGTAGTACTACTGCCACTCGTTATATATTATGCCCCAAGTATTAACGGCTCGACTCTAAACGACTCGAAAATACTCTCATCAGAAATGTACGTAACGATCATTTTGTTCGATTGCAGCCTTTTATTTTCTTATGCGAGATCAAATTATAAATTATAATTCTACGAAATTGAGACAAGTACCAAATGAAAGGTAATTGAATAAAGATACTTATATTGATCGTATAATATTGTTTTGGATTCGAAATTACGAGACTAAAACGACTAAAACAACGAGAAATTGGTAAAATATTGTGTTCCTAAACAACCAGTCACCCTGACGACTAAAGCGATTGTTGAACTCGGCCTATATCGCACAATTACTCGAGAAAGATACCCCTATATATTTCTTTCTACTAACCCATATCAAAATATCATCTAGTATAATTTAAATTTGGTTATATAATTTTTAATGGGGGAATTCACTGGTTATTAAATGATGATAAAGGGCATATTAAAATATTTATTCGGAATAGGAAAATTTTGTTGTAGAATTATAAAAACTAAATGAAGCTTAGGAAATAGTGTCCATAACAGAAAAATACCGACAAAAAAGTGTGAAAAAACTGCCCAAGGGATGATTTTAGACAATGTACTTAAGCAATAATCTCCAATTGACATTTAAAGCATCATTTTTTCTTGATAAATGTAGTCAATGTATAGTTATCGTGGAAAAACTACACGATCTGACTTTAATTCAATTCCTTGTCAGATCCTATTGAAATTTCTAGTACTACACTGTTCTCGAGGATAAGAGTAGGGAATGAGATAAGGGAGTGATTTGAGTGCCAGTTGGAAGGAGATTGAAATTCGGAAGAAAAAAGGCGTTTTTGCACGTTCCCTGATACTTCTTCAGAGTCGATTTTCCCAGAAGAGGGAGCCATTAACCTTTTTTTATCGTTCAGTGAAATAACGAGAGGGGCGCTGAATAAAGGAAGGCTCTTGACAACCGATGACGTATTCCAACCTCGAGATTTATTGATACGTGGTTTTCCACATGAGGGTTTGATCCACTCAGAAAAGGTCCTTCTTGAATTTGGCCAAAAAATGGGCGAAGATCTTATAATTTTTCTGATACATTTGAAAATCATTTTACATCATGCTATTGGATGTAAAAATGCTTATAGATCGCTTAATAGTTCTCCATCCTGCAGAAAATAGATTAGATCAAAATTACAACAATTATATCTCAACAATGTATCATGGGGATCTTCTCTCTCAACAATATATCGAAATTAGCTCTTGATCATTTCATTGTTGCTCAGATACCGCTATATTATTGCGTAGAACAACAATACGAGAATGATTTAAATTTAACAATTATGCCATCATTATTGAAATGATATTCTATATCCACGCACTGTTAAACTTATGTAAATTAAAACAATTTTCAAGCAAAAGATAGTCACCTAAGGAGGAAAACGATGGGTGTTTCCTATTATTGGAAATTTAGCCTTCTCTATGGAAAAAATGAAAAAGTTAATTTTATTCATATTTCGATTTCAATGAAAGAATCATTTTATATCTGAAAACATCTTTAAAAAATCAGTGTCATCTAAATTCTAAAGTAGAAAAAGAATTAGTGATTTCTAATATTAGAAAAGAGTGGGGGAAAATATTTTCCAAGAATGCATAAGTTCACCATCTACATGATAATTCACCCCTTTGGCTCACTTGCCCTTTATTTGTATGCAAATGTTGCCTTAAACAAAGGTTTGTTGTTATCAACATCAGACATGAGTATATTATGTTAAAGCAAGCAATATACCCAAAGTTAAAGTTTCGATCGAAACCTGGAAGGCAAGGTCCCCTTGATGTTTTGTCATTAATAGCGATGATATAAGTTTCGCTTTAACGCATTGATGACATTGTTGAAAGCACACCTTAAGTAACAAAGAAACTACATTCCCTCTCTCAATTTTTGCCAATAACTACAATGGGGGGTGAAAAGGCCGAGTATTATAACATATAAGAATTTCTGTAGTACTCTGTTAACATGCCCTTGACCTTCTTTCTGTGAAAGAAAGAAAGGGAAATCCTTCCATTGATGGAAGAACGACCTTGCGGGGGCTTCTTCATTGTCAAGGGAATAGGGGCAGCTTCACCTTACTTTCACTTTCGTATGACGTTGATAAGCTACCGAGTTTACAATTTATTGATTCCTTTATTTTTGAAATTTTTTTAAGAAATAAATGTGACCCTAGTGCGAGCATGAAATGTACACGTTCATTTATATAAAATTTTGAATTGTACTCTTTTATTATTATAATTAAAAGATGATATACGCGGTATGATAAGTCAATTTTTAAGGTGAAGCTTTCAATAATTTCACGAAATTAAGCTTTATCGCGTCTGGAATAATTTCAAACTATAAAAAAAACCGAGCGATGCTGTTGCGCAGTATTGTTGCAGGTATCTATCAATGAATGTCTTGGTAACAATGGCTGTTAATAACGACAATGAGAATGCTTTGGAAGTTGAATGCACTACGCCTAGGACGGCCAACCTTTCATAGCTCATGCAACAATTGTACAAGTTTTTGTTAAGGTTTTCTAGAAATATTCTAGAATTTTCTACAATACAACTTTTTTAATTTAAGCCGGTAATTTTTGTTTTATATTCATGCCGTGTGTAAATTAGTCGTTCCGCCGGATTGTATTTACTTAAGGATAACTAAACATATTCTACCACAAAACGAACATTTTAAGTGGTCCTCAGAATTTTTATTACATCTAAATGAACGAAACTTTTTCAGTAGAAATAATATAGATAATTTAAGAGAAAGTTTCTTTCAAATAAATGGTCGTTAAATTTTTCCATATCAAATCTTTTTTAGGTAATTTGCCGAAATGCAATTATGTGTGCAACTGTGTGAATGTTCAGTAATCTTTTTTCATCTTAATTCTCCAACCTTCCAGGAGGAGAACGTTAAAATCTATCATTAAAATACACAAGGTCATATGAATGTCATATGGTGTTCTTCTTATCTATAGTGTCACATGTATGCACCATGCAAGACGCGTTTCGGCGTATGGCAGGGATTGTTATTTTCATATTTCAAAGCAGGATTAAAGGAGCTTACGTATGAGTTAGAACATCATGAAAATCACAACTGAGCAAAATATGCTGATCGAAATAATTAAAAAATGTATGAGAATTATAAGAAAATAGTTTTCAACTATAGTAGTGGATTTCAAAACAAGTGGAAAACATGAACTAACTGTCTGAAAAGTATTTATTTCAGCGGTAGATATGAACCTCAAACTTTTAAAATAAAGCTCTTGAGAGGATCTGAGACTAAACAAAGCAAAAGTAAATAAAGTATCAATTTCACATTTGAGTATCAATTTCAAAATGAAAAATATTTCGTCTATCATGGTATGGTAGCTGGAAGCATATGGCATAAAACTTTTTATAATTGCATCTATGTCTTTATTGACCATAATGCAAACATACAATGCAAACATACTCAACATTGCTATGGATTGTTGAACCGCAGGACAACAAATATCAGAATAATTGCGACCTTTTTAACTAACGAAACAATGAATAGCGAATGTTAAGAATGAGAGGTGGAAATATCTTATGATTTACTCAGCATACCTTATGTATAGAGTCATGCTAGTTACATGCACCTCCTGCCATATGCTGAAAAGTATCTCTTTGGATACATATGTAGATAATTATTTCATAATCTTCCGGATAACTCTCTATTAATTATTTAATGTTTTTAGCAATGGTTCATATCTTTAGTATCTACCAGTTCACGATACTTTTTTTCACTATTTTTAATGAAAAATGAACTTCCCTGCCATTCTCGTCTAATTCAGTAGTTCGTCCTCCATCCGTTTGTCACGTCGGCGCCACTCTCGCTATCACGCATCCCATATAGTTCCACACACACACATTCATCTATTTCCGGAATGTTGCAGTGGGAGGAAGATGGGTTAGAGATTATGCCTATTTAGAGTCAAATGACGTCCATTCTCGCACGCACCCGGGTTTAAATGGGTCAGGAGGGAAGCGAATCGATCGCACGTGTCTCCATTAAAGGAAACGACACTCAATGGAGCGCCATTACGCCCAATCTCGTGCAAAATGCTTATCCCAGTTTGGGTCTACCGCCGCCTGTTCACCTATTGTTACCATTAGCACTCGTTAGATGGCAGCGTGGGCTCGAGCGACTCGGTAAATAGAGGAATGACGTGGGGGTTTTCTTTTTTTTTTTTTAAGGCTTGGTAAATCCTCAGACGATCTTCAATTATTCTATCATCCGAGAACTTTTAAGAATTGAAAGTTTTGGATTCATGATTTTCTTCAGAGGTTGATTGTTTAAACGATGGAATCTTAGTGCTGTTTCTATGACAATAATAATAATCGTAACTGTGTGGCTAGATGGAATAGACCAAGTAATTATTACAACAATGGAATCTTAGTGCTGTTTCTATGACAATAATAATAATCGTAACTGTGTGACTAGATGGAATAGACCAAGTAATTATTACAACAATGGAATCTTAGAGCTGTTTCTATGACAATAATAATAATCGTAACTGTGTGACTAGATGGAATAGACCAAGTCATTATTACAACAATGGAATCTTAGTGCTGTTTCTATGACAATAATAATAATCGTAACTGTGTGACTAGATGGAATAGACCAAGTAATTATTACAACAATGGAATCTTAGAGCTGTTTCTATGACAATAATAATAATCGTAACTGTGTGACTAGATGGAATAGACCAAGTAATTATTACAACAATGGAATCTTAGAGCTGTTTCTATGACAATAATAATCGTAACTGTTTGTCTAGACGGAATAGACCAAGTAATTATTACAACAATGGAATCTTAGTGCTGTTTCTATGACAATAATGATGTGGGTAGATGGAGTAGACTAGATTATAATTACAAAAACAATGCTCTCTCAACAATATATCATGGTTATTTTTTAATCCTTTCATTGTTGCTTTACTATCTCTGTAATATTGGGTGAATACAATTTGAATATGCTTTGAATATAATAATTGAGCTGTTTTATTGAAAATAATGTTCTCTATCCTTCCACTGTTAAACCTATTGTAATTATTTAAACAATGGAATCATAGTGCTCTTTCTATGATAATAATCATAATCGTGACAATGCGGCTAGACAAAGCAGTTTAAATTATAATTACAAAAATGCTCCCTGAACAATATTTCAAGGTTATCTTTTTAATTCTTTCATTGTTGCTCTACTAACACTGTATTATTGTGTAAAAACGACAATCTAAATACGCTTTAAATATAATAATTAAGCCATTTCATTTGGAATTATATTATATATCCTTGCACTGTCAAACTTATGTTCGTTAATTAAACTGTTAAACTATTAAATTAAATTATTAAATTAAAAATATTAAATGTTAAACAATTGAATCTTAGTGCTGTCTCTACGAAAGTAATAGTTTATAAGTTATTAATAAAACTTATGTTAATTAATTAAACTGTTATATTTATGTCAGTTTATTTAAACAATGTAATCTTAGAGCTATTTCCGTGGCAACCATAATAATAATCATGACGATTTGTCTAGACGGGAAATGTGAGTTTAAATCTAAAATTTCCCGTATGGCTCGTTATCGTCAACGTATAGCAATCCATTGTTGCAACTCATTGTTGCGCGTGAGAGCTTGTGGAGGCTTTTCATCGTCAGACACACGTAACAATGCATCTCGACAATGTCGCTCGTTTTGGAGCAATCCCAGAAGCCATAAACCTTGATTCTAGCAACTCTTTATTGACACAAAAATAGAGTGCCTTATATTCTACCTTGAATAAATACGAGTACGAAACAGGGAAAACCTAAGGTGAAAGATGACATAAAATGCTACGATAAAAATAATATTCAACTGAAAAACTCTAGATTGCGAAAAGACAGGTCGTAAACGCCACAATTCTTCAAATAGCTGCATATTTTAGTATGCATGTCATTCTTCACTAATCACTGTGTCATTGGGAGAATATCCCAGCGTTAACATCAAGTAAGCTCTCCGATAACGACTGAGCAAGCTATCCCTTTTTAATTACACGGAATCGGAATCAAAGACAAGATAGACGGGTCTAATTAGTAACAATTCCTATCCTACACAACTACAGCCTTTGATTTACACCCATTCTGCATTGAAAGACGAGAGATAATGACACATCTCATCCTCTAACATATGTTTGGCGACCATGACACAGTTCTTATTCCTGTTTCTGTTTGTGATAGAAGCTTATCTTAACTCTTGCGTGAGATCATCGTTCTATTCGCTTGCAAAAGGCGACAAAATTATGAATGTGGGTATCATCATCACATTTGATGTTATTCTTTGAAAGGGATGGCGTTATACGGAAGTGAATGACATGGGTTTCTGAAAATGTGATGATGAAGAAATAAACTTGGGCTTGATGCTTCATTTAGGGCTATCTCTTTGTGTTAATGTAGTGTTTATTAATTGATGGTCTCCAGCATAGTATAGTCTCCCTCTAATTTTTTTTAGTCTTTGGAAGATAGGAAAATTACTGAGGGCGCTTAGCTGAGGGATATGTACCACTGTTGATATGGAAAAGTTTTATTTTTTATTTTATCAAAATTTTCCATACTACAAGTAGGTGCACGAATCAATGGCAGTGGGTACAATGAAAAAAATGTATAATAGGAACCCTGGAAAAACTTATTTGAAAACAGAAATATGTTATTACTCTATGTTCACATAATGTACTGTAAATGATGTACTGATTTTTGGTTTAAGACTTAGATTCGTACCAAGCAAGCTGTATGTGGTGTATGGCAGGGGGTGTAATGAAAGCGAAAATGACTATGTGTAATAGTTCCTTAAGTGTTTTGTGGTGTTTGCGAGTTGATGATAAACCGTCATGCGGTTAAATATCGTTTTTTTATGATATAATGCAGGCTAAAAACAACTACAGAACACATACTAAATTAACTTACTTTTTAAAACCCTTTCCTTTGGTAGCGTGACTCAAAAGGCAATTGTCTTAAAATTTAATTCTGTTATATGAAAAGTTACATCGCTTTTGATGGGAAATTCACGTGTAAGTGAGACATTCAGTTCACGTATTAAGTACCTATTTCAATGTTGCTCTTAAGGTGAAAATTAAATAACCATTTTTACTTTCCAAGTACGTTACTTCGCGAATATCGTGAGAAAGGCTTTTTCTCGTAATGGTTTTCTTTCATGTTGTAAGAACGTTGTCGCCTACGCACATTCTACCATCGTTAACTTAATAAAATTTGATAATGTGAAATGATAGAGAAAACAGTTATTCTTTACAACTTTCACTATAAAATTCTATAATTAAAGATTTATGCATACCAATAATGCTAAAGTAATTGTTGAAAATACTGTTAATGGGTCAATAGTGCATTAATTATAAAAAATTATTAAATCAGTCCAACGTCCTGGAAAGGGAGGATAACTCGTGATTCTTTTCTTCGATGGGAACGGAATTGAATTAAGTTTAAGGTTGTTTGGAATAACTTAAGATATCCGATGACGAAGAAGATATGTCGGATGTTACTCAGGGTGCCTAGGGCATACTTTTGTTATACTTTTGGCTTTGAGTTATCTCATGTTATCCTTTTACTACCTGTTATTCTTTTATGGACTATTTTATATGCAGTTTGAAGTGTGAATATGTTCCTTGCTTTTTGATTCCAGCCTTTTCTATAAATTTCAGTTTCTTATCTATCCGTAGGTTTCGCAGGTTTTTCACACCCTCTTCTGGGGTGTTTTCCTGATGTGGGATATTTTTCCTATCCTAGGTTTTTAAGCCCACAATATAAATTTCTTCTGTGCACTTTTTTTCTGCTATCTCTTTCTTTCAAATTGACGAAGGGTTAGATGTAAGAAGGGACTTTTCAGTCTCAATCTCGCCCGAATAAAGACGATTTATTATTATTATTACTTTGCTCAAGTTCATTGATATATCTTTCATTCAATTTTGTTATCACAAAAACAATATGACATTACTGAAAGAAAGGACATTTTATCAAGAAAAAATCATGAAGTTGAGTGTTATCCTTAGTTTAAAAACAGCCCTTCTTATTCATCACGTAATGCATTGGATATTTCCCTTTTCATAGTTTTGAATTAGCTGAGAGGTGGGTAATATTTAGATACCATAGATAAATATTGATTTATTACCAATTTTTGCTAATAAGGATAATTCAGAAAACTCATTGCGTGCCGCATTTTATGCATCTCTGATCTTTTTCTCAGTATCAGAACGGCCTGTGCAACAAGGAGGATGCATGATATCGGTTAAATCTTCCAGGAACCTTCTCTCTGTTAATTTTTTAAGTAATTAAATCTATGATTGGGCCTTCTTTCTTCTAAAGATTCCCATCCTGCCTCCTGAAGCATCTGAGTAACACTTAACGATATGTCAGCAATTCTTTATAAAACGTATTGCCTTCCGCGATACCCTTTCTAACTCGCGAATACAACACCTTTCAACAGTACTCCACACACTGCGAGATGAGGCCTAACTAGCGCAAAGTAACATCGCTCGCGGAATTTTTCTTCTCTTTTACAGATTATTCTCATGACAAAGCAGAATATCTTAAGAGCTATTCCATATATATTATGGATGTGGGTACTCCAAGTTAATGTATTAGTAAGGGTTATTCCAATACATCTCACGGAATCGACTGTTAAGTCGACTATTACACACTGGTACACCAAGTTATTCGTGGGGGTTATTCCAAGATATTTCACCGGATTTACTGTTGATAGTTTTTCTCTCGACGGCTCTGCGAATTACCATTGGCAAAGGATTTTGTTCGAGAATACAGGTCGAGTGAGGAAGAGTTAGGAGAAATGTCGAAGATCTGTTTGATGGTTACCGAAGAGTAGTCCTTGAGCGAAAAACCACATAGCTGTCTTCACTTCGCATTCCCAACACGAAGACCAGTGGCGCCCCATAGGCGGTCGCCGTTGGGATAAGGAATGAGGAAAACAAAAGAAAACTATGTGGAGCTCCATCGTAAAAAATAGCAGTTTTCCGCTTCCCACTGACCTAATAGGATATCAGAGTGGCATCTGTAAACCCTCCCTTATGTAGAGGATGCTGAGTAGGGGTTGGATATTTGAGGAAATATTCTGAAAAATATTATCTTAAAATGAGGGCTGAAAGGTGTTTTTTAACGTTTTATTTTGAAGATTTTTAACGAACTGATAATATCGACCCGATACTTTATCAGATCCTTTCGATTCAGGTTTTCATTCCATTTCAATTTGGCATTCATGTCACCATGTCTTCATGAATTGATTTAATCTCTCAGCACCCAAATCATACTATGATAACAGATCATTGTCGGTTGCTAGGATATTGTTGCTAGTACACGACAATACTGGAGAATCAAACATCCCTTGGGGTAGCAAAATTTTGGGGACGTAATTTTTGAATCACGAAACACAATCCTTAGTCCGTTGCATTGAAAAATATTGAAAAAAGGACGTAAATTTAAAATAATGCGAAAAATTTTATTCCTAAGTTTCAAGGATGTCGTCAGTAGTATTGCTCACTCTTCTATATATTTAGTTCCAGTCGATAATGATGGATTTTATGAGAAAGAAATCTTATGTGTCTTTCTCCTTCTTATCTATCTAGATGAATGTTATCTTGACGAAATATGTTATTATATAATTATTAATATAATGGTGTTTTTTAGAAAAAAAATGAGCTCAGAGCACGTGGGACATTGAGACATATCCATGAAAATTTTACTTACTGAATTGCACATTTGTAATCAATTGCGATAATTGGTTTTGATATAGAAATCGGTCTTTTCCACGACTGAACTGGAAGGAAGAGAGGAACAATTCTGGAAATAATCTTTTGAAGGTATTTTAATGTCAAATTAATAGTTTGCAGGGTTTTGATGTAGGTATAAATTCGTGGAAATGCGGTAAATATTAATGTCCTCCATAACATTAAAATAGCAAGAATATCTTTTAGGTTAATTGATTCTTTTGCGGAAAATTAAATGATAATAATGGTTCTTTGAAGTGGGGATAAAAAATATTCCTTGTATCGGAATCAACACTATTTTGACCTTCAAATAGGATGAGACATTTCTTTGTATTCTCTCTATATCTCTGTGCCAATGCCTACAAATTTTAATTGCCTAGCCCAGCCTTATATGAAAAAAAACACTTCCAATCATTTCCATAGAAACCGAAGAGAAGCTTCTCTCTCCTTTGACTTCTGCAGTCGCAAACGCTTGAAAAAACCTCGAGAAACAAAAGAACATCGTGACCCGCAAAAGTTTACCTTTTTATTTTTCTCCTCAACTTATACATCCCGATCGTTCAAGTCATCTCATCTTTGGTCTCTCACTCAGTTGGTACTTCTGCTTTTTGCAAACATTATTTTATTTCCGATTCGTTATTTTTCAAAGTAGGAATACGGATCACTTTGATGGAGAAGGAGAGGCCACTCTGAGGAAACTTGGAAAAGTTATCAAAGGATATCTCATTAGAGACTAGAGCCAATAAAATCCAATTAAACTCTCTGACGTAATTAACGGGAAAGGGATGATGAAATATTAGGGGGGGATGATAACAGGGACTCTGAGGAAAAGGGTTCTATAAATGTTGACGTAATTTCGTGAGACAAATTTAGAAACGAATTTTCGGTCATTTTTTTGCATGTTGTATAACTAGATGTTTTCAATAAGGAATCTAAGGAAATTCCTTCTTAAAGTATAAGATCCTTAATTTATGAATGAGATGACGCTTCATGGCTGGTTTTCAAAAATTAATTGCTCTCTTAAAGTGCTAATTATTGGTTTAGCAAGGTAATATTCATAAATTTTCTCAGATGAATTTGAGTAATAATTTTATTATAATGTTATTGCTTGGTAGAATTTATAAAGTTTAATTCTTTATGTTTTCATGTTGGCAATATTCTACGAATAAATTCAGTAAAATATTTCTTAATAAAAAAATGTCTTGATTTTGGCAAAAAGCGTCGAAATTAGTGGAAAGTATATTTTTAGCATATTTTGGGTCAATTCGTCTTTCATCATTTTCATTTTTTTTGAAATGTACTGTATCCCTTCAAATATATATGAGGTTCAAAATTTTGAAAATCCTCAGATCGTTTTACAATTTACATTTTAATGGGAAATTATTTTTATAAAAGATTTCTGCAATAATTTGCGGTGGTCAACATTTAATACTATATTTTTTAAACAGCAGTTTTTACCTTTCTAAATTAATGTATGGTTTGATCAGGAGAGATTTTGAAAACAGTAGTAAGGAACAAAGCTACGTTGCAACACTGCCTCTGGAAGTGCCTTGGTCGTCATGGGAGCGCGTGCTAAACCTCGTTTTTTTTCTGAAAAGGATGATATGAACTCATACTTGAAAACAAATCAGAAATCTCTGATGTCAGAAAAGATCTGTTAATCAGTTTTCCAGCACATAATCAAGTTTTTTAATGTAGTTTGAGCAATTAGCTTGAGGTATTCTATATAAGGCTCTAAAACGCCCAAAGATTTTGATTTAAAAGGTTAAATTCACTGTATCAATCACATTGCATAACTTCATCTTCTCAAGGTATCTAATCCTGGGGATCGGAAAGGATATGCGAAAGCACAAACACACATAAAATGTTAGACGTTTATTTTCATTTCACTTTTACAAATCATTCCTGTAAACATGTCATCTTACTCAAGTAGTGTTTAGCATAATAAAATACAGGTAGAGAGACAGAGAGAGAAAAATGGTAGTTACACAATTTGATATGCAAGGAATCCAACATCAGACACAAGCCATTTTATTTTTTCTCTTTAGTATATATAAAAATGCCATCAACGATATTTAAAATATATATGTACGATGCACACCGACATTTTTTTTAGTTATTGCGACATATCCAACTTTTTTCTCGGCTGAATTTTACACATGGCTTCTTTCCTCTAAGACCTGCAATTAACCCCTTGCGGAATCCTTTAATAATGTTTTATCTAAGCTCCACACACATCAGTATTAAGAACCTCATTCATACAGAACGCAAATCATTGAAAATCTTTTTTTTTTATGAGTGCTTTTCTTGTTTAATGTCTTCTCCATTAACATATCTCTCTCGCTTTTAATACTCCTTAATCTAGTGCTAAAAGAAAATCGGTTTAGCTCCGGACGTGTGGCCACACTGTCCTAAGGACTTCCGACTCCAGCGTCCGTTTTTAATGCTCTATCTAGGGAGAGAATGAGTAAAACTAGTTTTGCTTCTGAATGCTATCGTTTTTTATAAAATAGTCCTCCTCATTACTTAGCTATGGTGATCATCGTATCATACATTACTTAGTTTTATTTTTTATTTCAACTCTTCAAAAGGAAGTACACGACAAACTGTACATGTGGATCTTTGCGTGACTGTGTAAAATGATGGTTGTAAAAATCGTCGGTTGGATTCATCTTTATCGAACAGCTACAAGCACAAAACATTACATGGTTACTCGAAACATTTACATAAGCGGTTCGTGATGTCCTTTTGAATATCCCTCACCATCTACTTCGGCATTGGGTGAAAGGGCACTTTTATTACAGTTTAAGACCTTTGGAAACAATGCAGAATCGAACTTCAGACGGTTGTGGTTGTGTCACGGACGTGATGGTGTCAATGGCTAAGTTAATGCCTGCTGACCACGAGAAAATTTCATGTATTGTCCGTAGTGGGTGGGATAGGTCCAATTTTAACCATCCGCAGCTAAGTATGTTTAAGTATTCACCCAAATGACCTATTTTCAAATCTTTTCGTCATATTTCGCGACGCAGAATTACCGTTTACATAGATTGTCATTTATTGAGATTTTCCCGATTTCCCGAAAGTTCTTGTTGATTTTTTTAGTTAAATTCCGTGGAAGATCGTGGCCTATTCGACCCAATTTTAATTATCACATACGGAATGAATCTAACAATAGTTTCCACGGCGACGGTCGTTAATTTCGCCCAAGTTACCAGCTTCCGAGATTCAATTTATAAACCCCCTGATCGGCGTTTCTCATTTGCGGGATTAAGTAAAACCATTAAAGAAGGAAAAGTCGGCATATAAGACCAAATACAAAATCAGGCCACAAGGTCAAGAACGGTGGGCGATTCTTAATTCGCCTCAACTCTCCACAAAAAACAAACTAGCCATTGTCTTCGCTCCCGAACTCGATGCATTCCATCGGTTTCCAAAACAAAAAAGGACCCTCCGAACCCTCTCCGTTGCCCGGATACGGAGGGAAACAATTCGGTTCGCGAGTCTGTTTTGTTTGTCCGATCTTCGGGACTGGTGGTCCATCTGTTATCGGAGGGCCAAGATACCATTAGCGGAACGTCTGGGTTCTGTTTTCTGCACCGGAACAAACCTTAGAAAAAAAAGATGGCGAATCTCAAGTTGGAAAGAAATGGCTGGAAATACGTGATTCTTAAGAGTTCTCAGCACTTTAAAAGTCACGCCCTTTGTATCTTTACTTTTCTACAAAGTTTTCCTCATACCGATGGAGTAGTTGTGTTCCGAGAGAAGTATATTTTACTCCCGAATCAGATTTTTTTCCCTTACTTCGCCGTGGTACAAAGTCACACACCCCCCAAATTCAGGAATCAAAACTTAAAAGGGACATGTTTCAATCACAGTTTTTTTGAAGGAAAAAAAAGGCCAGACATTTTTTGAAAATTCCATCTTTGTTTATTTGATCTATGCAAGACGCGTCGTCGTGACGACCGCGGAAGAACACAAACACATTTCTCTTTTGTTTTTTTTTATACCTCCGATTTTTAAAAATAGCACTATCAAAATTTTGACCATTTTCAGCCCCCGATCTTAATCAATTCGTAGTACTCTTCCCAGTCAACCCTCTCTGACTTCCGATCTAAAAAAAACAAAACACTATAGATTTTCTTTACGACAGCCTCACATAAACACAGCATAATAATCATTAAAACTCTAATTCGACGTTAGAATAGTATCGTGCTACAACATTGTTAAAAATTAGAAAAAAAAGATTTTACTGATATCCTAAATAATAATATAAACTCTTTTTACTTTATAGCTATTAGATCTTTTAATTAAATTATAAAAAAAAGAAATCCTTCGACACTCGATTTTCTCTCCAAAAAATCCTTTATTTTTTCAATCTCCTTAACCTAATAAAAATGGGAAGATTTTTCGTTAATCGTAAATGGAATCCGGCGCAATGTACAGCGATTTCGAGCCGTGAGATACTCAAAGGAAAAAAAGATGAAGTTCTGAGAGCTTGGAATCGTCCCAAAGTAAAACGGGAGTCCACGCTCAAGTTATTCATCATTCCTCATCTCTCAATTGGACAAAATTTGCAAGAAAATTAGGGGGAGCCAAATGAATGGGAGAAGCGAAAAAAATTGAAGGTTGGGACGCGTAACGCTTCCTTATCTCGCGGAATTCATTCTCATGCGGAAAAAACTGCCGACAGAAATTTTTGGAAACAAATTTTCTCGTCTTTTTTCGAAAGTAGCTTCCTTATTAAGATGATTTCGTCATTCAAAGAAACTTACGCTCGAGATTTTCTTTCTGAGGTGACATTTTTTCCCTTTTCAAAGATTTTTTCTTTAAACAACTTTTTAATATAGACAGGATTCCGGGTTGGCTACAAGAAATTTCACCACTGTCATTCTTTCTTTTGAACATTGGATAAAAGCTAGGCCAAATTAAATACGGACACAATGGTTAAGCTAACCGGAATAAAGTAGAATTTTTCGACAACATCTACGCGGAGATCACCTCAATTATTACGCACGGAGAAATTTCAGAACGCAACGAAACCGGGTAAACAACTTGCGCGTCCAAGCAACCGCGACATTCCCTACAGGTTGCTATGGAGGCATCACAGCAGCAAACCCACCAAGTATCCATTTTCCTTAAGGTCTCGTACAACATCATTTTCCAAAGGATTTCAAACACAGATCATCAATTTTTTCATCAACAGTTCTTGTTGTTGCTACGCGGGAAAACATACATGGGTCCATACTTTTCGATCAACCTTTCCAAAAAAATTTCGTCCAGTCCAAATTTTTTTCACCTTCCCCAAGACAAAAAAAAAAAACAACTTTTACATTATTCCCGAAAGTTTATGCATTTTCCAAAAAATTTCCCTTCTCCCCTCATGTGAAAGTGAGTTCACTTCCCCTCCTGCCCCTTTCCACTTCCCAATCCCCCCACTTTTTCGTGTGACGTCACTCAGATCAGACGAAGATGTAGTCTGGGCCTCCGGAGCAGGGGCAGGGTTCGTTCCCTTGCGTTGCGCTGACCCTTATCCACTTTCCGTGGCAGTGGGGTGCGGACAAGGCGCTCCACCGGGTTGGTCGGGCACCGCGCTTCCTCAATGAACGCAGGAATTCTTCACCACCCTCCTCTTGGTCCTCAGGGTAGATCTCGTCAGCACCCACGCCGTGTCCGGAACAGCGGTAGTCCAGGGATTCGCGTTGGGCCTGCTTCTCGCATCGGGTGCACACTCTTTCGCCTGGGGAAAAAAGATGAGGATTATCATTAACTTTTGTTTGACACTTAAATTGTTTTTGTAGGCTGGGGCGTAATGCATCATAAGCCCACTGAACACTTCCATTTCGTTATCATCAACATTTTTTTCCATTTTTTAATCAAAATCGTATCTAATTTACTATTTCTAAACATTTGTTTTAGGGGACCGGTGCTTTTCTCCCTTAACACACCATCAAAACATATAAATGACTGGAACATTTGAAAGAGAAGGTTTCCCCTGCAAAAAACAGACCGACATATAAAAAGCATTTGGTCAAAAAATAGAGGTAAGATTTGAATGTTTGAGTTTCGTTACTGGGGTGTAGTTATAGACGTTGTCATGCTTTGAATAAATCGTTTACTTAGTTACGTTTGTTGTGGAAAATGTTTTCGTTTTTCTCGTCGAACAGTGGTATTTATTTTTGGTCATGATCGAAACAGTTTTCGCAAATAATATTATTAACCCTTGACTAGCAATGACGAGTTATCACTGTTGACATTACTGGTGGCCTATGATTGTAGGGAACAAATGAAGATATATCTAAGTAAAACACTGTAAATCCACACTCAGGAGTAGCAAGCATCGTGAATGACAGGTTTTGAATGCAATTATTGAATGGTCATTAACTATAGGAATGAATAAATGTAAGATAATGAATCAAATTGAAACTGGTGAAAACATTAAAAGATTGAACAAAAGACACCAGGACAAAATATTTTATACCATCAGAAAAACATGAACGAGCTCTCTAAATAATGTTTCGTCACGCAACGAATCTTCTCGTTTTAACTTAACGTTTAAGCGAACTCTCTTACTTTCAACAAGTTTAATAGTCGTTTAAGTAGGTTGAGTCTCTTCCAAACTCATAGAGCAGTAATCATAGACAAATTCCACCCAAAGTTTCTTCGAATGATCGCCGAATTAACCTCCGTGATCCAGATTTATGGGAACTAGCACAGCAGATCAACATCAAGGCGTTGTTCGTAAGAACCCACGCTTACTCTGAAAGTCTTCCTTGCTGGTTATACGCATGGATTTCATGCAAACAAATTCCTCTAACGATCTCAATAAAATCCTCAAAGTGGGGAAATTTAGTCGTGCGCAAGCCGGATAGAAAAAAGAAGTCAGTGGAGCGGTTTCGAGAGAACTTGGAGACGAAATCTTGATCAAACGAAGTGCCGAAATTTGACGTCAACTTCTCTGAGGGCGCCTCGACTACCAGAATCTCGGGCGGTTTTATCGAACAAACCGTGGGATAATTATGCAGCGTCACAAACCTCCGCAAAGTTCTGGAGACGACGGTGATAATATTCCGGCACGCTTTTCAGACATCAAAGTGGGGTGAAGACCTCCATTTAATCCTTGTTCATAAATGCGTCTCCTACACGACGATGGGACTTGTTTATTTCCTTGGAAACGTCAGACCGATCAGCTGAAGCATACCTCAATTTTACCATTACAATTTATCGCCAGCTCGATGTGATGTCAACTCGTTCACCTGTAATCAAACTATCGGGATGCTTAAGTATTCTTTCGCTTTCCAATATAGAGTATAGTTAAAATTTAATGCGACAAAATTTTTGAAGAAGTTTATTTACTGGATAAATTTTTGTTTCCGTGATGATTGCATTGATTACGTAATAATACACTGTGCTCTTTGATAATTTCTTCATAGAAATATCATAATAATATGAGTTAACAATCCTCATTGTATGTAATATTGCGCAACTTGGAGTATCTTTCGAAGTACAGATAAGACATGAATTTTCATAGGTGAATAATTTCACAGAAGCTAACTTAGCCACTTAGCTTACTTAAATAGCATTTCTATAATCAGCATATATAGCTTAAGATCATTTTAAATGGTTTCAATCTCTTTTGCGTATGTAGTCTGCACATTTTCTATTGTAAAATATGGCAATACTTCTCTTTGCAAATACTTTATCGATAAGTATTAGAGAAATGTCCTAGTAAAAATATGTAAGGTTTTTTGTTCCCATTTTCTAATTATCTGTCCAGTCATCTTGAATGAATTTTTAAAATTTTCCCATTTCATAGCCTTAACTTCCATTTGATGATATTGGCTGAGAGAGAGAAATGATTGGATTAAACAGTCGGCAAAAGGCATTCATTAAATAGCTCATGTTTCGCAAGGGATAACGGACACGAAAAAAGTATGACAGTAATATTAATGATAATTATCATAGCTGGGGAATAATTCCTAGGTGCACATATTTATGCATGGATGCCGTAACTCTCCATTCACTTGCTCGCTTCATCTCGTAAATGAAATTTAATTTAATTACAATATAGTTACAGGTGGAAAATTGTCCGGTGGTAACTTATATGATTAAAAAATACATATACGTATATAAAAACAGATATTACACATTTACGCAATCCATTTACAATCCTTGACACTATACACAAATAACCGTTCCCCATAATAAAACATAGATTACAAAATCATATTTACCATGTTAGTAAATCTAGCCTTATCTTAGTAATCTTAGTAAATCTTCTAGGAGTTATGTGCCAAGTCATCTAAACCCTTTTCCTTATATTAAACTCGTGAGCTTCATTTCATCTTAGGGAGAAGCAACCTTTACTCTCTGTTGGTGATAACATTGCTTGTAGAAAACGGAACATATTCTTCTAAATAATTAACTTATTAGAGAAATAAATCGTCTTTCGAAAATAGTACAAATAGTTTCCCGAACACAACAGGAAGAAAATAAAGCAAAAATATCGAAAAAAGTACTCTTTTTTTCTAAAATTCTCCGGGCATACTGGCCCAGAAAAACAAAAAACTTCACTCTAAAAATTTCGCCCTAGCAAATTCATCATTTACTGCCGACTTAATCAGTTACCGGAGCTAAGTCACTTTGTAAAAGAACCCTGAAAAGATAAACTCTCTAGTCCTGCAGATAGGAAGTGTGGAATTAATCTCCATTGATTTACGCCAGAGTTTACTCACCAAAATACCCAGCGACGGGTATCTTTTTTCACGGGGATGGAACTCAGCTGAGAATTTTCCTATAGAAGCACTTCATCTTGTGCTGTTGGGGAAACCTTGTAAATCCCGATGCCGCCTATAGAGGTCTCTGCGGAGGGAAAGAACTCCAGGGGGGCGCTAACATTAAAACAGCATTTGCGTCCACAGGCAAAGTTATGCTCTGCGGTGTTGTCGTGATATGGGAGATTGTAATGGATGGTCTTTGAAGATCGATCGATGCTCAAAGTATTCAACGAAGAGTTTTTAAAAAGTGGAGGTACCTAAAAACTACTAAGGAAGCATTAACCGAAATTTAAAGTTAAATATGTCGGAGAAAAGTTGATAAATATCTGAAAGGAAATAGAATGCTTGTATCTTACAGATATTTTTCAGATATTCAACAAACTACTAATTTTCATGTATTAGCGTGAATCCTGATTCTCAGAATACAATTTAAATCGAGTAAAGTATACATTATAATAAGGAGGTAAGCAGCTGGTTTTAATCGGATTACAAGGTTAAGAAATCTATATTATAAATTAAAACTATCTCTGGAACTTATCTACTTAAATTTTTGTCCATATCTCTAAACACATGAAAAAGAATACTTATACATATTTTTAGATACACAATACACTGTTAGGCTTAACATTTAAACGTGATGCATGATGTACAGAATACTTATCTCTTCTTGTAAAGTAGACTTTAAAGTTAGTAACTTGAGCTTACCTCGAGCATTCGGAGATAAATGATGCAATTGTAGTTCATTGACGATAAAGTGTTATCGCATTGTTAGATACTTCTTGTTAAAGCTTCATTAATATAATTATTATTAATGAGTTATGAAGGCACATCCGTATTGTTGAAGTGTTATTATTATATTCTTACTTACACCTACTTCGAATTGTAACATTGAATGAATTATAAATATGCTCAATGATAAAACCAGCATAATTTTAACTAGTGTTAGTGGAGGTCAGTGAATACATACACTCTTAGCTCACTACATGTGCATTTTAATTTTAACCAGTATATATACCACGTATTAGGATCTAATTTAATAAGAATGATTTCGTGTTCCTTATTATTCAGTATAGGTTAGTTATGGATTATTAGTAAAGAACGTAAGTAATAGTGTTGACCCATATAAAGTTTCAAACCTGATGAAGTATAAGAATATCGTATTGAGTTCTACAGGAATGAAACTTTTATGAGTCAAAAGCTCACAAAATTTACGGTTACATATTATGCGGAGGAAATTGATTTTAGAAGCCCCCTGATGAATTTTCATGATGGCTCCAAGATTTCCATAGTGAAGGATTGGTAAGGGAACTTCTTGCAGTGCCTAATTTACATCTCATCCTTAAGGGTTCATCAACTTTTTATATATAGGACATCCACCTGCCGTATGTATCACTTTTCTGAAATGCGGCAAAAAAATTGATTTCCAGAATTGGATTGATTATGCATTCGAAATCATATAAACATGATACAGGACGTTGAAATTCAATCTCAGAAGCATGATTCTTGATGAACGCTGATGATTAATTTCAGGTATGATTTAAAAAGTTTGCTGGGTAATTTTATACCGCAAGTGTTTGAATGAAAAAAAATCATTCTTCGCTTGATGGAACTAGGTCAACGATAATCAACCTGCGGAAAACTATCCAATAAAATTTTCTGTTCCTTCGAATATTCATAAGTAACTTAACAGATCCTCACTTATTACCCAAGATTTATTGACCAGAAATTCATAGGTCAAAGTCATTAAAAGTTTTCCTCGGCTTCTTCTTCTATAAGTACCTTTCTTTTCCAGAGATATTTCTTTTTCATAGAAAACTCGATCCACAAGATTGGTTTGGCTGATTTAATTCTTTCGTCCATTTAATTTAATTTTGTCCAGATGCAAAAGTTAAGGTTACTGGTATTAGAATGCATTCACTAACTACAACTATAATTAACATTAACATAGAATCGGAAAAGTAATATGATTCATTGTTGAGTAATTTGAGAGATCACAATGTAAATTTAGCAAAGATATTGTAGTCGTTATTATAGATATTTAGTCTGTCCGTCTTTATATGGTTATTTTGTCCGTCCGTCTGTCCGCAAATTTCAGAAACGTTACTTCCAAACGGTAAATTATGTAATATTTCAACGCAGCAGAAAGTCCGGTTCGAATCTACGAGCCGAAATAACGTTTTCTTAAGATTATACGTGATTTTCCGTTTTCGAAAGACTACTATTTCATTCATTAATATACGTAAACGAACATGGAATTTGAACGTAACTGTTAAAGGTTAAAATTAAAGGTATCTCGCTTATTCTTGCGAATTAAATAAAATTTACAAATTTGCTCTTACATAAAAGTTAATCGGTTAATTTATTGTTTGAAATTTACTAATGGATAATTATTGCTACTGTTTAAGCGACCTGTATAGGTAAATTAATTCTGCCTTATCAAAAACGTAGAACCTAATCTTGTGAAAATTATATTCATAGCAATGTAAATATTTACCGATGATTCGTCTTTAAATGCATACGGATAGCAAGATTACAAATTATGAAAACATGTAAAAATGTGATCAAGTTGCTTCACTGGAATATTCTATTTCTTAAGTAGTGTTTTCGACGAAAATGGCGAAGAATTTATGAAAGAACGAAATGCATTATTACATATATTCCTTTTGGTTTTATTCAAATTCTCACAAATGAATCGCTAGATAATTTTCTTATAAAACGAAATAGAAATATCATATATAAGATGGATTATAAACAAATAATATACCTTATTCTTTCAACGATTTTACGCCTGAACTCGATTTAGTCATTAGTTTAAAAATTTATGGGATATTTCTTACTCTGCGGCAATTTCTAAGGTGACCGTCATTGTTGCCTCCATTATAATAACGACGACAACAATGATACCATGGTTATCATTAACAATACCAAACTTCCAGCCGATATATTAGTGGGCGTGGTCGTTCGCGTCGTGATTTTCTTTTGTTTTCTTGTAAAAAAACGGCAAGGTGACACGCAGGTGCGTGGGCAGATGTTTTTTTCGGACTATGGAAAAATGATCGAGCAAGAGGCACGCATTTGCTATATAATCAGATACTTTTCCTTATAACTTGCGTAGGCCCGTGAATAGAGTGATTATGCTGCCCATTGGGGACTTGTTAGATGCAGATAAGTGGGCGTGGAAGAGCGGAGTTTTAACCTCACTTTACGAAGGGCTACCGAATGAAAAATGCTGCTCAGTTATCTCGGGGAATATATCTTGCGACATGTTAAGTTCAAGAGTTATCGAATATCGTTTAAGACTCGATGTAACAGTCTGTAAATCATACCGGTGGATGGACATTAAGTTCTATGCGGGGGAAACCGACTCCGGTTCTAATTTTAATCTATTTTCCACTAAATCACGAGGCTTAGATTACGAGGACATTTGTTACTTCCAGGAAAGGACTAAACATTTAAGGTTATCTTCTCCTGCTGGGATTTAAAGGGGTTATCTCTTAGACCTTTCTCACTTCAAATGGTATTACATCAAGCTAGAAACTTAACCTTAAACCTTAGATGATATGCAGACAATGCACGGATTTATATCGCATATATATGTGCTATATACAAACTTAAAGATAAAGTTCACTGCTCATTCTGTGAAAAAAGATGCTTGATTACGTTTCGTTATTAAACTTCCATTCGTTTATTCCATTCTCCGATGAGAATAAATTAGAGATACTTATACGGTTACTTAAGGTTGACGTAACAGATGTGTGCACATTTTCTCGAAAACTTTTAATCAATAGATATAACTTTACTCTCTTTAAGAATATATTTGGGTTCGAGTTCATGAATCTTAATCTTTCGGTTCGATGCCGGGATGAACAATCACTCAGAGTTCATGAAACTGATCAAAATTATTCTTCAGTTGTATAACAATAATAACAACAACAACAATAACAATAATAACAATAACAATAATAATAATAATAATGCCGTCTTTTTTTTCAACTTATTCTTCAATTGTATCTAGTTGAACGTAATTAATGAGTCTGGCGGCTAAAAAAATGTATGCTTTTCTTTATCTTTTTGCAAACGTGAAGGATTCCCGTGGCTTATATAAGATCGATGTTTCATAATTAATTTCCGCATTCCAAGTCAAAGTCTCATCTATAAGTTTTTATGTCAAAGTTTATATAGCAGCGCAGTTACAATTTTCTATTAAAAATTTTGCAACTTAAGTTTGATGCGTTTTATGACAAGAAAGCCAGTTGCTGGAGTTCGGAAGCGGGTTCAGATAGATTTACATTGAATAATAATTCATGAAATAAGCTGATAAATTTATCATTAAGGTAACAATAATGGTGGACTTTATTTAGGGCAAGATTGAGACTATAAAGTCTCCTCTTACATCTAACCCTTCGTCATATAAATTTAAAAAAAGAGATAGCTTGAAAAAACAGAACAGAGAAGAAGACTACTTTGTGGATTTAAAAACCTAAGCTAAGTGCTTAGGAAAATAAAATAGGTAAATGGTGAACTTTTAAAGAGAAAGGTTAAAAAGCTATTTTTAATGAAGACCTAAGGTAGATATTCTTAATACATCACATCCTTTGGCATACACAAATAGAATAATTCTATATTAATTAATGATTTTAAGATGTCACTTTATTGATGATTTTTTTTATATCCTGAATTATTCTGTTAGCCTATAAAATGAATCCAAATTTTTGAAAAAGTACTAAAGTATTTGAAATTTGACGCCTCGTTTCTTAGCGTACATCTAATTCCAGTAACTTTAGCCGAATGAATTTAAATTCATTAGTACACAAAGGAGGTTATCGGAGGTCCAATTTTGAAACTGTGGATTAAACAGGGATCTTTACGGTTTAAATATTAGGAGAGTCATCTTTGTGTCACATCCAATTCTTTACGGGCGCAGTAGCAAAATGTAGGAAATATGGGAGGAATGCGAAAGATGAATCTCGGAAGGGGTTGAAGTGGTTTTTCCAGGGATAGAATGAAGCAGGCGGGAGATAGAACGGAGGTGATAAGGTGGCAAAGGAGATTGCTGCAGAAGATAAGAGATGGTTGGGAAGGGAAGAATTAAATAGGGTTGCTAAGGAAATGGGGGAATTTCGGCCTGTTAAAGAGAATCGACTCTAAGGGTAGACTTAAAGCATTCTCATGCGGAATTGATGCACTTCGCGCGTATGAAAATTCGTATCCTAGCAACTGAGGATAAAGCTTTTCTGTATTTGCTCTCGAATATTTATCATCAACTCGATGTGAAGAAACTGAATATTTTAAAGTTGATAATTTTTCGTTAACTTTACGGATAAATGAGTAGTGATTATTATGAAGCTGTAACCTAGCAACGGGCGGATATTTATCGTCATTTCAAGGCGATGTAAATGGTTAGTTTGAAGTCAAATACAATGGTCTTGCATGAATTCTATTATTGATAAGTGCAATCGTAATTAAGTGAACTGGTAACCAAGCAACCGAGAGTTGTCAGTATTCATTGGGGGATATTTACAAAAGTGTTAAGGGATGCATGAATATTTAGATTTTATATCAAATGCAACAGATTTTTATTAAAATAAAAATGTAAATGTGTATAAATTATTTAAAAATTGGTAACTTAGCAACCAGGAGCTTTCTGTATTTGCTGAAGAATGTTCGTTTTTTGCATAACTTATTCATTTTTGTTATAATGTAAATAAAAAGTGATAATTTAAAAATTGATAACCTAGATCTTTCTGTAATTGCTAAAGAACGTTAACGTATACATTTTAGTTACCATGACGCATATATAGAAGCGAAATGCAGTAATTCTTCATTCAAGGGAAAGCGTTTATAAATTCCTTGGGGCGATCTCTTGCTCTATTTAGCAATCTCACATTATTTGTACTTAGGATTTATTATTTGTACGTACGGACCGTTTAAATTCGAACGTTGTAACGAGAGAAATATTTTTATATACTCTGATTATATTAGAAATTTTATCTAACAATAAGAATATATTTAAACAATTGATTTACTAAAAAACAATGACATTCTTTCATGATTGAATCAGTTATCCTTTACACGCATTCTTCTAGGCATAGTTTCCAAAGAAAGGGTTGTCATAGAAAAAAATCCGTTGTCATGGCAATTTGCAAAATATTTCAACAGCTAAACCGTCAATAAGTCTAAGGCAGAATAAAAACGAAAAATTCTCTATTAACGATTAAAAAATAGCGAATTTAATCAGCATTAAAATTTAATGAAAACAATTCCACGTGGTACTTCATCGTCCATAGATTTCGAATTTAAAAAAGGTCTCGTCGGACATAAAAGAAAATTAGATCGTCTGGGTGAAATGGATTCTTTCATTAATGCGATAACGATGAGTTTATCCCTAGAAAAGTCATTAATAAAAATCAGATGTCGCTCCAGAAACAAATTTCCGTTTCGGAGCGATTCGACTGCAGTCGAATGGGCCTCGGCCGAGAGAAGTGGGTCATAAAAAGTAAATCCCAACTATTTATGAGTTTTTATAATGACGGGGCAGGAAGTCAGGGAAAGAGTCTCCAATTTCCGATTCTCCGAGGGTATATACTTCTCCGTTAGTCAAATGCGTCATCGAATTCCACGGTCAAATTGGGTCCAAAAAATTGAAGAAAAGGAAAAAAAAGATCAATATATCATCTTCGAACCGGATATAAGGAGAATGATAATACCCTCGGAGAATGATAATAAACATAGTGCGTGACTTGAGTCGCATTTTGAATCTACTGACGAAGGCAAACAAATCAGAGAGAAGAAAGATATTCACGTTAAAACCCGTTTAAAACGCGGTTTTCTCATTGCCCCCGTCCCTTTATTTCGAAAAGCATGCTATAAATACTGCTTAAAAAGCCCTTCTACCAGCAAGGTATGCAAATATGGAATACATTTTTAGATACAGAGAGTATTGGTTTGAACTAGCGACAGCATAGAGTTCTCTTTCTTGTTAGTGGTATTTTGTCAGTGTGTAAGATTCATCATCATCATCATAGGGTCATTCAATCCGTAGATTGGTTGACTGCAGCCCTCCATTCTTCTGTCTCTAGTGCTAACTCTACTACATCCTGATATCTCTTCTTTCCTATATCTCTCTTTATTTGGTCAAAATTCATATAGAGTCATAAATTATAAGGTTAGAATCATAATATAAAGTCGTAAATTAAGTAAAGTTTAGTCACGATGATTCGGACTAATGATATGGAGAGAATGCATGAATTAACAGAAAATATAGATAATTCAAAGTTTCTCTTTTTATCACAATTTTCATATGATAACGTAAGTAAATAATTGAGTATTATTTAAGCCCATATCCCGTTATTTAAATGGTTTCATAGACGATTTTAGGGTATACCTCACGCGATCGGGGAAATTTTACCAGCAATAATTTCATTGTGGTCTACTTATCAGTAATCCAAATAAAAGGTCTGAAATAATTCTTTTTTTGCTTTAGAACACAAAAATACTCGAGCTTTTACGCTACGTAAATTATATACAGGGATAATGAAGAAGTATATTAATGTATATACGATAGTGATTGATGTTCTTCTATGAGTATATTTCTCTACTGAATAAGGAAACAGTAAATGACAACAATCAACCGAAGACTTTGATAATAGAAAATAAAAAAAAATGAATCATAAAAATGATTTTCATCGTTATAATAAGTATAATTTCTTAATTATAGCTTAAATTTGATCTTTACCCGTCATTATAAATTTACCTAAAATATTTAATGTCGCTTGATTTATTTTATATAAATTTATTTATATCATTAAATTTTCATATTAAAAAATTTATTTATAATAAACCTATTCATATTTATTTTAAAGTTTTTTGCAAATTTGACGTTAAAAAAACAAAAACACGGGTATTTTGTGTTCGATATTTTATAGAAGGAAAGCATCTACATAGATAAAAAAACAATTATTCACAGATAATCCATCAAAAGGTTAATTAGGTATTCATAGTTGTGAAATAAATGAACCACCAAACAGTAAAGTCCGACTTCAGAGGTTAAGAAAACATTAGGATTCATTTGGGATGGGTAAGGGTGAGAATTAACATTTAAGTAACCATTACATGAAAAAAAAGTTCTCACTCAGTTAAAAACTACAGGACGGATCACAAGTGAAAATAGAGGGGATATCAACTCTTGAGAGACAAACCGAATGACGAGACATGAGATGGAAGACCGGGAGATAAAAAAATGAGGCGGCGAGATGACAAGGAATTGAGGAAGATAAAGAGAAAAGGACCTCACAAATGCGAGGGAGAGATGTAGATAAGTAATCATGGATACAGGAGGACACGCTTGGCGACCACTTAAATGGACGAAAACGACGAAACTTGGAGATAAAGAGAGAGAAAAAGCTTCAAAAAGGATAAGGGAAAAAACAGGAAGAGGGAGATGGAAAAGCGCGGGAATTGCCCGTGTGAAGAGGGAGTTAAATGGGGCTGTCCGAGCAAAGAATGGACAGAGAAGATGAATGGGGCGGTGGTGTGGAGATGACTGAAAGGAAACGCTTGAGAAAGACGAAGTGGAAGAAGTGGTGCTAATGGAAGAAGACATTTGAAAGTTGGAAGGGAATGAACGGGGGATGCATGCCAAAGCCATTCTGATAGAGGAACTGAATTATTCCCAGGTGAAATATCTCCGTAGGCTTTCTAGTTATTATGAAGGTTTTAGGAAAAAAAGCTGCATTAAGTCACTCAAAAGGAGATTAAAATCAATTTCATTAAAGATTAACATCAACACCGCATGAACGCAATGTCAATCATGAGTCTTCTACGTCTTGGTATTCTGAGGTGCCTTATAAAAATATTTCTCTTAAGATTAAATCAAGATGGAAGTTCTTTTTACATTCGTGAATTTTAATGAATGGATTAATATTAAAATATACTAATAATAAGCCTAATAATTAAAATATAATAATAAAGCCCTCTTTATTTTCCGAACTATAAAATCTAGCCTTTACCAAATCAATCAATGGCCCAACTCGGATCGTACAAGAAATGACAGATGTTATTCTTAATCTTATTCTAATATTATTAAGTTATTCTAGTCTTAATATATTTTATCATGAATGAAATTTCTAAGCACTAACCTCCTTTACACGACTCTGGTGAAAGATAAGCTGAAAATTTCTACGAAAAATCCACGGTAGTTAAAAAATTAATAATCATACAGTGAGATAACGAATTGGTGACACAAATACGAAAATGATTGAAATTGCCTAACGTTTTGTTTCCGTCATTGTTGAAAGCAAAGGCTGAGAATTATTCTAATACTAATTCAATCTACTCTTTATGTATACTAAAATTCGCTTACCCGCCTAATATTTTGAAATCCCATACATTGATAGACTCTTTATTAGCGAGGTTAGGCACTTATGGGCCTCTTTTCCAACTAATTTCGTATGTTGTCATAATATGTACAAAAATTAATGAAAAACAAAAAGAATGAAAACACTGTTGAAAAATCTTTGCGACTTAAGGTTGACAATCAAAAATCTAGCCTGGAAAACACCAAAGAGAAAGGAAGTGAAAATTAACCTCATGTTAATAAATAATTACAAAGTAATAAGTGAAATATAAGTGTGTTAGGTAACATTCAATCAATGTGATATGAGAAAATGTATGCGTGTGGGACGGAATAATAATGAAGTTTGATCAGCGCTTAACTTAAACGTATCTCAACTATTGTTGTAAAAGGAGAAAAATCAGGCATTTTCATAACAATAGCAAGTATTAGCAACAATGAGGTATATGTCGCTATTATGAACCCATTGTTGCAACAATACGGACGAACTACAATAGCGATCTGATCAAATAATTAATACTCTCATTCTGAAATATATTGTGGTAATTCAATTAAACTATCTCACATCTGTTTGGGGAAGAGTACACATAACGAATACTGATGAGGTGTTAGTTAGATAATTGGATCAGAATCTACAAATGGAAAATGTAGAAAGCATTGACACAGAAAGAGAAAGGCGAAAGAAGAGTGTTAACAAAAGAGGAGACAATCCAAGTGGCAAGAGGCCTTGTTAGAGGAGGCATTTCCCAGAGGACAATGATGACAAAGGTCGGAGGGTCACACGATGTTCCGCTATGGATTTTTTTTTTAAGGACAGAAATTGCGTCTTTCCATTACATCACACCAATCTCTTCCCATCCATTCAATATTTGCTTTCCTCGAATTCATCGTTTCCTTTCCACTAATTTGACATACACTCCTACACATGATGGAAGAAATTGAAACAAGTTTCGCTCAAGATAAGTCTTGATCAAAGCTCTTACTTTTACCACCCACAGTTTTATGTGTGTTTCTAAACCAATACCGTTTCTGAGAGCAAATAGCGCAACTGATTGAGTTACATACAACTTGATACACTTTATTATACTTCAACCATTTTACCTAGCAATTATTAGGTCTTCCACCTTATTATGGTTCATGTCTTTCCTTCTTCCTCTGAAAACTTACCCCTTTCTTCACATCATCCAACAACTGTTACGTTTGCTTTCCCCTTTGTATTGTCTCTCACATTCTACCTTTAATTCATTCATCAATCTCTGTCCAATATTCCTCTGCCATCGCTTATTTGATTCGAAAACCCCTTCACCATCTCAAGTACCTTTGTGTTAATTATTTATAAACACAACTTACTTTTCCCATTATTTTATCATTCCACACCCCCATCTCAAAAAGCCACCAATATCCACATTTTATCCTTTCTTTAGGCTTCAATTTCACATCCATACAACTACAAATTCTTTAACAATCTTTTCCTCATTCTCTTATCCACGCTATTCGGTTCCCTAGCTACGTGATAGTTTCCTTGGTTACTAGAGATCTGCACGGATATAGGTTTCCATACCCAAAGGCTATACACCCGATTGTTATTTGCAAAGCATTGTGATTGAACCAAAACCAAGGTTCAGTAATAACCAAAAGATCTGATTTCTCTTTCAGAACTATAGAATAAAAGTACGATAAAAATGTAACAAAACTTTTTTAGAAAGAATTGGGGAGCGACAATTCCACTTCTTACACAAAGGAAGGACTATTTTATTGAAACATATTACATATAATTCGAAAACTAAGAAAAAAATCAGTATGGATTTGATTCTAACGTTTGGTACTCAAATCTGTTCCGTTTGAAGTCAGTATTTTTAACCCAATGTCATAAAAGTTACATTTCCCTCTTTAAAAGAGTAATGTGCAGAATTTTCAACACATGTTTTGTCTTTTGAGGCATAATACTGTAAGACTTTCTTAGCGCTAGATCCTTTTCTTCATCACACACTTGACTTGCTAATCTGAAATATTTACCCATTCACAAAATAGTGATAAAAATAATATGTTTAATGGAAAAAGGAAGATTATCCTTATACATTATTTTCAATTAGTATTAGGAACGAACACATACAACCATTTCCTAATCAATCCGCTTAGCCGGGACTCGAACTCGGGACCTTAGATCTGGAACGCTAGCCCAGTAGCCACTGCGCCACCGCTGCCGATAATACTATGATTTTTCACTAAATACGGTTACATTATCAAATATTTATAGATTCCTTAAAGAAAAGCCTAGGGATGATTAATTATAGCTTCCTCGAAACATTGACGTCAGACAAAACATCTAACGACCGACACAATGCGAACTGAAATATTTACATGTGAATGAAAGTTGGAATATGTTTAGAATAATAAAACCCAGAATAATTTTCAAGAGTCTCAATTCAACCCTTAACGAACCCCATTCGACATAAAAGAGTAACATTCATTTTCGGGTAGTCACAGGCCTTTCGAGTTAGCCCAACCACTTCATCACCTTCGCCCAACTTTTAGACAATCCCACTCGAAACTCCTTCTTCGTTCCGGAAGGGTCCGGATTAATTAATCTTCCTAAGGAGAGAGGGATTCCGACCCTGATTCCGAACCCTATACACTTTAAGGGTGTATATAAAAAAGGTGGCATCATCCATAAGGACCCCCTGTCCTCTGCTGTCACTCCAACAGGCGGTAAACACGACCAAACAAGCCTTTTCATAGCCCAGATTCCACCGTCCATTATGGAAGGTCCTTTTAAATGCCTTATGGAAATGGGCCTGGGATATCTCCACGAGGTCTTTGAGGTAGTTTGGGCACATCTGAAGTGCGGTGGCGGTGAATGGGATATTGCATGCAAGAACTGCATTCGAGGACTGGGAAGGATCAAAGCGGGGATATTTCCTCAGCAAAAACTTTTCATTGTAAAGCGGTGTCCCCAACCGAGAATCATCCGAAAGTCAGATAGAAGTTCTTTTTTATGGATTAGCATTCAAACTGAATTCCGGTGACAACGTTGAATACTTTAGGGAATCTCGAAAGCAGAATAGCGGTGGAGTATATGATGCCTTTTCATTATTAGGCTAATAATAGTAAAAAAAATGCTATGATAAATCGGCAAGTGTTACTCAAATGCTTCAGGAGGCAGGATGGGAATCTTTAGAGGAACGAAGGCTCAATCAGAGATTTAATTTACTTGATAAATTCAGGAGGAGTACGTTCATAGAAAATGTAGCCGATATTATGCGCCCTCCTTGGTATATAGGCCGTTCCGATACCGCGAGAAAGATCAGAGAAATAGATGCTAAAACCAGTCGATTCAAGAATTCATTTTGTCCGAGAACGATACGCAAAAATAATCGATTAGAAAAATAGAGTCATGGTGCTTGCACCCCCTGCCACTCGCCGAAAGGCGGCTTGCAGAGTATGCATGTCGATATAGATGCACGTGTTATCAATTTTTGTGGAAATAAAATGTAAGACATTTCACTTAGGTATGATTAGCGATAAAATTTGTTTACTTTCATAATAATTCTATGCTAATTATTTCAAATAGGCAATACCTATACTACATTTATGAATGGTACCTACATTAATGAATGGCTTGGTGATTTCATATATGACCTAACGGTTTCTCAATGATACATACGGCATTTCGTAGGAATAAAAAGCTCTCCACCATAGTATTACCAAAGAGTATACTGTAGATCAAACTTATTTTATATACATTTCGGTAGTCGACATTATAATAAAATGTTCTACATACAGTATACGTAAAAGCAACGTAAACGATTGCTGACTATTGTTCGTAAAAAGACAATCAATATTGGTAGGAAGAATTGTTCATACACCCCCTGCCACGTTCTAAATGATAGCTTGAATGGCTTTACATTGATTAAGGTGAAGACAAAAATTTTACTGTACATTAATCCAACTACACATTGAAAGTTGATCGATGCTTATAGTAGTGCATTGTGGTTTTAAGTTAACAATGAAAGAAGTTGATTGTTGTTTACTGAACCAAAAATACGACTACAGAATGCTCTTACGGCAAAAAACGTAACGACACTAAGGAAGTCGATTACGTTGATTTATTTATAGAGTTAATTAATATTTATGAGGGTTAATTCAATCTTAGATCGACAATAGAGTAAATTTATTAATGTATTGTTGCTCCCATAGTATCGAAGACACACAACAAACGATAAGAATCAAATACGCTACAATGCAGTCATAAAACATCGACTAACCCCAACGTAAAATATATGAAAGGGGAAGAATACATATCTAAAAGCGTTGCCGATTGATATGGACCAGACGGGTTATAAAAAAGAATCAAGATGATGGAAAAAATAGTCCATTAGTCGTTTCTTTAATGTACACATCACACCGTCCTTCTTCAGTAGTGGGAAAGGATGTTACACAACCCCTTTAAAAAAAAGTCCGGCGCTATGCCTTATCTACATTTCCGCTACTTTATGCTTCTCTCTTGAACTTGCGAACGAGACGTTTTTCTTATAAAAATTCTTCCGAAAAAAACCCGTCGGGAGATAAATGCGGCTAAAGACCCCGGATTTTTTTGTCAAGGAGTTGGAAGTTAATTGATGGTGATAAGGAGCACGATGAGACTTTTAAGATGCCTCTGCTCCATTGATTTTTTTTGGAATGAAAGAAATTCGTGTTCTCAGCCATGTAGGAGACCTTTTACTAGCTTTCGGATTTTTTTAAATAACTGAGTATCTTTAGATGTACATGTCTGAAAAGTTTCCGACATTTCGCCATTTCTCGACATGTTTTCTGAAAATTTTCTGAAAAATCTGGGGTCGGAAACTTTCCAGACCACCCTCGTACATGAAGACGTCGATTTTATCATTTAAAGATATTTTAATACTTAGAAGCTTTTGAGTTTAAAAGTAGGTTTTCTCTGCATTGGAAAAAGCTTTTCCTTTCGGACCGACCGAGTAGTCTTGCCTTCGTATTGAATTAAAAATTTATTTTGATGGATAGGTCATAACTACTTATTATCCCATTTTGAGAGATACAGCCCTTTAACCACTGCTGTTGAAAAAATCGTTCTCTTTCTTTGGCTATTTGATAAAAACTGCTTGATTGAAAAGTGACCCAAATTAAGTAATTAAGACGCTCTCTTAGTGCGGAAAGCAGACCATTCTTAGAAAAAACATGATGTAATACAAAGAGCATTACACAACCTATTTATAACGTGATCCCGGTTGAGATGAAGTTTTAGCTTGGTTTCTTGAAAAGCGTTTTAACCTGGTTTTACTGTATTTATCTATTTGAATTCGTTCCTCTGATAAATTACTTCGATGTCATCAGTTACTGAATGTTACTCCTATTGGTATAAATTTGAAGGCCTTAAGTTCAACTGTAAATTATATAAGATCGACAGTCATACATGTCGATAAAATCAATAAGAGTATTTAAAATGAGTTTTTATAATTTAATCTAAAAATGTATTAGCAAACAAATATCATTAATGAAAAAAGGCGCTTCCATTTCTTTCAGGTAATATCCCAAGTCAGCCCACATGGGTATATGGGTCATATAACAACATATATCCAACTTAGGACAATTTCGAGATAGGATCAGGTACTCAGAAGTAAGCACTTCGTAAGTTAGGGAGTGTCTGCAGTTTGAAACTATCCTATAAGTGGTAAATATCCCCCTTGCTATATTTAGCACTAGACTCTGTATTCCTTCGTAAAATTTTAAATCCGACATGGAAAACATGCAATCCGAAAGTAGGCTCACAGTTTCACATGCAGCCATACAATAAATAAGATTTCCATCCGTAGTTATACAAGCATTTTCGTAAAAACTTACCGTCAGATTTCAGCAATATCTAGCTATTTCGCCCTGCGAAGGCTGAATTGCCTCCCGTATCGCAGACAAGGTCGTAAAACTCCGAGCCATTCTCTAGTTTATCCTAAACCTTGCGCGAAGGATAACCTACATTTTCATGTGGATGTTCACGTATCGAAGGTTTGAAGGCACTATCGACGTGCGTCTGGGGCATTATTTGGGTTAATGGAGACCCGGAAAAAGTACTCGAGAATCCATGAGAGATAATGTTTTTACCGAGGACTTATCTGAAGCCTGGGGTACTTGAGCACGTTCTCTTGAGTGTCAATTTCCAACCCCAATGTAGATTTATGTATTTGTAACGGAGCGATAACTTTTCTGGTATCCGAGTCGCAATGCCTTGTATTTAGGTTCTAATAATTTAAATGGAGATGTTGGTTAAAATTTTTGAATGATGAAAGTTTATAATAACTATAAAATTAATATGTTCCAGCCTAACCTTGTGGAATGGCGTCATAATTCAAGGAAAAACACTTAGTTGCTCATAAATACATATCTGTGAAATTAACTATTTTCGTCTATAAGACATCATCAGGCACTTACAAAGTGTTTTTTCCTTGCATTACGTTTATAATAATATAATAACGCTCCTATGCTATTGAATATGTTGCTTTTCATATATGTATCTTAAAGTCTAAGTGTGATACTCCTTACAATAAGTAAATCTTACAGTTAACAGTTTCATAACTTTGGCAAAATTTAACTGAAAATTTCCTTCAAAATTGAGACCACATTCAAAAAAAGAAGTAGATACTATGTATCCTATCTGTAACGTAGTGACTGAAAAATAGTAGGAAAATAGATGCTAGAACCAGCCGTATCGAAAATTCATTCTTCCACTGATGAGTCTTCCCTGCAGCAACAGCTTAGAGGGATAGACTCATTAGGAATGCAACCTTTGCCACACGTTGAGACTTCACGCAAGATATATATGTGGCGGTAGAGAGGACGTCACGGAGGAATACCTTCATGATTCTTCATCTTGGGATGAAGATTTGCCCTACCCACAACTGCGATACCTTAATTGATACGCAATTAGCGTTATCTCCTTAGATTTCCGCTTCACGATTATTATTCTTAATATTAGTCTTAATTAATTTTGTTGGTCTCATAAGAATGTGCGTGAGAAACTAACATGATAAACTGAATTTTTATTTGAGATCAACAGTAATATCTAGTAGAATTAGACATTTACTCTATCGCTTATAAATGGTAATTCATTCCGTCGATGTATGTACAGGTTAAATAAATTTACGGAGATTTTCAGGTAATCCCTGACCCTGAAATCCTAAGCAAACAAGGAAATGGTATAGGTAATTTTGCAAAAGATGGCCTGCACTCAGGAAAAATCGCAAGAAAGAATAGACTTGAAAAGGAGAAAACCTCGTTTCACGGTCCCGTCGGACTTTTTTCAAGTCTATTCTTCCTTGGGATTAATCCTAAGCAAGGTTAGATTATAAGTCGGCACATAATGCGGTGAGTGAAGACTTCTATTTCAATCAAATTCAACTTAAATTTTTTTTATTAATTTACTCTTCCGACACAGAAAAGTGCATTTACATGTGCTTTGAAAGAATATATAAAATATATATAATAATAATAAAAATATGGTAACAAGCAGTTGTAACCTCTAAACGACCTTTCTCTTAATTTATTACCATCGATTTAGGGTTGGCGTCCTTATCTGATCCTGAATGGCTTTTAAAGAAGTTTAAAGCTCACTTCATTCATCCATTAGTGGCTCCTAATATGTGTGCGATTTTAAAGGAAAATACTTGAAATCCGTTTTTAAATGCCAATAAATTGAACTTTATTCAAGTTTCTTCGACTTTTCAGGAAAAATATACATTTAGCGTGAAATTTCGAACGAATCATTAAACGAATTATAACTCGGGAATATAAGGAAATTCCGAAAATTTTATTCAGCCAACCCTTTGCAAAATTGCGACTTCTAGACTGAATTCAATCTTTACCCTCAAAAGTCAAGAAAGTTCTTGAAGTATTTGAATCACGAAAATTTTCCGATAATGACGAGGCTTGAGTCGAATCTTTCGGGACCACTTTAGAGCGTGGGAATGGTCCAATGGAAGCTGAGGACCAATTGAAATTTGAAATTTCTTCCCTATTAACACTGTCGCGAGAATTAACGTTAAAAAGTCTGAGAACTAGATGAACCCATAATGGCCGCTACCAAAGAACTTTCTTAGAAGAAGAACGATCATTAAAATTTGGCACGTAATGCCTTTTCCATTTAGTTTCTTTAAATGGTAACTAAGGTTAATCTTCTACAAAGGAATGCAGAGCAATTGCTCGAAGGATGGCCAAGTTTAATAATTTTTTTATAAGCTTACGTATATTCTGCCGCTAATGCATCATATTTCATTTTGAAATACAGCTATCGTAACTATGCAACGTGTTTAGTTAAGCGTACTACAACCGTATAAGTTTTATGATTCCCTTAACAATAACCTATGATAAGCAAATATTTGGAAAAGTTTCTATGACGACCTAGCGCAAGGTCGTCGTGACGACAAGAAGTAAAGTAACTTGCTAATTATATAAAATAACTAGCTTATTCCGGTAAATATTAAACTTCAGAAGTGTCTCTTCAAGATTCTGTACTAGTATTAATTTGACATTGACTTTTTATTCTAAAATTAATAATTTTATGATAGTAAAATCAAATAATAAAGCATTTATTTCGTGGAATTACATCCTAGTGATTGAGGAGAATATAACTTAGTAAAGTGGAACTTAGCTAAGTTATTTCCTCCTCAAATTTCTGATAATTAACAAATATTACTGAATTTCACATCTTCTTTTACGTAATCATGATGAAGTTAATGTCTGCTATAGTAATGGAACACTGTTGTACTCACATCCATGTTTATAAATATCTATTAAGAAGCCTCCATGAATTTCAGCATGTTTATTTAAATGACTAGCATGTGCGAATCAAGAACTCTAATCGCATATAATTACACAATACTGCAGTGAATCACTTTTTAGTTCTAATTCCAATTATTAAAACATATAAGCAAATAAACCTAAGATAAATTTTGGACAGTTTTCTCCCTTTATGAATAAAAGGAATAATCGCGAATTTTCCGGGTACGCGATGAATCAGGAAATGATTTTTCCCTCCGGAAAAACTTTTCTTTCACTTTCCACCGCTTATGGGGGGAAAAGGTCATTGGAAAAGTTCTTTGCCGCAGCCACAAATCTTTCAACTTAGCTCCAACAGCTTTCAATGTTAACAAACTCTTCTACCTTTACAATACCATAGTGTTCAGCTGTTCTTAAAACCCAAAAGTTCTGTGATTGAAAGCCCGAACGACTATTAAATAAAGCGTCTGAGCTTACATTAATAGGAATGTAATTTTTTATCTAAACTCAATATGGACCCTTAACAAAAGTTCATCAAATTAAAGATTTCGCATATTTAACCATAATTTTTGCCATTGCAGATCAAAATAAGCAAGGGATCATGGTGAACTACTCTTGAACTCTGGAAGCAAATTTTACTTAAAAAAACTTTCTTATCAATTTATAAATAGATGTTTTATATTTAAATTTATTTAGTTATTCCATAGTTTTCAACTGCAAGCATCTTATGTATACCCTACAATTATCTATGTAGATCAACAGATATTTTTCAGTTAAATATCAGTTTCGCTTAAGTTTACAAAATAAATGCAAAAAATCGGTTTATAGAGATTCAATCATGGAAAATAATCAGTAATGCATAATTGAGTACGGTTTGGGTTTGGTTCGAATTGTAATATAACCATCTGAAAGTTGATTTTATCATTTCTAGTTTTGTCTATATACACTGCATTACACTGCATTTAAGAATAAAATTACCAATAGTAAGTTGCAAGTCGAGATATACCTGTCTTTATTTTACCTTCCAATAGGCTTAACTAAATTGTACATTGTTTAGAATATAAGATAGCAACGTATCTCGTTTCGGGTCCAAGAGTCCTTATTTTCGGTTAGGGTCGGGTTTTACATCGGTAAAAACAAAGCTTTTTTTTACGGTTTTCGGTTCGATTCTTCTTCGATGCCCTGTTTTCAATGGACTATCTTTTTTCTTTCTTCTGAGTAGTAGCAAGGGTAACATCTGCTTTAGAATCACACGTCGTTCGCAGCTGATTTAAAAGGGCGCGTTGCTAGGCAGTGGTAACCATGGCGAGTGACTCTCTTTTTCCCATACAATCCGCGACCTCCACTACATTTTTAGGGTCATTCGGACACCTCCGAAATGCAGAGAGGAAAGTACCACCGCGCGGTGGACATAAACAATGATTGGAATTGGGAGGTGGCCGCAGGTGGCGCCGCGAGGACAGATAGCGGCACATGCACAAACGTAACAATGGAGGAATGAGAAAAACAAATGGGATGACAAAAAGGGGAAATGGGGTTGTTAAAAAGAGGAACTGAGCGCGGGAGGCCATTAAAGGAGAGGTGAATTCAATTTATAGGAAGGAATAAGAATGTTAAGAGTAGAGGTTTTAAAGAGGAGATTCCCTGATAGAAAATACCTAGATTGGAAACTGAGACACGAATTGTAAATTTAGCAAAACAAAGAAAAGAGCTAGATTTTATATTTGGTCGTTTAGATTATATATTTTAGAACTTATAAAGAAAATTTGGTAAAATATTTCTTATTGCCATTGGTCGTATCTTCTTTCATAAAACCTTTTGAAATATATCGCGAAGCACACGGAGATTTTTGAGTAATTTCGAATCTCCTTGACAACTGATTTCATTGTTCAATTAAAATTAACACTTAGCAACCAAGTTACTTCAGCTGTAACAATATTTCATTGTTATCAGTTTCTTTTTCTTTTTTACCAGTTTACTAATTTATACGAGTAGTAAATAAGTAGATTATTATTTCATTGATATTCAGTTTTACTAACATCTCCTTGTCAAGTGATTAAATTTTTCAAAATATTAACGGAACATCATTTTCAACGTTCAATCTATTGTATTGATGCTTCTTTTCCCAAGAAAAAACTGTCTTGAAAAAAATCTGATGGGGTCGGGAATTGGACCTGGAGATTGCTTTATCCAACGAAGCTATCCGGCTAGAAAATTTTCACAAACAGTTTAGAGGACTTTCAAGGCATTGGCTTTTTTCCTTAGGATTTTTTCTGGGTTCAAAATTACCCTAATATCCAATGTTTTACTATAGCTAAATCTTAACTGAATCTACGCTTTTAGATACTATAGAACATAATAAAAATATACATGTATTTACATGTATGGGGGAATAACCGTGTAAATTTACAAGTCAATTGGTAATTGTTCATTTCACTAACAAATTCAATACTAGGATAATATGATGTTCTTGAAAGGGTGTCATTGAAATCAAGTTCAGATGAACCATCGCTTTAAATCCTACAATTTCAAACGAAAAGGAAAGAAGGCCGTTATTCATTCAGAGTTAAGTAGTGATCACCGTTCAAGGTATTTCCCCAACGGTGGCTTTTCCACGTATTTCCACCCCATTTTTATTTCGCAGGAAAGTTAAAAATTTCTCCGTAAGGGACTTAATCGCTGCAAATAAATCAAAGTGAGCGGATTTGCTTCAAGTCTTTGTCCGACGAAATCCTCCGTTTCAAGAGGAACCTCCGAATTCTTTTTCACTCTGCAGTTCCATTATATTTTTCAAATCCGCAATAAATTTCCAACCTTCCAGATCCTCATAAATAAACCTTGCGGACTCGAAGAGGATCATTTCGCCTTCTTTGTCTGATTAAGTCGAGGGCAAACAGTTATTTTTGTTACTTATCTCTTATATGCATGCACAACGAATACACTGTTTCCTTACTGGGTTATTATGTTATTTTTCACTTATATCGGTGATACTCGAGCATAGATCCCAAACCTTTTGCTTCAGTCTCATCGGTACATCTTTTAATACTTTCTCTTTAACTCTTGATATTCATTGCAGTTACTAATTCATTAATTTCTTATGAAACCATTCGTTTTGTAACAGGACTAGTACTTCAGAGCCAACTCTTATACAATGATTAAGTGCTCCATAGAATACTAATTGCAATAATGCAACGTTGATGGCTATTATAGAATACATATCATCTAGTTACAACAACATAAAATTACAATAAATCTGTTTCCTAGCTGCAATAATACACTATTTCCATAGCGATATCTCCCTTAAATTGATACAATTTAACGTAAAAGCTAAATTAGTCAATACGATGTTACATTCATATGAACATTCGTACCTTAATTTACATTCTTAATTATCATTCTAATATTTTTCAGGGTTTACCAGGAACCCTGAAACAATGGTTCCGAGGACAAGTCCCAAGCTTGTAAATTTTATTCACAATAATAACTATTACATGATTCTGTTACAAGTAAAATGTTATGAATTTATTAAAACTCCGAAAGATAAACTTTATTTTATAAATCTTGACTACTCCACCAGGGAAAAGCTTTTAGTTTTCCTAATCCGTGTATCTAGCATTTATTTATCAATAGAAACATGTTAAGCAAGTGATAATATATAAATTTGTTTATAAACAAGTAGAATTTTTTTACCTTGACAATCAAGTGCTAGAAAACTAGGAAATAGTGTTGTACAAAAATATAATTTTTAAATATTTGTAGTAAGATGAATTTTCAAGCATGTAAACTACGTCCCACCAAGTATAGCTACTTATAAATACCACAAATTAACGTTTTGAATTGTGAGAAGCCTTCGAAACCTTATCACCAGAAGCAAGAAACAGCCCACTTTCGAACCCATCATTCATAGCCACACCACGAACGATTTACTGGTCTTAAATCTCGCAAACCAACGTCGAACTTCAATACGTCAAAACCGGCGGTTTTATCGCGAAGCTTTATAGGATCGTAACGTGCAAAGCTGCAATCTTTCAGGAATTACTCATTGCGGTAAGCATAGGACCGATTTATTCCCGTTTGATCTCAGAATAGCCGTGTTCTGTGTCCACCAATCGCCTCTGTCGGCCCTTATCCGTATCCTTGACTACCACATCCTGCCCTTTGGTCCAGATTACGACACCTCCTCATTAAATCCGGATGAGATTAGCAACGGAATCCAATGCATAGACCACACACTGCGGTTAACGAGGCAAAATAGAGATGCGACAGTCAAACGTTTGTAGAAGGATTTTGAAGTTGGAGCGCTGACCGATTTTGTGGATTTCATCTCCGAATATTACGTTGTCGAAATTTCCATACATTTCTGTAATTGAGTGATGGTCACGATATTTTTTCTAAACATTGTGGTAGTTAATGTAACGTAAGCGAAATGCCTTGGAACTTCAGTTATTTAATTTCAAATTTACATACACAATGACACGGTTATCTGAGCTAATTGTGGGAGGAGGATGCACGAATAACAGAAAAACACGGATAATACGAACTATTAAACACGGCATCTCGTGCTAAGTTACCTCAACCCATTCCCTGTTTCTCTTTTATGTTTTAGAACGTACATGATTTACGTAAGATAGCTATTTAATATTTTTTCCGCTCATATTCATAGCCCGTTTTATTCTATCTGAGAATTGAGAATAACAGAATTTTTCGATCTTTTTTACAGCTTTAATGAAATTGTTCTTATATTGCAACTGCAAATCAGGGAAGATTTTACATAAGTATTGCTTTTATCAGAAAGCAAAAAAAAGCTAACGTATTTTATGTGTTAGAATTCTTCCAGAAAAGTGGCGAAAAACGTCGATTGAGAGTAAAAAATTTGTACTGATAACTCGCAAAACTGATGACCCGCCCACAGATAATCATAAGTTTAATGCACTCCCTGCCAGCGGTAACAGACCAAGTTCCTGTTCCACCCCTGACCCTGAGGATAATTTTTGGACAATGAAAGTTGGCTCATAGAAACATATAATACAAATAGGAAATAAATTCACTACTCATAATTTATCTTTGGGGCATTCTGGTGAGTAGCTCACATGGTACTACACATTCTCCTATTCCCAACTTTAATATGCTTTCTAGCGTACTGTTTGGCTTTAAGGAACGCTCTTAACCGTATGACTAACGTCAAAGGAAAACGAAATATATTTATATACATCAAGTAAATTTTATGACAAAACATAGACAGCGACAGCCAGGTCGGGAAGTTAATGCAATAAGTTTCGTAAAGTTCTCATTTGAAAAATGGCACATATATAATATCTGAATTATTTTTTTGGCTTAGGAACCAGTAATGTTAGAATTCGTGCCCATTAATTATGCCCATCACTTTCTTTTACATTCGTTTTTTCCAGTCTTCAACTTTGGGAACTACTGCACCCGAGTCACGATCTCTGATAGCAACAACTCTACCAATTTGCTCTTATTTAACATCGAATTTAGTAGCGTTCATTACAGATGATCATCGAATATTAACTATGAAAATACGCTTTGTGAAAAATTGCTATGATAAATCGGTAAGTGTTACTCAGATGCTTCAGGAGGCAGGATGGGAATCTATAGAAGAAAGAAGGCTCAATCAGAGATTTAAATTACTAGATAAATAAACAGACAGAGCACCTTCATAGAAGATGTAGCTGAAATTATGCGCCCTCCTTGCTATATAGGCCGTTCTGATACCGCGAGAAAGATCGGAGAAATAGATGCTAAAACCAGTCGATTCAAGAATTCTTTTTTTCCGAGAACAATACGCGAAAATAATCGACTAAGAAAATAGAGTCATGGTGCTTGCATCCCCTGCCACACGCCGAAAGGCGGCTTGCAGGGTACATATGTAGATGTAGATATAGATGAAAATTTTTCAGGAATTTCCGAGAATTCTCGGGATTTCCCGATTTCCGAAGTGTTATCATGTCGAAAAGATTGGAAACCCATAATGAAATACCATTCATAATAGATGTCACAGTACAAATACAGAAACCTTAAGAAAGACGAATGCTAGAAGCTTGCCTTTCGAAAGAAGTTTCATCAGTCGGTAAAAAAGAACAAGTGCGCAAACGGCATTAAAGGGGCTTCTTCACAACACGCGCTAAGGACATCAGCGCTAAAATTAGACCTTCATTTGTCAGCGAGGCGTTGAAAGATGACTTTTTTCGTAAATAAAAAAAAGAAAGGAAGCTAGCAAATCCTCTTGGGTCGGGTGGAGAGCTAAAAATACAGTAGGAACCTTATCCTACCAAGTACGTTCACTTCACGGGTGGGATAAAGAGTACTTCGTCATTCGTGACTGTTGGGAAAGTCTTGAGGAAGTCGAAAAAATTGAGTGACGCACCGCGCGATTTCCGTTTCCAGGGACAACGATCCCGCAGGAGACGGACGTGATGCGTTATGGTGCCACAGATCTGTATACGATACATGCCTCTCTCACTTAGGTTATCGTCTATATATAGAGAGACATCGACTGGATCTCTGTTTTTTTTTTTAAGTTGCATTCCGTCCGAGAAGACATTTTTCTCTAACTTTATAAGCATAGTGTAAGAAATGATAAGCATTGTATTTTCATGCCGTTAATTAGTAAAAACAATTGTATTGTAGCGCTCTTAGTACGCTGAGATGAGCTATGTAAACTAAAAGTTGGTTTAGTTACCTTCCAAAGAACTTTATTATTGTCCTTAGCTGAAAATTTTTTCTTCCTAAAATACGGGGAAATTATTAGAAGCATAAGAAATTATACATTGTTTTTTAAGTTGTGAATTCACATAAGCAATTGTATTATAGCGCTGTCCATACGAGATGAGCTTTTTAAGCTAAAATTAGGTTTAGTTGCCTTCTAAAGAACTTTATTATTGAACTTAGCTGAAAATTTTTTCAAGATTTTCACAAATTTTTTCTTACAAAACTATGGGGAAATTATCACATTGTGTCCTTCCACAACATATAATAAACCAAAGTATTCGTGAATTTAAGTTCTATTCATGAAACCTGAAACTTAAATTTCTATTCCACTATTTGGTTCTATTAAGAGAATTACATGGTATCAATAGAACTATTAAAAATATCATTAATGACATAGGGATACTTAAAGCTGTATCAAATTAAAATTTTGTATTTACTATTATCGGAAAACATATCGGCAGTGAAAAATGAAACTATACAACGGTTTAATTTATAATTTCAGTGCGAAGGTTTTCGCTTACTACTTAATTATGAAGGCAATTTTCGAAAAAGAGCAGGGGAATTTTTCTTAATACTTAAAAGATATGTCTCTCTATAGACAATGGAGTGAAATAATTCCAAAAAACGACTTTAAAAGAATACGCCAAGCAGTCAGAAGTTACACTTTGCTCAAGCGCGAACACGACCTCGACTTGGAGAATGTAAACACACCCTCTAATGAGTCATTTTATCTCTAACACTTGATTCTCCAATCGATTGAGATTGCTAAAAAAATCTCTCCTCCACGTGGAAACGGCTCCTCCAATCAGGAGAAAGATAAACAATCAACAAACAACCAATAGCGACCAAAATAAATAGCCGAAGGAACGAAAAGTAAAAGAAGAAGCCAACAGTAATGTTAGCTGAACGTGGTTAATCAAAAAGATTTCTGCTGCTTAATATCGATAATTGCCTTACTTTGACTTTATTAGTTTGGAATAACAATGTATGCAAAATTTTAATAATCATTTAGAGAAAATATAGGGTGATTATAGATAAGAATCGAAAAATTGCATTGGATTTACAAAAATAGTGTAGAAATGTTAATAACTCTAACAATCCCGTACTATTAGTAATGGCATATATTATCCATTCCTTTAATTATCACATAATTAATCCAATGATTCCTCTTTAATTAAACTATCGTTGACAGCAAATTAAAACTGATTGGTTCGCAATTTTCATCATTTGCAGGTCAATTTTAATTAAATCGAAAATGTAATTTGATTTCGATAATTACCATAGGTAAAAAGGAGTTGAGATTAGTTAGCTGAGATGAGGTTGTCGTCAACAATTATATTTTTATTATTTTTTAATTTATCAGCCGCCCTTATAGACTAGCTAAAAAAACCTTGAAATTTTTTAACATAGATAATCACAAACGTGTTGCAAATTAGTACATGGGTGGTCTGAAAAGTTTCCGACATTTCGCCATTTCTCGACATGTTTTCTGAAAATGTCTGATAATTTTCTGAAGATTTCTTAAAAATCTGGGGTCGGAAACTTTTCAGACAACCCTCGTATATTCAAAGGTTTATCCTACCTATTCAGAAAAAAAACATCTTCAGAAATCTTGCACCTATCATCTTTAATATCTTATCTACTTGATATAATAAAGAAATCAAATGATAACATATGAATATGAGCGTTATAAAAATTAATGTTTCTTTTACGTTTTCATAAATTCATATTTTATGCATCTTTTGCTGATTGGAATATGTAGGTAGGGTTATTCATTTTTATTACAAAGCTAAATTAATATTTAGTATCTAATAAAGGTCGTTCGCACAAATTACCTTTGAAATGAACGTCATGAATCAATATTTCAGTTTAATGGATTGAATGTAAAATAATAATGAATTTTAGATTAATGATTTAAAAGATTGAATAATTTATGAAGCAAACCATGAGTTTACATTACGGAAAACGTGTTTTTCACCTTTAAATTTTTAAATTGTCTCGGTGGCTTTAAATCAACTTCATATCGAGGTGTATTTAATGTTTATGAAGGGGAAAAAGAAAGAATAACATTTTTCAACGCTCACATTTTCCCCCATTATCACATATTTCAGGTTCATAATCATATGATTTGCAATGTTGTTTACATTTATCGCTTTTGAAAAATTTTTTCAGTTCGTCACATATTCTCCGTGCGTATTTATGTCTGATATAGTGCTAACTCTAATGATGATTTAAGTAAGGGGAAATAATTATGATGTCAATCTCAAAATTAAGCTAGTTTTTGCTCAAAAGCGAGATTGTGCTTTAAAATCAGCTTAAATGTATGACAAGTTATCTCTCTATATGTATCTATAAATTCTAAGTGTAATGAAGGCTCCTATGAAACTCTGATTCGTTTTTTAACCTAAGACTTGATAATAGTGCAGTTTGCCTAAAAGACAAACCATATGAAAAATTTCTTTGATCGGTAAATGATTCAGGAATAATATTTTATGCGTCGGGGATGATGATTTTCTTGAAAAACTCCAAGCTAATACCTGTTGATTAAACTCAAGCGGTCCTTGGTTCGATTCCCGGTGAGAGCCCACGTGCGAAACTACCTCAGCTGTCGAAGCACTTTTAACAATGCTACTACTATGCTACTTTTAAATTCAAGTTCATTTATAGAAATAGCTAAATAAAAATTACTATATGAATAAAATACGAAAGGGAAATATTTGAATTCAATATAGGTGTGAAGGAATTAGGAGGAATGATGATCGAGGTATTTTGCTCTAACTTTCCCTACCAGGTCAGAGTTATGTTATTTGAATATGTCCACATAATTGTAGAGCAGAATGACCCAGTAGATAACATTGTAAATAACATTCAATGAGTGAATGAAATTATTTATCATTATAATCATGTATTACTATTTTGTCATTATTCATTATCATCCATGCATCATACATACATCAGTAGCCATCGTGTTAACTCAGCAAAGAAAATAAAAGATCCATTACCACCCAGTACTAAAAGGCATGAGATACACCATTAATAGAGGTGTGTGATATTGAACAAATGAAGTTGGTGTCACCTAAATAAAGCAAACTAACCACCCAAGTTCAATTGCACCCTTCAATTTTTCTACAACGGAAACAAAACACGCACAGAAAGCGGAAACAGTGGCAAATCCATCACATAATTCTCTCCCGCCACCTCATTAATTTCGAGCGTGCTTTTAACTGCTAACAGACCTGCATCAATCCAACGGCAATTCGCAGTCGATTCGCCCACTCGAGAGAAAATTTTATTGTCCATCCCAAACTCGTTCTGACCCTTTTTTTATACTTGCCCCATTTGACTCCGTTGTTTATTTGCCTCGTATCCGGATAAGTGGCGCATTCGAACGCCTTTTCCGACGGGGGCACGAAAACGGCGTCTCCCATAAAATGAGAATTGGTTTTGATACGGAGAAAAGTGGGCGTGGTCCAAGGGACAGCTTTAATTAGGGTTAAATCACCGACTGGAGGACCGTGAAAAGGGCACCTCTTGGCAATTATTGTCCCCCGGACGATAAAAAGGAGGACGCGGAGTCGTTTCGCTATTGTTTACCGTTCCTTGGCGACGAGTGTTACCCTCGTGAAAAAAGATGGAAACGGTGAGCGATGTCCCCTTTTTATGGAGCCAATTTACGAAAGGCTATTTATAATTGAGGAAATGTACAGGGGGAAATAGTGGACAAATGTCAATTATGCAGGTTCCATTAATAGCACTATGGCTCCAGGAGGATTGAAACGGCAAATTACCTCATTTCTCAGCTTATCTAATACGCCTCATTCTCCATTAAAAGCATTTAATTTTATATGATTATATCAGGTGTTTTTGATCCAACTAATGCTTCAAACTTTTGATTTGAAAGACACCATGACAACTTTTCCCATGCCCACGGTCGTTGACTTAAGTTGCTAGGGTACCAAATCAGTGTAAAACTTGTAAATTTTCGCACCTACTTTTTAATTCTACTTATCTGTATAAACTGAACTGTTTGATTTGGAGCTCCTACCATAGCAATCAGTTACCATAGCAAACAGAATGACACTTATTTTCCACACCACCTTTAAACTCTGCACATCTCTGCTTTTACAAACTGAACTGATTACTATGGCAACTAGTTGCTAGCGTAGGATCTCCAAATCGGTGTCATGCTTAGTTTTGCCGGTTACTTAAAATTCTGCGATTCCAAACTGAAGTGATTGCTATGGCAACCGGTTGCTAGGATAGAATCTCCAAATCAGCGTCACACTTGGTTTTCCGCCTACTGTAAAGTCTGCGATTACTGAACTGATTGATTTGGAGCTCTTATCCTAGCAACCGGTTGCCATAGCAGTTTCACGCTTAGTATTCCGCCTAATTTAAATTCTGCGATTACTGATTGTTACCGTAGCAATTTCGCTCGAAAAACCATAGTTAATTTTCCTCTGATACTAAACTCTTGACTGACTCCTACGTTGCTAAGAGCCAGGGATAGTTATTTAAACTCCCAGAACGTGAAGCAAAGAGCTCACGGATTCGGTACGTGTCTCATTCCGGAGATTTATAGAACACAGTCTCCGTCCTTCGGCAGGACCGCTTTTTAGCCGAGGGCGCAAAATGGCAATTGCCCCTTCTCTTTAAAAGCAATCAAATTGTTTATTCCCGTAGGAAGTATTTGTCTCGAACGCATTAATATTCAGTCGAGTGCGCGATTTCTCGTTAAAGCTTTCCGAGAGTTCTTTGGGATAATGACGTTAAAGCGTCGGATCGACAATTAATCTGGAGAGATTGGGTCGGAAGGGTGAAACAATTTGAGAAGAAATCCGATTAATTCGGGATTGAATTCCCGCTCATCAGCCTTAGCTATGATTATGAGGGAGATTTTCGCATAGTCGTTTGGAGATGATTTTTGTTGTTTTCGCAACCGTGATTGACGACTTGAATCTTCTGGAATTATCTAATAAAAATTTTCAAATATCAAGGGCTATCTTAAGTCTTTGTATGTGAACTGTTCGTATAGGAACTTATAGAGTTCATTTACGTTCAAATTTTTAAGAATATCTGCTAATATTACCCATGAATAGGTTCTTAGCGGGATAAAGCGTGGTATGAAACTACTAATATCCTTATATATTATTTCTTAACATTCTTAAAAACTACATTCGGCACGAGCATTTTAAGATAAACGCTGTAAGGTAATTGAATTAGTTTAGGCGCATTAGGTAATGCTATCCTAATTCATGAAATTCGTCCAATAAGATTTCTTTTCTGATAAATTTAAATCTTGCATCATTTTAGAGTAAATTGGCTCTCAAACTTATATATTTATATAAAATGGGGCTGTCATAAGTCTAAGTGTTACAACGAACAATTTACGCCCAGGTTTCATTTACGTACATACAAATTTTAAGTGTCAAAACAAACAATTTACATTTAGAGTTAATTTGCGTTCAAATTTTTAAGAATATCTGCTAATATTACCAATGAATAGGTTCTTGACGGGATGAGCCGTGGTATAAAACTACTAATATCCTTATATATTATTTCTTAACATTCGTTTTTGGTGACCAGCACTTTTCTCTCTCACACACTTCATCAATAAATATAAAATTAACAACCATTTTAAAAAGAAATCTTCTCTGTTTATGCTAAAAAATGACCAACAAATGAATAATGCACCACTTGGTCAAAATAATCGAGTTAAAATTTGAATATGGCCATAGAGTTTCGTTACCGGATGTGTAGATCTCTTGATACATCTCGTTTGTATCGATATCCATCGATTCGTTTTCGATACATATAGTTTGTGTCGATATCCATAGATTCGTTTTCGATACATATCGTTTGTATCGATTCGCTTTCGATACATATCGTTTGTATCAATATCCATCGATACATATCGTTGGTATCAATATCCATCGATACAAACGAGATGTATCGAAACGGATTCTAATATCTTATTTCCCTACCCAAATACATTTCAAAGAACACTCCAATCACTAGAAACAAATACATAAACACTAAAACATACCTAAAAAAACACACCTTCGTGCATAAATCAATTACTTTCAATTTATTGAGGCGAATTTATCGCACGAGACAACATTTTGTTTCTTAATTTACAAAATACGGCATGGACGAATTTGGGAAAAGAAAAAACATAAGATAATAATGAATATTCTCGATATAAATATACGATAACATAATATAATTTTACTTTATGGTTCTCCTGAGCAATGACTAGTCAACTTAAGATAAACATCTATTATTATAAAATTTTTCAAGTTTGAGGGCTATCTTAACTCTTCATAAATGTCGAAACGAACAATTTACACACAGAGTTAATTTACGTAAAAATTTTAAGAATATCTGCAGAGATTACCAATGAATAAATTATCAGTGGGATAGGACGCGATAGAAAACTACTATACCCTTTTAAATTAATCTTCGTGGTGGAGGGGGAAAGAGGAGGCGTCTTATAGGGCGTGGGGATGGGGAACAAAGATGAGAAGATTATAGAGGCTTATCTCTAAACTTGGAGACGCTCATTATATCTCTAGAGTTCCATTAGAAATCAGTCTCTTTCAACTCTACGTTGCTAAGTGAGAAACTGCTCTTACTATATTGTTATCAACCCCTAGGGGTCTAAATTAAATAGCTAAGAGTTTATTATAGCTCAGGAGTATATTGGAATTCAATAGAAAAAATAATTGAAACTTTACTAATACATTATTAAGATTAAAAGCACTATACTTGGTAACACAGAGTTTAGCGAGTCTGATCTCTCACGGAACTCTATGCAGATTATGAGTATCTCAGGGTTTGTGTATAATTCGCTGTAATCTACTCATCTTTGATTGGTCCATACCCCACGCCCTAAGTATTTCTTGCTTCTCCTCTACAGCAGTGCAGATTAAATTCATAGACGTGTGGGTATGAATTTTGTCGTAGCTTATTCAAAATTGTTCAGACTATTCTAGTTCTGTTCAGCAAGAAACTATTCTAGATACGATGAAGCTCAATCCTAGGAACCCAAGTTTACAGATACATGTCATTTTCTGGTTGAAACATAACTCGGTTTAATCTATTTATCTATGATTGGTCTTCGAATAATCTATAATCTACGACTGATCCCCTGAAATATGTAATTTTTCTTGCTTCTCAGCCGTGATGATAGCATTAAAGACATGTATTTTAATTTGATTACTATACCATAAATACAAGAGTAGAGAAACGTTGCCTTAGATGTTGCTATGGAAATTTAATAATTGGTAAGTTGGAGTAATAAAACACTCCTTTGCTAAGGCTGACAACTCTATCACTAGGCGGGATTTATACGGAAACTACGGAGCACGGTTATATTACTCTCCCTATATACAAGCTATTCCTAGTAACGCTTCTCCAACTGCGGTAAAGAACGTCATCACCTTTTATATAAGGAAATATTGAACTCACCTTCTCTGAGGGAAGCAAAGCCGTTCTCCTTTCTGCATGCCTTGGCGGCCTTCAAGACTTCGAACTGGACGCAGTATCTGTGAAGTAAAAAATATATGCATAAGAAGATGGTTTATCATGAAAATACTGCCATGAAATAAACACTTACGGGTAATGTAGAAAAGCCAAGTCTGGGTGAAAAATAAACTAAGAAATATAAATACGACTTCCATTTAATTCATTTACTCAAACTTCAATGAAATTTTGTTGAGGAAGAAGGTTTTGAACTAATTTTAGGTTAAAAAAATCTTAGATTATTCAAGTAAACGTCACACAATAGCTTGTCCTACGCTTCGACAAGATTTAACGAAATAAATCAATGTATAACGTTTAAACCAATAAATTAGAGTTAAATTTGTAAATTTACAGCAAAATATTTTATACTTATATTTTAGATACTGATTATTGGTAACAAACGAGAAAAAAATCCTATAACTCAAAGTAATCATGGTGTTAGAATAGATTAACAGGAAACATTAAGATACTTTTCTAAATCAAGTTAATTCTTCTCATGAGATATACTCATACTTGAAGTGTGAAAGTGGTGAAAATAATTAAGCAAAAAAAAAGAAAACGAAAGAGTAATGTCAATCATAGCTCGCGCCCATATTTAAGGTAAATATACAAGGAATCCACGATTATCTTAGAGCCAAAAGATCGCTAATTCTAGGCTGATAGTACAGAATAATAATAATATACTTCGCATTTATTCCGAAACACGTAGGAATTTTCGGATCATTAACACTGTATTCTGGTAAGCGCCTTGAAAAACATTCACAAAAAGGATCCAAATCTAAAAGCAATAAACTATTTCCGTCTCATAACAACCTGAAGCAAACAGCAAAAACAGTTTCAACTCCCATTTATAGAATCTAAAAAAGCGACCAAGAACACATCTTTCTCTCCTCTTCAAGGCCCGAAAATAACCGGATAGATCTTGTCAAATGGGGCCCAGAGGTAGAATTGGAGAAGGGCATTCATTTTCCTCGGAAGGGTAGATGAAAATGAGGATGCAAGGAGTGGAGTTATTTGATTGAAGGGAACATATGCGATAAAACGGTCTGGAGACTGTCAGGGAAACAGAGTCCTTAAGTTGAGTGGGAAAAGGGGCCTTTGAGACGAGGGAAAGTTAGGAGGGAGGTGAGGCTATCTTTTACCGAAAGCATGGGTCCTTCTGAGTGGAAAAGCTCTCTTGGTTTTTGTGATCGAAATGGGGATTTTCGTGGTAGAATTTGGTAGGATATATGTAAGAAAGTAAACGTAGGAGATAGGGCAAAGATAGGAAAGGATCTATCAAGATAAGGTATTTTATCCTGCGTTTTTCTGAAGTGCTTAGATTGATAAGTTGGGAAGAAGTATTGGTAAGATTGGTATTGGGAAGAAGTTGGAGAAACTCATAAGAAGTTATGATATGTTGATGGCCTACCGGATAGTCATGTGGGTAGTGCGTTCAACTTTGTTGATTGAGTCGGTCCCGGGTTCGATTCCTCCTTGAGGCCTCATTTCTACTGTAGAGGTTATTATGTTTCAAGATAAAATGAGAGAAAACAAATTAAATATCAGCACAAGTCTTGACTTTCTAGAGGTCAGAAGTAAGCGAACTTTACAAATGCTACAATAACCCTGAGGAGTAAATTAGCGCGCAAATATTTGTGTTAAGCATAGAAAAGATCGCTAGAGACGTGGAGGCTGGGACAAAAATTTACTGCATGCTCCAAAAAATATTGCAAGCACTATTTTTCTACAATGATATACATATTTAACGATGATATGTTTAATGAGAAAATAGTAAATTTGGAACAACAGGTTTTTCCTTACGGTTACTACAACAAGGTTACCGTGGAAACCGAACGGTGATTAGAGGAAAGTAATAAATAGACAAAACTGTAGGTACTCTTAACTTTTATCATATTTATTTAGGAGGTTATTTTTCTGGACTTAATTTTCAGATGAAATATTGCTTAAATTTTTATTAAGTAGATGTTCATGTTTGTCCTGATGACTTCCACACTCGCTGAACCGATTGTTAAACCTGTACTTTTTACATTATTCTGAACCAATGCACACCGTGAAATAGTACATTAAATACAGACATAGGAATAAACATTTGCTCAGATGAATGCCTTATAATAAATGCAAATTTGACATTTCATTTTCTGCATTCCTATTTATTTTCCACCTCCAATGTTGTCTTAACAACCGCATTGTTGACGTAGATCCTGTTTTATTTTAAACCGTAGATTCCATGCTTAAAAAATTATAGTACCCTCAAGTTGACCAAAAGGCCTACGAGAAGTGTTCCGTTCATGAAAAATCAAAACACTGTTACCAATACATCAAAAAATTATAGAAAAAGAAGGGGATTACGTTGATAAATAGAAAAGAGATGAAACTTTATAAATTAATAGTTTTTTTATGACTTTAAGACAGAGATTTCATTTTCTCTAGCTCAGGGAAACACTTTTCCAATACCACTCGTATATTCAACGGAAACATTACTTTCCCTCCTTCACCCTCAGAGGGCAATGCACTCGTCTTTCAGTTCTTATAACCCAAACAAACGCAAACATCGTTTACCCAGACGCTGGAAGACCTATGTCCCCTTGGCCCTTGACTTGTGCCAATGTCCAAAAAAAAATTACCGGTTTCCGGAACGAATTTCAGAGGTGTCCGTGTTTTCCTTTGGTCCTTCCTCGAGGGGAAACACACAGACTACTCGTTTTTTTTTTGCATGCGACTCGTGCGCCATCACCAACTCTTCCTTTATTCTTCCCTTTCCTCAAGTGAGGGAAATAGCAAACTGGTTTTTAGTGAGCCCTCGAGAGTTGTTACTCCTTCCTTCCCTTCTTCTTTTTGTGTACGTTTCTCCGTTTGCTTTCCTCTCTTGTTTCTATGGAGACTGTGATTTGTTCCTGTACTCCCTCCCTTCTCTCTTTTTTTTTTTAAAAAACATCCTCTTCAGCTCCAGGCGATGAGGCCCTAAGCGTCGTGTAAAATTTACAGCGGAGATTCGATGACTTTCACACATCATCATGGATTTCGTTCATTTGTAAAGTTTAGTCGAAATCATGGAGTACAATTGCTGGCAAATTTTTCACCGAAGCTATGACATTTTAATATTTTAACATTTTTTAAGAAATTCTCTTTCGCGACCAGGACTAAAACTGTCAGAGTATCTCCAAGAATAATGTGGAGATTATGTTATTTATGCAAACGTATTTCCAGGCTTCCGATACAAAAATCAGGGGTTAAATATAATTAAATGTTCTCAACTATCAAAGTCAGTATTGCTTCAGGTCAAAGATTGCTGCTTACTCGTTTAGCAAACTATGCTTTTCTTACTTTTATGGTTCCCTTGATGAGAAAGAACGAAAAATTCATTCCTCGATGAGATTACGGTTTGCAGTAATACTTTCCCTTGTACAACTATATTACATAAAAAATAGTAGAGATTGGTATCGTCAAAAAGTAGGTGCAATACGAAAAATTTCAGAAATACAGTTTCGAAATTGAGATGGAAGACATTTCACAGAATCCCTCTAACCCTAACCCCTTTTCGTTTTATTTCGAAGGTTCACTGAATACAATTCACTTGAAAAGAGCATTGTTTTCTACAACGGGGAATATCATCATAACATGCATCATGCATACAATCTGGTAAAGGCAAATGTCGAATAATCTCATTAAAAATTGAATATAATCAATATCTTGCAATGACTTAAATAGCAAAAAAATTCCTTTGGATGGAGCTGAATAATTTTAACGAGGAATACGAACAAGTTGCTAGTATATCACAGCCTTAAGATACAAAGCATTTTCCGATTTAATTTCTTGAAAAGAAACGTCTTGAAGTTTTTAAACCAACTCCTTGCTTTTTTAGTGAATGCTTGTTAATATAGTATCAACAAACGTTTATATTTTACCATTTCCGAGTTTACTATGACGAAAATTTTATTACAAAAACTGGAAGATGAAAGGATTAGATAACAGTTGAATTCTTAATCAAATAACAATTGTCAAAGACTAGTTACAGATCATTGTTAAATTTTAATATCCTTAGAGATTCTGGTTTTAATGATAATTATAACATTACCACATAAAAAGATTTTATTACCGGACGACAATGACCTATTTCCTAGCAACCGAATCACTAAACAATCAACAACAATCGTCGAAATACGTATGACACGGGCGCATCATTGTTAGCCTTTGATAAACCCAGATAATTCAGCATCAGCTGATTACAACATCTCCCGAACAATAAGGCCTTCAAGGACAACAATAACAAGGATTCCAGAGGGCGCATTTTCCCTGGAAGAACGCAAGTGCATTCCAGCCCTCACTCGGCATTTTCCCTTCAGCAACTCGATTCCCCGCTTGAATATCTCTCCCTTGAATTTCCAATGACGTCTTTCAACCCGACGGTCTTTTTCCCTCTTCATTTGTTGAGAGAACTGTCTCTCTCTCCTCCCAGCCCAAGAATTTTCCCACCCCTTTCCCGCCATCTCTAGTCCCATTTGACTCCAGCAAATTCCTCAGGGCGACCGGCCTACAAGGAATCCCATATAAGGTGTCCAATGCTTTCCTTTTTGCCCCATTCGGCGTCCTTTGGTACTCCCATGGACCCAGCATCTTCTAAGGAAAGAATCCGAAATGCATGAAGACGTCTATTTTCCCAACGCGCTTCTTGATATATGCGAATGTCCGTTGGAAACAAAGAGGTTGGTGCGATTCACAGCTGCATTCTTCTATCAAACGGTGGCTTGTACCGAAGGGATGCTTCGCTGTGAAAAAGAGAAATGTCTACATCTGCATTGCTGCACCACCTTCCAGAGGCTGTGGTATGCGGTGTATACAAAGGCTGACCACTTTCCAAGGCATTCAAAAACGATGCGTTTTTCAACAAAGCGGGGAAAAACGGAGTGCACTCCTGACACATTTATACGAGGATTTGTATGCATTCTATAAGGAATGTCTAAAGCAAATCCATTGTCATGGGTTGTCACGGTAACTATGAATTTAAAATGTCAATGTATATATTTCAGATATTATTGTATAAACTTTTTCTAGTGCTAAGCCCGAATGCCGCTATGAACCGCGACCCATTTGTAACTAAAAAGAATACTTATTGTTAGTATTTTCCACAAATTTTATTTAAACTACCGACTTCATTCATAAAGATCATCCTCAGGTAAAACAATAGTCAGAAATCAATTTCTTATAAATATTATAACTATTATTTCATTATTAAATTATTATCTCATTTCCTGCTATACCTGCGGATGATATTAATGATCAAAACCGGTCGTTTAAATAAAAATTTGGAAAAAGTTGTAAGTATACTTTTCAGTTGCTTACTAGTACTATATAAAGCTTACTATGCGAAAAGAGGCGTGAGGCAATTTCCCATTGCTTCCTGCACTGAACCAGAATTGTATGAAAGGAACAAAATCACAGTATAGTGACCCATAATTAACATTTCTAACGCATTCAATAAGGAATAACTAAGATGATTTCTATTATTCTGAACTAATCATACCACGGAATATTTCACAAAAGAACAGTTATAAACATGGCTTAGATTCAAGTAAATGAAAGATGTATGATCTTATTAGAAGTAGTAAAAGTAATGAAACGTTCTAACTATGATGCTATGATAGCGTTAACGATATATATACTTCATGAAGAGACCACGTAAATCTTGTGGCAGCATGTATTCCTTAAGGAAGAATGGCAGGGGCATTAAGTACTGTTATATCAGAAATCAATTTTACTCTGTGCTGAATGTCCTTAAAATCAATTATCGCCAACCTTATTCTTTCTATGCAAAAGTCGCAAAAGCTCGTGCCGTTCCTCCATAAGTTATACACAAGTCATAAGATTTACAAAGTATCTTCATGATGTTGGATAAAGTATAGGCATGACTGTTCTTAACTTTCGATAGAAGTACATCCACATGTAATAACTGGAAATACACTTTGTCATATGGTACATGTATATTATAATTCTTAGGCTTTCGTTCACTGACAAACACTTCCTTCCTCTGTGGATGATCCAAGAAAGATACACACAGAGAGACACGTCTTATCCGAAGAAGGAGAAAGTCAATGCGTTCACGGAATGGTGGAAGCATTCCTCTGAGAAGAAAGGGGGCGTCCAGACAGTGGAATAATATTTCCCTTCGTTTAAAAGTGAACGGTGTTATTCCGGGAGACTTCCTTTCTCCTTCCCAAAGGCGGCGCTGAAATCGCTCTTAAAGGAAACAAGTGAAGGCGCCGAATCGTTGCGAAATCGATGAGAGGTTTTGCATAAATTCACGCGTGGATTTAGAAGGAGATAGAGACTACCAGAAGGATTAAATATAGAAATGTGGAACATGGTTTTCTCAGGGGAATTTTAAAAATCTTGGAATTGGGAATTGAAGTTGAGTATATGTTAGCGAATGAAAGGAATTATGTTAACTATTATTTTATATATATATACTATTATTTTATATTATAAGGTTATATCTTAACATATCCACGGACTCGATGTATTATGTTATATGAGGTGGTCTGAACAGTTTCCGACCCCAGATTTTTCTGAAAATTTTCAAAAAATTTTCAGAAATTTTCAGAAAACATGTCGAGAAATGGCGAAATGTCGGAAACTTTTCAGACCACCCATGTACATACATTCAGGCTTTGGAATTAAATAAAATTCGATTAAGTATACAATAACCAGGAAGAGCTAGAATAACCCTTCTCGATTGTTTTCTAATGTAAAAAGTACTAAAATTTTTAATAATAATATAGAATTATAAATACGGTTTTCACTTGTTCCGTTTAAGAGATTTTACTCTATATAGAAGATAAATTTTCTCCTATCCCATACCGATAGACGAAAACTATTCCATTCATCAAGACATGACATATGAAACCCATAGAATCAGAAAACCAAAAGTACGATCAAATCAGCAAAATCACCATAGCATAGCGTTGGACGTATTACCAACCTCAAAAAAATTGAAAACTCAGCTATCATATCTAATACTTCAAAGGACGGAAAAAAAGACTGAATGAACTCCAAACGTCGGGAGGAAAAATAGTTGGAGGAGTACCCGAAATGGACATTAATGACAGATGCGTTTTAAGTCAGCTGAGGGGTGGACCGAATTATTCCCGGAAAAAAACGTCAGAATTGGAAGTGAGCCGAGAAAAAAATAATGGATGTGAGAGGGGTGGCAATCCTGAAACAGGAGAATGATTTAATGCGCTGCTTTTAGTGGGAGGAGAATATGAGGAGATAAAAATTATTAAAGGCGCGAGAGGGAGTATGGGGGTGGAATGCGTACAAAAAGCGGGAAAAATAAGGGTAATAAAATAATTATGCGAGACGGAATATGGATGAGGGATGAAAAAGCACCCGGAGAATCTGAAAGTGAAATAAAAAAGATTGGAAAGCGAATGGAAATGAACTGGATGAGTTAAATTAATCTAAACACACATCTCGTCAAGGCCCATTAAGATAATTCAACATGTTGTCGTGGAAACTGGATGGATAATCTCCGTAAACACCGGAGGAAGGAGGTGATTGCGCAAAGTTTCCCTTTTTTTTTAAATCCTTAATGAAGTGTTTGGGATCATCAGAACCCCACTGACTTTGTATGATTTTGGATTTTTTGCAGAATTTATACTTGAAAATTCTCAAAAAGAGACTTGATTGGGTATAGGAATGACTTTTTTAACATTGCATGAAACGAATTTTTAAAAAAATTCTTTTTCAATTCATAAAAAAATAAATGCAAGAGAGACAAACCGTGTGAGGCATCAAAATTTAAATCATTCCTTTGAAGCAATTCAATTATTCAGAAGATTAAAGAAAAACTTCATTTTCGATGTATAGTATGTACGAATGCACGCTTTAAAAATTTAAAACACTCGGGTAAAAAAATATCGAAACTTTTCGTTGAGAAAAATAAACATTAAAATTGGTAACGTTGGTAACTAACTATCATGTATATGAAGGGGATTTAAAGATATTTTTTCGGAAAAAATGAGCAAAATGTGCATTAATAAAATTAACGGTTAAAGATTTAAAAAATCTCATCCTTCATATTAAGAGTCAAAATTATAGCACACATCGGGAGTCGAACTCGGGACTCCAATACCAAAGGCCAACGCACCTATATGCATAAAATATAAGAAATACATGTAGAAACGTTTATATGTACATTTAAACATATTTGTTGTAATAATACAGGTGTACAAATAAATTTTCTCTCCAACTCTCGAATTCACATTGGTTCTTGAATCAGACAACTAGGAAAAAAAATCAACTTAATACGTGGAAAGAACACCCCTAGAAAAATTCGATGCTGTATCACGTGTAAATACGCATAGTTCAACCAATTAATCATGTAAGGAATATTTACGAAAAAGGGTATTCTAAAGTAGGGAAGCAAAAGCTATTCAACCACCGAAACTTCATACCCATTCATCGACAGCAGCTCATCTACCACCTGAATTATTGCTCCATAAATTCAATGAAGAAAACGCCCAAAAAATTCTCATCCTTTTCCGAATTTCTATTGTTTTTTCCACTCTCTTCTGCCACCTAGCGGCTGTGGCAGCATCCGAAATTCTTCTTCCCTGCCCCCTCCTTCATCCCCGAGGAATGCTTTCCGGATCTATTTTTTTTATTCGGGATGAGAAATCAAGGGAGGCACGAGAGTGAGGAATTTTTAGAATGCTTCAAATTATAATTTAGCTCTCTCTCTTTCTCGCGTTCTCAGGAAGTGATGCGGAAAGTTAATCACGTCTTTCAGAATGAAATATGGGACGAAGAATCTTCTCGCGTTGGAAATATTGTTATTCGCGAGAACATATATAGTTATTTAATGGAGCTACGTGAATTTTTCTGCTTTGGTGCTAATTGAGCTTTGTAAAAGAAGGAATCCATTGACTATTCTCGGATTCGTATGATTATGGAGTGTGTATTTTTAATATATATTATATGTACATTATTATTTATATTATTATATGTATATTATTATATTATTATATTATAATATTATTATTATATTATTATATAATATTATAATATAATAATAATATACTATATATATAATATCATACATATTATTATTATATTTATTTATTATATATATTATTATATGTATATTATTATTATATATTATTTTATCTTTTATTATCAGATGGAATAGAAGCTGCGAATTTTCCATCCTTAGCACTGACAAAGGAGATGTGTTGAATTGAATACGTTACAACTAAGAAAATAAACAGAATTGTGTTTACAACGCACAGTGGGCTAGAATCGAAAAAAGCTGGCCAAAAATACGAAAACGCTTTTTTTGAGTGAGAACTACGAAACTTCGCATGATTGATTTAGAATAAATTCTGCATAGAACTATGGAGGTCATTTAAGTAGGATCCTCCCCATTAAAATTATACAGGGGGTCAAAGTTGACCAATTTTTGCGAAAATTTCCAGTTTTCGATTTTTCACGAAATTCTTCAACTTCAAGTCAATTGTGAACACAAACTAGGAAAATCATCGAGTAAAATATGATGCCATTTTATAAATATGTTCTTTGTCCTTCATAAGACTTGGTTTCAATGAGCTCTGGTGAATATTTATGTACTTTACATGACAAAATGGCGGACCCTGATTTTGGAACAAATTTTTACCTAAAGCGAGAAAAAAAGTTGATTGAGACACCGTGTGACACGGAGTTATTTACACCACGATAAACTACAAACCTTCGTTAATGGGAATCTGAAATAAAATCTTGCCCCAATTTGCCCCAATAATATATAAGTCGACTTTTCCACAACGCTGCAAGGGCCAAATCCGCGCGGCGGAGCACCGTCCTCAGCTACGCTCTCGTGTTTTGGGAGGAACAACGAACCAATACGTTTCTGATTCGTTCTTTTTGTATATTTTGAGAATTATTATACTTCGTACATATCTTAGATAACTATGTTTGTGATTTTGATACTGAATGCTTCTTCACTCTCACTCTCAACTATACTGAAAATTTTCTTACAAAATCGATACAAAAAGCCACCACTTTGTGTAATTTCATAACAGTAATGAAATATAATTGTGATATTATGAAAATGGTGGCATATAGCGTAGCATTTTCTTCAAATACAAAAATTGGCCACATCTGGAGTTGTTTTGGTGACCGTCGCAGTGCTCTGGAAAAGTTCGGCAAAGGGCTCGTTTTATGACAGGCAGCTGCGCTTTCTCCGGATTAAAAGTACCCTAAGAATTGCATGTCCGTGATTTTTCCTTACAAGCTTAGGAATAGTTCAGTTCTATTTGAACATTGGATAAGAAGGTGTTGTGTTTTGTAGCTACGACAGTTCTGTGAAACAAGAAGTCTTCGACAATCTCCTGGTAGCATTCCTCGAGTGAGGTTTTAGATATTTCATAGGAATTATATGTGGTGAGGTATGTTTTTACATTATATATTCCCTTTTATTTAATGTATCAGAATACGGTGGTAAATAAGATGTATTTTCTGATCGTTTTAAAATGTGCTCACATTATTTGAGTGTTCTTTACTCCCTTTGTCCTGCATGTATTATAAAATGCTACATTTGCGGTGAGAAATTTTCGAATGTGAACAATCTATCGGCGATTAGTAATCGAAAAGTGGACGCAGAAAATTTGTACTATAGCATTTCTACGCTGCATGGTTGAATTAGAATTTTTTGAGTGTTTATTACATATCTTTCCTACTTACCTTTAAGCAACTGTAGGTGAGAGTACCATATTGATGAGTATGATGTTATGTCATAAGACGTACCCATGGAACTTATCTTAATATTCTTAAGTAGGCTCGTGGTAATCACAAATTACTGTTTGAGGAGAGAAAATATCATATTCAGGAGAGAAAATATGATATTCAGAAAGAGTTTAGAAGAAAGATGGGACTGATTGTAGATGTACCTAAACCAGGATATGGCTCCACAAATTATGGAAATACATCAAAGCGTTTCTTTAAAAGTCCGCTAGTTAAATCTAGCAGCTGAAATAACAGGTGCGAGGTTGAATTTATTTTTATTAATGCGTAATCTTTTATTAAATGTAAAAAACAGGACACTGAAAAAGATAAAGAAGAAATTTTCACTCACAAAGATAAGAGTTCTGTATATGGTTTGTTTTATATTATTAATTTTTTTCCTAAACTACCGTCTCCCAAATTTAATTATACATTTCCTAAAAACAATTGACTAAGATCTCATAAAAAGATTCGCCAATATCTTGAAGGTAATTTCAAGTGGTTTTCCACTAAATGAAAAAGCGTTCAAAGATTATTGCTGTGCTACAGCATAGATGTATGTCCGATTATATCCGTGGTACTATATGCCGCCAACAGTACATAAAGTACTTATACACGGGGCTGAAATAGCAAAACAGGCAATCCTTCCGTTAGGGCAACTGACAGAAGAGGCAATGGAGGCCCGGAATAAAGACGCAAGGAAATACCGGGAGAGATACACAAGGAAACACTCCAGAGTGGCCACGAACGAAGATTTGTTCCGAAGATTACTTCTAACTTCTGATCCGCTAATTTCAATATCGGCACCAGTTAGAACAACGAAAGGATCGAGGAATATGAGCAAAGAGATTAAGAGGCTCCTAGTCATGAACAATGAGGAGGAATTGGCTTATGGGGATGAAGATTCTTCAGACGAGGAATGCATTTAATAGAAAAGGTAATTTATAAAAACACCGTATACTTCATGATAAACTCACTTAAAACTTTGACTGCATGATTTAGTATAAATTTAGCATTATCGCACAAAAGTAAACTAATAGATGATATTAATATCGCTTACGTGGTCCCATACTTTAAAGCATAACCCATTTCATTTTTTACAATCATCACCCTACAAGAAATGGTGACTTTTTAATAAATATTGATGTCTAAGATATGTACAAAGTATAATAATTCTCAAAATATACAAAAAGAACGAATCAGAAACGTATTGGTTCGTTGTTCCTCCCAAAACACGAGAGCGTAGCTGAGGACGGTGCTCCGCCGCGCGGATTTGGCCCTTGCAGCGTTGTGGAAAAGTCGACTTATATATTATTGGGGCAAATTGGGGCAAGATTTTATTTCAGATTCCCATTAACGAAGGTTTGTAGTTTATCGTGGTGTAAATAACTCCGTGTCACACGGTGTCTCAATCAACTTTTTTTCTCGCTTTAGGTAAAAATTTGTTCCAAAATCAGGGTCCGCCATTTTGTCATGTAAAGTACATAAATATTCACCAGAGCTCATTGAAACCAAGTCTTATGAAGGACAAAGAACATATTTATAAAATGGCATCATATTTTACTCGATGATTTTCCTAGTTTGTGTTCACAATTGACTTGAAGTTGAAGAATTTCGTGAAAAATCGAAAACTGGAAATTTTCGCAAAAATTGGTCAACTTTGACCCCCTGTATAATTTTAATGGGGAGGATCCTACTTAAATGACCTCCATAGTTCTATGCAGAATTTATTCTAAATCAATCATGCGAAGTTTCGTAGTCCTCACTCAAAAAAAGCGTTTTCGTATTTTTGGCCAGCTTTTTTCGATTCTAGCCCACTGTGCAACGGTATAAATTCTTGGATATTTACTGTTTACCCGTAATGATTACGCATACTCTTGTATATTGTTTCTAAATATATGTTTTCGGTGACCTGCGCTTTTCTCCCTTCACACTCCATCAAAACACATAAATGACGCACTATTTTAAAAAGAAATTATCTCGCTTCCTGATAAAAATAGACCAGCTAATAAAAAATACACGGTTTAGTAAAAATGTCGAGTTAAAATTTGAATATGCTCACAGAGTTTCTTTAATGTATGTTATTAAATTAGCATTTATTTGAAACTTATTATGCTATATTTAGAAACCATAATCAACCATCGTTATACTTATTTGTTTCCTTATTTGCGCTTTATTCCGATCCCATAGCAACGGTCTCTCTGAAGTCAGCGTAAATAAAAAGAAACATCCCTTAGTCGTTTTGACAACAACAACAATTTTAACTGCCGCAAAATTTTGTATAATACTCTTTATATATTCTGTCACCACAGTAGTTACTATGGTAACATATTTATCAGTTACTATGGTAACAAAATATATAAATGGTATCAGCGTAAATAAACAAGCATTTTCCCGTCGGATAATGGAAATGAAATTATGGTATTCCTCTTACATGAAAGCATATTTATACATCCCAAATGGGCGTTGGAAAGTTGAAAACCCTATTGTGGAGTAATGTATTTGCTTTCGGCCGTCCCCCCTTGGAGGAAATGTTAAGGAAGAGATTTAGGGAAAAAAAAGACCTCCCGACTTTTAATATAGGGTTTCTCCATTCAGAGAGATCCTGAGAGTGCATCAGGAGAGATCCAAGTTGAGTCCCATTCCACTGGAATCTTCTGCTGAAGCAATTCTTCCCATTGTTGGACAGAAAAGAAGAGGGGGGGATGAATTGGGGGAAGGGTATTATTCAGCCAAGGGAAAAAACCGGGCGGTTTAAGGCGGTTTCCAAGGAGAGGAGAAAAATTTAATTCCTGCCCATTGTTAAAGGGGGGTTGATTCCTTAAGAGCGCTTTCTCATTCCCAGAATCCCTTGCTTTTTCGGAGGATCCGGGTCTTAATCCGAAATCTTGCTTGTATCACATCGTGGTCTGCGTTCGATTATTCTCAAACGTATTTAAATTTAAGCCTTCACAGAAGTGAGAACATTCAAACTGGCATAATTGAAAATCTTTCAATCTCAAAGCTACAGATTTCTTCACGGAAAATTAATATCCAGTTTTGATCGTTTCTATATCTATATCTTTGGATACCAAATTTTCTACTATTATTCACTGAAGGGAGAGCGTTCTTTAAAAATGGAATTTGCTTATTATATTCATTGATATAAGTACGAGATGTACCTGAAAATGTTATGTTCTCCCGATTAAATTCCCTTAATTTTAGCTATTTAAATGCATGGGGAGCAAAGATAATCATAAATATCATAGGTTGAAAACATTATTAAGTATATTATTCAAATATTTTAGGTAATGGTGACTTTAAACAGCTTATAAACAGTTTTTATAGCAGTTACTTGTTACAGTATACTTGTTACTAAATGCATATTAATTCCAAATTTCTAAAATGTGTTAGTTTGGTTGCAAAATCACTCACTGGTTTGATAAATATAAATAGATCAATCATATCAATATTAATCAAACCAAAGTCTGTGTAAATTCCAACATTATATCGGATTTCCATAGAAATATAATTAAATCGTATTGGTTCACGTGACAAGTGGACAAATATCCAGTGTCAATATGGAAAACAAACATTTGCACGCATTCAATACACAAAGAGAATTCCACAATCCCCATCATGCCTAACATAGCTTCATATAATACTCTACTTATACAACTAGAATCATGACTCTTTCACCAAATAATGAAAGCCTTTTGAATAAATAGAATTCTGAAGGCAGCACATTCATATATGCCATAATGCTGGGAGATTTAAATAATATACAATGCTATTTTAATTACCTTTAATTGTATGGATTTCTAATAAATGTTTGGGCATAAAATTCGTGGGCTAAAATTTTGATACGTTATTATATTATTTTACGTTTTCTTTATAGATTGTTTATCCTTAGATTTTTCTAATTTTACAGTTATATATATTTTATAATTTTTATAGTATATATTTTTTATTTATCACAATTTTTTAAATTTTTGTATTTTATTTTTTGTATTTTATATTTTTTATATTTTATAATTTTTTATATTAAATACTTTAAACATTTTATATAATTAAATATTTTATCATTTATTTTAAGATTTACTTACAGAGGGTATCTGATATCTCAACTATGAAAGATATTCGATAACGTGGAGAAAAGCGAAAAGTCCTCATCTATCGAAAGGCAGAATATAGATATAATCATCCATCATCTTCACAGCTAATCTTTTACCTTTGTGGCATAGTAAAATGCTCCATATTCCACAATTTCCCATAGAGAGTTAAAACGCACAGCTTTAAGCTTTCAAAGTTGCGGCCGAGTTACCAGGTAACCGAGAGATGCGAGTTGCCGTGGGTAACGGCGGTTTGTGAGACACGTTAGCGCGAGTGGGTGAAGGAGATGGCAAAAAACGCTGCGACAGTTCCTCTTGGAGAGATTCCAAGAGAAATTCTCATCTAAAATGTCTGGTTTCCATTTTCCTGAGCTTTCGTTTTGCACGCGAGAGGAGAGTGTACCCCTGCTATATGGGTTTGAGGGGGAATTTCCTCTCAGATTTATCCTTTCCCTTTCTGTTTAGAGAGAAAGCAAAGATTTTCTGCCGTGGGACACATTCCGTGCGTTTATTCAAAGGATGTAAAAAAATGTGTGTTTGTAGGTGTATCCAGGCAACTAAAACATTATCGTTAACTCCTTCCTAAGATCCGCTTTAACTTGTGTTTAAAAATTTGAAAAAGTCAAACAAGTGAAAACTTCTCAAATATGCATGTTATGAAAAGGATTTTCAAATCCAATAAACCTTTGCAATGTCAATTCGCTATCCTACACTCACATTACTGTTCTGATTATATATTGTGCACACATTGATGTATCTATAACGAAATTTTGGTGTGTGTAAAGCAAGCAAAATCTACAAAGAAAATGAAATTCTACGGAAAATAAACATTTGCAGTGGAAATTGGATTGTGTAAATTTGGACAGTATTTCGTTATCCGCTCTCGAAATTATGATAGAGAAATTAAACCAATATTTGCTGCGAAACAACTGTTGTATTATTGACTCTATGGAACATTATATGTTTATATTCCACGTCGAAAAAAGATTGAAGAGCAAAACTTTAACGCATACAAATATATTATTAAACACTGATAATTCGGTAGTTATAGTTTAACTATGAAAGATATGCTTATATTATAACACCTATTCCTCGCATACAGAATATCTTTGGGCGATCATTTGGAAAGATACATTAGGTAAAGTAATAATTGAATGAAGTAACCATTGGATACAATAACAATGAAAGCGAACCACTCTTCAGCCTGGTATTATAATGTCTAGATCTGCTTATTAACTCTCCTGAAATGTTAGATTAACGAATAATATTTAGGGTCATGAAAAGTATTATGAAGCTATTTATAACTTTAGATATTTAGCTAGCTTTGATTATCACATCTTTGGCTGAGAACATTATTTTTAGAATTAGGATGCATACATTCTGATTATGAAATGAGGATTGAAATTTACATCAATAATTTTTCGACATTTATTTTACATCCACTATAGTTAATCCTAAGGTTAAGTCACCCGACCTGGTAGTCAACTCTTAAGTAGTTGCGTACGGTCATATTTACCCGAAATTTAAAATCGTTTTTTCAACGTGATTATCCTAATGAACCTCATAAAAATTTTATCCTCAAATAAAGAGAAAGATTTATAAAAAATGACGAGTATAAACAGCAAAAGTTTGGTTGTACAAAAAGTCGTTTAATATCAGAATTCTTTGCGATACAGTTTGATTAGAACTATGATGCAATTACCTTTAAGGAAATTAATGAGTGTTTTTATAGTTACCAAAAAAAATATTTCAACAAATTCTCATATCAATACATCACTAAATCATTCAAATGAATTCACAAACACTAAAATATACCTAAAAGAACACACCTTCATATTCTGTATCGGTATCCGTTTCAATATACCTCGTTCGTATATGTTTGTTTGAGGAATTAATATGTACACATCCAGCAACGATATTCTATGGGCAAATTCAAATTTAGTACAATAATTTGGCCGATTGTTGCATTATTCATTTTCAAGATCTATTCGTAACAAAAATCGAGAAACTTTCTCTTTAAAACATCGTGTCATTCATACTTTGTTTTACTTCCATTTTTTGACCAAACCGTGCATTTTTATAAGTTGGTAAAGTTTTAACAGGAAACGGGAAAACTTCTCTTTAAATTGTTGCGTCATTGATATGTTTTGATGGAGTATGAAGGGATAAAAGCTCTGGTCACCAAAATCGAATTAGAAATAATACATAAATACTGTCAAGCAAGACATCATGCAGCATAATAAGGCCTACTAAAACATAGCACCAAAAGATACGGAAACATGTTACACCTTAACATTATCCATCAAGATCAGGTTAACCCTTTCTCTAGTAGAAATTCCCCACAATGCAACCCATCCTTTCACTCATCAACCAAACTTGGAATCTATACAAAACCTCCATCGTTAAGATCCGCGAATTAGAGAAGTTATAAAAAGACCCATTTTCTCCGAGATCACGAAGGGGCGTAACCATAGATACGGAAAGCGTCGCTTGGAAACCAGACATTCGCGCGTTGCCATAAAACCGAATACGTCCAGGAAAAGGGAATTGCAAAGGGAAACATCCTTTGGAACTTCATGGCGCATTTCGGCAGTGAAGACGTATGCCGGAACCATGGCAACGGAGAGAACAAATATCAACGCATCTTCATCGGAGAGGAAAAGTGAATTCGTCCCAAGTGTTTGGGGAAAAGGAGACAGCGCATGAAAAAAAAAGACCGTCTCGCCGTAAAAGTTCTTTTATGCATTATACATAGCTTTTTCTCTCCTCTAACATCCATCTTTGCCATTTCCAAAACGATCCCTTATACGTTAGCATCGGAAGTTTTTCTATGAGTTCCACCGTCTCTTTGGTAAGCAACAGGCGACGGAGAAATGACTGCTGAATGGTCAATGTGAAGGTAGTAAAGAGAATGGAAGGGGAGGAAGGTCAAGTGGGGTAGAAAAATGGAGAGAATGCGCTAAGAGATGGAAAACTAAATGAAGGTCAGCCATGGATATCGGAATATGCATTTAATCTGAATACTCCGCGTATCTACCAATGCAGGTATAGGGAAATACAGGTGAGAAATTGAGAATGAGAAAACTAAATTTTACTGTATTTCTCTTGTATTTACTGCAAAAGATTGAGGTTTTTACTACCCTAATACAATCCAAAAACACGTACTAAGTGCGATGGAATGATTGAGAATCGATATTTATTATCGATTTGGATAGAATACATCACTTATAAATATTGAATTTCACATCCACCTTCTGAAAAGTCCATATCTAGGGCTTAGTAGGACCTCTTCGAACACATGAATACATAATGTTTGGGGATTATTTTCATATGTAATATGATTAGAAAAGAGAAAACTGTACTTCATTGTAAGTGCTCTTATTATGATATGAAAGCTTTGTATTATTTTAAAATTTACTGTATTTGTATAGTATTAAGCCCAAAATAATTGTTGATTAAGGTAGTAAAAGAATGAACAAGCTGAATTGTCAAGTATAATATCTCTCTAATATATTATTCTACCAAATTTATCAATTTCAGACGTCATGATAAATATATTCTATTAATATTAAACGTGGAAAGAATGAATAGATATTACGAATAAATGTGACGGAATGAAATTCAACTAATGAAAAATGTAGAACTGATATTGTCTAGATACGACACTACTGATTATTAAAACGATGAAAATAATAGCTCTCGAATAACAGTGCGGTTTCATATATTGTACATGAAAGACGATCCGAATCGTTTTCTTCTGAAAATATCTTCCATACTATACACGTTGTAATGTTGTTGCATAGCTACCACACAAAACATAGATCGAAAATTATCTGTTTATAGTATTTGGTTGCGAAATTCAGGTTTTTTAAGATTGTTAACTTTGAAATAATTTTGACGGCAAAATTTTTCAAGTTTCACTCGATGCTCCAAACCGAGTGAACATTTTGATAACTCATTAAACACCACATCATTAAATAATGGGCTGCATCCAGAAAAAAATTATCTATTTTTTACAAAAAACAATGAAAAATCTCGTTTAGGCTAACGAATATGATTCCGGGAATCTTCGCTAGATATCACTTTGATATACTTCACATTTTAGGAGGTGTTTTCTTTTTGATATAAAACGAGCTGCGAAATATATCGAACCCTCCAGCCCAAAAAATTAGCTAAGTTCGATGGAAAGTTTAACGATCCATATTCATTATCGAAAGTTTAACGATCGATATTCATTATCGAATCGGATAGAAATCGAGCTTCTAATACAGTAAAAAAAAACAAAGGAAATCAAAGGAGAAGAAGGGGACTTTCACATGCATTCGCTGAAGTAAAAGAAAGGAGACAAAGAATAGAAACCCCGCGGGGGACGCGTCCATGGAGTTGCCAGGCAACGGTCTCCAGGAGACGGCGCTTTTCGGAAGGAAGTAACGCAAGACGTGTTTACGACGTCTTCGGTCGGAAACAACCGGGGAGGAATTCAACAAAAGTGAAAGAACCGTACGTGTGAAATTCAGATGAGAATGATACGGTATTAACTAAAGGGAGACCTCTGGTGGAAGCTGGGGAAAGTAATGTTTAAAGCACCGATGAATTCGGATGAATGAGAACATAGCAGTTTAAGATAAAGCTAGAAATACCCTGCGAAAATATAAATGTCGACATAGAAAGTATACCAAAGATGGATTCATAAATATTTAATTCAATTTTTGAGGTTCTCTTTTTGATGAGGATTTTCCCTTGCCAAAATGGTCCATCCCAAGTTTTAAACATTTTTGAATTATGAATATAAAGCCGCTCATTATTTACATTTGAGACATTTACATACATCATTATGTATGTTATCATATGTATTTATGACACTTATCTTCCAAGAAAAATCTTATAGGAATCACCAGGCTGATTTAAAGAGAGGATTGAAAAACATCGAATATCTTCTCTCCATAGCTACCTTATAGTTAAAATGGCAATCATCGACGAATAACAGTTAACAATGAGCATCCATAGATAATCTCTCATGATATAACAATGGGTCGTAACACTTACGTATCCATGGTGATCTCATTCAAAATCATTACGGATAAAAATTTGTTATGACTATGATAGAAAAGAAATTGGAACTCAGCTGTGAATGAATAAAAGGATCCAAATATACCGGTGACTTTTTAGCCAATTCCTCTATAGGAGAAAGGAACCCGCGGATTACCAATCTTCTGATAAACACCCAATGCGCATTTCGGAGGCTATTTCTCCATCCTCAGAGGGGGTAAATGCTTTAAGCATGTTTTAATGTTTAGTAGACAGATAAACAACTTGATTGGGAGTTGGAATCTCACTCCAATTTAAAGGCTTTCCTGAAATTCGAGATACACCTCTAACCTCGTTCACTTTACTATTCAACAACTACTTTCCTTTGAACATCTTTTATTTCTCACATCCCCCCATATTCCTCTAACTTCTCCTATGCCCTTTTGTCCATTCCACACCGAGTAATATATCTCTTTTTACACGCATTTACACCCCTAATGTTGTTTCATCAATCCTCAATCTCTTCATCCAATGTTGCCGACTCCATCGTAGCTCTATTAGACTTCCTGAATTTCCTCTATCGACGCACTCTATTTCTTCTTACCAATCTATCTCTCTTACCGAATAGAGATCTTTCCTTTTTATAGGGATCTGTCTTCACATTCAATTCCGATTCTAACGTTCCAAACTAAATCCTTAGATACTTTCGCATTTCTCTCCGAAGGTGAATTCATTGCTTCTTGCGAATTAAGTGCTAATTATCATTACTTCTGTTTGTCTCGTAAGATGTTTTATAGATAGTGGATGGTTATGCTTCAAAATCACGTACATAAATAAAAAATAGATGCTTGTATAAATAAAAACTAACTAGTTATTGTAAGATGAGTAATTCATTTCTCTATGGTTGTACCATATCTCCTTAAATTGATCTTATGGGCTAAGGGGGAAGAAGAATTACGTCTTTCAGGGCACTGAGAGAGAAGCCAATCAAAGATGAGTAGATAAAAGTGACTTATCTGTAAATTAGGGGACGCTAACTGTTTTCATAGAGTTGCATGAAAAATCTGTCTCCCTCAACTCTGTGTTTCCATCCGTAAAATACTGCTTTTCTTACGCTATTGACTTCGACAGGTGTCTAAATGATATTGCTAGAGAACGACTGGAGCTCGGGATTGGACTAGAGGTCGATGAATGCATATTAATTCAAAATGTAAATTCCAATTTATATTTAATTCATACATGTAAATTCAAATTTACTAATTCGTAATAAAGATCAAGCAAGTTAGCTTTTGTGTAGTCACCCTTATTCGTTTTATAAATCTCGTAAATCATGGCTAAATGTTATGCTCCAAAAACTGTAAATAGTTATTGATATTTAACCTATTAACCTTTAACCTGTTATAAAGGTAAACATTCGTTGCCCTGGTGATCCCTATGAGTTACTTTAGTGAAGGATAAGCCAGAATAAATCGTCATTAAATGATTCTTGAAAAAAGGTTAAAAATAAAAATTAAATAGAAATATTTATGTAAAAATAAATTTTGATTGTTGAGAACGTAGCCTAAAACATTGTTGAGTCATGCATTATTAAGAAATCGTAAGAATGTCGCGCGACAATGAAGGATACTATATTATTTACATTTACCCAAAATGTATAACAAGAGAGTTATAGAGATATTGGATTGTCATTCAATAATAATTTGGTATTTTACATTGTACATTTCGAGCATTTTACACTTAATTGAAATTAGGGCTTGAGATAGAGGCTGAGCGCCGAATGTTTCACAGGTGCATCTCTATTCACCTATTCCTATCCCCTACGCATTCATTTGAGCTTACTTTCATTATCCCATTCCGATCCTACTTTACCGATTTACTTTCCTATCCTTTAATCCGGAATAGATCTCCCATTCAACTTTAAGGGTCTTTTATGTTTCAAACGTATGAACGGAGAAGGATCGCACGTTGGATTCGATTTCGATCCCCAAATCTCTTGAACCAATTGAAGAATGGATGAGCGTGAATATTTTCGCCACTCTTTTTCGACTTTAAATCGGATTCCTCCCGTGAATTACAAGAAAGGATTCACGACGTATTCGTGATTTGAAAAGATTATCACGGTGTGAAGAGAAGAAGATTATGCTGTTTCCTGGGATTAAACATAAAGTACCTTTGCAAGGATTACTACTTTCTATTTACAGCAGTTGTTGATCATTGATTCAAAGCTGGTCTCTCGAGAGAGCTTCTGAATACCCAGGCCAAACGTACATACATAAGCTATGAGAAAATTTACATATTCTAAATGCCCATCTCAATTGGAAAACTTCCGTTTGGTGTATGATAAAATGAAAGTTTCTTAGCAAAAATTTTACGGAATTGAAAAAGTGTCGCCTTGACAACCGTTGCCATGGTATCAGCTGGGATATGAATACATGAGGAAGACAGGTGCATATATCACGAATGCATTTGGATTTCAACGCAAGAAAATAATAATTTAAATGATGAAAATTTATGAATTTATAAATAATTATGAAATTATGAATTTATAAAAACAATAAAATATAATAAAAGGTTAAATATAAGGTTAAATATAAGTACAGTAAAGGTTATATAACAATATAAGTACAATATAGTTAACAATATAAGTACAGTAAAGGTTAAATATAAGTACAAGTACAAGTACAAGGTTAGATATAATAAAAGCATGTATAATAATATGTAATATAAGTAATTGTGCTCCTGATGGATAAATTAATTGGCTAAAGCAGCCTTCCGGAAAGAGGAAGATCCCAGGTTCGATTCCCGGTTCCATCACACTCTATTAAGTCCGTTATTCCTTGGAATTTATCCTGGGAGTACGCCCACATTTGCAAAGTTACACTAAACATTTTCCTCATAGTTTTATTATTATTATTAAATTATGGTAACATTACTAGTTATAGCTACATTAAAGTTACATTAATAGATATAAGCAAAAATTTATAAGCGTTTAAGCTTCTTTTTAAAAATTTTTATGTTTCTAGGCAATTCTTTTAATCCTTTCATAATAATGATAAAACAACGATACACAATTTGGGAATCGAATGGGACCTCAGCTACGGTTTGTGTATATATAATCCTCACCCGATAATATTTAATCTCTTAATTTCCGATAAATATCTTAAAATACATAAGATCGTGAAAGGAACAGAATCATACATTCAAAAACACAATTGAGCCATGAAAAACTTATTTAATTGTTCAATAGTGTTTTCAAACATATCTTAATAAGATAGATTTTGACCTTTTAATCTCATTCTTTCCACGGAAGTTTGAGCTCATCTCTTCCCCCGTCTCTTAACAACGTGTTTAATCAAATGCACTGCTTTCTTAGCGGTATCCAGCCATGCAAACTCCAAGTTTACCCCAGTTCGCTCACATCAAACGCACCTGCTGACCGTTGCCGAGCGACGGCCCAGGGTGGTTTTCCGGTCGCACCATTGTTGCACGCGTCCAAGGAAGATGAATTAGGTCGGAGCAGACTTTGCTTTAGATAGTTCCAACTTGGGCGATAATACACGAATTGTTTTCCGCCGTGTGGAGGGCGCTAGTTTCCTACTCAAGACGCCGGAGTCGAATGCGGTCGCGCAACAGCGTGTCTTGGGACTTTAGCGCTTCACCACGCGAGTTTCTCGAAACTAGTGCAGTAGTCCCATTTGACGTACGGTTAGTCACGCGAAAACGCTGCTAGGTCTAATAATATAAGTACTATTTCGTAACAAAGAAGAACTATGCAACATCTGTTAATATCAAGGGTTAGATGGGGAGCGATTTGAGATAATTTTCTTATTTTCGTACGAATAATGTGATACTTTTCATAGAATTCAGCAAATAATATGATTTAGTAGCATTCATCAAATCTCACAGCTCAGTAGCTCCCACAAAATCAGAGCCATAAGCAAAAATTGACTGAGTTTAATTAAGTTTATTTAACATAATTATTTAACATAATTAAGTTATGCATTGAATGAATAGAAGTAAAAATATTTTTTTCGTCTATCCAGCACCAAGAAACATATGAAAAATAATTCATTCATCAAAATAGGGTAGCTTCAACAATGAGAAGACAATTTATCTGTTACCATTACAAAATGGATTTGATTAATCTAAAAATTATGAGTGACATTTATGAATCCACCTCAAATGAATGTACAAATATCTTTCTCATACTTAATATTTATATCTATTATTTTTTAACATACAACTTCATAGGGTAGGGGTGTCACACTACTTATTTATATCAGTTCTAACTATCGCCAAATTAGCCAACTATATTTGTAATAGGTTTTGGGGATATGTTTTAATTTGTTTTTCAATTACCTAAGCCATACCTCTATAAATTACGGAAAGTACCTAATAAATTATGGGAATCACATTCATTTTGTATAATCCATATTTTCTTACTAAAGGGGAAGAAAGGAAGCTTATCTTCAAAATAAGGCTAAAGGATGGGCTCCTGTAAATATTTCCCATTACGCTCAACCTGATTGCATCTTATGGCCATCTGCAGATTTCCGAATAGAATCTTCTCCTTTATCAAATGATCATCTTCGGGTTTACTCCCGAAAATAACTCGACGTCCCATTACGTCTCAGATAGTACATCCATTACTTAAATTTCCTTCCATTATCAAAGTCGGGTATCTGATCTTCCCTACGAAATTTCAGAGGAAAAACGTCAAAACCATATGGGGTGAATAAGAACTTTCGGGAAAACGAATGAGTGCGAATTCAATTACCTCAGAGTCATAATTATAATTAGCCGTGGTGGGGAAAACTTATCACTCCTTATTCCTTAGGAGATTTTTCGGGAAGGTCGTAAAATTCAATTTGTTTCCGCCCACCTCCAGAAATATAGTCCAGAAAATATACTCTCTCTCTCTCTTAGAGGTGTCTTCCGGTATTAACGTATCGGACGAGCTGGAAATCTTGGCAAAAAAGGTTTGCAAACCAGATTAATATTTCATTTAAAATGTAATTTGGGCGATGCCGAGAACTCGCGCTCCTGAAAATTTTCTGATCCAAGAGAAATAACTCAAAGATTTAAGGAAGGCGGATTTTCGTTGGTCTGAGACTTGGTTTCCATTCTGACACATTCTTGAATGAAAATGAAAGTTTTTAGGGTGGTTCCACGGTCAATTAATTACTTTTTGACAATGGAAGGGAATTTATAATTTTACAGCAATGAGAAATACTTTCGCAACAATAAAATATATAAGTAACCATTCTTATTAATATTAATATGAGCAATTGTTTTGTAAAGGTAATTTAATAACGACAATAGAAAGAGCTTTGTCAATAGTAACAATCGAATGACATTCTTAACAATAAACAATGATAGATGGAATATTTTTAAGAATTACGATGCAACAAAACTTTTCAATAATAACAACAATCGAATACAATCTATAGCAACAATGGAATGAAAATTTATAATAATAAGTCTATTAAAATTTTTAAATAGCAACAATGAAATAAAATTTATGATAATAATGATGTGATTAATTTTTTGCAACAATAACCGGATTAAGTATTTCGTTAAAAATAAAATACAACAACAATAAAATATAAAAGAACTTATCTTGTATCCATTTTAATTGTCGGCAGTGGCATTTATTTTTTGCCATGTAAGAATTCCCCAATACAAAAAAGAATTATCCAACGTAAGTATCTATGAGAATAAAATTTGGCTTTGCAAATTTTTGGTCACACTAACTTACGAATCACGTTTAAATAAAAGTCAGTTGACTTTCAGCGAGACAAATTATACGAATGGAAAACTATGTCATTTGCTGGGTTTGCTTAAGGTCCAATGCGTGAAACCCGAATCATTCTAATTATTTCTAATTCGTAACATGATATAAATAATAAAAACAGATATCTTTCAATTTTACAACTAAATATATTTGTGGGGAAGATTCTATAATTGTTCCACTTTCCAAGAGACTCGGACATTCTTCGGTACATCTACATACGTACCCTGCAAGCCACCTTTCGGCGTGTGGCAGGGAGTGCAAGTACCATGACTCTACATTCCTATGAACAATTCTTCCTACCATTATCGATTGTCTTTTTACGAACAATAGTCTGCAATCGTTAACGTTGCTTTTACGTATACTGTATGTAGAACATTTTATTATAATGTTGACTTCCAAAATGTATATAAAATAAGTTTGATCTATAGTATACTATTTGGTAATACTATGGTGGAGAGCTTTTTATTCCTTCGAAATGCCGTATGTATCATTGAGAAACCGTTAGGTCGCATATGAAATCACCAAGCCATTCATAAATGTAGGTACCATTCATAAATGTAGTATAGGTATTGCCTATTTGAAATAATTAGCATAGAATTATTATGAAAGTAAACAAATTTTATCGCTAATCATACCTAAGTAAAATATCTTACATTTTATTTCCACAAAAATTGATAAAACGTGCATCTACATACGCACCCTGCAAGCCGCCTTTAGGCGTGTGGCAGGGGGTGCAAACACCATGACTCTATTTTCCTAGTCGATTATTTTCGCGTACCTTTCTCGTAAAAAATGAATTCTTGAATCGACTGGTTCTAGCATCTATTTCTCTAATCTTTCTCGCGGTATCAGAACGGCTTATATAACAAGGAGGGCGCGTAATATCGGTTACATCTTCTATGAACGTACTCCTCCTGAATTTATCAAGTAAATTAAATATCTCATTGAGCCTTCTTTCTTCTAAAGATTTCCATCCAGCCTCCTGACGCATCTGAGTAAAACTTACCGATTAATCATGGCAATTTTTTACAAATCGTATTGCGAACAAATGAAAGTCGAACTTTTACCTAACCACTTTTACCAAACCATGGTCGTTACGAAATAAAATTATTTGTGGTTAGGTAAAAGTTCGACTTTCATTTGTTCCTGATGGCGACTTACCACGAAGTCACGGCCGAAGCTGTGGATTCTAAAATCGTATTACTTTTCGTTGTACCTTTTCTAATTCGCGAATGCAACACTTTTCTGCAGGGTCCCATACATTGCATGCATACTCGAGGTGAGGCCGAAATAGTACCCCAGAGAATCGGTAATACGTTATTATAAAACTTTGGTGTCAACCGTTATACGTTATACAAGAAGTGAAAAATTGTGACTTGAATGGGACTCGAACCCAGATCCCCCACTTTCCGGGCAGGTATTTTAACCAACTAAACTGCCACTTCTGTAATCGGGAGCAGGAAGTAGTGCTCCACTTAATCGCACTACTTAATGTGCTAAGTTAACTTTTATTTCCATCATTTGTGTTCAACTGTAAACTTGGCTACAGCCCGTTCTAGTTTTTGTATAAGAAACACACGGATCATGGAGAAATAATTTCAGCTTTCATTCCTTCTTTCGCCTTACGGAAATATGGAAAAAGAGAAAGGGTTTGCGAAAGATGCGTAGGAGCCGGTGGAAACATTGACCCCGATATCCCGAGGGTCGAGTGGTCCTTTGAAATGGAAGGGCTTAAAGGAAAGGATGGCATCAAGTAGGGATTCACACGAGGGGACTGAGATGAAAAAAATTCCACCTGAAGAGGGAAAGGTATATCACGGTTGGATGAAATGGTAGGAACCGTTCAGGGCTAATAAGATGTTCTTTCAACGTGGAAAGGTCCATAATGATTTCACAAGTTTTGAAAAATGATTTAGCTTTGTCACGAAGATACTGATATGTTTATATCACAAAAAGAAGTGCTTTGGTCATCTTTTATGAATGTCAAACTTAGATTGGGATGAAAATTAATGTTTTTTTGTCATTTACCTGAGATATACCAGGTCCTGAAGATGGCTGAAGGAGCAAAAACCGGAAGTGTTAATGTTTTTTTTTTAAATTTAGTGAAACTGTATAAGAACTTTTTATTTTTGAATGAAAACAGTATTAATTTTAAATATGAGATTCCACAAGGTTGAGCCTAAAGTTATAAAGTTAATGGTAGTATACTTTAACTATTTTTGGCATTGAATTGCTAATGGTTTTATAATAGAATTTCCATTTCAACTTGAGATATGAATAAAGAATGAAAATAATGAATGTAAACAACTAATATTAATGATAATTGAATTTCAATTTAAAATATAAATAACTTAAAATATTCTGTAATTTTCTTAAGATAGAAACAATAGCATCAAAATAAGTCCAACAATTAAAATAAAAACGTGATTGTTGCAAGATTGTTGGGCAATGGATTGTTTTAGCGCTTTTCACACAAGAATAAAGCGTACCCACAAACAAAAAATGAAAAAATGTTTCCATTTGTAATAAAAAATGTAGCTAATATCCTTCTATCAATGTAAACGTAATTTTTAATATCGTCAACCATTTATTTTAGGTGAGATCATTGTACATAAACAATGAACATGTAGGAAACACATTTCAACATATTGAGGACCAGTTTTTTTTTCATTCCCATTTTAAAAACACTCTTTTACTCAAAATATTCCTCCGCGTATGGATTTTAAAAAGGAGAAATTTCTACAAGATATCGCAAGGATATTTCCGATAAGTTAATCCGAGGATAGCATGAGAAAAAGACGTTCAAGGCATTACCCCATTTAATCCTGACAGCCCCGCCTTCTGGAGACGAGAAATTGAACCTGCTAGTAAAATGGGGCACAGATTTGTTTTTCTTCCTCAGCTACACCCAAGCTCATGCATCCTCCAACATATTTCCGTAACAGCTTCTTTTCAAGGACCAAAACTCCCCCACACACAGATAAGCATCTTCTCATTCCACCAGGCGGCAGATGTTGCAGGGAGATGCAGTTCAAGGGGAAGTTCTGTGTATGTGTGTAAAGTAGGGCAGGCTGAGAGCTAGTATTAAGGCGGATGAGTTTCGGCTGCTCTCATATGCTCGCTGACGAGGAATCTATTTGTGATAGCGCTGCTTCGCTTTGTGAATGAAATGGAAGTCATAACTTTCGCAAGGGGTGTATTGGGGTAGGTATAACGAGTTTTCAATTTCGTGTGGGTGCTCCATTGAAGAATTTTGTAATCGGTATGTTTTTCTGTATTGCTATGCTTGATTCTTGCAGCAATTTCTTTGATTTTGAGCTGCTTGATTTTTGAAGCAATTCATTTAAAAGAGTCAGACTTTCTAAGTCTCAATAGAAGCGAACCTGCGTGCTATAAATTCATGAAAATTAAGAAGCCGATTTTTTCTGTAGGAAATTGAATCTTCTCAAAGGGATGCATATCAAAATTACGTCTCAAAAAAGATGGCATAAAATCAACTACTGTAATCTTTTTAAGAGGTTTTGCTGGGTTTTTCACGTAGGAGCACAGAGCTACATGTAATGCAGGAGAAGTCCGATCTTTAAAATACAGAGTCGAGATAACTTTGCTTGTGTGATGACTTAATTAAGGAGAAGCACTCATTAAAATTAATTAGTTATTTAGGCTTAACACTAACACTATCATATTGATACAAAAAATTAAACATTTAAGTAATAAATTAATGTTACCATTTTAGAGTGAATTTTCTAGAATCGGTACCACCATACAATTTTCATCTTAAATGAAGGTGCCAAATTCACGCGTTCCTTGTTCATTGTCTAACAAATGTTTATACACTAATTTTGTTCCAGTTATTTTCTTAGCTATTGAGTGGCGAACCTTAGCTTCCTTGATTTTTCTTGCTGGTGAATTAAGTTTTTTCTTACTTTATCGGTCAATATTTTTTAAGTTAGCAAATATTTTAATATAAGCATTCCAATGCAAATAATAATCATGTATACGGTGAAAAAACATAAAATGAAACCTATTTGCTAATATAAGTAAATAACTCTGAGGAGCCTATTTCATAGTGTGATTTTCTCAATTACAAATCAATTTGAGAGAGTAATTGATTAAAAGTTTGAAAATACTCCTCTAGCCGTCTGTCATACTAGCGTCTTCCAGGTACTAGATGTACTAAGAAAAGCTAAGATTACCAAGGCGATTCCTAGAAATCGGTAACAGATTTCAAAGGTAGCAAAAAGAAGTATTATCGAACTTCTTATTCATGAACAGCCAAGTTAAAATCTTCTTTTCTTACAGGGTAATTGATTCCGAACGTTTAATTTCATCGGAATGGCATCATTTACTTTATCGAACAAATTATTATGTTTCTAGCTTTATGAAGATAAATCTGTATCTGAAACTATTTCTATTGATAAAATGCGAAAAATAAATTAAAGATTCTATGTAAATAAATAAAAGAAAAACAACAATAAAAATAGAATTATCATGTAATTCACCGATTCACTACACCTTATAAAAATTGTAAAGGCGCTTCTCAGCTTGAGAAAAGGTATATTATTGTTCTTAAAGGAATTAATATAAATATTTTCCCCCAAGATACTTCTCAAGACTAACGAGTTGGGCATACATAATTCATTTATGCCGCGTCGAGAATATTAAGGAAACGGTCATATCTCTCCCAACATCTCAGAATCGGTTTTAAGAAGAAAGAAAGTCCTTTTTGCAAATTTAATAAGGATTCCGTAAGAGTCCGAGGAAAGGAAAAGGAATACAAAAGCGGGGCAAAAATATTTGAAAATGGGTGAACATTGAGGAAGATAATTCTGGTATGTAGAATGAAGAAAAGAATGTCCTTTTTCCACAACAATTCTTCGTTTTAATTTTGTCAAAACACACAATCAGATTCCAATAATCTCTATTATTATCTGCTTATATTAAAATGATAGAAACCTAGCAGTGTGTTTCAATCATATATAAAAAATTGCTGTGGAAGAAGTACAGTTGTTTCTTCATGCTTCTTACTGCGAATTCAATTCTTCAATGATAACAAACATAATGGTTAAACTAATAACATTTCGTATTTCCAGAAAATATTTTTAGTAAAATATCAATAAATAAATGTCAATAATTTGCTTAGATACAGTAATGTATATTTAATGATTACATTTACTTTTTCCAAAAAATTAGTTTAGTTGAAAGTGCTTCGACAGATGAGGTAATTTCGCACGTGGGCTCACACTAGGAATCGAACCTGGAACCGCTTTAAACGAAGTCGAACCAGAGGCCCACATGACTATTTGGGTACTATGATCTTTATAGTATGTACCAACCAAGCTAGGAAAGCTACCAAATAAATTAATGGATTATATAACATTATATATAAAAGTACTAAAGTACTAATTTGTACTACTAGTAGTAGTGTAGTACTAAATTAAGAGTTTAGTGGAACTAAAAGTCTCGTTGAATACATATGATTCTATTCCGAGAAATAAAGATTTCTTTCGTATTACTATCGTTATATGTGCATAGATAAGTCTAAGTTATAAGCTATATAGCATCTCATGAAAGTCAATCAATGTATTTCTTTCGATACCTGGAATGTACATACATACATCTTTTTATGAGTATATGGTTTTCATTTTTTTTCTCTTCGAAAGAACATTGACGAAGTTGTTAAATGATAGTGATTTTTTTGTTTATTTATTTATTTTTTTCTTTTTTCTGTATTCATACTAGTTTTTCTGCCATTTCCATTTATAACATTCTGTGTTTTCAGTGTTTTTTTAATATCTTAACTCATGTTTTCCTTTTTACTAACTGTTATTCTTTTATGGATTATTTCTACATGCAGTTTGAAGTGTAAATATGTTCCTTGCTTTTTGATTCCAGCCTTTTCTATAAATTTCAGTTTCTTATCTATCTGTAGGTTTCGCAGGTTTTTCACACCCTCTTCTGGGGTGTTTTCCTGCTGTGGGCTATTTTTCCTATCCTAGGTTTTTAAGCCCACAATATAAATTTCTTCCGTGCACTTTTTTTCTGCTATATCTTTCTTTCAAATTGACGAAGGGTTAGATGTAGAGACTTAGAGACTTTTCAGTCTCAATCTCGCCCGAATAAAGACGATTTATTATTATTATTATTATTATTATTATTATTATTATTAGAACATATTAGAGTTCATGGTCAACGCAGAAAAAAATAGAAAAATACAAATTATAAGTAAAGATGAAGGGAGAGAAATAAAAAAATGAGAAATTTGACATCGCTTCTAAGCTTCAGAGAAGAAAAATACCCGAAGCAATTGAAAACAAACAAGAAACGAAAACAAAAGGAATGGGATTGAACGAAAACAGAGGGGGCTGGACGCATTAGACGCCAAATTTTGGTGTATTCGCTGAGGGGAATGAAAGAGAGAGTTTCGCCTAAGAAAAATGGATCCAAAAGGGACGCTGATTAAAATTTTAAATAAACAAAAGATGTAAAAAAATGTGTAAAGCGGTGAAAGTATGAATAACAGAAGGAGTTTGCCTTTAATTGCCATCGCAAGGGTCTCGAGTCAAATGAGGGCATTAATATTTCATCTCTTTATGGGGGGATTCGTTAGTCCTCCTTTTTAACGCTTTCAGTCGGGATATTACGTTTGTAGATTTTGGAAGGAATAAATGCTGAGTCTTTCGCATTGTTTGATTGCTGAATAGGCTACTGATGATGGTTACTGAAGCTTTTGTATCTATATCGATTGTTGGAAATTGGTTTGTTGGCAATTTATCGATTGTTATAAATTTGTTATTGTTGTAGGCGAAGGGATAATGATTATGATTATTGAGGCTATGTTGTATTTGCATCGATTGTTGGAAAATCTTTAATTGTTGCAAATTAGATTTTGGAAAAGTATTGATTGTTATAAATTTGTTATTGTTGTAGGCGAAGGGATAATGATTATAATTATTGAGGCTATGTTTATAAATTTGTTATTGTTGTAGGCGAAGGGATAATGATTATGATTATTGAGGCTGTGTTGTATTTGCATCGATTGTTGGAAAATCTTTAATTGTTGCAAATTAGTTTTTTTGGAAAAGTATCGCTTGTTACAAATTCGTTATTGTTGTAGGCGAATTTTTTCAGAGTGAAAGATTTAATTGTTGCATCTCCTCCATTGTTAAGGTGTACATAGTTAGGTGACAATAATTCTACATTTTCTGACAAAGAGTAATGAAAGTTTTGCTTCAAATACCTTAGAGAAACCTCATTTCTCTTTAATTTTCCTATTCGTGTTCTTAAAATTAGTATGATTATACCTTACACACTAATAGAGTTGTCACATACTGCTGATTGAAATTGATCGATACTGAAACTTTGGAAAGGTATAACAAGGTTAAAAAAAGTAAGCGGGTTGTTAAAATTCTTACACAATACAATACATTGAAAATTTAACACAGATAAACATTGATTATGTTGCTTTTGCGGAATTAGTGTACTTCTCGACAGAAATCCGAATCTAGTCCTCTACCAACTCATGAGTTTAGATTAAATATTAACATTATTATGGTGAGATTGTGACCCACAACACAATTGAGAATTGTGCAAGTCTCTTCTTGCTTCATCTTCGTCAATCCGCTAGAAAAGCGAATGGAGATGAATGAAGGGGAATATTAAACGATTGTAAACAGAGAACAAAAAATGGAGAAGATGCTTTACTGAGAAGGATGAGGAAGTTAAATGGTGTTAAACAAGCCAGAAAGATAGACGGATAGTAATAACTACACAAAGACTATATTCATCGGAAAAATGAATATAGTAATAGGAAAGTATGTTATTTTATCATTTCTATGTTATTTATGTTTGTTATCTCTATGCTATATCTATGTTAGAAGGACTGTTTGACTATATACAAATGTATTTAAGGATTTCCTACTGCCGCCATATCTTATCAACTTGCGGTGAATATGCTACAATAGAAATAATATTAATAAAAAATATTGAAAGTGTAGCATAGTAGTAAGTGACTTCGCCGAGTTGTCTCAAAAAAAAGAAGTCTATTTTCTCACCTAAACCGTCGAAAAAACTCCACTATATCAAAGTGATCACGGATTTGAACGGCAATTTAATCACCGAAGGCGATATTTGTGGAGAAAAGAGTCGAGATCAACCTTAGTTAAGGAGAATAAAGAACGGAGAAATTGAGACGAGAAGATGGTAGTGGTCCAGTAAGATGGGAAACAATGGAAGGAGGACAAAGGGATGGATTCAGAGAAGATAAAGAGAATAAAAGGCGTAAAAGAGAACCGAAAGAAAGGGAAAAAACAAAAAGAATGCAAAGAAGTGGAATACTGGAATGTGGAATAAGAGGTGGATCACAATGGGTTTACGGAAGAATCAGGCAAAAAAGCAGCATTCCGGACATTTTTCGATCGGTAGGAATTTCAGGTGGATGAAGAGATAAAAGCTAAAATAAAACGGGGAAGATTGAGAATTGGACTGGATAAAAGCCGGCGAATGAGGGATCAGAATTGGAAATTAAGGGAAACCCACAAGCGGGGGATGAATTCTGGTTCTGATGAAGAGAAGAATAGCTGTACAGGTACCTACACAATTAGCTGGAAATTCACAATTAAAAGATCACGATTATGAGGGAAACCGGTTGACTGCTCTCAGATATAGATGTGGTATGGTGGAATTTTTAACGTTGTTATGGTGATGAGCAGGAATCCGTTGCCTTGGAATTCGCAAGATTTTTTTTTGGAAAAACCGCTCAGTTCCGCCCGATTCTTCCTAAAGATTATTTTAGGATCATGTATTATAAAATTGTCTTCACGTTGAAATTTTGTCAAGTACACGAAAATGCTTTCCTAAATTCTAAAAATTGACATTTGTGACAAAAATTGAAAATTCATTCAGTATAGTTATCTTTGTTAAATCAAAAGAACCAATGAACCATCAACACATATTATCCAGTGACTTATACTTTCTATATATTACATATGTAGACATTGAGTATACCTTCGCCCCGATGATATCCTCATGGAGAATGAAATGCAAATTGAGCTTACATTTTTGATCAACTTAATTAAATTGGTTTATTCAAAATTTTGCTCAACAGGCCATTTTAACTTATCATACCTTGCCATCAATACTAACCGATATTCTACCGTATCCTTAGATAAAGTTTTATTTTCAAGCAAAATCTTAGTTTTCGTTCTCATCCTTATAGGCTTGTCTTTCTGAATTTGCATCACATCATCAGATAAACAAAAAAATACAATTCGACAAGCTGATATCATATATACAAAGTTACAAGTAGGCAACAACCAGGTGGTAACTTGTAATATCAGTTCCAACACAATATATATATTTCTACATCATCATATGATAGATAGATCATCATAGATAGATATCATCCTTTCCCTGCATCTTTATCTAAAGTTGTTTTCATAAGTATGAACGTAAAAGTGAGGACATCCAGTAAACGGAAATAAAATGGCCAAGAGTTATAATTCAGTGCTGAAAGGACGGTGATTTGTGGCGCTTGAAAAAGTCACGATGACAGAGTAAGCTTAAAGCATTGCTGAATCATGAGAGAGAGAAAATTTTATCATATCTCCCACGTTTTTATTCGAAACCTTAATCGAGTGGTGCGTCTCAGCAAATGAGCAGGATAGTCATTATCTGTATACACGTGGGAGTCATAAAGAACAAAATGTAATTTTTTTAACTGCCTAATTTCGCTCCAGCGAGGACCATTAGGGAAAATAATTACATGGCCCATCTTTTTAATGCTGTATGAAATCCGTAATATTCCATTCGGAATCTGAATTGAGTTTTTACACCGATGCATGAAAATTGCGGAACTTTCCGCGCATTAAAATTTTTAGAATGAATAAAATAGGCCTCATGAATGCGCAGGAGACAATACGAGCTGGATTTAGTTCTAAATTTTTAATTTATCACACGGTGGTGCAGAGAAAAAAAATCGCAAAATTATTAACGAAGAGGTGCGAGTACGTTGCAAAAATGTAAGATATGATATCAGCAATTTTGGAGCTTGGAATTTTTGCGTCATTAAACCCATAGTGAAGCTGAAAAAGGTAAAAATATGCGAAAAAACATTCATGAGCGCCCCACTGTGTTTCCATTCGAAAAATCATTATTTAAAAACATTAAAGTTTCATAAGAGATAAAGTGATTTTTATGAAAAGGCTATGGTTCTCAATTTGAACATTTTCTCTTGCGCGCTAGAAAATTCCAGCACTTTTTAAACCATAAAATCAAGATATTTTAATGCAATTCGGCGAATAGGAGAATTTTGGGAATTTTTGAGTGAAATAAATACGTTTCTTCATGGACCGCAAAGAATTTACAGCTAGAATAATCCTTCGGACTTATAAAAGAAGCCGTGGGATTAAGAGAATAAAAAAGAATTTCTTGCTGTGTGAATGACTGTAAAATTCTCTCGAGTTGATCCTCTATGCGAAATGGACGGTCTTCTTCTTTTTTGTAATTCGAAATAAAATTCGCAGCTTCCGAAGCCAAAGTTATCGCTAAGCGTGACCAGTAGACCGCATTCTGTTATCTGAATCTGAATCACCGAGGAATATATTTAATTCGTTCTGATTTCTTTGTGGTAGTTTCGTTTATTTCTATTTTAAAGTTTCAAACATAAGCTCTTTAGATAATTTTCCTAGTACAAATATTTAAGGAGAGTCTACGAGAAGGTAATTTAGGAGAGAGCACGAAGCTAATTAATTTTCCGTTTCAAATAACACATTATGAATCACTACAAGCCCTGTGTTTTCTACAGAACTCTAAAAACAAGCTCAGAATACCATTTCAAAAGCTATCAAACACAGAATTTCAAGTTGAATTTCGATGAGATTCAAGTAGGATTTCGATAATATAAACTCATTAGTCTGTGAATGACAAGTATGATATTTAAGGACATGATAATACAAGATATAAATTTACAATTTTATGTCATCAATGTGCCTTTTGGACGCGTCGCCGTCGTCAGAGGGTTTTACAGAATCAAATCAACAGTCCTTTTAAATTATATGAGTGACTCACTGTGAATAGCGATCTCAAAATGATTCCTTTGAATAAAAACTGGTCGAACAGGGGATATTTTTGTGGATTTCGCTTTTAATTTTAATTTCAGTTCTAATATAAGTTTACTGTCCTTCTGCAGCATACCTAGCGGGATATATTTAAGTTTTTGAGGCAAATACGGATCTCGCTATGCGAATTAGAAAAAATGTGTGGAATTCAGAAGTAACAGGACAAATTGGCTTGAAATACAGCACTAAGCATATGATTGAAAAACCTAAATCATTAAAAAATTACATCATTACAGTATAATCATAATATTATAATCATAATAATTAAGATAAAGTATATAATACCAAGAATACGAAATTAGGTGACCGGAAACGAGCAATAAAATATAAAAATATACAAGTAATTACCCCAAATCAAATAAGCACTTCTTTCATTAGAGTCAAGTAACTAGAGATAGAACATAAAAACATATCTTCGGACATTGTCACCACAGGATCATAGCATGTTAGAACACTTTCAACATATATTGAGCTTCGTTGCTGAAGAATATCGACACTAATGGTAAGATTATGCAAATAAATTCATTATCCGCAGTGATAAAATCAACGAATGTCGATAAAAATATTGTCTGGCTCATATATCATCATGCATCTTTACTGGAAAACTATTTAATGGAATTGGAAAAGAAGGCAACGTTTGGAACGTTCGTTAAACCATTTAAAACTTGAGACTATAACGCGTACATTAGTTCGGTAAATAAAGTTGTTGAGCGTTACCATGGCGTCCATAATTTTGATTACTAAGGAAACAAAGTTTGGTAACGTATGGGAATAAGATGACCCTGTTTCTAGGGAACGCTGATGCGGCGTAATTATTAGTAATTTAAGCGTTTCTAAGGGAGAGAGTTTGCCCCAATTGAAACTTCTATCTTCACATCAATGTAATTGGGTCTTCTAAAACAACATGCAACACCGCTATTAACTGATTATGCTTCGAAACTCTACTAATTAAGGAGCATTCACTCAAAGGGTATATTTTTACCCTATAATAGACATCTTAGCTCAGAGAATACAATTAATAGCATTTATATCATAACAGTGAATAAAACTAAGACTGAATTTGCAGAATAAAATCGTAGAAAATACTGTTTTTGTATATTGTATAGAAAAGGGGTACATACATGTATAACATATGCGATCAAACGTAAGAAAAATATTTTCTGGGTATAAAAGAAATTTTTTTTTATTCTGTGTCACTGCAAAGAAATTCTATAAAACACGAGTAAAAGCGTATTTCAAAAAAGAAATCTAGTATTTATCTCTAAATAATAATATCTTATAATTTCATAAAAACCGATGAAGAAATTTCACATTTTTCGATATTCACCTCCCTCTAATCAATTCTTCTTCAATAATTAAACTTCAATTATTAGCTTCGCATCTTTATTATAATATTGTTTTATTATTATAATAACTTATTATAACAACAATAACTGATAAACAATGTCAGATCCATTGTTGTTGTCGTTTTTTCGAGACGAAATATCGAACCAGCTGCTTCATAAGCATTTGAAATTTATTCCAATTAAAAAAAAATAATATCGTACACTTTATAAATTACATTTTTTAATTCATCAACGTTGATATCAATAGTCAGCAACACCGCCATGTAAAAAGCATACATCGTCAGTGGAAGTTTTAAGAGAAAAAGTTGCAAAAGAGTCGAGTTAGAGTTGGAAGTCAGTTTGGAGAACAAATGTGGTAACCTTGGAAACCATTCAATAGATCCGATAGCGTACACGATTGAATGTAACGGTGGCATTTAAAATCGAAAGCTGATTCCGGGAATCAGCCATAAACCGGGCCATTTAGTCGATCATTTGGCGCAAATAGGAATGGTGCAATAAAAAACACCGGAAGGGTTCTAACCCGTAAACACACGGGCGTAAGAACACATTGCAATGTAGGAAGTTTGAACATCTACAGAAACGGAGGAAAACTACCATGGCAACCAGTATATCAGATAACTGTGGCCCCAAGAGAGGTAGTATAAACATATTTGCCTAGGTGATTCGTCAACAAAAAGTATTGTTGGTAATAAAAACAAATAAACAAAAATAAGAAACAATCGTCTGAAAAGTAAATTCTTATGAAATGAATTGGATTATTTATTAAAAATGAAAAGTAAAACATAATGAAAAAATTACGATATATTAAATTAATAAAGTAATTTGCTCTAAGAGTTAACGGAAGTGAGAAATTTCAATATGGTTAGTACTCGAACCTAGTTCTTTCACTTTATAATAGCGGCTCTTCAAAACAAAATCCTCTAATACTCGTATGTTCTGAAACTTCTGCCCGAAAATATAGTAATAGCATACTTTTAAGTAAAAAATTGTAGAAATATCAATTAAACAAAGAAACTAAAGTTTTGATGAGTTTCTAATCGATAAAAAAGTATATTTACATTGTATTGTAAAATATCATGGAAAGAAAATGTAACGTATAATTAGTGCAAGGTATATTATGAAGTGTAATGTACGTATATGTATTGTAATAGTAATAGAATTTAATGTATTGTAGTAATATTTAGTATATATGTAATAGATGTAGTATATTTGTAACAGAAGATGAACAGAATTGTAAGGGTGGTATTAAATGATACAACTAAAATTAATGTAATGTAGATTTAGTGAAATTTCCTATACAAGCATTTGTATATACTTGCACAAATACTATTATTATTAAAAAAACATGGATTTCAACTTTCGGGTTTAATTTTGGTAATCGGGTTCTTTTCCCGGTGATGGTCTATATGCACGAAATGGTCTTAGCAGTCAAATCACTTTAAAAAATCACTGCTAACACCACTTTGTGAATTTCAGTACAAAGAAAATTTATTCTCATCCAATTGAATAAACGTAATAAATCTCTCTGAAAATCTAAGAAATATTTTCTAATTTTTAAACCCATGCATATCAGGGGATTCAATCTATTGAATCTGCCCAGATCTCCGTTGATATATTCTTTTAAAAACCCCATCTGGCTGAAAAATACAGAGAGGGTTACGAATGACATGACAAGATGGAGACAAGAAGGGACTTGGATTTTTTTTTATATTTATGGCTCATCCCAAAGCGGAACACCACGATGGCTTATCAGGAGAAATGAATTTGATAGCGTGAGATAGAGATTTAAAAAAAAGTGCCGAAAGAGACAACTGAACGGTAGGGAATATTGGAATAAAAAGAAATTAAATTATAAAAGCTGTCGGAAATGCCACGTTATATCTTTTCCTTTCAGCCGTGGTAATCAAGAAACCATTTCCATGGTGATAGTCCACCACCTGTCATTGTTAAAACGCAAGTGAAAGGCTGTTAGAATGAGGGAAAGTGAAAGTAATTCAGAAAAAGGCATTCACAAAGTTTCTTTATAATTAATAATATTTTTAATTTAGCAATAATTAAATTTAACAAAGATATTAAAAAGACATTTATTTTTACATACGTGACATTCCTTTTTACATATGATATTAAAGAGACGTTTCATTTTCTTTTCTTTCATTAAAAAGACAATCGATGAGATATATCAATCAATTTAGTTTCAAAATCAGTAGTTTCCAAAATTTGTAGTCATACGCAAAAATACTTTTCTGTAAAATCCTCATTTTCCATTGATTTCCAACAACTTATCCACTTGTTTGTCTTTTCAAATAAAATCTTGAAATGATAAAGAGACTTGGTTGAAATCTTGTATTTTAAGTCCTTCGTGACCAAATACCATTTGGTAAAAGGATCGAGTTAAAATTTGAATTTTCCCATAGAGATTCGTTATTGGATGAGTAGTTATTGTTATATTGACGCATTTCGAAACGGACACTGATACAGAATATGAAGGTGTTTCTTTTAGGTATTTTAGTTTTGTGTATTCGTTTATAGTGATTGGAGTGTTTGTTGAAATGTATTTGAGTCGGGAAATAGAGTAAAAATGTCCTGAAATCAACCAGAGTAAAACGTTTGCAAAATTGTAGCACAGGGCAACTAGAATACAATACTGCTGAATGCAGATGTTTACGTTTTCCACAGAAGGTTTTGATTTAAGAACTTTTTCTTAAATAAAACATTCTGATTTAAGAAAAATTTCTTAAATAAAACCTTCTGTGGAAAAAGTAAACATCTGCATTCAGTTATGTATTTCCACCACATCATGGCCGAGGCTATAGATTATAGAATACAATAATTATAATTAATAGTAATTATTAAATATATATGAGATAATAACTTTGTTACGCCAGATATTCGGCTGTAGGCTTGGTCACCATAGCAGGATAGACCTAATCTCTGTATTAATAAAGGTAATCCATCCTCCGCTTTGAAGTAATGTTTGGTTGCAGAGATAGCTTTCGATCCCTGAAGCGATCAGGTGTCTGAGGAGTCAATCCGCACCCGTCAACATATTCCTCCAAGTCACTGCCCATAATCCGCATGCTCAGCCGAGCGGTGTTAGTTTGCAATAATTAACGCGGGTGCGTCGTGACGTCACTGCCCCTGACATGAGCGTATCAGATGGATGCATTGTTGACCGACGATTTAAGATGTCTGATCCAGGCGTATGCAGTGGAGATTTATTATTATTATTTGACCCATTGTTGGAGAGGTTAGGGTCAAGAAGGACTATCTTCAACCTAGCCTCCAATGTCGGTATTTGGTAGATTTATATCTAATCAAACCAAGTTGAGGCACTCACTGTGGAATGCACGGTTTTAAAGGGTAAATTTTTGTACGCTTTATAATAAAGCGCGAGTAAATTGAAGTAATGTAATCAAGTAGAGTCTCTCACATAAACTGTGTAAAGATCATGAAACTATGAGAATGAATTTCGTAACTACATAGCGAGTGGAGACCTACAAAAGGTTATTAGTGAACATTACTCTCAAAAACAGACATAGTTGGACATCAAATAAGCTAATCGGGACATTTCAAATGAAAGTGACATTTGCAAATTATAATAGTGTGATAGATTCCTAAATGTTAACGTCATAATTCGTTATAAAACAGAGCTTTTTCAGGCATGTGTCATACGTATTATCTTATATTACCCAGAGTTATATGGTGGAAATCCATCATGTGAAATGAATGGAAAAGAAATTGTATTTTTCCACAGGTTTATTTAAAAACTTGTTAAATCTTTAAATATTAATCTATTAAATAAAGAGGAAAAAAATAAAAACCTGTGTAAAAGTACAATTTCTTTTCCATTTATTTCACATTTAAGATAACCGATAAAATGAAATTTTAAATTAAGATAAATATATTAAAATATATAGTAAACAATACCATCAAGTCAAGTCGGAGAAAATATCTCTGTCAAATTATACTGAAATCAAATGTTGAAAATATATTATTTTAAACTTCAATCAAACGAACTTTAGGACGACTAATGGACCATTTATCAACCCCTGTCATAGCAAATAATTGAGATTATGACCATATTTTGTAAGTTTATATAATAATCAAATTAAATTTACCGCACATCTATTAACACTCCGTCTCGAATCCTGTTCAATCATTACGTTTAAAGTAGAAGCTGTGCTAATAAAACTCCCACCATAGCCTCACACATCAGAATTTTTAATACCATTACCCCCGCCAACCTCCACCGCTAGAGAATTTACTGCCGATATCGGACGTTAAGATACAGTCTTGTGGGAGATATATAGATGTAGACGACGATAGAGACTGCGGGGCAGCGTTATGGATGGCGCATATCTTGGTGAGATGGGGGGCAAATAATTGGGTCTGCCTTTCGGGGCCCTCGAGATATGGGAGACATACGCATGCAGTCATACTCAATCGCATGGTGACGAATATTGGGGAGGAGATTGGTGCGGGAGATGATAGCTGATGAAATGAGATGATATAGTAGAAAAGACATGTACTAGGAGAGAATGGGTAATGGAAGAGGGGAATAAAGAGAAGATAGAAAGAAGAAATATGGAGGTTAACATGATGTTAAATGTTCCCACGAGTCCATTATGTTTTGAAAAAATAAGGCTAATTATTCGATAAATAATATACAATGAAAATTCAATCTAGTGGCTCTCATTGTTGATTACTACTTCATATTATTGAGGCGATCATTCTTACAACAATGTGCAACAATCACTCTCAATCTCTACCCAAAAGGGCACTTAATTAAGTCTGAAGTTATCATAAAAGGATTGCTGAGTGTATCTTATAGATAAATTGCTGCATAAGTCTGGTTGTAATAATAACCATTTCGACGCTTTATTAGTTAATGCAGAGCAATAGTCAACGTACTTTTGGGACACGTTCCATAAGATATCTCAGTTAACTTTAATCTGCATAAAGGTACACAAGGAGTGGAAGTTACGCCACAGTGAAAGTAATTCATGTGTGTTGACCTTACTTCGTGGAAAGCTACTATTTCGTAGGATGGTTAGAAGATTGAAATCGGTATTTAATTAAAAAAATAGGGGTAATATGGAGTACGTCTTAATAATTAATAAGGTCGCATAATATCATCTACATCTTTTACGAAAGTACTCTCTCTGAATTTACTAAGATATCTTTCATATCCCCTAACGTTGACAATCATTGGAAACGTTTCAAAGAAAAATTAGGAAACATTATAACATTTCCTTCTTAATATCTTTGAATCTGAAAGATTTACCAAATCTTTCCGCAGTTCAATTTCATATATCGCAACGAACCAAATTGCCACAAGGCCCCTAGGGAGAATTCTTCCACCAAAGTCGCATTAGCGGCATTCATTCTTCTTGAGGAACCATCACCGGTGCAATTCCCAATCAGTTCGAGGCCACGCACCCGCATTGGAGCAAGTAACAGCAGAATATTCCGTAACTATGTTTGCCCTCGACGTATCAGGGTTCCGCTCCACCTACCGGAAGAATCATGCCCGTACACACGCAATAATTGCTCGGATCGCGATGGAGAAAAGCGTTGTTATCAACATCCTCATGGATACCTTCGGGTTGCAGCCAAAGCTGATTAAATAAGACTCCTTTTGATCTCCGTCAACATCCACTTGGGCTGCCGTGGGTTTATAGATTGAAAAACGCATACGTTGTGCATCCCCTTTGAATCGCCTGGGTTATTGAGTTGCCAATGCATCGATCCAGTTAAACACACGGAGGATGGTAAGGGGACAAAGCGAGCGGATCTATGTCGCGCCGAAGAAGTAATTGGCGCTTTGAAACCCGAGCGAATCTCGCTAATTTTTTGTCGTTCGATCGAAATAAAGGTATTTAGGGAAAACTAGGTTTGGGGGCTTTTAAGAGACTGTCATAAAGTCGAAAATCTGCAACTTTTTTTTCAACTGATTCCATTTGCTATTCTCATGGGCTCATTGACGTGATTATAAATCAGAAAAGTGTAATTAAAAATAAACTTGAACAATGCAGCAGAAGAAAATAATTCTACTTAATGTAAGAGATATCAATTTTCATCAACATCAACCTCAATAACAATAACTAACAATTACAGCAAAAATGAAATTATTGTTTGGTTGCTATGTACACTTAACAATTTATGAAAATTATCAGGTTGTCACGGTGACGCTTTTTCTGATTGTAATTTTTCTGACCGTGATTTTAAGTCTGGTTTAAAAATTCAGACAAAATTAAAGTGAATTAATAAACACGCGAAAATCTTCTGATAAGGATTAGATGTAAGAAGAGATTATTCTCTCAATCTCGCCCGAATAAAGACGTTTCATTATTATTATTATTATTAAAAATTATTTAAATCATTTTTATTATTATTGTATTTTGTGACAAAGTGAAATAAAGAATCTAACAATGAAAAAAAATATTATTATTGTTATATCAGTATAGTGACCTTATTCTAATACGCTCCAAGCTCAAACCTTCGCAAAAGTAAACCAACTTCAACGTATAAATATTTTAATCGCAAAATTCAATTAGATTTAGCTTCGAACGTTATTTATGTTGAAAGAAAAGAAGGAACTTGGTTGTCAATGAACATGAGAAACTATTTTACCAAGTACGATTTTCAGAAACTCCTGACGAGCATTTAGGAGACTATACCTCCATCATCAAGGGGTGTTAAATTCTTAATGATAACCACCTTGATGATGGAACAACAGCAATCTCTGAAATGCGCATCGGGAGTTTCTGAAAATCGGCATCCGCACCTGGAGATAATCCTTTCTTACGAATTACTCCCGACGGTTTGCCGGCATTCGGCGATTGGATAATTCCCGTTTCTCTTAGTTACTTATGTTACCACTTGAATGCACTTCTTAGCAATATCCTTTGCTAAGAGACAAAGGTTCTCCAAGCGCCGACAGCGGCGACCGTCGCGATTCCCGGGAAACGGATAATCGTTTAGCGGTCACCAGTTATTCAGAATCCCGATGCGCATTTCGGAAACAATTCTTCCATCTTCATGGGGGGTCCTTTGTCTCTTAGTTCATTGACCGCCGAGTTCCTTTTTTCTTTCTTCTAATATCCTTTGCGTTAATGTTTCTTACCCTAATGTGATTGAATCTGGATCGCTCATTGACATCTCCGAGGCGCGCTTTTCCTTTGTCGAGTAATTTATTGCTTCTGAGGCGGGAACAGACGTCGAAATATACGCGAGGTGTGAGCGGAGAGGACGGGACATAAGTCTCCGACGCCTTTATCAACGTTTTTGATGGATAACGGACCATTTCACACTGAGAGGGTTGAAGGGGAAAAAATGGGAGAGTCGTCATCTCTGGGGAAATTGGTCCAGATAAGCCAAGCTACTTTTTTTATTTAATCCCAGGTTTTTGCTACGGGTATCCCTTTCCGAAAGGAAGCAAACGGAGCTGTCGGAGTGGCACGGGAGCGTGTCTGGAAAGGGAAAGCATTTCAAATGGAATTTTTTTAACGGCTAAAATTTTCGGAGATTTCAATCCTTAAAATTTTCATTTGCCTTATTTTTCCCTAAAATATTGGTTTTCCTCTCTTTCTTCTCTTTTCTCCATATCAAGATTTCAATTCCTAAACATTTCTGATGTGATTTAAAAAATAAATGCTATTTCTGCAATAACGTCATTAAGAAAATAAATCGTTAATAATGTTTTCCGGAATACCTTCGAAATTTTAGTTTTTTATATTTTTCTCTGGAATGTTAATTTTCCTCCTAGTTCCCTATTAAGATTTAAATTCTTCAATATTTCCTTCGTGATATAAAAATAATAATGATTCGTAATATAAATATTTCAGTCTTAATAACATTTCTGAATAATTTTTTGTCTTTTTAAAATCAAGAATACTGTTTCACCAATGACATCATTGATAAAAATAAACCGTTATTAATATGTCTAAAATATTATAGTAACAGGGTTGCCAGATTTTATTTTTGACCATACGGGATGTAAAAAGTTATTTGCAGTAAATATATGACGGAAAATAATCTGAAAAAGTTAAGCATTAGAAATAGAATTTGTAAAATAGTTTTAAATGTAGAGGAAGGTTGTTGTAGCATCTATAATTATGCCTCTAATATGTGATATAATCCTGCATAAGATCCAAAATCACTTTCAATCTCTATTTATGAGGACCAAAAGGAAGCTGAATGAAAGACAGATGGAAAGGAGAAAGAGAAAGTGAGAAAGAATGAGAGAGTACAAGTTGGTAGATTATGCTGAAGTGCAAGATGTATCTTCAAGGTAAGATGAATGGGTCAGGAGGTCTCAAAAGGAAAGAGTGAACTTATGGGCGGATTCCTCGATGTAGCTCGAGGAGATGTTATATAACTTATCCACCTAAGAAAGCTCCTCCGGATTTATTCTTCAAGGCCTCCAGGTCGCCTATCGCCTTAGAGGTGCGCTTAAGATTTAGCTGTTTTCGAGTGAGGAATAGATTAGGACACTTATGAAGATCTGATATAACACATTTTGGTCACGTCAATGTTCATCGAGTCAAGCACGTGGTAAATTACGGCTGTCGATATTACGTAAGTAGTACATTATATAGAAATATTCCCATTCTGAGTATAAAGTTACGCACCATTACTAAAATGGGTGTTGGCTTATTCTTGAAAGAATAATCGAAATAATTACATCAAAATCGTTGATTTCATTGTTGACTAATTGAAACAATTCAAAAAAGATTAGTCATTAAAATAAAGATGGGAAAATTGAATCTAGATAACACTATTCGTCGATTTACAGAGAAATGAATGAAAAAGGCTGCCAAGATAAGAATTTTAAAAATATGATGATGACTTTGAGAATTAATGGTGATCATCCTGATCACTCTTTATTTTTATGACAAAGAGTAATTCCCAGAGCCTCCTAGTCGATTTTAGATGGATTTCTTCTTCCTTTATCACATTGGCTGAGTGAGGAAAGTGAGAGGAAAGTATTTCATACATCTTGCCTAGCATGTTCCATATCCTCTACAAAGCTAATGGTGAGAATAGTGGAAAGTAAGGCTCAAACCAGCCTGGATATATTACGGACAGACATTTTCAAACCTATAAATAGGAAATTATGAGAGAGTTTAGTCCTTCTTATTCATTCATAGATGTTGAAAAACCTATTGAAACAGGCTAAATTATATTGGCGAAAAAACCAATACGTATGTAATAAAGCAAATAATGGTAAAGATGTTAATGATTAAATTTTTACTCTTTGGTGATGAAATTGATGAACAAATTTATTTATATTTTTTTAAAATGCATAAACCCATGCCATCCGCCAGTTAATGGAAAATGTATATGGGAGCTCGCTTACCCTCTATAAAAGCACATATTAGTCACACGTACGTGCGTAAGCACGTAATTTTAATATATTGGATGGAAATAGAAGTCATACATATTTTACAAGGAAAAACTTTATTTAAAAAAAATGATTATCTAAAATTAAATTCAATTGATTGATGAATAAGCTCAGTTTATACCTATAATTCCATGTACTTTGAACTGGTTTATCCGCGGAAACCCCGATGAAGACTATACTTAGTGAGACTATTCCATCCACAATTAATATAAAAATAACAATATGCTATTAACACTTAATGAAACGAAAATTCGGTCTAATATCGTCACTGAATTCCCGCTCATATAAATCTCCCATGCTTATCATCTGTACCTTATATAAATCACAGTATTCCGACTCATTTCTTCATCCACTGCAAAAAAGCAGACCCAATGGCAGCAGCTAAATACTTCCATGTCCCCCACTCGATTGTTATTAGGCCTCATTAATCCCATTACAGCTTAATGTTTGACAAGAGTAGTTTGATTAACGTCGCTTGGAGACCAGCCCACCACTTGTTATTATACCACGTCCCCCCATTAGACCATGATTTGATATATTACTCCGGTCTCTTTGAGCTGCCGCATTAGGACGTAGGTCTTGCGTCGAATGCAGTCGAGGGCCATAAATAACGAGTTGCCGATCTAGAATCGGTGAAAAAACAGTCCTACCTGCTTCCTAACAAGTTTGCTGGATTAATTAATGGGTTTAAGAATCGACTTTTTCTGCAATTTTCCAGTTGCTGCTGTTATTATTCTAAAGCAGTTCGTATTGATTTTATTGCCATGGATCCTGTGGTTCCGTGATTGACGGGTTGAAATTTCTGAGGTAAATCTTTAAGATGTGATGCAAAGTCATAAAATGTATAGGGTTTGGTGTATAAATTAGGTTTCCGTTTTTCTGCAACCTAAATTAAGCGAAAAAGACGCGAAAACAGCTGCATATTGCAAATAGTAATTTCAGCAGGTACATTTAGCTCATTAATAACTTAAATATGAGTATATATTTAACTTATTGAATTTATGCATATAAATTTTAACAAAAATGATTAATAATAAACTTGCAAGTCTAATTGTAAATCAAATTTCAATCGAGTCAACAAAGAAAATTCATAATTCTATATCACAGAGGTTAACAAAATAATCAGTATTAAGTATCGAAAGAATCTATGATTTTAACTTAATTTTACTGCTAACTGTAAAGTTCACATTGTGTTTCATCCAGCTTACATATTGCATTTTTAACGGAACCACATGAGATGACTTATCAACTAGCGATGAATTGCTCTAAGTAGGTTGATAAAAACATTTTGAAAATGAAGCGTAGATGGCAAAACTGTTCCCATCGGATTCGAATCCTCATCAAATTGCTAAGTCGGTAAGGTGACTTTACCAGCCTATCCAATCAGCATAAATTCCAAAATAGCATATATCCAATAATCAGCATAAAAGCCAAAAATTCATTCATTCATTTTTAAAATTCATATATTTTTAAAGTATATCCCCGAAATACTTCCCCAGCCTTCCCTCATTTTCAATAAAAAATTATTCATTCGTGGACAAAGTATTTTAAATCCGTTTTCGAAAAATGTGTTATATTGCTGATTAACCAAAAAGATTTACTTTTAAAATACCCGTCATCACTCCAGAACCACCCAGGCCTTGCTACAAAAAACTTCGTGCACCACAGCATGAAGAACACCATGTAATCCAGTGCAGATATACCAAGAAACTCGCAAAACTCTTGTCAAAGCGGAATTCTTTTGTATCGAAATAATTGCATACAGCCACGAGGCACGTTCCAAAACAACCCTTCACGAAAAGGAAAGGGACCGGAAGTTTATGAATACACGTGACATGCATCGGGAAAGGAAAAGGATGCACCCTTTGACACTGCACCTTTCGCCGGGTGTGTGTTTGTCAGTGTCATCGACCCCAACACGTTCAGCGCCGCGGAAAGAGTAAGCTAAATTAAAAAAGAGCCATGCCGCGTTCGAATTTACAAAGACTGAATTTAGCTCTCGTGTTTTATACGGCGAGTATTGCGCGATGTTGCCACATTTGCATTGCTTAAAATGGGCTCATAAAAGGGAATCGAATCGCAGTCTGATAGGTAAATAGGATCCGAATAAACCAGTTTCAACCTGAAAGCAAAACCTTAAAAATTCTTAAACCTAGAAAAATTCTGAAAACCGTTATCTTTTATCCCTTTTCTAATTTCGGTTCGCGATTTCATTCGTTGTAACCTTGGTAATATAAGCTGTTCATTATTAACGGTGACTACCAACTTGGTAATTCTATTTTATGTATTAATTACTGGCCTTTTGGTTTGATCAATTCTTTAACATTACCATTTTAGTTTCAAGATTTAATTATTTCTAATGTTATTGAAAAGTTACACATATCAGAAGCCACAGAAATGGATATTATATACATACGGAGAGAAACTAGAATTCGACTGAAACTTGGCGTTTTCACTAAACTAGAAAATAATTACAGTTCAATGCCTTGTACAGAAGGATCAAGATAGATTAATTATTACAAAATAATACTGAAAATATCTCTTAAAATGCCGCAGAGCATTAGAGAAGCTAATACGTAGATAAGATGAAGATATTGGTGTTAATACACCCCCTGCCATACGCCACTGGCTGCTCGAAGGGTGTTTATATCTAAAATCCATTTCCAACAATAACAATAGAATGGATGAATTAGAACAAAAATGAAAGTCCTTCAACGCTTAGCAACAACGCTCTGTATCTCACTGAGGACAATAATTTCGTATTGTTGAGCGTGGAGTGCACTCTTTCATTGGAACCGCCCAAATAAAAAGGGGTCTGAAAAGCCCACTGGGCGCAAACATGCAGCCAAGAAACACATCCAGCGTGACTTCCGGCTCTTCTTACTGCATTGTTATCTTTTCCTCTCACTCTTCTGTTTATTTATTTGCTTACTTTCCATTTTTTTCAGGCGGTGGGAATAAAGGGAAGGAAGTGTATGCAGTATATACTATTCGCCTAGTTTTCTTATTTTACCCTTCTCTTTCATCTCAAAGGTCTACTATTTTACCATGCTATCTCCGAGATCTTAAGGATTAATTTTTTTATTTTTCTTATATTTATTGTTAACTTTATCCCAACAGCAGCCTATCGATGTTAGTAAATTTTCTATGTCAATTTTCACCTAATAAATATCTAAAATATCCACGTCATGTACTACCTGGGCTTAGAAATTGGCAGTGCACCATACATTGTACTTATACCCATCCCTTCACAGTGTTTTCAATCCAGGGCAGATCATTATGCAATAGCATATTACACTAGCAATAAGTATGAGTCATACATTTCCCCTGACTTCATTTATTATAGAAAAAAGCAAAGGAGTTTTATTTTGCTCTACTTTAAACCTTTTATTATGAAATTAATAATAAGAGAGCCATACTCCACGGTTGAATCTTCTATTAATTTAACAAAGCAAAGTATTAAATAATCGGTAATACATCACGGGAAATTTTTTTGGGTATAAAATTCAAAGTGATTGATTAAAACAGCGTTTCCAACTAACTGTTGACTTTTCTTTCTATACTTCTTGCTAATGTCTTTTTGATACCCAATTTTATAACGTCTGTTCATTGATCTAGAATTCACAAATCAAAATATTTCCAACGCGTATTTAATATTGCGCACGCCTCATTTGAAGACGAATCCGAAAAAATCTACCTATTCCATCACCAACGCGATCCAAAATATCGCAGGAACATCGAGCAAAAATCAGTGGAAATTTGAGGACACTGGATTGATTGACTCAACTGTTTGTAGCAACAAAAATTATAATGCAGACTCGAGCGGAAGTGACCATTTACATGTATGCATGCTTGTTCCCTCGTGGAAAATTCTAGCATCTTCATTACTGCGCGAATCGTGCTCCAATTTAATCACGCAATCACTCTTTAGTTCATGCAGAATTTCCATTAATTCAATCCGTTCATTGGGCCAATTCAGCACGATTTGTGACCGGAGTATAGGAATGCAATGATAGACATATGATGAATGCTTCCTTTTTTGAAGGTGGTCCACCCAACCGCGTTACGATTCTATCAGAGAAGAATTTAATATTCCAGAATCGAATACGTTATTGGGCGAACCTATTCCACATTCAAATAAGGGAGTGAGCAGTTCGTTATGTATTACCCTTGTGCTGTGAGCTATCCTCAATAAATTCATATCCATTGATTTAATTTAATGATATTGGGAAGCATTTGATGAATTTGCAGTAAAACGAGAGAAATAATGTTTAGGATATTTTATATATAAGTTCATCTGGATGAAAATTACAATTTCCTTTATTACTATTATTTATTTATTATTATTTCATTGATTATTAGACGATATTCATTCGTTAACTTTGACATTTTATTGATTCCTTTTGGATTGTAACATCTTCACAGCTGTGAAGGCAACATCGGAGACGTCCCCGTACGTTGAGATGACTTTTAAACGAACCTTTTGCAATATGCAAAGTTGAAATTACATTGTAGTTTTGAGTGCAATCAAAAAAAAGTATATTTATTTGCTAAAAATAAAATGAATAAAATGAAGAAATTAATTATATCATCAGTTAGCCAAATTAGCAATTGTCATAAAAAGGATAGTAATGTTTATTTGAATTCAAATAGACTAGATTAAACTAGCAATTAAACTAGAAATGGCATTTCAACCTTATACAGAAAGGACAATAGATTTCATTGAAATCTTTCAAATTACAAATGATCAATTCAATCGCGTTCACATCATAGGAAGATTAATTTGTAATCCAAATCCCACCAAAAATAAACCAAAGACATTGGACCGCCGTAGGAAAACTATGTGATTGATGACTTAAAAGATACGCAGCTATAATGTAATTCACAAGGAAGCCACTTATATTTTATTTTAGTTCAGTTACTCGTAAATGTCACATAATTCTTTCAATTTGAATATTATCATACTATCAATTTCATGAATACGAATATCAGAATCGACCCTAACAAATATCAAAAAGTATCGTACATACATCCATGATAATGAGAATGATTCGACTTTCTGTGTTTTTTTAATTGTGTCACATTTGTTTTCCATATTTGTTTCTGGTATAAGTCATTATAATCTATATGACCGGACCTTTCTACATGGAACGCCATAAGTAAATCAAAGAACATGGAACAGATCAAGTTCTTATAGAAAAAAAAATAGTGAAAACTAAATTTCTTATTCGTACTTGTGTTTTGCAGGATATGACAACACAACACCGTTGCATAAACCAGAATATGCACGAAAAGAGCAATCAATAAATACAAATATTGCCACGCGATGCGAGCTTCAATTTGCGTTCAAAATATGCGCTCGCGGACATGCAATCGTGAATATTTATGCATCAAAGACTTCGTAAGCTGACATTAGTTTCATCAGTGGTAAATAGAGCCTCTACACCTTCTTGATTCCATCGGTCCGTTCCGAGTTAATCGCCGGTTCCTCAAAGGCTTTTGGAATATGGCGGAAACCAACTCTGCGAATACGTCTGCATATATTTAAAACGGAGATACGCATTGGCGCGTACAGAATTTTGCATGTGAATAGTTTGCAAAATCCGACGTCGAATCTGTCTGCAGTGAATAATTTTATCGGAGTCCCAAATATTTGAGACGATATCCACTATTAACGGCATCAAGTTCATTAGCAAGCATTAAGCATCAGTTATTAGCAACCTAAATGACTTATACGGTAAATGTAAGGTAAACTAACTAAATACTGAGGAGGCTCAAATAGTTTCTACCCGGTGGTCGTTGGGAACTCGTCAAAAATGAACTCTGAGAAAGACCCAGTGATAGTCAACTGGTCGAAAAGATAATTTTCCTGCAGGAGTCTTCGAGCCCTTTCCCAAAAATCATGAAGTATAAGAAAGATTTAGTAGATAAAGGGAGCTTGCTAGTAAGGATCTGCAGGTGGAGTAGGGGATTGCCTGGTAGGGTGATGTACGGTGGGGACCTGTCCCCGGGACCGCTACGGTAGCCGTGAAGGCCTTACAAGAACCCTGAAAAAACCGGTACGATTGAGGGAAAATGCTTGGGAGGGACCAGGGGTTAATTAATGTTGCTTGTGATTGATTGTCTATTGTTTCTGTGGGAGTGTCTGTGTTTTAACGTTTCAGAGAATAAGTGTAGTAGTAGTAGTAGTAGAACATATTTTGTTTGCAAGGGAAATAGCAATGGAGTTGGGAATTGTGTTATTTTGGGTTTTTGTCTTGTAAAATAGTTGTATTTAAGTGTTTAATCATGTGAGGGTATTATATAATTTGTTCTGAGTTGTTTATTTATGTTTATGAAAATTACCGTAGTTGCTTGTAATGTTGCCACCAGACTAGCAGTCAATCTGCAACAATGTACTTAATAATAATAATAATAACAATAATAATAACAATAATAATAATAATAACAAAAGAGGGTACGACGATGGACGACTTATGATAAATAATCGTTCGTATCAATTTAGCAATTATATAACAGTTATTTCCATTGCTGAGTTTTAAAGGAGTTTTTATGAAATATGTATATTTTACTTAAATAATTGCAGAACACAGAATTATTATCTGAGCTCATTTTGCAAATGTAAACATGGAAAACAGATCCGCAACATGCCTGACAGAATTTGACCGTATCATTTTCCTGGTAGCCTATCTCACTTCACCGATAGAACTGTTTCATTAATATATTAATTTCCCAAATTCAATGAATTCTCATATGCAATAACAATCACAAGTTATAACATGGAATTTATACAAAATATAAAATGAAAACACAGAAAATTTTTCATAGTTAACTCAAAGGTGATTTCATAGCTAAAATCTGAATGTATGTATTGATGGAGATTGTTTTATGCAGTGAGGTGTAGAACTCCATGAATCAGATGGTGAAAAGAGGAGAGATTTGAGAAATTAGTATGTATGTGGAGTGGGAATAGTCCGTATCAGTATCGATTGGTTAAAAATTTGCCTTCGATTTTTTTCTAAACTCGTAAGCACCTGTTCGCATAATATTACCCCTAATTGAACCAGGCTAATTTTCATTTGATATCTTCTCTAACCAATGCTTTTACCAATACTTAAACTTCATAAAGCATTCCACTCCACATACCATCAACACTTTTCCGAAACATCGTTCACTATGTGGAACCACCTCTTCCACACTATGTCCTTCGCATTCCTTACCTTTCCCAAGATAGAAAACGAATAGGCCCACAATTGAGAAAAGAAAACTGCTTCCAAGAAAGAGAGGATATTCGAACCACTTTTTTCGCCCACCGGCGGGAACACATTAATGCATTATTCATAAGCAAATCCATTGCAAAATGGCGCCAAAGGGAATGAGGGGATCCGCGTGCTGTCAGGATTGCGTTGCCATGGGGACGCTCCGATGGTCCATCACATTCTTTCCGGATCCTTACGTTCTTATCCACTCGCGGAATAAAAAGAGAATCCTCCTTACTTTCCATTCCGCTTTCTGCCCTCAGTTTCCGTTCTCCTCCTTTTATTCTTATACCGGTTTGTTTTCCCCTCTTTCCTTGCTTTTATCTTCACCTCCTGGTGCCCACTCTTTCCTTCTTATCTTTCTTTCTTATCTCCTTATGCCCCCGCCGCTTTTCCAATCCTTAGTCCTCTCTCTATCCATTTATTTCCTCTTCTTACCTCTATTCATTTCGGAATTCTTTCTCACTTGTGCCCAATTCACCTTTCCCCACTTATCTTTCGTTTTCTACCTTCCACCTTTTCATGTTGCAGAAAATTCTACCTGAACGAGTGGCTACGTTGCATAATTTTATAAGTGCGTATAAGTAAATGTTTCAATGCCTGAGTCTTTACTTTTGGAGAAATTTAGACACAGGAATCACGGATTCATGAGATCATGTAATCTCAAAGAGATGAGGAAATATCGACTGGGACTCGAACCCAGGTCTTCCACTTTTCAGGCAGGTATCGTAACCACCGCTAGCTTACTACGTTCCAAGTTATTCCTAGTCTTAATTCCCCGAGATCGTAATAAAGAGACCAGAGTAACACAAATTGGAGTAAAAGAGTTCTGAAATAGGAATATACATATATTATATAGAGAAAGAGAAAAGAATGCAGCAATAAAATCAAGTAACTTTAGGAAGGAATATTCTTACTTTAAATATTTTCCCAGAGGATGTATTTAAAACTACCGTTTCTGGCCTTGATTGGCTATATGATATTGAAGTTGGCTTATCTGAGCCGAAAGAATACGTATGGTTTGAATATTACTCCTAAATGTCCTAATATAATCTATATGCTCGACCTTACTTCATGAAACGCCATAAAATAAAATAAACCTAAAGAAAAGAAGAAACACATTAAGGCTTGATGATATCTGTTGGGTCGAAACCGGTCGTTGATTAAAATTATTGTGGTAAATATGAAGCTCGTGTTCTTCTATTTGTTTTCTAAATTTTCTTATATATGTAATACATGTTTAATATTTATAACATTATATTATTATAATTTGATATAATTTAATAATTAGAATTATAACATATAACGATTTCCATAAAGTTAGACCTTCAATTTAATCGTGCCTGAAAATTGTTAGCACTAATGGAAAATTTGGAGCTTGATACTTGCGTTCGATGAATTTTGCACTCACCACTGCTGGATGTTGTGGCAGAATAATACGAGAAGAAAAAGAAGTTACTCACCTGAAAATAAAAGAAACATTATTTAGTTATAGGTCAAAATTACGAATGATTAACATTAATACATTACATTTGCATTTACTAAAATTACCATGCGTATACGTGCATATTTGTATATATTTAAAGCCTTAAAATTATAAATTACAAAAAAGAAAACAGATATCGCAGGGAAAGATTTAAAAAAAACCTTAAACAAAATAATTAAAAATATCACTGATATTTTAAAATTTATTTCGTTAAAATAACAGAATCCTGCATAAGCGGTATCGAAGGTTCAAGAGGAATTTTTGTAAAGACTAAATACCACTTACTTAGAATAACTTCGCAAAACAGTAATAGAGTTCTAGAAAAAGGTTTCCAAGATAGACAACTAGGACATGTTTTCCTTGTAGCATGAAGATGAATCCTTCCTATATTCTCTGAAGAGGAGTCTACCTGAATATTTCCTCCCGTAAGATAAGAAAACATTACAAGAAGAAGGGATAACAAATGTTTCCGACGCTATTTCAAATTAAAAATGAATGTCTCGTTAATTGGTAAATAGAAATCGACATTTAATAAAGATTTCCATGGTAATTCGCAACCTTATTGAATACCATACATTATTAGTTGATATTATCATTATTTACTGGTAATCATGGATTATCCTTCGTTATTTCCGATTGATCGATGTCCGATTCCGATTGTTGTTCCGATTGTTGATGACAATTGCATATTATCGATTGGTATTCAATGTAATCGATTATCCTCCAATACTATCGATTATTTTTTCGATGTTATCGATTATTCTTCATTATCATTAGTTATTAAAAAAAGATTATCCTCAGTTGTTTTCGATTAAATAATTAAATTGATGACCATTGGATGTTTTCAATTAATATTCAGTACAATCGATATTCGATATATCGTATTATCGAAATAAACAGATATTATCGATTATTTTTCGACATTTTCGATTATTCTCGATAGCAATCGATCATTCCTCGATTTAGTCTACTTTTATTAGATATTAACGATATTCATTAGAAATTTTCTCGAGTTAATCTGCCATTAAAAATTTCAAAAGGCGCTTTTTATTCCGAGAACAGACGAGTAAGAAAAACCCTCTAAAAAAGTCGTCTAGACAATGAGATGTAGCACGAAACAGCTTCCTGTAGCTGCTCTTTCCTCAGTCTGTTTGTTCAATAGATTCCTTTGCTTCCTTTCTCTCAGCCTTTCCGATCGACTTTTATTCCTGATGAAAAAGTCTATCGCGCGTAAGGAATCGTCGCTTGAGGGAATGCCTTGAAAAGGAAGGATTGGGGAAGGAAACGAGAAAGTGGTTTCGCGGAGCAATACGGCGTCAGATGGCTGTATCGAAGAAATGAAACTGGGAGGAAATTAAATATTTAGGAGGGCTGGGAGTGAAGAGAAAAATGAAATTTTCTCATTTGCCTTACTTATCGGAATATCATAGCTTACTCACCACACTCTCTCTTACTTAGAGGGTGTGGAGACAACTTCATGTTTTATTCATTTCGATCGAGAGATGGATTTTTCCACTGGTATGATTATATATAATAACTCATGTTATATATGAAAGGAAATATTACGAGCCGAAATGGAAGAAGAAATAGAGGTAACAACATACTTTATTACAGCCGAGGTAGAAGTGCCAATCTTACTAGAGAAAAAAGATAAATAATAATAAATAAAGATAATAGAAAAAATAAAGATAATGGAAATAACGAAGAACAAAAAAGCACCTGCAATTGATGGATGTATTTATTTTCATAATTTTTATCATTATTAATATTCATTTTCTTTAACTGCTTTAATAGTACAATATATATGGACTTTTGTTTGCTCTCTCATATGATATTTGTATTCATTTATGTATGTTTGGAATTTTTACAGTTATTGTTCTAGACTCCCTGTTAAATTTTCTAATTTTTTAACGTTTGTCATCTATGATAAAGGCCCCGTACTGTTAATGGGCTTTTACTAAATAAATATATAACAATAAAGTTGATTAAATATGGTGGAGAAAATCACATGCAGATCACCCACCGAACAGAATTAATAGAACGTGTTGTGTGTCCCATTTAAAAGAAAAGGAGAAAAACCGACAGTAATCATTGTACGAACATTATGGTTGTCTGTAATAGACGAAAACTTCGTGATGAAACAAGTGCTAGAAAAGTCAAATGATGGAAATGCAATTTAACTTAGCACATTAAGTTGTGCGACTAAACCCAAAGTTATACAAGAAGTGAAAAATTGTGACTTGGCTGGGACTCGAACTCAGGTCTCCCACCTTTCCAGGTAAGTATTCTGCTCTATCCTTCTCAGAATACCTGCCCGGAAAGTGGGAGACCTGGGTTCGAGTCCCAGCCAAGTCACAATTTTCCACTTCTTGTATAACCTTGATACAAAAGTGTTCGAAAGTGTCCAAAACAAAGTATATAATATCAAACAGTATATCCTGTTTATGGACCTCCGACAAACATTCGATAAGGTCGAAAAAAGAGTTATTCATTACTATTCAATCTCCAGTTGGGATGGATCTATATTATATTTCTATTATATCCCATTCATGAGGTTAAAACCCATTTAAGTTTCGAATCCACCATCACCCACCATACATCGCATCAGCCCCAATTTTCTTTCCAACCCCAACGTAATGGTTCGCACAGAAATCATAGAACTTTCCTCTCTAGACTTGATCACGGTCAAAGGCAAACCTATTAATCCTCAATTTACTCCTCCTTTGGAATCCGTCTGAGTGAGAAATGGATCCGCACACACGTTCAGAGTGTGACGGAGCGGGGAAAAGTGGCTCACGCTACCGACAAAAGGAGAAAGACATCTCTTTTTAAGCGTCCTCAGTAATGAAAACTCCAGCGGCTAATGGCCTGCGCTGGGAGCATCAATCTTCATCAGGGAAATCCCCGATTCTTCCACACTTTTATTTTTCGACGGATGGAGCAGTAGGCCACGAGTTTAAAAGATTAGGCTCGGATCAAAAGGATGAGCTAAAAGAAAAAAGATTAGCGGATTCGAAATTTCCCACTCCAGGAGAATCTTTCGTTTTTATTTATTTTTTCGTCGCGATTTTTGCCGCCATGGTTACGGGCGCACTATGTCGAACCTCCTTTTTGAAAACTTGTTTATTTTTTTGGGAGAGTTAGAGGGAGGCGTTGCTAGGAGAAATTGCGTATTCTTGTAGGACTTAACGAAGATTGATAACTCCTTAAAGGACTCTAAATAAAAGAGCTCACCCAAGTGCTGTGGAATGCGTGCGTGTTGGGGAATAAGATCTCAAGCGAATGTTTCTTCGGATGAAATTATATCTGGAATTCTGTTAGCCTTTCTATCGGCATCTGCTGATGTATGGAATTGATTTGAATTTTATATCGGGTTCAATGCCAATCGGAAGACTTGGATTTGGTGGAGTATTCCTTAAGTTGCATGATGGATAGTGAGATAAAGTCTTTCCGATATTTTCGTCAAACATATAGTGCAATGACATTTTCATGGAATAAATAATATTTATTTTCGCAATACTTTATGCAAATTGAGTGTGATGGTCACTCCAAAACAGGTTTTACCTACGGAGTAAATTGTTTTCTATGGGTTACATGTTCTGAGTATTGTTTTCAAGATAGAATAAATTTGCTCTATTTACTTTAATTTAAGTAAATTATATCTAGGATGATCAGATGTCCCTTTTCTATCGCCAAAGAGCCCCGTAACCGGCCATTCCGTCCAGTTTATTTTGTTAAAAAATATATTCTGTCCCGTTAAATCTTCCACCAAAAAAGGGAAATTTCTTTGATGTAATACATTTGCAGGATGGAGAGAATTGTAATTTTCGGTTTTATGTGAATTAAACTACTTATACAAGGTAAACTGAAACTCGACATATAATCCAAAATTTTCATTGTGAATCATATAACCGTGAGGATTGCTAAATTAACAAAAACTGTATTTTTTGATGTATTTGAATTCTGTGGTGTTTTACAAAGTTATCAAACGGGACATAGTTTCCTCGTGAAAAATTTGCCTGAGTTATTTCCAATATTTTTAATTTGTAAATATTCCAACCACATAGATACGAATTCCTACAAAATAATGCAACACTAATAATTTCAATTGATACGTAAAATTAATTCTGAATTTACCATCATAAATGCAAAAAAAATCAGACCGATTTTTTAGCAATATATTTGCTTAATTTGATCAACACTATAAAAGTGCAGTACGTTTTCAAATAATAATAATAATTTATTCATCTCCAAAAAGTTACAAAAATCCAATCACATGTGATTTAATGAAAAATAAATAACAGATAAAAATATATGTAAATTAAGAGATAAAAATGTGTAGAGCATATACGTACATCTTGATTTCTCACGTCTTCTGCTTTAAACCCAGGATAATGGATAGATAAAATCTAGCTTTAGCACTTTTCACCATAACATTTCACAACTTTTTCATCATTACCACAGCATTTGTAAATACAAGCCTTCAATTTCCTCCTTAATTTATAAAGCTTTTAAATCCGCAAACTTATGCTAAATTCACAAAAATGTTTTCCCCGTTACGAATTCCTGGAATACCTCATCTCTTTCGGAATTTTAACTCCAGCGACGTTTCCGAGTCCATATATCTCACCACTGTGTCCTCACTCTGGTTTTAGCCCCACTTTTCTCGGTCTCTGGACAAATAAGTAACCTCACCGTATGCGAAGGTAAGCGGAATGGAGGATTCTGGGTATAGGGGACGAATCTGCAAAGCATGAGTGAATGTGCCAGGCGTTGGCTTGGATTTTAGACAGGAATATGGGATCTGACGAAAGATAAACAGTAGATACAGAGGGACTAGTTGCCCTGTGCGTTAATTTTGCCCATCGTAATTGTAAGTAATTGATTTATACTATGGAGGCATGTTTTTAAAGGTCTTAAAAGTCTTTATTAAGGCGAGATTGAGACTAAAAAGTAAATTCTTCCATCTAACATTTAGTCAATGATATAAATAAAAACGTTAATGTTGGTGTAAGTAGAAATAGAGTGGAAGAACTTTGAAGGAGTGGATGTAAAATAACCTAACTTTTTATCCTAGGAATAAATCCACTGCAGAAAAGCCCACAAAGCAGGGGGGAGGGGGGGTGTGAAAAACCTGCGCAAATCTACTGATATTATAAGCTAAAAGGTTAAATGGAAAGCTGAGTATCACAATGAAAGAGACAAAAGCAAATGATATGACATAAGTTACATAAAATGAAACCAATAATTAGACACACTTAAGGAGTGTTTTAGTGCTTGTATATTCGTTTGTAGTGATTGGAGAGTTTGCTGAAATAGAGTATCAGTGTCCGTTTCTCAATAAATAATTTGTATCGATAGATAACGATATCTGCACCCAACCATCTCTAGAACCTCCTCGTTCGTTTTTCTATCGACCCAGCTTACTTTCTCCATTCTACGCCATACCCACATCTCAAAAGCCTCTCAATTTATACTTAAATTATAACTTCAAAGTCTCATCTTTTCATTCCAAAATTGGTGCCGATTAAACTGTGTCTGGGTCAAGTTAGCAGTCGCTCAAATGGAATATAAGGATTCCTACCAAATAGGTTGTCGGTGAAGCGTCGGTATCCCAAAAGTGATAAGGGATTGGATTTTTACTAAATTGATTGCTGTAAAGATTGTCAGTAAAGCAGAAACATTCCAAAAAATGGGATACATCTAGGATTTCGAAAAATCCGGCGGGAATAACATGGAGAATAGACAAACAAATCGAATGCTTACCCTAGGATTTCGAAAAGTTCTACACAACTCCCATCTCTCCGTAATGCGAACTAAACGCGACGGATTACTCCGCCGACTTTCCCCCGGCGGAAAAAATGAAATTGCTCTCAGCGGAAGATAGCATATTACGTGAAATGGGATGATTCGTCGAATGGGCCTCTCGGGATACTTTCATCCGTATGGAGAGATGAAAACAGGTTAGCGAGCATCTCAGGAAATTTTCCCTCCTATGACGTATTCTCCGGGATGACGTAACAAAGGGATTTCGTTAAGGGTAGCTATCTAGAGTTAATTAATGGAATTATCGCAATCTTTTTAACATCTCTTCGCTAAAGCAATTACATATTTAAAATATAAGAATAGAATCGAATAGAGAAATTGGAAGTCTTTAGCTTAGTGGTATTCCATCGAAATAAAAGATTTAAGTTAAAGATTGGATATAATATTCAGAATAACTTTCAGTATATTTAATGTTTCTTATGTTTTAATTGATTATTGTTAATTTTGTACTGTCGCATTTTGTAAATTGTATTTTATTGTTATTATTATTTGCAAATTTTAAAATTTATATTGTTGGCATTTTTTTATAATGCACTAATTGTACGTATCCTAGCACCTACTGAGGAGCCATTATTTGGGTCAGGAGGACCATAATGAGAACTTTTATGTTTCTTATGCTTTGATTTGTGCTATTTTTTCCGTGCCGTCTTTTGTATATTGTAACTTGAAAAAAAGTATTTTGTTCATAGCATCGTATCAATGCACTGGATTTTATTTATTTAATTAAATAAACTTCAGCGCGACATAGGTTTTATAGAATTATAATTAAATTTGAAATTATGAGATTAATAATTAAATCATGAAAATCTTTTATAATAAGCCCTGAGCTTGAGTTTGATATAAACTTGTCTCTATTGCAGCATTAGTTAAATCATATTTGAGAGATTATTAACCTTTTTCTTTCCCTGCGAAGCTGAATCATGAGTTTGTGAGCTTAACCTATATCTATTTGTGCAAATAAGTTTATTTTGGACAAACATTCTGAACGAGCAAAACAAGGTAATTAATGCTTAAATTAAAGTGAATTTGCCTTATTTGATTGAGAGGTCGGTTCCGCTTCGATGGACAGCAAATTAATTCGATATTAAAGTCCGCTAAAATTATAGATTTGCATATTATAATATCGACATCCTCGACCTTCAATCCATTACGTCTAGCGATTTCGTCAATCATGAATAAAAATCACTAGATTCCTATTCTTTAATTTTATCATAAGGTGTCAATCGTGATTCATCTGTACCAGGAAAAATTTTAATACGTTACAGAAATTAGAAATTCGAAAAACCCAGGAGACTACGTGCAACACATTTTCTTCGTCAATAATCATTGCAGACAATTTAAATAATACAGTCACAATATATAGTACAGTAGTCCATAAACATATATAACTTGATGACTCTATAATATTTATTAGAACTCCTGATATGAAGAACTCCTGATATAACCAGAGAGCAGTTACATCTTTACCATTATTTTTTTATTAATTTTATTTATATACATATTTTACTTCGATTACCTAAGGGATCTAAACCACGGACATATAGGAAAAATATTACGGTAAAAAATGAGTGCTCTTCGTTATTTTTCTTTATAATGAAGACCTACCACAATTTGAGGCTGAATTAATAGAATAAATTCTCTCGGGATTCACTTAATTATATTTAAAACCTATAATAAACAGAATAGAGCTAGAAAATGGTTGGTATAACAATGGAATACTTTAGAGTCTTTCAATGAGAACCACAATAACCATTCGGGTAAAATAAAATAATGAAAAATACATTTGCATTCTACAGAAAATATTCACGAATCAATAAATTGCAACTTTTATTGAAAATGGTACTGAATACAAACGCTTTCGAATTACTCGAAAAATTTAAATAAAATAATTAAAATTACTCTGTAACAAACAGCAATATAACTCATTCAGAGCCTTGATCCAATTTTATTCCGTTACAACAAGTTATAAGACTTAATAACAATTGGACGAATTTGATAGCGTAATACTTAAAGAACTAGCCCTCTTTGGCGACGTAATACCTTGGAATAAAAACAGGGACCAATTCACAGCTAATACTTCAGGAAACTTATCCAGTGCGTGCGTATTAAACCACAAGTGCTAGCGCTATAAAGGAGAAGTATTCGGAGGAAGGGTCTAAAAGGCATAAAGTACCCGTTTTGATTACTGTATCATCTGGTTTACGATAGAAGGCGCGGATTTGTGACGTTACCTTGGCGACAATACACTCCGGAGTGTTGCTACGGAAGAAAAGCATGAAAGAAGTAGGTCAGAAGAGGATCAGAGGCGAAACTCCAGCGAGAAAAGTCTTCGTAATATAAAAGTTCTCACGTCGTATTTAATATCAAGGTCGGAGGAAAATTAAAGAAGTTGCTTCAGCGATTACGAGGGGCATAAGGAGATTCCAATACTTGCCACGAACAGTTCTCGTATCTAAGCCTCTTTACCCGCCAAAGTACTCCAGAATCCCTGGAATCAACATGCAAGTCAATTATCCCCTCGAGTTTATCGCACGACTTTGTGTAAAAATGCTCGAGAGCTATGAAATTGGTGCCAAATTTTTTATTAGGTTAAGTCCTCTCAAGTTTCATCAAGTTACTAAAGCGTGATTCTCATTTCCTAACCTTTTCATTACGTGATTAAAATAAATAAATTAAGGGATTCACTTTGAGGAATTAAAGAGTAACATTGGAGATGCATTTTTGTAATCAAAATAAAGGTATGAACGGAAGATATGGACTGCGCTTGAGGTCAAATTTTTGCGTAGTGGTGACTTATAGTTTTGCAGTTTTGTTTTAAATAAGAAATTTTAATCCATGTTATTCCAATTAATTCTTCGCTCATTGGAAATTTTATCTATAGCCCTAGGGGCATGAAGGGCCTCAAAATGTGTGGCCTCACATATATTAAAGCGTAATATTAAGGATTACGGAATGTCATGCGTGACATCAATAAGCCTTCAAATTCTAATTACCACTAACACAACCATATCAATCAATAAAAAAATAAAATCTTAAAATGTCAATCTTCTTTCAGTAAGTTCTTTGATTATATTTGATTTATATGAAATTAATGTTGTTTTACAAGGTAGTATAGTTGCGCATAATTGCAAAAGGAAGAAAAAGAGTTGATAAGTTTAATACTGAATGCTACTAAAAGTGTTTATGAAGGAAAAAGTAAAACCGTTGTGTTAACACATTGCAGTTAAAATTCCAAAAATCTTTAGAAAGTCGTCGTTTGAGAGCAGGAAACTTTGTGGAATTTCAATCAGCCGGCTTTGGGATTTTCCGCAACAGAACTCAAGAGTTTTCTTAATCTCCTGGAGATAACTTAGTTGCCGAATACGTATTGGGAATAATAAGCAAAGTGCACTGAAAACCTTGCTGGTTGGAAGTACACACGGTTTGCTTGCTTTGCTAACAACGCCTTTTAGGGGCTTTCAAAACTTTTGTATGAAAAGGGTTGCAAAGGATCGCTATAAACTACACTAAATTGACTTTTTCTACGAATAAAATTCTGGCTCACATAGGAAATCATGGGGAAACTACTTTACTCTTTATTTTTTCTAGCACCTTATTCCCTCTTCAGGGTTATTCTTCGCTAAATTGGGATGGTTTGAGGAGCAGACTTTTAATTGCACAGTTATTTAAAGATTGAATAGTACACAGACACAAAGTCGATGGTATTTAGGTTTCTCGTAGTGAGGATATGCGGAAAATATTTTGGAAATATCAGAATCTTTTAATCAGTTACATCCTAGCGAGATACATATAGTCAGAATTGAGAGAATCTCATCTATAAGGTTTAGTGGTCGAGTAGAAAAAATGTATAAATTAGCAACAGAATCACTTAGTATCACTTAGCTAGTATGTGAGTTAACGACTCCCCAGTACGTGATTAACCCTATATCAAAGTTATTTATTTTCTTATTTTTAGGCCGAAAATTCATCCAGACCCACCCACCCGTATCCTGAGATTTAATTTAAATTAGAAACAGGGTATCACTTCGCTTTTGCGAGGTTTAATGTCTCCTCAATAAGTAATCCATCCAATATCTAACTTATTTATTTCCATATTTATTTGCGGGAAAATTCATCCAGACCCATCCACCCGTATTCTATGATTTAATTCAAATTAGAAACGTGATGTCACTTCGCTATCCTGAGAGTTAATGACTCCTCAATACACAATCCATTCAATATCTGAACCATTTCCTTATATTTTTCCCGAAAATTCATCCAGACGCACCCACCCGTATCCAACTTCATAAATCGGGAAACATTTCAACCGAGGAACGTCCTTCCAAATTTGGAGAGCACTTCCTTCCCCAGGTAAAAACTGCCCTCAAAAAGAGTCGCAGTTTCCTTTTCGCTTGTTTTCCTTTTTCCTCCAATCCGTAAGAGGGAGAGGGAGCTCCTTTAACCTCTCCCGACCTCTAGGGTTATCTCTCCAAACCAGATCCACGCTAAAGAGCTTTTCAATGTGCGGTGCCCTGTGATTACCCTCACCACTCTCTCGCATTTTTTTATTCGCTCTAGACGCTATACGAAAAATAAAAAAGCCTCCTTTTTCCAATGGATATTTCTCCCATAGGATGAAACGTTCCACCCCCAATCCTTGGGCCGATGTGGGAGTATGAAAGGAGGTATTCGACATCGTTTATTTTTCGGCGCTTTTCGGTCGGGCGGGCTTTGAAGCGGCGCGGATTCGTACGTCTTTTTTTCTCTTATCTCGTTTCTTTTTTTCGGGATTTTTTTACTTGGAGTGCTCCCATTAGGGGTGGAAACGTTTCGAAGGTTTTTACTCTCTCTGGGAGATGGAAAATGAGTTGATCGGATACATTTTTGCCCATTGTGCGCTGCGAATCTCGTTGAGACGTTTTGCTAGAGTCCATAAGGATGTGCGCTATCCTTGATAAGATTTCTCTGCATTGTGTGCTCGATGGGCTGCTTCTGACGGGTCTCTGAAGCTTGGCTAGTTGCGTCTACTCGATTGGAGAGCTTCCGTAGAAGTACTGAAACTAATAAATAGCTGTACCCAGAAGATATCTCAATTTATGATAGCGAACTGAAATATCGCAGGACAAAATATAAGAAGGACCATGTCAAGGAGAACCGGAGGGTTTCACCTATATATTTTTTCAATGTTTTCAAATTTTTTACTTTTGCGTAAATCCTCAATAGACCGTTGTTGCCGAAGTTACAGCCTGATCTAACATTTTCTGTTATTAATTTTCAAAATTTTGAACTTTTCCCAAATTTGGCCAACATAGATCATCTTGGAGTGTCACAACCTTTGAAGGCAACGAGTTAGAGATCCGATTCCTTTATTTATTCAGTCGCACGTTTATTATACTAACTTTAGAATATAAGAAAGGAAATTAATTCTGAAAAATTAGTAAAATAATTTTAAAATGATAGATACAAGGTACAAAGAAAGAATTCAATATGAACCTTCGGTAAGAACAGTAAAGTAAAAATATCTGGGAATTCATCAAATAAAGTGAAAGCTCAGAACATACGGGAGATGATTGACTCAATCAGATCAAATCTTTTGAGATCATCTGTCTAGCATGTAAAAAAAATACGTTGATAAGGATAGAGAGCTCAGAAAATGTAGTCAAAGAAAGCAATTTATAAAGCATGAAGAGGGAGAAGGCAAAAGGCACAAAAATTATCTGAAAATTTACTAAAACAATTTTTAAAAGCAGGTACAAGATACAGAAGTAATTAAATAATAAAAGGTAAGAAAATTACTGTAAAAATATCTGGGAATTCATCAAATGAAGTTAAAACTCAAAATATACCAGTGATAATTGGCTATACCAGATCAAGTCATAGAAAAAGTCATAAATTCATATAAAAAAACTGTCTAGCACGTAAAAATAAATTGCTAAGGATTGAAAAATCGGTAAATACAGCCCAATAAAGCAATTTATGAAGCATAAAGACGGAGGTAAAAGGCATAAGAAGAAAAGAATCATCTGCTAAAGGTTGAGTGTTAGATTAATCCAGAAAATAAGGAACAGCTCTTATCCCAATGAAAATAAATTTTAAATTCTAAGGGCTACTCTTGGTCGTTGTTTTAACATTCATTCCTCATGATTGGTATCTTTTACTTGATAAGGATCCTCAACATTTGGTGACAAAAGTTTTGGAGAGGGAATGGAGTATACTTGGCAAAATGAGGAATGAGGTAGCTGGCCCTTTCTTTCCTCTCTTAGCAGGAATATTGGTAAATAAATAAATATTTTGATTTAATCAAAAATTAATAAAAAGTTTCATACGATTCCATAGGAGTGATAAGAATGAACGTAACTCTGCATCATGTATTGTGCATCAGTAGATTTCATAGCAATGCATGTACAAGACTGAGAAAAATATAACGAGAGATTAATTTCCTCTCCCACAATGATGTATGAAAAATATTCCATTCTTCGAGATACGGTACCAGTACATCTCATTAAATATCCTTACAAGATATAAAAAATGATACCTGCATCGATTGAGCCGAACTCTAAGGGGAAAAATGTATCCTGCATCCGATTCTAGAAAGACACTGGCTTAATAAACATCGCACACAGCGACAGCGGGGAAACAATAAGCCAGCCGTGCTATCGAAAACCAATGCAAACTGTCCCATGAAAGAGAGCGCATATCTCTATTATTGCATCGAAACATGAAAAACTCCGTCGCTTTCGTCTGATTCCTTTTCCCTTCCCTGCACTCAACTCGCTTATTTACGAGCGAAAAAAACCTTGTTTGACAAACGAAAAAAGCCCGCCATTTTTATTCCTTCCATCCCATAGGTATTTTTTGATTATGAACCAGACTTCGGAGCAATTTGGCTCCAATCCAGAACGCGATGGCCTATCATGCCGGGAAATAAGGAAGTGAATCTTCGAAATCATTTGGGAACGGAATACAGTGTTCGATGCCGATGCGCATTTTCCATACATTAAACCAAAGTCTTTATTGTTATACAATAAGCTTATAACAAAAAGTTACAGAAATCATAGAAATGTTCTATTACACGTCTGACTAAAGATAAGTTCATCAGTAAGGTCCTCTTTAGCCAAAGATGGCTCATCAGAGGGTGTCTAATTTTACATAATATAAAATTCACAGTCTCCGGCGATTTCTTGTGGAAATATGCCATAATGAACAAGAATAATTTGTACTTTTTACACAATTTTTTTGTTATAAACAATAAAAGACAGTAATGCACGACTAGTTACGGAGATGGATCTGATCTCCATACTTGATGATGGAGATCAATCTCCGAAACTAGTCGTGCTTCACTGTCATTTATTGTTTATAACAAAAAATTCTGTAAAAAGTACAAATTGTTCTTGTTCATTTACATAATATGTTATAATTTTAAACAATTTATTATTTAAAAATTTAAACTATTTAACATTATGTAAAATTAGTTTATAAATAGTTTTAGCGGTTTCATAATGTTCAGCAGCATTATTTGTATGTACTTGTTAAAAAATATCGCAAACAAAATATATTGGGGGAAAAGGAAACTGAGGTTGATAATTTTTCAACCTATCAAATAATCTTCTTCAAACAGCATGACCAGTTTCGGTGAATAGTAACCAAGAGAAGGTTGTTCAATGTAACCGGTCGTCTTGCAGATTACAAAGGGAAAAAATATGTGCAGAAAATGTATCAACCAAATTTACCTTTTTTCTATGGTGTATTTCCGCAGCATCTCGTCTGATACTGCGAATGAATGTATTTAACTAATTAAATGACTAATCTGAAACGATTTGGCTGGGAGAAATCGAGTTACAAAATAAACATTGGCTCCCAAGTAAATGATACGTAATGGAATCGTACTTATTCTTAACATGCTTTTAGTAACTGAGAATCTTATATATAATTAGCGGAGTGTCCGTCTGTCCGTCCGTCCGTCCCCCGTTTATTTTGGAAACTATTTGTCGTAGAGCCATGAGACAAACTGCATTGTATTTCTAATACGCTGAAAGCCCCACGAAAACTATTCTCATCTTTGTGAAGGCTCAGGTTCGAACCCAGGACCTCCATCATATGTGTTGAGAATCAGCGGGCAATTCAGCTAGTTACAATTTAATTCGCATTTTTTCCCTAAAACATCTATAATACTACTCTACAATACTAACTGCAAGATAACTGCCGCTGTTTTCTATTTATGAGTGACAAATATTTAAGTCTGATTTGCTACAACTTTGAATGTGAATTTCATCGAATGACAGCATTGAAATACACTAACGAATTCGTAATGCAAAAATTGCTTCCATGAAACATCATTATTACAATAGGAATATAGCGTTGACCGAGGCAGAAAACAGCACATCCTATTAACCGCTGAAACTTGGAGTATATTCGTAAATCTATAGGAAATGAATGAACACAAAAAGCCAAATTAATATAAGATTGATGGTATTGAATTCGTTAATGACTTAAATCTAATATAAAGTTATCACATGGCGATCTTAATCCTTTCGAAATAGTGTAAGGGGAAAGAACATTGGGAAGGTCAGAGATTACGAATTGCATCGTGATATTTTTTAGAGTTCTTCTGGAGTAGTTTTCGATTAAGTAAAATGTATGTAAATTGATAAAATTAAGTAAAAATCAACTAAAATTCCACAAATTCGGATGAAAACTTTACCCCAGATAACCCTAAAATACATTTATAACAACATAAGGAAGTTGATATCTTCTCGATTATAATTAATACATCTCATTAACCATTCCTTTACAACACAACAAACTCAAAGAGAAAAATAACCAAATACTCAAGACGGAAAAAGGCTGAAGAAAGATGAAAAGCTAAGATAAGTAAATATGTACAAAATTCATGATAAATCAGAAGTGCGCACAGAAAACGAAAGTCAAAAGCCAGTTTTCCTTGAATTCTATAAATCAATTTTTCTGGCTTCTTTGAAATGTAAATGAAAAATTTTCATCATATAAACCAGCCAAAAAGGAAAACAGTTTACGTGGAAAAAAGATAGTAATTATAAAGCAGAATATTGGAGCAAGATGAAAGAGATGGTTACAGCTCAGATTTATAAAAAGAAGGAAAGTAAGGATAAACACGGAAATTATATGGTAGGTTAGGAAAATGAAACAAATTAAGATATCTTTGAAGAGAGGAAGCAAAAAGGAAGTTCGAATCAAAGTAGGAAAACGTTTGCAAAAAACGTACACAACATGAGAGAGAAATCAGCTGGGTGTGAAATATATTTAGCTTATATCACAGCGAAAAAACTCTTGTATCAAACACACAATGAATTTTAATGATATATGTACTTGAATGATTCGGAATTGAAGTAAACCATATCTGACTGATTGCGTTAAAGACTGCGAAGGAATGTGAGATTAGAAAGGCGAAATAAAAAGAATTAAAATATTTCTAATCGTGATAAAATCTAAATGTAGAACTCAGAAAAACTAACACACAAGGGCCTACATTCAGAAATTGTAACTTATGCGTCGCCTTCAAATAACATACCTGACACGATAACATCTACATAGTCATACTTTTAAAAATTAACAATCATATTTACTTGAATTAATAAATGATAAAATTCTTGTACAAATAAAATTGAACAATGACGTGTATATATTAGTACCTTCTTCATTCCAATCAATACATCAACACAATTATGATGAAATGAAAGGTGCAAGCAAAATATAATCGAAAAAGAAAGAACGACAGGGTTTTTCTAACAACCGAAAAAGTGAAACGAGGTTTCAAAATAACGTCAAATTCCGATTTATCCAAAGGTATCTTATACTCAGAATTTCTTAAATTTCTACGTAAATGGAGCATAACGATTCAGAGAACATTTTGAATTGTGATTTAGGCAGCTATAGAAAAATAAACAACTATGACGTTTCCATGACGACGATTAATCGAACTGAATTAATATTTGATTTATTCTCAAATTTCAGTTTAGTAATTTCTTCCAGAATCTAATTCAATCAGCTGAGCCTCATTGTAAGAAATGCTTTCTTTGCTTTCTTATGTAAGGAGCACTATTGGTATATTGGAATCATTCTAGATAATATTAATTTATATTCAATAATAATCATTCTCAATAGAATCCATAATTTCCGTCATAGCATAATTTCAAGTAATACTCGTATAATTATCAATACATAAATCCTAATCCGGTCCGAAGTAGTCAGAACACCAGGCTTTAGCGTCATCGAGATAAGACTTATTACGATACGGAAAATTCAGCAGAAGGAATGCAGAGTAAGAGAATTCCACGTAGAGGGGGGAAAACTGTCAGAGGGATTTCGTAAATTGACGGCTGGAAGAATTTATTTCGAAAACAGTTCCAATACCGACTGAGCGTTTTTGAAATTACCTCAAGAGAGGAACAGATGTGGGGAAAAAATAATCCAATTCTATCGCGATGTCTGGAAAGGGAATTTATTATTATCCGATCCAAAAATCTCATTGCCTAAAGAGGAATGTGGAATAACAAGCAGTCCATAAATCCGACTAGTGTCACATTTTTTCGAGATATAGATTCTCAGGTTGGCAGAGATGTCGAATTTCTCATCGCCGATTCGAACGAACGTTTGCGTCTCATCTTTCCACGTGCTTTTCGAGGAATTTTCGAGAGGAAAATGTCCTTTATAAAGATAAGACTGTTCTCGAGTCGTAATTGGTGGAAAATTAAAACAATTATTCGTGCATTACGTTGCACGCAAGATACCTCTAACTATATCCAAATAAGTGTAAATTTTCCGATAACATAGAATGATCTACAATTGTAATATTTGTAGAATCAACTGCGTGGGCCATGATTTCGGGGAAAGTTGCCATCAGTAAAAAAATAAACAGCAAACTTTTACTCTCCACAGGCTTTATTACTATAAAACTGTATAATAATGCTGTTTACTTTGATTAAGATTTATTTTTTGTGGAAGAGGCTACTCAGAATTCACCATTATAATAGCGAAGATGTTATTATATTTACCGAGTGATATAGTTACGCTATTAATTTTAAGGGAGATGATTTATGATGTTATATTTTGTTTTATGTTATATGTTATTGTCATATGTTATTGTTATATGTTATTGTTATATGTTATTCTTATATGTTATTGTCATATGTTATTGTTATATGTTATTGTTATATGTTATTGTTATATGTTATTGTTATATGTTATTGTTATATGTTATATTTCCACTATTATATACGTAGCATTTTCATAAAAATTTTTAATCAAATTTATGAGAGTTAAAGATTTTTACTACTTATCGAAATACTACGTATATTTTTTCATTTGCGAGGGATTTTGATAAATATTGTATTTATTTCTTTAGAGATCAATTAAAAAGCGGCAAATGAAAAAAATGTGTTTCCATGAGCTTGTTAAAAATCTTAATCCCCAGAAATTCCTGGGAATAACAATCTTTTATCCCTAAATCTGGACAATGTTAAGAATCCGGGAAATAACAAGCATTAATTTAATATTATGACCACTATAAATAAAATAATTTTACCATGCTACCCCAATTTTGAGAAAGCTAACGTCCATCATTTCTTGCAATTAACTTTGAGCCATCCCTCATTTTCAATGATATGCTTGAATAAGATTGTTCGCTTAACTTTTAGCTATTATTATGATTAAATTTGAAAAAAAAAATTCCTTCCTTGGTAACCTGAGCCACTTTTTCATAGCACTCACAGTATTTTTCTTTCGGGCTAAAGAAGAAAGAAAAAAGGCTGTTAAACTCATAATACCACACAAGAATGGATATATACCTAATTAATTTAATCTATACTTCGTTATACATTATGATGAGACCATGTAAATCTTGTGGCCCAATGTAGCACTCATGGGAGAATTGCGCGACCTGTTGCAACTTTTGCATAGAAAAATAAAATTGGAGATAATTGATTTTGAAGAAATTCAGAATTGAGTAGAACTGATTTCTGATAGAACAGTGGGAACAACGCTATTCTCCCTTAAGGAATACACAGTGCCATAATATTTACGTGGTTTCTTCATTACATTGGACGAAGTATACTATTTTATGTAAGCACATGCCGACCCATTCATTAATGAATTCTTTCCAATGCAACAATTCCAATTCTTAATTAGGATAGTGGCTAGATGAAATGTATCCTCAGCACTTTTCACCATAACATTTCACAACTTTCTCATCATTATCACAGCATTTGTAAATACAAACCTTCAATTTCCTCCTTAATTTATAGTTTTTAAATCCTCAGACTTATGTTAAATTCACAAAAATGTTTTCCCCATTACGAATCCCTGGAATATCTCATCTCTCACTAACCACTTGATTGATGACTGGATATATAATTAAAGAAAATCGTTACTATGGAAATAGCCTCCTTTGGCCGATGGAGAAAGAGAATCCTCGCCATTCTTGGATGCCTACACTTTCAGAAAATTGCAGCCATTGCATTGAATGGAGAAAGTAGAATCGGCCAAGGGCTTCATGCGTATATGCGGGGTGCCATGGAAACCGCAGAGGTTTCTAGATGCGTGAGAGCCATCTAGCTTCAGTTTTATCACTCCTGCGGGAGAATTTTCCAAAGAGATTATGACTGGGGGAAAAGGGAGTATGTTTCAGCTCTGCAAGAAGGTTATGCAGAAGACAACGAGGCAACGGAGAGAGTTTTTCTTTTTAGTCCAGGGACATCTTTTGTTCCGTTGGATGAGGAGGAATTTCTTTTGTGGAATGAGGGAGAAAATTTCATCCCGCAGTGGAAGGGAAATCTCCAGGCGATGAGGGAAAAGAACTGAGTTTCATGCGAAGAGATTATGATAATCACAATGTCCTTCTGAAACTCTTTCCCGAACCGAGTCAAATTTCTGTAATATTAATGCGTTTTCTTGAAATATTGAAATTGAGATTTTGAAATATGTGAGAGTTAACTAAGGAACGATGACTATAGAGTTGCTTACACTATGCGTTTTCTTGTTTGATGTTTTTTAAGATCAAATTCAGGAATTGATTCAACTTCATGCTGCTGATTTCTTCAGCTTTAAAATGATTATGACATGAAAAACTCTTGATTTTAATTAGGTGGTTGCTATGATTATTTCTAAGACAATGAGAAAGAAATATATCCCCAATCTTTGCGTTCATGTATAAAAGTGTATATGTATAGTGTATGTTTATAAAGTGTATATAGCTGTATGTGTTTTTCTTATATCTGTGTACAGAAATAAGTTTGCGTGTGCTCGAGTATCCAATATAAGATGCATTTTAAGGGGAGCATTGAATTTTTTAATAAATACAATATTTAAAATAAAGAAATGATGGAAAATAACGAATAATACTTTTTGAAGGTAAAATTGCAAGAAATAAAATAGTACGAGAGATATATTAGTAATGCATACAGCATGATGATAATGAATTCACGAGTATAAAAGTTAGAAAATAAAGCTTTACTGAAGAATTGAATTTTTCATGTCTGTATGAATAAAGCGTTATTTTTCTTCCTTTCACTCTCCATCTTTACCTAACGTATTTTTAGATGGCTTCTGTAATTACATTTTTTCGCTGTCATATCTTTCATATATTCCAAAGCAAATTCCTCTACATGAAACCAATCACACTCAATGCTTTCCCTTCGGAAGGACGGCAAAATCAAACAGAAATATATCCTGATTGAATACCTTTCTCTTTCTTTATAGGACGAAAAGGGAAACAATCGGAGAACGATTTCCTTTTCCCCAATTTTAATAGATTCATCGAAATGTCTCTTAAACTTCCTTTCACCATTGAGAACCTTCGACGTTCAAAGTATTGTTTCGCACCATCTTATTCTTTCCGGTAGAGTATTCGACATTCTCCGCGTCCTTAGACAAAATAGTTCTTTAAATATTCTACACAATTCGATAATAAAATATTGAAATCTAGATGTTCAGGCGCTACCTTGTGGAAAGCTATTAGAGTAATGAAGAAGTAAACTTGCAATTTTCCACACTATTTTTTTTAACGACCGGATTCGCTACCCGGAGTAGCATCTTCTGGTCTGGTCTTCCAGAAGATGTTAATCTGAGTAGCGAAACCGGTCGACAATAAAAAGAGTGGGGAAAATTGCAAGTTTACTTCTTCATTACTTTAAGAAAATATTGCTGAAATCTGCTACTAGCACAAAATATTTCACGGGTATGACGATTGATATCGGATTGGAAGGTTAATTTCAGAAAGATGATATCAATATCTTTTAGTTATTCTCTGTAGTAAAATAAAGATACCCGAATATGTTACGTAAAATGAACTAATCGTCATGGAAACGGTATTCAAGCGAAACCTAATCAAAAACTTGAAATCGAAAAGAAAAACGAAAACGAACAGAAGACCGAAAACTTTGCCTAAAACCGAATAAACGCTGTTTTAATAGAAAGAAAACCGAACCCGAACCGAAAAAGTGAGACTACTGAACCCGAACAGGTATCAAAAACCCATTCCGTTCCGATATTTTGTTTCAAACGATGTACAATTTACTGAAGTCTAACCGAGAAAGGCTCACTAACATGTTAATCAACGTTTTGGAACTAACTATTACCAAGTTTTATTATTAACTTTACAGTAATGCTGTTCATATGATAAAAGATAGAATTAATTAAACAAGCTCTAAGAAGGATAATATATTACGGTGGACGGAGCAAAAAATACGGTGAAAAAAATAATTAATTAAATACGGTGGCAAAAGGATCAAAACCGGAACTTAATGGATAATCTTCTTTCATTGGATTGGAGCGAAAACTGGATAAACATTACGGTCCGATAACCTTCATACAAAAGACTCGTCAAGTTATTTTCTATATCATCCACACACCTCTATATCTATCGTTACTCACAGAAACATAGAATATACGTATATTTGGATGCTGTAAATCATGACAGGCAGATATGGAGATATAAATATTTAACAGCAAAAACATTTAATTTTTAAGCGTGAAAACAAGCGAAAGAAATCAAAATTTTATCAATAGAATCAGTAATGGTTTACCAGAAGACATCAAACCTACAGTCGATCTTGAAATATAAAATTAGGTTGTTAGCTTTAGATAGAGAGGAATGGAGGGCTGCAGTCAACCAATCTACGGATTGAATGACCTATGATGATGATAGTAGATTGTTTACTATCCAAATATCAATGAATATTCGGAGATAGCAATCACTTGTGGTCACATTAATAATAATAAGCAGTTTGTTGCCATGAACGTAATGTTTACATAATGCCATATGAAAAAAATCTTGCGATAGAACATTATAAATAAATAAATATATAAATATACACATATATTAATTATAGAAGCGATAGACATCCCTCCATTTCCTTCGGCGGAACTCTGAAGTCATTCATTCGTAAAGTAGGTTTAAATTACGATCTTTCCCACAGGAATAGTCCTTTCTAATGGTAATGGAAAGGTTGAATCCGAGGAAAAGTTTCCGAGGAATTCTTTCTGGATGCATATGCTAATGGTGCTCCTCACCTCTCGATCTCACCGCTAAAACTTCCGGTGGAGTGCTTTCAGAACCCTTTAAAACACGAAAATTCTAAATATTGAATGGTTTTTGCTTCCTCTCTATCCTTGCGGTCGGGAGCCATAATGGGAATCGCTTGTTTGGAATGCACTTGGCGCTTTCGCCACGGATGGCGCTGTTATCGGAAACCATCTCTCCACACTGTATCTCAATCGAAGCTTGAGAGTTTAGAGGATTCTTTCAGGAGGACAAGGTAAAGTAAGTGCAAAGATCTTGGACTCCTCGTTATGAAAGAGGTTTGAATTTCAAATTTCCACACGGAATCAACTCAGAATATTTTCACTTCTTCAATGCAGATATTATTTGGAAGCATACTTAGCTATTTAGTCGACGGAAGTTTTTTTTACCTTGACTAGACATAGGATATACTTCATTTCTGCGAGAATATGCACTATAAGCATATGATATTAATACTTTTCAAAGTAGAAATAACATCATTTTTGGAAGTTATCGTAATAAAATTTACTAGAAGAATCCCAAGGAAGAACAGACTTGAAAAAAACAAATGAAGAATTGAGAGAATGTTCCGGCGAGATAGCTCAACAGACAGAGCACCCGATCGGCAATCGGGAGACACGGGTTCGATTCCCGGTCCCATCGGACTTTTTTCAAGTCTATTCTTCCTTGGGATTTTATCCTAGGTGCACGCCCTTACGTGCAAAACCACCCATTACCCATTCCTTGTTAACTAGAAGACTTTACTCCGATATTTATGGGTGTATAATGATGACGTCACTCTGGAAAACCTCATCGTTGAAGATACTCCATCAATTTGCAATAAAACCTGGTGTGATGGCAATTTTTGAGTATTTTACTTGAAGTAGTCTTGTATGCCAAAAACTATATTCCTCAGAGGAAAACTTCCGTGCAGTTTTATGGTCCTGTACCTGTACAATGTCATAATCTGAAAACGCAACGCTTAGTAGGAAGGCAAAGGATAGAATATAATCAATGTGCTCTAGCTTGACTTGGTGGAACGCCATAATGAAAGAATAAGTAAGACTTCGTAGTTTCCACAGGAAACTGTGAAATTGTGAAACTGAAAAATTTGTGAAAAAAATCTCCTGTGGAAACTACGAAGTCTCGCTTATTCTTTCAAAGGATAGAAATAATTTCACCATATATTGTTTTGCATTATTCAAAGAAAATATCTAATTGGTGGCTGTCGATAATATTTTTCTTATTATTTGGAATATCCCTCTTGGAAATTTCACATAAAGAATGGGTAATTTTAGGATGAGTTAGTGTCTGTCGACAATATTCGTCATATTTACTGTAATATATTTCTGGTAAATTTCATATGGAGAAGGGTTGAATGTAAGAAGAGACTTATTCGTCTCAATCTACCCCAGTAAAATTCGTTTATTATTATTATTATTACAAATAAAACAGAAAATTTTGTTGTTGTTAAACCTTCCTGGTGAACATCGTCATCTACATTTTTGGTATTCAATGTATATACAAACTCTTTTTGAACCAATTACGTACCGCATCCTGATTACTGAAAAGATAAACGTTGTACGTCCATTGGGGCTCATTATAAGCGGTAATTAGTTACACGGAAATGATCTCAGTTTGGATCTTCGGAGAAAGGGTTTCAGAAGTAGTTAAGGATTCTCAATGCCTTGAATCCGATGCGCCAAATGAGAGAAAGGAACCGGAAACGATGGTTTTTGGGGGTAGAATTCTGGATGAGATTAAGGATGATTCAGCGCTTCAAGAGATTTGAAGAGGATTCGCGAAATGGAAGATATAGAAAGAGAGGGATGAAGCCAAAAAGGAGGGAAAATGGAAAAAGATCAACCGTAAATGGAATATGATATATGTGGAGGCAGAAAAACGAAATCTAATGAATGAGGATGAATGGAGACTGTGGGATATTGATAAATCAAGATGTATGTAATGCGGGTGTGAGATAGATTTGATGGTGATGTGTCTGGGAAATGCTTTTTCCATCATGCCTAGATTAATTCGTATCCGAGGCCTGCCCGTTTTTGGTCTAAAAAGAAGATTACATTTTTCGCTTGAACATATTAAAATGGTAAATCAGAGTTGACCACGTGTTCATTCGTAAAATAATAAGAAAAATGGAACACCGGTGGTGAAAACGGGCACAAGATGATTAAAAGAAAATTGAATAAATGAAAACCCTAACACAGAATGTAACTTGTAATGAAGAGGGAATAATTAGAATGTCAAGAAAACGGTTATGCAAAATGAAAAGGCATGGCACAAAGTACGTATGACAATGATATAAATGAAAGTCAATCGCATTACTATCGGAGGAGGTAATACTTCAATGTTTAAATATCATCAAATGAATTTTTTATGAACAATTATTTAATCTCTAATTTCCTCGGTTTTAAGTATTTCTAAATAAATCGTAATAGTAATGATGATGATGATAATTATTATTCATTAAAATCTGGTCGTGTTTAATTTGAGAAAAATATAGACTTTTAGTGGAAAAAGCACAGCGCTTCTCTTCATTCTACATGATTGATTTCCACAATTTCTCGTCTGCTACTCTGAATTTTATATAAATAATAATAAAAATAATAAATATATAAATAATAAACTAAAATAAAGCTAAAATTTCTTTATGTTATAAATTAAATTCGTAATAATTTGAGTAAAGTATGTTTACCCACGGAGAAACCTACTAGAAAAAAGACTGACGTGACCAGGAATTGAATCCTGGATATACAAGTTCCCTTTCAACGCCATTTCTCCTGAGGAATTTTCCTGAATGCCCTCATATGTGCAAAGTTACCCTAACCCATTTTCCAAAGTATGTCTTTTTCGTCGTCCTAGTATGAGTCTACAAATTTGAGAAAATAGCCTAAGAGTGATGCTTCATACATCTTGTGATACATTGAGAAATAGCGGAAAAATATGGCATTTAATACACTTTGAGTACTCCTATGTATATATGTAACAATTTGTTCTTTTTTATTTTGTACGATATTTTTGGTATGTCTTCTTATGCTTTAAAATCTCTTTTTATATGATTTCACCACTAATCTTAGTTTTCCTATCTGTAGGTTTCGCAGGTTTTTCACACCCACCTTCATGAGGGTGTTTTCCTGCAGTGGAAATTTTTCCTGAGTACTTAGCTTAGGTTTTTAAATCCACAAAGTAGCTTTCTTCTCTGTTCTGTTTTTTCAAGCTATCTCTTTTTTTTAAATTATATGACGAAGGGTTAGATGTAAGAAGAGACTTTATAGACTCAATCTCGCCCTAAATAAAGTCCATTATTATTATATGTCTTCTATAATCTATAGCTTCGGCCGAGATGTGGAGGAAATACATAACTGAATACAGATTTTTACTTTTCCTTAAAAATTCCACAGTTCCATAATTTTCCACAAATATTTTTGTGGAGAAGTAAAAATCTGTATTCAGTATATGTCTTCTATCTAATTCAATAAAGATAGAGGTATATTAAGGTTATCTAGCTCTACCTCTACCTAAGTACATACATAGAAACTCTGGCTAAGGAAAAGTTTCGGATGGGAAAGCTAAGAGAGTAAAGGAAAAGAGTGCTTTCGCGTGAAATAGACGGAAAAAGCACGCTGAACGCTTTTCCGTGTCTGATGAGGGAAGAGAGAGACAGATTCAGGCGGTGAGTGGAAGTAAATTGGGAAATATGGAGAAAGAGAATCATTGAAAGGGACAGACACAGATGAAGAGTGATTAAATGGCGGGTGAAGAGAGATTCGGCCAGAAATAGACATCATATCCATCCTAACACTTCAATGAAAATTTATTTCAAAAGCGCAATAAAACACATATGGCAAAATTTTAAATCCTCTTATAATCCAAACGTAAAATATAGATTCAGTTGAGTAAATGAAAGAATGAAAGAAAATTGAGTAGATTTTATACTCTTAAATGGGAAAAAATATTCAAATATAGGATCACGATATAGTTTAAAAATCAAATTTAGACAACGATAGATTTCTTTTAAGCTATATCTTTGTGAAAACCTTCAATATTGCTATTATTTCCATGTATTGAATCCTTTAAATTTCCTTTCTAAAGCCAAAAATGGAGATCAAATTAATATCGTTTACTCATAAATGGGAAAAATATTCAAATATAGAATCACGAATAATAGCTTAAAAACCAATATTCCCTTAGTTACGATTGCTAAGATATGCGTTTCTAAGATACGTAACCTGGATACGATAGATTTCTTCTAAGCTATGTCTCGATGACTTTCGTCTAGGAAATGAGGAAGAAATGCAATTACTACATAATTAATAAATCTAACTCCAAATGGTGGAAGATTTACAATGAACATAATTGACATAATTTCATGTAAAAAAACTAAGGACATCATTGTGATATAATCCAATAAAATCAAATTTTAAAAGATATTAATGTGATGTTTGACAGACCATATTAGTATTGGTGTACGAGGGTTGGATGTAAGAAGAGACTATTCAGTCTCAATCTCGCCCAAATAAAGACGTTTTATTATTATTATGAAGGAAAGGGCCCTTCCGGTAGATAGTGGGGACACCTACTTGATGGCGTCCTTACTACTTACTATTACCTAGATCTACGATAGTTTTGCTTTCGAATATAACACAGCTAGATTATAAGATGCGAGGAGACGAATCATTTTTGCATAACATAGAACGGTAGAAACCAGAGAAACGGAAAATTAACACAAATTCATCTGAATCTTTCCTCAATCTTTCCTGAATCTTTCCTCAATCAAAGCTCTTCACACTTCCTTCGATATCTCCTTCTTATACAACATAATTAACAACATGGCTGATTCACCATTCTTATTCTCTCTTTTCTCTCTCCGTGTTCCTTCTAGAACAACTCGCCTTTCCGATACCTTCTCTCTGATTACTCCTCGTCTTTCTATAGTAAAACGATCGCTATTCTTCCGCATACCGTCCATTTTCAACTCTCTTTCTTCCAATACTTATTTTGATCCTTTCTTCTTATCTGCAAAATCTATTCTAAATATGATTGCGAAAGAGTAACATGGAAAATTTCATCTTATATGTTTATTTTGCTTTGTTATCGATTATTATTTATTTATTTTCGTTGTTTTTCACATTGTTAACTTTATTCATTTCATTTATTGAATTTATTTTATAATTTTGTTTTTAATTTTTGTTTATCGTCAGCTGTAATTTGCCTAGTGCTGTATGTTGATGCCACTAATAAATAAATAAATAAACAAAGAAAAAGGAGATAAAAATCGAGAAAGGAGATCGAAAAAGGTGGGAAGTACGAATTCGAATATTGACAAAGAAAACGAACAACGGAGAAGAGAAAAGAGATAATTAAGCTCCAAGGGAGAGAATGCAAATAAGAAAACTAACGAGAGGGGCAAAGAGAGAGAGAGGATGAGAAAAAGACGTAGAGGCATTCAGGTAGAGAGCGGTTCACAAGGTAAACGATAACGATCGGTTGGTATAAAGGCATCCGTTAATGGAAGACGTGGAATTCCAAGGTAAAATGGGCCAGAAGGATATAGGAATTCGGTCCCTTTCTGGTTTTTAATTGGATTAAATCCTCTGCCGGTAATAATAAGCGTCGTTATGGAGATAGGGCTTTGATCCACCAATCTGAGAGGGCGTTGGTGTTTTCGTACAGTTGGATACCAAGTTCAGGCCGCAAGAATCCTTCAGAACCATCGTCATGCAAGACAGGAAAATTAAGATAACGAAATAAAGGTGGTTCAACTTGATCTACCGAAGTTTATGAATGGATTACTCGGTTGAGTCATCAAACCGGTGTAATTGTGAATCTGTTTTCTCATTAATAAATGGGTCGAACCCAGGGGCCAACCTTTCCTTACTTACAGCTCACTATTTGTTACCCACCGCTCTGCTTTTGTTAACTATATTGTTTCCCTACCTTCTCTATAACTCGCACATGTAGCGTTCATGGATATTATATTGGTAAATTTATTTATAAGAATGTTTTCTGATACAACTGATATGCATAATTCAGCCAATTGAACTATTTAGCGCATTTTTACATCAATGTTAGATGTAACTCTGAAACCCTCCTTACAATCTAGATATATATAATCTTTTTATACGATAGAAGTGATTGGTGACATTAATGTGCACAAAAGAATAAATAAACGACGAAATTTTCAAGGAAGGGATAAAAACAACATTAGGAAAACTGGAGGGAGGAAGGTACGTTGCCTCGAGGTTTAATTCTGTTTTAACCTTCCTAATGATCATAATGATACATTATGTAAAGGTTTGTTGTTTTTTCGTCATCCAGACAAAATTAATTTCGAAAGCACACTGATTAAAAATTGGAAGGAAGCCTGCAATGCATTAGAAATTGAGTATAATAGTCCAATCGTAGATTTGACCTACTCCAGATAGTTATGATAGAAGACTGAGGAGTGAAGTTAGAATGTTAGGCAGTACATATGGCAATCACTGGAATGAATCCATAAAATTGATAGAGGAAGATAAGTAAAAGAATAAGTTTGTTGATTAATTGAAAACTCTCAAGGTATCTAGCTGAAGCTCTCCATTTTAAACGCAGTTGAACGCAAAATATATATAGACTATCAAAAAGTTAGTTTTTTACCTCTTCAGCCACTTGAACGCACAAGCACGATTGATAAACCGGCCATATATTAAACTCTATGAGGAAAATCATGAATTTTTAATTTCCGTATTTAAAAAATGATGCAAAAAAGTCTTTGCATGTAAAATATATAGCAGAACACTCGATAAATTAATTTAGCCATGGAAATGAACTTCCATTAAGTAAAGCCTGAACTTATTGAGTTTTTCTCAGAACACATGTTTTTTTGGTTTCCAAGAACTGTACTAGAAGTATGAAATGATATTTCTGTGTACATGAAATGAAATCGATATGAAAATGTTTTTGAATCCAATAAGAAAATAGAAAATGTGCTCAACATTTTGATTAAGTGCATGAAAAACCTGCAAAAATAGATTGGACAGTGGATGATGATACACCCTAATAGAAAAATTCTGAATTCTAAGAGTTAAAAAGGTTCATAAGAATGTACTTAAATCAAGCGATTGTTAGTCATAGATAAAACTGAATTGAAGCAGATCATTAAAGTTATGTAGAAGCGAAATTAACTGTACACATAATCGAAAGGCATATGGACTAAGTAAGTCGGCAGGTCCAAAAATTTTTCACTGGAAAAAATTGAAAATATATTATTCAAATTGGGACCTTAGAGTAAAAAAAAATTCCCGTTAATTCATCACACAGGTGTTTGAGAGTTCCGAGAATTAATAGCAGCATATGTATCGCAAGATACATATACGTGGCGACGTAGCTCGATAAATTGTCGGTGAAATTATGTTCCATGCAAATCCTCTAATTTCGCCCTCGCCTTTGTATCCCAACCGTCCAGACACACCTCTTTCCTTCGGTAAAAGGCTTTGGAATAGCTAAGAGATCGAGGAGGGAAAGAGGTAGGAAAGATCTTGCGTTTGATCTGGAATCGTGCCGAAATGCCGAAAAAGAAAATAAGAAAATCTCGAACGGCTCTCAGACGGAACCTCCGTCTGCCTTTCCCGACGGAAATTGGAAAGCGTTATTTTTTCCTTTTAATTTCCCCATTCAAGGGTCACTGTGCAGGTCTAGATGTGAACTTGGATCACAAGAGCGAGCCTAGAAGATCAAGGGTAATGCCATTACGGCTGATTCAAAGCAGTCGGAAATGTGCGTGCTATTAAGGCTTTATTAATGTCTGGATCATTAGGGGGCTAAAGCCAAGAGGTCAAAAGTAAAATGTTCGTTTTATTTATCGGTTTTCTAGAACCAGGAATTATTGATTAGAAGATCGCGTATTAGCGTTGAATTTCGTTGGGAAATGGTCATTACGCTGGGAAAGAAATAATATCAGAAATATTCTATCAAAGGAAAGTTCTTTTCAACTTTTTTCTTTCGAATTAAAGAGCTAAACTATTTGATCAAAACGTAAAATTATAAGAAAGAATATAATAGTGTTCCTTATATTTTTAGATCATAAAAAATCCGCAGACCCATTTCAACACTTTATGGTTCCGGTATATTACAATTATTCTTCAGTAGAGATATGAAATTTAAGTTTTCACTTCGAAAACTTTATTTAATGCATAAAAAATACTATCGAAACTAATGAATTTCTGCTTTCACTACCATACTTAAGACGTTTGAAAGCGGGAAATGCTGCTGAAGAGTACCTGAAATATGCAATCTACCGAGTTGGTTCAACTAGTAAAAGTTGTATTTAACTAAGGAGTTTACCAAAGTAATGAACACATAATAGTCAACTCAGCACTTTATTGGTTAGATTTCAGGAGTTCCCTCCTCTTTCAGTTACTTTTTTTCCTGTTTTAGCAGAATTTCGCATATTATGATACGTTAACCCTAAGGATTTGAAAACTTACACGCTTGATTTACCTATGAATCTAAATGGTACTTAAGTGATACATTTTAGTGATAATGACAAATTTTGCAAAATATACTTGAAATATGTAACTCTCGTACAATATTATATACATTATAGGGAATTTAAGCTATTTATTTTTAATTACTTTTTGGCAACACATTTATCTCATTTTAGCAACGTTTTAGCTACTTTTCAGTAAGTAAAGAAATTTTAAAAAATTGCATCTCTGATTGAATATGTTTCTTGTTCATAAAGTAATAGAGGCTGCAAAAATTGGAAATCTTATACAAATTATTCCTTTCCAAAGGCAACAATGAATCTGATCCTAACCAATAAGGATCCTTCATCGATTTAAATCTTATAATTGCGTTTAGTGTAGGTTCATAATCAATAGAATTAATCTGATTACTTTCAAAAATATTTTTATAACAATTTAAAATCACAACCAATGACAATATAACCTGAAGGCAACAATGAAGCCGTTCTTATACACTGATGATCTTTCATTGTTTAAAATGGTGCAGTTGCGTTTATTGTGCGTTCAGAATCTATTACTTTAATTTTAACAAATACTTTTACAACAATTCATAATCATTGTAAAGAACTATATAGCAGAAATTCGAAGACAACAATGAAGCTGCTCTTGAAAAAGGCAACAATGGATCTGATCTTATCCACTAGTGATTCCTCATCGTATAATTGCGTTTTGTGTAGGCTCAGAATCAATAAAAATAATTTGATTACTGTCGAAAATACTTTTACAATAAATAAAAATCATTACCTATGACCATATAGGAGGAAACTTACACATTCTCTAGATTTCCTAGATTAACAACACCGCAATTCCTCCGATATTCATATCCGTTTAAGACAGAAGCGATTACCTTTTCATTTCGCCCTCACGTATTGGAGATGTTTGTCCGTCCGAATGAGAAATAAAAGGCGTCTCTGAACGTAAATCTATACTCTTTCCTTTTTCAAAGGATATTTGTTTGGCGAGCGTTGCAGTTCCGTTGATTGGCGACGAATCCGCTCCGCACGTGATTGCAGCGGTTTCAGCAAACGCTTAGACACGATTACGCATCAGTTTAGGCCTCACTCAGTAATAACACCAAGTTCCCTCGGATAACGAAATTGGAAGCTGCGTTTTCATCCCTTTTCCCACGTAGGCAATTTAAACGATTTCCATCCATATGGCGCCATGTATTCTTTGTTATAGATATCTCACCACTTCTTTCTGTCCAAAAATACCTTGCTTTTCTCACGCCAAAGCATTAGTTATTTGCGAATTCATATGAATATCACTTCTCGGAGATGGTACAGCATTTAAATAGGTCCACTTTTCCAATTAGTCGAATTTCTAACCCTCCACAAAGTCCATATCATCTGCTTTTCTGAAAGATTTATTTGAGAACGCATTTCCCAGTAAGGGATTTCAATACCTCTGGCAAACATCAAGTTGGGTTATGCCCGATCTCAGTGTATTCGAGGCTGTTATCTTTCTTGGAATTATTCTAAAAGCTGGATCCGTAAGATAAGTCTTTTGGTGAGTAATGTTTCCATTCACCATCTTTACGTTACTTCAAATGTATAACATTCGAATATGGCTTAAGGAGTCATAAGATTGCGAAATATTGATATATGTCGACTAATACATTATATTGTATGATATTGTGATATTTTTATATATGTATTGATAATTAGGGTCTCGGTGGGCCCTGCGACCGCCACAGGATCCGTGAAGCCTACCGTGAAGGGCTACCAAAAACCCTGAAAAAATCTTACATGATAATTCACAATCACTGTTATAATGTATACTTATGCACTTTCTTCATAATTTCAATTATAGATATACGGTATGGATATTAAAACTATAGATATACGGTATGTTACTAAGAGATTCACATCATCGTGATATACTGTAGATTACAGCAATAATTAAGCCAAGTTATACAAATAACATAAGGGACAATTTCAGTTCTCTCCATAATCCGAAATGAAGAACCTATTTCTTTCCTCCCTAACAATAAGATATATTTGAATGTTCTAGCCGGATAACTTAATAGGTAGAGCAACCGACTGGCTATAGAGTGATCCGGATTCGAGTACCTCCTATCTAAACTTAAGGATTAATTGAAAATACTAAAACTTCCCATTACTCCTTAATTTAGATGACGCTGTAGAATTGATTTCCTAAGGCACCCCATCGTTAAAGTTTTATGAGATTATGAATACGGTGAGTACGTCCCAAAACGGCAATGTTGACTGCGCTGGCTCGATAGCTTAATTGGATGAAGAATCTGCACGGCAAGTGGAAGATCCAGGTTCGAGCCCCGGTCCTATACATATCCATTTTCATTGGGATATAAGCAGTGTTATATCCAAATCAATACTCCAAGCAATTACTCCTCTTTGAATAAGCAAAATCATGTTTCACCAAAACGAGTTCCCTAAGGGTACCTTTTTGGCCTTCCTCCCTTAATTTCACAATATTTGAATTTCCCTTTTGAATCCCCTCCATCCGTATATTCCTTCCCCCACCAGCTCTGCATAAGCGACGGGCCATATCTCCCAGCCAGTGTTTTCGACGTCGAGATTATTACAAATGGTAAGCGGTAGTCAGGCGTCATGGAAAAGCTTTATTGGCCCAGTCGAAAGCGCCCTCTTCGCTAATTGGAAGGCTTATTAACAATGTCCGCTCCACGCTCGGGAACTTTAATGATCGTAATTCTTTCAATTTCTCTCCTTCCGCTCGGCGGGGTTCTTTTTTTATTATTTTTATTAGTTCTTTTAATTGCCGTCGTTTTTCGGGGGGTGGCGCTACGTAAACATGGGTTCTGTTTTCTCTCTCTCTTTTCCGAAAATGGAGGTGGAAAATTTAAAAATATAGTCCGTCGTTTATCTGTGATGGTGTGGGGAAGATTTCTGTTGTTTTCAGAGAGTTGAATGATTCATTTCACCCTCGATTAATCATAGGCGGCGTATTTTTAAGCGTAAATGTTTAATTTGTCTCTTTTTAACGCTGAGCTTCTTTTCAACGTAAATGCCGATTTAGAATGAGTAATGGGATATGAAAATTACGAGGCATTTCCATCATCAAATGATCCATCAATTTGATCCAGGCTGAGTATTCCTGTGAACAATTACTAGCTCGAAAACAACGGCCATTTTAAGTTAAAGTTATCATTGCAAAGGAATTTGATTACCCTCAAATACAGCGAAATACAAGGCAATAATTTGTGAAATATATACTTATTATTCATAAAATAAGATATAAATTTATCAATGTCTTCAAGTAAAGATGAAACATAATGGATATGTAATTAATACTAGAAGGATAAGCTTAAGATTAATCTACTATTTGATAAGGATTATAAAGTAAAAGGCTTACCTCATGATGAGTATTCAAAATAAAGCACAAAAAAGCTATTGGTAAGTAATAAATAGATTAATTTTAATTACAATAATTTTCTACAACAAAAATAATTGGAAAGTGTATTTGGTTAATCATCGGCATTTGAATAAAGTGCTTTTAAAAGATTATTTTGTTTAACTCGCTCTCAATTTGTCATTTGTTATAATAATCACTGTGGTATAATTTATCCAATATCTGTAACTACCATAAAGTATGCAATGAGTACTTAATTAAAAATAGTTTATTGTAATTCCCGATATAAAAAGTATGAAATTATAAATTAATTAGAGGAAATAAATAAAAGTCTTGGGGAGTTCAATAAATCTAGAATAAGGGGATATAATAATTTTTGGATATCATTGGGAGCTTTTACATCTGACAATACTAAGAAACTTAACTAAAATAAAGCATGATAATTAGAGCTGCATACTACTCATTTTAAATTCCCTCCTCAGGGACAGCCTTGTACGAACCAGCACGTTATTCCGCGTGGCTTTCACCGTTCGACAGGCTGGCGTAGTGGGTCAGGGCGACCTATGTGCGACGCTACTGTCTCGGGTTCGAATCCGGTCGCGGGCGCTTCCGGGATTAGAGGGCCGCCAACCCCACCGGAAGCTTTTTCTTTCATCCTAACTTCGGAAAAAACGGATTCGAGCCCGTACTTTAGTGTTGCGGGTGCCCTTAGACCCGCACCCAGCCCTCGAACCCGCTTGGCGGGCGGCCCAATCATTCATTCCTAACATTTTTCTCATATTTCTTTTTCGGATGCAAAAATTTTAACTTCGAGTAATTAAAATTTACCACTCTCAAAAAAATTGCACTGCTGGGCTCAAAGTAAGGCGAAAAAAAGATTTAAAATCCAGACAACCCACTTTCAATGACATTTAATTGTGAGTGGGTTGTCTATATTTAAAAAATAATTTTCACCGCCAATGCCCAGCAGCGCAATTTTCTGATATGGAAAACCTGTAAAGAAATTTCTCAGACGTTTGATGACACAAAGTAACTGAATTATTCCATCCGCGCAAAGAGTGAGGAAAAAATATTAAAACGGACAACGGTATTTTCATATTGCAAAGTATGGAAAATAGTAAATAGGTGAATACACTATATCCACGTGTATGATTCAGAATATATGGAGTTAAAAAAGATAGGTTTAGAAAAATTTTAGACTCGTGATTTCCAGCCGCAAGAAAATATTTACTTAGGTAAATATCGCGATATGATTTTAATGCTGAAAATTATGAGATTCCGTCACAAATAAATCATGGCAATACGACTTCTAACATCGATTTTGTATCGTCTTATTGGCAATTCAATTACGCTGCAGAAAAAAAATTCTAGGGAATAAATGTACTCTCTACATGCAATTATGATCTTACTCTACTTGGGCATTTAGTGCCTAATTGGTATTTGTCTGCGATATTTTCAGTAAAAATAGTTATTCTGTTTAGACTCTTGTTTCGGTTTTCGGTTAGATTCCGTGATATTTATTCCATGTTATGATATTCCATGGTATGATTTCCTTGTCTGATTCCTCTATGGATAAATGTATAAATCAGGGGATTCTGACCAGGAGTAACCGTAGACCCCAGGGGTTTAGCATAGTTTGTCCAAGATTACAGGCACAAGTTATTAAGTGCATTATGATAGGGAAGTTTTTAAAAGAATCAGGTTTTGGCAATATTTTCTTTGTAATATTGTTAGCAGCACTGTTGAAAGTACTTGGATAGCTAATGTCATTTCGCACATAAGGGCCCCTTCCGAGAAACGAACCCGGAACCGTTACCATCAAGGCCATACGCGTTGCTTTACGGGTGACCAAAGTTTACTGACTACTCCGGGTTGTTACTGATATTCTTCGTTAGCAACTCCTGTGAATGTCAACGCATTCACAGCATTAAAAAATCATATTAAAATCGTAATTTTAGATACTTTAGATAAAGGTAAAAAGATAGAAAACCAACAATTTGTAGCGATTTATTTAACGGCTACCACCGAACTTAAAACCAATCAAAATTAAAGCATTAACAGCTCAATGTCTGCAAAGAACATGACAAAGTTATGAAATTATTATTCTCTTCAAAAATGACAGTGATGTTAGAAAGAGAATTGAAAGAGTTTGGCACTACTGACACGATGAAATTCAGCGTCATAGGATAAAAAAGCTTGCACCGTAGAGATCGTTGTAAAGGGGTAATTCCAGATAACAGATTTACCGATAATCCAACAGGGACCGTATTTTGAATATGAGGTTGGAGATAATTTCCATCAACAGTCATTTGAGTAATTGAAGACTTTAATGAAAATTGATGCGATGAAACTGACCTAATTATAGCTTCGAAATACTTTTTATCTCCAATTAGTTGATGGGGATGTTAAAAAAAATCAATTCCACCCTGCAATATAGTATCTCAGAGTATTTCAGAACATCGTCAATTATTTTTCCCAAGCTCGCTAATGCCCGACCTCATAGAGATGAAAATTTTCCATTAACGGAATTAGCCCTCGGGTGACATTCTCCCGTCCCTTCATTTTATTTGCGATAGGTTTTTAACATCCTAAAACCCCTTATGGATTAAAACTTTGGAAAAATCCTTCTGGGATGAATTCATTAAAAATTAATCTACGCGGGGAAAACAGTTCGGGCGCTTCGAATGCCTCCCTGTTCCCTAGGTAATACTTTTAATAAACTCCCAGCTTTATAATTTTATCGAAATGTATTTTATTCTAGTTTAAGTGAAAGCTAAAAATACCTAAAACTCTGATATTTCGAGTGAAATGTAAACTGAATAGTTTTCATAACATTTATCTGGTCTTTTCGGTGTTTATGTAATACAGTGTTTCTCGAATATTTAAAAAACGGATATTTCCTTGAATACTGTCATCACTTTAATATCAAAATTAATACTAACCGTCATACCTGTGCAAACCTGTGACCTTTAAAAGGTAAAAGTTTCAATCATTAAAATATGATATCAATTCCAATAATACTTCTCGCCTAATTCAGATGATTATCGTTATGACATTTACGGAAACTTTTAATCGAGTTTCTTTCATTAAGCAGTTTCTTGTGCTACTTTTTTATTCGTTTCTTGATCGAGTTATCATTGAAGCAAATCAAAATAATAATCAAAAATATCAACTGATTTTGCAAAATCCAAAATAGGGTTATTGCGTTTATCGAATCCGCGAAAATTATTTATTAGATTAACTTATGGTCATTTTTTGCTATAGTGAATGACTATTATTGAGCAAGACTAAAAAATAATGTCAAAATCATAAATTTAGATGCATAAAATTAAGTAAAATTACAGAAAACTAAATAGTTTTGCGATTTATCTAAAAGGTACCACCCGATATTAAAATCCATCACTAATCAACACATTTTCGCTTACTTGAATGGTTATAGAGCACCCTTAAGGATATAAGGAGGAAAAATAGTCCAGAAAGAGGACCATTAGGGGAAGCTGACTAAGGAAAAGCATGGAATAAAAAGGGTATGTTTATCGATAGTTAACCCATGAGTTAGAAACGGTTGAAATTTATCCCAATTGTAACTAACGGTCATAATGCCTGTAGTCTCAAAGAGAAGTAATTTTTAATCAAGAAATGAAAATCATTGATTCGCCTTTTCTTTATTGGTGCCTAAATTACAGCCCGCTTTATACTGTCATCCTGCCAGCAAAGATATTTCTCGCCTTAATCATTAAACGATGATAAATGAGTAATTTAAACAGAACCTTTGCAAAGCCCTCATTTCATGTCACAGCATTAAATCCTTTACTTAGATGTACTAAAAGTGTCAATCTGTAAGCCATTCAGCCCGGAGGCTGTTTGGAGCCTAAAGCCCTATACAAATAACTACATATAACTACATACTTGTATAGTATACATATCAATAATAATAAGTGGATTATAAATCAGTTATTTTATGGTTTATGACTCTTATTCAATTAGATTCTTAAATTTTTAGTTTTCTCAATTTCAAAATAGGCTTTCTCAAATAGGTTATAATATAATAAATAAATAGGCTATATAATAAATAGCCTCAATTCAATTCTATTAAAATTATTGCTAAAAACGGAGTAGTAATTACGTTCATTCCAGCGCACATACAAAACTAAGCCTATCCCTGAGGATTATGCTACCTGACCAGGTCGAGTTCGGAAATCACTGCTTCAGTTGATTCATAGCAGCACGTGGAATATTTTTCAGTATTCATGAGCACCAATATATCGAATCGATTACCCAAAACAATCTACTTGGACTGCACAGGAGAGGGTCGCAAAACCACGAGGTATGCCAAATGTTTGCAATTTCGCATTCCGACTGCGGTCTCCTATCAGTTGCGAGCTTTTAACGAGCTACGAACGTGACCGCATTCGAAGGACCGACCTTGCTCTTTTGGAAGATCCAATGCCGAATTCCCACATCTCACATTATCGACCCGACGATACAAAAGGGCCCTCTTTCTTGTTATGTGCGGGTTTCGCCTTTGTATTCCCGATCCATGGGAAAATCTTGGCGTCGTGGTCATACATGATTTGAGCTCCATATTCCAAAGCCTGAAGTTTAGCCCATAGGAATCCCTAAGAAACATTGAGCGAAAGTTTATTTATCTATCACCGGTTATGAGATCAAACTTGCTGGTCAACTAACCTGGATGTCAAGCTTAATTACTTATTAGTGGCATAGTTTGTTTTAAATCTATAAAGCGAACATAAATAAATCAGAAAAATTTTCCTGAGGAATCCATATCCTGTTTAAAAACTTTGCAAAATAGTACACAATATCGTATTGTATTATGTTGTATTTTTCAGAGTTATTAGGTATAACAATTTACTCTTGAATAGGTTTCGTGCTGTATTTATTTTTCCTGTCATGAAATACTTCAAAGTTACTCTCGAATCTGTGAAATATATAAGCGTGGCCAACTCGATTGTTCTCATTTGTTATTATACATTTAATTCACAAATTATTATATTCACGATAAGACAATAATTATATATTAATGTAATTTCCATTTAATCTACTTGAATCGTACATCACATATGCCTAACAATATATAAGCATTTACTTATAAAAACTCGAGTTTTACTGTAATCATCCTAAATAGCTTAACCAAAATAAAAAGGATATTTATCATTTTAATGTGGCTTTGGGTGACAAAGGAAAAATCGGCTACTTAAACCTCGTCCGTTTGGATTTTAATTTTTATTCCTTTCCCTACCTGGGAAAATATAAATGAATTAGAGTCTAAAACTGTCAATAAACGATTGTAATATCAGATTAGGGCGGCTTACTCTATACAAAGATGCGCAATATCCTTAAGAAATACCTTTCAGACTCCGGCCAACCAGACTAGGTCATAATTATACTTTGAGAAACCAGCCACATTCCACCTGGAAATTAAAAACCTTTGACACATCACCGTAAAATCTGCTTCCGACTTTCCTTCGCTCAAACCGCGATGCATGTTCATGCTAGAGTTGCCTAGTTAACGAACGAAATCAAAGTAAATTTTGAAAGTTCCGCCGGAATCAGCAAAGAATGAGTATATTCATTAAGTTCTGCTTACATGAAATAAGAGCAAAAGCGGTAAGTATTGTAAAATTCTGAACGCAGCAGTAATTCACCGGTTTGACAAAGAGTATACTTATGGAATCAAAGGATGCCGTACTAAGAAATTATAACTTTTTATTAGAGATTTCGCAAAGCTTTTAATCTGAATGTGCCACTTATGCCTCGGTAGTTGTTTCTTTGATCCTAGAATCAAACAAGTAGGATGGGATTCAGAGGATACATTTAATGAATTCCATACAAATATCCAGTTTACTAAGGAGTCTGCTTCTCATTATTACCGGATAACGATTCATATCATACATAACAAATATGTTGTACGTAATCGTTAATAGCTTACACAAAATGCAGTATTACGGTTATACGACATGACGTTGTAATTTCACGAAGTCCATTGCGGTCGAAATTTAAGTTATGCAGTTATATCATAAATAAATGTATAAAGGTTTTACTAAGTATAAATTTCTATACTATTCAGCAAATATTAAGGAAAACAACTTTCGTATTAATTGTTTAAATTTTATGAATCGATGTATAACTATGAGTGTATACTACATACATATGTATACTATATACATACTATATGTATTCTATGAGGTTATTAAATTAGTGGTTTGATTTACTTCTTTTTATAATAACAATCCGTAGCTTCTTCTACTAAATTATTGTAGGACAGAACGCTGAAAATGTTGAAACTCAAAAAAAAACATTTATATCATTAAATGTATGTTATTTATGATTATTATTCATCATTATTAAATAATATAGTAGTTCTACAATTTTCTTAATATTCGTGTATTTTTCCTTTCTTAGTATTTAATTAATTCCTCCTTTTTGGTTATATTTACCTAATTTTATCCGTCAAAGCTATATGATAGATGTACCTTCATTCCTTCAATGCTCTTGCTTCATAATCTTGTAAATACATTGTGAAAAACGCATTACTATACTAAGATATAACTTAAACTGATACATATATACATGCATACATACGGGTACATATGTACTCGTACATGCATATCTAAATATGCTTAGATGTTCGTCTATGTGAATGAGTATAGTTGAAAATACGTAAGCGAGATATAACTTCTTTGGAATAAATCCTCAAAGATATTATTAGAGTTCGAAATGAGTCAGTCTTTTAATAATTGAGTGTTTCGTCTGGCTTAATTAAATCGATTTCTATTGCCATGTCTCTGGAAAACGTTCTCTATTCTTTAGGTAGATGCATAAAAGTGAGCTTGGTATTCCTCCGCGGCAAAAACTTAGGGTGACCCAGAATCCAAGGAGCCTTGTTTATTTTTCCCATAGCAACGTTTAGTGCACTCCGTAAGTCGGACATGGAGGGGTAATCCTTCTCTTTCCTGGACGGCGATCAAGATTGGTTAGTGCGGGAGCGACCAAATTAAAGCGCGCAGTCCTTATTCATTTGTTTTCATTTCGCCCTGATTCCCGCATAATGGCTTCGCAAACCCAACTACATCCGATTTTTATTTTCGCAATCTCCTCGGCTCAAATTGTTCTCCCATTATAAATGGAAAATAATTAACCGTTATTAAATGTATCCACGACAAAGTGGCTTAGCCTGACGATGATTAACTGCAAAAAAACTTTATCTTCAAATCTCCGTCATGAATATTTCACAATGCATTATTAGCAGCTATTCGTCTGCATTCTAATTGGTTTTCTGTATTTCAAATAGCTTGGAAATGTGGAATATACAAGATTACCATCCTTCCCCTCCCTATATTTCTGCCTTCAGTTCTAGATGTTAAATTGGTGCAATGAATTTTCCTTTTGTATATTTCAATAGGATGATCTCCCAATATCATATTTTTCTTGACGTATTACCGTAGGATATTTCATTAAAAAGATAAATATTCTTTAGGGATTTGGAAAAATATAATTTGTTATAATTGGCGAAATTCATCATATTCTAGAGGTTGTTACAGAAATTACTGTTTTCTAAGGGAATCACAAATATTTTCGCCTAATTGCAAAATTTTGCGATGGATTTTGCAGCATTGCGATTTATTTTCACAGAAGTGCAATATTCTTGCTATATTAACATATGTTAATTGAATTCACGTTACTTGAAGTTGAAACGATTATTTCAATCTTCTCTATTATTAGTAATTTTATTTTTCATCCGTCATCTAAAATGTTTCCTGTTTTTATATTTTTGTGATCTCGATGTATCTAAATCTGTTATCGTGGTTTTTCTAACCCCTTTTCTAAGGATGTTCTCCTTAAAACATGGATTTTGTACACCATAAATATTTCAATATTTCATTCATACGCGATTTTTTTTCTTTTATACACTTTAAGTATTATTTTAAAAGCATACGAGAGAGGATAGAGAAGTTTCAATGAGAGTTTAATCCTATTAACCAAATTTAAATGCTTATTAAAGTGTTCGATATAGCACTATATATTTTATAGATGAAAAGTGATTTATTTTTTTTTAAACTTTAACGCTTATGTAAAATAAAACCACAATTTTCATGGTAAAGCGACGAACCATGAACTTCCTCTCGAACAAATGAAAAAATTCCACCTCGCGAAACATTCACCCCAGATAAAAAAAGCTCGCCTTAAAAACAAGGGGACGTCACCTTATAACAGATCCGCAATAAAATGCAAAGTATATTGAAATTGCGGACCGTTCGCGGCTTAAAGCCCTCCAAATCGAAATTCTCGCGAGCAGAAAAGACGGCAAGAAACGCAACGGAATAAACCGACCCGAATTCATAACCCATTCCAATTTCCGCTGAATAAATCCATGATCTGCGACGCCAACGCGCGGTAGTATCCCCCTTTACTGAAATTCGGAGGAAATGGGGAATTCTGGATGTATGGAACTGGATGAAGCGAACGAAAAATGAAATGAAAAAGATTGCGCACAATGGCGGAATGCACGCGAGAGTCAAATGGGGGATGGAAGCGGAATAGCGGAGGCAATACGAAATCAAACGCTTCCGAGTCAAATGGGACCACCGCGCGGAGATGGAAAGAGTAGCGATGGAAACAAAGATGGAGCGGCATTGCGATTCATGAGGGAGATGAGTGGATTGAATATAAAGCAGAGAAGCAGAGCGAATGGTTCGGGTGGGAGTGGAAAAACATCCTTGGTGGAGTGGTTGCGTTCTCGGGGACTATATCTTTGGCTTGTCACAGGCAGGGCTCCTGGTTTTTCAATGGTTCCATACGCTCCCTCAGACTGAACTGAGGGCAAAGTCTGCCCCTTTCTTATCGCGAAACATTTTGCCTTCCCCGGAGATGGATATCGGAGGGCCGAGAGCCGCTGAAAGCTTTCTGGACAAATTTTAGAGGAGGAACGCGGAAAATCCTATGAGAGCGTTCTGTAGTACACGGAAAAATGCGGAATTGACAGATTTTCATAGGAATCGCTGTACGCTGGAGGAAGTAAACTGCAGAATCATCGAATTTTGGGAAAGGAATGCACGTTTCTTTGCTTCGATAACTGGAAAATTTTGGATATTGGGTTGAGTTCCATGCATTTTGAGGGGAAAAAATTGCGAAATAGTGTGAGAAGATTGAAGCTTGGTAGCAAACAGATAGTATCGAGAAAGACTCAATTCCAGGCAAATTTCTAAACGGTTTCCCTCTTTTACTTAAACTACGGTAGACATACTGTAAATACGTTATCAAATGTGGTGATATTCTTTTAAGGTTTACAATCCTCCAAAGAAGTACAGTTACATTTTTACAAATATATTTAATCATCTCATTCCTCTTTGCTAAAAGATACATTTTTCATCTCATTTCTTACTGAAATTATGTATTTGCATTTCATTGTCTTCCAATTATTTAATGATTTAAAAAATTCCTAGCTGTTTTTTACAAGGAAGTTTAAGGTCAAATGATAACTTTAACCGAAGCTAACTTTAAAAAGAATTCATTAAGTATTAATTCTAAATATTTCTAAACTTGATCAGATTAACGCAAAATTATAAGGTAGTATTGGGACATTATTTTATATTATATTGAATGATTGAATTCCTTTTATTTTATACTATAAGCTAAAATAATTATGCCCTTACTACAAAAGTTTTGAAGAAGAAAAGAGATTTTAAGCTTAGTGTTCCTAATATTTCCAACTCAAAAGCATAAAATAGAAATAAAAATATCCAAAACCATCTCAAAATTAACGACCTTAAAAAGTACTTATAATAAGTATAACGCAAAATCTTCTTATTTTAATATTATCTCTAAGCCTTTGGTTTATTCCGAAACTCTTCTAGTTCTAACTGTATAGGTTTCATTCCTTAACGAAGTACTTCACCTTAGATGTTATCCGAGAACCGTGGTTTCGTACGAGTAAAGGCTACATGAAAAGGAAGTTTATCATCTCCAGAAGGTGTAGAAAGAAAAAAGCTTTGAAAAAAAGTAAAAACTGACACTTTCTTCTGAGGATTTTCTGCCTTTAATGTTTTTCGTTCGTCGCAAGACCCAAGATTTCCTTTGAGACTCGTTACTTAAAAATAAGTAATTGGAGCGTTCAAATAGCACTCCTTGGAGGAAAATTCCAAGCAACACATGACTCACGACCTCCGCAACATAACCTACACAGAAATAAACTGCGAGCAGAATAATAGCTAGAATGTTCGTAAAAGCTTAATTTGAAGAAATGGCTGAACTGGTATAGCAAAGGAGTGAAAATGTGAGGAAAAATCTCATAAGATTAAAAAATGCCTTAGTTCTTACTAATTTGTTTTAGTAGACTAGCAGTTTCAAGGGTTGAAGGAATAATAAGAACCATAAGTTTAATGAACGGATGGTTAGACATCAGACGCAAAGTATTATTATTCAGTAATTGGAAGAGGACTGAGCTTAAGGAGTTAAAAATGGGAAAAAAGAATAACTTTGAGAATAGTCAGAAGATTGGATTACTTAAGAAGAATGCGATGTACGTATGAAATATTCTCATGGCATTTTGTTCAGTAAATTCACTTTTCTTCAGGCTTCAGGAGTTTTCTTCAGGCAATGGACTGACTTCAATCAAAGAATACACTAATAGACTTTATTTAATTCGCCTATAAATACCTAAAAAGCCAACTTATCTGTACAGACCAATTAGCATTTTAGATTAGAAATTAAATTAGAATTTAGATTAGATATAATGTAAAAAGAAAATTAGAGAAAATAAGCAGGATATAATTTTCATTACAGAAAGTAAAACATTCGACCTATCCCATCATTAGTATGCATATGGACGAAGGAATGAGAGAGGAAATTGAATATAAAATTTGAAACAAAGCACTTAAAAAACCAAGCAGATAACCAAGCCAAATATACAGAAAGACACTTTAAGTATCGGGAGAGGATTATGGACTATTTTCATAAAAAAAGTATGAGTCATTTAAAAGACAGAAAGTGAAAAGTGATTGACTAAAAATCGAAATTCATCTTTGAAACGGACGTAAAAAGATGGTATTGTATTGAGGAAAAGAAGACAAGCCAAATTTCTATAGTAAGGAAGAGGAAGCACTCCGAGAAATTATCGAAGGGAAAGAACTTATAGACAAATGAAGATTCGGTATCCTTTCCTTCCTTAGAAGTGCGACTTACTCCAGCTTGGATAAGCGCGTGTAGGTCGGGCTGCATAAGATTAAGGATAAATCATTTCCAAGAAAACCTTATTCCATGGCTACTCCGAAGCAGCGATGAGCCATATTTTCTGCTTCGTAAAAACTTAGTTTCATGAGTTATATTATTTTAAAAATTAATTTATGCAACAATATTGCAATGAGCATGAATCAACTATTGACTAGTAAAATGACTCGAGAACGTGTGTCATCTGGCGGAATTAGAAAAAGAAACTGATTGTAGAGATTAAATGAAACGATAACCCTGAAGTAACTCAAAACTTAAAGCATCTGAAAGCACAATTACGATTGTGGGATATGGTATTTCTACTAAAATATTTTTATTTTACGAATTTTATTAAAGGGAACATTTTTCATTCATTTACGGGCGTAATCTTGTCTTGGAAACCTTTCATTGGGAAAACCGAATTATAAACAGTTTTATCTTAACTAACTACATTTGAATAGATGACCGAAAAATAAGTGAATAAATTTAGTAACCTTAAATTATCGAAGTAAAATTTAATAATCTAATGAATGTTAACATTTAAGGCGTATCTACAGCAGAACTTTCAATCGAATATTAAGTTCTTACTTAGCATTCAATTAGAAAATCATCTGTATCCGTTTATGGAATGCGTTATAAGCGATTTTAATTGACGTCCAAACAGAATGTAACGAACGTAATGTATATAAAATGCAAAAAAATCCTTAACACTGACTGAATATCTGCAAGTTTGTGTGTTCGACAAATGATGTACTCACCGCTACTGGACTCACAGCCGAGAACATCGAGAAGAAAAATGGTACTCACCTGAAACAAAGGAAAAGAAAAAATTTAGTCACATATAAAACTTATAAAAAGTTCATAAAAGTCACAATGAACTTCTAATCACGAATATGCGTTATGAAATATAGAATATAAACAAACGCATATGTATATTTTTAAGTAACTTAATATCCATTACTTTATAAATAAGAAAAAATATATGTATGTAAATTTTTATTTAGTAAGTTAAATTTAGGTAAATATCTGTGACTTCTACCTTGATTAGAATTGAAATACTATATAGTTGTAGCTAGTTTTCAGCTTTGTTGTAACATTGCTGTTTATGTTGTAATAATGTAGAGAGTAGGTGTTTGTTACATAAAAGTTTATTGTTTAAGTTATGGTTTTATGTTTTCTTTAATTATCAATAATGTTGCATTGTGTGTATATTTGTATTTATTAGTATTGTGCCATGCTATCAGCTTATAAGACAACTTTTGAAGTTGCCACCGTAAATATAGTCCATCTGCAATTAATGCACTTATAATAGTAAAAATAAAATTAGAATCCAATATACACCTCTAACGCGGCCTTTATAATATTTTTTTAATCAAATCACCATTCCTTGAAATTCCAAATTGATTGAAAGAGCTATAGAGCAAGCGCATTCACAATTTTCCCAACGATAAAAAAACGTCAACAGTTCTGAGAACAAATCTCACAATTCGCAAATCTTCTACAATTCACCTTACTCTAAAATCATATTGGCGTTAGATTTCTGCAGAACCGTGCCATTAATCGACCATTTGCACGTCTGCATCCCCCTGACGCCCTCTGGAGACCTATGACCTTAATCCAATCTTCTCACGAGGGCAGACGGTCCCTTGGCTCAAATAAGCCCTTCCAAATCACTCCTGGAAACACTCAATAAACTATTATGCTCAGTCCCGATTGAGTCCAAGTCGAAAGGAAAGCTAGTTAACCCAATTTCCACGCTTAATTTACTTCGGATGCGGGGGAACGCACTAAAAGACTGAGAAAGAGGCTACGAATGAAGTGAAGAGTTCAAGGGGAAAGAAAACAGAGGAATAACATCAAGAGCAATACGAAACGTAAAATTGGAGAGGTCTCATTATGGATAAAATTAATTAATTAAATAGAGGCTAATAGAATTAAATAGAGGCTCCAAAAACTTAGTTTGAAAGGGTCTAACATTGAAAAATGACAATCTTTATATATTATTTCTAAACACCCGGTTTTCGGTGATCAGGGCTTTTCCACCTTCACACTCCACCAAAAAATATATATAATGAGGCATAATTTTAAAGAGAAAGTTTGCCGCTTCCTACCAGAAATAGACTCACAGATGAAAAGTGCACCATTCGGTAAAAAAAATTGAGTTAAAATTTGAATTTGTCCAAAGAATCTCATTTATGGATGTGTAGATATCGATATGTATCGCTGTGAACGCGATATATCGGAACAAAAAATGGTGCATTTAATATCTAGGATGTATAGATATAATATGCTTATAAATATCAGATTTTATATTCTACAAACTACATAATATATGATGAACCGAAGAAGCCTTGAATAGAGACTACAATTATCTAAGAATAAACTCTTTTACGTTGTAAAAATTATGACTGAGGCATTTACTTCACATTAATTAATTTTGTGCGAAAAAATGAAAATTTTAAGTATTTTAACCGTTATTTTTCGTTCAGAGAATTGGAAAATTACAGCTTAAAAGAATGGCTTTTATCATCAATAACAGAAAAGATAAATAATTGATGAGGACGAATATATATTACATCAAAGTCATGTATGCGCTAGAATTATAGTGACAAATTAAAATTCAATACTTCAAACAATATAAAATTAAAATAAAATATATTAAATTAATTACCTAAACCCTTATGAAAGAAATACCTTAACTCAATATTAACTACTGTTGTTGCATGTTAAAGAAGACTTACGAAGAGGTATGACAATGTTCTTAAGCCTTATGAATTTATATTATCCTTACGATAGCTCTCTGCAAAGTTTTTTTGCATCACCAATCTTCTAGTTTTCTAGAATTAGGCCACTCGGTCTTGCGGTCGGATTTATTGCTATAATCTATCTTTCCAACTCGAGTTATAACCCGTATCATCTATTAAGGCAAATAAATCATTACTCTCATAGCTTTCGTTCAACAGAAAAAAGGCTCTTATGAGCTTATGAGCAATTTGCGATTGTAATCATTTCCCAGAAATGTTTTTAATTTTTTGGGCGTTAATATTGGGATGTACGGTTTCTTGAAAGGAGCATTGTAATTCTTATCTTTTTTATCATTTCAATGGTAAAAGAAGGTAAAGAAATAAATAAGTAGAAGAAAGAAATTTATTTCAATACTTTTTAAGGTTGTATGTTCAGGTTGTATGTATTAATTTTGGAATTTTCATGCTCACAAGATTTTAAGTCCATGATTCCGTGCTTATGATTGCATTACGGACGTTAAAAAAGTTAAAAATTGCAACTCGGTGGAACAAGTTGATAACAAAGAATTCTCAGAATCAGACTAAAGTACACTTTATGCAAAGGCTGACCTCAACTCAATATAACTTCACATGAATACGTCTAAACTACAGTTTCCTGTTTCTTGGCTATGACATTTAAATACGAAAATTATTCGCAAAGTTCCAGAATTTAAGCTTCCTGCACCTATGGTGATTTCGAACTAAAGTAAAACCGAGAGATATTGTCGTGCAGGATTGTTGCAAGGAATTAACAATGAGCAGTCTTGCATACTAACGCAGGACAATGAGTAACAATAGCGTTTCCAGAACGACAATGAGAGTTCCATGGTAACTTTCTGAACTCCCTACGGGCTTATATACATGAAATCCGATTATGAGAACCAAGGGGAAAACAAGTTAAAGTCAAGGAAGAGATAACATAAGAGAGATTAGTTTTCGAAAGAAAATTTAAAAATCATACTTTTACCGTAACGTTTAATTTAAACATATAAAACAGCCGGTTTCGACTAGTAATAGTCATCATCTGGTCAAACCGGTCGTGTGTTATTTGTTGAACCTAAACGTTGTGGAAAAAGTACATCTTTTTCGAGTTTCTTTCTATTATGGATTTCAACAATACATCGCCTGATTCTGTGATGTTCTTAATTTTGTTAATTCTTACTGTATATGCAAGAAATGAATAAAAGTTGAGTACGTACTCAGAAACTTTTCTATGGGCGTAGTGGATATTTTTTTCTTTTGGATAGAAAAGTGCAATTTATACTAAATATCACATTATTTTATAGTAAGTAAATTTTTTTAGTTCTGTTTAAATTTCTAGACTTGGGCTGAGATTTATTGACAATAAAATGTCCTTCATTTTTAATTTCAAATTGAATAAAAAATGACTGCGTTAAAACATAAATAAGTCGAAAATTCAAAAATAAGAAAATGTCATTATGTCATTGTCATAATAACTTAATTATTATATAGAAAATATTTAATGACTATTAATCATTTAACTCTGTAACAAACTATAAAATATGAAGATAAATTTCAAAATTTCTTCACTGAACGAAGGTAGTAAATACTGATTCGTTTTTGTAGTTTCTGAAAGCAGTCATCTTTTGCCTCATATTAGTATTAAGTAAATACATAGAACTAGCATTAATATTATGAGCACTTCATCCTTGTATCTTTGTTATGGCTGAGCTATACAAGAAATTCCTCACTCATTTACCATCGAGAAAGTTACAATTATATCTTGTTATACATTTACTAATCTAGATTATTTCATCCCTCAAATTTAAAAATTCTAACGTACTTAGCCGTACTTCATAGAACGACATTCTAAAAAGCACAAAAAAGAACTTAACGTATATTACTTCTAATTTAACTTTTAATCGCAAACAATTCACAAATTCATTCATATCGGGACAATCGTTGCCTTAGATACCTTAGAATGGTAACAGTTGATAAATCCCACTCGGATGATCTCCGACTGATTCGATCAACAACTGATTCCACGGAGGAACCCAAATTCCAATTTTAAATCCATACGTGACCATTCCATCGAACCGCATGAGCTCCGAGTTTGATCCATTGACGCCTCAACCAGTAACTTAGCTTTCGCCACCAATCCGTTGCCATGGGCGCCGAATATGGTTAACTACGTAGAGACAATACGTTTCCCACTCAATCAACGTAGCCCACGAAATATACGAGAGATATAACCCTGGAGCGGAGCCAATCGGGCTAAAGAGAGGGGAAAAACAAAAGCGAAGCGCTCTGCGCGGTTTGCCTCTTTTTGCCTCAAAGTCGTTTTTCTCCCAGTCATCGCACGGTCCAAAACAATGGAACGGCGGAATTAAATTCATAGGGATGAATTTAGTGGTGTAGCGATTAGATATCAATCGTTGCCGCCGCCGAAAGCTTACATTTCGGGAGGAATTTTATCCCATAGTCGTTGCTTAAATTGACGTCCGACCACTTCTAATTGAGATTGGAAAGATGCATGGCTGCGAAATGTATTAGATTCTTATCCTGATGTTCTTTTCCAATAAATAACAAATATAATAATTCTTACATGAATGTGTTCATGCACATACATATTCATACAAGTGAGTGTTTGCGTTTCTGTATCCTTCCTTTTATTGTTATTGACTGTTTATTTTTGGTAAACAAAAATACACAATCAATAATAAAACTAAAGGTGAACAAACAATCAACGGCGTAAGAACAAACTTAAATAGCAGAAGAGAACTTGGATCTGAAGATTTCAACAATAGCGTTAGCAAAATGCAGTTAACATAGAAAACATATAACATATGTGCTGTTCCATGGTAAAGAAAATTTTGGTTCTCTATAGTGGAATCACTATAGAGAATATAGTATAAGTATATTATACTACACTATAATTATATATATAATATAATTGTAGTATAGTATAATATATAGTACATAATATTAAAGTTCCACTCTGGTAAGCTATAAAAAGCTATTTCTATCATTGAAATTTACATGTATCTCTTTGGAAGTATATTACACTGAATACCACTACACAATTACATTACACTTTGTCATCAGTTTGATCTTCTCGAAAATTTGATATAGAAATCAAGTATCAGTATGAACGATCTTATATCCTTCGTAAAGATGTAAACTTAGATATTATCAATCGAAATCTTAGTTTCGATGCATCAAAATTTCATTGTTTAGATTGTATTTATGTAAATCAAACGCTTATTAAGATCAAAATCTTATGAGGGTTAAATAGAAAAAGGGACTATGAAGTTCCAATATCGTCCGATAATAAAGAAGTTTTATAATGCACTTTATGAACTTAGCATGCTAATCTGATGGTGAGAATTAGCATGCTAATCTGAAGTATTTATGAAATATTTGTAAAGGAAATCATTTCATTTACATATACACATTACCATAGACTTATCATTCATGGTTTGTGTGGTGTCAGTTAACGATTTTTGCTGCAGTTAAAGTAAAATTTGCAAATTTCAGCGTATACCTATGACTACTCCCAATTATTTCGTTCTCATGGAACCACTCTTGGTAAATATCACTCTAATATATGTGAATTAACCTGATATATCATAATACATCATGTATATAATCCGCTGCACAAATTTCAATCATTAATCATTTATAATGATTCCAATATCCTTAAGCCGTGCTGTGGGAAAGCATACAAACATGGGAAATGAGATCACTTTTTTTTCCTTTGGTAGGATGAGGAAAGTCCTTGAGGTGAGTAATGGGAAATGCACCTCTTGGAAGTGGAGAAAATTAAAGTTGATTAATTACCTGGCGAAACTAATGGTCAGAGAGAAATAGGGCACTTCGGACAGAGGTTTGGAGAATTTTCTAGAAGAGTGAGGATAGTGGACTGGATGGTCAGCTAATTGGTAAGGAATGACGGGAATGGATAGCTTAGGGAATAAGGAATGAAGAAGAATGACCAAATATACTTATATCTGATTTTCTTTGCGCCATTAAGTTTAAAAGTTACAAAATCTGTTGATGAAAACGTCCAAAACGACGTTGTGGTAGTCTTTGGCGTCATCATCAGGTGAATAAAACAGATTATTTCTAGATTTTTCAGCTAATCTTGGGGCATCGAAACCTAGATTTTGGAAGATTTATACTCTGTGTATAAGTTATTTTTTGATTCATTTCCCATTATTGTATCTGTTAGCTGATTGCTGACTGTTTTTTTAGTGGATGTAATTCCTTTTCCCTTAAAAACTTACGCAGTGAAGACCTGAGTAAAAGAAGCTCCTTGGGGTGTGGTTATTATTTTATTTTGACAGAGAAATTAGGGTAGTACTTGCTAATACAGATCCTCACAAATATGAAAAACATTAAAATCACTACCGGTGTTGGCCTAGCTATTTTCAATCTGAAACCTGAAAATCAATCAATCATTATCCATCTGAAACCTGTGGTGCTTATAAATCATTCAATACTTGTATGGATTTGTATTAGTCAGTGTCATTTTATTTTTACTTTTGTGAAAATATATAAATATATATAATAAAATAGCCCTTCCTTTCTCTAAATAAGCAATATTAAAAGAGGAAAATGTGATAATATTTTATGTTTCCGCGAAAAATAATGCTCATAAATTCTAAGAGAATGACGGAAAACAATAGGCAAAAACAAATTAATATTTGCGGTAAGATGATAGACTTAGTAAACGACTCATTGGTTTCGCTTAGGGCTGAATTCCATGCGAATAAAAAACAAAGGAAAAAGAACATATCTAATTTTGTAATGAATAAAAGGTAAGATATTAAGATTAATCGTTAAAATACAAATTTTCTATAAATTTTAAATCATATGCAAATTACCTGCATTGGCACTCATTAGCAAAGATATGTTAGAGTAGTACATCCTATTCTGTTATTACTAAATGGGTATAATTATGTACCATCTTGAATAAAAATTTTGTTAAAACGAATCCTTTGGTAATTTTTATCTTATTTCTTTCAAGAGACCTTCCCCACACTTTCTTAATATGTATCACAGGGAGAATTATTGACTGAAATTTCATATTAATATATACATGGGGCAGTAATTTTCACATAACATAACGCATGACACCAGTCATTCAAATAAAAAATTTCGATAAACTACGAACTGGAAAAAATGCATTAAAATTGTAACTCTTAGAAAAAAATAAGCTTAATGATGTAGTAATCAAAAATTGACGATAACAATCCTAACAAATGAACGGAATATGTAACTCTGTTTCCTGTTTACCGTCTGTTGCTTAGTTGCGAGAAACAAATTTTCAGAGCTAATTATTCCTTAAATTTACTCCCCGTGTTATATTGAATCCCTATCGAAATATATTAGGACGAAAATTTTGATTTATTTCCCTCGTTAATCTTCGTATATTTTCCTAGAATCCAGGCCCCAAAAAACTCCAACAGCAAGTTTATTTTCGAAAGGAAATCAAGTGAAATTCCGTCCGGATTTAAGGTCACATCTCCTTTAAGCGCAGCCAATATTCGAGCGCTAGTATTAAGAATGACCCTTATATCCCACTTCACCAAATTCATCCATCATCGGAAGTGGACAATCTCTGCTTCCTCCAGCCTTTCCTACCAAATATATAAGCTTCCTTGCCTTAAAAAAAGTAAAAAATCCCAGGCCGTCCCAATAACCCATTTCTCCCCCCCATTCCCAGGTATTCTGCCGAAGATTTTCTCCCTCTTCCGAACCCCTGCATAATGGCGGATTGGACCCAGCATCCAAAGCACTAAGATCCAGCAGTTTTTCTATCTCCGCTCAAGCTGACCCTTAGGGTCAAGCGTATCTTTCCGGAGGCGGAAAAGGGGTAAATAGGGACTTGAGCAATATGAGCTCGCGATGCATCTCATCTGGTCACATGTGACTCAGGAAGGGTTTGGATGGGGTCCTTGGCTCACAATAGCGGGGGAAAGATGCTCTAAAGCGTAACGGAGGATTCGAGTAGACCACGATGAGGGAATGAAGAAGGAGGATAGATCCAAGAGGGAAGCATTAAGTGGTTGGAAAATGCTGATCATGATTCTCCAAGTATTTGGAAAGCCGTAAGATGGTAAAATTGAAGAGGATAGAACTGAAAATGACAAAATGAGGTTTAATAAAATCAACTCGTATCTTTCTTTAGGTCTGCATGATAAAATCTGTTACCAAATTTCGTGTTTCTAATGCAATCACACGCAATTAGTAAAATGGTGTTCATACGTCTTAATTTTAAGGGATTTTTCTCACATTTAAATTTCATATCGTTCCCAAAACTAAAGTTTGGGACCAAATAACATTCGGTCATTTCGGATCGATCTTAATTTTTTCAACTAGATAAACCTATTTACGCTTTTCGTATAAATGCACTGAATACTATCGTATATCCATAACTTTGATCTAAGCGCTGGCAAAGATTAACTCGTAATTCAAAGAGATTACGCCTTAATTTTATTAACGTATTACAGAGTACTTTATTAATTGATTTTAACCTTTTTTTAAATTAAAAAACTGTAATTTTATCAACTGGGATGCAATTAATTTCAATCAATGCAATTAGTTTTAATTAAATCCGCTCTAAGTACTGTAATTTAATTAATTTACTATCTATTTCACTTTAATAGGTGATCATCCGATTACGGAAATGAGTGAAACCCGCATTTTACATGGTTATAAAACGGAGTTTTCCATCTAAAGTGTAATAAATGTTTCGATATGGGGTGTCATGGGAAACGTGGTTCGTAAAATTCATTACGGTTTTGGTTTAGATTGATTTAGAAAACAGGTTAGTGGACTGATAATTACCCCTTTAAAAATAATTTACTCGTATATAAACTGAAAATCAAATAAATTAATAATTAATTACTGGCACGTATCGTAAATATAATTCTATATTACGTATTGACAATGAATCTTAAATGGACTTCTTTGGTTAAGTACTTTTGACTTTAAGTTCATAACCAGTCAATTCATTTAAATGTTTCAAAAAGTTTAGCGAAACTTCTGCTAAGTTTCTTCGGTATGATTCCTGAAATGGATTTAAACTTAATAAAGGTTTTTCGATTTATTTTACGTACAAACAGAGGAATACAGTTAATCAAGTCAGTTTCATTTCACTTTAGCAGCGGAACTTATTTTACTTGAGTTTAGTAAACAACAGAATGAAGGCGCAAAAGAACTATACAAAAGAAAACGGAAATTCCTATCAAAGTTCTACGGGTGGAAGTTTCATTAATTTTCTCCCTAGTCCCTATGCATTCTCTACAACGATATTCTATGGTAAAGGTGAATCCACCATTTCGAATTCCACAGTGAAATTGATTAAAGCGAACTGCCGCGCGGAACAAATGAAAGTAGTCCGGTCAAATACATCAACAAAAGAGGATAGAGCATTGTTCATTCTCAGTCTGCTGTAAATAATTCTCTTTTGTTTTTTTATTTCCTACCCAAATTCAAAGCCATTCTTTTGAGCGATTCCCATTTGCATGACCACTGCCGGTGGAATGGATGGAATGGAACCTAAGCTATTCGTCCTCATCCATTCTGCCTCTCTCTATTCATCAAACCTCTGTTTTATTTTTGGTCTTTCGTTTAACACCGAATCATTATTGGTGCAAATTTGTTTTCAGCGGTTTTTTTCAGAGTAAAATAACTGAGCCCTTTGACTTCGCGACTCATCTTACAAAAAATCTCTTATTACTCTCTGATAATGAAGATTATTATATTTTATCTATACTGATGTTGCACATATTTCGGCTTACGTGACATAATTAGTAATATATCTGGAAACTTATTAGTAGACATAATATTAGCGTAGATCATATAAGAATTTAAAATTTTTAAGAATATTATAAATGGTACTATTGTACAATGCTACTGTGTTATACTCAGCTTAATCGAAATATCAGTAATTTAAATGGAATAAATATTCAGATCAACCTTAAAAATATTTAATGATTAATTGATATAATAGGCAAGTTTAAATTTATGAAAATATATTTATTACATGAAAAAATTTGAGAATTAGATTTTTTTCTATTTATATATTACAGAAGAACAATATGGACGAAAAGTCGAAGATAAGATAAGTCTGTGTGACCATAAGAGTTTAGATATCTTCATTGTACTCGTATATTGTATGTGTATATACATAGTGCGAAAACACAGAACTCTTTTTTCAGGGAAAAGGTCCCTAAATATATGATGATTTTCGGAATACCGCTTCCAAAAATAATATCCCAGTATTATTTTGGTAACACTGGTGACAATCAATTCATTATAGCTGCAAATGATAAACTGCTATGCCATGGAAACAGCAATTAAAATAGCAATAAACAATTAAAATAAACAGCAATCAAAAACCGAACAGAAATTGATTCGTATTAGTTGTTTGGGATAGCAGTATTGCCAGGAATGGTTATAGCTCTTGTATATATTGTGTGCAGCCTTAAATTATGTCACCATTTTTAATATAATATTATGTAGAAGTATTTTAGAAAGAAACTATATGATAGTCTGTCCCATTAATTTGTAAATCTTTTAATAAAATTAATTTAAATTAATGTATTCCAACCATTTTCACCACTGGGGCTATTAAATTAAAAACAAATCTGTTTTAATGATTAACCTTTAAAAAATCTTCGACAGCAGGGAGCAATAACATTATATGGTACGCTATTACAAAACTCTTTGAAGGTCCCTGGATAGATAATGATTTTTGGAATACCGCTTCCAAAAATTTTATTTCAGATTCGACGTATTATTTTGTTAACACTGGTAACTATCAATTCGTTACAACTACAATTAATAAACTGCCATGTCTTGGAAGCAGCAATTAAAAATTAAAAACCGAAGTAAGTATTGAAATAATTTGTATTAGTTGTTTGAGCCAGGAATGGCTGTAGCTCTTGTATCTGTTGTATACAGTCTTATATTATGTCACGATTTTTTAATGAATTATTAAACAAAATATATCAGAAGAATACTAAATTATAGTTTTTCCCAGTAATTTATACATCCTTCAGTTAAATTAATTTGCATTAATGTATTCCTACCATTTTCACCACTGGGGCTATTAAATTAAAAACACATCTGTTTTAATGATTAACCTTTGAAAAATCTTCGACAGCAGGGAGCAATAACTCTACTTCGCGAAAATTGCTATCCGGAGTTATGTTGCCGGAAGCAGTTAAAATTCTTCGTAACATTGTATGGGGTAATTCTAATAATAGTGGCTTGCATTTCTGGTCCTTAATTTCCACGTGGATAATCCTTATCATCAATCTTCCCATCTCCCACACTTAAATTTGCTTCCCTACTACACTTCACAATGTATTTTTTGCCGCGAATCCGTTTTTGCTTCCGTGCATAAATCTGTTGCGTGTGTCGCCATGACAGCGGTGCCATGGAGACGAGAATGCGGAAGTTTTTCCTGTTTGCTTTGCACATCCGTGTATGCGCATATCATTTCTGGAAAGAAATTTCTGTTTTTCCCCCTCGCGAAGAGGTTCTCCAGGAACTTACTGCTCTTTTGAATTAATTGGCATCAGATAGCTTACGTTCCCTAGAAGGACTTTTCGTCCAAGGGATTATGTTAGTAACGAAGTTTCGACACATCCTCAATTTTAATGATTAAACAAAATGTGTTTCAGCTCTCTACTTCCACCGATTGACCGTATTTAGTGTGTTATGTTTCCTGATGGATGATTATTCACTATGGGTGATGGCAAACGTCTCTTTAGAACCCTGGTTTTTTTAACCTTTTTAACTCCTGCCTCCTCTAAGTTCTCAAAATATATCCCATCAGTTCCTTGCAAAGTATCGAATCCTTATATTTAATTTCTAAATATCCGTTTTCGGTGACCAGCGCTTTTCTCCCTTAATATTCTATCAAAAGCTATGAATGACTCGCCATTATAAAGAGAATGTTTCCCACTTCCTGCTAAATATAGACCAAAGAATGAAAACGTTAATATTTGGTCAAGAAACCAACTTAAAATTTGAATTTGCCCATCGAGTTTTGTCACTGGATGTGTAAATATTTATATATATCTATATAAACGATATATACTGGAACGGTCAGTAATACAGAATATAAAGATTTGTTTTTTTAACTATGTTTTAGGGTTTGTGTATTCGTTTCTAGTGATTGGTGTGTTTGTTGAAATGTATTTGAATGGGGAAATAGAGCATCAGTGTACGTCTGCGAAATTTTAGTACGGAAAACTAGTTTTCATTAATTGTTAAGAAGAAAATCTGGCTCTCTCCTCTTAATTAATAAAGAAAAATAACTACTGAAATCAACTCATGAAAAACTTCGTAAAAAATAATCTTTGAATTGTTTTTAACTGAAATTATGCACTACATTATGCTTCTCTTTTATCACGATCTTTCGCACTTAATAGAGCTCCTTGGATGGAAAAACCTTAGCTTTAGACTGTCTTAATTGACATAATTGTCACGTTTACACAATACGTATCAAAGACAAGGTTTAGCACGTTAAAACTAACGTGGACTTATATGCCTATCAGTAGTGAATTGGTCCATCTTATTTGCTATACAATATTCTATGCCCATGTACGTACGCATCATTTTGATTTGTACCAATAGGTGGCAAGTGAGTTCCCACATACGTTTTCTACTAACAGTTAGATGGCACGAGATGTATTTTTCACAAATAATTTTGTTTACCATAGTTACATACGTTGGATTTTTGTTTATCATAGTTACATACCAAAGTTACATTACAGATAGAAACCCACGTACTAATTTCTGTTTCATTTTTTACATTATCATTTCACCAATACTTTAGATTATCTTGATAGAATTGTCTGCTAGTTTGGCATGAAAACTCAAAGATACCAAGTAAAGACTTAAGATGAAAGAAAGTTCCAGAGAAAAGAATGGCCAACTTCGACGGGCTGAAATTATGTAGAAAAATTAGGGAAAGAGGAAGATTGAGAAGGATGCAGAGATAAGAGAAAAGGGGTCCATGAATGAAAGATAAGAAGAGAGGCCAATGAAAGGAAAGATGGGGTCAAGGGTTAAAGAGTGCTTGAGGGATGCTCGGATGGGGTGCAAAAAATGTATGAGGCAGTGCTGCAAACTTAACGCATGACGTAGCAAAGAAGCGTATGAAATCTCTATGAATAAAGCACCGTCGTCCGTTAACATTAAACTCGAAAACATGTAATGAGAAAATAACTCTGAAATTACGTAATACATCGGTATAAAATTTTTTAGTATTTTCACTTTAAATTTTTAATTAGAAATTTAATAAATATTTTTGCAAAAATAATAACCATATGAGTAGGAATCTCTATAAATAAAGTATGTTAACATTAAAATCGAAAATATGTAATGAGAAAATAACTCTAACGTAATACTTCAGTATATATTTTTAAGCATTTTCGCTTTAGATTTTGATTGGAAAGTTAATAAAAATTTTTGCAAAAATAATAACTATAAATCTAAAATTCAATAACGTAAGCTCTAACTAGGTCACGGCTACCATTTATGAATTTCTGGAAGAAAAAATGAACTTCTATTTTTTTTATTCATCATGCGCAGAATCTTCCTGTTGATTATATATGTGTTATTAATACAAAAACTCTATTAGAACATGATAATGAAAATAAAATATCATTCATTATAGAAGGATCCAATTAAAACAGAGAGAAAATACCTCTGAAACAGCATTATTCCCCGTTCATTTTTACAGAAATGAAATTTCGAGATAAATTTATCTATGGGTGCAATAGATACGCTAGCATCTATTTTAAAAGTTCATTTACGGAAACTATTAAAATGACTAGAATTTTTCAACTGAATATGTTACGACCCTTATCCACTTATACATCACATTAATGAAACTTCATAAATTATATCCAGTTATCTAGTGGGAGCGTACGATGTACCGGATAATATAAATATATCTGAAAAAGCACAGCTTTATAGTATTAAAAATGCATATAGAAAAATTTCGTAACTCACTCTGTATAAATTGAAACTGAATAAATTAAAATAATTCCACCAGTTGCTTAAAATGTTACTTGATGCACAAACAGGATTACGGAGAAATTATTTTCATTCCCATCATCACAGAATTAAAGCAGTAATACCTTTGCATAACTTCATAGAAGAAATATTTATTTCAGTCATTACTTCGAGGAAAAGTTTGACGTTATGATCATGTGTTTAGTTTCCTTGTTAACTAAAGCGCCATAATTTTATTTAACACACCTCTGTGGAGTGACGTGCTAGACACACTGGGGTGGATTGCACCCCAGCAACAAAAATTGTTATAATAAATAATCTATAGAATATTTTTACTTGAAAATTATTTTATAACTTTTCAAAAACTTTTCTTTCAATCTACATGGGTCATTTAATCGAAACATAAAATTAATTGCCTTTAATAAATTCAAATATCGGATTTTTTGAATTACTATTTTTACAAAAAATCATAACTTTATAAATTTTTCATATGAATGGCTGAAAATTTAAGTGAGTTTGCTCAATATATAGAACTTCAAGAAATAAAATAGTACATTATTGAACTATCTAAAAAGATTCTGGAAAAATGAAAGGAAGGAATTTTGCGAAGTAAGTGAAAATTCTGTCATTATTAAAATCAGCAAAGATTTTGTTTGAAAACAATATACATACAATTTTAATTGGAAAATGGAAGAAACATGTCAATAATAACGAAATGAAGTGGGTGGGATTGGGAATTATTACAACCTAGCCTGTCAAACAAGGTTTAAATCCGTATTACTTATTCGCCGAAAAGAGGAATCTTACTGATCGAATATTTTAGGTTTCCAGCATTGATAAAAGGGGGATGGGGGAGGAGAAAACCCGTAAAAGAAAAAGAGCGAAGTTTATAAATTGCCTTCGGAGGGCCTCCAATTCTTCCACCATTCGGATGCAGCCCTCGTTAATATAGCTTCATTAATGCAGGGAAACGTTGGACAAACAGAAAAAGAAAAACTGACGCTGAAGAAACTGACTGAAAAGTAGGCGCTAATTCGCACAATAACGAGGGAATCTTTTGTTTAGGTGAAAAAAGGGGAAAGAAGTTTCACTTTAAGAATTATAAACGACGGAAATTCCGGTCACTTTTATTATCTTTGCTATCTCTTTGAATTAATTATGGTAAAATGTTTTACTGCGAAAAATTGATATCTATGAAATACTGCCTCATTTTTCAAATCTTACATCTTTTCGGATTTTTCAATGATGAAGACTTTTTCACTTATTTTTCTTTCATCTACATCACAATTTATAATTTCCTTTCCCGATGGTAAATTTCCTTTGTTTAGAAGGAAAATAATGGGTAAAATCCGTTTATTTAAAGTTTAGTTGGACAGTCATCTAAAGTCAAGTTACATTCATTGTCAACTTTCTATAAGGTTGAGATTTTATTGTGTAGAAGTGAAAAATACTATATGTGTATCATCAAAGCTAAGCAAAGACGTGTATCATGAAACTTAACCGAAAACTCAAAGATTATTTATAAATTTTTAATTTAAAAATCAACCGAATCCATCCACACAGAAATTACACAAGATAACATAAGGCTTACAAATTTTCTACGTTTTAGTAAAAGTACATGCATGTGTGGAAGGCTGTATATTTATATATGCAAGCTTTACGATGACATATTTTACCGAAACAATATAGATTACTTAAATTAAATTAGGTAAGTTAAACTAGTAAAGTTTAAAGGAGTACTTAATTTTCAGTAAACTTAAAATTAAGTACTCCTTTAAACTTCCTAAGCTAGTGCTAAGACATTATGGCCAAGACATTAAGACTAAGGCATTAGGACTAAGACATTCATATGTTTATCAAAGGAAATGCTTCATTTTCTATGAATATATTACTTTGATAATAAATTTAGATCACAAAGGATTCGAGGAAACGAAAATCTTTATCTGAGCATCTTCAGTAAGCATATTACCATGGTACCTATTTAGTAATTTAATGATATCTACTTCCGAGGTCTACTGTGAGTAGCAGAAACTTTACATGAAGGACACTCTGTAAGTTATTTTACTTAAGAATGAAGGAACCACAAAGTTTTGAAGTCGAAGCAAGAACACTTTTCCCAACATCCCACTCCAGTTCTATCGCGTGCCATGCATCGATAAATTCCAGATACCAAAAACTCAACCTTCAACTCCGTTCTCGAATATTACGAATAAATTAGGCTAACTTTATCCGATCTCATAACCGCATTACAAGTCGCTCTCCAGTTTCCAAAAAATCCACAACTCTAACGTGGTGACCTTGATGTTTGAACATAGCAAAATATGACACTGGTTCAGGGTTTAATTAGCAATCCCTCCTAAAGAAATGACCCGAAGGATGACTTGGTTAACTGCTCGATTAATTTCCATAAATGACGCCTCATTCTTTATTCCCTCCGCATTTGAATTAATACCATCCCATTATTCAATGTAAATCCTCCGGTTTGAAAACATCCGTCTCTTTTATTATTCTCATTAACTAGTCCGGATGGAGAGACACTTCTGTAAAAGGACTTTTGAGATACGTCGAGGGAGTATCATTAGCGTGCGGCTTAAAAAAATATTATGAAAGAATGATGGGGAAATTTATTCTTCGAAAATGGATGGGATTCAAGCGGAGTGAGTGGATGTGAAGCCTTGAATATCCTATTTCTCGTAAAAAAGCTAGAATGTCTCAAGGATTCTAAATAAGGGATACAGAAGCCAATGTCATGGCCTACGCTTGAATTTGCTCTGAGGATTACATCATTACAAAGATCTTGTTTCTGTGAGAAAGTTTTAACATTGCCTCAAGGAAAATAATGACTTTCCTCTCCACTTTCTAGTATTATATTCGACTAAGGATATCAGCTCTACCTTGGAACTAAATTTAGAACATGTACTTATTATCGAAAAGATTACTTTCATGTTGCCTTTTACTTTCTGTCTTTGATTCTATCAGGAATACGAAATTTTCCTACTCAGTCAGTATCGTTTAAATATTGAAAGTCATAAAAACATAATTTGCAAATTAAATCTTCCATCATCAAAGAGAAAATTTAACTGTAAGTTGAGAAATGACTAAATTAACTGGCGAATACTAAATTTCACGATTTCCTAACCAGTAAAATAAGGCATGAATCTATAGGAATTGAAGTTCAATATTGAGTTTCTAAGTAAGGTAGGTATCTACGCATTATATCTTCCTTGGAAATAAAACCTTCTTTCATTTGAAAGATAATTAATTTAAATTCAAGTAATATATTATAAATATATTTTAAGAAAAATTCATACTTTAAGCGATTTGGTCGAGCTTTGGAGAATAAATCTAAGTAACTTCATCGAATCCTAATTAAGCATCAAAAAGAAATTTATTTCAGTTGAATAAAGTTATCATGAACGTCACTTATGACTTTTCTTTCTCCGAAAATTATTTTTGAGTAATAAGTACGGTAAGTGAAATTCATGTACACTCTGCGTCATTAATAATGACTTTTTCTCATAGTTGAACGAATGTGATATTTCATTAAGATGATCGATTTTGCTGTAATGCATTCATTTACCTTTATCAATTGCAAAAAAATCCTTAAAATAAAGAATACATCCCTTTGCATCATCATCACTTCCTCCACATTAGGTACGAGAATTCCCATCATACATTGCAGTTGCTCTGATTAACAATCGACCATTTCCGACAACGATGCACTGCTTGGCAACAGGTTGGTCATCCAAAGCATTTAGCATGTTAATGTAGCTTTTCATTATCCATCAAAACCAACATTACCTTGTACTCACTCTATTTAAGGTTACCATGGCAGATTTACTAAAGGAAAAATTCCATAATATCAACTCAAGCTAAGCGTCAAAACTTTTACCTAAACTGGAGAACATTCTTAAGAAAATATAACCTAACGATAGCAATGCATTATAATGGAATAAGAGGTTCGAAAAACTCTCCAATCGCAGAATATGCCGGTGATCTTCAGGCCAATTCCTCTATAGGAGAAAGGAAACCGTGGATTGCCGACCTGGGAAATACCTAATGCACATTATAACACCATCCTCAGGGGATAAATGCACCTCTTGTTCATTAACAGCTAAAATTTAGTTTATTTTCTTTCACCACTAATTCTGATTGTGATAATCTTTATATTCTAATGTAAAAATCTTAGTTGTTTTTAATTTTATATTCAAATCATTAATTACATACTGATTAATTGTAAAAATATTTAATTTAATTTATTTTTATAATGAATATTAACATTCTTATTGATAATTTTTAATGTATGCACGTTTTATATACTGTGTTTACGCGGGTTTGTTTCACCCCCCTTCTTGTGGGTGTTTTCCCGCAACGTGGGCTTTTTCTTTGACAACCCTCAGTTATAGAGATTATTTTTATTTTGTTTCATATTTAATTATAATCTGTACATTTTAATTTCACACGGAGTTAGATGGAAATGAGGCCCACACGGGCCTAACCTCGCCTAGTAATGGGTCCATCTATCTATCTATCTAATATGACATCTCATATGATTTGAAATGGCTTAACTCTGATAAGGGTTAGTAATTGTTAAAAGCGAACTGCATAGAAAAGGATGCAAGGTATTTAAGTAGAAATATATTTAATTTTCAGAACATAATCAATCATTTCTGGCCCACAGGGGCCTAACGTTCCCTAGTAAAGGGTCCATCAACCAATCATAATAAAAGATTAGGCGAGTCTTCACAGTTAGTAAAGGGGACTTCAAACCGTCCCTTTGAGTCGTCCAATCACGAAAAGAACAGAAGTTGCGTGCTGGTCTTTGTAGGAACTCCATCCCAGACAGACGCTTGAATTCGGAAAAATTAAATCCCCTAATATCATTCGTTCACCGCCCTCAACCCTTCAAAATGACAGCGCAGGAAAAAGAGTAATAAACCCCAACCGATTGGGATGCGTCAGCAGAAGAACTTGGAGAAAACGAATGGGTTTGGGGCATCGGTGAAATCATCAATCAAACCGAGAGTAAGAAGACATCGAAACACGGGCCGTTCTTAATTAAGTCGGGAGATTACAGCCAGTCGATGCCCTTAGAGTCGGAACGTGGGATATAAATCAAGGAGGGAATAACAAACGACGCCGAGGAATACATATGGCACGGGGTAACCATGGTTATTGGATCCGTTCCAATTTAATCATTTAAAATGCATTTGTCGAGCGAAAAACAATCTCATCGGGAGTGGATTTTTTTAATAGCTGAAACCTGCTCGCCATGCGAATAACTTCTGGTAATGAATGAGAGGGATTCGGTTTTTATGGTTATGGTGACTTCTTGAGCAAATAGGGTTTTGGGATTTTGGCCGATGAATCTGTATGGAAGGGTTTCAGTAGCGGAATTCCAGAGGCTTTTCATGTATAAAAGATAAGTCAATACAATCATTGATAAAACTATTACGACTAATAAGTATAGATTGCAACCCAGGTTAAAATTTTAGTAGGATTGAATAGCAGCTAACGATAATTGGTTAGAATTTCATCTGTAATAAGTAACGTCACATGCGGTCTTCAGAAAAAGTCGTGACATTGTATATGGATTTTTACGTAATTGTAGTCAACCTTAATTCTCTTTTCTCTCGTCATAGAAACAGATCTGTGTATATTTCTGCATTGTTTCTTCAAGCAAAACTTACTTGAATCCACTCAAAAGTGTGCAGCAAACCTTATAATAGTGAATTATGCATAGATTGCTTGGTAGTTCAAGACGTAAGGGTGATACGATTTCATTCAATCAAAATAAACTCTTCAAATCATTATCTTAATGTCAATATTATTTAATTATTCCCACATTTAATTAATTCATACTATCTTTACATTCCAGAATTGAAGACAAAACTGAAGTTAACCGATTCCCCGTCCATTGCAGTCATTAAAAACGGAAGCAAGTATATTAATTGATATTATTAAATAAAAGCGTGATAATTAGAGAAAATAAATACAACAATGTAGCAATGTAACAATCCTAGAAAGTAAATGCAACATGCAACAAAAATGTAAATTTAAACGGAAGATACTTCCATTCTCCTAAAAAATAAAAAGTGCCAAAGTGAAGTGGAGCAACGTGGGCGGACGCGTATCACCGGTTGCATAAGATTAAGGATACCGTTTATACAATCGGACTGAATGGAATACGGAAGGAATAAAAGAAAATTGCAAGTTCCTTTTGCTTTACATAAATATTCTACTATCAGTCACTGCTACCTATAGATTTAATTAGGGGTATCTAACGAACTGTCTGTTCCCTTTAACGAATTACATGTGGTCCACTAGCTTATTTTTGGTAAAAGTTTAAAACATTTTTCCATGAAAACCCCTGATATAAAAATTTAAAACTGCGAATACTGATGGGAACATAGCCTAAAAATAGAACCACTATCCTCACTTTACAAATCATCAGGAAAGAAAAATAAAAATGAATTTTTCGATGATTTACAAGTAATTTTACACTACAATAATGTACAGATCTGAGAACCGCGAAGTTTTACACGAACCAATGCTTCTAGCTAGAGAGAAAACTTGGAAATCTCTGATCTCTAGGTCAAATTATATTTGAAAAGGATATTTTAGGTTAATTTCTAGAGCAGAATTAACATACCTAAAAGCATTCCTTCATCATTTTGATTAATTTTTAGAAACATTAAAGATTAAAGAACGATGCTTGTACGATCAATGATTTCATATACAATTAGATTAAATATCGCTCTCAGATAAAAAAAAGGTACTACAAATTTGACCGTATGTATAAGATTGCATCATACGGCATGGTGAAAATGAAGTGAACTGTATTTTCTCTTATGAATTTTTAAACAGAATAATATACTTTGTAAATTAAGTATGATTTTACCATTTTTAAGTGGGTTAAGTGGTTAAACGGCATATATTAACGACTTAAATGTAAAATCGATACTTAGTTGTAAAATTTAAATGACATCACCTCATCATTAAAGCTAACTTTAATTCAATTGACATAATTATATTTTTGTCTCCAGTATCTATTTCTACAAGTATTTACTTCCTAAATTTATTTTCCTCACAAATATTGCACTTTTACTGATAAATGCTGATAGTATAATTAACCATCCTCGTTTTCAAAACATACTCGTATAGAGGTAAAGAACCCAAAAATCGTCATTGGCACCACCGAACCAAGAATTTGAAAGTCACGAAAGTCAGAAAGAGAGGCACGAAAAATATTGATTTAATTAAACCCTAAAAAAATTCCATCGCGCAAAAAAGTAGGAGGTAATATATTTACCTCTTCTAGATTAAGCAATCGCAGTTAGGAAAAAGAAAAACTCTGGAATTAGCCCAGTTGGCGTTTTAATTATCCCTAGGCCGTCGAAATGTAATACGGCTGGACGATCACAAAGTACTACACTTGTTGAAAAAAAAGTTCCAAAGTTAGGGTACTAGTTAGTGCAAAAGGAGTCCAGGGGACGTTAAAGAGAAGGTCAAAGCTCGCATAGGAGCTGCAGAATGTCCCGAAACGGAATTGGATTCGGGATGGCTTAATTAAGGGTCGGTTAAGACCATTGGAGAGGATAGAGATTTAAAAAATAAAATGAAATTCATGGGATTAGGCCCTCAATGAGGAAAAGTGGGACGCTTTAAAGTGATATGATAAGGACACAAGGAAATGGTTGAATGAGGGGAAGAGATGGATCAAAGGGAATGTGGTTCAAGGAAGAGATGATGGGGCCTCTTTACTGGGAAATACATTGGGTAAAAGGCGAAAGATTAGGTCTCCATGTTTGTTTATCTCACTCCTTTGAGGGGTGATATAGAGCAAAGTATAGGCAGATGTGGTAGCAGAGGGAGGTAACAATTTATATCTGGTAATTACTTTAAAGCAAAGAAACGTATACACGACAGGTTACAGTAATAATAATAAGTAGGTTGAAATCCTATTCGCATAATGAAAAATCATAAGAGAACGCATACCTTTACCATCGATATTTTTATTGAGATAACAAATTACGACCTTTTAGGTCATTCTCAGGTCTTGAAAGGTGGAAAGGAAGTTAGTTCAATAAAAGATCGATGGTAAAGATATAAGTGCACTGTTATCATTTTCAATTATAATGTAGATCTACCACAAAGTCGAGGCCGTATCAATAGACCCTATATGTAACTGAAGAGAATGTATGGTAGCTAATGAAGAGAATCCTTGGCTATGTGAAAAAGACATTTGGAGCATATTCAAGTAGTTATATTAATTAAATTAAATAGAGTAATTAAATGAATCAATTAAAGTACCTTATATTGATACAATATTACGGTATAAATTAAGAAATATTCTTCCATTACATATTCATTTTAAAATTTGAAACAATTAAGCGAATAGTATATCTATCTTTTCCCGTAAGAAACGTATTAAAAAAACTTGACAGAAATTATAACTTCATAATAAAATTACGCAAAATTGACGTGTAAGCTTGTAATAATGTACACTAAAATGGCTCACTTGTTCCGCTTGCTAATTTCGTAATCATGTTCTGCAATAATTATAGCAACCTATGGAGAGATCAGATGCAATAGATATCTAACCTTTGTGTATAGTCCAACTGATTATTAGAATACTCTAAATTTTTTGATAAATATTATGTAATTCTTAAAATAAGAATCAGTAGTCATGATATTATGATAAAATAAGGAAATAAAAGTGTATGTTAAACATGTTTGTAGATTAAGAATTAATTAGCAATTTGTCAGGAAAACGCAAAAATTAAATATATGCATTTAATTTGGAATTGATTCACATTATAATGTCAATTTTCAGCAGCAGTTCATATTTCTATGTACACATTCAGCATAAATAATTAAATCTATGGGGGTTACTATGGTAGAAAACTCTTTAATAACCTCTACACATTACATAAGTGACAGATATGATCATTTGAAATGTTTTAGAGAAAAATTAAATTCTTACAAAATTATTATCCCAACACTTTAGGGAAAATAAACGCCTACAGTTTTCTCAAACACGTAAGTTAAATCTCATTAGTAAAAGAGAAAAATTGGGAGTGCAAATTCTGTTTCTAGATGCATATAAAAGGCTGCGGAAACACGAAAAAGAAGCTGAGTGCAAAATAAGTAAAAAATAATCTGAAAGAACAAAACCTATAGGACGTAAACTGAAGGAATTCTGCGAATAGACAAGGGAAAGAAAAACACAGACATTTAATCTGGAACATAAGAAGAGATTGCGGAATAAAGAAAGCACGTATGAAACATGGATCCATAGAACGAAACACCCTGGTTTGGGCGTCGAATGAATAACAGCAGTTCCGGGTCCGCGGCGCTGCGTTCGCTCCACGTCAACGTTAATTACCCTCAGAGAGCAATTCCCCAACAGCGTTTCCCGCAGACCTTCACATCCTCAGCTACTCGAAAATTGCTTACCGCACCACTTTACTTTTACTTCCCCTAATTCACTCCTCTTTCAAAACATTTCCATTCCTTTCTGCTCCGAATCCGTGACTTCGTGCACGAGATGCTTCGGCAGCCTTCCATTATTTCGTTTCGTATCCTTTAGAAACTCTTTTTCGTGATTCCAGAGTCACTGCAGCGCTAATTCGCTGCCGGTGTATCTTTTTGGGTTGGGCTGAATCTTTTGAGTGTTTTGTGTCGAAGTTTCCCTTTGCTTAAGGATGTGTGCAAAATGGGAGGATTCACTTATTACCGGCTTTGTCATTGGAATATGCGTCGCTTGAAAAGCTTTATTATTTTTTTTGAATGCTCATTTTGCTAATTTACCTGCATAAAAGCTGTCTGCTATTTGAAGAAGGATTCTTATATTCCTGTCATCCCATTAGTGCTTTAATTAAGATTAGATTCACTCTGTTTTTGCCTTAAATCTGTCGAGAGATGCAGTAAGCCTACTGTAGTAAGTAATTAATAGCCGTTTAGAATTAGTTAAGAATCACTCTTTCAGAAATTAATGTTAATTTCAGTTTTCATATTTTAAGTTTTAAGTTAAAGTTTAAGTTTAGATGTTAAGTTCATATATTGTGTTTATTTATACTGTCTGCGGGAGGTTTATGGAAGGTTTTTCCTCCCGTCTAAGGGCGAATGCCGGACAGTAATGTCACTGTAATTCCTTGTATCCCCTCCACCGTTGCCACCTGGTCCAAAGACCAAACTGCAGCGTTTTTCACAAATGAATAAATTAATTAAAATAATTAATTTGTTCTCCGTATGAAGATGTGCATTGGTGCATAATTCAGAACTTTAAAATCGAGGGGCATCGGTTCCCCTAAGGTAACATACTAATAATTAACATACATTAAAATACTAATAATATCCTGCTCATGGTAACCTACTCTACATTCTCAAGTAAAGTAAACTCAAAGTGGTAAGCTGTGTCGATAAAAAGATTACAATTCACTCGCAAAATTATTAATGGGAGTATAACAATCAATAAAACGTAAGATAAAGATGTGAGAAAAATACCATTCTGAACAGAACAAAATTAAATAAGTAACATCACTCTATATAAAGATCATCTTTATCCCAAATTCAAGCAAATATTCGACCTCTTTATATTCGGATTGTCATTTCTTAACAAGTTTTGATTTTTTCTTTTTCGTTTTCAACATCATTTAAATGGGTATTGAACAAAAAATTTAGTGCCAAGATGAAGAAGAAATAAACGGTGAAAAGTCCCATTTTTGTTTTAGGTATAGCAGTGTTGTCATTTGACCTCAGGGTGTAGACACTGATCATTATACTAGTGTTATTTACCTCTTGGATTTAATCAACTTTTACTTGGTGAACAATTCACGGACGAAATTTTTAAATGGACAGTTTCGGACTGTTCGGAAAGAATTTAACTCTCTTTGTCATATTGGGATTTTTCAACAGAAAACCTCCCGAATGTACCCTTTCTCTTGCTTGCAATATTTCGAAAAAAGTTTGATTGCATTAATTAAAAGCCTAGTAAATTGACCTCCACACAGTGTACATCGACCTTCGAATAATTCCATAATTAATAGGATGCTTGAAAAGAATTAAACGCTGCGAGTTCATTTTCATGATTTGAAAGGTTTAATTAGATATTCCGTAAAATCTAGAACAGTGAGAAGGTTTCGAAGTAAATTTTACAAAAATTATATTATATCTTCGTGAATTTTTTAACTGATTGAATTCACGTACCTTCGCATAATTATTAAATTCCATCAAATATATCGGAAATATTGCTTAATTTTTATCCACTGAACGGCATTAAAATTTATCTTGATGCAATTTAACACCTCATCGAAACTTTTACCCGGTATATGTGGACTCTGTGAAATGTAGATATTTTTAGAAATATTTGGAATAACTTTAAAAATACGTAAAAATATACAAAGAATGTTTGTAGATTAAATGAAAAATGTTATAATGGAGGAAATATTTGTAACGATTATTTGGCTGAATAATAGAAATATGAGAAGAATTTTTCGAAATGAATTTTCGAATTTTGCAGACCAAATCAAAGTTGGATAAATTAGCAGTGAATCGCACGAATAGTTTCATTAACGGCTAATAGAATTAAATCTACATGTGATACATTTATTCGGCAGTTATTACGAATTAATAAATAGTGGTATTTTTTACAGTCTTCATTTAACATAACTATATAATCCTTCTAGTCATATATCGGCTACGCAATGCTGAAAATCATACAGACATATTTTTGTCTATTCTTAATTTATTCTTTTCTTCTATTCTATTCTTGATTGCTCATTCTTTTGTCGTGAATTAGTCACTTTTTTCATTTCTTAAGTGATCCTTATTCTTCCGACCTAAAGATTTTTAAATTCGAGTCATCCTGGCTTTAACATACGAAAATGATAGCAAGAAAGAAGCAAACAAAATGAGTGTGAATCACAAGCAATGTGTTTTAGACCGATTCGATAATATTTATTCAGACCAATCCATACTTTAGTATTATTCTTATTTAGCACCTACTTTTGTCTCGAATATCAACTATCATATCAAAATTAAGTTACAAAATTCTTATTAATCTACAAAGCGTTCTTTAAATTATTCAGCCCCAAGGCCAATTCGAACCTCAACCATTAATTAACCTTCGATAGAGTACAGGAATTAATGAGAAAGATGGGCAGTGATGTAATTTATCCGTAAATTTTTTACTGAGAAAGAATTATACTAGTCCAAATCGTCTAAATAAGTGCATAACAACATCCAGTAAAGATTGCGTTTGAACCAAATAAATTATTCAGCATCACTCATACCAAAAGAGATTTCTTTTTATCACAGTTCTAAGCAAAACATAAAGAAGACACTATGACAAGAAAGATACATTTCTCCATCCTCTACCAACATAGGAATGAATATTCTTGACATATTGATGGGAAATCTCTACAAATATAAATCTTATGACTGTAAATTGATTCAAAGGAAGAGGCGCAGAAACTCAGCTGAATCCTTGTCCGAGAATAGATGCAATATATCCATCCACCATCTCCATCATACTCTAGCCCCATTCAAGAACTAATTTACTTCCATTTGCTGCTCATCTCAGACCTTCCTTCTCCGCCTCAGACACCTTCCCATTCCTCATCTCTCAACTTTTAAGACGCCCTCAAAACTTCCACTATACACCGGTTGCAGAGATTTCTGGACGCGTTTCCTACAGACTGGCATCCCTCCTTGATTCCATGCCTCATTTGCATGTACACTTCAACTCAAATGCTTGCCGCTGGTTAATTTCACATCCGTAATATACACTTTTCATGAGACGCAACAGCGCCCACTTAAGAATGAAGATTACGCTCGTAATCAGCTGTAAATACTTCGAATATTATTTTCGACTGAAATGATATATAATTCTTTAAACTTCACCTTAAATGAGTTAAATGAAAATTTTGGGTATATAATACCGCTGCATTTTGGAATATCATGATGATATTATTGCAACTCTACACTCTAAATTTATCTTCTTAATTGAGGAGGATGACCAAGAAAAATTACGTCTTTGGGGATGTGTGGTGGGAGACCAATGAAAGATATGAAAATGATTTATCTGCAAGCTCATAAACGCACATCATGTCTCTACAGTTGCTTGAGAATCACTGTTTACACTCCTTAGCTATTTGTTTATCCAAGGCTTAAATTTCTCAGTAAGGAGACAATATTCACCATCATTTAATTTTAATTCAATAATGACTGTGCTTGGATGCTGATTTGTAAATATAGATTACGAATTTTGAGGAGTTCCAATAAGTAATACTGCCACACCAGTGAAATGACTTATTATACCTTGGTAGGCTGGTTAGCATAGGGATTAGCGTGACAGCCTTTTCTCGCATCTTCACACTTCCAACATTCATGTTATCCTTCGAATTATTCAGAGTTTCTTTTGGAATGCTTTTTTAAAATATCTGAGGCTCCTTTCGTTTTAGAATTTAAAGCTGCACATGGACTGTGGCTACCATGTTTTCTCATATATCGCCCGCAATTATTTATCAAATAAGTGTAATTAATAACTAAACAAATATAATAAATATTAAATAAATTCCTTCTATCAGCGTCAAAAATTGGAGTGCGCGGCTTATACAATTTTCTAAAGAATTAAAAAAAGCTTTGGAATTTCCACGGATAGTGAATTTATTGGTTATGAGATCTCATCTACTTGCAGAAGAAACTAGTCGTGATCTATACATTAATCAATTACAAGTTGTAACCAATATTTCTGCGGATATTAATTATTTATGTAACAATATTTTGCAGAATATTTTAAATAGCCGGGGAATCATCAAGCTGTTTTAGGCTGATTTTAGCGTTTTCGAATGAGAAAGCATGATCGCCAGAATGTCAATGCATGAGTATTAGAACTAGTGCTACAATGACCAGAGAGCGACAACTAAGTACAGCGCCCTAGCTCTAAAAATTGAACTACTAATCTTTATTTTTCCGTAATTATTCAAATTAATCATTCAAGAAAATTATATCAAATTATTTTTGATATAAGCATATTACTTGAAGATCAATTCGTACTTATAAATTTTATTTTCGATATAATTATACCACTTGTAAATAAATTACTACTTAAAATTTAATTTCTGATACCATTGTATCACTTGCAGATAAATTCCAACCTAAAATTTTATTTTTGATATATTTATACCATTTATAGATAAATTCCCGTTTAAAATCTTAAGTTCTTAGCGCAAACCCTGCTCAAGAAAACCATGCACTCCTCCCGACTGTTATAACTTCCAGACAAAAAGAGGCAAACCGCGAAGTTGAACCGTTTCTATGGCGACAAGTCACAGGTCGTCAAAGAGAGAAGGGAAAAACAGGACTACTCTTTCATAAGAGCCTTCGAAGTCCTCTCCGTTTGAGTCACGGAGTGAGCATAAAAACACGCCCTCTGCCGGTTGATTAATCCCAAGACATCGGCTCCCTTCGAATAGGGCGTATGAAGTCGCAGCAGCTGCCTGACACGTTCTCCGTGAACGTGGATGTGCTATTTGGACGTGTTCATCTTTCACCTGTTCCATAGCAACCTCTCCTTTATATGCTAAGCTCGACTCCCACACAAAACATTCCTCACTCAACGTCTTCATCTCTCGCCTGCGTCACTCTATCTCTGTTTATCCAACCTCTATGCATTTCTCACCTTTCAGAATGAATAGTTTCTGCGGATGAGCACCCGAATCAAACTCGGTCGTTTTCATTCTCTTTGCTCTGTTATCACTTTGAGGAAAGTGAAGTTTGCACCTTTCGTATCTCTGATGCGTAGATGATAAATGGGTGATGACTATATGAATTTATTTATTCGATGCATTATTTATAGGGATGCTGATTGCATTTATATAAATTAATAGTTGCTCAGTGCCAATATTTCTCCAAACTAAATTGAAAGTGATTGATTTATGGTCCAAGGTATTTCAGTTATGTTTCAGTGTTTGTGTATTTGATTGTAGTCTTGAAATGCATTTGGGTGGGGAACTAGATTACCAGTGTCCATTTTGATGTTCCTCGTTTGTATAGATATTTACATTTACATATCCGGTAACGCAACTCTATGGGTAAATTCAAATTTTAACTCGATTTTTTTTACCAAACTGTGAATATTTCATTTGTTGGTCTATTTTTAGTGAGAAATGAGAAACATTCTTTTTAATATTGTGTCATTTATATGTTTTGATTGAGTTTGAATATAAAAATTCAGTGGTCACCAAAAACGGATATTTAGAAATAATATGCCCTTTTTCTCTTTTTCTAATTAACAATTTTATACGCTTCATTTACCTGCTGTTTTATGCAAAAATATTTGATTACATATGCATGCAGAATGTAATATATAGATAACATATGAACTCATCGGTAATGAACATAATAATACCATTCAGAGTAACAGAAATGTATTAGAGAATTAATTTAAATACGTCATTTGATACTGATATTGCATCGTTATATCTAACTTGATTTCTATTCCATACAGTATAGTAAATAACATCTATTAATGTTTAAATATCACATATAATACAATATTTTTATCAAAACAGATAATTCAGACTAGCAAAGACTATTATTCATTCTCTATGTAAGCAGCAGATTTGTATGGGAAAGCAACATTTCCTGTGACTTGTGAAATTAAAAAGAAATTTCACTGCATGTTTTTTTCAAATTAATGTTCTTTAATGAACTTATACGCTCGTCATCGGTAAAAATTTTTAAACGTGTAAATTTGAAACCTGTTGTACATTAAAGAATTTTAATTGGAATTTTCACATTGTGAATATTTCACTTACCCCTTGTGGAGTTTCATAAAGCAAAGAATTTATACATAAAGTTCATTGCCTCCAACTTTATTAATCGATTACGGAAATACTTTTAATCAGGATGGTTTTATTAGTATTTTGTCTTTATTATATACTTGATGAGTTTTAATCGGAAAATATTCAACGAATCCAGTTATCAAAATAAATTCCTCTGTTTCCCATTCTATTTTCCCGAAGAATTTAATTTCCTAAGACTAAATTTAAGTGAATACATCTGTTTGACTCAGATTCAAATTCAGATTCGGATTTAGTACTAATAGAGTCGATGATCTAACGTAGATTACATAACTTAAAATATATTATGTATACTTTAACATTACATACGTATTATGTGACAAAGGTTCTCCAATTGGACCCCCCATGAAGATGGAAGCATTGTTTCCGAAATGCGCATCGGGATTTTGAATAACAGTCACTTATTACGCCAGATAATACAGAAATGGCAGTACAAAGCGAACATGTACCAGAAATCGGACCAAAGTTTATAACTTTGAAACAAAAAAACGGAATCAGCAAGTTCTGGTCAAGAATACTTTGTTCCTTTTCCATTGATCTGATTGAGTGAATGAGGTATGAGACTTGTATTCCGCACAGTCACATGTCTTCTTCAGTTAGTCCTGAGCCATGTTCATAGGTTATTCTAGAAAGATTATTGGTGCTTAACCATTATGTTTTCAATCAGATATATTATTCTGCGGGTTTTCCATGAACAACTGGTTCTGAATAACTGGTGACCGCTAAGCGATTATCCGTTTCCCGGGAATCGCCCTTAGACGGTTGCCGCTGTCGGCGCTTGGAAAACCTTTGTCTCTTAGTTCATTGAACGCCGAGTTCCTTTTTTCTTTCTTCTTATTACATACGTATACTTATATACTTAGTGTGTGCTATATTGCACGTACATTTTAAGGCACATGAAACATACATGCAGTATCTTGCATACATTGTCAAAAGCTCACCGATTACTAATTTTAAGCGCCAAGCTATATCCTTTTGAACTTTTGTAAAATTAAGTCGTGCAAAAATTTTCAAGAGAGCGGAGAAAAAATTAAGAAACAATATTTAGATTAATAGCAACAGAGCTTAAAGTCCAAGGCTTTCTAAAGAGGTGACTTGTAGCTACTAAACCGAATCCAGTCCCGCTGAATTATTTATTTAGCCCTTATTCATCGCATATAAAGGAGTGAGACTGCGACTCGAATAACACGCTGCGTTTACCATTCAGACTTTGACGCTAGTTGGCAACTCCAGCATCCTCATGCGGAAGCTACGCGACTCGAGAACCAAAGAGGTAGAGAGTGATTCGAGATTAAGAACGGTGTATTACACAGGTTGGATGCGACCAGAGACGCCAGATTTTGGAGAGCTCTCTGCACTAAATTTTTTTGTAGTTCGCCAATAACGTGGAAATTTCAGCATGGAAAATCTATATCTACTATATCATCTACATGAATACCCTGCAATCCTCCTTCCAGCGTGTCGCAGGGGTAAATTTAAATAAGGAATCTGTCGTGATAATCAACATAATTTAACAGTTGAACCATGGTGCATGGTCTTTTAATTAATTGGATAATAAATATTCTGACGGTTAAGACAACAATTCATTAAGCTTTAAGTTAATCGTTTCTTTAGAATTTATAGAAGATAGAAATGGAATAGAAAAAAGTAGACGAGGATTTATTTCAATATATTATATATTATACTATAGGTAATAAGGGATTCGTAATCGTGATACTTAACGGTGAAATTCGTGTAAACCATGTTAATTTTTTGTGTAAATGAAATTATTTGTGAAACGCAAAAAGAATGTATATATAAGTATTCTACCGTTCGGTAGGTTCATATGCCCCCACATTCCCTATTCAATACTCTCTACTTCATATCCTGGTAACATAAAGAATGTAAATGTTAGTGATGTAATTAGTAGCAGTGATATTAGTATTCTTACAACTGCTTCGACAGCTGAGGTCATTTTGTACATATGGGCGCCCATCGGGAATCGAACCCGGTTCCGTCTTCACCAAAGGCGAACGCGCACCTAAATTGGCTATCCAGAAGCCCACTGCCTCTATCATTTCTGATGCAAACTTGACAATCTTTGGGAATTTTCAATAAACAGATTTGCAAAATGGCGTTACATTACTTTAAGCTTACTTTCCTGTTATTTAATTGCTCCGTTACCATAAGACGTTGCTTAGGTTACAGGGATTGTGGACAATAATAAAGAAAGAACAACAAAAGTAAGAAAGTGTGACGAAGTAACTACATGTAAAGGTATCATTGGTTATATAATTGATGCACTAGTGACCATCTGGTTCAATTATTCATCTTTGAACCATTCTGTGGATGATTTCTTATTAGGTTCATTTCTAGCTACGTTAAAAAAATCGATCAGAGTTAATCTGCGAACAAACGTGCGCAAACACATTTTTCTATCTCTTCCGCATGCATATCGAATATGAAATAGAGAAACAGTATCCCGTGAAGCAGCTTCGGAATTCTTTTAGTGTTTACTGGATGAAAGACGTGACAACGCTTTGAGACATACGCGGAAAATAAATTGCAAGTCAGATGCACGTGATACTCGATACATCGGAATTTCTGAAGACGTGAAGGATGACTAACACAAATCGTAAATCTACCGAGTTGGAGGGTTGCATTTCAAAAGTTTTCAAGGGGCAAAAATATACGCGGAATGCATCGAGACACTTGACGAGTAAAAGATTTCCTATGATCAAACAGTAGATGGAAAGGAGACGCTGGATTCAAGATGGAAAGGGAATGTAACGAAAAAAACTTCTAATTTAAGGGGACCTAATGTTGATTTAAATTTTTTCCGCGCTAATGATTCCTTTATATTTCACACCAGATTTTTTGATTCTAGAGTTTTCATTACCGTCCCACGGATTCGTGTTTCTTGCATCTGTGACCTTTGTGACTCGAAACCTTCATATCTCACAGCCTACTTTGGATATGGTGACGGCAGAAACACGTGCGCTCTCAGCACCCTCATTTGTTCAAGTGAAGGGTTATGAGACATGTTGAAAAAATTCAATGCCAAGTCTAAAATCGTAAATATGAACGGCTGTTGATTGATTTAGCGAAGAGAAAATGAGGTAATGATGGTTATATATAGCTTAATAACGCTGTACTAAAGTCTCGTCATTCCTTATTAGGTATTTTAATTGAAGCCGAATTTTAATAAATTCATCCATTTGATTCGATAGATATAGCGCCGTATCGTAGAAGATTTTAATATTAAAAATGTATCCAAGCATAAAAATTTAGAAGATGTTTATGCAGTCTCATCCATATTAATATTTTGGATTTTCATAGTAACCACCTCTAACAAAACTGGTAAATAGATTTTGGAACACATTTATTATATAGTGATATTATTCAGAAGTAGAGGATAGTGATGCAATCATTTTAGGTTTAGTATTATCTTTAGCTGCATATTTATTTCACTAAGGAAATAAACTTTACGACCGGATTCGATGTATTCATAAAATTTTCAATATATAAAACCAAATATCTTATAGAACTATAACAATTATGTAGTATAAAAATATCCATAAAAATAATTGGTATTTAAAAATTTAATATATAATTTGAAATATAGTTAGATGATTCATGCGGGTTTTTCTATCGCGCTTAAAAAAAAATTATTAAATCATGAGTATCATCCCGGAAAAGCGTTACATCGTCATTACATTATCTTATGTTTATGGAATACTGTTTTATCAAATTTTAAATAATTAAACAAGCTATTAAGAAAAACAAAAATTTTTAATAAATACTTTTGTCCGGAAACACATGCTTGATAAAGTTATTCTAATAATTTTCTCAACATAAATACTGAAGCATACAATATTCTTCATCTGAAATGCTAGCCAGTAAACGTCGCACCTATGAATCTACGTCGAAAACGTAGCGACGAAATATCCCAACAACCGAAAACTAAAATAGAAAACACTCCAAAAAAATAAACACCTAAAAAAACTTGCTACCTCTTAGCTAATGAAGTTTCTGCTCACGACAAAGAATAACTGCGGCACGTGGAAGTGAAGAGTCCGTACGAGAACGCGCAGAACAATGAGTTAAACCAGCAGAAGGACATAATGAGCATGAGCATCCATCCATGCGTTCGCCACAGTGTCAAGGGTCACATGTAATCCGCACACGCCTACAATTCACTGAGAGCACTTGGCCGACTTGCGTACGAGCACATTCGTCCGTGTTCTGGATGACAGTCGCCACGAAAAAGTGCCCATGATCCACGTCGATGTGCGATACGCATCGGGGACATGCGTAAGGCACTCCAATGAAGCCCTTGACAATCAAATCCGTTCTCTCAAAATGGAGATGTCACCAGGATGGAGTGGATGGAGAACGAAAGGCATTTGAATACATTAGGGACGACTGTTATAGAGTGAGAGAACTAGATGTATAGGAGACTAATGATAATACTAGGAACTGTTACACGCCCGTAAAACAAAATTTCACTAATTATTATCTTTATATAATTACGAGTAAAAGTTGCTTGCATACTGCAAGCTAATTGGTGAAAATTTACAATAAGTTTCCCTTACGGGTATCATTTTCGAAGCTTATCCAGCAAAAATCTTCAAAATTGCCGCAATGCATTTCGGACGTGAGAATTTTTTATCCATCTGGCATCGAACTCTCGGTCATATGTAACCTTTCTTCCACTGGTTCTATAGAAAACTACTTCAAACGCAAACGCTGTGATTATGAATAGTCTCCTGCATAGAGAAAGGCCTCAAAACAATTTTTAAAAATTTGCGTAAATGACCGCCTGGCGTCGATCACAGGACCCGTTAGTGAGAGACAATGGCATACGAATGTTAGAGAAGTGCCACTCTGACGTGTTTCAAAGTTTCAATTCAGTATCTTATCGGGAAGGTCCTAAAATGAGATTCCGTTCTTCCCGCTTGAAATGCATCGTAGAATCGGAATGACGCTCTAGCATCGAAGCAAGGACCACTAGAGAAGCAGTGGACATCATGAAAGAATCTTCTCAAACGCCTCTGTCACCATTCCGGGTTTTATCTTTCCAGCTTATCGGGAAGGATTTAAAAAAAATCATCCAAGATTTCACCAATGCATTTCATACGGAAGCATTTCGAACCCACCTGGCATCGAACACACGGTCATTTGCTAACATTTCTTCCTTTGATACTATGGAAGACCATCTCATCTGCAAACACCGTAATTTTGATTGCTCTATCGCATCGAGAACGGTCTCAAAACAGATTGCAAAAATTCGCGTAAAAGCCCGCCTAGCGTCGAACTCAGGACCCTTCTGTGAGAGAAAATAGCGAATTAATATTAGGTAAGTGCCATTATGACTTATTCCAAAGTTTCGATTGAATATCTTACCGGGAAGGTCCTAAAATAAGATTCCGTTTTCCCCGTTTGAAATGCATGGTGGAATCGGAATGACCCCGTTGCATCGAACCAAGGACCACTAGACGAACTGTGGAATTCATGAAAGAATGTTTTCAAACGTCTCCGTCGCCACACGGAGTTTAATCTTTCCAGGTTATCGGGAAGACATTGAAAAAAAATGACAAAAATTGCAGCAATGCATTTCTTATGGAAGAATTTCGGACCCACCTGGAGTCGAAGTCACGGTCATTTGGCAACATTTCTACCATAAGAACCATAGAAGACTACCTCAGCTTCAACCTCCGAGATTTTGGTTCCTCTATCTTACCGATAAGTGCCTCAAAATAATTATCAAAAATCCACGCAATGCATTCTTATGGGAAAATTGCGATTTTTGGGACATTCTAGTATCGAACCCATGACACCTAGCGTCGATGTCTGCATTATTCTGGCATCTAGAGTGCGGGGCCAGTACGTCGAAAAAATCTGACGTCGACGGCGCTCGTGGAACATGGTCAGAATTCGTATCCCCTATATATATATATCTATATATATATATATATATATAGGTATATCCGGAGAGTTAGCTATATATAATAGATACTATCATATTATAATACACAATATTGCCGCTGTTAGTAACTATAAAAGGTGGCGAAGCCAATACACACTACAAAAAACACAGGTAATATAATGACTTTCTTCGTATAAAATTACGTTTTTTGTCTCTTTCGGTTCTTTTACAAAATTAAATTAAAAACATTGGTCCTACAAAATTAAAATAAGTATCAAAGGAAGGAAAATTGAATAAATATATCCATTCTTGGCCTCAAATATAATTTTAGGTTCGAATTTGAGAGAAGTATGAAAATTTGCGGCTGTAAACAGCCCGTCGCCCCTGATTTTTTAATCTAATCTCACATATTTCCCATAAGAGTTTAGGTCCTTAAAATATATCCAAGTTTTATAAACATTCAATCCACACTATAGCTTAGAAGGATTATATATACATAGGATGATGGATATATGTTATTAAAAAAGTTAAATTATGTTCCGTTATTTTTGACGAGAAAGTTTACTAGTACTCTATATTCAGAAGGAAATAATTTTCTGGATATAGTAAAAAAACATTAATAATTTCCTGCAGACCGTATAAGAAGGTTTTGGTTTCGTTTTTAGACTGCATGCAACATCATCTTATTAATATTAAGAACATGAATTTTTTACTTTTCCATTTAAGGTTTTAAATTCTGTGATGTTTTAAAGCGAAAAATTATAAAAAATTGATTAGAAAGGGACATATTCATTTCAAACAGAACCATTCCGAAGAGAACATGAGGCAAGTTCAGCCGAGTCATATTCAATTCTTTTCCGTTTCCTTATGATGAAAGTCTTTTGCTCATACACGGATCGAATGCTAAACCTAATGTTTATGAAAGGAAAAAGCCGGGGAATAAAGAGAAGCATTAAGGAAACCGTTATAGACAGCTATAGGATAGGATAGAGTGCTAGTAAAAAAGAAGAGATTTGATTGAATCTGAATGACAAGTTCGGGATGCTGACCTCTCTCCCGTCGACAACTTAAATCTCTTAAAGCCGTCCATTTCACTCAATCCCTGCGGCAGTATCTAAGGTCAATTGATTCACTCATTCCCTCTGAGTTTGACACAATCATGACCCCTTCATATTTCTCTCCTTTCCGAATGCGTTTCTCTGTTCATTATTCAACGAGTGATGAAGCACACGGGTCGTCTACCCCTGTAGATGACGAGGTGCATGCCTAGGATATCTATGGCTGATTGGAATTTCTTGGTGTTTAAATGCTCTGCAAAAGGACTTGTGGCTGGGGTTCATAACATGGAGAGACACATGTGCATTAAAACCCGGTTAAGAGGCTTTTTTGGGGGGACCAAGCGAAAGCCGCGCCTTCAGCGAGATGGCGTTACATCCGAGTTGTGTAATGCTGTAATTGAATTAAATTATACTTTTTTTAAGAATGGTCTACTTTTCGTGCAAAGAGAGCATCTTAATTAGTTAAATAGTTAAATTTGGTAATTATTCGATCCATAATGAGGCTTTACCAGATTGACAATTATGGGAAAAAAACGGGTTGACGGATTAAAAGTAATATCGGACTGAGGGATTAATGTTATAGTAGTCTGTAAATTGAGATACATTGTAAAGTACTCTATGTAAATTCATAATATTGTAATTTAATGTAATTATTTGACGTCCTTCATTTTGGGGGGATTTCCTCCCTACTAGGGTGAATACCAGACAGGTTAATTTATTTTCCTTTCCCCCCAAAAGACTACCACCTGGAAAAGCGCCTAAATGTAGTCTCAATTTATAAATAAATAAATAATAGAACACTATAGTAACTATGGGTTGTATGAATTTACATATAAAATGCGAGTATCGATTCAAAGTTTAGAACCATATTTCATCTCTTTCTCAACCTATCGCTTTAATCACTTCATCGCCATCTATTTGCTAACCCTTTACTTCCTCATTCTCACATTTACCTTGTGCAAGGATTTAAGAAGGACATCGACCTTAAAGGTAAGTTATCAACTTCCTTATGAGAGAAGAATTCCGATGGTATTCATAAACGATTCACAACCTCGAGAGATGTACATGCACCTATATGGGGACTAACACGTATATGGTAATTAAAATGTATAGTGAACAGTAAATCGATGATTCATTCAACTTTCCTTGGCCATGTGGGTTAGATTCATCGTAAAAACTTTTATTTTCAACCATAATATTCCTAGTTTATGTCTGGAAATATTCAGTATAAAAAGGATTTTGTTTAAAATTAAGGAAATATATGGTTAATGGGTAGGGTAGAGGCTATGTTGTATATTCATGATTACTATTCTTGATCATAGAGTTGAAGTTTAATTGAATATCTAGTGACCATGTGTACACAGCATACGACTAAAAGATACGGTAAAACGAAACTACAAAGTCAACAAGATTACGATACATGTACACGAGGAAATAACTAAAGTTTTAACACTAACATCGAAGTAACTGGAATAATAACACGAATAGAGTAATATAAATTAATTTGTAAATTAAATTTTATCCCTGTTAATATTAGTAACCCAAAGATTATTAAAAATGGCTGATTTTAAGGGTATTATAAGGGTATTTGAATTCAATGTGAATATTTAAAAAAAGTACCAGTTATAAAAGTAAAATACGTTGGAACCCAAAATCAGGAATATAGCTCATTCGTATCATTGTATAGGAATTTGAAAGTGTCTTTAATGAAGATATGATCCTTCATTCAATGAAATGAATAAGTTTTCGTCCACTTTTTTGAGCAAATAGAATTCAGTCGCCGTATTTACCATTCAAGCTCATATACGATACATTTACAAAAATATTAAACTTTTCAAAGTTTCGAAAGTTATGAAAAGTTAATGATTTATTTAGTTAAATTTACTTTATTCTGTCACAAAAGAGATTTACATTAATGTTACGTTTTTTCCTTGCAAATTTTCCCATATTCAGGAAACTAAAATTATTCGAAACGCAAATATGAGCTTAGAAATCATACTGCAGAAACCACCTGTACGATTTATGAAAGTTAATGACGTGGTATTCAACATAAGCTTGATTTTCTCCGCAAACATAATCACCAATCTAAATACAATTAGCGAGAGGTCCGTCATAACCCACGATATTATCTCCATCTAAACCCGCACCCTGCATAATCACTGTACATCTGCATAATTACTTTGTAAATCCCTTATGGTTTAATCCCAACGTGCTGACACATCCTCTCGATGTCCATTACACGCCACGCAATCCTCAGAGGCTTCGGGTAGTCACTCCTCATAGCTCGGATGACCTTTAAGACGGTCCATCCTAGATGACATCCCTTCCTCAATGCGTTTCCCCCTCCCCATTAACAGTTGCGTAATATATAATGGGGTCCTATGCCACCCTATTCGTTTATCCTTCCATAAACAGTTTGTTTCTACTCATCCCCCTCAAAAGAGACCACCACTTCCGTTGTTTGTTTGTCCAAGGATGGCTCGAAGTGGTAAAAGGGAAGGGATACATTGGTTTCAAGTAGGGACGATGTGATGATTTGAGATGAATGACCTGAGGTCGCGCGCGGGAGGCGTTGCTGCTAACAATCGTATGGTCGCATGGTTATATGGGAGCTAAACAAAGTGAATGATCGCAGATGGAAGGGGCAGGGGAAGTGCTAGGGAGGGGGGTAGGAATTGGAGGAGAAGAGTGCGGAAGCTAGAGAGTATGGTCATGCTTCGATTCATCAAATGGTATTTCCTTACTTCCTAGAATCGAAATTTTAAAATGGTTTTCACGGAGATAAAACTAAAATTGTTTTTTATGGGTCTAGGACGGGGTTAAGAATTAGAATAACAAAAGTTTTAGATTTTTTATCAAAATTTTAGCTCAGAAACGATGAAATTCAGGGTTTACGGAAAGACTAAAATATTAGTGTTTAGATAGAATTAGCTAATTTTTATCATCTATACTTGATCACCACTTCACTTCAAGTCATTAGTTCTAATAATTTTCACCATTTGTCACTACTAATCCTCTCTCTATCCTTCGTATAAATTTTGCATAATTTCGTGGGAAGGGGTTAAGAATGATTTCTGGTAGTTCATTCAAATCTTTGACGGTTCCGTTTACATAGGAATATCTATCATTTGTTTATAATTTTGTCATGATTAACCGTGACTGAATATAAAGTTCTTTAATAATTGGTCTTGCTTAAGCTACTACACCGTTTAAATCCTGAGAACGAAAGAAAATTAAGAACATGAACCGATCATTTGATGAATTAATAAACGGACTAGTCGCGATGGATTTTGTGTAGAAAATATATTAATCATCATTCATAAAAAAAACAGATGAGAACAGAAACTGACTATAAATTACAAGAAAAAAGCAACAGAACAAGATACAATGGAATAAAATAAATGAAACAAAGAAAAAATAAGAAAGGAAATATTAAAAAGTGGACAGCTATTGAATGAATAATAGAAGTGATATAAAAGGAATTAAAAATACATAAGACACATAGATAAAAAGGAAAGTTAAACAATTTGTACTTTTACCACAGTTTTTCAATAAACTAACAATAAAAGTACAAATCTTTGAAAGTTCCTTTCCATTATGGATTACCATAATATCTCCTCTGATTCTATGAAAAACACAGATATTTAAAATTGTACCGTTTGTGTCACAATCAAAATAAATAGAACATAAAAAATGAATTGAAATCAACACAATAGTTACAGTATTATTAAATTCAAATATTAAAAAAAGTTTATATATGCATCTAACCAAGGAAAAGGAGCATTCGATGCATGTTAGAATGATTTCTCCCAGTCATAAATAGAGAATTCTCTCTTTCTGCTTGTATTTCAAGATTACATATCACAAAAAACCGGAACATGCATATTCCGACCCGAATACGTCGATTTTCTCCTCTGCTTAGGATGACACCCGTTTATTCCCTTTACGAACGTGTTTAGACTAAAACTGCTGCCAAATCTCATCCTTCATGTGCGGTGTTTTCCTACATCTGAATCACTGCCCCCTTTTTCGCGTGACGTACCCATTGATTTATGTGTGTAACGCAAACTTTAATTTTGAACAAATGACGGCTGAGAAGGCGCACGTGTTCCTCAGACTCCACGGTCACAGAGACATATGGCAGCGGACAGTCTCGTAGGTCAACGCCACAAGTAGAGCGATCACCACATCCGGGTGAAATGACGTAAATGGAGCATAATTCTCACGCCGGAGCATGCATGCTGGGTTCTACAAGAGAATGCGTCCCTTAACGCCTATGCTTTCACTATGATAAAATAGTTGTGTATGGTTGAATTGATGTGTGGTTTACTGAAATTTTAAAGTAGTGTCAGCCGAAGTTCGTGTTACATCTATGTGATAAGGGCATTATCAGTATGGTAGTAGAAGTAATTTTAAATTTCAATTAACAGCTGAGGTTTCTCGCACTTGAGAATCCACCTGGAATCGAACCTGGGAACACCATCTCCAAAGTCGAAAACGTTGCCAATTTGACTATTCGGAGTTCGGTAATCAGTGTGAAAAATAGAAAAGATTATAGGAATTACTTAACGCTACATATGTTCGAGACTGGATGGAAAGAGAAACGGAAGTATCATTGAAATACATAATGTACTTAAAGTAATTAGGAATGTATACCAATTAATTTGTTTGCCGAGTGGTAACACCTTTATTTTGAAAATAAAATACGCTGCGTGATCTACGAAAAAATGCATTTTTTAAGAGTTCATATGATGGAATCATTAGCAATTTATTTCAATTTTCAGAGTACTGGATACTGATTATTTGATTCATTATTAATAATATAAAATGATTAATTCTATTAAAATAAAAATATACTTATTAATTTGCGATAAATAATAACGAATTCCAGCCATGAATTTCTGGAAACTAAAAAACAACTGAAATATTTACTTTCCTAAATACAAAATAATTAGGGCTAATTTTATGCGAGGATAATCAATTTTGAGCTGAGAATAATCAGGGAAAAAATTGAAATATTGTTATTAATGTAAATGAACACAGACGTAATTAGAAAGTTTTGAAACTATACAATCGTTATAGCGATAAAATGTTTTTCGAAGTCGAAAGCGATGCCCACATGGCTATCTGGGACCTACAAGGCATTTTATAGCTAAACTTTTCGTAATCAATTTTATCTATATATTAATATTTGGAATCTAAAAAAATCTCATCATTTCTGTGAAATCTCAAAGTTTTGGGGGTCTTCAAAACAAAGCAATGAGCCAAAGGGGGTCTTCATTCAACGAATGTTAGAGAACCTCTGATATCAAGAGTTATATAAACAGTTACAGTTAATAAAGAGAGTTTCATTAGTTACTAAGGATATACACTTGTATTACATTTGAAATCAATTCTGTAACTAGTGATTTGGTAAATAATAGAAAAAATCATCATTGCTTATGATGATTCTAGATGACGAAAACTACTCAGAATTAATTTTTTTATAGGAGTAGCTAGATATGCACTCTGAAAAAGATTGCCACTTCAAAAGATTGTTGTAGTAGATTTAGTAGAGCATAATATCCTAGAGTATTATATAGTGTAGTTGTAGCACACAGTATTTTTTCATTACTCTGTGTCTTCTGCAATCTCCACACTGCACACTTTCTAATCGCCTAATGGATCTCAATTCTACAATCACCAGAGAATAAAACATTAGGATACGTACGCATCTATACATAGGTATACAAATTCCTTTATTTTTCATCAGCACTAATATGCCCTCTACAATGTAAAGGAGGGTTAGATAAACGTTGATTTTCCCTGGTATTACTTCAAGATACCTTGAGACAAACTGTCCCCATTCTCTGAGGGAGAAAAATTTTCCACGGAATATCCGTGACGCCGTCACTCAGATAAAAATGCACTGTGTCACGAGGGAAAAGGATATTGCGTCGCTCTGCTATTCCAGAGACGGAAGGAAGCCATGGAAATCACTGGAAAAAGGAGGTCAGAGTTCAAGACGTAATATAAATGGGTCCCCTAAGTCTCCCTGTACAAAATCTAACCTCGACCTCCATTCACCGCCTCTTTTGAGTCCCTATCTCTTCATAATTGCGGCATTCGTATTAAAGTTTCATGTTTATCTTTATCGCTATCACGGAGCTTCGTCTTGTTTCCCAATCCATATGGCTTCATATTTCTTTCCTTTCCTTAACAGTCTAAAAAAGGTCTTTCTTTGCTTACAATACTCCTCATATGTCTTACAAGATTGATTTTATTTCTTTATTCTGAGATCATTAAACGAAAATATGGGAAGATTATGCATTTCGGACGTAATATGCATGGGGTTAATCCCAAATACTTGAAAAAGGACAAATAAATTCAACATAAGGTATAACGATAATCACCATAGCTCAGTTGGTGTTATTCCCATCATAATGTTGTTGTCATGATCATTATATTGTTTTATATTCTTCAATTAACGCTAAAGAGAATGAGTTAGTTACGTGAATTTTTCTACTATTGAATTATATCACAATGATTTTTATGCATATAAAGTTACAGAGCGCTCAGCCGCAATACGAGAAGAACTGAAGCATAAGTGAAGGAAAAAAACCTAACTATATTCAATTTCAACTCAGTGGTTGCTGTAAATAATAATTATTAAGCGATAATAACTCTTCTTTTACTTCATATTATTCTTTCCTATATATGTTTCATGTTTACGTAACATTTGGGATACATATATCAAGGATTCAATCCGTGGTATTGGTTTAAAATTCAAATAACTTTTCTAGATCGATGAGTTCAAATATTATGGGTTTTTAAGAAGACCAAATAAGTTAATCTCAACCATTTATCACCAATGCGAAGTAGGAGAGTTACCGTGAAAGAGCAAATGTGGTGCCCGAACAACTTTATTTCCTACCAAGATTTATGAAAAGTATTTGTCAAAGATCTAGACGTAGAGAAATGAAAGGGAAACAGGAAACGGTTTATGACGTCCGTTACATAAATTGACTTCGGGGATCATCCGAATGACAAGAATTAATGTCTTTTCAAGTTGGGATAAATTTCCGTTTGAGAATCCGTATCTTCTTAGAGTGGTTAGTGCGTTCTTTGAAATTCTCCGTTTGAGAAAGCCTAAAAAATAAGACATATCATAAAAATGCTTCCGTTTGTCTGTCAAACGGATGACTGATGGCCTTTTGAGAATATTTTATATTTCCTAAGATAAATGATATTACTCCGAGACGAAAACTCTGGCGCGAGAGATGAATTCAACAAATGACCTTAAAAATGTGGTAGCAAAAAGTAGAAAAATATCAAGTTCATTATTACATATGTTATTTAGTAACGAATTTTAGTTGGAATTCATTGTCATTTCCTGCAAAACGAATAATTTGATAACTATGGCATTAGACCGTATGCTTACGACAAATTTCTTAAATAAAAACAAAAATTCTTGGCGTAAGCAGTTTAAAGGCAAAGTGTACCATTTACTGATGAATGAAGTTATACCTTCAATGGTGCATACATTGTTTCTTTGTATAGCAAGTTGGGAAATACGAAAAAGTAGGTAAGTTCATGATATTGATGAAATTAATGTATTTAATCAAAAAACTTTCCCATCCTTACATTAGCTTAAGAGAAATGCAGCAAGAGAAAGGAAAATAGATATTTGTACTTACAACACTCACTTGTCAGTACCTAAACACTCACACTCCGTACCTAACATTCACTTGTCAGTTCTTCAATAGATTCAGATTGGGGATGTCTATTCAAGCAGGATTCAAGGAAATGTGTACCAAATTGCATAGCTGATTAAAGCTTTCAAGAGACCCCTTTCTGCCATTGATTCCTGCTAAGAAACGCCATTGATTAACCAACGTGAAAACTGTTGGGAAACATGGAATGAAAATGTATTTTAGTGAGTCATTTAGTGCTCAAATGAAAGATGACACATTAAAGTAGAATCTCAGAGAGTACACGAAAATCCCGCTTTTATTCAGGAGAGCTTCATTCACTCGAAAGATTTGATACGCAGAACTACATGCATAGTCAAATGGCGCCTTGCCTGCTCACGTATTCTCGCGTGTAGTAATTAACGCGGAATGCTCTCGTCGAATACATTTGCAACCGAAATATCAATTACATGTCGGGAGGTAAATACAGATGAATTAAACAGCGTACGCTCAAAATCATACGAGAAAATTCCGGTGAAATTTTGAGTGAGACGAGTGCACTCGTATCATGATGTGCATGAGGCACAGTTGTAATGCAGGGACATATGCTTTGAGCATTTGGAATCATTTCAGTTGCCTCGGCGACGCGTAAACTGTCGATGTTTTCATGATCAACGAAAGATATGCGCATGCAAAATAGGTATTCGTTCGGAAATAAAATGGTGGGGAGCAATTGGGAACATTCTGCAATATTCAGTATCGAAATTAGAGAAATTTCTTTCCAAAAGGGTGAAGGGGCTTTCAAACACAACGAAAAAGGAATAATATCATTTTAGTGGTATAAATAGCAAGATATAATAAAATAAAATTATGCGATTTTTCAACTATTTTTAAATCTATACAAATATATACTTCTATTTTTTATTCATGTGCGAGGTTAAAATCTAAATTAAACCAATAACGTATTCCCTACTTTTAATGTAGCCTATATCTCGATTTTCCTCTCAAAAGGAGCTGTTGAGCTTCAACAGTTAGAGATATTAATAAAATGCCTAAATTAATAAATTTATAATTTCCTAGTGAAGTAAACTATTCTAAGCGGAAAGGGAGAAACTAAGGTAGATCTAAAGAAAGATTAGCCAAGTCCTTATAACGATTAATATTTTAAATTAATGCTTTCAGCACTGAAGAATATAGTATATACCAGTCAAACAAGATGATAGGTCGAAATCATAAGCTAGAAAATTTTCCTCTAACATCATCAACTTTTACGGCATATATCAGATACGTGCCTACAAAGTTCTACATATGTAGGTATTCTTCGAGCCTCCACTCAGCGTATGGTACGGGTACATGTATCACAAGTCTCCTACTTTAGAGGGTCTAAATGACTGAAACTGCATGTCTAATAGTAGATGTATAGAATATACACGTAATTCTTTAAATACATATAGTAGTTTGGGGTTCGAATACATCAAATATTCGAAAGACTATTGTAAAGTGATGAATCCTTATTGATTTTTCCGTGTAATAGGACTGAGAATGTGGTACTGTCTAATTTTATATTTTATTACTAGCCAGAGCTACATCTCATAGTCATTAAGAGCAAACATATCCTAATACGTAAACCAAAGTTCCCGGATTTACAATATCTGCGTACATATTTTCCTAATTCATCATCCTATTTGCAATCAAAAAGAGTTCTCCTTTGATTCATTATTCTTGTTCTGAACTATTCGCCCTTTTTACATCATCAGCTGAGTGATTTTTCACCTCTTTTCTTCTTATTCCTACCAAGCTTACCTCTAATTCCAGCTTTACCACCTCCTTCGTCCAAAATCTTAGGACGTTAGTCCTCTTAATGCAAATTTCATCCCCGATTCCTCCGCTCCATCGTTTAAAGAACTAATTAGCATCTGTAATCTCTTTTCCGAATCACCGGAAGGAGCTTAAATCGTTTGAGAATTAAATATTCCTTCCACCAGCCTTACACTATTAACTTCTTCCCATCGAACTAAGAAGCTTTCTTGAGTGTATGCATTTTGAAAAGTGTTTCGATTAGTGGACTCCCCATTCCTGATTAATTGAACTGAATCCGTTTCAGCTAACTCAAGGGATTATTCCTAGGTTCCGTTGACGAGGTTAAATATTATGGTCGCGATACTATCTAAGTTTGGATTAATTACTCGTTCGAAGTCTATTGAGTCTATTACTATTGAGATATCGATGAGTACTTGTATTCTAAGATAGACCAAAAGAACGTAAGAGAGAACTTACTCAATTCACGGACTGTTTGACACGATCTGAATTTTTCTGCTTCACAAGAGCATAAATTCGTGGATGGATTATCCCTATTGCAGATTATAAGTGATCTTTTACTCTTCGTAGATATTTGCTAAAAAACTATTTAATATTCAAAGAAAACTTATAACTCATATGTATTTTGGTGTTCTAATAATAGCAGGACTCATGTACAACTTTTTCTTACCATTCGAATTCATCTTATAAAATTTTATAGTTGAATGACACGGAATCAGGCGTAACTTTGTGGTGATTATTAATTCTAACAAAATCCATATTGAGGAATCTTTTTATTAACCCACAGAAAAATTTTCTGTGCTTTAGTAAAAGATTCCTCAATATTCCAGAAAAAATTTTCTGTGCTTTAGTCAAAGATTCCTCAATACTATATGTTTCATTGTTAACTTTACCACTAGTACTATGACTTTATCGTAGCAAAAGAGATCCGCAGTCTGGTGAAGATATCTCTTGAAATTCGAGATTAACCAAGCCGTAATACTTTTCCTCTAACCAAATAAGTTCTATAACCAATTGCTAAACCACGAAAATATAACAGAATCAGACCAAATTATTATGGATCAAAATCCTCAACTCGTTTCCCAGAAGCATTATATACGCACCCAAAATATTTACGAAGCTCATCCTCCGAACGTTTCATTATTCAAATGACCCACGAATAAAAAAGCAGCACCTCTCGTACCCGGAACTCCGCTCTTCGTGTTGTCCCTGAAAATACGATCAACCAAACGTCATGGGCGGGTGTTAGTCACTCGGATAGAGGGCAGTAAAAACGTTGGCAGAAAGAGGCCGGCACTTGAAGGGGTTGGGTTGGATGGTGGAGATGGAGGAATGCGATGGAAGATGAAAGAGAATGGGGAAGGGAGAAGAAAGACTGGTAAAAGAACAGAGAAAGATAAAGGGAAGGATGGAGAAGAGATGAACGTACTCGGTGTTCAGTAACGTGAGTCTATGTCACGCCCATCATCATTCCTTGTGACCTTAAGATGACGTCTCGTAGGATTTGAAGTGGGTTATTTCCTATTTGGGATAGTAAGGGATAATTGCAAATCACCTAGAATAGAATATAATGTATTTTAAGTAGGAATATGCTTAATTTTCGGAATATAATCAATCATTTCTGGCCGTAATGAAGAAAACCATGACAAAATAAGAACTTTGTAATTTCCGCACAAATTTTGAGATCACGTTATTATTTATTGTCATCTTTAATAGATATCTTGGATAATGTATAATTTTATAAATTTCAGATTTAATTTACGTGATAATTTTTCGAATTCATGTAGAAAATATTGTTAAGGACTCGGTTTGAAGGGTCTCTTTGTATGGCTGTGAAACTTATCATTACGAAATAAGGTTATCAAAAGATGGGTGTCGCATAGAAGAGAGAAGCTATGTAGGGTATACAGATAAACAAACGCGGAAGTATGCGGAAGTACTAGAGATAAAGGTAGATGAGAGTGCTTCGTCTTGAGTAATTAGGCGACTGCAGAAGAAATAGATGGTTAAATATTGAAAGCAGAAGGATGGCTATAGAGAGGTAGAATACAACGAAGAAGATGGAAGTAAAGGCAACGGAAAAAGCTGCTGGATGATAAAACCTAACATTTTTTTGTAGGTAATGTAAAAACACTCAATTAATGGGAGCGATGGCAAATATAGTTACATTATTTGGAACTATTACTTACACTCTAAAAAGACTATACCGCTTAATACGTTAGATAAAATCTGTTTTCCGAAGTATACTTCGGCCATACCGAAACACAATCCAGGCATGGTAATGTTGGACGCGATGTAGTTGAGTTGGGATGAGGTAAAGGGGAACGACGTTTAAGGAGATGGAAAGAGGAGAGAAGAGGACAAGATCTCGCAGGATGTCGTCTTGTAAAAGGGGTCCAATGTGGAGGAAATCGTTGCTTGAGCTCGTTAGCAGCAGTCAAGGCCATTTTGTGGTTGCATGAATGACATCTCCTCCTCCATTCGTGGTCCAAATGGATAAGGAACGAAAATAAGACGCTATCTCGAAATGCTGCTTCTCGAATAACAGTATGTCGTTTACGCATTAAAGATACGTTACGAATCTGAATCACCATCCGACGGTTGATGATCTCTAAGAGTGAATGACGAAAGGAATGATCATTCCATAACTGATACTTATAGGGTGTAGACTAGGCCATACATGAGAATGTCAGTGATTATATAATAAATACTCATAGAACATGATTTCATACCTGATAATATATGTTCAATGTGAAGCATTAACGAACCGAATACAATTAATACAAGAAATTATGCCCTCGCATTAACTTTTTCATTAAATAAATCTTAATAATAACTAGTAATTATAGTAACAACATATAATAATAACCTGTAATAATAGCTCATAATAATAACCTATATTCATAACCTATAATAATGACCTATAGTAATAACGTGTGATAATAACCTATAGTAATAACCTATAATAATAATCTATAATAATAATTTACTATGGCAACGAATAGTTGTGACGAGAAATTTACTACATCGAGTCTATATAATGCATCATCTCTGACCGGACTTCGTGGAAACACATAATAAAGTTAAGAAAACCTTGGTTATGTCTACAAGATTTAACTTAAAAAACGACCGACATCGGCCAAAACGGCTTTTTTGTTGAACTGATGAATTACTTCGATGGCATGCTAAAGATATTCTCCTTGAAAAATTTAGCAAGTAGTGAAATAATAGATATATATTCAAGGGTCGCCAGTATGAATCACAGCCTAGGGAAGCAGTACACCACGTACCGGGCCTGCTCAAAAGTTACATATTTTGATTATTACTGCAATGGATACTTAAAGATTTAAAATGAGGCATTTTTTTGATAACTCTGAATCTATGTTATTAAGCGATACTTAATCCTGAAAATATTGCAATACATTTCAAAGGTAAACATTTTACCTCCTATACATTGAATATTTTATACGAGTCTTAATTATATACAAAGTCGCAAAACTCGACCTTACTTGCTCAGGCATCCTATTCTCTCATAAATTAAAAAGAATCAAAAACATGAAAAAACGTATTTCGAAATCAAATACGAATCTCATGATCATTAAAAAGCTTTCCTTTCCATGATACACTACTAAACCTGTCAATGAAAGAACCTTAACAAAAAATTTTAAATATTTGCTGCTGAAACCTTTATGAGAAATAAAATATCAAGAGAGAGCATCCGATTTTTCTTCCAACCCAATTTCATTACTCAATTCATTCGGCAAGGAATACGCGGAAAAACTGCAATAAATTTCGCGATAGAGTCCAGAAAAACTGGATTATCGAAATTAATAAGGAAGAAGGTCAGATTCTAAATGAGTTTTCCATTCCCTGGATACAGAATTGATAGCGACCTGCCTTTTTATTAATCCTTGCAGGGCGAGATTGGGCGCAGTGTACGTGACCCCGTATTTCTCACGAAATTTTTAATTGAACTACTAATGGCAGTATATTTTCCCTTCGACGTTGCTCCAATATCCAATCTTTACTCGATTAATAATTCGACTGGAAGAAGAGAATTAACCGGCGCATCTGGACTACTGATGAAGGTCCGAGAAGATGAAGCATTCTAAAAGTCACGTTTTAAGAAGGTGACAGGAATCGAATACTGTGATGATTAATGGTCCGAGTTTTCTATTTGGCAGTATGACGCATCAGCTTTCAATTCAGGAGCAGATAAGTCATTTTCATCGAGTAACAGTAAATGAGGGGTTATCATCCCAGAAATATAAATTAAGCAGCATCAAGCGTTCATATGAGATAGTTAAGATACTTAAACTACGAGAATCATTGCTGAATAACTTTTACTGAACCGCAGAATAATATTTTTCCCCAACCTATCCCTACCCTCTTCTCCCACCTCCTTACTTTGTATCGGTTGTTTAACTTGTAAATTTTTGTATAAAAGTACCTAATTTTTATTCCCTTTGCCTGATGATACAGCTACACTGCGGAACCATAGTCGCTGTACATTATTCTGCGGTTCAGCAAAAGTTATTCAACAGTGAGTCTCGCTGTAACTCACTACCACAAAGTTAAGTCTGATCTCATCACTTGCATACTTAACTAATTACACAACCCAAAAAATATTTCGCTAAATCAGTAAGTAAATGTTAGATGTGCTCTTCCATTGCTGTGCCTTTGTTTCCGTCGATTAAAATTCGGTTTAGCTAAAAAATTTTCAAATAAATCCATAAATTATAATGATGTCTCATGTATGACTCCTGGTATTGCATGAGTTAAGGTGAAAAGTTTGCTCTCCACCATTATTTTAATGTTGAATTTCATTATTTAATTTAGTGCTCATTCGTAGCCTAATTGATAGCGCATCTACGTTTGGTGGGTTCGGTTTCTGGTTATTGGAGGCCAATTTTCCTGATGAGGATTTTCGGCAAGGAGAATATCTAGTCGTAGAAATTAACGCAAAAACCAAACTATCTTACCTTCATCCCGCAAACATTTGATGGCCCTATAAAGCAGGAATGGCAAACCTTTTATAATTAATGTGTCAATTAATAAACTTTCATTTATTAAATGGAGATTCTCCATACAAACCACAATTATGTGGCATAAATTATAATGATATTCTACAAATAAAGCTTTTAGAGTAAATAAACAATGTGAGACTATAATAACAGCATATCAACATACTAGAAACATCATCAAAACAGTTTATGAATCATAATATATTGAAATCATCATACGCTCGACAATTTAGTGGTACATTGGGTTACGAAAGTGAATATTTATATTTATATATTAAGAAAATTTATTTACAATGAGTATTAAATTTATATTTATTTTTTTCTGGATTGAATATTTCACTAACTAGTACGACATACACCACTTTTGGCGAATGCACCTTCAGTTGGCCATCTTTACTTTGAGAAATCGACCTGGAATTACTTTCAGAAAGTTATCAAACACCGTGATTTTCCAAGATTCCGTTTCACCACGTCACGTTAAATAGATTAGATTCACTACAACAATGTTAATGAAGCGTCACCGAATGAGATGTGAATGTTTAAGTATTTTTCTGTCTTTTGTTTATAGACAACGTATGTTATAATTTGTTATATGACCGCATACTAATATTTTAATTTTGGGACGAAAAGATAGCATTGATAGTATTTGTTTAAGAAAGCGTTCTTTAATTACAGTTATTATTTGCGTAAAGTTGTTTCATTTTCTTAAAATCCTTATACTAGAACTAAATTAATGAAGAATATATGTTCATGAGAAATTAGATTGAAGTATAGTAGTCCATGGTTAGACGCAAAGCTGATTACCGTTTCATAATAAAATTGATTTGTGGATGGAAAATATTAATTGGAAAATTGATTGTATTTCGGGGTAAAGTTTTTGTTTCCGCTGAGGTTTATAGCACATGAGATATTCAAGATCCACCACCCTTCTTAATCTTTCCTCTTCCGGGAGAAGATGAGCCTCCAATCAATGAAGTTGAAACTTGGCGATTTTAATTGGCATCCTTTTCCTTCCAAGTTTTCATGAGTTGCGAGAAATGAAAGGAATATCCTCAGAAATACAATCTCGAGAAAGTTTTCCCTGTTCATCCTCATCAAGATTAAATGAAAGGAGCGAGGGAGAATTTATTTATAGTTCCAAAGAAACTGAATTTTATAAAATAAGGTCATCGGTTGGAAAAAAATAAAACTCTATGGAGGGAACATGACCGATATTTACAAACACTATTCCTGTTTGAATCAGCAATCAGAGTTTCTACATGGTAAATATGATTGCTTCTCATCGATGTTATTATATTTTTTGCATATAACATAGAGATACGTAATCGAATTCCAATGCTGTATATCACATATACCAGCATATTTCCGCAAAAAATTTTGTTTATAAATCAGCATCTCACAGAGCGGAATACATTTTCCATGGTATTTGTTACGATGGATCAAGAATTGAGTCCCAAAAACCTTGACATGTAACATTTTTATCTACGGATAACTCGCATTTTTAACTCAAACTTCTAAAGGATACATGGGTAAGTTTAAAACCTTCAGAGCGCCTCATTCTGGTATAACCCTAGTATAGTGAATCTTAGAAGTATTTAGATGTGCTTCTACAGCTGAGGTCAGTCCGTACATAAGGACCCCCAGTTGGAATCGAATCTGGGACTGCTTTAAACAGAGGCGAACGCGCTACCCACTTGGCTATCCGTGAGATACGAAAGTTAAGAATGGAAGGTAGAAAGTAAGAAAACATGCCGTATTTAGGATCGATGAGATACCGATGATACCATTTCTAACCAGAAAAATTAAAATTTGTACACTTTTTATAAATATGGATAAATAGAATAGAAGTGTCCCAGTGAATTTAATTTATTATTCATTCATCCTATTTCAGTATACATCTATTATTATTTTTACACATTAGCACATTATCGGAGTAATCATTATGATAATAATACATGTTAACGAATCGTATAATTAATGTTCGTTAAATAAAATGTTAAATTAATTTGAATTAAATGTTAAATCTTAATTAGATTTATCTTAAATTAAATGTTAAATCAAATTAAAAATTTTACCTTAATTTTCATTTGATTTAAAATGAATTTCCACCAAATATCAGTTAATACTTTTAACTTTAAACAGTTTATCGTCTAAATTCAAGAATTGTTCTCATGTCGATACTCAAATTCCTTGAAATGGAAGTTCCCCTCGGCATAAATATATCCTTTGGTATGATCCGGCTTTCGCTTTCCAATTATGTTAGCTGAGCCATACGTCCGTCCTCATCTCATCTGCGCGGCTTTACCGCTCATCCTTAATCGAGTCTCTCACCTGCATTAACACCGATAATCTGCTTAAACTCCCTTTCGAAGGTCAAATCCTTTCGATAATCATTTCCCCAAAACAGAATCGATGATCGAGACCAGAGTGAAAGCAAACTACATCGCGAAGATGTCTGTACAGCAATATTACGCGTGTATTTTCACAAGTCCCACTCGAAAATCAGGGATCACTAAGTATATTACCAAAACCCGACTGTTCTCGATGAATTATGATAGAAAATTTTAACATTTGATTTCAGTGCTTCATGAAACATTTATGGAGACACCTGTACAATAACACGCTAAGTAAATTACCAATTCTTTATAAGTGTCGATGAATTATAATATAAAAGGCTGACATTTAGTTTCAGTGCTTCGTGAATAAATATATGGAGACACTTGTACAATTATGATGAATCTTTTTTGCTATGCGACTAAAGTTTCTTTCATCTTCCTCTGGAAGGAAACTTTTCCAATCCTAGATAGTAAACAAAATATATACATGGTGGAATTTTAGTTCAATTGTCTCCATTTATTTCTGCATCAAAAATATGAAATTTCAAAAGTATTGCTCGAGAACTTTCATTGTATACGATGCTCGAATTTTCTTGATTTACCTACCCTAAAAAATCGTTCGTTAATTTTGGAGGAGGTATTGATCAACGATACCGGATACTTACTCGTTTATAGGCATTTTTTATTTATTCAAACTATAAACTGCACAGATCATACACAGCACCCCAACTAGTAACTATCCTATAGATCAGGGGTGCCCAACTTTTCTGTATATAAGATCTACTTTTTATCATAAAAGCGTGTCGCGATCGACTCATTGTCATTGGCGTAGTCTAAGGGGGAAGAAGGGGTGTGAAATGCATACTATGTTTATTCATTGTGTTTCAGAATAAGGTGCATTCCAGCGAGGTATGGGTAGGTAAGTAAAATATATGTTCAAAAATATTTTTTATTTTTAAATCACTTTTTAAGTTTTCGAGACATAGGCTCCTGAAGAAAATAAATTTTCAGACCCAACTTTTGATAGCAGTATTCCGTACATGCGGTACCTAAAAAATTCGATTTTCCGACACTTTTTCGAGATAGATTTTTACTAACTTAAAATGCAATTTAATTTTTTTATCAACTGCAATGTATAAGTTGTTGTACTATTTGTTCGTAAATATAAAAAAGTTGTTATAAAAATGCATAGTATGGCTGATAATTTGATTACAATATTTCACTTTCTTTTTTTTTTGGGCCAAGAAAATTTATCATGAGAAAATAATATGACTTACTTTTAGCTAATTTATCGACGATCGACCAAAATTGGCCTCGCGATCGACCGGTCGATCGCGATCGACTTGTTGGCCACCCCTGCTATAGATCATTGACTACTTTTATTAAAATTTAAGTATAGCGTTCGAAATTAAGTAATTCATACGAGCTATCATTATTATTGCATGTTAAGTCCATCTCCATTACTTGTAAGCTCATTTTTCTGTCAATTTAAATAAAAAATTGCGGATGGAAATAATGATTCGAGGTTATATCCTAATTGGAGGAAATTCTTCGAATAACATCACGAATATTTCCATTCATTTTTATCGTTATGATAGAGAAAATAGCATTATAAAATTATAATGATATTAGTAATAAACAAAGCTGCATTACAGTATATCGTACGTGTATCGCAGAAGTACGGATTTTTTCAAAATTCCGCATCGAAGAAATATGGTGTATTGAGTTCAAGTGAATGCCAAGTTACCAGGAAAAAGTTTTGGATTCGAAATACAGAGAACTCGGAGAATATATATCTCGTAATTTCTTAAAACTCGGCACTGAAAAGCGTCTCCTGGGAAACCTGTGTCATTGTTGGAGGATATATGAGAGAAAAAAATCAGTTGAGAAGCCATGAGGGAAATCAATTTCATCCGCGGACAAAGTCATTTGGAAATATAATTAAATAGAAAGGCCATGAGGGAGCGACAAAATAGGGTCCCACTAAGGATATTCCAATCCAATCCCGATTGTATGGGATATCAAATCTCGTTTTTATCAGCATACTGGATAAGGTCAGAGTTGATAATCTATACATCCCATCTTTTCTTGTTTGCTAACATACATGGGTTTTTAGATGTGAGTACATGAAAATAGTTTTGTACTTTAAGAAGGAATGCGTATATCTAATGTAGTTGTTAAGGAACTGTAGTTACTAAGATATTGCAGTTCTTTTTTAAGACAAAATGTGAGGGAAGTTGGGGACTGGCTGGTATGGTGATGTACGGTTGGGACTGTGTGTGCCCCGGGACCGCCACGAAAGGCCTACTAGGACCCTGAAAAATCTTCCATGAGTAACTACGATTTATTTATTTTAAAAATAATGATATAATAAAATAGTAACATGATAATGGTGGGTTAAGTTTTGAAAATTATAAATTTTTTAATAATAAGTTAATGGCGCTCCAATATTTAAAAAATTATTTTGTGGTGCATATTGTTTGATTATTGATTAATTATTTTTATCCCTGAAAAGTTACCAGTTTTCAGTGTGAAAAAATCGCAGACGGACACTGATACTCTATTCCCTCAACCATGTTAAGTTGAACAAACACTCCAGTCACTAAGTTAAGAGACCATGGTATTCTCCAAGCGCCGAAAGCAGCAACCGTCGGGGGCAATTCCGCGGAAAAAGATTATCACCCACGTGGTCGCCAGTTTTCAGAAGTACCCGATACGCATTTCGGAAGCTATGTTCCCATCGTCAAGGGGGTCAATGCTGAATGAGCATTTTTCAACTTCAATAACTACAAATGAATGCACAAACAATGACATAACTAAAAGAAAAACACTCCTTCATATTCAGTACCAATGTTCCTTTACCTATTTTTAGCAGGAAGCGGGAAAATTTCTGTTTAAAATGGTAAGTATTTTACATGTTTTGATGGTGTGTGAAGGGAGAAACGCGATGGTCACCGAAAACGGACATTTAGAAATAATCTGTAAGCATTGACGGCTATTGCTAGAACTAATCGCTAGCTCTAGTGGGTAACCTTCGTTGATTCCTATCACCTTTTTTCCTTTGAAAAGCGAGCTGATAATTCCTCCTTACGGATTCAGAGGGTAGGGCACCAACGAACTGTATTTAACAACCGCCTCTCCCTTCCGTTGAAACCGCTGGTCATTTAAAAAGGATCAGCGCGTGGGGCAGTTCGTTATCGCGACGGATTATCCCTTCTGAATGGATGATTTCGAAAAAGGAATCGCCCAGTGTTTACATCTGCGACGCCTGAATGGATGAGATTTCCATGACGACGGAGAGATGCGTGGATGAAAGTGACAGTTGGAGACGCCGGGGATTTAAGCCATGAATGAGAAGGTATACTGGGGTTCAATACTGAGAAGGATGAATGCGTGCTTTTCTTAAGGGAGAATAAAAAGGGACGTTGCCATGATTACGCTGTGAGAAAAAATAAACTAAACTGGTTGCCCCGTGCGAAAATTTCGCCCATGTACATAGAAATTGACTAATTAATCGTTCGCGAAGGTGTATTTTTTTTGGGTATTTTTTAGTTTGTGTGTTCGTTAGTCTTGGTTCGAGTTTTTGTTGAAATGTATTTTGGTGGGGAAGTGTCCGTTTCGATATACTTAGTTTGTATCATGAGATATAGATATCTACACATCCAGCATCTATGGAGAAATTCAAATCCTGACTTGATTTTATGACCAAATAGTGCATTTTTCATTTTTTGTTCACCCAAGTACATTTCTAAAACACTTCAATCACTAAAAACGAATACACAAATATTTAAACGTACCTAGAAAACATACCTTCATATTCTGTATCAGTGTCCGTTTCGATATAGCTCGTTTGTATCGATGGATATCGATACCTACACAACCAGTAACGAACCTCCATAGGATAATTTAAAATTTAACTTGGCTTTATGACCATATGCTACATTTTTCATTTGTTGAACTATTTTAGCAGGAAGTGGGAAACTTTCTCTTTAACTTGGTGTGTCATTTATATGTTTTGATGGAGTGTGATGGGAGATAAGTGCTGGTCACCGAAAACGGATGCTTAGAAGTGATATTTAAGGATGTATTTTAAATTCCGGTTATTATTTACTGAAAACGCCAATCTATGCAGATTATTTAATAAGAGAATGACACAAAATCACGATTTTAAAATCAATAAATTTAAAACATTTGGCCGATAGCATAAGTTTGGCTGCACCACTGCAATTTGACGTAATGGACTTTAATATTAATGCTCTACTTTACTTCGAAAAGATGAATGCTTTAGGTACGAAAAAATCCTCAATGATGGTAAAAGAAATCAAATACTCTCCCACTTCTTTCGTAAATTATTGCTTGCCTGTCTAAACCAACGAGATGGCTTGATTAATGATTGGCCATCCCAGTGCTTTCACTTTCTCTCAGCTTCCCTTACTCCCTTTCAACGCCTCCAATCATCGACTCCTACCCCATCCTCTCTTTATTTCATTACAGTGGATGACTTGTTTGTATCCAACAGACCAAGAGAAAATAAATAAGGAAATATGCGGTATGTAAGTTACTCGGATTCATAAAACAAAATATAACAGCATAAATTAGTTTACACTTATCCAATGAAAATCAAAAAATATGCGAATACAAAAAGTAATATTAACGAAATATTTTACCTCAAATTAACCAGAAATTGTTCAGTAAATGTATGAAGTTACTGGCATTCATACGGCAAAATATACCACCATTAATTAGTTTGTGCTTATTCAATGCAAGCAAATAATATGCAAATGTATTACGTAATAAAAACGAAATATCTTCACTTCAAAGCAACCGGAAATGGTTCAATAAATTGTTCTCTAATCGATTAATCATACCATATAAATTTTGACCGAATTTCATGTCTAAACTCTTCCATAAATATTAGTTCATTTTTGAATCTGACCTATGTGGGATATTTCTATAGAATTCTAGAAATCCTAAAATGAACCAAATTCTTCCAATTCATAAAATAATTCCTGAGGTAACCCAAACCCTGTGTGAGGCACTTTTTCACGACCTTTTTTCATGAAAAACTCACCACAAACATGGAGCAGAATATCTGGAGAAATGGAAGAAATGGAATATGGAACGATATCATTTGTCCGACTAAAGCAGGTTTCTCAATATATTAACAAAAGATATTTTCTCAACTACCCTTTTTCCTGTTTTTGAACAAATCACGGAAAAACTGAACTCTTACCTCTGATTTTTATTCCTTCACGATAGCTAATTATAGCGAAGGCAAAATTTCCTAAATTAATTTGCCCTGCTTTCCGGCAAAACGGCGAAGGCTTCCTTTAATTTGATAATCAAAATCCTACAAGGCATAGAAAAATCCAGCTACTTTTAACCGCGAGTTTCCCGTTCGTCGAATAACTCGAGAAACGCGAGATTTTGCGAGAAAACTTTCGTGTGCTCTGTTTGCGAAACCTCACGTACGAAACTGCAAACACGAGCTTACGTTTCAACTCTTTCCTCGTTCTCTTACTTTTCGTCTGAAAACATAACAAAAATGGAAATATCTTGAGCGTGCGAGGAGTTTTAAACAAGCGCGGATACCAAAAACAGACCTTAGAGAAATGTAATTGAGGAAGGCAGAGAGAATTTTTTATATTATTAAGTAATATCTGGAATGTCGTGCCTTGAGACGTTGGTGGCAAGTTGAAAAGAAATCTTGAAAAACTGTTTCTCTCTCCTTGGGAAGATTACTGAGAGATTGCTCACCCTTCTAAGCGTTATCGATAGGTTACCAACTAGGGCAGTATGACTCATAGAATATAGTTGAATCAATATCTTTCTGGGTTCATGGTTTTGGATATTTTATCTCTGGGCCAAGTGCGTCGAAACAGACTTTATGTGATTTAATATATGTAGATATTCCATCTAAGGCACATTATTTTTTGAAAGATACGATTTGAATAAAATATTTACGAATGTACATAAATTTGAACTCATTGAAATGAATGAATTATATCTCCAGGTATCTTAAATTAAATAAGAACAGTATATTTTATTATATTTTAGAAAAATAATTTATTCCCAAGAAATTATCCCTGCTCAAAGTGTTTTTGAGGTAGTAACCCTACGGCTAATAAGGAGTTATCCCAACGTCCTTTTCTATTTTCTCTCAGTAATACCTTTTAAATATTTTCATGCGTCCAGGTTTATTAAATTATGCTGATGTCCTTCATTTCTGCCACTTTATCCAAAAGGTTTGCTTTTGGTGTGATATTAAATGAACAATATGCATTAGCACTCTCGGGATATTTTATCTCAGCCTTATCTAAATCAATCGGGACGTACTCATATTTTAACACGAATTCTCTCGAAATTGCCAGGGTTTATTTCTTACTTTAAAATATTATACATTGAATTTACTATGTTGGCCTTGACTTTGTGGTAGTCTTCCATTATGATGAAATGAAATAATGCAACACCATTTTAAATTAAGTGGTACGGTAAATGGTGTTGCATTATTTCATTTCATCATATTATACATTATAACCGTCGTTCGATTCAAACAGGCCTTTGTTTATGTAAAATCTTAATATGAATATTGGAGTTATGGAACCATGCCGTATACTATCATTTGAATTAACAATAAAATTTTTGCCTTATATATATTAACTAATTAACAATTTTTAGGAGACCAAAGTAAGTCTTAGGGAAGGCATTATGAAGTTACTAAGGGCTATAGGACAAAGATACTTAAATAATTCCCATTAGAGAAATACACAACTGAGATTGCCTAAATGATTCTAAGAAGAGAACTCCTATAAAAGAGCAAGATTGAAATGTCTCTATAAAAATAAAAATTTGCAAGATAAAAATTTGCAGCAGATAGCAGAGAAAACGGAAAAGTAGATTGATGTAATTTAAATATTTCAAACCTAAAATAATACATTTTTCTCAAATCTATTCGATAAGAAAATATGAAACGAAAGACCAAAACACCAACAAACAGATTTACACACACGACCACTTCCATCCTGTACGCTGCAACACACCTCTCTAATTCAATGCAATCACCCTGAAATACATGATACTGCTCACTTTGGCCCACATTCCCTCAGATTCATACACAAGATAACGCCGGAGGCTAAGATTTTCAGAGGGCTAACACAGTTTTGAGATCACAGAGTGTTATCTCCTCCTCCGGTTTCCTAGACAACGATCGTCATAATTCCATTACCTAGAGACGAGGCTTGTTTGCAGACGTAACCCAAGGATGCATCAAACGAAAGAGCATCGGGATTACGTGCCTTTCGAGAGCACGAAAACATTTAACTGTGCACGATACCGGAGTCGAAGTCGAGGGCGTCACAGATAAGAGGCTTTCCGACGTTATAATTGCAGCTGATATCGGATGATCTTATGGCAAAGGCGATTTTGCATCGTAGAGTACTGTTATGGGCTTTGGGGGGAGACAATCCCGGGCCTGCGACGCATCCCTATCTAGTTAAGGAAACATCTTAGCTCCGTTTCGAATGTTAACGTGCCTTACAGGCTCTGTTTCTCCACCGTAGAATGGAATGATTAATCACAGACATCCGTCGGTTCGTGTGTTGATCGTGACTGCTTGTAAAGGTGAGAAGATCAAATGTTTGAGAGAGTGATTCGCCTTGAAAATTAATATTAAACGTCAGAGGTTCCCCGGTAATCATTCTATCGAAATCCACCGGTTGATTGCTTGTTTTTTCAGGTCTTCCCTTTCTCTCAATTGTAGCGATGAGAACTGGTATTTTCTTTTGATTCGGGTAAATAAATATACAACGTCCTTATTTATAATTAAGACTCTAAGTTCTACATTTCCATTTGACCCATCATCATTGTAAAATGGAGCTAATTGACAAATATTTAGAAAAGGTATTTAAAATATTTAAAATTAATAATAAGAAATAAAATAGTTCAAATTAATAATAATAAAAATATTTAAATTCAATTTAACAATAAAATATTAAAAATAATAATAAATAAAATATTTAATAATAATAATAATTAAAATATTTAAAATAAATCATTAAAAATCATATTTAAAATTAATAAATATTTATAATATTTAAATAACAATATTTAAATAATAATATTCTGTGAAGTATAAAGATATAAATTTATTTTAATTAAGAATCTTATTCAAGCACAACATTTCTTTCAATAATTTAATAACATTTCAAATTTATATAAAAAGGACCATATCTTTTGCATATTAATGGTTGAATAGATGTCTATCATGGAATCTCCAGAGGACGAGTTGAATACTAGCCCTGACTTCCCTGCAAAACACTTTAGAGTGGCGGGTTGCATTACTTGAGAAACCTTGGCCTTGCTAAAAAAAATGCATACAATACCAATATTGAGACTTCGGAACTACAGTAATAAAAATGAGAAGTATTTAATACGCGAAATAGCTTCGTTTTTAGTTTTTTTAAATACTTCTTCGCACGCACATTAAAATTTTCTAGTAACTTACTGGATTTTCGTTCCTGATACCATATCATAATTACAGCTACATTTATCATTTGTCTTTCGGTACTTCATTGAAAATAATGTATCTTTCATTTACTTTTTTTCATTTACTGTCATGATCATGGCTGAGATAACATGACTACTAATGGGATATGAATGATGCTGAATAAAGAATTATCCATTGTAATTTCTCACTGATTACTTTGTGAAAACGTTATTCATAGTTCTATTTTACTGTATATGTGGGCCATTTCCAGACACAGAATTCTGACCCATTAGAAAAGCAATAGTAGCACACTACCTCATCCCTTATTTTGCCTAGTGGGTATCATTCCTTTTCCGGGACTATTGATAGATAATTATGTAGGGTATGAAGTTCAAAACGGCCTTCCAGCTGGTTATTCTACAGACAGTATTGACATCTCTACCATGCTAGTAGTGAAGTGTGGTACAACACGTCTTCCATTTGAAAGGATAGCTCCTTCCTTTAAAGATGCATCTGTAAGATTTAAACGTATCTGTTCCTTATTTTTGTACTATATATTCGGAAATTCACTCAGTCTATTTTTAATCCAAAAGTAATCGAGAAATAAAAGAAGACAAACACGGGAGTATCTTTCCAACCATAAAAACATTTTTCAAGCCCAAAATTAATTGTTTTTACAGAAATATCACCCAGTTAAATTATGAGATTGCATAAAAATTCATATAATTTAAACTACTGAAAATAACACTCTTCTAACACTACTCATTCATATGGAAGTATCTTTCCAAACATAAAAACCTCTCCTAAGTCCGAAATTAATTGTTTTTACGCAAGCTCAATACACACCAGGTTACATTACATGTTATTATATTATTATTATTATAACACCAGGTTAGATTATAATTCTATTCTCGTATGTATGTACCATAATATATTTTACTAAAAATAACTACTAATCCTACTCATATATATAGTTTGTTATTGTATGTTAATACCATGCCCTATCCTAACTCTTATTACCTCAAATCGAATCCATCAAATGCGTTATCCAAAACGTACACCCACCGTGCATTCGCATGATTTCAGCAAGAATAAGACCGCCATTACAGTGCATTCGTATATGAAAATCCACCAAAAAGCCTCTACAGCAGAGCCCAAGGGAATGAGGCAGTAAAACGAGACCCAGCAGTTCAACCGAAACTGCAGTTCAAACAGCATTAGAGCCAGATCTGAAAGCTCCATTATGACTGGATGCAGCACTCAGACCGGTAATGAATACCGCATATGAACTGCGGGCGTCCTTTAACGCCTGTGGGCCATATTCCATCTCCGGCATAAGTCAACACCCAGAGAAATGCAGCTCCCACACATGTGAGAGCCAATTTAACCCTTGTCGGCAAGGGAAAGTTGTGCGTCCATTCCATGGGTCTGTCATATCCAACGCATCAAAGCACCTTCTCATACTGCTGACACCAAATTCACTCACCGTATTACATAAGCCTTTTATCGGATGTCTAGCGTAGAGCTAAATCATTATTTTCCTCGCTATTTAGGAACTATTATGCTTTCCGTAAATCGTCAGCGTCAATATTCTATTCATATCTACTCTATTATTATCTCCATTCTACTGGTTATTCATTGTTAGTCCAATTTAAGTATAACCACAATTTTATATTAATTGTCAGGTGTAGATTTATGCTAAGGTCAGACGGGAAAGCTCAGATGATATGAATTATGAGAAAAATTCGATTTTTTTCATAAAATACATACAAACACATGCCATGGATAGCTCCCTTGCTTCATTACGGCAAGCACACATAAAATATTGAATTATAAGTGGTATACCCATAAATTTATCGTGAATGATGGATAAAATTTACATTATATAGTGAGGTTAATCATGTAGTATATTCTATGAACATATTTTGTAGACTTACTTAATTACGTACTGAAATTATATTCTGAAGCGAAAAACAAGTACCCGTTAAAATTTCGTGCCTTTAAAAATTTGAAAAAAAGACTGGTCAATTACTGAGAATTTTTGAACTTAAATATTTATTGAGGCCTCAAAAAAATAAAAATAGAATGAAGTCTCACCACTACCATTAAAAAGATCGATTTTCTTTCCTAATTGTCTACCTGGTGAAAACCGCTTCATTGTAGAGTGAAAAATTACCAAAGCTAAATTACTAAGACTCTCTCTTTGTGCAAACCTAGATCATTCCTTAAAAAACTGCATGATTTAATGGAACCGACAGATGCTATCCCACTTTAGATACAGTCTTCGTTTTTTCTCCGGAAGAACGACTTAACGGGTTTTTTTCTGTACGTGGCTTCTATTATTTCTTTAACATAGCCGATAAAATTCCTAAAAATATTGCAGTGTTAAGCTCTGTTCAAGAGGTAAATGATGACAATCACTAATGCTGACTTTTGGGAGAACAAAGTTCCCACTCTTTTTTAAATCAACCCTCCTCAGATAAGCTCATTCTTAACCTGTATTCCTTGCGTATTTCCTTCTTTTTCAGGAGATGAAACGATTCAAAGGTTTTGACTTCTCCTAAAGGAAGAATCTAATCGTGAGCTACGCGTCTGGCGCTTCGCTTTTGTTTCCTTTTTTTAATTTTCCGCTTCGAGGATTTCTCTTAAACTTTGCTCTCTGCGTTTCTGTTCCACGAAACTTCAGACAGTAAATTTCTTCTCGTTCTCTTTTCATGGCTGTACCTTGGCTTTTATCATTCCCTCGTAACTTTGCAATCTTGTTAGGCTCTTATTAGACTTGCATGTGGATTCAGTTTCTTTATTTAAATACGAGCGCAGGAAGAGTACACGGGAAAATTATTCAAATTATTATTTCTTATTATCTGCGTGTTCTTTGCTATATGACATGGAAATACTAGAGATGTGATAAAGGTAGCTTCTTCGAGGAGAGGATAATCATATATTTAAAAGCTAGAATTCTAGATTAAGCTTCTGCCTTTAAGTTAAAAACAGTTTTTGTATGCCAGCTGATTACTTAGAAATTCCTGATCGCGAGATAAAAATAATTATTCCACTAATCTCAAATAAATCAATCGTCACAATTACATTAACGAAATAAGTTTGGCAGTCTACTCAGATATATTGCTATGGAAACAATTAGGCGATATTTTTAATTTTTTAGAACTTAAATTCACCATTATTTTCGAAGAGTTATTAAAAAGTAAATATACATTTCATTTAGTTCTGGAAGAAGGAAGCTTCAGGGGTACGTGTTCAATTGAGATGCATGTTCATAAATTAATACGCATAAAACTGAATGTATTTTAAACAATAAATGTATAAATTTTTTTGAGTAATATTTAAGAAGCATACATAAATATATTATAAATTAATTCGCATAAAACTAAATATTTTTAAACAATAAACGTATAAAATTTGTTTGAAAAATATTTACGGAGCATAAATAAAAATGTACACGAATAAGAAATGAAAACCTCTAGACCTCAGAAAATCTTACATCCGGCGGCCTTTCTTAGCAAATTTATTTCAATCGAAACCTTCAAAAGGGTCACCTCTATATCCGACAAGAAAGATTTGATGCAAATATCGGTTTCCATCAGGTCGACATCGAAAAAAACGACAGAAAATCATCCATTTCTTATCGCTTTCCTTGAGAACATGATAAAAATCCACGGTGGGTTCGAACTTGCAAGACATTGGGAATCAAAGTGCGACGGACGATTTTAGAAAAAAGTTAAGCCGCTTCACAAACGGAGAGTCACTCTTTTTGCCTTGGCGTGATCGTGCTCTGAACGATACCGACGTATATCCAGATTTCGCGCGCAGATAAACGTCTGCATGCGATTCAGCTTTTTGCTTCCCCATGACCTCCCTCGTTTGCATTTCGATCGTCAGATGTCGTCAGCAAGGACGTAAATCATCATATTTTTGGGATTATCGCTAAAAATAGCGTATGGGTTCGAGATTAAATCTCCATCAACGGCGCTCCCTACCTTTTCGTTCGCTGAGATAAAGCCTGGTATCCAAAAACGATTCCGATTGCTCTACGATATTTTCCCAACGCATCCACGCAGTTTCTACGGGAACTGACCTTCGGTGATTGGCAGTGGGTGTAATCGGTAATTGATCTAAGTATTTATATTCTATGTTTTCACTGTGTTGAAAACAGCAATAGTATTCCTAATTCTGCCAAATATTAGTTTCATGGCAAGATTTATTTGAGGAAATTTACATATTTTGAGTCGCATCCAGAGCTCCAAATTACATTTTCTCCTGCTTGTTATTGGTATTTTTAACATATCAGCTCTTTGCACAAAGATTGGTCGCTCTCATTGGGTAAGATTGCATTGAGTGATAAAAGGGATTGATGATATAAGGAATGTTTAATTTAAGTAAAATACATTATAAATATAAAAGTATTTTAGATAAATAAATTGGATCGTATTTTGAAATATCAATTGAAAATCATTCAGCTATGCGACTTTTCTATATATAATTATATATACTACTGCATTTCGTTGAAGTGAGTTGAACATATTTGACATTGACTTTCCTTGTTGTATAAACGCACTATCTACTGATACACTATTTACTGATTGAACTCAAGGATACCAACTGACAAGAAACATAATCGATCCAAAGGAAGATTATTATAATCTTATTAAAGATTGATATAATAATAATAATAAGAGAATAGTATGAAGAAAATTGGGCGATAGCCAATGGTTTACTGTAGACCAGCCGAAAAAATTAACAAAAAGGGTGTGGACTGAAGAACTGAAGAAAAAAACGAGCGGTAAGGAAGAAATTGTATGAAGAATTAGTGTAAAGAAAGAAAAAAGAAAAAACCAGAGTTCTTGAGTTCATTGCGGCCCATAGTTGGCCAAATTCAAATATAAAAAAAGATCAAGTGTAGAATCTCTCCCTACCCCCAATAAAACATGGATGTAGATTCTACAAATATTTCAAGTTGGGGGATTCTGCAATTGAGCTCTGAATAGGAGTAGTTAACTGCTTTTCGTTGGGTGGTCGTTTGGGGGATGGGAAATTTCGTCTACCTTGTACTACTTATCTATAATAAGTAACTCAATAAATTTTTTAGCAAGCTAATATTATTTAATAAAAAAGAATTCTACAATTGAATATATTATTTGTGAAGGTTCTATAATTGGTCCAAACGAAGCAGGATTCTACAACAGATACAGTAAATTTTAAAAGCTATTTAAATAACCAGCAACCCATCTCGGATGGATGAATTGAGAATTCCAGAAGCTTGTTACATTCAAGATATCCTAACATCCGGAATATTCGTATTATCACTAAGTGAATAGTGAAGATTAACTTTGCCCGTAAAGGCTCTCAGCTTAATTCAGAAAATAATTTAGAATTCCTTCTCATTACTTCCGTATTGTCTCAATTTTTAAATCAATTGAAACTGTTACAGCTTCTATAATAAGTCTCTTGGTTTGGCGAGAAAAACGCTGAACTATATAAGCAGCCAACATTTATTAGATCTACTGAATAGTCATATTTTTACCTTCATTTAAAGCCGAAATAATTGTATAGAAAATATTATATGCCGTATGAGAAAACAACGACAAATTCAGTTCCGGATAAAATACTCGGTAGAGAAAAGCTAAAGGACTTAATAACACAACCATTGCGGAAAGTTTTTGCAAGTGAAGGCAAAAAGGCCCATTGGAATGGTACCGGACGCACAGCATTTGCTACGTCATAAAAAGCATACGTGACTATGGAAACGATGATAAAAAGCATATGTCACTATGGAAACGATGATTTCATTCTCCCCTTCACGCTTCAAGCTGTGGCCACATCATAAAAAGACTGCCTCTACTTCTATTTTAAACTCTCACCAAATTTGGCACGAATTACATATTCATGTGCTGTGTACATATATATGCAGGAACATGTGTAGAAATTTGCGAATGGGTTCGGGTAATATTTTATATACCTAATGAAAATATATTGTGAATTGCTTACATCAATGTCCACTATTTTCTACAAAGTTTTAAAGGCGTATTTTCATAGAAAATCTATTAAATTTAAAGTAAAGTTTTAACTAGATAAAAGCTATTAATCGTGTAAATATTGTTCCGTAATTTTAGTTTAATTAAGTTCTTGCCGTACTCTAAGCAAAGCGGTATGTTAAAATTGATTAAATTTAAATTAATTTTGGATTGTTTTTATAATACCATAACTGTACATTACGTGTTCCACTACGGTAAAACTTCTAAAAAAAAAGAATCGGCTTCATCGTAATGTTCACAAGAAAAGTAAAATCGGATACAATTAAAATACAATACAAAAACAGTAAAATTCTTAAAAAAAACTGCTAAATTTTCATGTTAAAATAGGAGTACTTTTAATGAAATACAGTTTTCTCTTAATTATCATGCTGCATGCGAAAATAATGCCCAATATTCCATATTTATATATTCTAGTAGTTTCTGCTAAGTCCAACAGGTGCTTGATTTTAGCATAGATCATCTTAAATCACCCAAATAAATAACAGTTATATTCTTACCATTTGAATAATATCACTATTGTATTGTATTGATTATCCTTTCCATTACCTTAGCTCTAAGAGTACTCATACATTCTATATTTCTTAAATACCTTGGCTTCATTCAATAGGGAATTATCGATATAATCAAATTCAATGATATTAAGAAATTTAATGTTAATATTGATAATAATACCCAATTCTTGAACTGCTGAGAATAATTTCTACAAACAAGAATAGGCTTCATCATGATGTTTACTGTAAAAGTAAAATCAGATACAATTAAAATATAATACAAATACAGTAAAATTTTGAAAAAAGTAAAACTTTTCATATTATAATAGTGCTGCTTAAAATTAAGTATAGCTTTGACTTTTTTTATTATATTATTTGCAAAAATAATACCCAACATTCTATATTTATATAATAGATTAAGCCCTGCTCAGTACTAATATGGGCTAGCCAACAGGTGTCAGATATTAACATGGATTATCTTAAATAACGCAAATAAATTCATAAAAATTATATTAGCATTATTTAAATAACATCACCATGAAATTGTATTGATTATGCATTCCATTAATTTAGTTTTAAAACTCATAAATTCTATATTACTGAAATCCCTTGGCTTCAATATAATTCAATAAAGTACTATCGATATTATCAAATTCAATGATAATATTGATAATATGATAATATAATAATAATGATGTTTATAATATAATTCAATGATAATATTGAAAATGATTTCTGAATTCCTGAGGATAATTTCTATCCCATTAAAAATCAATGAGAATACTACACAAGTAAGCGAAACATCAAATCTGACCCAACGTCATCATCTCGATCATCCACAAATCGTTAACCAATTCCCACACCGAATATACATATTCCCCTGATCGCTACAAATTACAGAATCATATAAAAAAAACTTCAAAATTATTCCAAATTTTGTACAAGCGCCGCGGGAAAATCACCGAAAAACGGGACACTTTTCATTAAAAAATAACAAGGAAGCAAATGCGACCCGCAAACACGATTGACAAACACGAGTGCCGCTGAAGCTTTTTTCATTAATGTCGGATGTATAATTGAATTAAAACATCAATCGAAAAGATGGGAATTTTTTTTTTCAAAATCAATCTCTTCGGCAAATATGAGACGGGCCGCTATCGTCCGGAAACTTTTTTTTTCACCCCGTTGGGGAAAAGAGTTCCTGATTCGAGCAAACTATGAGATTTCCTACATCCATAAAGTACCTTTTTCATGGAGTATCTAGGGATTTGATTTGCGAACACTGAAAACAATCCGAATCAATTAGCGAGAGCCTCGACTTTAATTATCGGATCAGTTAGAATGGAGAGATAAATATTTTAGAAGTGAAGGGGCCTATGAAAAATTATGTCACACTGATATTCCAAAAGGGCCTTAATTGGATTAGTGGAACTACAATGAAGATATTATAAAATGGACAAGGGAATTTTGAAAATGATAGAACTTCATCTGGGGAGAGATCTCTGAAACATGGGAGGGAATAAAATGGAAGAAATAGAATCAAAATGACAAAAAAGGACACAACATGAGGGAATGGGAAACATAGGAACAAAGGAAGAGCTAGAAAAGTGAAAGGCATTAAATATACGATATATTAGTATCATTACTTCAGTAATTGGAATCTTAAAACCATCTTATGTTGACCCATCTCAAATAAAGCAATAGGCAGATATTAGAAGATAAATAAAAGGAATGTAGTGCAGTAGAGCTACAAACTTGCTGTTAAGGTACTTTTCCTCCAAATTCCTCGCGATAATTATTAAAAATATTCAACATTCTCCATTGGTTCTGCTTTTTCATAATCAATTTTCTCATGACTTAAAAATTCTTTCCATTTTTTCCTTATGCGTTTATACGAATTTTCTAATTCCCTTTTCTTATTTTTTCTTCTCCTTTATTTAAATTACGCTTACCCCTACCTTACCCCAGTTGACATGTATGTCTGCAAATAATCGAAATTGTGTTATTAATATTTATAATTGTATCGGTAGTTGTGTCTGATATATCTGTGTCAACTCGGTTATGTATATTAATTGGTTGCATTTTATTTTTACATTTTTTTCTAATTTACAGATTATGGTATAAGTGTTATCTGTTTTTCAATCTTTTAGTTAACTTTATCAGTAGGTGTATGCAGGTTTTTCAAAATTCCTTTTCTATGGTGCTTTCCTGCTTTGGAATATTTTTCCTGAACTTCCAAATAGTTTCTTCTTTTCACTCAACTACTAAATTCATATTTAGTTTCGAATTCACATTAGTACTATTCATATTATGTCTATGGATTAAATGAAAGAGTATATATTCTTAATTTTGCCCTTGTGAAAGACGATAATTATTTATTTTGAATATATTAGATCCTAAGACAAGCCATCTCAACTTTGAGGGAAGTACAACAAGAAGTAATGTTTCTAAAAGTGCTCCAACAGCTGAGATTATTTCATACTTGAGTTCCTATCGGGAATCGAACCCGGGACCACTTATAGGGGCCCCCTTAGACGAACTTGCCCCAATAGCCCGATGCCCCCCCCCCCCCAAATCAAGTTGCCCGATGTATAACGATAAGTAGTACCGAACAGTCCGTCAATTTATGTCAGTATTCACCGAGAAGTTTTTGAAACAGTATACAACAGCATAAATATGTGATGTGGTGTGACAATATTCTATTAAAAAAATTGATTTTTTCAGGATCAATTTTCCCTGAAGTATACGTGCTTTGATTTTATTTAACAATATACTACCTAAAGTGCCATAAAATAGTACATAAGTTATGATGTGGTGTGAGAATACATATGCGTACGTAAAAAGCCAATTCCTAAAGAAAAGAATCACGAATAGAATTGGAGAAAGTAAGTGATTGAACAGCTTCACGATTTTCTTTTAAATGAAAACAATATGGGTAACCACGGTGAAGAAATTTATTCATTTTCAAAGATATTATAAATGTATTTCCAGTTTGTCATACATCTACCTCTGCAATGAAAACATTAAATTTAATTATGGTTAACGAAGTTATTAATTTATTTTTGTGAGAGATACATAAGACATCACCATTCATCAGTTAGTAGAAACCTTATATGGGCGCTCGGCTGCCATCTATCGGCAGATACCTGAATCATGCATACCTACGTGTATCATTTGATACAGTCTACGAAGTATAAAAATGAGTCATAACATGCAATCAATACGGTAGTTTGGAATTTTTATTTCCTTGTTGAGAATCAACAGGCACCTCAGCTAGTATATTATGATTATGCAATGAAATCAAATGACGAATCATTCAAGGGAAATTGAAGCTGAAAGAATTAACTTTTTAAGTAGAATATCGTCAAACCACATCAGATATATATACTGTTTTATAACTTTGAAAGAAATGAATATTCCACTCATTTGAAGAGGAGAAATTAATCGAACAAGACCGAATGACTGCTGAGGTTGCACTTTAAACATTTGAATTATATAATTTCTGGATAAAATCCATTCTTTGTGAAGAAACAAAATCGATATAAAGTATTTAAAACATCCGTAATTATAAAAAGGACCGGAAACAGGGACGCCATCTCCACGACGACGCCGAGAAACAAAAGACCGTCTAGATCGGCATCAGGTGACGTCATTAGGTCGCCAACTGTTCCTTTTTACGATTACAACTCTTATCTCATTTGAAGGGAAAACAGGAAATTAAAAGGAGTCCAAAAAGGGAGGATTCGAGAGAAAGAACCTACTCTTTCCCAAGGATTGTTTTACCCCAAAAAGAGAGAGCAATTAAAAGTCGGGATTGATCCTACGTCTGCTCAGAATTCGAGAAATTTCTACAGAGTTAAGAAAGTTTGAAAAGGAATTCTTTGCTCTTTTAAGGAACGCTCCGTGAGTTAAGGTTTTTGCTAGGTATTCCGACATCATTAAAGAATATTGATCTTGGATGGGAATTTGCTGGGAAATGCAACTCAAAAGAATGCATTGTGGCGTATACTGGAAGATTGAATCATGAGGTATTAATATAAACCTAAAAAAAATCGTGAACAGATGTTTATTTTCAAATTTATCTCATTAAAAGGAAGAGTCAATCTGGAATTTGGCATCAATGTTTTTCGAATTATTTATCTAATGTATTATTTTTCCAAATTCAGAAATATAATAAATCTAATTTGGCCAAGTTCAACTTTGTGGTACAACATCTTCAGGTGACCTGAAGTCATCATCCTGAAGATGTCTTACTAACGACGAAACTAGTCGTTCTTAATAAAAAAAAAATCTCTAGGGAAAGTTGTAAGTTACTTGTTCTATTTAGTAAGGAAATATACTTCACTGTCAATTAATTTTAAACAGGATTTTTCCTGTAGACTGTAAAGATGAAATCATGAATTACTAGTTATAATAAAAACGGAAAAATTGCCGGAAAAATCATGATCAGTTACTTATTTTCACCGATTTATTACTCCTAGATAGTCATGTACTATAGATGGAGAGTTAGACTTTGGTGAAAGCGATCCCGGGTTAGATTCCCGGTTGGGGCCCACGTGCGAAATTACCTCAACTGTCTAATCACTTTTATTGATTCTAGTAGTTGAGGAATGCTGGACGGTGTGAAATATTCTTATTTCATTCAAGGAGTTTTCCAACTAGTAGTAATAGCCACAACTTGACACGTAGGTCTATCATTGATCCAGAAATGTCCACAACCGAATAGATGAAATGACTCTTATGTATTGAAATCTGCATGCATATTATATGTCTAAATAAATAGACTGCCACCAGTTATCGACCCAACTGTGGTTTTGCTAAGGTAACAAATACAGCTACAATAACAATAATGCGTCAGAATATTTTAAAATCAATGAAAAATTCGGTAAAATGAACTTTTATCCACATTTATCACCAGAAAAGGAAATGTCATATTCCGAATACGATACGGGCAAACCACGTTTTGTGGTGAGCACGATTTTTGCATATTTAATGATCTTCCATTGCGTCTCTCATGAATTTTTAATCCTTTTGGCATAAGGTGCAAGCTTTGCCCAAAATTTAAGTCGACGCTTTGCTAACTAAGGCTCATGACGCATAACGGCAGCTTATACGTGCGTTCACCTGCTACTTTAATACCTGCACCCTTACATGCAAACGTTCTAAATCTAGAGGCTTACTAAAGGGAGAAAATCATGAGACATGTTACGCAGACGTTTCTCCATTATCACAATCTGACAAGTGTTGAAGCTGTTGAAACTCGGGTACAAAGGCACGATAATACCACCGGGAAATGAATTTATTTAATCGATTTGCTTAAAGTATAGATGCTAATTCAGCGATTTTTAGCTATATAGAAAGACTGTTTCTTTCTTTTAGTGACATTATTTTCTCCACCATCGACATATTTATCATGCTATTTTACAATTATTCATGTTTTATCCATAAATGATTGTTTTTATAAAGTCTCATAGTTCATGTTATCTCTTTAATTTATTTTAAATCTGATTCATAATTTTGTTAACTGTTTTTACAAATATCTTTGGCGAGTTTAGAGGTACTTCTAGTGACTCAAGCGATTATCCTTATGATTATGCAACCCGCAACCCACCCTGCTAACTTCCTCTTACGTCATACTCTTTCCATGAGGTGAAAAGATTTTGCTATCCAAGGTTGTACGAAAAGTGAAAAATTGTTACTTGACTGTGACCAAGGTCTCAAACCTTGATACCTGGGTTCGAGTCCCAGTGAAGTCACAATTTTTCACTTCTCGTACAACCTTGGGTTTACTCGCACTACTTAACGTGCTAAATCAAATTTCATTTCCATTATTTTGCTATCGATGACATCCTAAAGCTTATGCAACCCGCCCTACACACACCAAATTTTATTTCCCTCGTTCAGCCCTTTGATCATATAGCTACAGTTGCAACCTCTTAAAACGATAACTCATAACACAAAATATTGGTTAACACAAGGTTAAAAGCTGATCCGTTCCATCTCCTATACCTTTCTATAGACATAAAGTCGTGTGGAACGAAACGGTTTTCTCCGAAGTATCGTGAACACGAAAGCAAAGAAAATTATTATAAAATTATGCTACACGATTTTTTTATATGAAAGGTGATTACCAGACCTGCCAATGGAACTTGATTCAACCGGCTGTGTTATGAAGGAAATCAGTTAACACTTATTTTAATATGTAATTCATTTTACTCTATGTCCCCTGTCCAGGGTGCTGCAAGCTAAGTTTCTTATAATAATTGCATTCAGAAAAGGAAGTAAGACTGCCGCACCCTGTATTTCCTGTTCACTAACTTACTCTTCCTTATAGAACAAAATAAACCCGAATCACCAAGTAAAACGAATTGGTCCTTCATTCCTTTCTGTAGAACAAACAAACTCCGGAAACAAAAACATAATAAACTCATTTCCTAGAGTGAATGTAACCATGGATAACAAACTATCTCACGCACACAAAGGTGGAATTTAAACCGGCGGTTAAATTCAGAATTCAAGGAATAATTATTTCACGAACATTTAGGCGGAAAATGGGAGATCCGGGAGTTTTCACAGGTCACGGAACTCGTAAGAAAGCATTTTAACCGAGTCATTCGTGAATAAGACACGGATAAATGCATTTTGCGGGACCTTTTCAGTTGTTAAGTTCAGGATGGAACTTATGCCTTCGTTTTGAAGTAGGCCAAGCATTCTGCAATCGTTTAAGGGATGGTCATTTTAAACGTTCCGAATGAGTTAAGATTACTCTTATATGAACTGAAATTAAACGTAAGAAATTTAGCTGGAAAACGTGTAAGTTCATTGTCTAAGGACATATTTTGTACTCCGAGACACAATTTCTTAACATAGTTTCCTTGAAAGTTAGATAATTAATTGGTTATACCCCTAATTTTAGCGAGAACGAGAATAATCTTTTATGAGGTTTGTCTTTTATATTTCAGATTGTTTGTATCTTTCATGTTTGTATATTTTATATATAGTACTGAATTGTGTGACGTACTGCCTTCGGGAGGTTTTGGGGGGTTTTCCTCTCGACTTGGGTGAATACCAGGCAGGATATTTTATATTTCCCTCCCCCCACAGGGAATGGCTACTACCTGGCCTCGTGCCAAATCGTAGTCTAAAGTATAATAAATAAATAATCATTTTTATCCTTGATGTATGATGAAACAGGGTTGGAAAACCTGCGGGTTTATGTCTACGCGGCCTTTTAGTCATTTCTTGAAAATTGACCCGTAATTGAATAATTCTGTTTTACAGTCTTGCTAATGAAACCAGGAAGTGGGAAATGTTCTCTTTCAGTTCACTCAAGTCCGAGTCATGTTTGCTCAGAGAATTTGTTTCATAAAATTTAGATGCTTAACTGTCTGAAATTAAAGCGACACGCAACATGAGGGTGCTATGATGTATGAGACAGAATATTAAATGCGCCTTTCCGATTCCAAATTGTTCCCCACTTTTGATGTAAAACTTGTGTTAAAAGTTACTCAATTTTCTTGTTCCTTTATTGTATCTTCAGGAAGTAGATTTTTAGTTATTGAACTAACTTCACCCTCTCTTTTTCGAGTTTGACATTGTTGTACGTGAAAGAAACATTGTATTTTTGGTTAGATGTTCTTTGATTCCAAGGTTAATATGAGTTAGGAAAATTTGATTGAAGATATTGGATAATTTTAGAAAATTTGTACCATTATAAGGTTTCCGATGGTACATTATACATAATGAGTCGTTGTACATCTACATCTATATAAAAATATGCATCCAGCGAGCGTATATTTTCTCCGCACATAAAATTAGGCTTTTGTACTTGATGCATATACAGATTAATTGGGCTTCCGCTCATTAAAATTTTTATCTAGATTATACATTAATTCTGTTCCTATAAATGAGTACCCATGTAAAATTCGACCTCTGAAAATTAGTCACAAAGAAGGGTCTGAAAACATTACCATAATTTGGGTGTGTATGAACCTTTTTCTCCGAACTACTCCAACCCACTTTTACCATTTTAGCATACTTTTTACATACATATTCTGCAGACATACAAGCCCTAATTAGATTACACAACGTTAGTAGCCGACGTCCATATCTCCAAGTCTAATCTATCCCAAGGCTTATGACAAAAAAATTCGCACCTCGTAAAGAAACAGAATTCACCTCCACCTGAAGCCCGCGATATAACTATTCTGGTCACGATTCCATCGCTCTAGTCACGAAGTTCACGTCGAGAGGGCGTAGGCAAAAGAAAATATACACTATAAAGAACTCTCGAACCCCTTTATGGCTTTGTCAACCTGTTCCCTTGTCACACACTTTTACAAGAAAAGAGTCTGAATAACCCCTCAGCGCTAGTCCGTTCTGACGTGCGCCACAAAAAATGTCTCCTTCTTTTGTTGGAAGTAGTTCAGACCGGTGTCGAAGATGTCGCACCGTCCTCCAGCCGAGAGCTAACTTAACGGTTATCGCGAATCCTTGAAGAGTGGATCCTCGAGGAGGAGAGAATGTAATCTCTCCTTTCACTTTTTAAGGAGAGAATTAAAAGAAACCTGCTTTAAATTTAAGGGTATACTTTTTAATACCTCGTCTGTTTTCAATCCTTTCCTTTCACTCTTGAGGGAATTCTGCATCTAATCCAGTGATCACCGATTCTTTTTTACTTACTCTAAAAATAAAATTTAACTCTCTTGTTAGCTGTATAATTAACCTGTCATCTTGATAATTTAACGTAGAATTTATTGAAATAATTTTAGTAAATAAAGTCGTAATAATGTTTATCGGAACAATTACTGTATATGACAAATAATATTCTTTTTCTTATGGTTTTCTTTTCATAAAATCCTTATTTTTAATAAATAAAGACATATTTAGATGTAAGAAGAGACCTATAAGTAAGATTTCGCACCCTGGAATAAAGATGATTATTATTAACATTGATATGACGTCATATGAGACGCACGGTTTTTCTGCTTTTCATTAGGGAAAACTTAAGCGATGCAATATTTATGTGTTTATGCACTATTGAAATTTTAGCAATAGTTCCGTTCAATTCTAAAAATTTAATTTCCAGATTACATATTAAAGCTCTCATATTCCAATCTATCAAGGTAGTTCTACTTTTATCCTATCTCTTTCGTTAATGCAGAAACGAGGAAAAAGGCCCGAATTTTCTGCTATAAGAAGCGGGGTAATTTTTAGCTATAATTTCGAAACCAAAGTTCTGTCTTATATACTTTCAAATTACGGTACATTACATAATACGGATAATAGATTTTTTTAAATTGTAGGATCAATGTCATAACCCCATTTTTAAGCACTAACTGCTCAACTGAAAACTTTCTTGGTAACCCGATTAAGCTTGTACTTGAGCCGTAGGGACCACTAATCTAATCATAATAGCCATTGCTTCCTTCCGGAGTATCTTGAGTAAGCTCTTAGCATACCACGTAACATCCATAATACATTCTCCAAATCATGCTTCATGTAGGTGCTTTTTTTGCGAAGAATATTTTCGTTTAATGCGAGTTCATAATGAGAACTTCGAAATATCCTTTTCAGCCCTTGTAGTTTCATCATGTTTTATTTCGCTGTACAATGAAGGAATAAAGGTGTGGTTTAGGCATCCGAGAAGCTGGAATTAACAAGTGGGATACCAAAAGCTTGGGTAATACTGCTTTTGGCAATGTTTTGCGAAGCTTTAGAGGAAGAAATGAAACATTAAGAGGATTAACGTTGGCTTAGGGTACTTTCGTGGTCTAAGATACTTTTGAACTTAGCCCTCTAATTCGCTATTGTTTTGGGCAAACATTTGTATGGGCCCTTGCATTTCAACGTTACAGTATGATCGCCGAGTAAAAAATACGAATGGAAAATTTGAAATTATTCCCCTTACTTGGAAGCAGTAAATATGTAATTTGACGAAAGGGGGAGGATAAATAATTTATATCGAAAATTTAATTACTGTATATTATCTATGCGTTTCTCTTATTGGAAATGGAGGATGTGGAATTGCTAAAGCAATTGTCAATAATCCAATAGCGAAAGTATGACACCTGTGTATTATTAAATCAAGGTTAAATTAACTGTAAATTGGGTAATAATGGTCTAATTACCACATATTTAGCGGATTAATTTAGCTCCATCGGTTACCTGCATCACTGAACAAGTCAATATACGAGTGTGAGAATTAACATTATATAAATTATACAAATTTATAGTCATCGAATTTAACCAAACGTTATTGCATTGGTAAACTACATTCTAGGTATTAAAAGTTGATCTAGATTACGAGGACATTCGAAAATCATAACCTAGCCATTTAAAAAGTTATTTTGACACATGTTTTTATGTACTACAAACTATTAGCTATAAATTTAAAATAAATAACTCGTGATCGTACGAGTCGGAATTTTCCACAATTCTTGCTTAAATAAATTACAGCATTCAATATTTCTACGCTCTGTGCATTTGATAGTATTAAAATTTAAATTGGACGAAAATGAAAAGGTATATATTCTAAGGATAACTTAGAGAAATTACTAAATGTTGAAGTCGTTCATAGCATATTAATAGTAAAGTCCGAGTGTGTTTAACATGTGTAAGACATTAATTACTTTCAATGGAATGAGTAGTTATAGAAAATAATGCGCCATCCTAAATTCTTTTCTTTAATCTTCAAAAAAAAGAGAGCATAAATGGGGTGCCATAATGGGGTGCCATAATTAATATTCTACGAATCATATCTCGGACTCCATGATAGCTATGTTCGACATTGTTGAAAGCGATCCCGGGTTCGATTCCCGGTGGGAACCCCATGTATTAAATGACCTCAGTTGTCGGAACACTTATAATAATACTACTACCCTGAATTATTTCTTCTAATCTCTAATTTCTCTATTTCACTTTACCATCTATTAATATCTATTTTCATTTACCTTAAATCTGCATGTTTCACTGTTATTATTATATGTTTTTAAATTATTATTAAGTATTTTCTCTTATTCTCTTTAAAACATTTTCAAAAATTCATTAAATTATGCTGTGAAAAAACATGCTTTGGGTAACTGGTACAATTTCATATTCATTTGAAGATGTTTGTGTAATAAGCATGAAGGTGAAGCATCCGTTTCATTGCAAGAAACCATAGAAATGAGAAAAATTGATAGAGAATTTTATTTCCTTCGGATTCCGCTTCCTCATCCCTAAACACAATCCGTTGCCATGGCAACCTCGGATGTGGCTTAAGCTTCTTCACACGCACCTTACGTGCTCAGCCAATAGATTTCTTTAAGTCCACGAATCGCGTCTCCACTGCGAATACGAGGACCTCTGTTGGTAGAATGAAGAGGATGAGGGGGAAGGAAAAAGCGTAGAAGAAACCTAAAGATTCCCTACTACGCGAACAAAGATTGAAAATAAGTAGGATTTTAAAGGAGAGAAATTCATAAGAAAAGCGAGTAATTCCTGCCTTCTGAACGAATTGAGATCCATTTGGAGAGCTGTTTCATTTGCGGAGATGACTTTAGTTTAAAACATTCGTTTCGCGATGAAAAATGACTCAGGGATTTAGTTATATCATCGATTCCCAGATAATTCAACTATCGTAATCGTGGCATAGGAATATCTTAAGGGTCAACCTTTCGAAATTTCTCAGAAAAACGAATTTCTACCTTTAACTAGGGCTATTTCAAGGAGCTAGGCAAATACGAGGCTGTCTTGAGCAGTTCCCAATCTTGTATTACCCACGGCACGATATAGAACAGGGGCAATAGACCCGCCTCAGGGCGTACCAATGGACGGGGTGACAAAAATCGAAAATCGTAATTACTAACAAACGAATAATTAGTTAAGAATCTCTCATACGATAAGAAGCGAGGAAGATAAAAAACCTCAGCAAAATACATCAGTGATTTGCTTTATTGAGAAAGTAATTTAAAAATGTAAAACAATGTTCCATAATGTCGCACTGGAGAGATGTGTAATATTGTTCAACTGACGATTGCTGTGGTAGATGCACCTTAATAACAATAATTGAGGATAAAATTGAGAATCTGAGCTGAGAGTATAAGTCAAATCAGAAACTAATACAACAATTATACAGCACCAAAGCGAGTCTATCTCGCACTAGTGTTATTATGTTAACTTGCTAAACATTGTACATACACAAATCAGTTAAGGATGTTCATCTTTTGATAGTGCTAATCCTAAACAATATCTTAAAATTAAAAAATAATAATATTTTCACGTTCAAGACACTTTTCACAACATGTTTAATAGTAAAACACGATAGCCTTACGGAAGATATACACAGATTTATTAACAAATGCTAATTAAGGAATGCAAGCATTGATTGGCGAGAGAATGTAGGTTTGGATAAAATATGGCTGGAATTCGTATTTGCACGTTAATCCGGATTTCGAGGGATTACCTTCAATTATGGAAATATTTTGCCATGAGGATTAAAACTTGAAGCATTTACATCATCCGTTATGTTGCTCGTTTATTCTGAGGTTGGTTTCGGTATGAACAAGGGGTTTAAACAGGGAATCATAATAAGCGCTGAACTTCATGATTGGCAATAGGTCTAAATGTATTGTTAAAGGAAAATCCGATGATTTGCATACATTCGCAGATATAATCCACGCGTGAATCAATAATACCTTCGTTGATTAAGGTTAGATAGACTCAATCTGACGAGCAAATGCAAGAAAAAGCAATTTATCTTATGAAATCCTAAACGTTTTAATTTTTATAATGCATGAAACAATGCAAAGAGATATAGCTCTAATGAAATATTTTTGAAAAACAATCATTTAGAAAACAATAATCATAAAAAACAATAAACAATGAAAAAGATAAAAGCTCTTCCTTTAATGGAGCGTCAACGATCAAATAATAATTAAAAGTTCTATTTAGAATTAAAATCGGTTAAAGACTTAAAGCTTGCAGAAATAATACGTAGAAGTTTCATATAGAACTGAAATCGATTAAAGACTTAATTTACAAGGAATAAAAAAATATTTAATAATTAAAATATAGCAGGAAATAAATTCATCATTATTTATTATTCTTTCAAATTTATATACTATCTAATGGATTTTTGTCTTTTAAAGATCCTTTCTATGATTACATTTTGAGATGCTTAATTAGCAGTGAGAGTTGGAGTAAATGGCAATTTAAGATCCTTTCAGTTAATGATGCAGGTTTTAAGTTACAAGCAATTCCGTAGCGCGTTTTCGTTTTAATAATACATTTGAAAGGGCAAAATTTTCACTTTTTACAACATTAACAATTTTTAGTAATTTAATAAAAAAAATTTTTTAAATTTAATTTTAAGTTATTCTTATTGCCGCAAAGAGACGGTAGATGTCATGAAAAATAGGGTTTTTTTACCCATACAGCAATACTACAATACTTTTTCTATCTAAAAAAACAATCAATAAAACTGCACCACTGTCCCCATTCCCTTTCATTTTCGGGCACGTTCATATGTATAGCATAGAACCACGCCATATCGCCGAAATAAAACTCAAAAAAACTCGCAGAGGCAATCCTTTCTTCGCAAACAAAAGAAGCGCGCCAAAACGCCGCTTTTTGGCGCGAAACATAAGGCGAGAACGGCGCGCGTTGGAACAAAGGACGACAATCGACTCCCACACCATTATAATCTGCACCGAAGAGAAAGGGCGGGAAAAAACGGGGGGCATTATGGGTGAAAAAGAAAAGCAATGCGATGAGTAAACGGGGGGAAGATTACTGGAGGCTTACCCGCCAATTATGAACATCCTTTTCCACTCTAATTCCAGCAGAATGCATACCTCTCAATTATTCACTCAGAAGCACTGTCCTTCTGGAGAAAAAATTGCTGGGAGTGTCCTTGTTTTTTCTATTTGGCGCGTCTGCCGTGAATGAGTCCTCAAACCGGAAGGAGATGACTGGGTTTCCTTGTTCTCATGTCCACCGCCTTTCATACGTCTTTTTTTACACGACTGCTCTTGAACTCTGAACATAGGTTATGACCCCATTAGACTGAATTATCCCGCGCTTTTTATTACATTGTCGCCTATCGCATGTCTCTCGCCATTGTTACCCGGCCAAGTGTGGAGATCCCGCTTTGACGCTTAATTGCTTGAAATTCCCTTCCTCCATAGACCCTTTCAGGCTTTCTTTTGATTTATTCTTGAACGAATGCTCGTATAAAGATTCTTGATAATAATTCCCTTAGTTCGTATTTGTGTATATATTTCTGTCGTATTTTTTATTTGTTTGATTTTCTTATTTCCTATTGTTATGTATATTTAGTTTGTTTTTTTTTGGCATTCACTTTAAACTGACGGCACCGCTGTATGTGAATCTTTGAATAAATTATTAAATAAATTGTTTGAAAGTGGAGGAGATGATTAAAGAAAAAAAAGAGTATCTTTCTCGGGCAATTCTCATTAATCATTCCAAAATGCAATAGGCCAATGTTTGTTATTGGGTCATTCTAGTTCCATTTGATGTTAATGATAAAATGGTCAGTATTCGATACTTCTATATGTATACGTGCGAAATATATATGCGTATTTATTTGAACAGTGCCGATTTCCAATTAATACGCTTATTAAATTTTAAAAAGTGGGAGACTTTCGTTTAATTACGAGAGAGAGACCGACGATATTTTTGGGCCGTGACACCAATTAAACGTGGCCTTTATTAAAATGGAAAATATAAATATTCGGATGTAATTTAATGAATGTCAAAGGAAATTATGAATTTTATTCGAGAAAATCGATGCTCAAATAATATATAGCGTCATCGCACGCTTAGGAATGACCTTCTATTATTTAGAATATTATCAATAGCTTCGGAATGATTGGAAATACTCAACAACGATAACTATTTTACAAAATGTTTTCTAAAAAGAGCCTAATCATTTACGTAAATATTCAACAATAAACAGTAATCTTCACTCTCATATCACGAGACTAGGTTTTCAATTTCAGAATACAGAAGCTTACAACCACACTCTTCATGAACTCGATGATGATTGGTGGTCTTCAAATATTCGAATGAAAGAAATTCGAAAAAAGATTATTTAGAAGAGAATGCATATATATTGTAAAGTTGATTAAATGATGGAAAGGTGTTACAAAGAGTTGCAACTTTTGTTTTCTGCTCTTTGTGATATTGTTTTATTTAATTGCTTGCAATACTTGTAACCTCATAACCATCTTGTTTTGAGTGAATTTTTTAAATTTAAACATTGGAATTATATCTTTATAAATACTTCAATCGCTAGTGCCTATTTATGGAAGCTCATCACCATCTTCAGATTAATATAAATGTAAAATTAATACTTTACATTTCATTTCAGTTCGATGATACGTCAATTTCAAACGGCCAGTCTTTCGTTAAATTTACCTGAAAAGCAACTATTTTCCATGCATTCCACCTTGATTTTCAATTCTTAAAATCAAAAACAAATATATACGATAAATTATTTGATATACTAAGCGATATCAAATAAAATTTTCATCATCATTCAACGACGAGAATATAATTCAAGATGAAATCAACACGCTAATTTCGCAATTCTATTTAAACTCAATTCATGATCACTAGTCTTGGTATTTGTAATAAATATTTGGGTTAAGGAACTATTATGAGCTGAAAAAATGAATATTAATGTAATTATAGTGAAGATCTGCGACCTCTGTAGGGTCAGTTCGTAGGCCATTAAAATAAAATACCACCGAGACATACGATGAATTCAGTAAAGTAGCTTCTAGTTCCCGTTAAAGTAAACCTTATGTAGATACAAACTAAAATTAGAGATGTGTTGAAATCCATCCTTAAGGAACATAGCGCTTTCTGGTTCCTTATCCTCCAGTTTCGAAATTAATTTGATAACTTTACTTAATTAAAGTATCCTACCTCCCTATCTTAGGGACTTAAAACACTTCGTTAGTTGTCCGTAGGACTAGCCTCTTCTTGGTACTGAAATAATTGGGTTAGGCCGGGATTAAGGCCTTCTAGGAATCACCCAATGTGCAATTTGGTAGCCATGGTATCAGGGATTAAACTGATGAATGATGGCATGGATACCTAAATGTGCATTGGGTGATTTCTAATCTAATTAATCCCTGTCTTTCCCGATTCCTTACGGGAGACAATGTCCGTCAAAGGACTAATGGAGCGATTTCAGCCTCTAATTCATCAATGATCTGGTTCCAACTCTCTTTACTTACTTCCATCTTGGTATAAAATGGGGTAAAAAATTTTCTTACTTTCATATGATATCTTGATAAGGGAAATAATGTTTCTATTTTCTTCAGGTACGGGATATAGAAAAATTTTAACTTTTTTAATTTAATTTTTTTTTCAATTTTATTCGCCACGATCGCGTTATTGGCAGTTAAATATATATGCTACTTATGTAAAAGTGAAACTAAATATGGAATTCGTTTTGGTATCCCTTTTTCGGTGGTATAAAAATTCACTTAAGAATTGACGGGTCTCTTTTTAAAATTTTAAAACAGGTAAATATTCTATACCTACCGCTGACTGTGAGCCGCTGAGCTAGTGGATCATTCGAATGAATTATATTCTTCATTAATAACCTCGTAGTCGTGGCTATTAAACGCATTTAGAACTACATATATGTATACTTTGGTAGTAATAAAAGATGAAATTAACACTCACTCAGGCCTGGCAGGGTCCTTGGGATAGCGGAGTCTCAAGTTGCGACGGATGTCACTTGTCTCGTTGACGTGGCGGCTGGAGCTGAGAGATGCTGGCAGGAGCATTGCAGTTTCTGGAAATTGAAAGAGATTATGTTATACAGAGCTTCCCAGCCTTTTTATTAATACAAACTGGCAAATTACTGGAAAGACCTTGCACTCTATCCATGTAAGAGAGATACAGCTACAAATTTGGTCGCAGATTGAGCATATCAAGACAGACAAGGTCATCGTCAAAATTTAAGGGGTTGGAAAAGCATCTTAAGCAGTATTTTCGCCATATTTTTAGCATGAAAGGGAACCGGATGGTTTATCTTTTCTTAAAAATAAATTTTGTGAAGTGAATTTCACTTGAATTGTGTATAGTATTACACGTCGCATTTATCGTTGAGACTTAATGCCTGATTACTACTACGAAAAATGAGAAGTTTTAAGCGTTGAAATATTACACTTAGCGATCATTACTTCAATTAGATCATGATGTTTTAAACATACTGTGGTAGTTTGTGATACGCACAATTCAATGCATTTTTATGGTATGATGTCCAACATAAGACATCGGGTTTTGTTAATATGTGGTATGGCTCGATTATGAAAGCTTGTTTATGTAATGAAAATGTAGTCTCCTGGATCAGGCCTATTTACCGATTATACAAAAATAACAACTATTATGACAAAAAAATAATAATAATAATAATAATAACGACTTTATTAGAGGGCGAGATTGAGACTAGTAAGCCTCTTCTTACATCTAACCCTTATAATATGAAAGAAGTAAAGAGATAGATTACGGGTTTAAACAAAAGGAAATAATAAAGAGATTTGTTTGCGGGTTAAAAAAACCTAAGTTACTACACTTAGGAAAAAATAGAACCCTGCAGGAAAACGCCCACAGGAAGGGGGGCGTGAAAAACCTGCGAAACCTACAGACAGTAGCATCTAAAAATTTTAAAGAAGAGGGGGAATAAGGAAAAGAGAAGTGACTGCAACATTACTGAAAGGAATTTAAAAAAGCATTATAACTAAACAATGATATGATAGAAAAAGAATCATTGCAGGATGATAATAGAAGTGAGAAAAACATAATACATAGATATTTACAGTATCACCATTGGTTGCGTCAATTTAGCAATAAAAGCAGTAAAAAATCAAATGAATCAATGAAAAAGAATAAACCATAGTAACTGCAGATTACCAAAAATAAAAACCATAGGAAAATCAATACATACAAACACAATACATAGGTATATACAATATCGTCAATGGTTAACATCAATTTAGCTTTAAAAGAAGAAAAATAAAATATAAGACTACATATTAACAAAAAATCAAACAATAAAATAACATGAGTGATACAATAACTTCAGATTCAGGATTAAATTACAGGATAGTTAGTTAAAAAGAAATATACTTTTACTTTACTTAAGGGTATGGAACAGACGGACGGAACAGATCTTAGGGATAGAGAACAGACAGATTTTCTAACGGAGAGAGGGGAGTGGGCCAAGACTTGGTGCATTCATAGTGCGTTAAAAGAATTGGAGTGCGGTCATAACGTTTAAGTTTTACTTTGTTGGATTAATAGAAGATTGTGGCATTTACGCTTAAAGGTATACATTGATGGTAAGTTTTCCATAGCGGATGGAAGTGAGTTCCAAAGGTTACTAGCTGTGACTGTGAAAGATTTGTGAAATATTTCAGTTCTATGCTGGGGGATCAGGAGTTTCTTACAGCCTCTCGTGTTGCGGTCGTGAATGGCATTTAGAGAAACAAATGAGCTGTAAATATACTTTGGAGACTTTATGTTTAGGAATCTATACGTGGACAGAAGGATATGTAGCTCACGTCGCGATTCTAATTTAAGTAACAATAGCTTAGAGTAATATTCGGAAACGTGATCATATTTTTTCAAGTTGAAAATAAACCTCACCGCGGTGTTTTGCATGCGTTGTAGCTTCATGGCAAGTTCCCCTGATAGATCCTGATATACTATATCACAGTAGTCGAAGTGTGGCATGACTAGGGATTTAACAAGTCGTAATTTCACTAGTTAACAAAATAGTTCACAAAATAGTTACATTGTAATAATAGTTATAAAGAGGACACCAAAAATACAAAATACACAGATAATCAGAAGATTCACCAAAGTATATAACGGAAATTGAAAAAATTCATTAGATTCGGTTAATATACCAGCAAAATCCCACCCAATCCCATTAGTTATCTCACATAAATGTTTGATTTTCAAAGAAACTCAATTTGTAACAGATAGCACATTCCAAAAAGGGCAATTAGCTTACGGATGAGACGTTTGAACTCGGAAGTGACGCAGACCGAAAGAATCGTCCAGGAAATTGAAAGCTGTATCTGTTAGGTCCATGATGATAGAGACGGATCAGAGATAATCCATAGAGAGAGAGGCATGGGATAGAATGCCGCTTCCCGTTCATCAGCGACAGGATATTCTTTCAGAGGGATAAGACGAGTAGGAAATGGACAAGATGATACGTCATCCTTTAGATGAACCCGGAAATAGAGTGCGATCTCCACTGGGAATCGAATCGCTCCCAGCGGTGGGAGACAGAACGCAAACTTCCCGAAAAAATAATAGAGGAAAAGAATAGAAAAAGGTGTATGCATCGATATGCATCAGGAATATTGCGAGAGGCCAAAAAACGGAAATTTTATGTTGCTCAAACGAAGTCAGCAGAACATACGAAAAGTTATTTAAGTTCCTCGTATAGGAAATGGTGAGCCGCGGATTATCTGAATACGATGGAGAATGGTCACGAAGTCTTAACGAAGAAGAATTATATAATGGAAAAAATTAAATTAAATTCCTCCAATCTAAGTATTTTACTAAAAGCACTACTGATTTCAATTTCCCAATTTCAATTAGTGATTAGTTACAATTCAATTTCAATAGGTAGGTAGAAAGAAAAAACAGAATGGTTTCATTAAGAGTTACGAATAAGTTGTATTGAGTTAACCTCTTTCGTATTTTACAAGTAATATAACTTGTACACTATTCTTTTGAAAAGGAGATTCCGCATATATACAATCACACACGATCGAGTACGTATTTTAATTCTTTGCCTGTATACTTCCATATGAGTTGAAGGAATATAGTAATCACCTGGATTCGCTCGCATGACCTTTTCTTAGAAATCTCACTTCTTTTGGAACTATTGAATAGAAGTTATAGTTGTAGATTTTTTTCTCTAACTCTTTATTAAATAAAGTATTATTTGAGTAGTATTCTCTAAAAAAATTTCGTCAGGGAAGAGGTTGAAATGAAAATATTTAACCTTAAGATAAATTTTCTTCTCTAGATCATTGCAGTTTTCGAAAAAAAAAAAAAAAAGCTTTTCCCTCCGACTTATACCGATAAAATTCTTCAATCAGGACAAGTTTAAAAGTCTAACTAAATGATCTCACGTCCCAATAATTTTTCTTGTATGAATTGAAACCTATCTGCAGATCTGAGAGCCGGGGTTCACAGAAAAGCATAGCATGTTTTTTAAATATTCTGGGATCAAGATAGGTGATAGTATAAAAGCAGGGCTTGGGCCCAGAATTTTAGAAAAAAAGATATATCGTATAATTAAATATAAAAAGTAATTGAAGTGAATCTAACGATCTTATACTAAAACTGAAATTTTGTTAACGTTTATCTAGGTTTATTTAGAGGTTTATAACCTTTTATCTTAGTACACGAAAATTTCACTGATGTGAATTAAATGAGATTGACAAATTAGCATTAAGAATAAGATTAGGAAAAATGTTCATCAGCGGAGTTATCGAAATTAAAAATCTTAACTGATCGTAAAACAACTCGAAAGCCGTAAACTGGAAAGCGATCCATAAAAAAGGTTGGTCATAAAATTTTTATTTGCATTCCGAGATTGAAACTTTCCAAAATCGGCTCATCCATGAAATTATATATAAGAGGAAAGTTTTATTAATATTCTTGATAAAGGATTTTTAATATTTCCAGAGAAAATTTCGGTGAAAAAAATCCATTTCGGCTGCATATGTAATTAGTTGGTCGCAGCATGGTGTGTACAAGTAGCATATGAGTACACTAAGTGAAGTTAGAATGGATGGAATGAGAAGTATGTGGGGCAAAAACGGGAGAGAGTAATGGAAACAGCAATGGTAATGGATATGAACTGAAATAATGGATGCAAAATGTATTTCTTACATTGGGTTTGACCTACGGAAAAGATGAATGGAAGTAAATTGACCAAGAAAAAAAACAGACTACGAGGGATGTTCTAATGTATGGAGGATGGTTATGAATGAGGTAAGTGATATTATGTCATGATATCTGACATCGATTTAATCGTCAATATGGAAATATTAAAGACAACATCAGATTAAAAGAACTTCGAGTAAGGTTTCATAAAATACTTTCATCTTTTATCTATTCCTCAAAAGTAGATCCTATAACTTTCTCCAATCTACCCCAATCATCTATATTGATTTATTGACGATATAGCTAAGTAATTTTCATGATTTACGTATAAATCAACTAATATCAATATAATATATTATTTAATGCCACTGTAGCGTTTTGATATTATTTTATTACATTTTGTTTATCATTTTTGAAGTTCTACAACCCCACACTGCATAACTGCATAAGAGTCGATCACAGCCAATTATAAAGTAAGCATGGTTATAACATATATTTTACGGCCAATTACATGCATGCAGTTATACTAATTTTTATGTCCACGCAGTACATTTCGACTTTCAGCAAAACAGTCCGTAAACATTTATGGGATTGTTAAATAAGAACCATTTAATTAGTATATATCGAAGTATTTGAGTGTTGGGAATATATTTTGAGTAATAGACATCGATTGAATAGATTAAAATTAAATGTAGTGCAACTGGTTAACTATAACCCTTTATTGAAAATTGATTTCAACTTATTGTCAGTCTTCCTTGAATTTCATTAAATCTAAGTTTTAGGATAATCACGGAAAGATTTCTACGACCACACAAGGTTAAACTTAATGGCTGCACCATAAAATATAAAAAGGCCAACTTTATTTCGTTTCCATATGCACCGTTTGTATACGCGGAACAAATTGAACAAAAGCACAAATTAAAAATTCCCCACTTCCTAAACGATCCGTTGAAAAAATCTCAAATCCGATAAACTCCGAACTTCTGAATAGAATAGAAAAACGAACATTTTTCGCGAAACCCAAAAGGCCAAACAAATAGCGAAGTGATCTCATTGAAATTCGAGGGAAAATCGGAGAGAACTGAAAATCGCGTTAGTAAAGCGACCAAACTCCAAAACGCCTGGGGGGACTCCGTCATCCGTTATCCCAGTCTGAAAACAGGATAAGGCCTTAGCGTAACAAGTACTTCCGCAGCGAAGCCACTAATTGCACAGCGTCGGCATAAGGGGAAAAGGAAGTCGAGAAGAAGGGCTGCAATGTACCCCACCGATGGAATTGTTTCTCCCTAATGAGACGGCCAGTCAATGAACTCATTCATTTATTCTATTTATCATCATCGTGGCAGTTAACGAGGAGGGCGGAATTCCACATCCGATACCGTTGCCCATGGAAACTCCGATATCAATCAGGGTTTTCACGCCCTCGTACCAATTATGCTCTTCCTACTGCTTTATAAACAAAGGCACTAAAAGAGAAGTCATTTTTTTCTATTCCTAGAGGGCCCTCATATGCACTCATCACGGTTCGTTTTCCATCGGGCGCGAATCGGTTGCTTTGGCAACAAAAAGAGGGGGATGAAAGGAAGTCGTTTGTGAGTTTTTTCTCCATACCCTTGGAGGTCCGTATAAAAAGTGAGGGAGCCCGAATTCCTTTCCTGTGCTGCTCAAAAGAGACATGTGTCCGCTCAAAGGACCTTCACAATGAAGCGCGTTCATTAAGATGGGAATGCTGGTGGAATATATTTTGAGGTCCGCTAACTGCCTGCTCTTGCACGAGAATAGTGAGGGAATATCGGAGAGAGAGCTTTAAAAGATCGTTTTTGCGTCTCTTACGCTTTGTCATTCAAGTTTCGTGCTTGCTTCCCTTTTTTCAAATGCATTTGTTTCCCTTAATGAAATCAAATTCACGTTACAAGTTATGATACACATTTATAAGTTGTTCTTCTAACTATTGATGTACGCTGCAAGTTCGAAATCACGAGAGGGTACTTTAATTTGACTGTAAAATTGTATAACGTTTAATTGATGCGATGAAAATTTTCATTCAAGAATGACCATGTTGTCTGATATTTTTATCGGTTCACTCTATTACTATCCTTTAATACCAACGAACCATATTCCGGAGATTTTCAAGTATCTACATTGACATACGTCTGCGAATATTAGGCTAAATCAAGCTCTTACTTTATAAAAACTGAGCGTATAAAATTACAGTTTTTATTTTATGTTCTATTTTCAATGCGGTTCTACATGGAAAGGAGGAAAGAAACTTTTTCACGTATATTTACAAATACACCACCGGTTATAGCACATATCTGCCATCATTAGGTGAGGATTTCCTCACAGCGAAATCTTCAACAATAGATCTTAATTAATCTGTGTATCGCTTAAAATTTTTTCATAGTTCTGATAATTGTTGCTTATTTGATTTTAATAACATAAGGTTCTGTTAAAACGGCGTACTCTGGAAAGATAATCCAATGAATGCTAACTCTCACGTTAAATAAATCAATGTTCCTGATAGTGATAGTTTCACCACTTGATAATACTCTCTCTCTTTTAACTTATCAGATCTCTTTCTCATATCTTATTCTGAGGGCGAATTTTCGAACCTTCCTTCCGTTCAACACTTTCCAATTCTCTAGTAATAAATTAGTAAGGTTCGCTAATAATCAATCAATTCTTAATCACACCATTAACTACAGTAAAATGCGACTCCGTATACCACAATCCTCCTGGTCTTTTTGCAAGCTCTACTCTCTTCACTGCCTTCCATAGTCCCCCTTTTTTCTGGGAATCAATTAAGGGTTTAGCTGCCCTCATCTCGTTCTTACGGAAGAAAAGTCACCCCTGAGGAATGTCGGACTACTTGCAGGACTCCTCGAGATGACAGGAAAACAAATGGAGATTTTGTGATTAAACTACCCATTTCCCTTAGCAATCGCTATCTTCACTACCCGACCCTCTTCTCTTACCCTAATTCTTCATCCCAACCTAACATTTTCACTCTCACGTGCCTCTTACAGTCTTTATCATCCCCGTTACATCTACTTGGGTACCCTTAGATTGACCGCCAACATGTTACCTATGCCTCTCTTAACCAATTACCACATTTTTAAGCATCTGTCAGGCACGATAAGTTATATAGTTTCTAAATTTAAACACACCGGTTATATAGATTGCTTACAGCTGTGTTTTATGAAGCGGATAAGGTTAGATTAGAGGTAATACATTCTCTGATGAATGCTCATTTGTTATTGCTACTCTCTTCCCTATTGAGAATTGATGGAATGTTTGCAAACTTAAGAGTGAATAAGGGAGACTTGCTGCCTACTCGTATGATATTAAATATTGTAGTTGAGATTTCATCATTTAAATTTATTAACATAAATGCCACCACAGGAAGGTCAACTGTTTCTTTAATACACGATACTAATAATAATTTATATATTTAAATAATTATTTCAAATAATGATTTCTAAAAACAATTTCAAACAATAATTTCTACTTAGAATTACTAATAACAATTTCTTATAATTATATCTGACAATGATATATAACAATAATTCCTAGTAATAATTTTTAATAATAATTTTCTAACAACAATTTCTAATAAAAATTTTTAATAATAATTTCTAATAATCATTTCTAATTGTAAGTTCTAATTATAATTTCTAATAAAAACTTCTAATAATAATTTAATCAATTAAAGAATAACAGAAGAATACATTTCACGAAAATCTTTAGGTCAAACGAACCCAACCAACAAAAGTGTCGGCAAAATGTCCGTCGGTAAAATATCAGTCGGTCATGTGGTTTCGGTCAAATATGAGGTCCGATATTTCCTTTAACCCCTCTTCTGACTCTATACCATACCCATACGCCCGTACCTCAGTACCGCACGTAACGCTAATCCTTTAACCCTTTCTCCATTAAATACCCTTCCACTTACATCCCCCTCACTACAGAAATTCCCACTATTTCCCCTCCTTCCCCTCTTAACTCTTTCGCCACCGAAATGATTTACGGCGTCGTAAAGATTGAGGACATGGATCCCTTTGATGTTGAGGCGAGAACCAAAAAAAGTCTCTTTTTCCTCATCTGGACGCCTGTAGCAATTAAACGAATTCTTCGGCTTTTTTCATTTCAGCCTTAATTTCCATTCGACGTCAGCCAAAGCGAAGGAAAGATTTATTGCGGTGCGTATTTTTTATCTCGCGATTAATTTTCTTCCTCATTTTTCCTTCGTTGATTCCATGTTTTGAGATTGTGTTTTCTCGCACTTATCATTAAGACGAATTTTATTGAATCGGCGGTAATCATATTACAAAGGGAAATTCGAGGAATGAGAGGAAAGATAATGAAATAAGGGAGATGCTTATACGCCTGAGAGGATTTTTACCAGGAGTGAGAAATACAAGAGAAATAAATCATTAAATAATGTACACTCGAAAAATTTTCTACAAATACAAAAAAGCATGGATGAGTTGTAGGAGTCACGTTCTCTAATTATTCCGCTGTGATAATTTACATGATATTACGGAAATTTGCCACCTAGAAAACATCGCCTACATATACCCATGACCAGCCTTTCAGCATGTGGCAGAGGTGAATAAACCAAAAATCCAGTTCTCTAATGTATTTGACTTGCATATGGAAAACTCCAAAAAAGTGATTCATTGAAGTTGCTAGTTCTAATATCCGTGTCCTTAATTTATCAAGTCAACGTAGCACAGTGGCCAGATAATCTACCCATTATACATACTTACTAAGTCTTCCGGGAACACGTTATCTGTGAATCCATTCTTAAAATTAAATCTCCATTTTTCGAACGATTCCCACCTTATTTCACGGAGCATATTTTTAATGCTCATAAATTTGTCGTAGTATTTCTTAAATAACGCATGTATTACGCCTGGACCTGTTCCACAGCTTGACTGCAACGAATTTTCATATGATATATGTATACCAGAGAGTGTTTAACTTCTGCAAAGTTAGATCGATCACGATATTTTTCATTACTCAATACTACACAATTTTCTTGCATGGTATTCTTTTTGCGCATTATATAATAACTAAAAATTACATGTGTACAACAAGAAAAATTTGGTGTTCACTGATAATTCTCATGCTCTTAAATACCTACCTTAATAATATAATAATTAACATATAAAAATATGTTCATTGACTACTAGTAATAGGGTATCACGCGTATTATGAGGTAAATGATAGCGATTCTAAAACTCATGAATTTGCTTTGCGTCAAGTGACCTGTAATAAAAAACTTAACGTGATATATTCAATTAAAAATGACTTTGCTGGTGCGAGTCTTTAATTAAGAATCTCGTTTTATCTCGTTTTAGATAGAGATCTCGTTTTATCAATCATGCCGCTATGGTTACTTATCAGGTTTTGTTCCTGATTTACGTTCATAATAGAAAAGATGGTATTCAATAAGAAGAATGTTTACCTCACCCGTAAATACTCAAACCATGAGAATTATAAAGCATTCATTCATGACTCAATCATTTGACAACGAACTTATTAATTTTATCACAAACTTCAACTGCAAAGAATTCAATAAGAATTCTACGTCAAAATGTTGGATGGGAATGTAAAGGACTAATCTCAATTTTTTCTGATAACTATCCGCGTCAAGTACATACAAAATAACTTGGATAACCAACACTTTATAGCAACAAGTTTGTCAGTAATTATTTCTCAACTTCAATTCCAGCAAGAATTCTTCCGCAATTCTGCAAAACGTTTGATGGAAATGTAAAGAACTAATCTCATTTTTTTCTAATAAGCACCCAAATTCGTGCAAAATGACTTCAATTTACATCTTTAAATCCCTTTCAAATTGTTAGGAATCTAAGAACGAATTTCATCGCGACTGGGTAAGGAAATGAGAATGAATACACCAACCTTTTCCATATTGTGATTTAAATTACCTCGGTAAACTCACTTCAGCGTGAAAAACCGGTTTAATCATGCATGAAATGAGTAAATCGCTCGGATGAATGAGCGACTCCACTCATACGTGGGACGCGAGGAAAATTGCTACTTCTGAAATTAAAATCTCGCCACTCTTTCAATCCGTTCGATAGAAGATCTCCGTTACTTTTCCTCCTCGAAAAGGGTGGCCTTGAATATCTGAAGAATCTCGCAAAATTACTCTCGAGTCGCATGGAAAAAATTTGCGTCCTAAATATTGGTATTGCGATATGGGCAAAAAAAAGAAGCATCCAGATGGAAAAACTGCGGCGTTCCAATTTCTCTCTTTGACAAAACTGTGTCACCGTGAAAGCTCTTTTCTCGTTCCGAATGTCTGAGAAACGAGTGATTTTATTTTCGACTTGAAGTTCCTACCTGGAGCTCTTAGGATAGCACCTCATTCGCAGCTTTTTATAATGGGCCTCGAAGCGGAATTAATCTTGTATTAAATCATACCGTCATTTTCCATGCTATTTCATTTTCTGAAAACATCCATTCTCATAAAGGAGACAGATGGTGCAAATAACTCAAATGTATTCTTAACGTGGGAATTCTGGGTAATGAATTCTGAATTTTTAGGCTACCTTCTGTACCGTTACATAAGTTAATACGATTTAATTCGTTTCTAATAACGCTATGTTTATTTCTTTTAGGTTTATTACTAAACATTTTGAATTTTCTTTGTTTTCATTTTATGTGATTTCTTTTTGTTCGCGTTTTTTCATATGAATTTAATTAATAATTTTTTATTTATAATAACTTAATGAATTAATTTTTTCGTATGAAAAAAATTGTGGAAAAAGTACAAATTGTTCTTGCTCATTACTCTATTATTCTTATCATTTCTACAAAGCATATTTCGCTATTTGAAAGCATATTACCAGTGAAGGTAAATTAGATAGAACGTATAAGGAGAAGGGCGAGTTACTTACGTTAGATATTATGTACTTCTATATATCTTATTAGTGTATGAGTAAGGTAAGATGATAGCTGAATAGTATCAAACCGACACTATCGCACATTGATTGAGTTAAGGAACCAAAGATGCATTTCATAACTTATATATGTGAAGAAGTACAGTTACGTATCAACTAAAAGATATTCAAAATGAAACACCACATCATTATACCAATACTCACTCTTCTATGACAATTCTATTCGCAGATGCTGCTGTAAAATGTTGATCGTTCCTAATTATCACTGGTTTTTGTCTCATGATCGGGGAAACATTGCGTATTGTGGACTCGTCTCAATGATTTAATATTTTCTCTTTATCTTATAATATTGCGATGGTTTCGTTATCATTCTACGTTATTTTCTAATTTTTTAAAATCATATCATCATCATATGGCTCATTTTCTAAGCTCATGTATCATCTAAAATTCTATATGTTCAGTTTCCTATTACCATTCTCCATTTCACAGCTAAGTTAAATCTTCTCCATTGTTCTTAAACTTCAGCTAGATTGGATACTAGCTGTTCAAGGTATTATATATTTTCACAAAATTATGGAAATGACATAGTAAAAATATGATGATAAAATAAATTTTCATTGAAACGACGAAAATTCAGTGCGAGTATTATAATTATAATAGACGTGATACGCTTGGAAATTATGCTCTCGTCACACATCAAGATTTTTCTCATATTCTTGGAGTTATCAAATACTTTCAGACTTCCACCTAATTGAAAAATCGTCCCACCAAAGTAACCGTCTACTTCCTCACGATTTTTACTACTTCTCCGCAAGACTTCGTGGGCCGCGACGGTGGAATTTCACGTCAAACTCATTCGCGGAATTTTTCCCACGAAACCAACGCATTCCTCGTTTCCTGCAGAGTAATTTTTTACATATATAAAACGGCGTTCTGGGGTAAAGTGGAAACGGAGACCCATTAGAGACCCGCCTCTCCAATAAAGGGTCCATCAATCCATCTATAACTCCATTAAACTCCACCTCTAAGAAACTCATATAAGGGTCTGCAGCTTGAACTATCACCTCATACCACAGCCCCGGAAACGACCAAGTCGTAAAACTCCCGGATAAAAAATTCCCATAACAGGTCCATCTGAGAATGGCTGGGGAAATGGTAAAAGAAAAGCCGTATTCTGCACATTTCTCATTGCAACGTACGGCGAGGTAAGAAACGCGGAAGTATAGCACGCAAGCCCACCAAAAAAAGCCCGGATATAATAATAGAGTGGGGTAAAATGGGGGAAAAAGGAGTATAGGACGGTTTTTCACGCGAGGCCCCATTTTACTCCCCACGAGCGACATCTTACGTACACGTATTTTTCAGGAACCTCCGTCCAGATGTCGCCAGCGTGATGAAGAAGAGGGACATGAGAATAGTACAAGGATAACGTATATACAAACACTAGAGAATAAAAAAAGGAAGGCCCTCAACGCTTTGAAAGAAAGGGTAGTCGTGTTGTAACGCTGCCCTCCACATTGGCGGCTAATGAAAAAGTGGCGAAGAGTACGTGAGGTCTTGGGGAACGGGAAAAGACGGAAGTATTTGTGAAGGGTTGCCGTATGAAATTGGAGTGCACTCCAAGCATGAAACGGAGTGAATGCGGACTTCTTCTCGGTGCAGGGCCTGCGGCATTTTACTGTGCTCCGTGATGCCGTTTCCCACTCTCATTTAAATGATATCCTGGTTGTATATTGCAGTCCACCATTCTGCGCAAAGAAAAATGAGAATTGTAATAATTTTTCGTTAAACATTTTAATTGTGTTACTTAATGGAAGACTGATCTTAATGGACAAGAATGCGTAAGAAACGCTTGGTTTTCTACTGTAGCCACTTCTATGTCATTGATTAAACTTCCTTGTTTGCATAAAGTAAAACCCGGTTAAGACGCTTCTCATGGTAGCGATTGCACTATAAGCGGGATGCCGTTATAACCAGGTTATAAATGTTTATTTCTTATAAGTCAGAAAACAAATGGGAAGGAGTTTTTGGTCTTTTAACGTGAAATAAGTCTTTTACACCTTAAAAACGAAAAGTAATCTTCTTTAGCTTGCTTTTCTTATAGATATTAATAGAGGTCGATTACTAACTTATTTTGAGATGGTGGTTATATTCTTTAAGAATGGTCTGCTTTTCGTATACAGAGAGCTTCTTCCTTTGTTACGTCATTTTATTAATATCTCTATCTACAACAAAGCTATTTCCATTACAGAGAAAATTTGGGAAATATTAGGAAAGAAGTAAGCAATTTTCGGTCAATCCGCAAAGTCAGGAGATTGGCTATACCGGGTTGCAATACATCTGGGGACGGGAAAAATCCTCCGTATAAGAGGGTAGTAGAGCGTCTTAAGTAAAATTTTACCAATTGTTTAGCTTTAAAGGGACTGAAACCGAAAAAAGACCGCCTTAAAAAGAGGATTCTTAAGTGGGAGCGGTTTAAATGGGTTTTATAGTGTATTATTCATCTTCTTGCTCTCAACTGTATGCTTTCACGAGTATCTTGGAGGAAAACATTTCTTCGTCTTTTCGTTCTAATATTCCTTTAGCGTGTATATTCATTCATTCAAGTTTATCACTGTGAAATCAATATAATCTGGCGTAACATTGGGGAAAGCCATAATAAATTAAACAACTTAGTAATTTTCCACGGATTTTTAATTTTGCTACCGGTTTCGTAAGACGTGCTTACATCTTCAGGCAAAAAATGAAATCTTTCGCAGCAGTATATATACTATAAGAGGTTGAGGGGAAGGTAGGGGAAAATGAAATTCATCGCAAGAGTAGATTTCGACAGTCAAACGAGAAAAAAATTGTCCTTAGATATTAAATAAGAAAGAAGACGTGACGATAAAATTTTGAATAGAAAGTGTATTAAATGGGAACCGCTTCATTTGGTAAATCCCGTAAAGAAAAGATGTATAAATTATCGCACATTCCCCACAATTAATAACTCTTCCAAACCAATGAACTCAAGCCTGAAAAGATCCTCACAAAAAAAGACATTTCATACAACGCACGCCTGCCATGCAACCTCCTCATCAACGGGAACGGATGGTTATTTATACAGTTCGCAAAGAAGCAGCGTGCGAGCAAACAGTTATATATACGGTACAAGCTGCTCACTCCGCATAGAATAAAAAAACGCGAATTAATCATTCATCACTTATCCACGCCTCCCAGGCGCCGTAGACAATTAATATTTACGCCAAGGACGACGCGCAGGAATACGTTTCAAACGATTCGAACGATAAACTAGAATCTGCTACCATCGCAGAAAAATCCCGTTTGAAAACTGCTAGGAAAAAATCCTTGGAGAGTATACATAACCCTCTCCCTCTCTCACGAGGATCGTCCGCGAATGGGGAGCCCATTTTAGCCACAAAAGCGCGCGGGAATCGCCATATTGGTTGCCGAGGGAAACAGAATCAACATGGAGGGAAAGGTAAAGATTACCTGGCGATGACGAGGCGCAGGGCTTAAAAAAGAACCCCATGGGTTATGCGATGCGAAGTGCTGTTGAATTGAAAGTGAAGGCTCTCTCTCTCTATAAAAAAAACGTGGGTCGATATAGTGAATTTGAAAAGGGAAATGGAGCTGTAAGAAGGGTGTGAGAGGAAGTGATAAAGTGACGGAGAAAAGAGAGGAAGGAAAGAGATTTGGAGGACATCGGAAAAAGGGGTGGAAAATTGAATGAGAGGGGATGAAAAGGGTAAGAAAACAGGGGGTTGGGGAAGGACGGGAGGTGGAAGAATGGAGGAGAATGTTAAGGAATACTTTAAAGAGGAAGGGACGGAATAGGCATGTGGGAAGAAAGGCTTAAAGAAGACCAGGAGAGAGGATTAACGTCACCCAAAAGACATCTACTTCCCTTTTTATATCTTCCTATCTTTTCCTATGTCTACACAGAGAGGGTCTCCATATTTTTTTCTGAGATTAATAGAGGAAATGGCTGATGAATATGTAGGGCACAAGTAGGACAATTATTCAAAGGATTTTTACATGTAAGAAGTACACATATTTCACATTTCAATAAGACTTGCTTCCTTGCGTAATAGTACTATTTTTTTACTTATCTCTACGAATCACTTTTAGCAGTAAAAACTACTTTAAGCAAATCTTACTCCCAACACAATCGTGGTTTACTGTAAATTTTGTCATATCGTGGACTAAATTATTCAGTTTGCAGTAATAAAGTATCTTTTGCTAATAATACACAAGTTATAAGTATGGCTCAATTCCAGATTTTTGAAATTGTTTTCCATTGCCCACAGAACTTGGGAAAGATATCAATTTAAGGTAATTCTGGGAAGGGAACTTATCCCTAAAACCGCTACGGTAGCCGTGAAGGCCTACAACGAACCCAGTAAAAACTGGTATGAAAAATAAAGGATATAAAGCAAGGAAACACTGTGCATATATACACAAATTTACTATATGTAATGAGTAATTTAGCTTTAATTTGAATTTTTTCTGAAATTAAAATTTTATTTACTGTCATCCGTAAAGGTACTTTCGCTGAACATACTTAGCAAATACAGCCCAAAATCTAAACGCCATTCTTAAATGTATTTTCAACCTATTTTAGAGAGAAACATAGACTATAGATCACTGAATCGCTTTAGAAAAACTTTATAGAGATCTAGACTGTTTTGGATAGGATTGATATTGCTATACCAACAAGTTAAAACACAAGCTTTTAAATTTCCACTATGAGTCTCATCACGAGAAGTGTTTTTGAACAGCAGCTGACTATGGATGCCTGAATATGATTTTCATGCAATCTGAAACCGGACTTCATTAAAAATTATATCGGCAAATGAAATTCAAGCAGCGCTCTAATTAATAAATTTAATTAGGGCATTCTCATTAGAAACAGACACCGAATATGGAAATAAGATAACACAGTGGAAATACGAGGAAATAATAGCGAACCGTGGAAATTAATTTCAGTTGAAAATAGAAGTGGGCAAAATATCAAAATAAAGCGAAAGAAACTGAAACAAACTTTAGATACATAATATTGAAAAGGATTACGATAAAATGTTGAAGATTAGGTAAAAATATCATAGAGAGACGAAAATATTCTGGAAAAAAACATGGAGATAAAAAAACAGCCCATTGCCTCATAGAAATACAAAATTCATTCAGTTCTCTCAAAATAATCTAAAAAAAAAACAAATTATTAACAAAAGGCATTGAAAACAAGTAAATCCCGCTTAAAAGGTATTGAAACCTAGATTTTCCAAGTTCATAGACTGTTGTATATGTCAATTTTAAACTATGCAGATACAAGCAAATTTGAAATATATACAAAAACTTGAGAGCTTAGATGGGTTGAAACCTTGGAAGCTTCCAGAAAGCGAAAAGCTTTGGGAGAAGAAGTGTGGCAAATGGAACGGAATGGAAAAGAAGTGCAAAGCAAATACCAAAGGCGAAGAAGATAGGGTTTCGGAGAGAACTAAGATGTAACACGGAAATGGGATCTGATGCTGGAGAACCGTTGCCATGGAATTTATCCTTTCTTAATTAATTCAACAGATACAGAGATAATGTTAAAGTAAGCAATAATATTCTATAGTGAAGTTGTAATCGGGTTGTGAAATATTAACAAATTTGAAAGGCGTCAAGCGAATATAGTGATATTCACGTATGAGTTGCGGGTTGCATATATTTAAGGATCCTCATTCGGAGAAATACATACATACATACATACATACATATATATATATATATATATATATATATATATATATATATATATATATATATATATATATATATATATATATATAATTCGAATAATGCATATATTTAAGGATTCATTCGAAATAAATATGAATTTGAATAGGAAAATAAATTAAATCCTCGCACATATTTTATTTATTTAAACATTTGCAAATCATGATGCAAGGAAAAAATTTATAGGCGAGTCTAAATACATATTTCTATCTCCGGAGATTTCTGAGGGTTTTGAAAATTAATGCTTTAAGGTAGTAACTGTTAAAAATTGTTGCTAAAGTAAATTACAAGAAAGGTAAGGATTGATTTCATACCGTAAGGTCTTTGTGAGCATTGTGATGACCTTATCTCATTTCCTAGGAAACCGATTTACGTCATGCATGGCCAAAAATGAAAACTTTTATTAAAACGAGCGGATGATAGATGTAAATTTAAGTTTCCTGAGATTTTTCCTGTTTCCTAAAAGCCGATTATTTATTTACCGAAACAAAGAAGATATGTAAACAGGTAACCCTCTCCAATGCATAGTTTAAGCTTTTAAAATATTTCAGGTAAAGTGTTAAGTTAATAAAATAAAAAAATAAAAATAGTAGAAATTTCTTGCTGCAGGTGATGAGTTTTTCGATGAAATCGAATATTTTTACTGCTTCGATACCAAGAAATGTAGAAAGAACGCTTCACCGATCTGTCATTCGTATTGAAATGAGAACTTGCTAGAATAACAAAGACACCTGATCAGCATACATGCATATAGACTTATCGATGCAGAGCCTGCTGCATGAACTCACTTATTTAAATAATATACGGATTCCGTTCTAGCGTAACTTCAATCTAAACTTTATTCAATTCTCTTAAACAATAAATTGTCTCTCACGTTGTCTGATTTTAATGAATTTGGATGCATGTGATACGCTTTCCAAACTTCGCCACAGAGAGAATCAACAAAAAATTAAACGGTGAAGATATTTCAGTGGACATTTAAGATAAAATATCCAATTGGGTATAAATAATTATTTGGATCATTCGTGAAACTTACTGGAGGGATAGAAACCACATTATATTTACATGACGCAGTAATTATATAAGAGGTAACCTTGTAATATTTAAGCGTTGATGGTTTCGGCCGTCGCTTGGTGGAAGATCATTATAAAAATAAAAATGATAACAGATCTAATATGTATAAATTTAAATATTAGATCTATTATTCTTTTTTTATAATATTTGAACATTAGCAAATGCACTTGGAACCGATCATGTGACGAATAACACAAGACCGTAAATTAAAAAAAAAAAGGAAATTAAAATATAAAACTAAACATAATACATAACACAATAATTGACTCTAAGCTGTGGAAATTTTCACATAAAACGTATCAACTCCTTCAAAAATAAATTTTTCAAAATAATACAAGATAGAAATAAATAAGCATTACTTAAACTAAATAAAAAACTATTACCGTAGAAAATATTTCGTCCCTGTAAATATAAGAATTACGGTGTGGAGAATATTTAGATATAATTTTTTTTTTAACTTAGTTTAAAACAGAAAAAAGAAATGTAACAATTGCCGTTGCGCTGATTGTTTATGCTCAAGTTTCTATGGAAAATAGTAACAATCGAGAGGTGCCTTAAAAGTAATTAAATTGAATGCATCGCATCGAATTCAACGAAGTTGATTACATCGACTCAGGTTGGCCACACGTCCAAACCCCTGTTCTCCAAGTAGGTACAGGTGAGAACGAGGGAGAGAAAAAATGCGTGAAAACCACAACGAAAACTTCCATTGGAATCGTCACATGGGAAAGAATAATGAGATAAATCTGGAGGGATGTAATGGAATAATGGAGAAAGAAAAGGAATAGGGAAGAGAATGTAAATAGTGTTTGCTAGGAACAGGAAATGAGGTCTGAAATGCGGAGATTGGACCGAGACATCCTCCTGCCCTTCCTCCACACGTCCTCCGGTTCTACGCTCATTCCATTAATTTCCCTTTCTTTATTCCTCCGTTGCTCCGGATGTCTCTTTGCTCCACCCTGTTTGATTCTATCCCATGAATTTTCTGCTTCCCTATTCTAATATTCATCAACTCTCTCTCGGATTATGTTTTATGTCTTGAATTTTTACTCGATCCCCCGTTACTTGGAGGCAGCAGTTGAAAAATAAATAGAAAACATTAAAAAAATGTTGGTATGGAAACAATGTTGCTGATCGTTGTCGTCATGGTATTACCAAGGATTTGCAAGTCATCAATTTTCTCTTTAATTATCAACGGAGAAAACTGTTTAAAAATAAATAAAAAATAATACTTGATACTTTTATATAACTATCATATTACTATATAATTCTTAATCCTTTTGATTTTTCTAATATATATACCAAAGTATTATTTATCCCTTTATTAGGCGAGGTTAGGCCCGAGTGGGCCTCTCTTCCACCTAACCTCGTATGAAGATACATGGTTATCAAGATTTAAAATAATACTAAGAGAATAAAAAAAGAGAAAGAAAAAAAACGAAAAAGAAAGATTTGATTTGTGGGAAAAAATCTCCATAACTGAAGGTTGATAGAGAAAAACCCACAGTGCGGGAAAACACTCACACAAGAAGGGGGGCGAAAAAAACCCGCGAAAACACAGTGAAAAAGTGACGTACTTATGAGCTTACACGAGGAACAAATAAACAAATAAGAAATGGTGATATGGAAACGTTTGTCATGTTGATCGTTGTCGTCATGGCATTATCAACAAATTGATTCGTCATTTTTCTCTCTTAAAAATTTCTCCGTTAGAGAATTATTTTGAGAATTGTTTCTCTTAAAATGTTTATCTTGAAGTTATACTCACTCGTAACGCAAACGCTATATTCATTTAGCGTCTAGAAATAATCTCAGAGAGAGTTGATGAATATTAGAATAAGGAAGTAGAAAATTCATGGTAGAGAGATAGAATCAAACAGGACGAAATTTTTCTGAGGAAAAAGACATCTGGAGCTACGAGAAAATACAGAAAGAGAAATGGAATGGAAAAGTAATGAGTTAATGGGCTTCAGATTTGGACCCTTAAGTGATATTATGAGTAATATGCCATAGTCATTACGCAATATATATAGTAACATGATATCATATCACCTTCACGAAGTCAGGAGTGAATTAAAAACGAACTACGGCGATTATCATACGTGGTCTTTCAAAGCCAAATTACACACATGCACGCTGCATTACCATTTATATTATTGTCAAAACAAAATTCCCCCGCAGGCAGACATGTCTGGTGGCAATGTAAGATAAAATCATACATATAATTTTACATACATTAAATTAAGATAAGATAGAATTATAATTTTAAAAATTATAGTAAGGTGTAATTAATAAATGATAATTTTTACTTAGGTGTTCCTTCAAAGCCAAATTACACGTATGCACGCTGCAGTACCATTTATAGTATTATATTTACGAATTTTCCCCACAGGTAGACACGCCTGGTGGCAGCGTATGCGACATTTACAATTAATATACGATTACACATGTAATTTTACATACATAAAATTAAAATAATATACAATTATAAATTTTAGTGATAGTCAGTTGAAATAAGTAAATGATAATTTTAACGACGTTCAGTGATGAAAATAATTACTAAATAGCCAAAAATTATGCACCGCAATTTATTCTAAACAACTTATTATCATTATCATCAACTAATCATCATTGTCATCATTTAAAAATTTTGAAAACTTCAACCAACATTATCATGTAACCATTGAATATAAACCATAAAAATAAATAAATAAAAATGTAGCTCGTTCATAACTCGTGCAAGATTTTCCAGGGTCCCTGATATAAAGGGTTATGAGCTCAATGAAAAATAGCATCACGAGTTGCTACGCAGACCCGCAGCTACGCGTATCAAGAATAAAGAATCCACGGATTCTCTCTCGAGGGAGTGCGTCACGAACGTGGGAGAGATTAGATGAGATGTATGGACCAGCAAGTGACATCCTCTCAGAGGGCAGTCTGCGAGCGTCAGACGGAAAGTTTGAATAAAAAATGGGAATGGAACGTGGGAACGGGGTTATTGAATTGGAGAGAAGAGTGGACGCGGAGATGTAGGAAATGTGGGGAAAGAGGGCAAGAGAGTAAAGGTGGAATGAAGGTAGAGAACGGAAATTAAGATGGGAGAGAAAGGAAAGAATGGGAGAAGAGAAAATGAGATATAAATTGAAAAAAGGGATGATGTGTACTAACGTATGGTGCAGTGATTACATTTCTAAAAGTTAGATGGAATGATATCATAGGATTGGGAAAGTACGTGGAAACACTTGATATCGGTAAGAAATGTGTGTACGGAATTGCAATATCAGAGGGAATAAAACTCTATTGGAGGTGAACACTCGATAACATAAGGGATTTTGCGTTTGTATTACATGATACCGCGATTTCCGCAATATATTCCAAGGTATAATCATGGCTAGGCGTTAAATTGAAGAAAGTTGCAATGAATTAGCATTGTCATAAATACTTTCTGGGTGCAATGAGATCAGACGGCTAGTAGGCAGCTTTGCCATGAAATTTGAATTCTTATTACTTTTATTAATGAAATTAATAAATTATAATTTTTTACGATATGCAATAATTAAAATAATCACTAAATAATCAAAAAAGACGAAGTACAAAAAAGTTCAAACAACATCTTACTATCAGCACCACAGAACTATCATTAAAGAAATTTATAAATTTTGAAATACGGCTAGTAGGATCATACGGCTAGTAGACAGCTTTGCCATGAAGTTTGAGTTGTTATTATTTTTTTATATCCTTTACCTGTGAGGTTAGACTCAAATGGGATACCATGGAAAAGTCGTTTCATTGAAAAGTTTAATTATAATAATCGGCGATTCTGGAAATTATTGATAAAGGTAACAACACCGATAATAGCGAATTAAAAAGAGGGAAGACTACTTAATACTTAAGCTATATTTCTAAGTTAATTTACCAATATTAGGTCGTTCCCTAATCTATAACTGTTGATTCAAATATTCCCCATCGCCGTAGATACAGCAGTTGATATTTATTGTCAAGGAAACATATTTATTAATTTCTTAAACAGCTTGGATACTATCAATATTTTCCAAACATCTGAATTCTCTGAATTTACTTGATAAATACATTCACGGGCTGAGATTAAATCATTCGAACATCATCCAAAAAGTCGACGGGATGTTTGGGTCTTGATTTCCATCGCCATGGAGACCGTTTGGATGTTTTTCTCATCTGCTTCATGCATTTCAAACCAGTGCACATATCCTATCTTCGAATCACGGAGTTGACATTCAGTGAGCTTTGATACTGGGTGACTTTACGCTTCAATTCACGTTTTAACGCCTCACATAGATCACGGATGAATGACGCGAAGATTCACGACTTTCCAGATGCAGTTGATACCACGCTGTTTTAAATTCCGCGTTGAATAGTAGGATAAAAATGTTTGACATACCAAATAGGAAAGCTAAAGACTTTATCTGTTATTCGGCATCAAGTTATTTACTTTAGTTGTATGACAACATAAAATATTTAAGATAGAAAAAGGAGATATTTACATTAAAAATAATATCAGTTGATAGGCGGGTAAACAAAGATATGAATACCAAGAGGTAAAAGGGAATAAAACGTCTTTAGTTTTACAGACATCGGCTACTTTTTACTTCATTTTCATAATGAAAATTACTTTTACTTCAATTCATATTTTTGAACTATCATTCAAAGTTCGTTTGAACTATCATTCAAAACAAAACAAGCTATTTCACAAACAAGTGTTTGTATGTACAGCTAGTTCCAAAAAAAACTTACCACCTAAGCCGCAACCCGCATAACAGACGTGAAGCTCGATGAGAGCGAGTCTAGAGTTTTCCACGCATTCTATTGGCTCTTGGAAGGAAGGCGCCTTTTTAAACCGTTGTGAAACGCGTTCAACGTATTTGTACCATCTTTATTAGCATCTAGTTAAACTAGATTTAGTGTTACTTTTTACTATGTCAGCAGCATAGCATTAAAAAATGAATGAAAATCGGATTTCCTTATTTCGGCCAGAGATTTCTGCGTAATTCACCTTTCTCTGGAGGCGTCGGGTAAACTTACTTTAGCTGCTTCAATTATCCATTAAAAAATTATGTCATTGCAAGATTAAAAAGGATTATATTATTACGTTTTTTATGCTCTTGTCGCCTACAGGACGAACTTTTAAATTTATTTAGAGGAAATTCACGACTATGACTCAAATGGAAACATGAACGAAAACTCTGTAAGGAGATAAAGAATAATTATGAATAAGAACACAATCAACTGTATTTCAACTAATTTATGTTGCAGAAAAATGCTATCGAAAAGGGGAGCATGAAAACACTGCGAAACCAACTAAGGAAAGCAAAGATGAAAAGAAACTTTATCTGGGCGAATAAACTGAGGAAGAATCATTTTAAGTCAACCTGGTAAAGAGCTCTGAAAATTAGACCCAAAACCCATTACAATAAAGTAAACCAAGTAAATTACGATCAAGTACATCAGATAATCACATCAAATAGTATAAAAGTTTTAAATACCACCAAATCAATTGATAGAAAGTAAAATATTAATTGGTGTGCTATCATCATTTTCTAAGGCAATTGTTTAAAATTCAACTTGCTAATTTTGTATTTTAGAAAATAACATAGATATTAGAATAGTAGCACTCCTAATTTTAATACTGAGGACTACAAAATTTTTTCACGTATCGAATAAAAAATTAGTTTACGACGAAATTAACGCCAGCATCTCGTAACACTTTTCCGAAAATATTGTTCATTGCCAGTCCCAGAAAAACTATCCCTTTAATTAAATCAGGTTCATGTTCCTTGCAAAATTATGCTGTCCCAACTTTTATCTGATGCTAAATCTCTTTCTTGCCCCGTGGTGCAAATTTTGACTCGATTTCTTTGCTGTTGAATTATTCTGCAATACAGAGAAGTATAAAATTTGCTTGATACGACAAATAACGGAGCATTAGGTGCTTTGGAATATATGTGTCAACACGTCATTCTGTTCCTCCACCAGGTATTCGTGATGATGGTATCAGATGAAGCATTATGATTTTGAGATGAGATTTGGCTGTTTCTGACAAATTCGCGTCTAAGGTTTTACTAAGTCTTTCAGAGAGAGGGGAGGCCCTCCACACTGGCCCTAGGAGTATTCCCTATTCATTCCTTTGTTGCTTCTTTTTCTTTTGTTTCGTCCATCGAAAGGTATTGTCTATTTTCTCAGAGGAACCATAAAACGGCCGATGGTTGAAGGTGAACTCCGCTCTGAGAAGAAAAACCCCCTTTTCGGCATATTGTGGATGGTCGTATGTATCCGGGGTAGCGAATTTGAAAGCGCTAATGAGGATTCCCGACCGCACCCCTGCTGAGCAGGTATCTAAGGTTAGGGTATGGTGGCGGCGACCGATCACAAGTAAGGTGGGAAATGGTGGATCCGCGATTTGTAATCTTCGCCGCGGGTATTCCCTTAGGGAATGAAGATATTCAACACTATTTTTGAGGTAGACGACTTTTCAGGGCTTCTTGCAAGGAATACAGTTTAAGATGGTTAAGAAACAACAGTTAGTATGGAAAATCAGAACCTTAAGACTGATTTGCATATTGCGTATAAATTCCAGGTTTTCTATACTTGCATATTGCAGGTTTACATGTTAACACCTGCTTTATTTACATTTTCATTTATACCCGGCGAGCCGCCGTATAACGTATGTCAGGAGGTGTGAAAACACCCACAACACAATTTCCATTGTTATACTGAAATGATTTTCAGAACTATGCGCTAGGTGAACGTGAGACTAATGATTAATGATCGCTGCTTCGGTTTCTGAATGCCTCAAGTAAACTATATAACCCGAATTGTTTGAATGGTGCAAAAGAAAAATCACCGTCAATAATTATGAATGATGGGTAAAAGGAGTCATGGAAGAATACCTTAAAAAATAGAAACCAACGGATTGTAAACAGACTTACATGAGAATATTCCTCAAATTCTCATGATTCATACCTTAGCTGTTAAAATATTCTTGGTTCTATATGTAATCCATTATTACAACATTCACTCCAAGGACCTTCGTAACATCCTTCATCCTAGGCACATCATAATTCTCTACGAACTTTGCGAAGATGTTTCGAATTTTTTAAAATAGTAATGCAAGGAAGATCATTCTAGTTGAAATAGGACTTTCGGAAAATCTGAACGATAACATAATGTTGACAATTTTTGGGTGTATCATATCAGAATTATAGTATCTCTAAATTCTGCTTTTAAAGTGAATGGCATAAACTGTATTATGCTTATACTAAATAACTAATTCAACAACAAAAATGAAAAAATAGCTCCTCGTCAATGATTGTTTATTTATAAATATTATTTTTTATGCTTTATTTTGTCTCTATATTGAGCTCAAAATTTCGTAGTTTGAAATAACTTGAGAAATGAACAATGGACTAGAGAAATGCCATCTAATATCTATTCCTTACGCTTACGAGAACCAAATAGTTTAACTTCTCTTACAACATCTATGATACAAAGTTGATAGAGCGTTGAAGATGATCTTACTAGATCGACTAAAGTTTCTATTATAATGTCAATAAAATATGAATTGAAATGTAAATACGGAATTGTAGACACTCCGCATATTCAACGTCGCAGAAACTAGAAGTTTATACGCCAATTACCGATAAATTATATCTCTAAAGTTATTTAGAATAAACCATTGGCTTGCATAGATAGTAATACTAATGTTAGCAATTTCTATCGGTTTGAAAAGACCTCGGAATCTCTTTCCAAAATAAATTGCTGATAAGAAGATGATTTAGGTACTGGCTTAGTGAACTACTCGAACTTTCTTATAGAATTAAAAGAAGGTTGCTACAAAACATTGAACATCGCTATTGTATACAATTTCGGAATCCTGGGAATAAACTGATGCATCAGAAGGAAATTTCTGAAAGTATGGTAGGCCACCGACGTTATATCCTGTTTATTTGAATGTTAACCATGTTTGACTGAGATATTATTTAAATTGGATAAATGAGTAGTTTCTCTGGAGGCAGTCATAAACGGAAAAAATTTATGTTGGATGAGAAAATTGAGGTGAGTGAATGCGTTATACTTTTGAAAGAGGTCGTTGCTCCTACTCAAAGTAATCAATTGGTCGACGAGGAACGCAAGAAATGCCATTACCCATTATGATTCATCCAAAAATCTGGAATTAACATACCTCTTACACTTTCGGTTGTTAAAGTCATTTGAGTGTATGTATTACTGTTGCCGTTGCTTCTCACTTCCCTATCTCTATCAAAACAGTCCCCCTCTTGAAATCCTGGTGAATTCATTGCTTTATTCACTTCTTCCAATCACTGCTGTATCTTGTTTTTCAAATTTGTCAGGGAATGTGGAGAGATAAAAAGTTTCTCATAGCCAATATATACATAATACATTTTAAATACGAAGGAATATTTTCAATATCACCAAGCAATAAATATGTAGGTAGACTAGCCATACCAAACCACCACCCATTCATCTCAATCATTAGAATTCTGTTGAAAAATATGAGAGTTACGCAGGGCCAGCCATCAACCGAGGGGAGCAAAATTTCAACATGAGCCTTATATGCGCTTCCCCATGTGATATTACAGGGTTGGAATTACAGGTAAAAAGGCCCTGGGAAAAACTATTTCACCAAGTCCCTATTATTTTGCGTATTTTTAACGTTTTCTACATTATAATAATTGTAAACGTTATAATAAACAATTGAAATATAAATAATGTAGGTAGTTTTGTATACATTCAAAATTAATTGAAAATTTTACATTCATAGCTAACAGTAGCATTCAATGAGCATTATGACCAAACCTCATTCGCACTATCTTGTTGTGTATTTTAGAACTTTTAAAGGTGATAAATATAGCGAGAAGAATGTTTAAGAACGTAATGGTTTGTGACTGCAACCATTTCAAGAGGAACCCACAGAAGAAATCAAGTTTATTCGATTCACACTTCAATGACACCGAAAAAAATTAATTAATTAATTCAAAATTAATGTGAAAGATGGTAGTCTCGTATCCGTCATCTTTATTCATTGAGGAAAATCGATCCTAGCACATTTTCTCTCAATTGATTTGGACGGTATAGTAAAAATTCCAACTGCATGGATGATAAAATTTACTGATTTTTTACCGATCGAATTTTAATTTCGATGCTTATCAAATGAAACAAAATTTATCTACGCAGAGAATGCCTCAAAACTTCATACTATATATTTACTTATTGTTTTTTAATGTAGTATATTAATGTAATAGCCTAGATATGGCCATGAGTGTGCCTTACTTTACTTGTGTAGATTGCATTCACACAGGCTGTGATAAAACTGGTGATCGATGTAGACTCCTTTGGTATATAATTTTAACGGCTAATAACTGCTCTCTTGAACGATGCATAATATTAGCTACTATTATATTATATAATACCACCCATTATAACCGCAGAGTTTTGCAAGCGAAGGCGTCGAATTCGAGGTCTATACATTTTTGGTCCGACACCGATTCAAACTGCGCGGAAATTTTGTTCCATCCCAGTCCTAAACATAAGCTCAGAGCGGCTCAGAGGCAGATTTTGCGAAAATTTCCTTCGACTTGCTCGTGCCTTTCGCCCTCAGACTCAAATTTTATGAGGGGAAGGGGGTTTGCCTCGGAATAACGGGACCTCGTGTGCGACGTCTCCCTCTGTGCGAGAAGCAATGCTAGAATATATACTGATTCGTTATAACCATTTTATAATAACTGAATTCTTGCATTACGACATCCGTATTGTTATAATACTATTCTGCTAGGCCAATGCCACCAAACTCAGGATACTAATAAATCTTTGCAATATTAGTAAAGCAAATAAATCCATTTCAACTCTGCAGGCGGAGTTATGACTCAAGCAGACCATCTCCGCCATGTTTTTCCTCTCTCTCTCTCTCTCTCACTTCGAGGCTCGCTCGGAGGAAATTCACTGCCTTTTATGCGGGTTGCGGCTTAGGTGGTAAGTTTTTTTTGGAACTAGCTGTACATACTTTTAAATGATAAAAATTCATTAATTCATAATTTCTAGTTGTTATTTAGTGAGGATTCTCCTGGCAACCTTTACATTGAATTTTATTAGTTCATCTAAATTTCGAATTAAAAATATTTGTTACAAAACAAAAATATGAATACAAAGAAGTGAAAGGGAAAAAACGTCTTTAGTTTTATAGACATCGGCTACCTTTTTACTTTATTTATTAATATTTTTGAATTATCATTAAAAAACAAGCTATTTTCATGTGTGTATGTACTTTTAAATAGTAAAAATGAATTATAATTTGTAGTTTTTATTTTCTAAGGATTCTCCTGGTAACCTTAAAGTTGATCTAGTTTAACTTAATTAGTTCATCTAAATTATGAATATAACATTTTTGTAATGACAACGTTTTCCTAAATCGTGCAAATTCCATTGAAATGTGTAAATAATTCTCGAAAGATAAAAGCGATTTTCCTACCTTTTATTTTACGTGAATTTTTCTCCACAGAATTCGATTTATGGAAATTAAACTGAGAAGCTTTGTTATCATTGACAATTATCAAACACGATGAAATGGATACGTACGTACTTCAAATATTTGATAACTTTCAAAATAATACCGTTTTGTGAGGGAAAATTTACACAAAATAAATCACGAGTTAAAACGTTAGGGAATTCCATATACAAAATTCATCTCCGATACCAAAATTGCATTTAAAGGGGCGAACATTTTTTTAAAAACATTCACAAATGAGCAAATGTCAGATATATATATATATATATATATATATATATATATATATATATATATATATATATATATATATGCATAGTTGAGTAACATGTCAAAGAATGCATAGAATGGCTAGAAACGTGCATTTTTTCAACAAAATCATTTTGTCAATCATTTCATTCGATTGTGAATTTGAGGTACATCAAATAAACGGCAATCAACTAATTTGACAAACAATAATTTCACGTAATGTATAAACGCCCATACATCCAGAATAGAAATAATTCACTACTATTTTGGATGCACCCTTTGAATGTAAAACAATATTCGCGTAATGCATAAACGCCAAAATGTCAAGCACAGAAATCACTCCTAGCTAATCTACCTTTTGTATGTAATACCGCATGAAAGCCAGACGTGCATCCCTACCCAACAAATACAAGAATATAAAAAAAGGTAAAAAATCAGTGCACAGACTCACCACTGGGTCCCGCATGATTATCAACCCATTAGCACAGGTAACTATCGCTCCAAAACGCACTTAACTCAAGAAAACGACTCAACTTTCAACAAAACCGACCCAAAACATTCCACTTGTCAACAAACGCCTATCACACCAGCGCCCTGGACGGCCGTAAAAGCTAACAACCATCGCGACGCAAAAGGATAACAATACTTATCGACAATGGGATCTTTAATTTCCGTCAACAAACCGAGACAAAAGCGAATCGCGTAAACAAAACCACATCGCCAATTTCGCGATACTGTCCATGACGTATCAAAAAGTTAAACGAAATCTGAAGCGAAAGGAGATATTTTAAAATGGCCGCGGATCGTTTCGGTTCGACGCTTCCCGGAAAGGAAAAAAACTGGGTAATCATTGGAGGAGATGAAAAGAAACAGAGAGAAAGAGTACAGAGAAAAATTTCCAGCGATCTCCTAATCCGCCGAATGCGCCCTCAGCGCCCCGAGTGTTTATCTTTAAAACCAAAAAAATGGGCAAAAAAATCGCTCGCTTATTGGACGGCTTGATTGACATCGAAGTAATGCGCGTGGGATTGCCGCCGAGATTCGGGAAAAACATTCGACGAATGAAAAGCGACGGAGTGCCCCAGCGAATTTTTCGCCGCGGATCAACGGGAGAAAATTTTTTTCCAAATGCCTGGGATGCATTAAAAAAAAACAACCGTGGAGGGAATGGAATTTTTCAAGTACTTTCCCTCCTGGACGATTCCAGATCGGAAATATTCTATTTTTTTTTTAAATCTTTTGACGCTGTGTGGCGAATCTATGTAGTGTAGGGAAACACGCTGAAAAAATCATTCATGAGTGGGGTTGCTTCGCATTGGATGGTGACACTACATGATGTTGTGAGTGCACTCTGATGGTATGCGATGTAATTCATTGCATAGGAGAGAGTTTTTTGCGACTAAAAGAAGTCCACCTAATGGGTGTAAATTTCAATAACCGGAACTTCTATAGTTAACAGATTAAACGAGTCGACAAATGTTATCCAAATGTTGAAAATACCCTACTTCCCATCCGTCCAATGAATGGCGTATCCATTGGGAGTCATATGGGTAAATGTCACCCTTTAAAAAAGGTCAAAGAGATGTCTCTACAATTTCTTTTCAGCCTTGTGCCATGGACTATCTATTTCAGTTCTTTCATGATAAACACGTATAAATTTTTTTTTAGTCCTACTGAACTTTATTACCAGAAAAAATGGATCAAATATTATTTAATTTGGTATAACTCGCCTGTAGTCTTTATATAGTATGTGTATATTTACTAAAAACGACACATTCCTCCCCTTAAAATAGTATCTGGATATGCTACTTATCCGAAGGTCCCGAGTTCGACTTTATTATAAGAGGATGCAATTAGGATGTATGCTCAAAAAACTATGCTCAGTCAAATATTCAAATTTCTATACTCACCAACTTAATTTATAAATGCCAAAAATCGTAATTTTTAAAAGAATGCGGGATATATTTTTATGCCTGGTATTACTCACCAAAAATCTAGGAGAAAACCTTTATAAAAAACCTGATTTTCTTAAATTTCTATTTGTTCCATGATTACATCAGAAATTGCTCAGAATTTCCAGTAGAGGGAGTTTTCCATTAACGATATGAAGCGAAAAGTGCTCGTATTAAAATATAGGAAAGTTGCAGTTAGAAAGCATTTTACCCTAGGGAAAACTTTCTTTGATATGAAATATTATTCTTCAAAACCAAAATACATCAACAAACGAATTTTTGGCATTATTTACATTTTATATGCATAGTGGCAAGGATACTTTTGAATAATACTTAGAAACTGTTTGATTTTATCTTCATTTCCATAATAAAGACTGGAGTTCGCGACTAATAAAAGCATCGGAAATCCTACAGGAAATCAGATATATTTCGCAATTATTCATGAATAATCTTATGTATTATTATATGACATTTGTATTTGTTGTTTACCCAACGTTAATAGAGACTTTTAAAGTTTTCTTATTCTAAAAATTCTGTAGAATCGTAGTTCTGTTAATACTTTTAGCTCTTTTTATTGTTTTTTCTTTACGTACTTACAGGAGAAATATGAACCGACTCAAATATTTTAATGAATGTTTTATCTCAATACATATTCATTCCAGGAACACATCATTACGTTCATACCAATATTACAAAAGAGTAAGTTTTCACGATGGCATTAATTTATTCATTATATCACTCTGATAAAGGTCACGATGAAGCTCATCAAACCTATTATGCAAAGGAGACCTAATTTAGTATGTGCAATTGAATCGCTGCTATTGAATTAAATTATCTGCTTAGTATTCTTCATCACTAGAAAAAACAGTCGTTCCGATAACACAAGTACGATAGCACATGCGTTCGACGGAATAATAGAATACATCCTATTTCCAGATACTAGAAATAGCACGAATATCAATGTTAACTCAAGTATAAACAAATACCCGGAAATGCGTGCAGAACCTATTGGGCACATTATCACACGATTCCCAATTCAGCGGAACGGAATCGGACGAAAATCAAAATTACAATTGCGAAAACTTGCATCTATTGAAAAGAGGAATGTTTCGGTGCCCATCCGTGGGGATTTCTAACGATGATAAAGTGCCATCAACGAAAATCAAAATTCCCATCTGTTCCGGATACCAATGAGAGAGCGAATTTTTAGAGCAAAACGCTTGGACAATTTATTTAAAGTATCCATGGTGACGCGGAGGTTCGTTTCACCTTCTGGAAACATTTGAACGACTAAAATCTTTCAAAATTACGGACAGATAACTAACAAATCCAAGTTTGAGCGTTCCTATTGCGAGTGGGGGGAGGTAGTAATATTAGCAATTTTGCGGTCGTTTCCCCTCCCACAGTTAATGTAATTTGCGATCGTCGCCAAAATTGGCATCGACGGAAAATTTTTGCCGATTGACTCTCGACACGTCTGTGCATTCCATCTGCGAATCAATGCGGAAATTCCTCCGATGCGCTAATCGTCCTTGATTAGAGGGAGTCGCGAATTTCGGGGTGATTTTTCGCAAATATTTTTGTCACTAGCTGCAAGATAGATTAGCTTTGGTCTTGTAAACGTATCGCCTGATGCAATCGACTAAGAGAAGCAAAATTTGGGATTTACAGAAACGACAATTATTACATTAACATTTTTTTATATTTACAGAGAGAGTCGGAAACTTCCAAGTGAATTTTTGCAAATATTTTTCTCGCTGCCATGGTTACTAGTTGCAGAATAGTTTATTCCTGGACCTGCCAATGTTTCACATGCTTCTATCGACTAAGAGAAGCAAAAGTTAAAGAAACAACAATCATTAAATTTACATGTTTTAAATTCACAATCATTCGTAATTGGTCGAACTAATCTAGTGCCTTATTCTTTATCTATTAAACCTACGGAACTTTATAGCAAATTTAATCATATATAAATGGACATTTAAGTTAATTAACTGAGGTAACTAAAGTTGCTCCAACATGTAGAATTTGCTGGATCACAAGTTGCGATCACCCGAAGGTTGACAGAATTTGAAACGGAATGGTAAACAGATGAGTTATTCCTCAAAGAAAAGGGATAAAGTAACTTTCCTATGAGAAAGAATTTACGAGTTTTAAGTAAATGCATGTGTATGGTGTGGTAACCTAACTCCTATTCTCCTATGCTAATATTGCCTAAACAGAAGCCTATTGGTGGCAACGGTCGGACACCTGTCTATAATTTTAAAGCAGGGAACTCACCCTGATATTCACAAGGGAATCGTGTTAAACAAAGGTTTTCCTTGTCAGAATCTTTCATACCTCATTAATTTCCACACTATCTCAACCATGAACAAGCCAGAAACAAAAGTGAGCTAGTTTCCACGTGCGAAAATTTCGCAGACGGACACTGATACCCTATTTTCCCAACCAAATAATATAAAATAAAACACTCCAATCACCTCGAAAAATTTCACAAACACTAAAAGATACCTAAACTCACACCTTCACATTCTGTAGCAATTTCCGTTTCGATATACCTCGTTTGTATCGATAAATATCGATATCTATGCACCCAATGACGAAACCCTTTGGGCATATTCAATTTTTAAATCGAATTTTTGGCCGAATCGTATATTTTTCATTAGTTAGTCTATTTTTAGCAGGAAGCGGGTAACTTTTTCTTTAAAATGGTGTGTCGTTTATATGTTTCGATGGAGTGTGAAGGGAAAAAAGCGCTGGTAACCGAAATCGGATTTTTAGAAAAAATTTATAAGGATTAACTACATATCATTATCTATCCTGTATCTTGTAACAAGAGAAAAATAAAAAATATTGCACTCATTGATACATGGTACATGGAATCACAACAATACCGCATATAAATATTTTCGGCATTGTTGCGATAGCGTAACAATGTAAACCTCAACAAGTCCGCGCCCGCAATAATGAATCATAAAATTAGCCAACGGCAGACAAATAATAACCTTCCAGCAACTTTTTCTGAGCGCCTTGCCTAATCGCTCCATCACTTTAACTCTTGCTGAATACACCCTCGAACGTCGGAGAAAAAAAAGCACCGAAATTTTTATCTCTCACGAAAACCCTTTCTGGTGCGTGCTAATCTTTATTTTTAATGCGGGCGAAAAAAAACCTTTTACAGCAAAAAGCTCATCACAAGGTCTCGCACGCTTACGTTCTTAAAAAAAAGGATAAAAGAGCTCTCAGCTCTTTGGAACATTTAGCGCACTGGGTTCGGAACGATGTATAAAAAGCCTTCTCTTCCTTCTTTTCGAGATTTTTTTTAAATCCTTAAGTGGGAGTGATGAAAAAGAGGTTACTGCGTTTTTTTCGCCTAAAAAGATCGCTTAAGGAATTTTTTCGATGAGTCCTAAGAAATCTCCCTCCAAAAGGGGTTTGATGTTTCAAGGGTGATTTTCTGGCTATTTTTTATGCTTGGAGTCGTTAAGCGGGAATTTTCCTTAACATATTTTCGGTATTGAAGATTAGACATGCTAATGGCTGTTGTGATTTTTTGCAGAAAATACTCACATGGAAGATTTTAATGACTGAATAATTTTAATAGTTGAATAAATTATGTTAATGAATAACTTATAAAGTTGAATAATGATAATGATAAGGAAGGAATGGGTAATGGGTGGTTTTTGAACGTAAGGGCGTGCACCCAGGAAAATTCCCAAGGAAGAATAAACTCGAAAAAAGTCCGACGGGACCGGGAATCGAACCCGGGTCTCCCGATTGCCGGTCTATTCTTCCTTGGGAATGATAATGAAGGCTAAAACCACAATACCAGCCTTAAGATAAACCCTTGAGACAACGAGAGAACCATGCCTTGAACAGGATTCGAACCCGGGACTTTGGTGTTGCCAGCACACTAACCCCTACGCCACTAGAATTGACTGATGTTCAGTTTTAAACTAATATAAATGTTGAAGTATTTTAAGCGTTGAAATTACCGATGAAATGCCAAACAATTTCTGGTAAATTAAATCCTTCATACTATAGCTGAATTCCTAAGTCCCTACTAGGCTCTTGTTGAGATTCTTATAGTTACCAAAGTTATTAATTACTAGAAACACCTAAAATACCTTTTACCTTAAATATTAAAATATCCTTCTAAAAATAATATTATTAAGCCATTGAAAAATATACTACTGAGTTTGATTATAATCAATCTTTACGATCATTATAATCCGGAAATACGGATATCTTGTATAAAAGCTATCTTGTTAAAATCAGGCCTCCAAAGATACTCGATAATGCAGCACGAAATGAAGTTATCAAAATTAAGAAATCAAATCTTATCGTGTATTCAAATGTGCTTGAAAAAATATATCAACATATAAATTTAACAGCGAATGATAAGGACCTTGTACTTCTTATCCGGGAAAGGCTTCTTCAGACAAAGACCGTGTTGGCGATTTTCAGGTAAAAAAACTAAGAGATACTTGTACCTGAAGACGGCGATAAATAATAGCAATAATTTATTCATCACAAACAGGTTACAAAAACCCAATTACATATGATATGATAAAAAAATAAATAATATATTAATAAAAATACATGAATAATAAAACACATTAAAATACACAATCACTAAAACCGGTCGTATTGGGAACAAATTTTTCTCATTAAAGAAATATAATGTCCTCATTATTTATTCTTACTATGGCCTTCTACAATATCAAGGCCGTATCGGCTAAATTTAACTCATAAACTTTACTTCTCCTGACATTGACACCAGCTTTCCTCTATCGCCTCCTACTTGACTCATTCTTATCTTTCCGCACCTCTCATCTCATCCTTATGTATTGCCGTTCTCACCTTAAGGCGCTTTACTTAGGAAAAACACAATGAAAATCCGCGTTAACTCCTTATCCTCATCAAAGGAGATCGCTTACTGCCTTCAAGGCACCCGTATCCATCTCGCCATCAAAGGATTGAACGTGCCAACTGAGGTTTATGGGTGAGGGAAAGTGTCAAAGAACAAGGAGGAGAAAAGTGGTGTGAAGAGACACAAGAGCAAGGGTACTTCTAATTTCCTGAGGGTATCTTAGATGCGACACCTCACGGTGGGAGGTTTAGAAGTGTCTGGAGGTTGAATTGAAGATACAAACAGACTTAGAGTCTTCGGTGTGATTTATGCTGGTTAGGATGAGTCACCTGCTTGCACCGAAAAGAGATTGTTTCTCCAGTCTCGGGAATAAAGGAAGTTTTGCCCATTTGATTGTTAGCAAAAATCTGCCAACAATAATGTAATTGTCGTAAGGAGCGATTCTACTATAAGAAACACAACAATGATAACTTGTTCATAACAATCATGTTAGACCCTATAAAAGTGTTGCCATAGGCAGCACAAGAATCGGGAATTGTTTTTGAAATTAATTCGACAATGGTGACCAATTCGTGTTACCAAAGAAACAATGCAGCGATCACTTTACTCCTTGGTAATTAACTGAAATATTGCGGGGTTTCTTTTTAGACCTCGTTCGTATCTAAACTCTATATTTAATTCTATACTAAAGAACGAAACCGGTAGTGAAGAGCAACATCTTATATTTAAAACACATTAGAATTTCAATGGGTAGATTTTATGACAAGAGCGACGATAAAGCCTGACTTGTTCTTAACCTGTTTCCTCCATTGTAGAGTCATAGTGGACCGAGCACAAATTATTACCGTGTAATCTTGGATCACGAGCGACTGTAGTTGTAGATCTATTCAGGGTTGAATACCGATACATAAAGAAAGGAAGGATTAATAAATTATTTCGAGTATTTTCGAGCGCGATTTCCACCAACTTTTTCGAGTTACTTTCACTCAAGCTGCCTTCCTCTCCATTCTCGCCTCAAATCTCCGGAAAGAGGAGTTGTCAGCGGCACTCAGTCAAACAACGTTCCAAACATCAACTGACTATCAAATTGAAATGGAGGGAAATCGACAGGGTGACGTGAAGGCAGAAGGTGGTGGAGAAAGTGAAAGATAACGAGGCAAAATTTCTGTTGTGATACGATAGTGAGATAACAAAATTAATCTAAGGAAACATTTATTATGTAATTTATGTGATAGTTAGGATATTTTAATGATTAATCAATCAATTTGTTTACTCATAAAATTCTTCATTTGCATAGGTATCAATGTATGACAAATAAACCGTGCCATTGCAATTTGACTGTTAATCATTAATTCCTTTATTCTCATCTAATTCATTAGTTTACTTCTCGAATTTTTTCTCCTTGTTTAGTATCTTTTGTGAGCAAAGTCTAGATCTTTTGCGCTCAAAAAGAAAACCTCAGAAACCAAATGAATGCATTATTATACTGTGTAGAAAATTATTATCACTATAATTATTACGATAATATTATGAAACTTTATACTACATAAATAATAAGTTTATATTTAGATGAAATTTTTCCTTCATTCATCATCAAATCATCATATGATATTGTAAATCGTAAACAACTGCTTTAGATTAATAAAACATGAATAACGAATTTCATGAAACAAGATGAACATCCTTTCTAAGTAATACTCCCATGATTTTTCTAAAGTGTCTACTAGTATTATAGTATTAGTATTAATATTTATTTACCTAGTATTTGGGTGCGATTGAAGCTAAAAGTCTCCTCTTCAATTTGACTCATTGCCATATTTTGTTATGTTATTTGCTTTAAAATGATAGTCAGAGAAATAAATAAAAGAAATGAGGATATGAAAAAAACCTAAAAGATCCTCAAGAAAAAAACTTCCTCTGCAGAACCCCGAATGAGAAGGGGTGTGAAAATCCTGCGTAAACGTAACCATAGTAACAGCTAGGAGATAAGAAAGAACACGACAAAATGTATGATACATAATCGGTAGGGATTTGAATGTAGTACATAAATAATCATATTTAAGTATATAAATCCCAATAAAAAGATACAAAAATCTGCACGGTTGTGCGCAATCACCACTAAATTTAATTTAGTTAACGAAAGCCATCATCCCAAAGCGAAAAATCTCTACCTCTGGAAACTGCGTGTGATGCTGGTCCAGAGGATGGAGATAGCGCGTAATCCAATTACGAAATCATCAAGCGACAAAATGAAGCGGGTCTTTAACGATGTGCCATCCTGTATCCAGTCGGGCGTCGCATTTTCTGCACCGCGCATTATCCAAGAATCCGATACGGATGGCGTACGGGACGGAGACATCATGGGTGCCTAGGAGAGCTAGGGTCATTAGCATACTTACTCTCTATCTCCACTAGGTTTATATCGAAACAGGGAATGCATTTCAGGAATGGTTTCCTTAACAAGGCTGTACAGAGATTACTTCTTGTTTGATTGCACTATTATATAGAAAAAACTTTCTTATTGCATTACATGAAGATGCTTTTATAGCTATATGTCAACCTGATTAACCAATGTAAAGTACATATCAATCTAATGGGTTCGCAGATAACCATCGACTTAGATGAAAGCGGTCCCGGGTTCGATTCCACGTGGGAGCTATCGTGCGAAATGACCTGCCGAAGCGATTTTATCAATATTGTTACTACAATAGTCGACTTCACGCTTCAACTATTACCGAATAGTGAAGAATTTACTTAATTACGTAAAGAGATGTACGCAACAATGGTTGTATTTCAGATATTGTATAACTGTCGAAGCACTATTCACAACACTACTACTACATCAACCTAACACTAATTGAAATACTTTCATAAGCAAATAATACCTAAATTTCCAAGAAGAAACGGGCATGAAGAGAGTCTGACGGGATCGCGAACCCAGGTTTACAAAGTGCCGGTCTATCGCTCTAGCCACGGAGCATTCGTTAAGTATTAGACACGTCCATCTAAAGACTTTGTGGGCAAAGGTGTGTGATTTCACCCGACTTTAACCCTTCTCCTACATCAATAGCACGTTATTCAAAGAAAAGGAATGACTGTGGAGTTACTAAAAAAATAAATTGGGAAACAGTGCAAAATCGTCCCGAAAAAGCATCAGCTGGGCTGAGTCAAAACTAAGTGTCACTAATTACTATTCCAAAAACTTTTGATTACATATATTATGACTCACCACTTAAGAATTTCCATTAGCAAATTACATAAAATTTCACAATCGACATAATAATAAAATAACTTTCTCTGCTGATCGCAAAATCATAAATTTCAAGCTCAATCGAAAATAAATATCTCTAAGGTCCTCTACTGTGATTATTTGCAAAACCTGATAAAGAAAAGCCTCAAGAAACAAGAAAAAATTAAAATTATGGAAATGAAATTTAATTTAGCGCATTAAGTTGTGCGACTAAATCCAAAGTTATGTAAGAAGGAAAAATTTTGACTTGACTGGGACTCGAACCAAGGTCTCCCACTTTCTAAGCAACTAAACTATCAAGCCACGCCTCTTCACTTCTGTAATCGGGGGTTTATATGGCTAGAATACCTGCCCGGAAAGCGGGAGACCTGGGTTCGAGTCCCAGTCAAGTCACAATTTTTCTTTTCTTCTATAACTTTAAGAAAGGATTAAATAAAAGAGCCTTCACTACCATTAAGCTACGGCCTAAATCGTTTGATTTTGTTTTGTTGCATAGCCACCATAATAATACTATAATAACTACAATAATAACCTTAATACCATACCCATAATAATACTAAAAATCATCCTGGTCTCTAGGAAAAAGGGTTAAAATGCCCTCAGCCATCCATCCGTTAAATAACATCTACACCAGATGCTGTATTCTGGAGAGTGGTTAAACTGGGGGTACAGGCCATACCATTCCACCAGAAAAACTATGAAAATTTCCTCGCTACGGCACCTCTAGCTTGTGCTCGCCTTTCATAAAAATGGGTTTCATTCGACATCTTTATGTCTCCAACGCATCGCTACTCTCCCCTCTATACAAAAGGCCTTTTCACCCATCTCTCTCTCCTCGACCTTCGTCCTTTTCGCACATTTAGAACCTTCCCATTTCCACGCCTCCGCGACCCTTTTCTATCGACATGTATTTTCATCCTTTATATGCCTCTATGTGTTGGAGAGTTTTCCCTTTCCGAAGCGACGAAACTGACTGAGCCCTTGTGATTCAAACAGGAGTGGAATTATCCCGAATTCGCCGAAATGCTGGTGCCAATTTTTGGTTAAAACATCCTTGATCTTTCGTGGAATCGATGGCAAAAAAGCTAATGTCCCATCCCTTTTACATCATTTAAATTCTGGGTGTATTTTTGTGTTTTATTTCTTAGATTATTTGTTAAACCACTTTGGATGGTAGAGGCTTTAATCTAGTGGAACTCCATAATTCGAATAAAATACTGTAACTATTTATTAATATATATAGAGGATCCACAGAATATTTACAACTTAGCGACCTAGGTCTCGGAGTGTCGCTCCATCATCAGCCTGATATATATTAATAAATAGTTCCAGTATTTTATTCGCAATTTGTTAAAATACTCGTTGAAGAAGGAGACTACAGGATATCATGGAAGGTTGATTAATGATGGGAACCACAATGTCTTACTACCTGAAACCATGCCCTGTTATTCTAGCATTTCCCTAAATTTATCCATATTCCTCAATCGTTCTTACACATTTGCATCCCTAGTTACACCTGGATGTCATTTATGCTGTTTTATTTACATACCCTTGGTTACTTAGTTACCCTTAGTTTACTTAGCTACCCCGTAGTTTCCTAGAGCTGTTTACCTCTTGTACTTTGCTACTATTGTAGGCAATACATAAAAAATATATTAATTGGATTATATTATAGACAAATTTACAGATTTCCACGAGTAATTTCATTGCGTGTATTACCGCTTCGTTGGATTTATTTCAAAAGCTGATATTCTATCATTTTCGTAAATTTATCTATATTCCTCAATTGTCTTTTGCATTTGCATCCCTAGTTACACCTGGATGCCATTTCTGTTGTTTTGTTTACATACCATCCCCTTGGTTACCGCCTAGAATCTGTTTACTTTTTGTACTCTGCCACTATCGTAGGTTATACATACAAAAATACATGCATTGCTTGGACTCTTATTTTACAGCTAAAGTTACACGCAATTTCCAACTTTCTCCGTTTCTCCCACAGCGCTCAGCACCCAATGTAACAACCCTTTCTGATGGTACGCTCCCAAAGCGCGATTCGTTGTTTCTTTGTCTTTTTCATCTCCCGCGGCACGTCCTTTCAGACCCGCACCCTTTCTACCCACCTTTACCCCTTCTCCCGACACTAATTTCAATTCTGCAACCCTAACACGCGTTTCCTGTTACAATCAGTGCTGGGAATCCTAACGCGTTTTTCGTTCTTTTTATTCTCATTGTCTGGAAAGTATCTGTGGAGTATGAGAGAGAGGGTGCTAAATATAGATGGAAGATTAAACTAGAAATAGATAAAATCCTAATGAAGGGATATGTATTAAGGAAAAAGAGAAACAGAAAAACCAATCAATGTAGCGCTCTTCGTATTGTTGATTGTTTAGTTCTAGGCTCGATATAAAAAAGTCTTATCATTAACCTACCTAGACATACTAGTACCAAATGCAATGTTATAACTAAAAATAAACGAGTAGCAGCATTAAATCAGGAATTGTGAGAACTAATTTATAAAAAAGTGGAATTATATGAAACACCATTGCTACTAAGGTAACTATTAATCTGGTATGTTAACATCAGTACATCATTATTGGATCATAATCAAATTTTATGACTTTCAACGTATTCATGGTAAACAATCAAACGTAGTCGATTGTTGTGAAGTGTTTCATTGTTGCAGATAATGTAATAATATAATAATGTAATAATATAATAATGTAATAATATAATAATGTAATAATATAATGTGTCGTATATTTCGAGCTTCATGTAAATGCGAACATTTAATCTATAAAGATACTTTAAGCATACCAGCTGTTTTGTTGTTCTGTACATTTCTTCACTTAGTTTTCTGCTAATTTAGTTTCTTAACATTTTATCCCCTTACGCAGTGATTTTTCAACAATTTTAGCAAAGAGTTTTAAAAAATACTTGGCTGCTGGAATAATTACCACGCATATCACTAATTATGTAACATTAAAATTACGTTTCAATTCAAAAATCATGAATAAATCATTACTGTATTTTTTCTCACAGTAAGGTATAAGCTTTGGAGACGATTTTTCCTTTTATTATATCCAATCTATCAAATAATGACATAATTAGCAACAACGAGTAATTTTGTGAATATAATGATATTAATTACACACGTATAAAATTTAGAATTGTTAAATTTATTCATTTTAAGCATAAATATTACTTAGACTAATATTTTATTTATCTATCTACCTATCTTTTATAGGTATGAAACTGTAAAATAAACAGGTGCAATACGTGGGAACCTTAATACAATTTTCACAGCATTTTTAAAAGTTCGCCTACAGCTGAGATCTTTTATAACGTATAGGCACCCTCCATGAATCAAACCGGGGACCGCTTTGACCGAGGCGAACGCGCTACCCACTTGGCTATCCGGGATCTTCTAGCATAATTGCCTTATGGATGAGCATGCAAGCTTTTACACACTAAATAGTTAACAATTCGAGGGAGAATTCAGCTGAAAGGGAATCAAAAATTTGGAGAAAAAGTGTCCAGCGGCTGTAGTGACATCATGCAAGGCGAAAATATAAATCGCCACAACACGGAGAGAACGGAAATGTGAAAGGTGAAATGAAAGGATAATGGTAGGATGCTGAAGGGGTTACGGAAGACCATTCCAAGCATTCAACACCACCAATAGAAACAGGAATAAAACACGAACAGGGAAAGAATATGGTCCGAATTCGACAAACAAGGGTGCGAGACAAAGGGTTTTGAGAATGAAATCAGGGCAGAAATATAGGTACAAAGGAGAGAGGCAATGAGGGTACGAATCGATGGAAAGTTTTTGGGATGACAAAAGAGCGGCCGACGAAAAGGGAAATTGTGAAACGGAATGCCGGACACCGCCGCCGAAACATTCGGGATTAAAACGTTGTTATGGAAGCAGACTATTTCCTTATCCTCGTTACTAGTTGCTATTATTATTGTAAAATGTATCGTCCTACAGGGACTTTAATATTAGAGAAAGGATATGACAAACACGACGTGCGGTTATAATATCACACAAGAAAACTTTAAAAATTAAACGTTAAAAATTTAATGTGAAAAATTGAATGTAAAAAAATTAAAAGTTGAAAATTTAATGTTGAAAATTAAATGTTGAAATTTATATGTTGAAAATTAAATGACAAAAATTAAATTTTGAAAATTAAACGTTGAAAATAAAATGCTGAAAATTAAATTTTAAAACTTAAATGTGAAAAATTAAATCTGAAAAATTAAAGGTTGAAAATTAAACGTTGGAAATTCATTGTTAAAAATTATATATTGAAAATTAAATGACAAAAATTAAATCTTGAAAATTAAACGTTGAAAATAAAATGCTGAAAATTAAATTTTAAAACTTAAATGTGAAAAATTAAATCTGAAAAATTAAAGGTTGAAAATTAAACGTTGGAAATTCATTGTTAAAAATTATATATTGAAAATTAAATGACAAAAATTAAATCTTGAAAATTAAACGTTGAAAATAAAATGCTGAAAATTAAATTTTAAAACTTAAATGTGAAAAATTAAATCTGAAAAATTAAAGGTTGAAAATTAAACGTTGGAAATTCATTGTTAAAAATTATATATTGAAAATTAAATGACAAAAATTAAATCTTGAAAATTAAACGTTGAAAATAAAATGCTGAAAATTAAATTTTAAAAATTATATGTGAAAAATTAAATCGGAAAAATTAAAGGTTGAAAATTCAATGTTGAAAATTATATCTTGAAAATTAAATTTTGAAAATTAATTCTAAAATTAAATGCGAAAAATTGAAATTTAGGGCCTCCAAATTATTCAGTGAAGAAAAATATTCAAATTGTGTGTCATTTGTAATTTTCCCTACATTTTCTCTTGCTAAAAACAATCAAGAGACGGAGTAGTATGTACATACATTTTCCTCAAATTTATTTTCACAATTTAAAATAAATACAATCAAAAAATTTTTCTCACCGAAACGATCACTTTAAATGATTTTAAGCAACTTTAATAAAGAAAAACAGAATGAAAGAGAAGATAACTACAAATTGAAGCAAGTAAAATTCTTAAATAGATAGAATAATACTGAGAGTATGAATCAAAATTGTTAACACGATCAAACCAGGAATTCAAACAAGCATATATTACAATCTTGAAGGATTCCTTTTGCTATTACAATTTCTTCATGTGTTATGGACACAAAATTGAAAGTAATTCAAAGTCAGTACTACACGAAACCTACAGGTTAATCGAAATCGACTCTCAGCCCATACTTAGGTGAGGAAAAGAAACACTACTTCACACTTGCCAAATCCGTTCGTAGAATAAAAAGAACAGGACAAAATCACAGCGCTTATGAGACATCAAAAAACGAGAGGTTGCAATTTATAAAGAAAGCACACAGACGCGATCAAGATCCTAACGAAGGAAACAAATCGAACATGATGATCCACACACAAAAAAGCGTAACACAGAAAAAAACCTAAGAAAACCGACGTAACGACCGCCACAGGGGACACCGGCTAAAAAACGCCCCATTTTACTCCCAACGTCACAAGCCCCCCCATTCGGAGGAAAAATTAAAAAAAAACTTTAATCTGGGACGTAGATGTAAAAAAAACTACCACCCACAAAATCAAATCTGGTCCCTCGCGAAAAGTATTAAATATCCCGCCTCCTCCAGCCGAGGAAAAACACAATGAAGATGAAAAAAGGCGGAGAAACTGCGGATGGAAAAGGGGAATCTAGCCTTTTGAGCAATACTCCCTCTCTCTCGATGAGGTAACGTTTTCTGCCCCAAGTGAGGGAAAGGACAGAGTATGGGGAAAGCGAGTTCACAGGAGCACGAACAGAAAAGTCAACCCGTAATTCCAGCGAAAAAAAAATTTAAACCTGGGAAAGCTCCTGTGTTTTTTTGAAGCCTTACCATACGCCGTGTTACCAACCTTGCTCCCAATGGGACTGGAGAGCAGGATGGAAAAATAGAGTGGAAAAGGGATGCATGGCGTGAAAGGTAGAGAAAGGTTAGTAAAATAGAAAGGCAAACCACGATACTGCATTCTGCTTGTGGTGAACCGGAGTTGGGGATAAAATTGAAACGGGAAAGCAATGCATTGTTTATAGCAGTTACTCTTATCCTTTATAGCTGCTGAATACGCTTCATAAATCTGTGTTCTCTCACCTTCTTACCACAATATTGAATAACTATTTCCTATGGAAAAAGAAAATTGAGCCCCCAGTTATGTGACACGGTATATACAATGTATGTACTACGCATTATAAAACATTAATAAATAAAAGTATATAAAGTGTTCTACCTTTCGGTAGGTTCATGTGCCCCCACATTCCCTATTTAATTCCTTCTCTTTCAATTCCCAGTAACTTATCCCACCCCTTAATTCGTCTAATAACTTTTGTCTTTGTCTTCCCCTCTGTGTTTTCCCTAGCATTCTTCCCTCGATCGCTTTCTTCAATAATCCCTCCCCTCTCAATATTTGACCCACCCATTTCTTTTGTCTATTTTTAATTACTTCAATCATTACCCTTTTCTCCCCAGCCATCTCTAGAACCTCCTCGTTCGTTTTTCTATCGACCCAACTTACTTTCTCCATTCTACGCCATACCCACATCTCAAAGGCCTACAGTCTTTTGACATCCTCTTTTCTTAATGTCCACGTTTCAATTAAAAGTACATACATAAGATAAATAATAATAAATAAACTTTACATTGATTACTTTACATTAATAAATAATAAATAAACAGATTAAGTTACAGTACTTGCATAGTTTTTGCTGCGAATTAATCATCAAAAATATGTATAAAAGATTTAAGTACGAGGTTTTTTATGAAAATATATAATAAGCCCCTTATTAAACCTTTGGATAACAAAATTGGTGTTCTTTTTAAAAAGATTTTCCCCAACAAGGAGGTGAGAGCAACCATGGTGAAGAATGGAGAAAAATTCCTCTTCTGTCATTCACATGAAAACTATCAAGAAATAACATTCGTAGTACAATGCGACAGTAATAATCTTTGTTTGCGTGCTATGGGAGATTTTAACGGAGTAGTAGATTGAATTAAAAAAGCAATATTACTGGTAGAATTTTGAGTATAAATATATCGCATAATTATTTTAGTCAATTTACTCTGCAGAAGAAGTAAATCATGGTCAAATTATTAATAATATGATAAGAATACAATTAGATTTTTCGCTGTTATAACTTGTGTATTTATAAATACTCGTTGTTATCTATAGATTTCAATAAAATTATAATATGAATAACGTAACTATACATGTAAGTTTATGTGGATAAAATGAACGCTAAGAGACTAATCGTACACAAAGTATTGTACGGGTGAGATTTATAGTCTATGTGAAATCATTTACTGCAAAATACCGGGTTTCCGTAGAACATAAAGCAATAACTTAACGCAATTTAAAGATGAAGAGTACTTGATAAGGAGAAAATGCAATTTCAAACGGATATTAATTCAATTCATGCGTTAGGGTGAATAAAAAAAATCCGTTTCGAAGGCCAAGAGAGGAAAATAGGGTGAAGTTAAGGTGGAAAAAGGTTATCATAATACAACGCAGTAAATGAGTTAAAACAGGGTCTTAAAACCCTAGTAGCTCTCCAAGGGTCCAACAGAAAATCACGTTACTTGTCAAGGGGAATGTTATTTACCATGGAAACAACATTAGACATCTTGCGACGGATTTTAATCGGATAAATTATCTGCAAAGACGCTGGATTAGATAGATGCGAAACCTTTTACGAAGTTTACTATCTGAAATTGTGTTTTGAGGTCCTATGGATCTACATTAGCGTTTTTATTCCATCATGAGTGAAGGGCTGGTTCTCAGGTCTATAATAATAATAATTATTTTTTTCGTGAACTAATTTCATTTTGAATATACACTGACTATATCATTGAGTGCATTCATTACTCATGTATCTACATGATTCACATGTGTCATTTGCAGCTAAATGACTAAATATGATATTTGAAGCATTACTTGTCTATTTATTTGTATATCTGTACATATATCAGATAAAAGCACAAATATATTACTTTAACAATAAACTCAATCTATAATGTAGCAAACACTCTTATTAAGATCAAAATCATACGGACTGAACTACGAGATTATTTTGAGAAAGTCTTGCAGCTAAACTTTGACATAGCATTATAGTATATAGTATGGACAAACTACCTCACTCCTCATCTTTCTCAGTAAGCCTCATTCCCTTTCCAAAACTTTTTTATAGTTAATGGAGGAATTTTTGTAATCAAAACCGGCTTTCGGGTTGAATTCTCTTAAAATAATCACTGACACTAAGCATACATTTGGTGTTCGTTGACGCATAACAGACCTAATTTCATTAATTTCATAATATTTCAGGAAAGTGAAAGTCACGTACAATTTTCTAGGAAACACCTTAAGCGCACTCGTGCCTATGCTTCCGAAAGGTAAAAAAACCCTTTGCTCCGGCTACTGTATGAGCCGCAAGGGTGAAGTCTGACATTAGGATTTACAAACACAATTGTCCGCTTCAGCACCTGCAACGTTGCGGACACTTTATCGTCTCACAGAACGTCGCTTTCATCCGTGGACCTTTTCTTCTTCCCTCGCCGGAAGCGAATGGGATAAAAGCAAGAGCGGTGTATAGGAAGGGCCTTAACCTAAGGGTACGGCAGGGGAACAGGAAAAAGGAAGCGAGTAGCGCGGGGGGATGGGCGTCGAGTCGTGAAATGACTGAGGAAGAAAAGGTGCCTCTGGACCTCGCTGGACCATCGAGGATGCCGTTGGATGTGGAGAAAGTAAGGGCGGAACATGATTGCGGGTGCAGAAAAGAGTGATACGTTTAAGATAAAAGGGATTGCTTAAAAGGGTGGCAGGACCATCCTGGATGTTAGATGAAATAAAAGGTGACATTTGCGCAAACATTTCCTGAATGATTTCGGCCTTGATGAAAGGGAGAGCTAGCACGAGGTGTGCACCCCGAAAATTTGATAATTTTCGACTCATAATTACTGAAGAGATAATCTTTTGGTATTAATTCAAATAAATCTCCACAGTGATATTTATTAAGAAAATACGAATGTAATTCTGCTAATTTATATCACTTTAAAGTTAAGACTTAAATTTCAACAAGAACCTGCCGATACAGTTTTGGTTTGGTAGGATATTAATTTACATCGTTTATTTCTTTAATTATCATTTTCACTTTTTTAATTGGACTTATACTTTTGTAAGAAAATAAAATTGGATCACGACTGTTAGCTCTTATTTGGTCACTGGGTAACACTGACACGACTGGTTTCAGTTCGATAAGTTTTGACAGGAAACGATAATGACCGTTTTCAGTCGCTCTCCTCTTGTCCTATGTCTTTTTAATAGAAAATTGCTAAAATTAATCAGTCGAAGATTTATGATGTTTTTTATTTATAAAACGTGGCTGTTTAAAATATTAATCTAATAAAACAGTAATAATTACAAGAGGTAAACGTAACGCAAAAGTAATGAGGCATTTCGTTTCTTGCATTCTATTCATTGCATCTCGGACCATAATGATACGCGCGACCATTTGCGTAACTTTTTGGGTGCGATCAGTTAAAGGAATTCTTGTGGTGACCAGACCTAATTTATGGGACGGCCGCCTAGATCTTGCCGCCAAAGTAATCTATACTGAAAAAATAACTTTTCACTTAATTGTGTTTATTTTGTGATTAGATTTCTCTATTGATTCGAAATAGTTATTATGTCTACATCAACGCACTTATTTAATTTGGAATTAAATATTTTGATAAAAATTCAATATCAGAAAAAGTGTCACAGTCCAGTTAACTCGTAATTTCTTTCCATTTACGATAGAGTCATGTTCCAAAGTTATATAGCCTTCGCTGTATCTCATGTGATATCGAAAAACCAAAAGTAGCTTTAGTCTTAATGAGAAAAAGCTCGCGAGAAAAATCACTGGTCTGAATCATTTCCTCGCAAAGGAAATGGACAGTTAAAATAAATAACAGGAATATTACGTGAGGAGTATAAAGCCTAAATGAATCCACTCGGCAATATCCGAAGCATCAACATATCGCAGCATCTGAAGCATTAATATATTACAGCAACGTTTGTTACCGTTTGAAGCTGGATTCACAAAAAAGTGACCTATTTATCATATCAAAAAGGAAAGAACCTCATCCTCATATAGGTAACATTTCAAAAAGAACTTTTCAATTTTAGTCGAAATCTTTTTGATAAAACGAAGGTAAGAGGTCATTACTAAGTAATGTCGAAAACAGATACATAGCTTTTTCATAGCAGTACTTAATTATTCTACAACTAAAGAGATTTTTATATAGCCAAATAAAATAAAACCAAAGGAAGATGCTGCTTTTGATTCTTCAGATGTCACATTCGTGGAATTCCATGAAATATCGTCAGAAAAATGCAGTTATCTTTCATGAAAGGAGATGTGTATTACTGAAAGCCGTCGACGACTAAAAAAACTGAGATTAGATTTTTGACAGTACAAAGAACATATCCTCGTTTTGGAGTCTGAATTCCCGTATATCGCAGCAGTAATAAATAATAATAATAAGTAATACGCCTACCTTCAGTATCATAAACAGGAAACTCTTTCATACATTTTGTGAAAGTAAATGTAAAATCGAAGCTAAATTCAAACTGATTCTTATAATATATCACTAAGAAATTAAAAGTGAACAATTAAATGTTGAATAGAAAATCTTAAAAATTAAATTTTTAAAATTAAATGTTTAAAATTAATGTTTTAAAAATTAAATGTTTAAAATCCAATACTAAAAATTCAGTCTTGAAAATTAAATGTTGAAAATTAAATGTTTAAAATCATATGCTAAAAATTCAGTGTTGAAAATTAAATGTAGAAAATTAAATGTTGAAAATTGAATGTTGAAAATTAAATGTTGAAATTTAAATGTTGAAAATTAAATGCTGAAAATTAAATGATAAAATTTAAATGTTGAAAATTAAATGTTGAAGATTAAATGCGAAAAATTTAAATTAAGGGCCTCCAAATTGTTCAGTAAAGAAAAATATCATACAAATTGTGTGTCATTTGTAATTTTTGAACTGATTCTTATAATCTATCACTAAGGAAATTATTTAGTGAAATTTGATGATTTAAATTTGAAAATGTTTAGGAAACTGTTTTACGAATTTTGCTGCTTTATTTAAAGCCACTAATAGTACAACAGGGTTCATCAGTTACTATTATTGTCGTTATATTTTTCTAACCATATTCCTTTATTAATTTTATTTTCTATTTTACTTCATAGTTACATCGCACTACTCAAATAAGCAGCGTATTCTACATTTGTATTGAATTTCGTTTCTGAATACATATATTCTTAACAGAAACAATATGACTTAAACAAACATGAAAAGGTGTAATTAATATTTCTGTGTATGAAGTTCAGGACACTGCCTAACGGAGAATTATTATGCGTTTATTAGAGCAGAACTAACATAGATTTTCGCTTGGACTTAAAAAGAGACGTAAAGGCCCTTTGATATTTTAACGAGGAGCGTTACTCCATTCTGAATACTCCAAGTCATAAAATATATTCTTTATATATCTTCAAAGCCTCCGTATGAGATTTCTTTCATTAAATATATTGGCCTTATGTTACTGTAATAGAATACATTTATAAATGGATAAATGAATAAACAGCCATAAAATTGAAAAGACAGAAACTGGATGAGGAATGCTTTCAAAGCCAGACTGCACAGAGGATTCGGAAATAACGTTTGACTAAATGGAAGATATTGCATTAAATTTGATTAGGTAAAATATCGGAAGAGACTTTTAGCAACAATAAAAACCAAGGTTACAAAACACCCCTAATGTACTTCTTATACACGATTATGTCTTCTTATACTTTCGACAGGTTTTTTATGAAAGTCAGGAATGTAGAATGAAAGTCATTCATCGTTATGGAACTTTGACTGTTAATCAAAGAAATATTATTTTATAATTTCAATTTCTGTAAGAGCATCAATTTTCATAAAAGAGTAAGTTGCTGTTTAACAATAAAAAACAGTTATTAGCTATCGATTGGAGATAAAAATCTTAATTGGAGATAATTTTTAAGCTATATTATCAGTTAAAAAGATAAATTAGAATTTAATTATTTCTAATTTTCATAAGATCTATAATTGTTATGGAAAAGCTAATAATTGTAAAATTAAGTAACTTTAAGAGAAATATCAATCGTTGTTATACTGTTAATTGATGAAAATTATGGAAAATGTTTTGCGTCTACAATTTATTTTTATCCTTAAATACGCATTTTTATATTGTTAAACCATTGTTTTGTTGGATTGGATTGTTAAACCAACGACAGAACCTAAAACAATTCATGAAAGGGATTTCTCAATCCTAAACTTTCGTCATAAGTTGTCCACTTTGAAATCTACGTCACTAATTATAAATTAAAAATACGAGAGAAAACGGCGCGAACTAATTGAAAACAGAGTACGGGACCGCAATTTCAACTTTAAAGATATCACCATCCTCATGGACAAACTCATCCGAAGTAACAACTCGTGGGCACCAAAAACGCTTCCCGAGATTACTCCGATGCACACGCACAACTTTCTCATGATTAATAGTCCTGCCGTTGATTAAAGCAATCCTCACCAGATCCATCCAAATTTCAACGTGTATCTGCTAAGCCAACACTTGTGACAAAATGCCCCCCTCTCTCTCCTGGAAGTTTCGGCGTGGGCGTACCTTTGTCAAATGTGGCTTTTCCAAGGAGAAAAGGATGAAAGGTGCATGAGATGTGGTCCATGAATAAACAGGAAAGATCAACGCTCGAGATGAAGGTTGGTCATTGGTGGGGCGATAGACCACGAATAAGTGGAGAAAGTACTTGGGACGCTGATATTAAGAATAAAGAAAGGGGAGGTTTCTAAGCGACTGGGGAGAGGATGCGGAGCAAAAAGGGAAGAGGAAAATGAGATGGAGGAAGTGGTGGAGATATGGCGGGAAAGTGGATGGAATTTGGGAAGAATGGAAGAGATGCAGTGGAGTTCTGAGGGTAGAAGATTAAATGAGGAAGAAGTGGAAAGATGCTGTCATGATATAAGAGGAAGCGCGGAAATCGTGGAAAAATATATGCGATAACATAAAGTGTAAAAACCGTTTAAGACGCGGATTTCTCACGACCCAGGTCCCTTTAACACGAAAGAAATGATATAGATACCGTTTAAGACGCGGATTTCTCACGATCCAGGTCCCTTTAACACGAATAAAATGGGTAGATACCGTTTAAGACGCTCTGCTACCAGCCTAAGACGTGGATTTTATATTGGATATGGTTGCATCATAAACGTTTGCTTCGTAACTTTGAGAGATATCTCTCCAAGTCGTTCCGGGTTCGATACCAGGCCGGTTATATTTTCCCGTTAGAAATACAATGAGGTAAACTTGAGAAGCTTTTTGTGACACTTCAGAATTTTAAGTTAAAAATATACGTTTACATGTATACAATTCCTATTACTTCTTGTAAGAAATGCAAGGAAATGTAGTAGAAAGACGTAAAAAATATTCCAAAAAAGTGAAAATTAAAGGAATATGGTGAGATTATAATTCATATGTATTCATTATGATGTTGTTCAGCAGTGCGACCATAATCTGCTCAAACAAACGAAAATTGTAGATATCTTACAACATTAGTTTCATAACAAATGCATTGCATAAGAATAGTCGGAGGAAATACAACTACATAAATATCTAATAAAGAAATAAATGTTATACTGGGGAATCCTGTGGCTCTCTAATGGACCTCTCTGTGGATCTCTAAGCAATCACAAAAACAGGTAGTCCAAGTTGAGAAAAAGGTAAAAGAAAAGCCTTATCAGTAACAACTTTTTATAGCAGTGGGTAAAATATGGGATAAGGTAGCAAGAAAATTGACAATAGAGAAAAGAAGTAAAAGATAGCAAAAACTAGAATGAAAAATATCAACAGAGAAAGGTTATCCTTCGCAAACATTCTAAAAATACGCGTGTTTACGGAGAAAGTAGATCCAAGCGGAAATATCAGAGAATAGACGGCAAAAAATTTAGTACAAGAATCGCCTCGATATTTCGTAGAGTCTTTTACAAGAAAGCTAAGTAAAAAGTATATTTTATCACGACAGACGGGGAGAGCGTATTCACGAACTGTAGTTTTCCGAACCGTAGACTGTAACTTTGCTATGGGAATATATACGCTCGATTTTTCGAAGTTATTGACCACGCTTATGTAATTGGATTCCTCCTGAAGTCAACCTACCCTTTCTAAGCGATAAAACTGTGTAGACTTGAATAAAACGAATCAAGGCTTTGTAATCCAAAAGAAGATAGAGGAAATTATGTCACGGTATTCGGGTATTCCTTTCGAAAATTATTTCTTTCGTATAAGTTGCAATTTTTGCCTTAGTAACTACAATCATGCGCATTTCAGCATTGTATTGTTATTCTGTTACTACACACTGTTATTCTAAAACCCATAATATTGTACATTTTAACTACGAGATGGTGATTTATTAAATAACATAACAAAATTTCGCCTACTATAAAGGAGATTTTATGAAGTCTTGACGTAAATTTTCATAATTAATAAATCTAATAACAGGAAATACATTATAATTTTCCTTAAGAACTTTATTAGCTTTTAACTCAATGTTCATTATTTCTCGCTTTCATGAGTAGTAGTCATGTTAAAACTGCTGAGGTTATTTCGCACATGGTCTCCCACTGGGAATCGATCCCGGGACCGCTTTCATCCAAGTGAAACTCACTGCACTCGCATATTTCATTGTGGTATTAGTTCCTAGAGTGCTCGTTCTGACTGGCCTTATCATTACAATATGTATCCAAGTTATTAACATGTCTTCCGCAATAACTTCTGATCATCTTCGATTTTTTCTCTTACAATCCCATTTATGTCTAGATTCAAGTTATTAATCCTATTTCCTTAACTTAAAATGGAAGAATTTATTTCTCAATATCTCATTTCTTAAAAAACGATAATCGGTGGAGAATCAGTAACATGAATCGAACTTATGTAAAACAGAAGGTATTTCGAAAAGAAGGAACCGATTTCCAAGCTTAGTAAAAATCAGCTTCATAAAATTTTATGGGTTATTATAATAAAATATAGCTTTCTAAGTGTTAGTGGAATAAAGCATCATGAAACTGGTACATTCTTTTCGAAAGACCCAGCATTTGCCTACAGCTATGACGTACGTGTGGGAAGTCAAACATTCAAATTCAGCATAGCGGTAAACACTATCTTTGCAGCTCGGCCATGAATCGCAATTCAAAAGAAATTCATCACCACCTCCAGGAGAGTTTCGCAACATTCTGAAATCATCAGCATAAACTTCTCAAAGAGCAACATCCCAGATGTGTTTCCCACACGCACTTGCAAGTAGTGGGAGCGCTTCCGTATCCATTAAACATCGCCTCCGTGGTAACGCGTTTCTGTAAACAGTCCGAAAATTCATGCACTTTTCCGTAAACACCGCGAGTGGGCATGCATGTTTCTATGGGAAACTCAACAATCCGCTGCGCTTTCAGCCAATCCCCGACGGTGGCAGGTGTGAGAGAAATGAGTGGACGAAATAGGAGGAAGAAAATGAAAAAGATATATGAAGGAATACGGCGAATATGAAGTGGAAGAGAATTGTGAAAAGCCCGTGGAATTGCGCAGTGGAAAGAAATATTGGAAGTGAGGAATTTTAACGGAAGATGGAAATGGAGCAAGAGAGAAGGGACAGGGTAAAGGAAGTGAGAAAATTAAGGTAAGTGGGGACAAAAATATTCTGGAGGTATGTACGAAAGTGGAAGGCGTCAGGATGGGGAATGCGGGGGTTGTTTATGCTGACAGAATAAATTATTATGCTCAACTTCTTAATTAAGAACAACATGCAAATTTTTTCTTAAAGAACTCGATGTTTTACTCCGCTTATAACAGGAACATGTGCCAACCTTAGGGCATAATTTCTGAACATATAACTAATGAATTGATCTTAACATTATCTAAATTTTAATGTCAAAACTTCAGCAATTTCTAACAAACATATACAATTCGATCCATCCAACGCAACATGAATTTGCCCATTTTCATACTAATAGAGGAATATTAGGGCAATATTATTATAATTATAAATATTAGAGAAAGATTGCGAAAAAATAAAAAAGGCGATTATTCTCTATGGATTTCTACTGAAGGCAAAAATACCCTTCTCCTCCGTCAGCATCCGAAAGGAGCTGCAGACTATAAACTTAAACTTCTTGCTTTAAACTGATTGCTAATACAATTCATTTAAATATTGTTAATTAATTACCAGGATACGGATAACTTTATTATTGCTAACAAATAATTTAAAATGAATAAATTAGTCTGATGTCAGCGCCAAACCCGGCGTTCTTATACACAGTTAGACCAATTATGGAGTACTATTCGACTGCGTGGAAACATTACTATGAAGAGAAACAGACGGAGAATGGAAATGAGAACGGTGATCAAACTTCACAAACAATTTGAAGCACAATGATACCAGAAAAACATAATCCAAATTATCCACTCTTTAATTTTCCCCTGGTGAGATTAATATGGGAAATTGTAGTGATTTATTTAGTATTATCGTTATTTATCGTAGTATAATTTTCTTGATTAAAAATCTTGATGGTTTATTGTGAAATAGTCATATACGTAACTAACGAGAAGATGCAGCGATAACCAAAGAGCAATACTGCGTATGCATAAATAAACGAAGTCCTAAGGGCGATTCACGCATTTTTAAATTCTATTCCATCCATAAATAAGTCATTATTCAGTTACATGTTAACGACCTCGTGCTCACGTATGAATGTGTATTTGTATGCAAATAGATGCATCTTGGTCCCGACAAATTTAGGCCACTATTCATACCAAGAGAAACAACACTCATCATTAAAAGATTTGAATCTGTTCAGCAACGAAGTTTATTTGCATGGTTCAGGTGGAGTAGAAACGAAATTTTACGAATAAAATTTCGAAATGGCACAGTTGGAAAGGTTATAGAAGCTTGTAGGAGTATACATCCGGATTTTCTTTATAACTACCGTTTTCTCGGGAATAGTGTCCCAATGCTTCCTCGTAACCAATAAAGGTTGTTTAGTAAGTTAAAGTTGACTTAGTTTATTTACTAGTTGAAAAGTCTATCTTAACAGACAAGGCTGGTAAATTAATAAAGTAAATGATTAAGTATAATTGCATGTGTTTTGCATTTTCAGTGAAAACAATATAAGTAATTATGATAAAAAATATCATTTCTGAAAAATGATACGGGCATTTTTTAAATTCTTACATCGAACGTATGACATTAGATGATCTATATACCACGGAGGTATAATTCCTAAATTTTATGCATAAGATTTACAGACATAGAGAAACTATGCATAAATAGTTACTACATAAGATTGAAAATGATCAGATAAAATACATATACTGATTTTTACGAATGATTTACAACTAATCAGAAAAATATGTGAACTGTTTAGGTTGGTGAATAATATTTTGAAACAGTATACGTTTTATTCTTTTAGACTCAAAAATAAAATGGAATGGTATACTCTTCTTTAAATTGGAGAAATTCCACTGAGTATCACTTGAAACTTATTAATGTAAGTATCAAATGCTTGTTGAGCCTGCACAACTTTGTATTCAGCTGTCATATATTTTTTTCAATTCCTATTTAATCACATATAGAGCTCATTTATTCAATAGAGTGTCACTCTTATGCAGTTTTTATGCCCTGTTGCAATAACTTTGTATAACATTAATATAGAAGAAGATATGATACGAAACTAAAGGTGGGGGAGGCAAGAGTGATGAAGCGACGTAAAAGAACGTGGAAAATGTAAATAGGACGGTGGGAATAAAAAATAAACAGGGAGGTAAAGGAATGCGAATTTCAGAAATGAGGAAGGTGAGAAATGGAACATGGGGAGAGCAGAGAATAATGGTGGCTTTAGTTATAAGGTGAAGATGAAAAGAAATGTGCAAGGGAGATAAATAGAGGGAAGGATAAGGAATGTAAAAGTGTGGGGAAGATTAGAGGGAGCGAGAGAACATAAAATGCAGATGTGGCGAAATAAGAGGAGGGAAAGGCAGTTGCTGGAATAAACAGTTGTGACGAAAGAGAAAATGGAAAATGAACGAATTTAATTGGGACAGAATTCGTCATCCGAAACAGAACATTGGACTTGCCTTATGGTGGGTGTAGGACAAATTAATATTTAATGGATAACTTTATGTGCCTTAGCATAGTTTTCTTCCTGTCATTGCTCTAATAAGATAAATAGTAAAATTAAGAGAGGGGATATTTATATTTTTGATTTTTTGTACATCTAATTTTATACCTAATATCCACGGATATTGCTGTAAGTACACAATTCCTAAATTGCTATTAGCTATTAACAGTCGCAGTTATTAGTTAGTCTAAGGTCCTTATTTCAACTTAACGCGGCAATAAATTATATTCGTTTACATTCATCATATTTAAAGAAAATTAGTCTAATAATGATTAAACTGAGAGAATTTCGAAGGGTATGAAAACTTGGCTATTTTTATTTCCTTTAATTAGAATGTTAGTAAGGTTAAAAAACAATGAAGAGAGATATCGAGTAAGTTTTCATTGATATGCAAAATAAACAGGTAATTATTATTAGGGAAAAAATTCGATACAGCCTAAATAAATAATTACATGGTATAAAACTGATATTGAATGGAGAAATTAAGTAAATTACCGCTAAAATTTGGAATCGTGAAATTCGGTTTCCTAAATTATAAACTTCAAATGAATCGTGCACCCGCTTACCCTAAATAGGAATAAACTCGCATTTACATTTAATGAATAATTAAAAGTGTTATTTTCAAACAAATACTGCAATTATTACCGAATCAGCATATAATAATTACACAAAAATATAACCACGTTATCTTCCACCATGTAAATCTATCAAGATAAAATAATCGGATACCCAACATATTATTTAATGAGACTTTGTTATATAATGCTTGTGTATAATGATTATCATTATACACAAGCTTTGTACCTTTGTACTTTCATAATTAATAAAACTTTGTTATACTCGTTAAAAATTAAGTAAAATAATAACTAGGCAAGATAAAGCTTTTGTTTAATTAATAACTAACAATCATATAAACTAATTGTTATATTTGCTAAGAATAGATATTAAAATATTAATAATGAACTTATTGATATAGGTATTTCATTCATATTTATTATATTAATATAATTAATAAATTAACTTTCATATAAACGATACCGGTCGCCTTTTCGATTTTTCATTGATTTCCGTAAAAGTTACTGAATTAACTTATAATAATCGGATATCCAACCAATATTAAAGGACGCAATCATAGAATTCCACGTTGCTGTGTTAAGAAAACCTTTTCCTTATATTATACTTAAGCTGAAGCAATTGCTTCCCTTCTCTGAAGATGAGATAAAGTGTGAATAAGCCAAAGAGGAACACCCGAGATTTTAATTGAATTAATAAAAGTTCGCCGCAATTTTCATCAGTAATGAAAGTGGAAAGGATTAAGGGAAAGGATTCTTACATTATCGCTATGAAACCCGCCGAGGCAAGTCTCAACTTGAAGATGTTTCATTTTCTTCCAGTTCAACGCGGCGTAAAAGAAAATGATTTCGGAAAGATAAATTGGATCTCGAGTGCCATACCATCGTCCCTAATTATCACTTTCATCTTTCGCTAATAAGACATAAAAATGAATCCAACCCCCTCTTCAAGACCGCGGTAGACCTCTCGTGTGTTAAACCATTTACACCACTTGTTTTTAATTGATCTCTGATAAATTTTTGTGACTTGAGCAAGTAGTTGGAGGAGTGAGGGGTTAATCAACTAAGCTGGAATTTCCTTCGGGGTTTAATTAGAAGGGTGGGAATGAGGGGGAGATAATGAGGTTAAGGGGGTGGAAAAAACCTAAAAGGTAAGATAATTGTGTTACCTGAAGAATAACACGGAAAAGGAAAGCTGAAAAACAACTGAGGATATCGGACTCGAAATATCGCCTGGTGGAGTGGAATGCTAAAGGTGAAATTTATTTCTATAGAAAACGAAACTATTTCTACGATCTTAATTTTGTAGTTCCAATAAATTATGTTCTACATAAGCTTCGGAAATTTCCTATAAGAAAGGAAATTATAACGCAAAACGCAGTTCTAAAGGAGATTGAATGTTTACGGCCTCAAAATCGAAATATACACCGGCCACTTAAATCGTCAGATCAGATACTTGAAAAATGGGTTAGAAACTACCTGTCAGTATCTTACATCAGGTGTGTTGATGGAGCAGGCCTTCAAACCTATGATCTGAAATATAGAGTAAACTCCCGATCATCCAGAGGCAGGTTACCAAGTTTGCGGATTATCTGTGCTTAACTACTTTACCCTTCGTAGATATATTTCGCGGTAATTTTGAAAAATTCAACGATATAAAACATAAATATTTTCGTGAACCAATGGACTTATGTAAAAACTTTTCTACTGAGCAGGGGGAATACTACTACAATTAAATCATTGCAGCTAAAATGATAATAAAAATAATAAACTTTTATTCGGGTGAGATTCAGGCTAAAAGTCTCCTCGTAGATTTAACCCTTCTTTAATTAACACTTGAATGAAAGAGATAGCATAAATAATGCACAGAAGAAAATTGTGGGTTAAATTTGTGGGTTTGAAACCCTAATTTATAGACGTGAAATCATAATGATGATGCTATGCATTGAAATCTTTGTCGTGAGCGTGTGTATCTAATAGGGTATTGCATAAATTAAAGTGTTAATTCTACCATTTTATGTTAATATAGAATACCAACAGGTAAAGACCAAAACTATCAACGTCCTAAGATCCTAAGTTTTCAATTGACGCTAGACAGTTCGAAGCAAATCGACGGCTATACAATGGTATCGGAAAAAGTAACTGGCGATCCAGCGTGACCGACAGGTAGCATCCCCCTAAAACCAAACAAAGATCCTCCCCATACATTACATAAAATTGTTTGTTTTTCTTCGCTTACTGCCTCAAGCGTTCAGTCCAGGGGTCTTTCCTGTGTTTTCATTAGGTTCTGGCAAAGTATACAGGGGAAGGCAAGGGGACTGGGACAGGTATGGGTCGTTCCTGGAATCGCCAATTGCATTTCTCGCGACTCGAATGAAACGAAATATGGCGGGTATATCAGTCAAACGGGGCATCAAACTCAGCGGAGGAGGTACAGAAGGCAATATGAATGAGCCAATCAAGAGGGAATAGGATAAAGCCAACTTTGGGAAAGTAAGAGAATAAGTAGGCGGTATTCGCCTCAAGGCGAAGTAGTGGGTGTGTGAAGTTTTGGCATTCGAGCTCAAGACTTTTATAAAGCATCTCCTATGCGAGAGGATGCCTGCATACTTATCAGGGCTTAGAGGAATAAATCGCGCTGGCAAGTGAGAAGCTACGGGAGTTCAAAAGGAGTAATCGACGCAGGTGATGTGGGCGTAATCGCCAGCGGCGGAAACGAAGCTGTACGCTTGGCGGGAGATTTGCATGTTCTCGCGTTCCACGAGAACGTGACGCGGCGGGGATTTTCCCGACTAAAAAAATATCGCTACTTTATCATCCTGAAAAAAAAATCGCAAGAATTAAGCGCCGTTTTACCCGAGAAATTTTGCCCACGTACGCGCGGCGGAGGATTCGGCCGCATTTTACCAAATTGCCGCATTTTACCGAATTAGCGAGCACGTGCGTTTTTTCCCTCTAGGAATTTATATATCTGTCCCAAACGTGGGCGGGCTTGAAATACGGTTTATTTAAGGTTAAGCGTCGGAAAATGTACGTACGAATGGCGCCGTAATAGCGTTACGGGAGGAAATTATGAAAGGAAAGAGCCTTAATGGCATGGCTGCACATTTTGCGAAATTATAAAACACAGATGCGATCTCTGTGAGAGGACGTATGCATTATGTGTTTGTTTTTTCATATGGTCCCGTGATATACTCGAGAGCAAACAAGGATGAGTATGAGTCCGTGACATGGTACGAAGATAACTGAGGTTCCTGTCGCAGGCTAAATATTTTACGAATTCACGCACACCAATTTGATTAAAATATTGATGATAAAAACATCTATTGCAGCGCGGTTTGGAAATTAACGCCGTGAGAATTGATGTAATTAAATTAGGACCCGTAACTAAGAGTTCTGAAGTATTCTGTAAACTATTATCTATTCTATTGTTGGTCCCTTGTAACTCTATATTCAGTGTTATCTAACAAAGTCATAAAGAGCGCAATACAGTTTTAGTAGCCTTTCACGTTTTATTTTTTGTTAAGAAAAATTAGAAATCGTCGAAAATCTGCAGAAATCGTTCATTTTCATCAGCATGATTGTTTTATGGAAATTCAATGTTAAGTATTACTACTTACCACCTTCTCCGGGCTTAGAGTTATATAGGGAGCACAGTTCTTCAGTGTATGAGAAATTGCGTCAACTCACCTGGAAACAAGAAAAAGAATGCAATCATTAGAGAACATAGAGACGATTAACAGTAGCTAGTATAGCTTAAAGTCACACTTAGAGATAATAATATTATAAACATGATTATCTACTTCCATTAGATTAAAAATATTATCATCTACATTTATTACATTTACACGTCTAGCCAATAAATTTTTCTAAAACTGAAGGACTTGGGAGGGTAATTTCTAGGTAAAAACTTTTTCGATTAGAAATGTATTGGCGTTTTCTATCCTTAAAGGTGGTTTCCAAGGACATTTCTTGTTACGATTACAATCATATACTGTTTTGGATTCGGTGTTTCTAATAAATAAACTGAAGTTTTCAAGATTTATGATCTGTTTGCAAATAAACATTTCTCTTCCAATGTGATATTCCTGGGGGACTTATCATCAATGAAGTTTGGACATATGAATGCTCATCTAAGCATGTCTACACTTAAGATATAAAAATTACTCGTAAACACAAATATTAAATTACAGTGATGTTTTAGAAGGTACTAAGAGTTATAAAAATCAAGTAATATAATCCTGTGACGATCGTTAAAGCAATCCAACTTTCAAAAAGATTGCACACCAATTATTGTAATTTGAAATAAATCGACGAGCATTTTTATTCATCACTAAAACAATATTCATTTCATTCAAATTTTCAATTCAATTTTTCATTCAAATTCATATTATGTAATTTTAGTATCAATATCAAAAACTTGGACGAAAAGAAGAAATCATTAAGGGTCTATTTGTGAAAAGGTAAAAAGAAATATTCGTGCAGTCATAGGAAAAGTAAATATATTAAAACGTAATGTAAAATAGTGATTTATAAGAAACTTTCTCGTTCCCAGCACCTCATACTCCCCATAAGATCCAAAGAGCAGATAAAAATTGCCAAGGTAAAGTTAGCAGAATTAGTATAGCATAATAAATTAATCGTTTTCCCTCCACCTCAACGGGGTACTGCTTCGAAACAATTCTCCCAAACCCTCACAAATCACAATGTTTCGAGTGAACACAGCACTTTAATCGCCGAATCACGAACTCCAACCCGCGAGAAATATCCCCAGGTAATTTTGTGACTCTTCACTTTTATTCCCCAAATTTTCTACACCAGACTCGCAGATGAATAACAAAATTCGCCGACGAAATAAAAAAAAACGGAAAATCGTATTCTCTGGAGCCCTCCTGTGTGTAGATAAAAGGATTTTCTGAGAGCGCGCGGTAGAATTTCAAAATTCCCACACGAGTATCCAAAGCCGAGGGAAGGAGCGCATGCGTTTCCAAAATACGAGGAAACAGAAAGGGAATGCTCTCTTCTGATGTCGAGATAGCTGAAGCGAGCAAAGCAGAAGTAATAGGCTTAATCATTCGCTTCTCGGCGCCTTCATGTAAATGTAATCGCGGAGGCAGCTGGCAGGCGCAGCCTCTGGATGACTTGTTTCGCCATCGGCAAAAATGATGCCGAAGAATATAGAGAAAGGTACGTACAAAGCAGGGAATGGCAAATGATGTTGTGCGAGAGAAAAGTATAGCGGTGAATTATGGGATGAATTACAGCGGTGATATCGTAGCTTGGAAGATTTAGTTAATATCCTCGGTCCCGAATGAACGGATTCTACTGCGTGTCTTTCCTTGGTTAGATGGATTTACTGATGCCCATGGTTGATTCCGATCGCAGAACGCAAAATGAAGCTTTATTCGTGGTGTTGTCATTTTGACACAATGAGGTAAAGTTTCTATTATATGATTATTTTTCATGGGTAAATTGAATTAATTATTATTATATTGGTCCCTGATATCCAGGCGAACGAAATGTTTCTGTCTTGTTTATTTATTTTTACGTTGCTATTTTTTCCTGGTGGCAAGGTGGCAACCGTCGAGGGGTCTTTTACATAATAAATGATTTAAATTCCGCAACCCAGCTATTTCTATATTTAATTGCATTTACATTAAACCCGTCTTTAAAATATCTATTGTTTTTATACATATTAGATCATACCAATTGCATACTTGTTATATCGTTTTCTTTTTTAACCGATACTTTCTCCAGTCTACATCAAACCTCAAAGGCTTCATATCCTTGATAGAGGGCTTCCACCATTAACGCATGTAAATATATTTAAATTTATGTATTACATGATCATCAGTATTTTAAAAATTCTTTTTATTCCTTATATAACGGGAAAAAGTTTTCGCTCCTTTTGATGTGCTAATGTGACGGTGATCGTTCTTCACCGAGCAAGTTTACACATCATTCTCATTAAGAAAAAGCTCATGACCGATGATTCCATTCATGCCGTTACTTCGTTGAGCGCTATAACCTACTTACCAGAATGAGAAAATTCGTCAACAATTCTTATCTAAGGATAGTCAATTTATCTGTCTCTCAGCTTCGTACGAGATGCAAGTCATTTTAATGTAAAATTTTGCTAGTAATCTTAATGTTCAGTTTTATAATAAAAAGTCAATTTTCAAATCTCAGTAGTATTAATGACCACGGGGTGAATGCATAGCCCATATCAATTACAGCCAAATAGTGTGTTTTCCACCACCTTTAGTCATCCCTTACCAGTGGTTATTCATGATTTATTAAGAGAAAACATTTCTCTTGAAGCAAGAGAAAAGATCCGAGGTTATGATACATAACTACAGCAGACTCAATTAGCTTGAAAAGACCAATTTATTGCAATAATTAACACTTTTAAAGTACTACGGTATCATACAACGACATAGTAAACTTACAAAACATTATTACGGCAAAATTACAACATCACAATAAAACCTCCCCTGAACGATACAGTTTTGAATAAAATTTAATAGTTGACTCATACACTTCTACATGTATATACATAAATTTATAATTATATTTCTAATATTAATTATTCTTATATATGTGATACTAAAATTCGAGAATCACTAGAATAATAAAGAGATTCCTTTGTACTTTCTATATGAAAGTATATCCCTTTATCATTCCTTTAAAATTTGTTCAGGCAACTGCAAATTTGTGCGTCAATTAAAACACTGGGCTGTAAACACGCTCTAAAATTTAATTCCGTCATACTAAAACGCTGAATTTATACCCAACTTCTAGACCTGCTTTAAGATCAAGCATCCCCCATCACTATCATGTCATTCCATTACTCCACCTTGACATTTATCTCGCAGCAATTACGCTCCTTCAATAACTCCGCGTTAATTGGAAGGCTTTCCTTCCTCAACACCGACTCCATATATTTTTCATCAAGCCGTCAGAAGACGCCGCATAAATTAACGCGCCCTTTTAAAAGCTCCCCATTTAACTCCTCGTAAAATTAAAGAACGTCTAAAGTAAGAGAGAGGGCTTTAACGTTTCCGAGTCGTGAAATTACGGGGATTTTCGGTCCCCAAAGTCGCGAATAATCCCTGCGAAATACGCATTGAATCAAGCGGATGCAAACAGCCAGCGCCCTCCGCCAAGACGCGCGTGATCTCGTAAACACGGAGTCGAATGGGGCCTTTTTTCTCCTACGCGCGCCTTGACAATCGGCGAGGATTTATACGCGAAACTTGCTCTCTAGCAACGTGACAAACAAACTTTTCGGGACGGATACAAATCTCCCTCCTTCCGACAGTACAACATTCTATTCTAGTGGCAAAAAGGGGCATAAATCCGAGGCGTAGAATAAAAAAGACGTGTGCGAATTTACTTTTAAGCGGCCGAGAGATCCGTAAGAAATGAAAAAGAAATCCGGTTGAAACTTTTGCGTTGAATGTGGTCTTGCATGGACATCGAGGGTGTTTCGAATTACTTCCCGTTTTTACCGTAGTTTCTGATTGAGAGTTGCATGGACGATGTGGATGTCAGAGGCGACGGCAAGCAAGAAACTTATTATTCTTCAATGTTGTCTTCACGGCTTAGGATAAGGGGCAACGACATCTTTTCAGAAGAGGGAAACCAATCAAAGATGAGTAGATTTAAAAGACACATCCGTATGCAACCTACCCACTTTCTCTTGAAAGTAGGAACTTAAGCTTGCTCATCAACATAATTCTTAGAATTGCAGAAAAAATAAGTTATAGTTTCACCAATACTTTATTCATCTGAAATTCGCGTATTAATTCGCATAAGTCTGCGGATTTGGAAGATGGAAGATAATAATTATAAATAATAACCTAAAATTGAAAAAAAAATATTAAAATCACTTGAAGTATGAGTTGGCTGCACTTGGTCGAACGTCATCGTGGAATGAGTAACACCGAATTCTAAGTAGTAAATTTCCAACTAAATAGAGCCCTGAATTGCTTAAAAGAGCTATCTATTACTTCGTCAATTTAATGGCTAGCCATAACCTATTGGGTTATCAATATCGACAGAAAGAACTAAGATTACACTCATTTCATTAGAATCCCCTCTCCGCAGTCCCTGAGGCAGGGTCAATTCAGTTTCAATTCTGTATGGATGTCGCTTCCAAGAAATCTAATCTTTTCTTTGCCATTCATACACGTGCTTCTATTTATGTTCCCAACTGGAACACAAACAAAAGAAAATTTTGATTGAAAGCAGCCTGAAGAAAAAGGTGAAATGATCGCAGTGATAAAAATAATATGACAGAATATACAAGCCAGCGACAAATTTCTGAACTGTTTTAGTTTAAATAAACTACGATAGATAATCTCTGTTTCCTTAAAAATCTTTCAAAATGGTACTGTAACTCACTCGAAGTATGGGCTCGGGAATGCTTTGTATAATAAAACATGGTATAAATATGATACTCGTTAAAAAACTGTTTTAATTTTTGTCTCTCTGGGGTTACCACCGGGCGGTTGTTCACTTATAGTTTATTTATTTACACACAAGGTATCATGTACATTTGGAGGAAAATACAGTCATAGTTCATTTCCTCCTGAGCCATGGCTCGTCAAGAGGTGCCTTGATTTAGCACAAGTCTAGTAATGGATACACATAGGAAATAATGTAAATATAAAATCATTTGCTAGGGAGAATATCAACTGAAACAATATGTGGCTCTATTAAACACTTAACTAGTTGTTACATACTCATGTAAAAGTCATGTTATGAAATATATTTATGATATATTTCCATAATAATAGTAATAATATACATATAATAATAAAAGGCTCTACCCAATCGACACATACTCTACTTAATTATAGTCATACTTAGTTGCAAATTAAAATCATTACCTCTTTTAGTAAAAAATTAGTCATAGAATCGTTTAGCTGTAATTTATCATTAAATATTGCTTCTGTTGTCCCACACTTTACCATAGAATATTTTATAACTTTAGTGTTTGCTTTCTAAGGGATAATCTTAAGTTTCGAACTTTCACGAATGTTTTGTATGCATAATAAATCATAATCATTATGAATATAATGCAGCTAAACTAATATTTGAAGAATTACAAAGTAAAGTGAATGAATAAGATCGTCAATAAACAGAAACTTCTGCAGAAAACAAGTATCGAGTTTGATTACGAATCTCTCTCTGCAACGCAGACATTCCCGTTTCTCACCAAGAACAAAAAAATGAATGGACAGAGTAAACCCACGCCTTCCGCGGTTTTTCTACCGCTGATTCGCGGATATGCGGTGAGCGAAATGTATACTGTTTTACCAAGGGCGATGAGTCACACTCTGGGATACGCTTTTCTTTTCATCGTAATTTTTTTTATCATATAACATAACTGATTCACCGTCTTCGAGGAATTTTATTTGTTATATTTCCCTCGGAGTTTGTACTGGTATTATTAACTTATTCATTACAATATACGCTGCAAGTATAGATTCTTCTGATGATAGACCCAAACATTCTTTATGAACAACTTAATTTAAACACCAGAAGTTACACAAAGACAAATATTGTTAAAATAACATCACTACCCTCAGACAGTGTTCGAACACTACAACACTATATAAAGACCCAATTTACAGGTATCTCTCTGGTACCCCCATCAAAACATGCACAACAAATATGTCCTCTAATCACTAAAACTACATTCTACAGTTTACAATGTTAATTTTCAGGCCAAATTCTCACTTCATCCTTATAGCATCGTCCCCTTTACATAGATAGAAATAATTACAAAACATAACAATATTTACTCCACTTAATTAGATAAACTGCAGCATAACTCCTTTTTCGATAAGGATATGAAGAGCATTATAGATCATTCTTAATGAGTTTGGAAAAATAATATTTAATTTACTTAAAGTATTATGCTCCAATAATGAGGTCGGACTAAGCTTTTCATAAATTTAGAAAAATGTAACGTAGGAAGCCAATGGTGAGGTCATTGTTATCGTTACGCCCAGTTTATATAAGCTTAAGAACCCGTTGATTCACAACGAAGGAATTTGAAAATTAAGAAAAAAATGACAGAAACGAAGTTTGCGGAGAAAATTACATTTCACGTGTTTGCCTTGACTTTTATGAAGTGGAAACCAGGAGTTAAAAAGAAAAGAAATTTTTCCAGGAGCTTCGAAATGGAGTGGGGCTGGAGTGGTTAACTTTAATATCTAGGAAGGAGGAGATTAGAATACTTGTTGAAATTCTACTAGTGAAATTCAAAAGTTGGGAATATCAAAATAGTGTGTTTCGAGGTCAATTTAAAGGACATGCAACATGAGGTGGTTCGTAATTTTTACATGCTTAAATCATGAATGCCGTAGATTTTAAATTTTCGTATACTACCCACAAACTCACATAGAAACATTCTGAATTACGTAATGAAAGATGATAATCATTTATGAGGGCAGTATTTTACAGAATAATTCGTATTTAAATATCACAAGATTCTATTACATATTCCTAAATTATATACTATATATATACTAGCTTCAAATTAGACATTCATAGAATTCATAATGTTTCATATAATTGTTACTTGTAACGCATTTAATATCCCAGTTTAGCATTATTAACATTTTATTTAATCAGACTTTGTTATATAATGCTTGTTTATAATGATTATAATTATTCTTTGTACTTTCATAATTAATAAGACTTTGCTATACTCGTTAATAATTAAGTAAAATAATAACTTAGCAAGATAAAGCTTTTGTTTAATTAATAATTAACAATCAAATAAACTAACTGTTATATTTGTTAAGAATAGATATTACGTATAATATAAATATTATAAATATTAATAATATATAATAAATATTAATAATGAACTTATAGATATAGGTACTTCATATTTATTATATTAATATAATTAATAAATTAACTTTGTTATCAACGATATCGGTGTCCTATGCATATTTTAGCTATGGTTGTTTAGGTACACCTCGAAGCTTAAAGTAAAAATTAAAATGGTGGTCGATTTTTCATTGATTTCCCTAAAAGTTACTAAATTAACTCATTAATTATTAAATAAACTTTGTTATATGCTATTGGTATTTTACGCTATGACATTCTAGATACTCTTTGAAAGTTACTAAAACGGTGGGTCAAATTTTCATTAATTTCCCTTTAAACAATTTTACCCACATTATCCCACCCAATTAAACCTTCAGCAAGAGGTTACAGAATTCAATGCAACAAGTTTCCCATACAGTGTATCAAAGGTAATTCTCTATTTTATCCTTCCATTGTTCTTCGGACAAGCGATCCCTAACACCTCTCAGTACTCTTTATTCCCTATGAGTGATCTTGTCTACCGGTGTAATGCACCGGTGCGATTCTTCCGTTGAGTTCCCCAGAAAATTCCTCTCCTTCGAATTCCGCTGAGACGGAATCTAGCTATTCTATGGCACAATGGCTCTCAGCTATGCCTTTTCAAACGCACAAGTGGTCCTGAATAGAGTTCTTGATTCAGCCCACCCCATTCATCCTATCCTCATCTTTTGATTCCAGTTCCTAAATATATAACGCATATTCTGATAAGTACCTATTGAGGTTCAGAGTTGATAAGGGACAACTTTTGTCGGAAATTTGTACTAGAGACACTTGGAGAAGGCATCGTCGAACAAATCAAATAAATATTACAAAGAGGAAAAGATCAGGATGGAGAATATATAAAATCGCAGTACAATTCCAAGAAATATTTATTTATTAAATTTTTCTCCATCCTGTGCATTAAATTTCACAATGTTACGCTTGAACACATCAATTTTATTTATGAGGAAAAGATCCTTTGTGTATTTCACTTTGTCTAGTCTGTAATTATGGCCTATGAGAGAACCAATTATTATGTATTTTTCCATGATGAAAAAATAACCTCATGTCAGATTGCCTTTACGTGGTTTTCCATTATTGAACAATTAGGTTTACGATTCATATAAATTTTCATTTGAAGATTTCAACTGTACTTTTGAGTTAACAAATTGACTAGAATAATTGAAACGCAGTATAGCATTTTAATAATACGTAACAGACTAAGCATAATTACGTAAGCATTTTTATGCTCATATTTCTTGCATTTTTACTTCTTCAAACTTCTCATTTAGGTTCATACTATCTAAAATCTCCATGGATCGGTACTCAGTAACTCATAAGACAATGACAGAAAAAATCCATACACCCATCGCAGTCTTGAAACTTACTAGCAACTTAAAAGCGTATCCGTAATGGTAGACCTATAGTTAATCAAAACCGAAAAATCTGTAACCTTATGATGGTCTTACATGGCCGAAACATGTCGCATTAAAAAAACTACAGTGGAACTTACAAAGTTTAGCGCTCCTTTACCAGCTGCTTTGGCGTTCAACGAAGTACACCCTTCTCATATCAATTCTATGGGAAATCAGATTCATTCCACACCAGAATAACCGAACATTCCACGAAGACTGTAGAAGCAAGACAATCGAACGGTTGAATGAAACCTTAGGATAACAAGACGTTGGACCGGTGAAAGTTTAAGGAGAAAGGTAAGGTGAAATGAAAGGATGACGGGCTGGTCCTTTGAAACGTGAAGAATCAAAGATCTAGAGGAAAATGCTCCAAATGAGGGGTGAATCGGATGAAAAAACAGAGGAAGGTAGCAAAGCTGAAGGCTTATTGAACGCCTTCAGAAAAGGGATAACAATGAGGGATTCTGGATTCTGTGAACGATGAAAGGAACGTAATAGTGTTGGAGGAGAAAGGAATTTGAGGATAAATACATATAAGGAAATGAATAAGGATAATTGGCTTAAGGGAGGACTTAAATTAAGAAGCAGGTGAGGAGCCATTCAAAGTGATTATCAAGAGAAAGGGTTACTGATTGCTATTATGGAAAATTCGAGGGAAAGAGAGTTTTTAACTATCAAAGGCATGTAATAATAGGATGCAGTGCATGGATTTATGTATTTAAATACATAATCCATTAGTTACGGCGTTTTACAAGATAGTGAAATATATAAACGTGACTGACCTATATATAATATGATACGTGATACCCCAGATCCTCGACTTTTCGGGAAAATCTTCCAACTGCTGAACTGAAGTCAATATCATATCAAGTTTCCCGGAAACACAAAGCCAAGTTAATATAATGTTGGTTGCTCCGGGTTTCCAATATCAGCCCTGAAAACGGGAGAACTGGGTTCCCAGTTATCTCGGTATATGCTTGAGAAATATCATGGCTTTCTCGGTTATACATTTATTAACTTATTATACTATTGACTGCAAATAGTCATCTAGCCTGGTAGAAATTTACCGTTTTCGGTAAAGCAACGAAAGTTCTATATTTATTCACATTGAAAAATTATGATTTGTTGTTTGATGAACAGCAAACAGAAGAGTGTTTGGGGATGATGAAAAAGGAACTACCTGCTTGCATTTTATGAATTGTGTTTACTACGAGCTTAAATTAGATGAATGAGGTATTGACTATTTCTAGGGATTCCCTTTATTAAGATTTCCAGTTGAAGATAGAATTTCGCAAACTTCGCAAGAGTGCTTATTGTCCAATGTCCCTCTTGTTGAGCTTCTGCGTTATTCAATTAATACCTTTTCGCGGATGCGGTTAATCGAGTTCTGCGAGGTGTGTGGTGAATGCACTCAGTTGCGAATGCGATTATGACGTAATCTCGCGAATCCCTATTTCGCGAATTAAGTCGCTGCGAACGTGATTGTATCTGCCATCCGGCCGAATTTCATTTCCAACTTTGCGAAGTATGAAATGAGTGTGAATCTTCTTTATCTACAGAAAATCATAGGGAAATGCTGACTGAGATGAGTGGGCTGTAATAATTAATGACAATGTTATAACTCATCATAATCGTATCGTCCTACTAAAATTATATAAAAGTTTATTTTTGGTTATTCGAAGTAATATTTGAATTCTTTTTAGCTACAACCGAATCATAATTTGCCTTCGTTCACGCAGTCTACTTTGGCTACATGCATCGCCACTCTTATTAGAATCCATGCTAATCATTATGCTATAACGAGAAAGATATTCAGAGGAGGATTTATTGAGCTGTCATGGATGCCTCTATTGTGTTTCTCAAAAGTAAAAACAAAACAGCAAAAAGAAAAAATGATCTATTCGGTCTTTGCAAATGAAGCTGCCTGCAATTAACTGATTCACTGTCATAGTTACCAGGTTTGGGACTGGTTAATTAACTGCTTATTAACGTGAAATTAAATTTAAAGAAATTCAACGATACATCAATGCATTCTTTAACTTTTTACTGATTCGTCTTTTATCGTTCACTATGTACACCACATTCTGAGCTGTATCTTTAATACCAACTGAGTTCAATAAATACCGAAAGTTAAAAGGAAATTCATCCATAAAGAAAAATAAGCTATCACATTAATAAAAATTAGTAATAAATTAATAATGAAATAAAAATTTTAAATTTCTGTTTTTGATCATGTCAAAATCTAAATTTGCCATTTTTCTCCGCTAGTTATTACTATCATTAGGATTAACTACTCATCAACTATGATGAAAATTCAACAAAAATTCTAATGATAATAATGGTATGCCATTTTTAATATATTATTCAGATAATTATTTTATTCCCATCAGATCGGGATTGTCGTATAGGTAAAATGCACACACTCCATTGCTTCTAACGGTTGTGACCTTACGCATCGAGTTCAAACGGAAAGAGAAGGCGTTGCATCCGACCAGAACTACTTGCTCATCATTTCACTCACCTGCGGTTCCCAGCCAACTTCCCTCTGACTCATCTCAAAACAAACAGACCCTCAAACCATCGCCGCAAGCAGTTGATTACCCCGAACACCTTTTCGAAAACTTCCTCCATGGTAACCACAAACATGACCGAGTGACGTGTCCAACCCCTTGGGCTAGGCAAACCAAGGATGGATAAGATAGAACGCCCTCTCTAGGAGATAGTCCCAACCCCTTTGTCTCCTAGATGGGTAAACGCCCATTCAAAAGAAATGAAAATCAACTTCCCTTGCTAGCAGGTGGCGCTAGTTGTATCAGGGGCGAGGTTAGATGGGGCCCTACAGGGGCGTGGGGATTATAAAACAATCGACGGATGCTGAGCGCGTGTCTTGAAATTCTTAAAGGGGAAGATGGGAATGCATGGGGAGATAAGGGAGAATTGTGAGAGTGGAAAAGATTGGTAAAGGAAAATAGAAGTTAGGAGGGTGGATGTGAGGATTGAAACTGAGATTACTCAACATCACGCAGGGTGTATGAGTATGGCCGGGTGAGCTACGGCGGGACAAGTTCACTATTTACTTTATTATTATTATTCTAGTAGTTTCAGCCATCTATGGGCTGCGGTTACACAACTTTATATATTTTTTTATTTTCCCGGTTTCTTCTTTTTCCTTCCTTCTTTGCCAGTATTATTTCATTCTCTGGCTCCCTCTAGCTCGTTTTTCAGCAAAGAATATCCCTTTGGCTCTTATTGGTCTCTCTTCGGATATATCTTTGATCTCCGCAATTATTCCTACTTTGTTTTTAATAAAACTCCATGCTTTACTAAGAATATCTCTTTTGTGGTAAAAGTAAGAATATATATCCGAAAGGTAAATGAAATGCACTAAATTTTTTAGAAGAAAGCTTTTTATAGTTTTCAACTATATGAGAGGAATATATCCTTATAAGTTCTCTTCCCAAGCCGGTTTTGATTTCTGTAATTCATACAAATTTGGAGTAAATACCAACTTTTGTAACTTACTATAATGCATTTATAATATATGCATATAATGTGCATATATAATGCACTATTTCAAATGCATCTTTGACAGAGTTAATTACAATACTTAGCTGAAGTGCACTATCCAGGATAGGATAAGTAAATTCTGACTACTTTACACTTAAGATTCGAGTATCATATGAGCGCCAAGAAGGTTAGAAAGAAGGATCGACACCAAACGTATTACCAAGGTGAAATATAAGGCACCACCATTACGAATCACAAATTTGAAAATAAATAAAGGAGAAAGACACGAAAATGTAATGAAAAAGCAGGGAAAGAGAAAGAAGTAGATGAAGGAATTTCCTCTGAAGCTGAAGAGAATACACGTATTAGTGGAAAGCATTTTTAATGTAATAAAGGTATTATTATATTGTAAACAAATATTATTATTATCTAAAAAGCTTAAAATATTAAATAGTATTAAGAAAGATAGCTAGTAAATTGTGGTAATACTTGATCAGTTATGGACGCTCAATCAGTGAATCGATACCTGATTTAAATTTTCTTTTAGGACGGTTTTCCAGATTTCTCAAAAGTGCTCCTCAATTTCCTTTCAGATGGCAAAAGGAGTGAAAGACTTCGAGATGGAAGATGGAATGTGATTCTGGCAGAAGAGATGCAAATTGAAAATAATCGCAGGAAATGGAGAAGAAAAACGCTGTTGGCTGAAAGGTAGAAAGAGGAGATGAATTTCGCACCAAAAGACGGACCCTAAGGCGAAGAAATTGAATGACTGCGGGAGGAAATTTTCGCTGAAACGAAATCAACGCTTCAGCATTATTATATAAATTCAATCGAAAAATCAGATTTGCATAGAGTCGCCTAATAGTTATATAAAGGGAGGGAAACGAGAAAGTCTTTCTGAATGAGGATTAATATTAAAATATTCAGATGAAGGTTAATTGCTGGAAAATGGAGGAACGAAGAGTTTTTCAAACTTGAAATTACGGAGTCGAAATTAATGTTTTGCGAAAATGGGAGCGAAGTAAATGGACCAGCTTCGTTAAGATGAGCCTGTCTTTCGTTTTGGTGAGATCTGGGTAATACATGTTTATATTGGAATAACAAGAAATTGCGTCGATGGCTTCAATCGGAAATCTCTTGCAAACGTTTTTATACATAGATGTGGTGACAGATTAAAGTGAAATAATAGGTAAGGACAGGGCAACTTACAAAATACGAAAGACTTCATAGAAATAACAAAAAACTAATCAAGTTTACTATTTACTATATTTTAATATTAGTAGTATTGTATAGTAAAGTGCAGCTTACATCGTCGCACATACTCGTGGACTCCCATAGGGAATCGAACTCGGTATCGCTTTCATCTAAGTCGATGTTTATCTGGGAAAATGATAATCTGGGAACCCAGTAGATTGATATATATTTAGATTGGTCATTGAGGTTGATATATAGATACAAAAATATTACCAATGTAATGCAGAAAGTTTTTTCCTATATAATAGTGGAATGAGGGTCTCCCTCCGGAAATCGAACACAGGACCGCTTTCACCAAAGTCGAACGCGAACATATTCTTATCCGGGAGCCCTACTTTATTTTAATAAATCACCATAATTTATTACATAATTATATAATAATACAAATAATATCTCTTTTGACGTGAAAATAAGAATATACTAGTTGCCCCGTGCGAAAATTTCGCAGACGATCAGTAATACTCAATTTCCCCAACCAAATACATTACAGCAACTACTCTAATCACTACAGACGAATACACAAACAATAAGACATGCCAAAAAAATCGTACCTTGATATTCCATGTCAGTGTCAGTTTCGACATACGTCGTTTGTGGCGATAGATTTGTAGAGAGAATTTTCTTTTAGCACTATAATCACGAATAGTACGCGACATTTATATAACGACGTATATGCATTTTATCCTATACCGAATACCCCAATTCACTTAATGCATTTATTACATCATGAATTTAGACAAAAATACAAAACATCACTACCACATTTTGGTAAACTCTGTTCTTCAAAATGCCACCTCCTTTTATTATGTGTCACTAAAGGCTTTGTGTTTAACATATATAACCAAGATAAAACATCAAAAATACTTCCTGCATCCACGTTACTTATTTATTTTCTATTTTTTCTCTTCATACACGAAATATAAAAATAATTACTGCTCGTCTGCAGTGAAATTGCATCTCATAAATTCACTGAATCAGATTTATTCAAGTACTGAAAGATATACAGTCAGCAATTATCAGTTGAAAGCTTGTTGTCCTGCTGGTGTAGAATGAGAGAAAATGTTACTAATTTGGGAGAAGGAAGCATGAGGGGGAAGCATCTGCGGTGTGTCTCACTTTCAGAAGACCATAAATTGTGATTTATTGTCGAAGTGAAAAGTAAAGTATCGCAAATGTAGCAAACCCATTGCCCCGCATTATTTGAATGTCTCTCACACAAATATAGTAGTCAATCATGGTATTTTAACCCATTCACAAAACTTAGATTTTAAAATACTACTCTTACGTCTACTACTACACATACTATTAAATTGGTTGAGCATATTTTTGTACTACGGGCATAGCGAAAGGGAATGGAGGCTTGGGCTTTCGTTACGCTTGTATTCCATAGAGGTGAGTTTTCTTGAATCGCAGGTATGATATCCTATTCTTTACTCCAAGGTATGAATAAATATAGAATACTATCTATTCAGTGAGTAAAATATAAACACTAAAAATCATTTGATACCAGGTTTAGGTATATAGAAAATTTGCAACACGAAAGTTTCGCCAAAATTAATTTGAATTGAACGACCTAATTGTTTTGATCGGTATGGGGTATGACTCATAATTGGAACCTTACATTTTTTCTATGAATACTCCAAAATCTAATCATGATACTACAAATCGAATATTCTACTATGGTCGATCTTAAATTTAAATGACCGAGAAGTAATACGATGCAACGTTATTAGATTTAGATTTAGAATTCAAACATACCAAGCGATACTCCTGTGACACAAACATTAACAATCCGGCAATTCTCATGTTTCTGTAGTTGACGTTCTGCTCCCAAATGATGTGAAGTAGCCGGTTTATTAACCTGTTATAGTTGCGTGCAATCTTAAGTTCTTCGTTTATGGAGTCCATATATTACTTCCGAGTACTTTTTCAATCATTATAAGACCAAGTATTAAAATCACTTTCTCATTTTTGAAATTGTTTACACTCGTCACTAAGTAAACAAATTTAATCTGTATATAGCAACCCGGGCATTGTTTCATCCAGTAAACAACGCGATGATTAAAATGTTAATTCAATTTGTTTAACAAATGGTGAATTTTTAATCCACCATTTCTTTGAACTAAAACATACCTAAAAATACACACCTTAATATTCTTTATCAGTGTCTGTTTTGATATACCTCGTTTGTAGCGATAGGTATCGGTATTTACACATCCAGTAACGAAACTCAATGGCCAAATAAAATGTCTTGCGTTTTCTAATTCCTTGCCATATGAACCCAAACAAAATCCCTATTATATTAGAGAACGTGAGAGTATAAATGTTGTCGAATGTTTTAAAAATTTACTTTTAGCAGTATAATCACGAATAGTGCACGCCATCACTATAACGATACATGTATCTTATCCTATACCGAATACCTAAATTCACTCAATGCATTTATGACTAAATGAATTATGGTAAAGATACAAAATATCACTGCGAGCTTTAGCTAAACTCTGTCGTTATAAAAACCACTTCCTTTTATACCGGCAATGATGTATCACTTAAAAGATCAAGATAAAACAACGAAACATGCCTTCTGCATCCATGGTATTTATTTATTTTCTATGTTCTTTTCTTCATACCTGAAATAATTACTACTCGTCTGCAGTGATCTGATCTGGGAGAGGAGAGCTAGAGGGGAAGCTAAATGTCACACTTTCATACGAATACATTGTGTTACATTGTCAAAGCGCATAGCATTCTCCCCGCATTGAAAGTCTCTAAAATCGTTAATGTGACAAAATAATACATTTTTGTGCTTCGGAGATAGCGATTGGGAATAAAAGGCTTTCGTTAAGCTTGTACTACATGCTGGTGAGTTTTCTGAAATCGCAGGACATCCTTTTCTTTACTCAGAAATATGATTAAATGTTGAATATTATCTATTCAATGAGTGAAATATAAACAATAAAAATCATTTGATATCAGGTTTAGATATATATAAAATTTGCAACATACGAAACCGGGAAGTAATATGATGCAAAATTATTCAAACATACCACATGATAAAACCGTGACGCAAACTTTCATATTCGGCAATGTTCATGTTTCTTTGGCTGTCGTTCTGCTCCCGCAAGATGCAATGTGGCTTGCTTATTCAACTGTTATGGTTGCGTACGAGATCGAAGTTTTCGTTCATGGAGACTGTAATGTTAATTGCGAATCATTGTATGCCCGAGAATAGATGCATTATCCGATTTAAAAATTTGTTTACACTCGTCAGTAAGTAAACAAATTGAATCTGTATATAGCAACCCGGGCCTTTTTTCGTCCAGTAAAAAATGAGATGATTAAAATATTATTTCAATTTGTTTAACAAATGGTGCATTTTTGATTCGTCTGACTATTTTTCGCATGAACCTGACAACTTTTGCCATCAAACGGTCATTCATTTATATATATTGATGGAGTAATAAGGGAGAAAAGTCCCGATCACCAAAAAAGCATGTTTTAAAATAATATATAGATAGATACCAGAGAAATAAATGGAATACATTAATTTTCTTAGAGGAAAGCTTTCTTGCAACCAAATGAGAGATGTATATTCTTAACATTTCTCTTCGCTAAGGCATTTTTTATTGCTGTATTTCGTAAAAAATGGGAATAATTGCCAACTATAATTTCAAATCTCACATTGGGCTGCCTAATAAATTACAATGCATAATAGAAGAGAACGAGCCAAGGCAGGATGAGTACATTCCGACTTTCTACTTCAGATTCCAGTAACACATTAGCGCCAAGAAAGTAAAAAAAATCGACACCAAGAACCAAGATAACAAACGAGTGATCACAATGAAATCTTTTCAGCGGGGGGCGTAATATTTTTCCAGCATTCAAGTGCGTTTGGAGAGGGTTAAAAGCATCTCCAAAACCTTAAAACGTCTTGGCGCCGAGAGAAGCCCCTTTTACCTTGGAGACAAAAAGGGTATAAACGACCTCCGCGGCGGGGAAGACAAGAGTAAAAAAGGGATTGATTAATTGACCAATCCAAACTCTCGAAATCTCATGCTAATTCCCTCAAAAGTGAAACGGGAGTGGATGAGCGGTTCTGATTGGTGGAATGGGTAAAAGTGATTTTTTTGCCGAACCATCAAACCTGTGACGGATAGTCTGGATCTGGAATGTGGGAAGGAAGGGAAATTCAGGATGGAAAGGTAAATGCAAGGAGGGATGGATGGATGAAGAAACACCGCCGAGGAGAAAGGACCAGGGCGTAAAAAAAGCCATTTCCAAGTCTGAGGAAAAGGTATGGGGAGTAAGATATTGCGTTAAAGGATGGAAGAATGAATGCAATCAAAGGGGGGAGAAAGGGAAAAATGTGGCAGACGGGATTTTGAGAAGAGGTTAAGAGCTATGCAAATAGGTAAGGAGGGGGACTCTCTCTCTCTCTCTCCCTTGGCCCGATACCAATTTCAATGTAAAATTGAAGGCTAGGATCCGGCGGAGGGAGAGGGGCTATTCAACCACGCGGTAGGAAACTCTGAAAGATAAACGACGGAAGAAAGTTGGAATTAATAATTCCCCGGGAAGTTTCTTGCAAGGAAATCCTTAATTTGCGATTAATTCTCCAGACAAATCCTATCCACACAAAACCTTGAGTTTCGCTCGAGGTACGCGAGGTCTAATTAAATCAAAACCGATTGAGTTTTCGAAAAATTTAATTGGTGGGGCAGGTGATCTGATTTGATATCGTTGTCGTACGCATTGTTGAAATGATTATAATTTTCAGAAGAGGAGGCGAATTTTACTCATACATTGTTGTGATTGATTTTTATATTTGATTGTTGATTCTTTATCAGCAGTAAAATTTATAATAATCTAGATAATGTCCTAAACTATTTATTTTAAGTCCTATTTTATGAGATAAAGAAATACTTAAATACGATTTACAGTTTTTTGAGCAACGATAAATTCTATTATGGTATTTTCTAACAGAAATGAATTGTAATTATATTTTACGGACATTCCTTGCAATTATTTAACATATATCGCCGCACTGAATCTATACGATTAAATAAAAATATAGAAGAAATATATTTATTTGTACTATATCTCTCATGATAGTTAGTTTTTGTTTTAAAAGTATATTTTGAATCCTCTTCATAGGTAGGGAAAATATTAGTTTATTCTTAAAATTAATAAAGGAAAACCACTTTGGAATCCTGAAATTATTAAAAATATGGATTTTTTATAAATTAAACTATCTAGGACAAATATATGTTCACTAAGATTATAAATAAAATATTCCATTAAGATAGAAGAAAAACCGCAAAAGAAAACTTGGATATTTGAATATGCAATATTTATATATTAAAAGTAAACATTTCATAGCGTGAGCAAAGGAACTCCGGGTTTTAAATTAACATAAATACTTCACCAAAAATCAATATAGGAAGAACAACTTAATACTTCTTTAAATATTGACCTCCTTTAATTTTCATTGAGTTATGTAAGTCTTTGAGTTTCAAAGGTAATGAAGGTAATCATTTAAGGTTTCGCAAAGGTCATGGATCGACTTTTAAGCGAAAAATCATTACTTCGGTAAAGCTCGAATAAGCAAAGTTCAAATTGAAAAATATGGAAAGTGGATCAAGCACTTGGTGCAAAATATCTAAACATTCTAATTTGCTTTATCCAAAAGAGGAAATCGCTTGATAAATTCCGCGGAATAGTTTTCAACGCTGAATATTATTATAATATTAGGCGAGAAAGGATCTGAAAATGAAACCATACCAGTATATTCGGTATCATACTTCTATAAAATACAGAAAAAATAACGGCAATTCCATGAATTACTAATGAAATAGCCAAATTAATAATTAGTGAGCATTTAGTACCGTTATAAGTTAAATCAACATCACACCCTGTCTTTAGACACTGGGATCGTAAAGTCGATTTATTAAGGATTCAGAGAAGAGAAAAAGGCGGCAAATGTATTCAAGAGGTCGTTTTAAAGCTTAAGCTGCTCAAACGATGGAGATCAAACCCAAGCAATAAAAGGAAAAGGGCTTTGCTAACCAAGGAAGCAGATTCATCACCAATGAAGCTATTCAGAGAGTGAAAATCCCGAAGGAAATGGGCACAAAGCAGAATAAATAGTGTATGCTGAAACATCGGCGGGATATTTAAGTAAAACGCCTAAGTGACTGATGAATGAAATTGCAAAAAAATCGCAAAATTCACTGCATTGTGGTTGCCACGTTTTAATTTTGTGTACACTGGGCAAATATAAAATTAGGCAGGAAAGTATGGGACAGAAACGAGACGTACGATATACTGACATAAAGCCTGCATTCTATGTAAAATAAAGGAATATATATCAAATAATAATATATAATAATATAATAAACCGAAAAACAAAAAGAAGCTTACAAGATGATGCTGGTGTTTGTTGTACACTAGGGAAATGAATTAGTAATTTTTATATATTTATGTATGTAATGATTGACAATTTGATGAAGTGATATGCGGCTTGACAAAGAAGCCATGTAAACTATGACTATGTAGTAAGTGTAATTAAGGGATATCCGTTGTAAAAAAATATTAGAGGGGTGATATCACCAGGGGGATGTTTTATGAATTAAGGCTTCTTGTTGTTTTGTTGCGTGTTCTAATCTAGTTAATATTTAATCTATATTTTGTAGATGGAGGGATGCTATTCCGGAACTTTAATCTGATTGGAAGACTTCTAGTGTAAGGTATTGTGGAGTTCGTTTATATTATAAATGTTGCTAGACAATGAATGGGGCTTGGGAAGATTGGGAATTCCTCTTGATGACAGTCAAATTGAAGCAATGTAATAAATAATTGCACTCGTAAAATAATAATATAATGTAACGTAATATAAGGTAATATATTATAATATTAGAATATGATACGATTTAGTATAAAGTAAATATTTATCTCTTTCGCAGAGAATTTTTATTCCACCTCCTTCATCAGCCAAAAATCTCATCCTGTAGACGATACAAACCACCAAAAATAAAATCTCATCGAAAGATGCAAAGCTTCGTTCGAACATGCCACCATTCATATTTTTATCTGTACCGCAATCCTACCAGATACCAGATAGACCTACGCTGGGGATGGCAGCATACGCCGGATATCTTTGGAAGAAACCCGGACATCTAAATTCGAGCTGCGTTGAATCTGTGAGCCCAATCTCTCCTCAAGGCACGACCACGGCTCTTCCTCTATCGAAACGTGGTCAAGAATTCGGATGCATCGGATACGCATGGAGGAGAGGGCAACATCCAATAAAAAAATGAACATCGCCCTGCGATACGCGAGTTATCCTTACCCTTGAACCGTGGCGGAGATAACATGAGCGTGACAGAAGGCGGTTCTTTCAAGAGAGGAAAGATAACAGTAAATTTTACGTTGCCTGGGAGACGAAGGGGTAGGATATACGTCGAAAGGAATTTTCCGCTTCGGAGGGGAAGAATCTCTGGACCACTGAGGGAGAGAGAGTTATACCGGAATATTTTCGTATGCACTGCCTTATTTTCACACTATGGAAAAGTACGCTTCTGAATGTTATGGTAAAGGAGGAGCGTATACTCCAGGACCTTCCAGGAATGTTGAACGTGCCCTAGCATAGAAATAATCCTAATATTTGAGGATACCAACACCACGATCCTGCCCTAAGAATGCTGGTGGAGTACTCATAAAGAACGTGTAAAATTAAAATAGAGTAAAGTTTCAGTTATTCTCAGGTAGGTTATCCGTGGATTAATTTTTACCCTTCGTCAATATTTTTCGCAGTAATTTTGAAAAAAACGAAACCTCAAAATATACATTTATTTTAATACTAAAATATTGCATACAAAAACAAGTAGGACTTACTTTAGACCTTTACTATGGAGCATTGGGAACACGTCATTTTTGGGTTAATAAGATCTGCTGCGCTGGGGTGATAAAAAATACTAACGAGTACATGAAAAAATCTTCAAAATTAACGGACTATATGGGCAAATCTTAATAAATTATTCATTTACGTGAATTATGATCATAAATAGAAATTTAAGTGAAAGTTTGGATCAATCGGATATTCCAGTAATTACTAGTGCATCCTCTCCCCAATATTAGCCCGGATAATCGAGAGTTCACAATATTATGTTTGTACGGTTATTAATTATGTAAAAGATTCTTCATTGAATCTGTTTCGTTGTCACTATGTCGTATAAGTATTTAAGGTCGTAATCACTGAGAGTATAGCAATTAAATACCTAGAAAACAGTTGATTTCAGTTGAAATTCCATGAAAAAAATAAAAATAAAAAATAACGGAATAACTTAAAATGTGAGCGAATCTTTATTTACGTTAAAGTCGATAGGAATATAATGATAATTCTAATTATCCGTGCATCCTCGCCCACCTCACCCAAAATGTCTCCAGGCTAGTGATAACAGATTATTAAAAGATAATTAGAGAGAGAATTAGATCCTAATCTAATTAGATAATTAGAGGCTCAAAAAACGTTCCATTAGCTACGGAATTACCGACCTTCTGGGAATTCGCTGGACATTCTGCTCCAGGCACTGTCCGGACGCTTGTCCGTATACGGACGGACAGCCATCGGATTGTTTTCAAACCTATCATTCATCAACAGCCTTGATCCACTTCCTTTTCTTTTAACAGGCTCCATTTTAGTACTTAATAGGTAACCAAAGCTCACAGCTAATACTGTCAGTTCTTATGGGTTAACCCTCTCTATGCAAAATGTAAGTCAACAAGGAAGCTGATGACCATTTCACACATCTGCAGGTTCGATGGTTGTATTAAAATGCGTTTAAATTTCCCCGTAGAGTTCTCCGCATAACGCAATGGTTCTAGGAACTACATTTTCCTTGTTTTGAGGTTTGTGTGGTTTCCTTCCTTGAACATAATGTGCATTGTGCCCATAGAATTACCCTAAAGAGAGACATCAAAGGCTAAGCAGAGGTTCTCTGAATGAGTCCCATTGATGCCTAGGAAAACAGTATCAGCAAACATTATATTTCGGTAATTTTGGTTTGAAATCATAATTGATGTATAGGTAAGGTTCGCTTAATTTCTAAAATCTTATAGTTATGCCTAAAAATTTCAACAATTCTCTTATTATAACTATAATTAAGTAATGTATGTAATTAAATCCTACTTTAAACAAAAACATCATCATAACATACTTTTAGTAATTATCTATAATATAAATTTATATTTTGTTCTAATTTGAGATTCTTTATATTATATTTATTTATATTATATTATATTTATATTATATTCATTTATGTTATATATACGCTGTATATGTAACATAATATATATACGCTGTTGCTACGCTGACGTAACAACTCAAGTTTGGAAACTTGCTCCGAACACAGATATTAGAACTCTGGCATGCGTTTAAGAGAGGGTAGTTCAGTGTCAATAAGAGAGGACAACCAAATTGCATGGGCTTAAAGAATGGGAGGACGGAGAAATATATTGTCCCTCCAAAAGACGAGGTGAGAGGAAGGGCAATCACAAATTCCAACGGCAGTGGAGGAAAATCATTCTTTACATTGTCCACGGCGGTATTCTTCTCGAGTCGTCGCACGCAGCAGTTGGGAATTTACGTCCCAGTGACGCCAGGAAGGCCGTTCCGATAGAGGGCAGCTGTATAGGGATTTTCGTGAGGGATATCCAAGGACGAGGTCAAATCCTTGCCCTCCGAAGGGAATACGCCGCTTTCCAATGAGATAAAAGTCTTACCGCGTGGGTTAACTTCCAAAATAATAATGTAGCCGGTGTTTTAGAGCACTGATGTAATGGAGAGCTAGCAACGGACAATGGACTACAAAGCGGTAGGCTAACTAACGGAGAAACAATCAATTTGATGACAATGTTTGAAAGTAGATGGAGATTTCATATACTTTCGACTACAAATGTGGTACGTATAAGGAAACTACTACAATAAAAAGCTAGTTTATTATGCATAAAACAATTAACTACAAACAAGTAAGCTAATAACAATCAATCCGGTGATTATAAACAACAATGCATTCAAGGGGAAACAATCAAAGTGATGACAATGATGTTTGACGGTAGATGGAAATTTCATACACTTTCGACTATGAGTATGGAAGCAATAAGTAAACTGCAACAATAAAAAACTTGAAAATGAAAATATTAAGCTGATAACAATCAATGCGGCAATGATAAACAATGATGCAGTCGGTGGAAAAACAATGACTAACTGTAGACGGAAATTACATACACCTTACTCGATATATGAAATGTACGGCAATCTTCAATGTTCTATGCAAAAGCTGGCCGTTAAATTAACGGAATTGTAGCTTGATTCGATAAATTAGATTATTATTATATATTGTAAATTAAATTAATACAATAAAAGAATATATTACCGATTATTAATTGATACATTGATTGTATTCATTTATAGTTTTAAATTTTCTCTTTTATATTACCGTGTTGACGAACATAAATACAAGGAGAATTAATATGATAATATTTCAAAAGTTAACAAAGGATTGAGTTACATAAAATATTTAAGCAAAACGATTTGCTACTCCGATAAGGTATGAGGAAAACATAGGAAAACATAAACTTTTGAGACTAACGACGGCTAATAAAACTTCCGCCAGATAATATAGAAGTTTTGTATTGAATAGTATAATTGAATAGAGATTTGATAATCAGTTACTAGCATATTGCTTAGTATACATTTATTTTCAACTCTAAACCGATTTCCCACAAAGATTTCAAAATTTTCAGTACCGTGTAAAAACTCAACAACAGAGCTTCGTATTTTTAAAGGATTTTGTGGAAGAAATACGAAGCTTCATTTTTTTAAGTAGTTTTATATGGCTATCCACAAACTTAGGTCGGAGCACCTGGAGTTTTTCATCCTTGATTTCAAGCAGAAAGGCTAATTTGAAAATCACATCTCACATGAATGCGGGTTTTGAAGAATAAATAATAACTAAATACATCACTGAAATCAACAACCAATTGTAAATGAACCGTTTTTCGTTTTTATAGCAGTAATTTTGTAAATGCATTCACTCTTTTTATTCCTATGGTTCTCAGCGCAACTAGTTCTCACAAAGGGTCACTTGTACTCATATCTCCTCGAGACTGCCAGGGTATGTTCCCTGCTTTAAAATAATCGACACGTGTCCGACCGTTACACCCAATGGGACTTTATTTAAGCCAACTTTGCTTATGAAAATCTGGAGTTAGATTACCACACTATGCATTGTCATGTATGTACATCGTGAATTTTCCACGTGGGAAAATATTTATCCCTTTAATTAGAATTACTGATTTTTTCGCTACTATATTTCAACCTCTTCCCTAACGGACTTTCCTTACCATTTCCATTACCATTTATCCGGACAGTCTCAACGAATTCGTGCAACATAAAGAGTACCTTTTCTAATCAGTAGTAAGAACTAAAAATACAAAAGACTTTGGCCTTTATTAAAATTTCTCCACTCCTTTCCTAACGTAGAAAAGTCTCTATTTCGCGAAACTCTCTCGTACAACCTCCATTAAACGCTGCTAGCTCCCTTTCAGCGTGTGGCAGGGGGTACATGCACCACTCAATCCAATTTACCAGGCAAACTTTGTTGAAAATTCACCTTCATTGACTCCATTGGACGACAACGTCATTCCCGCAACCCATACTTTGAACCATGGATAATGTTAGAATGAGTGGCGCATAATTATCCTCGATTCCACAACCCGCAATCGGCATATAATCACATCAAATTTCGAGTAACGGTGCTTCTAAAGAACCCTTCTTAGCAAACCAGAACTACTAAAGGCGTTTCATTATGCAAGCGTCACGAGACACCAATTCCGGAGTTTGATCCAACACATTAAAAACTTGGCTGAATGCAATCGGGGCTAACAACCCTAACTGTTCGACCGTATAAAAGTTTCGCAAACGACGCTGATTGGCTGCCTCCGACTAGAAATTTCCCTCTCGCTAAAAGGCTTTTAATACCCCTCCGTTGCCTTGGAAACCAGGTGCGCACATTTGACTCGAGCGAAATTGGAGGGATAAACATTTTTTCTCCGTAGAGTTTCGTAAAGTTGGCGTCGAATTGAGTTTATTATCTACTGGGCAAACTTACTGCACCCAACGATCTCATCTAACCATAATGATTCGGCGTATTATGAAGTCTTCCCTCCGTTATTAAGTTCGTATTATACGTTCAGGGAATACGACTCTCTATAGAAGATATCTTTAAAAGTACTTTTGGAGTTGTTTTCACATTCCGATTAGACGCTACAGTGAATTCAAACTAATTCGCTTAATTCCTTAATAATGTAAAACTGGGCATTTTGGTGAGGACGGAGAATTAAGTAATGGAGGTATGCTAATGAAAGAGGAGTAGAACACGAATTAAATGATGGTTGTTTCTTCACAAGTTAATTGAAAAGAATCTTATATAAATTTTAATGCTTGGAACACAAGGGTAAGGAAAGATAGATTTATCGCAAGGAACGATGGAGGATAGGAGAATGTTTGCGTATAGGTCTCCTTCGTTATATCTCTGTAAACCTCTCTCTGTGTTTCTTTCCCAGGGAATTTTTTCTATGATATCATGTTATCACAATTTTTTCCTTGTTACTCTAGAGTCATCTTTCCTTTTCTTAGGTCATATATTTTTACCTTTCCGCATGACCATAGCTACGTTTTTCAATATTGATGCATTGAAAGATTTTTTGCTTATGTATTTGACATTGGTTTATATGGTGGATGGGATGAATTACGCCAAATAAAGAAAATCGTATGTATGTACTATGTATTAATTATGTAAAATATCTTAATTATGTAAAACTGGGCGTATGAGTGGGGATTGAGCACTAACTAATGGAGGTAAACTAACGGAAAACTGAAAAAGTTCACAATACAGTGAATTTAAACTAATATGCTTAATTCCTTAAATATGGAAAAATAGGCAGGATAAGTATGAAGCATTAATCAATGGAGGTGTGCTAATTGGAATACGAATGCAAACATTTTATGATCAAGCTGTTAAAAAATTGATCCTAAAATTCTCAGCAAGAGTTTTTCAAATCAAAGGAAATCCTATGGATCATCACGGAATAGGCTAGGCAGAAGTATCTCTAGAATTTGAAGTGTAAAGTTCTCAATCTTGTTCTATTCTATTCTCAAATCTTGGTAGCTACCTCCTTGAATCTAAAGGTAAAACGAACAGAATTTCCTCTTTTAACAATAATGAGTCCCTTGGAAGAAATTCAAAGAACACAAGACAAATTCCGCGTAAGCAGAACTTCAGTGTCGCATACAGGTAATAATACAGGTGATACTACTGTGACCTACAAGCACTTATTACTCGAAATACCAAATCGTGATTTCAGACCTTGACTCCGTTTCAGATTTGTGATATAAATACAATTTTGTACCGATCACTCTTCACAGGACACTTGCAATTTTCGGTCGAAACAATCATGTAGTGATAAGAGAGATATTATTGGATAATTTGAATCATTAAATATCACCTCAAAGGAGCCTCTTTTAAGAATCAAATTCGCAATTCCTCACGCAATCTTCATTGGAAATTATCCACCCCAAAACGTAGAAGAGATAAAAGGTGCGTGACTCTGATTTCATAACCCACAATTATAGCCTGCGGAAATTTTCATATCGGTTTCACAAGGAGATAATTGGCTTGGAATCGTTATACTAATTTCAGCAGAGCGATCCAGTCGTAAAGAAACAATAATCTTAAAAAAAAACTCTTAAAATAGAGGTATACTTGAAAAACGGAGTAGTGGTGGGTAGACATTTTCTTTTGGAAAGCAGCCTGAGCTTTGTACAGGGTAATTAGGTATTCATTACGTGTAGGTAATGATATAGAGACTAAAAAAACAAGGGCCGAGGACCGCAAACATATAGATAGTGAGATTTTCTACGCTTCGCATATTTACCAGCTGTATTCTCTCGTAGATCAAAAGTATGAAATATACAGTGATACATAATTTACTTACAAATACAATTTCAAATCTGTTGCCTGCTTTAAATATATTTTTTGTTAATATTTAATTCGGTTTTAAACGATTACACCGGGATAATTAAGTTTCAAATATTCCTTTCAATTACCTTACGGTTATGATTATAAGCAATGAGTGAAGCTACTGTTCTAATTTTAAATTAATTCTACATTTTTATTTCAAGTATTATACGTTTCGTTCATAATGGAGAAACATTTAGTTAGTTAAGTACAACAAATTCTCTACCAACAAACTCCAAGAACAAGCCCTTATAATAGTAAGATCTAATAGTGATAAGTAACGGTTAAGTCTAATAATATTAAGATCTCAAGATAATAGATGGCTAATTGTTAGATAATTAAGGTCTAACAAATTTAACAGAAGTTAGTTTGACAGCTAATTTGTCAAATTTGTCTTCGTGGCTCACGGGGAAAGGCCAGATTAGAAGATTAAAGCAGCTTATCTGTAAACTCGGTGGAGCTCATTTTCTCCATAGATTTCCAAGGGAAATCAATCCCCATTAATCTGATAATGCCATATTTAGTATACTAATTTCGTCTTTCATAATTACTGTGTAAGCAAATAAAATTTAAATTTACATTTTTCCATCGACCTCCAATTGACACCCGATTGCAAATGGGCACTTAGTAGTATCATCTAGACTCTTGGGTTCTGTGTCCATATATTCATCAAGGAACGCAGTATATTACCGTGACAACATAGATCTGAGAAAGACTGTTTTCTGGTGGAGCTCTACGTAGATAATGAGAGTCTCCAAATTTACGGATAAGTCGCTTTAATCTTCTTCTCATTGATTGGTCTCCCTCCTATAAGACGTCATTTTTCTTGCTCATTAACTACGAAGATATATTTACTAGGGAATATTATACTAATGAGCCAATGTTGGGTAAAAACTGATGATTCCGTAAATAGCAAGAGATATATTGTGATTACGGAATAAAAAAAATTGATCACAAAAATGGATAAAACATTGTATATATATGATGCAAAAGTACGTGTTTACGATACGACCGAGATAAATTTTGCGTTCCAGCATAAGGTTACATAATTAGTAAATAATATAATAGAATATATAAGTAACTCGTTATGTGATATGATACTTAATGAATAAATATAATATGATAGAATAAAGGTAGATCAAATTACGTATTCATATTATATATCATACCGACAGAGATATGCTGACAACTACGATATTCCAGAGCTGGTGATGAAAGATAGCCCTCCATTTTTACCATCACATGTGACATATGGTAGGGATTTAAGGGTTTTGAGCTTGTAAACTCAAATGCCGCTGTTACATCAAGTCTTTCCCATTTATTAATGATATGGAGATATGATGAAACGGAAAACTATTTTTACTGAAAAATCATCCTTTTGTTGAGGAGGTAAAACTTTCATAATGTACTGAACACAGCCACTGTGAGATCCAATTCGACTCATTCATAATTTTTCCCCTCATTCCCAGCTTATTCCTTCTCTTTCCCTGTATAATTTATTCATTAAAATCACGCTTCAAATGCGATGCGGAAGTAACTAGACTCGGCCATCATCGTTGCGTTGACGACGAGTTTGGACGTATTTCCCTGGAAAGCGTTCGTCCCTAAGCGACGCGGAATCTCGGAAACGTAAACCTGCAAACCTCTAGTCCCTAGAGCCACTTAAATGAGTCTGGTCCAGTCCCGCACCACTTCATCGCAAACTTTAGTCGCCATGGTAACCCCGAAACAAAAAAAAAATACACCCATTTCGGTTCAAAATGGCCACTAATATGCTTCCAAAACGGTCAGTATCAAAAGAGTCCTTCCCAATGTGCCCGACCCTTAAAATTCGAGAGGAATAATGCCGCGACCCTTGACGACGTCAAATGGGGCAGTCGAGAATGGGGAACATAAAGGAATCGGCAGGCATCAAAAGGGTACCGCTGGAGCTATCCCATGAATCAATCAGAAGTAGGTCAAATGCGCCGGAGCAAAAAGTTAGCCAAAACATCTCGACTTTAACAAGCTGCGTGGAACCATTAGAGGGAGCCGAGTGTGGCAATACTCGTTACCCGAAGTACGTAAAGCCATCGGACGCTGGGGGAAGCTGAAGAAAAAACGCCTTGATTTGCGTCGGCTTATGGTAGAGAAAGATATTTCGCGTAAGGCACAATCGTCAGTCCCATAAATTGCGTGGTTAAATGGGGCCGACGCACAGTGGGCTAGAATCGAAAAAAAGATGGCCAAGTGGCCAAAAATGGTTTTTTGAGTGCGGGTTTTGAAACTTCGCATAGTTATTGAAAATGATTGCATTTTACGTTCACGTTTGTCGTATTTCGATATCTTTACGCGTTAAAAAGATACATGGCATTAAACTTGAACAATTTTCATAGAAATGGGCAGTCTCAGATTTTTCGGATTAACGTTCCAGTTTGCTATTTTGTGGAAGGTTTAAATAGATTTGTTTGAAAGAAGCAACGATGCAATGATCTACAACAATTCTTTATCTTTTGACTGAATGCAATTACTGCTTAAAAAAACGAGTTATAGCTCATTTAAAGCGGCAAAATGGCGGACACCTTTTTCGGACAATTTTCGAGATAAAGTAAGGAATATAAATAGGAAAGAGGCCATAATGCATCGTTTTTCTTATACCACACCATGGTCAGAAGTGTCTAGATGTGGAATCCGAAGAAACTGTTTCAATTCAGGTGCCAATTTGGGAATTAAGTCGATTTTTCGTAAGCGCGGCGCGTTCCGACTCACCGCCGTGGAATCCCCGAATGCAGTTTCGCTATCTTTTAGGTGATATGAAGTCTAACGATTGGTCTCTTTCGTGTTAAATTTGACGTGGGGCGCGGAAAGAGTCGAAAAGTGCAAAAATGGGATGAACTGAGGATAATGATCAGGCGACAAAGGACACAAAATAATGAGGCTTTCCATAGGAAGAAACGGCACGGTTATTAACAACTGAATGAACGGCATTAACAAATGTGACACGTAATGGTGTGCTTGACATTAAAACGATCCATCTGCGCTCTGAGCGAAGCGAATTATTACCCTAAAAAAAGACAAATGCATGCCAATTCGCGCTCGGATTCATTTATCACGGAGCGGCAGCGGTGAATCGCGTTTATAATGCGAAGATAAACTAGTTGGTATAATGACGAGGAAGAACTCCTTTCCGTGATGTTTGGAGGAAAAACTCGGAAATTATGAGTTGAAATAAGGGATTTAGGAATTTATTGCCGCCGCATTAATATCAGTCAGAAGATGGAAGCGGGCGATGCAGAGAATAATGCATCATGCGGGATGCATTCGCATTGCAGCCAAACTATCCTCTTGATGATTCGGAAAATGCAATTCTGCGATAGGAAAAGATGGCTCTCAGACTTCATAACATCGTTGCGTCAGAAAATAGTGAGCGAAGAGATAAACCCAAGAAAAGGATAAGCAGAAGAACTTGAAATTTTCACCAGCGGGTTGGCTCTCGTTTGAGGCATTATTCTTACTCTGTTGACTTATTTGAGAGCTACAAAGAATCTCTGGATTCAAGAATAAATCATATTTAATAAGATATTTATGGATATAAGCTCTTTAGAGGATTAGAAGCAAAATAAATTGTTATCGCTATGCATGATACAATCATTTAGTGGACTAAGTGCATAACTGCAAAGAAGCCCTTCACAGAAAATCTCCATTTTATGAAAAATGTATCTCTATTCCATAGGAACCAATTTCTTGCATAAAGCGCTATTTGAAGCACAGAAGTTAAATCACAGTGATCATCAGAGGGAACAATAACAAACGAAAAAAACATTTTCTCGAATTTTAACGTTCTGAATCTTTCTAAAAATTTTACTCACCATCAAATTAACCATCGAGACTTAACTTTACATTACAAAGGGATGGATAAGAAGAAAATGATGCTCATGCATCGAAACTAGTCTTGTGTCGTTTACCTGTTTTTTTAGCAAAAGTTTAATTAATGTTATTATTATAGAATTAGTTTTCTATGGAAAAGTTCTTCCTTTTTTGTGTTCTTTCGCCATGGAGTACTACAAAGTTAGTCGACAATCCGTTTATTTTGATTATGGTATTTAATGGGAAATATGTTAAATTTTTAATTAGAAGAGTAGCTAACATTTCTTCTTTCATTTTTCCACCAAAACTTGACGCAACATTCGGATAAACATTCCACTGACATTTTCTCTTTTGCCCTCAGATTTATCCCAAACGTTCCTCTATTTCTGTAACTTTCTCTTGAAATGTAGGCATGTACCGAAACCAATCCGCTAGTCCTTAGACTCACGGACCCTTGCTTTCTCCAGGATTTGTCCTTTTCCTGGGTCGCCTTAAAAGCTAGGGATTAAGACATCTCCACGGAAGGATTCCGCTATCCCACAACGAGATTATAATGCGGCAGAGGAATGCAAATTACGATACTCGGGCAAAGACTGTGAGCGTCTTATTCATTCAAATTTGTGGAAATTTAACCTGATGAAATAGTACTGAATAACACTGATTGTACTAACCTAATGAAATTAATCCGGATCAAGTCTTAATTCATTATTACAAATAATACTTTAATATACATTTATACGATATAAAACTTATAATAAGTTATTATAAATTTAAAAGTCTTAAGCAAAGTTCCTTCTTTATCATAAAAAATACTATAATATTCCATTTGAAACTTTTGACAAGGATATTAAACGGGCTTCTGGAAATAGGGAGATCCCGAGTTCGATTCTCGTTTTTCCATGTTATATTTCCTGGCTGTACGACCTTACGTGCAAAGAATATACTAACCCTTTCCTTTTTGATTAGTGCAATAAATAAAGGAGATGAAGGAAAACAGTATGAAATTTGTAACTCTTAGGATAATTTTGAGTATTTTTAATCTCAATGTATTCCATAGCCTTAGAAGAAAAGAACGAGAACTTTAAAAAGTTACTAATCTACATTTTTAATATCACCGGAAATAAATATATCATAAACAAGCTCAGATATCACTGCTAAAGAAGGGCGTTTTGTCAGGAAATTGTGCAATATAAGTGCTTTACCAAAATAGTTGCAATAGAGTTCATTCCAGTAAAATTTTCATGGAATTTTAAGCGAAAAAATTGAATAATACGTTTTTAAACATTCCGATCTCGATTCATTCATTCATTTTTGTCGGAAGGGAAGGTTAGCCTAAAAATAGGAAAAGAATTTTGACAAATATTGGCAAATTTCCTGCTTCGTATATCATTCAATACTACGTGCCTGAAATATATTCAACATGATAAATGATATGTGTGCTCATATTATTTCAATGAAAACATGGAAAATATTTTGTTAATTATATTGTCTATCACGATTGAGGTTGTTGAGTAAAATAAATGAAGTCCAGACCGTAGAAAGATGAGAGGAGATAAAAATAGCATTTAACAGGCGTAAATCATCCGAAATAGCTAAAGTAGCATTAGGAACTTTCCAATGCAAGTTCTCTTTCAGAAAATTCAGCATGTGATTAGTAAGTCAAATTCATCTCCACTAGTTATCAAACTTATAATTGCGTAACACTATAGTTTCCATAACGCAGAAAATAGAGAAGTTCACTTTTCTTGCACTCTCCTGTGAAATACTGAATCAACTTCATGAAAATCAAATAGATTACATTCACTTCTAGTTTAATGAAAAAAGAATAGCTCCACCTTATAAAGATTGATTTAAACACTATAACGTAATAAGATACACCACCGTCGTACATCACAATATATAATTTTATAGAAAATTGTAATTATTTATTCCATTTTAACATATTCACACAAACTCTTAAAAGTATGTGCTATTTTGCAACACTATATATAGAACACTTTTCTTAACAAATTATTTGATATATCTAAAGAAACTGAATCACTATGCTCAGAGCTACTCAAATACCCCGCAAGTCACTTTACGGTGTGCGGCAGAGGGAGGCCTAGAATTTTTCTAAATTCAATTATTCATTAAAAAGTCTATCAGCCCAAAACATATTGTGAAATTCTATATTTTCTCTTGCACGTTTCATGAAACTAAAAACTTCCATAACTCGAAAAAAATGTCAATTTCTGAGTATTTTTCATTTCAAAGCTATAGCGGTAAAACATTATTTTGGAATAAATAACAGGGATGACATTTAAAATATGTATTATCTCTAAAAATCGACACACATTGCGAGCTTGAAAGAAAAAAAAATAATGTCACTGGATTCGCAAAACATTTGAAAATCATTTAAACGAATTCAGAGAATTCAATAAGCCAATAATTTCGCGGGACATATTCCGCTCTGTAACAAAAACATAAATTTTTGCCGAACGACTAAAACAGTTGCTGTTACAAAACCACAGAATTCATATAAAGCCAACGGTTTTGAATCTTTTATGTCATCATCACACACAAAAACGGAAATTACAGAACCTTTCCTGAAAAAAAAACTGGCATGGTTCGTATGATAGGATGTGCCGAAAAAATCTTTTAAAATGAATAGTGTATGAAGATAGAGAGAGATGTATGGATTTAAAAACTACAATTTTCAGTATTTTCACACGTCTGTTTCCCAATTTCCTCTCTATTCATATTAATTCGAATATCATTCCGGAGGCTCTTTTTATATTTTTAGGAATACGTGAGTTATCAAGACAGAGATCTGCATCAGAATTTTCGTTTAGTAACGAAAACATTGTGAAATATATGGAGTCAAAAAAAGAATGACAGCTTTTCCCTTTAAATTAATGATCTTTTGTGTAGACAGAATTAAACCCGGTTATGACGCGTTTCTGGGAACCGAATGAAGTGGAATCCGCGTTTTAAGCGAGATATATTTCGTATTTAACGGGATAACGTATTACGCGGGAGCGTTTTAAACGAGATTTATCATATTTCCATTTATGTTTAACCAAACTCTCTAACCTGACAGCTAATGACGAAGAATTATTTAAATTCTTAATGCCAGAGAATTAAACATGTCTAAACATATTATCAAACCATGAATCATTAATTTGTTAATTAATGATTCAAAGTTTGATTCAATTAATTTGATTAATTCAATAATTAATTAAAATTTCTTAATGTCTAAAAGTAAGACATTTCATAGAACCATTTTCGTATGGACATAGAATGATGCATCGTAAAAATTTAATTTAATTTAATTTTGAGGTATCTTGGATCCTTTCGGCCCACATTTAATGATATGCTTTAAAAAATAAAGAAAAATCAGTGCACACAAACATCTTTAACAAATACAATACCAAAACAACAGGATACACGCAGATATTGTATAAATTAAGAGTTTTAGTATCCGCTGTTTTTAAATTGTATTAATTACAACAGCTACTATGGACATTTCATATGAAAAATATTGTAACATGCTTCTCAATGATTCATTAATTATTAAAGTTATTAGCTTTAATCCAATTAAGAATACTGTATTTTTGTTTTCAGATTGTCACCAAGCTCATTACATCGCTAAACCAGAACGGCAAAGAGTAATATGTCCACGTGATTGCAGCGTAATGATCTGATGAAAAACATTTTACATAGCATTCAATGCGGAATGATCAGTGGGAATACCATCATTCAGTGTCGTCCACATCTTAGTAGCAATTTTAGCCATAACAAAAACAGAAAAGTAAATGAGTAGTAAAGATAAGTAAAGATATATTTATCTGCAACCAGCAGCAATGGACGAATGGAATTAAATAAATAACATTTTCTAAGTTTTGCTAACAAAAACACTATTTTTCGAACTTTGTTTCTTCATCCCATCATCTTCTCCGAAATCTCATAACCTAAAATTTTTATTCAAAACTCTTTGAGCTTAATAATTTTCGAGGATGAAATTCAAAAACAGGAAACATATTTCTCAGAATGAATTTTATCGCGGAAATATATATATATTTTGCAACTCTTTTCCCCAGAGTTTTAGCTAATGACGAAATGTTTAAAAATAAAATTCACAGATTCAGGCGATATATGATGGAAATCCATCATGTGAAATAAACGGAAAAGACAATGTACTTTATCCACAGGTTTATTAAAATTAAACATGTGGAAAAAGTACAATTTCTTTTCCATTCATTTCACCAAAAGTTTAAGGTTCAAACAGGCCTCTGGGCTGAATTCTTTTTAACAGATTCGCAACTCATTTCCCAGGAAGTGAAAAGGTTAAGCAATGCGAAAACAAAACGAATATCGGAGACAGGAACCCAGAGAAAAATTATAGGAAAGGACTCCGCATTGAAGCGAGTTTATTGCAAATGAGGATTTATGTTAACGGAGTCGCCCATGGAGACTATTTCCATGGAAATAGCGCGGTTTTATTCAAAGATAAGGGGATGAGGAAGAGGAAGCTATTGGGAGGGCAGAGACTAGTTGAAATAGCGTATAAGAGAAAGGAGCGCATTTTTAATTTTCTACGAGAGAAAGTAAGGGAGATAGGAATTCTTTTGGATAAGGAAGGAAGTCGGTAAGGAGATTCCGATTGGGCCTGTTTGATATTAAACCCTTGGGAAACAAATGCATATGTATGAGGATGGCAAATTCACAAGCGGATGAAATCCGTTAAAAAAAAAACACAAATCCAAAAATTTGATATGGCCCACCGTTCGGTGAATATTAACCAGGGGACTAACTCATTTTTCTTTCAAAATATTCGATTCCTACACCAAGGAGAGTAAAATCTCATTTTCTTGTGCATCAAAATTCTTAGCATGAATTTTTACTAAATTACTCGCTGTGCAAATAAAATTGCCTTAAAAAGGGAAAATGTGTGTAAATAGCAACTAACGTAACCTGGCAACGGTAACGGGAACAAGAATATTTATGGAATCATTCGCTTAGGCCTAGAATTCTTCGAAAAACTCCAAGAAAAAACGAAATTATCATATCCACAATATTTATTGGTAAACGACCAAGGTTTATACCTGTTTCTGCCCTGCAATATCACCCCACAGCATTCTAAGGTTTACGAATTGGTTTTGCGGCATACAAAAAAAACTTAAATTTATGTTTGCTGGTAAGCATGAAGATTTTAATGCGTCGAATGTTGAATTCTGAAGAAACTAACCTAGGCCTCATACACAGATAACAGAATTTTTAAAAATGAAAAGGGAGATAAATCTTATTGAAGGGCTTCACATTATTCCTGTATGACTCATTTTAACTAATAATCATTTTTCATTACATCTCTAACTAAATAATCATATTCCATATACCTTACCTTCAAGAAAGAATGGAACTAATATGAAAACGTATAGTAAAACGATTTGACATTGGTATTCGTAATAAATTCCCAAAATGAACACAACAAGATAATGACCCGCTTGAGTTAAATAATAAATAATGTGAATTAAATGAGGATGGATAAATGATATTCAGTTCAATGGCTCAGAAGTGATTCAGTGAGAAACTGTATTGAGGGTTAAAAAGGACAAGGAGAATGTTAGTAAAAATTCATCACAGTGAATCATATAAAGTAGAAAATCACAAAAAGGGGTTGGATACCAAATATAAGAAACCTAACAGTATAAGACTCCAGTATCTATCTCGGTATTGCATATTCATTTTCTTTACCCGCATTTCTTCTTCACGGTACATTTTTCCGGGATTGGACGCAGCATTTAATTTAAGGTACTCCTCGAGATTTTACTTGAAATGGGGGAAATGAAAATAAACACCAGAGCCCCCTAACAGGGAAAAGAAACATTACTCTGTGCATCTCAGCTCTTCGGTTTTAATTTTCAAAAGGATGATTCCTTTGCCAGACGTCGTCAGAGTAATCATGAAGCGGAAAAGCGTTACCTTGGTTACTTCTTCGTGCTTAAAATGACGGTATAAAAAGCCATCGAATATACTTAAAATTTAAAATGAGTAGAAGCTTATAATTGGAGAAGTTTGACATGTTTTCAGAAAGGATGGTGAAAAACCGTTTCTCATAGAAAAGTGTTACTAGCAGACTGATGATTTTAAATAAAGGGATGAATATGTGAATTTAACTATGTTTAAAATTCTCAAATATATCACCCGTACTTCTGTATCGTACTAAGATTGATTATTTGGAATTAGTCACGGTATAAAAAGCCATCGAATATATTTAAAATCGGCTTGAATTTCGGCAACGTCTTGTAAAGGTTTCTATAAAGTTATTAGGTAAATTAATCCATAGTTTAAGTCTTCTACGAGTCTTCTTCTCTCGTATATCCTAAAGATTCCCATCCTGAAGCATATGAGTAATGATGCTGATGATGCTAGTTCGCTAGCGAAACATATCGCATTAAATAAAGTCTGTGGAAGTGTACTTAAGTTTCTTTCATTCCTTGTAATGGCCTTCCAGGAAGTAAAAGCTTCCCACCTCAAGTTCTTCTGAGTAATGCTCACCGATTTGCAAGGGTGATTCTTTAAAAAACAAAATTGTATTTCGCCGGACCTTTTCTAATTCGCGAATCCAGTAATTTTTGGCAAGGTATCGAATATGCATGGGGAATTCTGATAAGGATATTTCTCCAACCTTGACATAGAAATACTTTTCAATAAGAAGTCAATAGGAACACAAAACTGGAACTGAAATCTTCGTACGGTTACTCATTTTTTCATTCCTTCTTTTAATAAGTTTAAAATTTTCGTTCTATGCTCCAATTAATAGTTCTTTTTACTGGAAAACATTTCAAAAACATAGCATATCAGACATCAGAACTTAACCTGAAATTTTAATTGATATTTTAACTCCCTAGTTAACCAAATAAATAAAATGTAATCAATCACACGCTGTATACACAAAAAACATCCTATGGAAATTTATGTATATACTTGTAGTAGCTTATAAGAAATAAATCTTAAGATTCTTGTAGTATTACATTGTAAGAGTACCTTATGAAAGAAAAGATACAATTTTAATATTTGCACTGTGAAAATGCCAAAAATAACACTCTAACTAATCCATTTTATCTGATCGTCCATAAAATCCATCTCCCTATCCTTACTGGAAATCCTATCTTATTACTGATATAATCTTCTTTAAGACATATTCACCGGAATCACACAGAAAACCATAAGTCCCTAAGTAACGGATCTCATCCTTGAAACCGAGAAAGTAAATGAGACTTCCGAAAATTGCAAAATATCCCTCTCTTGCGCTTCTCATCATACTTTGAGGAATATGTTTTGATTCCGGAGATGGGGAAGAGTATGCATTTTCATTCCTGTGTGGAGTTTTCCTTACTTTACGCAATGCACTCGCCGAAATTACATTGCGGAGATGCATGTAAGGATGTACGTTATGACGCAAGGGACGGAGCTCCCATGTTTTCTGAGATCTTATATTCTAATTAACTTGAAGTTTCTTCGGTTTATCCTTTCAAGGTGAAATTTTCGAATACATCCAACGAACGTTATGTCTTCTATCTTTAAGTCGGGTTGGATCCCCCATCTCTCTACCATTAACTATAACACGCTTTGGGGGAAAGAACGAGGCTTTCTAGGCTAGATGAGGAGTGAGATAGTTTGCCCTTGTAATCCTAGCTGAGAAAAAGTTACTATGAGTTGAAAAATTCGATTCACATGCATAAATATGACCCTCAAATACTCTCAATAGCTCCCAGCAAGGGGAAAGCAAGATTGATAACACAAAAAATTCTATGATATATTTCCAATATTATATCTTACTATTATGATCTTTGGAGTTATCTCAGAAAATTTCATTTGTATTTTACACTTTACATGACGAAGACGCTAATTTGCACATTTAAGTTTGGCTATACTATGTAAATGAATTGCAGCAAGCAGTATGACTCTTATCAATACTTTTTTATGTGGTACCATTTATTAGTAATTAATTAAGTAATTGGAATATCGGTTGGTGGTAGTAAAATTACTCTAAAAAGGCGGCCGGTGAGTAAAGCGGAGAATAGAGACCTCTGATATAGGCAGAGGCAGCTCAATAAATTGCATGCATAAATTTAATTAATATTCTTAGGAATTCTCATTTGTGACTCCTTACATAAGTGCTAAATTAAGCAATTGCAAATTCATTGGATGGTGGAAAAATGATGATTAAAACAGGTGGGCGGTAGGTAAAACAATGATAGATATCACTTACATAGACGGTGGTAGTTCAACCAATTACAAGTATGAGCTTAATTACATAAGCTTTGATGTACAGCTAGTTCCAAAAAAAACTTACCACCTAAGCCGCAACCCGCATAACAGGCAGTGAATTTCCTCCGTGCGAGCCTTAAGAAGTGAGAGAGAGAGAGAGAGAGAGAGGAAAAACATGGAGGAGATAGTCTGCTTCTGTCCTGGCTCCGCTTGCAGAGTTGAAATGGATTTATTTGCATTATTGATATTGCAAAGATTTATTAGTATCCTTAGTTTGGTGGCATTGGCGTAGCAGAATAGTATTATAACAATATGGATGTTGTAATGCAAGAATTCAGTTATTATAAAATGGTTATTACAAATCAGTACATATTCTAGCTTTGCTTCTCGCACCGAGGGAACCATCGCACACGAGGTCCCGTTATTCCTAGGAAACCGAGGCAAACCCCCTTCCCCTCATAAAATTCGAGTCTGAGACGAAAGGCACAAGCAGGACGAAGGAAATTTTTGCAAAATCTGCCTCTGAGCCGCTCAGAGCTTTTAGGACTGAGATGGGAGGAGGAAAATTTCCGCGCAGTTTGAATCAGTGTCGGACCCAAAAGGTATAGACCTCGAATTCGACGCCTTCGTTTGCAAAACTCTGCGGTTATAATGGGTCGTATTATATATTATAATAGTAGATAATATTATACATCGTTCAAGAGAAGAGTTATTAGCCTTTAAAATTATATACCTAAGGAGTCCATATCGATCACCTGTTTTATCACAGCCTGTGTGAATGCAATCTACACAAGTAAAGTAAGGCGAACTCATGGCCATATCTATGCTATTACTTTAAATACATAAAAAATCTATAAGTAAATATGTAGTATGAAGTCTTGAGGCATTCTCTGCGTATTTTAAATAAATTTTGTTTCATTTGATAAGCATCAAAATTAAAACTCGATCGGTAAAAAATCAGTAGATTTTATCATCTATGCAGTTGGTATTTTTAATACACCGTCCAAATCAATTGATAGAAAATGTGCTAGGATCGATTTTCCTGAATTAATAAAGATGACGGATACGGGACAACCATCTTTCACATTAATTTTGAATCCAAAATTAATTTTTTTGGTGTCATTGAAGTGTGAATCGAATAAACGTGATTTCTTCTGTGGATTCCTCTTGAAATGGTTGCAGTCACAAACCATTACGTTCTTAAACGTTCTTCTCTCGTATTTATCAAGTTCTAAAATACACAAAAAGATAGGGCGAATGAGGTTTTGTCATAATGCTCATTGAATGCTACTGTAAGCTATGAATGTAAAATTTTCAATTAATTTTGAATGCATACAAAACTACTTGCATTGTTTATATTTCAACTGTTTATTATTATCACGTTTACAATTATTATAATGTAGAAAACGTTAAAAATACGCGAAATAATAGGGACTTAGTGAAATAGTTTTAGGGCCTTTTTACCTGTAATTCCAACCCTATAAGTATCACACGGGGATAGAAGCACATATAAGGCTCATGTTGAAATTTTGCTCCCCTCGGTTGATGGCTGGCCCTACGTAACTCTCATATTTTTCGACAGAATTTTAATGATTGAGATGAATGGGCGGTGGTTTGGTATGAATAGTCTATCTACATATTTATCGCTCGGTGATATTGAAAATATTCCTTCGTATTTAAAATGTATGGCTATGAGAAACTTTTCATCTCTCCACATTCCATGACAAATTTGAAAAGCAAGATAGAGGAGTGATTGGAAGAAGTGGTTAAAGCAATGAGTTCACCAGGACTTCAAAAGGGGGCCTGCTTTGATAGAGATAGGGAAGTGAGAAACGACGGCAACAGTAATACATACACTCACATGAATTTAACAACCGAAAGTGTAAGAGGTATGTTAATTCCAGATTTTTTGATAAATCACAATAGATAATGGCATTTCTTGCGTTCCTCGTTGACCAATTGGTTACTTTGAGTAGGAGCAACGACCTCTTTTAAAAGTGTAACCCACTCACTCACCTTCTCAATTTTCTCATCCAACATATATTTTTTCCGTTTATGACAGCCTCCAGAGAAACTACTCATTTATCCAATTTAAGTAATATCTTAGTCAAACATGGTTAACATTCAAATATACAGGATATAACGCCCATGGCTTATCATACTTTCAGAAATTTCCTTCTGATGCATTGGTAATTCCCAGGATCTCGGAAATTGTATACAATAGCGATGTTCAATGTATCGTACCAATATTTTAATTCTACAAGAAAGTTCGAGTAGTTTACTAAGCCAGAACCTAAACCATCTTCTTATCAGCAATTTATTTTGGAAAGAGAGTTCGGTTTTTTCAAACCGATAAAAATTGCTAACATTGGTATTACTATCTATGCAAGCCAATGGTTTATTCTAAATCTTACCTAACTTTAGAGATGTAATTTATCTGTAATCGGCGTATAAACTTCAAGTTTCTGCGACACTAAATATGCGGAGTATCTAAAATTCCATATTTACGTTTCAATTCATATTTTAGTGACATGATAATAGAAACTTTAGTCGATGTAGTAAGATCATCTTCAACGCTCTATCTATTTTGTATCATAGATGTTATAAGAGAAGTGAAACGATTTGGTTCTCGTAAGCGTAAGGAATAAGTATTAGATGGCGTTTCTCTAGTTCATTGTTCATTTCTCAAGTTATTTCAAACTGCGAAATATTTAGCTCAATGTAGGGACAAAATAAAGCATAAAAAACAATTTATATAAATAAAGTAAACAATCATTGACGAAGAGCTTGATTGATATAAGTTGACGATAGGCAGCATTACTTATTTTTTCATTTTTGTTATTGCATTAGTTATTTAGTATAATCTAATACAGTTTATACCATTCACTTTAAAAGCAGAATATAGAGATACTAATTCTGATATGATGCACCCAAACATTGTCAACTTTATGTTATCGTTCAGATTTTCCGAAGGTCCTATTTTAACTGGAATGATCTTCCTTGCATTACTATTTAAAAATACTATAAAAAAATTTAAAAAACTTCTTCGCAGAGTTCGTAGAGAATTATGATGTGCCTAGGATGAGGGTGTTACGAAGGTCCTTGAAGTGAATATTGGAGTAATGGATTACATATAGAACCAAGAATATTTTAACAGCTAACGTATGAATCATGAGAATTAGAGGAATATTCTCATGTAAGTACGGTTACCATCCGTTGGTTTCTATTTTTAACGTGTTCTTCCATGACTCCTTTTACCCATCATTCATAATTATTGATAGTGATTTTTCTTTTAATTAATATATATTTTATACACCATTCAAACAATTCGGGTTATATAGTTTACTTGGGGTATTCAGAAACCGAAGCAGCGAATCATTAATCATTAATTTCACTTTCACCTAGCGCATAGTTCTGAAAATCACTTCAGTATAACAATGGAAATCGTGTTGTGGGTGTTTTCACACCCCCTGACATACGTCATCCGGCGGATCGCGGGGTATTAATGTAAATATAAATAAACCAAATGTCAACATGTAAACCTGCAATATGCAAGTATACAAAAACCTGGTATTTATCTGCAATATGCAAATCAGTCTTAAGGTTCTGATTTGCCATACTAACTGTTGTTTCTTAACCATCTGGATTCCTTGCAAGAAGTCCTGAAAGGTCGTCTACCTCAAAAATAGAGTTGAATATCTTCATTCCCTAAGGGAATACCCGCGGCGAAGATTACAAATCGCGGATCCACCATTTCCCACCTTACTTGTGATCGGTCGCCGCCACCATACCCTAACCTTGGATACCTGCTCAGCAGGGGTGCGGTCGGTAATCCTCATTAGCGCTTTCAAATTCGCTACCCCGGATACATACGACCATCCACAATATGCCGAAAAGGGGGTTTTCTTTCTCAGAGAGGAGTTCACCTTCATCCATCGGCCGTTTTATGGTTCATTTGAGAAAATAGATACCTTTCGATGGACGAAACAAAAGAAAAAGAAACAACAAAGGAATGAATAGGGGATACTCCTAGGGCCAGAGTGGAGGTCCTCCGCTCTCTCTGAAAGACTCAGTAAAACTTCAGACGGGAATTTGTCAGAAACAGCCAAATCTCATCTCAAAGTCATAATGCTTCATCTGATACAATCATCACGAATGCCTGATGGAAGTAAGAACAGAATGGCATGTTGATGCATATATTCTGAATTACCTAATGCTCTGTTAATTGTAGTATCAAGCAAATTTTATACCTCTCTGTATTGCAGAATAATTCAACTGCGAAGAAATCGAGTCAAAATTTGCACCACGGGGCAAGAAAGAGATTTAGCATCAGATAAAAGTTGGGACAGCATAATTTTGCAAGTAACATGAACTTGATTTAATTAAAGGGATAGTTTTTCTGGGACTGGCAATGAACAATATTTTCGGAAAAATGTTACGAGATGCTGGCGTTAATTTCGTGGTAAATTAATTTTTAATTCGATACGTGAAAAAAATTTGTAGCCTTCAGTATTTAAATTGTGCTACTATTCTAATATCTATGTTATTTTCTAAAATATTAAATTAGCAATTTGAATTTTAAACAATTACCTTAGAAAATGATGATAGCACACCAATTAATATTTTACTTTCTATCAATTGATTTGGTGGTATTTAAAATTTTTGTAATATTTGATGTAATTATCTGATGTAGTTGACCGTAATTTACTTGGTTTACTTTATTGTAATATGTTTTGGGTCTAATTTTCAGAGCTCTCTACCAGGTTGACTTAAAATGATTCTTTCTCAGTGTATTCGTCCAGATAAAGTTTCTTTTCATCTTTGCTTTCCTCAGTAGGTATCGAAGTTTTTTCATACTCCCCTTTTCGATAGCATTTTTCTGCAACATAAATTAGTTTACATACAGTTGATTGTGTTCTTATTCCTAATTATTCTTTATCTCCTTGCAGAGTTTTCGTTCATCTTTCTATTTAAGTCATAGTCGTGAATTTCCTCTAAATAAATTTAAAAGTTCTTCCTGTAGGCGTCAAGAGCATAAAAAACGTAATAATATAATCCTTTTTAATCTTGCAATGACATAATTTTTTATTGGATAATTGAAGCAGCTAAATTAAGTTTACCCGATGCCTACAGAAAAAGGTGAATTACGCAGAAATTTCAGGCCGAAATAAGGAGATCCGATTTCCATTCATTTTTTAATACTATGCTGCTGACATAGTAAAAATTAACACTAAATTTAAACTAGATTTCATGCTAATAAAGACGGTACAAATACGTTCAACGCGTTTCACAACGGTTTAAAAAGGCGCCTTCCTTCCAAGAGCCAATAGAATGCGTGGAAAACTCTAGACTCGCTCTCATCGAGCTTCACGTCTGTTATGCGGGTTGCGGCTTAGGTGGTAAGTTTTTTTTGGAACTAGCTGTACCTCAGAAACTACGGTTACTTATTATCCACGTGACGAATCAGTAATCCTACGCATTTGCAACGATGAATTCCTTCTCATATAAGCCTAGACGACATGCGAAGGATTACGTTGAATCTCGTCCCATTACCTCAAGTAAAATCATCCACAGTATGATAATTAAAGGGATTACTCTAGGAGAAATCACACATTCATGTCTTTGACTTTATGAATAGAAACAAGTACCGCCTATGGATGTACAATCCCAACCCTATTTTACCCCGATTAAGAAATACCCACCTTTTCATTGAAGTATCAACGTAATGCATCAAATTGTTTGCTTCATTAAAAAATAATATCACAGCCAGTAAACGTTCCCTTCTTTGAATAAAACCAGTCTCTGTCAGACTTATAAAAAGCGTGGACTCCATACGAAAGACGTTTAAAATGGAAAACGACAAACCCATGACGTTGGAATCCTTATTCATGAATTAATGCGATTCTGAGATGTGAATGAATGCATTCGGAACGCGTCATTATAAGGCATGTGGTTGGATGAACACGAAATCCAAAAAAAAAGAATGAAAATCCCTAACGTTTCAAGAAAAAAAAGAAATATGTTTTGGATGTGGATACGTCCAATACAGCACAAAAAAATTCAATAATGAAATGAAAGGGCCGATGTAAATGGATTTCTTTGTGCCGAGACTTGCTTCTTTCGCGTCGAATCGTTAATGAGATTTTCTAAAGGTCGATATTGACAGTTGAGAAGCGAATACCTGCCCGGAAAAAAAGAGATACTAATTAACGAGGAGCGGATATCATGGAAGTCCATTAATCGAACGAAAGATTGGATTAGTTGGAAGCGATCCAAGCCATGTTCGAAGTCTTTTTCACTGCTGTACTGTACTACCAGAACGCGAACTAAAAAATTTTAATTTTTCCTACATATTTCTCCGAGTTAACTGAATGCTAACTTTCGCTAAATTCTAAGTTAAAATTCGGTAAATTTTTCTTTACGATATCAAGAATGTTCATTCCTCTATTACTTATTTCTTCATTAAAAATGACTAATTCTGAGTCATTTACCAGTGACTTATTCATAAAATAAGAACACTTCTAATTTTTGATGATTTGGATGGACATCATGAACAACTTCAAATATTGATGGGTATGCGATTGCTAAATTCTAAATTATTAGTAGGAAAGTCGATAAAAGAAGGTTAAATATAATCGACATAGCGATGAATAAAATAATAAATAATTTTATGGAAATTAATGCGTTATTTTTTATTTCAGTGAAAACGATACATGTAACTATGGTAATTTTTTATTTGTTGAATAATAATACGTATATTTAGAAGAATGTATACACCCGCATCATCTGTCTGTTAGTGTAGAAAGTATATGGAAGTTCGTTTTCCATCTATTGGAGTACATCTGAATCATACGTAATGCAATGTATGCACGCATGACATTTTACGTAGAATAAATATTATATTATAATTGATGATTAAATTATGCTACATTGAAATAAAACATCATTTTCTCATAGAACTAATATTGATAGGAAAATATTTTCATTTAATTAGACTCTTATTTAAAGAAAATCTATCCATTTATCCTTTTTCTATTCTTTCGAAAATTTCAGTTCTTCGGTTATCAAAATAGCTGCACAAAGTTTGTGATGCGGAGCCATATTTTAAATATTAATCCTCTCATGCTTTTATACTTTAAATCAAATGAGGAAAATATTTTAAAATTTATTATTATTTATTTTATTTATTTATTTTATTATTATTATATCATTATATATACATTATTCTTTTCTTCTAATTCTTGATACATTATTCAATAAAATGCGAGTAATTTAAAACTATGCGAAAAGCTTTCATACTCTTAGGTAATCGTAAATTAGCAATCTTCATATGCCTATCGCATTAATACTTTATTGTTTTAGACCACATTGATGTAAATATAAGTCCTATTCTCTTCCTTTAAATTTTAGGCAGCGTTCTTTTCCTAGAGTATCAATTGTAAGAGACTAGGCAAAGAGACACATGCTAATTGCAATAGCAATCTGCTGAGTTTATAACACTAGCTTCATTTCAAGCTTAAGGTCGTGTTCTTAAGAACATTTGTTATATTATTTAAACTTTCCTTGAGTAAAATCCGAAAAATATACCACCTCAGATATGGGATCTATTTCCTCATTCTTTGAAATGCACATAATTATGCAGAACACCTAGATCACGGAGAATTATTTGGACCATGATAATGGAAGTATAATGCGTTTCTAACTAAACCCTAATGAACACTAGGTACGAAGATTATAGAAGTTAGTTCTTGTTGAAAGTTCTAGTGTTACTGTTAGGACTGCCATCTAACGTGGAGAGTTTCGAAGAGTTTCGTGCGAAAGAGTCATTTACACCTGGCATTCATAGCTATGGGTCTGGGAATTAATATCAGCAAAGTAGAAAATTGCAAGAAGATGGATGATGCAAATTAGAGAAATAATAGTCAATTTTAGTAAAAGTTGAAGTAATTAATAATAACTGCTTACTATACTTCCCCTAGATGTGTTACTAAATTACTAAATTAGGTCTAAACTAAGATGATCTAACTGACTATTAATTCTGAATAAAAAGCGGTGATAGAACACAGATGCAGTATTAAAGCAAACATCTTTACAAAAAGCACCATGTAATTTAATTCGATTGTATGTAAATCCATAAGGTTTGGCGAGGAATTTATAGAATAATACACTTACATTGGGCCAGATAAAGTTGATTTTTATGAACATATTTATATTTTTTAAACCATCTTGCTTTACATCTTCGACTCATGGAGAGTTATATTAAATCAAAAGTTTTTTATAAGAAAATTTAAATCAAACTTATCATTATAATACGTTAATATGTCGTTAACAACTGATATCACAAAGCTTTCATCTAGTTACCTTTAATATTTCGTAAAAGTAAACAAAATCTTAATTAAATTCACTGTTTGGTGCTTTACCCCCTTCCTACAATTCTGAATCTCTAAATATTTTTAATTTTTAATTTACATCAGATTAATGGAATTTGTCAAAAGGGAAAATAAAGACCGATGAACACCTCCTTAATGATGAAAGTGAACATTATATCTACGGGGATATTTTCGAAAAATAGTTTCTCTTTATAAAAGATAACTCGAGAAAAATATCACAACAAAAACCATACCAGCTCAGGCATCATCAGTCAGCAAAAGAAAGCTGTTAAAACATAATTGTAAGTATATAAAAGTTAAATATCCCCATTTGACTCCATACCTAGTGAGGAGACATCACCATGTCAATGAAAATACATGGCTGTAATGAATAAAAGAGCACACCCCCATGAAACCGCATAATAGTATGAATAACTGATGAATAAACTTATGATGACGCGCGATGACGTGTATTCACGTTTAAAAAGAAGGCAGATGGAGATTAAGTCTCGCAGAGACCACGGACACCGTCTTCTCATTAGCATCCCTTCGTTTGCATGCTCGGCAGAGGATTCTCAGGAAGAAGCTCTAAACCCTATCTCTTCTCTCATCCCTTTATCCTAAACATCCTTTTCTTCTTTACGTTCTCCCATTCCTTCTGAGGGATTTACCCCTCCGACAGCGCCCTCCGACGGTGGGCGAACCCAACTAAATTACCATCCCCATTTGACTCGTCCCAGCTTTTCCCGCTCTCTTAAAACTCCCGCCAATACATCACCCATGTACGCCTACCGACCGATTCCCATGCAATTACCTCCGTACTTTTATGGCCTTCTTTTATAGGTTCCATTCTGGCGCCAATAAAGCCTTTGCGTATAAAACTGACCATTTGCTTAACTTCTTAGCCTTCTCGATCCGTCCATCTATTTTCATCTCTCTTGAAATTTCTTCATTCTTTACTTCCTTCTCTATTTCATGAAATTCTCTGCGGGTATTGCGTCTCTTTCACTATTTTCCGCTGTTTTTCACGTTAATTCTGTTTAATGAAATTAGACATGGGAAATTCATGATTTTATAAATCAAAGCTATTTCAATGTTATTAAAATTTTATTCGATGGAGTGGACAATGAACCGATAGAAGTAAAATTAAAATCCTAAACTTCATTTACGACTTGCAATGCTAGAACATGAATTCGTATTTAAGAGATCTACACGTATACATTAGAATCTGATGAAATTTTTCTAATAATGAAATTATAGTAATTAAATAGAATTAAGTGACAATAATGGCATAAGGTGGAACATTTTGACCGTCAATAGGAACACAAAATAGGAACTGAAATCTTCGTACGGTTACTCATATTTTCATATTTTTCATTCCTTCTTTTAAAAAGTTTAAAATTTTCCTTCGTTTCGCTCCAATTAATAGTTATTTTTACTTGATAACATTTCAACAACATAGCATATCAGACATCAGAACTTAACCTGAAATTTTAATTGATATTTTAACTCCCTAGTTAACCAAATAAATAAAATGTAATCAATCACACGCTGTAGACATAAAAGACATCCTATGGACATTTAAGTATATACTTGTAGTAGCTTATAAGAAATATTTCTCAAGATTCTAGTAGTATTACATTGTAAGAGTACCTTATGAAAGAAAATATACAGTTTTAAATATTTGCACTGAAAATGCCAAAAAGAACAATGAAATGATAGGATTGATAAAATTGCATCAATTCCAATAAATATCATACACTTTCCACACTAATTCAGATATATCCTACACTTAAAGAAAAACTCTTTAAGATACTGATCCTTTTCTCTTGAAAAAATTTTCAGAGAGAATATAGTAATACACCTTGGGAGTCCTCTGAAAATATTCTATACATGAAACATCACTGTCTATCAGTCCATCTGTCAATATCTCCCATGAGATCCATTTGACATATGTGACACCAATCATATATATTTCGAAATCCCTATTCCCGCTAGATATTCTGCCAAAAATTTCCTTGTCCTTTACGTGTGAGATACGTTCCTGAGATACGCAGTCTTAGACGCAAAAAAGTCTCTTGAGGATTAGTAACTTTTTCCCTTAAATACCACTTATAAACGTTAAAACTAATCTACGTTTTTATTCTTCTGCACACCTTATTTACAGGACAGCTATTGAGAAAGTGATCCATTGTATATTTCGTTCATTTACAAAATTTTAGCATCATTCATTCTTCTTAGTCATGCTCAATTAAGAAGTTTTCAGGAGAAGTAGAGGTTCCTGGACGTAGTAATTTCCTTATCCATGACTTCTAACCTCTAGTTCTGTGATATCACAGTGTCGTTAGCGCGATGTAATTAGTAAACTCTACGAAGAAGAAACTTTAATGAATTACATTGTTCACAGATAATTTCATCTCTTGATAAAGAATCTCGTTGCTTGAGATGTTTACCTACAGTTCAACACCCAAACTTCCTTGGAAATAACCCTTTCATCATGCATTCATCTCACAAAGAAACAGCAAACAAACATTCTGCAAACTATACATGAAAGTGATCTATGCACCCCTCAAGTTCTATGCAAACCTTATATCCTCATTCCTCATGTGCTAGGAAATAGAAATTCTATAAATTTGGGGGTAATTTTCAAGTGATAGTGGTGATTTAAGAATATTTTCTTATTAACATATATCTAGTATTTTAAACGCAATTTGGTCGTGATAAATGTGGCAATCGAGGGAAAACTTCACCAACTGATTTTAATTCAAGCTCCTAATCAGATCCTAGGCAAAATGCTAGTGCGACAAATTCATCAAGGAAGCGGAAGAGACAATTGCCTCTTCTCCTCCTCCACCAATGATATATATGATAGATAAACATTCAGCTCCTCCAATACCTGGCACCACTTCCTGAGTCATGAATTTAAATCGTCCATTTACATTCTTATCCGTTCACGCAGCTCGAGAAACTGTATCCTTCCTTTTACTAGAGCAATCTGCAGAGAGAGAAACGTTAAATAAGACCTCCCAAATGAAACCGTTAATCCTTCCTCGAATTCGTCTTTACCTAATCTTCCTTTATTATTTCTTTTCTCGCTCCCCATCCTACCTCCCTCTGCCGAAATCTCCATACAATTCAACCCCTTTGAAATTCTTTTACCCTTCCTTCCCCCAAACCCCAAGTAATCTTTTCCACCACATTTGGAGCCTTCTAAGAAAGCACTTCCAACTAATTCCCTCTTTCTGTCGCAACCCTTTTTTTATTTCGTCCCTTTGATCGCTTTCCCTTAATCTTCATCTCGTTCCTCTTGAAAGGTGTTCGTCCTCTTATCCGAATTTCGTCGTTCAGCGACCAAGGTACGGGAGTTGTTAAAAGAAAAATGAGATTTAAATTAAAAATGTAATTCCTGCTCCATTTCTCCGAAGGATTTTACTGCCTGCGGCTTAATATTATCATTCCTGAGATTGAGAGTAATGAATCCTTCACGTGGTCTCAATCTTTTCGTTTTAACGGCGTCATACAGAAATTTAATTTCTTTTATAAGGTAATTTATTAATGGTTGCGTGCTAAGAAGCGTGCACTCGGATATAACAAAAATAGGAGTTTGTAGATTATAATTTCGGATGGATTGTAGATTCTTCCCCCAAGTAACACATGAGGATGCTATCTACATTTTTCAAAGTATTTCCACGACTAATGGGTGAGCGTTGGTAGCATGGAGTAATATTGTTATGACGACTCAATGAGTCGAAACTATATTCGTTTAAAATAAATATGACGGTTGGTAAAGGCACATATTTTCCTTGTTCCTCCCTGCAGTCTTTCCACGAAGTCACGGCACAAGTAGTGCATTGTAATCACTGTCATTAAATGAATTCATTTATTGCAAATATAAAGTCGGCTAGATTTCCCGTGCGAAAATTTCGCAGACGGACAATGATACTGTATTTCTTCATTCAAATACATATCAATGAACACTAATCACTACAAACAAATGCACAAGTACTAAAATATTTTTTATTTATAGAAACACTAAAATATACCAGTCACCGGCATTCAGCAATCGGAAAATTCCTGGCTCTACTACAAAAACATACCTAAAGAACGAGCTTTCATGTTCTGAATCAATGTTCGTTTCGATATACCCCGTTTTTATGGAAAGATATCATTTTCTACACATCCAGGAATGATATGGGAAAATTCAAATTTTAGCGCGAGTCCTTGGTGGTGCATTTTTTATTTGATGGTATACTTTTAGCAGGAAGCGGGAAACTTTCTCTTTAAAATAATGCGTCATATATACGTTTACTGGAGTGCGAAGGGTGAAAAGCGCTGGTCACCTAAAGCATATGTTTAGAAAGAATATATAAAGATTATAGCCAAGGCTTTGCTTTCTTCGACAGGGATAAATGCTCTCCATATTTAAGAATACAGACGTTGACCCAGAAGTATACAAAAGCCGGGGACAGAAACGAAAACTTTTCCTTCGTAAGCACAAATAAACTAATAGCCTTTTAAAATGCACGATACTAAATCGACGTTCCAACATCACTATTCACTCGTGTTGGAAACGCGTCGAGGCTTGTATCTGGCATTCCTGTGATACGAGGGACTCGATCCAATAGCTCCATTCAATCCTCACATTGGCCTTTCTCCTTCTCGAATGTTATAACTCTCTCGACATCGAAACAATGTAAAGGCGAAGCTGTGATACAAACCGAAATCCGACTTCGAGTCTGTTATTCCTATCAAGACAGGTGGAGTTCACTTAGCCGAGAAAGAGCTATAGACATTAAATATCGCCACGTCTTTGTTTTAAGCGTGTTTCCACTCTAGCCTGATGGAATTCAATCGATTTTTCCGTTAGATTGTTTAATAAAGTTGTTAGATTGTTTAAGTTTTTCCAGGCATGCACAATCAAAAATGCATTGAGTGATACGTGATGAATGAATTTCAACGAAGTTTAAAAAATACTTGATATGAATATATGATTGAAATATCTCTCGGGTAAGCTTCAGAAAGTGAGGTTAAGGTGTATAGCATAGATTACTGCTGCGCTTTTTATAGAAGCCCATTTACAATCTTGTTTATATTATAAGAGCTATAGCATGCATATACAGATATGCATTTCGAAGAATACTTCTAATAAATATGAAAGAGTATCTGAAATCACTGTAAGTTCGAGGTATTAAATATAAAAGCGCAGTTAAAATCTCAGCAAGTTCTGGGGAAAAATGAAACTGATTTCAAAGATCCTTGAGGGCATAATAATACCACTGAAACCCTTTCTGAATATTAAATCGTAATTCTTCTTGAAAATGATACCGAGACATATAGTAGATAAGTTTTTGTTAGATGAATTGCTAAAACAATCTGATATCAATGGTATAGCTCTACCCAGAGATACAATTTCGTATTAATTGGTGCGATTTCCGAGGAATCCTTAAAATTGGCCGTAGTGTCATTATTCTAATAAACTTCAAAAACATTTCCGTATATTTCCATACGAAGATGGAACATATTTTATATGTATTACGCAGGACTACTGAAGTAATAATATAAGGAAAAATTCGTTAAAAGTTAGAAAAGTCGGTAAATTGATGTATGAATTTTAACATAATTTTAGCAGAGTAAAAGGGGGTGATAACCGTCTCAATCCGCAAAACAGGAGATTTTACACATTATTGTCCAAAATATGGTGTCTTCCAGAGAATCCGAGAGGGTTGGTAACCCAATTCCGTGATTTTGCTGGAGCCAAAAAATTGAATAATATTCATCAAGATGGATTATCAGGAACTTTTACATAGCAACGAAAGTTTATAAGGATTCTTTCGTAAAAAATTGCGACCTGCCTAGGTAGTTTCAAAGCTGCAAGACTTAGAGATATTTTGGGCTTAGAGAAAGCTGTGTACACGTGTGTATCTGTCTTATTTCACACCCCGTGGTTTAGTCCCATGGATCTCCACTACCCTTTCTCTGGAATGCTTAAAACCATTTTCTCTCTCTCTATGGAATCCAGTTTTAAAAGGGAGAAACGGTGTAGAGGATGATAAAAGAGGATACCAAATACAGGCATTAGCCTACTTTCACGAAATATATGGTCCTAAAGCTTAAGTTCCCTTCTTCGTAGGTGTTAATTTATCGTCGGCTGAAGAGGTAACACGTGACTGAGGAAGTGAACGGGGAAATGCTTGCCTCGAAATTACAGTCTCAGCAGTTCTCCAAAATTTCCAGGAAGCGTGCCTTTACGGGGGTAATTATTTTTCGAACCCATGAAAAAGATATTTATGGTGCTTTACAAACAGTTTTTGAATATGTGCAGCTTTAAAGGGAATGCCTGCACATCTAGGAGAATGCGATGCCACTTAAACATTAGTCTTGTTTTTTATGTTGGCTTTAGTGAGCATATTCGTGACAAATTGACCCAATGCTTTAATCTCATAAGGAACTACGATTAATCTTAGAGGTATCCATACAGCGTAACGTAATGGAACTCAATGGATTGCCTATGACAGCTGACTAATGTGTTAATGTGTAACGAATCAAACGAAATCAATCTTACGCCCAGTATATTACCTATCACATCATATACTGTAAGATTACTTGCACTAGAATGTGTAATTACGACTATTATAATGAAGAAATATAACAAAATAATCCACATGGAAATCAAAGTCAAGAAATAGATCAATGTGACTGTAGCACGATTCCAACTAACCTCAACTTTGATAAAATGACAACCACAATAATTTTTAACTCCTTAAATGTCAGAAAATCTCTACATTATGTTTATAAATAATAACCGCACTTGAGTACCACTAGTTTACTTTTGTAATAAAAGATACAAAACCCGAGAAAGAAGTTTATAAAAATAGCTATACAAGTATAGAAATCTTTTGAAACTTTAAATTTAAAACTATAATATTAGTAACACTTAACATAATGTTACATATAAGTAATAAAGGTATATAATATACAATATAGAAATTAAATCATCGAATATTTCAGAACATTATCAACCTGACATTTAATAACGGCTCAATTAGCTCGTTTAAAGCATCTCGATATTCATTTGGAAGATTTAAATCCAATATGTACAATTTATGAGGGCAATTAATTTGTTTTTCAACTGAAAAGTATCACCTAATCAAACTAATAGCTCACAGGAAAGCATACCACTTTCTTCTTAATTGCAAAAGTTAACTTTCAAACTTTTTTATACCTATTAAGTCTCAATTTCCCTCCATGACTACCCTCAACTTTCTTTTCCAATATATTTTCTCCGAAAACCTTTCCTCAACCCATTAAAACCTTTTCAAACAACCCATTTCAGCTTACCGCTCTTCATTTTCCCGTATTTAAACATGTGACCTTTGACCCGACCCTTTTATCGTAGTTCAATATGCGCCATTCTCTCAAATATTCTCCCCGATTTTTTTGGGGAATTCCTTCCTCTATCTCCCACTGTTTATCGTGTTTTTGTTTTGAAGAAGCAGAGGATATTACGGAGGTGTAGCAGCTCTAAAGTGGAAGGAACCTCACGAAAAATAATACCTTCATTCCCTTGATCCTTCTGTTTACACATCTCAACTGCTTCGTAATTCTCCTAAAAAAGCTATTTTGTTGTTTTTATATAAACATCTATAATTTGTTTTTTGATCAGCGAAAACATTTAAAAGGTTTAAAAATAAAAAAGGCTTCCTTGATTCTAGCAATTCTCTTAATCGGATGCTGATCGTTTGTTTTAACGAAGTGAGATTCACTAAATCCAGGTGCGACCCGCAGGGTGAATAATTTAAGGGTGAAGAATGTTTCAACGTGTATAGCATGCGCTATTCTGAGCTTATTAATCTGTTTGAAGCCTTCAAATATGTAGACCTAAACTATTACCCTTAAATTATCCTGATTTACACGTTTCATTACCAATGAATGATGAAGTGCATGGTATGGAGTGTATTTTTTCATGGTTGTAAAACTTACTACAAATAGTTGGAAAATTTCAAAATTTGGGATTTTAGAAAAATGATGGAAGGAGAAGGTCAGAAACGGTGAAGTTCTAAGATGAGTAGAAGAGGAAAGAATAATGATTATTTCCTCATTTATCATTTTTTGCTAATTGAATCTCTTCAGGTGGCAGCCCCAACCATTTCCTAGGGAAAACTTAAGCACAATGCTTAAGAAGTTCCAATCCCTTACTCAAGGAGTCAAATTAAGATAAACATTCCAAAATATCATCACTATAAGCAGATAGTATTCGAACACCACAACACTACAACAAGACTTAATTTACAGAACATTCTCCTGGTACCCCCACAAAAACATGTACACCATATAAATCCCCTAATCACAAATACTGCATTCCAAAGTCACAGTTTACAATGTTACTTTTCAGGCCAAATTCTCACTTAATCGTTTTTACATCGTCACTTTTACAATTAAACAAATATTTACAAAACAGCAACATTCGCTCTGCTTAATTACATTAACTACAGCGTTTGCATTTAAACTCCTTTATTTTTCTCGGTAAGGGATAATTTAATTAATCAAAGGGAAAGGAACTGAATAGAACACGTATTAAAGGTGCTTGCTGGGAGTTGTTAGAAGGAACAGTAGAAAGTAGAGTTAAAAGACGAGGAAAAAGTGAAAATGATAGTTTAAAAGAAGCAAAGGATTATCAGAAATGAAGAGAAGAGGATAGGAATGGTTGGGAAGAACCTATGACCTGCAAGAACAGACTGCAGAAGAAGAAACCATTGCGAGACATCAACCATCACATACAAACATGCGTCTTGTGGCGTTACCTTGTTTCTCATACTTTCCGGGGTCGGCAATGCCACATCTTTTTCATCCCCTTCACAGTATTTCGTACGCCTCACCTTTGATTCCAAAGCAACCTTCCTTCCCGCTTTACCTACCGTCCCTTCCCGTTTCGCCGTATCCCGGATTACAATACATCTTCCCCTTTTAACCCAAATGCGAGATGGGTCCGTGGCATTCCCCTCTCCCTGACCTCGGCGAAACGATAAATCTCCGCCACGAAGAAAGGAAGTGTGGGAGGAAATGGGGATTAGCCGAAGGAAATGGTAAGGCGATGTATATAAAGCACCGCGACGTAACGAGCCAGAGAAAAGCAAGAGGAAGGGCAATAAAGGATAAGGGAAGGTATGAATAAGAGGGTGCGATATTTCGGTCAAATGGGGCCGAAGAAGTGGGGGAGAATCACAAACAAATGAGCGTGAGAAAGTGTGGTCTCATTTTTTCGGGAGGGAAATTTTTCTTTGCATCTTTTGAGTACCTTGGGAAATATTTGAATAACAAGGGGATGAATTGTAGTATTCTAGTTAAACTTCTGTTATTTTAATAGCTTATGTACCAAATTTTTCACTCAACCATCTTAACACTTCGTAACTTAAAAGAATGTGGAAGAATGAAGAACCATGAGATTTTATGTTCCGTGTCTATTTACTAACAAGTGACATATTTGCAATCAAAAGCTCAATCCAGCATAACCTCGCCTACATAAAGAGTCAGTTCACTAAATCGTATCAACTGTCTTATTTGTATTGTTTAATTTCAGCTTTGGTACGAATATAAACATACCCTACCATAGACTCAGCTTCGAGTTGCGGTCATTGATGAGACGATTTAAGACCGTGAACCAAGTTTCCCAATACAAACGAAAAAAATAAATGAATTAAATCCTACCTTCAGTCTTGAATCTCTGTAAGAAACCTAAAGGAAAAGGGAATTAATAAAACGTTAAGAAGAAGTTTTAAATTCCTTTCCCCGCAGATAGTACGACGCGTATTAGTTTATATCGCTTTTTAAATCCATCCAATATATTGTGGCATAATCTTGTTGTAATCATAATCCTGTCTTACGAAACTAAGTTTATGTACCTATCATCTGCCTGGGTCAACATGTACCAACTACAGTACAGTTTCACATTTGCTACACAATGACTCGAGATGTTTATTAAGACATTGTAATACGGCAAGACTTAGGAACTTCAATTCTGATTCAAGTTCAAAATGTGATCATATCCATGAGCAGATGCTAATGCAGTCGTTCTCCTGTTCCTCGTCTATTGAAAACAAACTGATTGCAATAAAAGACATTGAAAGAATATTTTGCCGATTATCATTTCTGGGCAAATTTTCAATTTCTGGAATATCTATATTAACCAAAGCTATTATTTCATTTAGTCACACCTGCCATTTAAATATTGTCCTAAATTAAAACATCAAAATCGACTCTTTTTAGAAGTTTCACGTTTTCATTCTTACTTTTCGTCCTTCTCTGTCTCTTCGTTCTTACCTCAATAATTTGCAACCTGAACGCAATATAAGATAAATCCACAGGCTTTAAGACCGAAAACATGATAGCCACACCTTCCCAAAAGATAAGAAAGTACGTGACTGAGAACAGAAGGAGAGAATTCCTATCTTTCTAGACATCGAAGTTGACCAAGATGGATGATGCGGTAGGAAAAAGTGGTTTCGAGAGATTTTTTCCCAAAAGTAAAAAAATAGGGGAAATGAGTTTCCGGAAACAAATTATGATCGATCACGCTCATTTTTACTTTTTGTTTACAGGAATCCTCGATGCCGCGCAAAATAGGACGTGTCGATTTACGGAGCGATATGTCGAACACGTTGATGAATAGATATATCGAATTTTACCTATCGAATTCGCAAAAAAATGATGGAGCGATAAGGGGTGAGGACAAGGGTGATGATACTACGGATCAAAGATCTCCTTTCAGTATTTGAAATTGCATGATAAAAACGGAGCTTTAATGAACGTAGCTTAATCAAGATCGATTACTTTGCTCAATCAAAAAGACCAATAACGCATTCTTCAGAGGATATTAAGATAACCTTTCATACACTTAAATTTATAGTAATACTGAGGTAGCGATGAGTTCACAATCGCCCTGATTATATATCTTTAAAATTACCTTTGTGGCCGAGGGGGAGAGGCAAAAATAATAATTCTTTGGGTCGTGGGAGGAAGACCAATCAGAGATGAGTATTTTAAGCGACTTATCTGTAAACTACAGTTCATTTTCTATTATTTTCTTCCTGGTATTCCATGAGAAATCAGTCTCTCTCAATATTGAGTCGCTAAATGTAAATACCTGCATTCTAAATTATTTTAGTTCAACAATAGTGCTACAAACATTAGTTTATGACACAGTTGTAGATCGTTTCCACCGGACTGATTATCAAACAGCAACTAGTACAATAATAATCAATAACATTATTATAATTACAATTAATCATTACATATATTATCACCTTTATATTTTTAAATTATTATTTATCACAAAATCTTAGTAATAGACATCGTATTTTATACACTATTTTTAAATATCTGTTCTCGGCGACCAGTCATTTTCCCCCTTCATACTCCAACAAAACATAATTTATACTGCATTTTAAAGAGAATGTTTCCCGCTTCCTGCTAAAAATGGACCAATAGATGAAAAATTCACCATTTTGTCAACAAAATCGAGTTAAACTTCGAATTGGCCGACGAATATGTATCGATTCAAACGAGAAGTATCGAAACATAATCTGATACTCTACCTCTCAATCCAAATATGTTTGACAAACACTCTAATCACTACAAACGAATACATGAACACTAAAACATACCTAAAAACACACGAATAAATCAATTAGTTTCAATTCATTTGGACACGGAGTAACAAGTCAAATTATCTTTTCTTCGCACGACAAACATAAATGTCGTTATTCACTAATCAAAGTGTGATCAAACCCTTGGATCTTTACGTATGTACAATGGGGAAACATGCCATCAAAACTCCTTGATACTCATTGGACTATATCTCCTTTAACTTCATTCGCACTAAATGAAAAACTCCTCGACTCATAAGACGTAATATTCCCTCACTAAGAAAGTCTACACTACTCTTCTTCAGCAGACGTTCCGAAGAAGAATTCCAGAAAGTCTTAACCCCTCTTCCCTCGCGTCGTCGACCAGTCAAACTCTGCTTTTTAAGTGAGGCGGACGTAATCGGATTCAGCTTAAAGCAGCGATGCGTACTCCATGATCCCCTTAAAGATCCTCTCACAGGTGAAGGGATACGGCAGAAAGATCAAAAAGAGGAGGAGGGTGAAATTCCTAAGGAAGAAATAGCCCAAGAATTTTTCCATGGTATACAAAGAGTATCCGCGCGGAATCGTCGTCCGATATTTCAGTCCCATTCCTAGAAAAAACTGTTACTTAAATAGCTAAGGGATGTGAAAAAAGTAAGGAAAACTTTCCCGTAAAGCCCGAATCAAACCTTACATAGATCCTCGATTCATAAAAGAACTGGAATAAGGTTTATTTTTCCTTATAGAGTTTATAGAGACACGAAAGTTTCGTAGTAGTTGAGAGGGATTGGTAAGAGAAAATGTACAGAGCATGGGAAACACTATATTTAAGCTACATTTAAGCTATGAATGCATTGAATACTGAAAACATGTGGTTAAGTAGGTATGAATTCACCTCTAGGACTCGAGAAATAACGGTCAGAAAACTCATTTTTTTGTAAATAGCTAAACTTAGAAGTCGTAAAATTTAAAGGTAATTTTTCTCTTTCAAATTGCCTTAAATTTCACGACAAGTTGTTCATAAGGCCTTCCATTACAAATGCACCGATACAAACTTATGTTCCACGAATATCCGATTCTGTCATCAGGAAATTTTTTTCATAAGAAATCTATTATAAATAACGACCGTCGTTGATCAAGATAAGTTTCGTTCAAAATTTTCATCCTCTCGAAAACTGTTCTCCATATCATCTGAGAATGCATATGCGCTGAAATAATAATTTCATTCCTCTGCCAATCTAACGAAAGAAATAAAAGTACTAATTTCCTTTAAAGAAATGTACTTACCCATTGGGCATTAATAACCTAATTTCACAAAGTTCAAGGATAGAAGCCAAAAAACTACACTTGATATTAAATGCAGAAGCCCCTACAGAAAATAGGCCAATTTTCATATTAGAAGCCTTCCAAGGTTCGATGTAATTAACATAGCTCCCTTTGAGAGATACATTTCAACTTCTTAATATTTCCAGAGAAATTAAATGCTTTCACCGATATTGATTACGATTAATTATTTTACGAAAACGAGATGATTACAATTATAAAGGATACTCATTTGACGCTTTTGTTTATTGCATAAAGTCTCCTAAACCTTGGTAAGTAAGAAAAAATTTCAACATATTTGAATTTCAATCGACGTCCTATTAACGGCCTACGCTTTTCCTGAAATACATTTACTACTACGATCTCTTTTCCTCTTGAGAATAATGGAAAAATATAATTCATAACAAAGACATATGCCAATTTGGATTATACGGTTTTCTGTTGCTAAATATATTCTATGAACAATCGACTATTTTATTTATCCTTCTCCTAAAATTTAAGAAGCAAATACATGGTGTGTACTTAATAGTTTGTTATAAATTTCTACTTAATTAATTGATTATTGAAAAGTACACTTCATTTTTACTATCCATTATTCTCTCACGGTTAGCTTCGGCCTATCCACATACCCCGTTCGTTATCATATGATGATTTTAAACTATATCATCAAAAACGACTGAATAAAATTAGCAGTAAATGACATTTAGTAAAATGAATCAACGCAAACAAACTAACAGACAACAATTAGATTCTAAATAACTGGTGACAGCTATTAAACAAACAACTAGATAAATAAATAAATTATAAAATTACGGATAAATATTCTTAGATAATAAATGAAATGTATAAAACAAAAATAAAATAAAAACTAACTATAAAAATGATAAACAATTTCTTCGGTGAGGAAAAAATTTAACCCAAACTTAAGAACGATGATTTAGAAACACTGATCACTGATATGGCCTTAAGTTTTCCTAAGAAATGAAAGGATTCCAAAATTTAGGGTCTCCTACTGTCTTCAATGGATGATCCACATATTCTAAGCTGCGGGGTCCACAGTGCGTAGAATATTGGAATATAAAAAGGGGATGAAGGATAAAGGTATCAATATATAGGACGATACACGAAGAGTGAAGAAATGACAAGAGATGAAGCAGATATGGAGGGAATTGGAAGTGATTGAGAGAAACGGGAGAGGATATGAAAGATGGAAGAGAATAAAGTGAAATGAGAAAATGAGAAAAGGTGCAGTGAAACAGATGTAAGAGGAAATAGACATGATGGAAAATGAAGCACAACTTTTGATGAGAAAGAGGGAAAATTTGGAGATTGAAAATGATAGTGAAAGTGAAAATATAGAGATGGATATCAAGAGAATTGGCGCCAGTCCGCTCTTGGATCACAAACGAATGCATATTCTCTATAAATTCGATTCTATGATTTTAAATGGCTCTTTTAAATCACCATAATGTTATTTTTCATTTAAACTCTTCGAAACAACCGTCTTACGAATATTGATAATGAGGACTATACTTAGGAAGGATAGCAACTATAAAGTTAAAAAAACTTAAAAGGTCGACCTAGTGAGAACTCAACGTCGATTTTGTTTAAATATTTTTTACTACTGAAAATACTGAATCTTCCATTAAGTTATTTTTGTTTGATTGAAAATCACTCAATAGAGCGATAGTAATGTAATGAGCGAGAAGAAACTATTGCAGTTTCTGAAACCATAGTATTATTAAAGAGGGATAAAAATTAAAATAAATGAGAGCAATGAATGGAGTGATGGATGATCTTGGAAAGTATGGAAAGAGTAATTAGGATTTCGATGAAGAATAAAAACTGAGATTCAACATAAATTCAAATAACATCAGAAAAGCAATAAGAATGATCAACTTATGACGGATCGTTGTTGTAGAATTATTGATACTATAATTAGCATACATAACTCATTTTTGTATCCCATTTTATTGCATGACTAATTTTAGTGATAATGTAGAAGCTATATCTTACAACCAGTGGAAAAAAATAATATTGCTGATAATAATCATCTAATTGATGTAGTAGCTACACCTGCCAATCAGTGAGAAACAATAATATTGATGATGATGATTATCAAATTGCTGAAATTTGTAAATTAACTGTAATGAAGATAAGCTTCAATAAATATCTGTTTATAATTAACTCTTAACTTATAATTAACTGAATGTTTCATTGTTTTAACAAAGGGATATATCATATGCATTATGCTGTACAGATTTCATAAATACTTAATATTTAAATTCAGCGTAGATTCCAATTTAGGCAGATCAAAAAGACCTCAAAACTCACGCAAAAATAACGCATAGAGCATTCAAAAGAACAATTATCGTGAACCAACCTAGTTCGGACCAACTTTGGAACATCCAGCCTGCAATCGGTAGACCTTGGATCGAGGCCAAGTCACGCATGTCTTTTCATTTCCTTTCGCTCCTCGGGTGAAGAAATAATCCCCTTAAGAGATGACTATTAGCTCACGCCAACAAAAAGCCCCGCAAACAAAGAATCCAACTCAATTAATTTCAACAGTTCTCACACATTCAACACTTCTTTCCTTATATTTCCCTCCCACGATGTCGATTTATAGACCGTGAAGCGCTCTTAAAAGAAGTTAATTTCCCTCAGCCGAAAGACAACTTTGATTCCTCTCCTCCGATGAGCAACAGGTATCTGCAGACATCGATTCAGAGTTGGCGTGGAAATTAACAGATGGACGGATCTGATTGCAGAAGAGAGATGGGGGATCGAAGAGGTGGATTACTCGATTCAATGTGGATGGATTATGTATAAGATACTGGTGGAAATATACTGTTCGAACCAACATACTTAAGAAGCCCTTATACCAACCGTTGGAAAAGGAGATATTATCAACGTCAAAGGCGATAAACCCGGAAAAATACATATTTATTTATTTATTATACATAAGATACTAGTGGAAATATATACTATTCGAACCCACATACTTAAGGGGCCATGATACCAGCCATAGGAAAACGAGGCATTATCAACATCGAAGGCGATAAATCAGGAAAAATACATTTTTATTTATTTAATCAATATCTGACGTTGCAATTTGTTGATTGGAATAGTACAAACGGACAAGGGGAACCTAATTTGTTCAGAATTTGCCTAAAAACGTGAGAGAAACCCCTCAAAACATCCCATGGAAAGTGCACCTCTTTTCTATTAATCCATTCGCATACACAAGTTCTTACGCGATACTCACTCACAATATAATAAGTAAACAGTAATGCATATTATATACGTACAATTTGCATAATGTGTATGTATTATCTCTCAACATCGGTAATCGGCGACCAGCGCTTTTCTCTATATAGATTTCATTAAATATATATGACTATTTTTATGTTTTGATATTTCGTTTGAAAAGGAAAGTTTTCTGCTTCCTGCCAAAAATAGACTGAAAAATAAATTGCACCATTTAGTCAAGAAATCGAGTTAAAATTTGAAATTGCCCAAAGATTCGTTACTGGATGTGTAGATATCGATATTTATCTGTACAAACGATGTCTATCGAAACGGACACCGATAAAGAATATGGTGTGATTTTTAGGTATGTATTAGTATTTGTGTATACGTTTGTATTGATTGGGGTGTTTGTTTAAATGTATTTGGGTGCATAAATAGAGTGCTAATGACTGTCTACAAAGTTTTCGCACGGAGCAACTGGTAAGTTGTTATTGTGCATGGAGAATTATAACCATGAGATTAAGATAATAAAGAGTGATTGGAAAACGAAAAAAGAGGACCATAGATACATGATGTAATTAAAATATTTTACTCTCTTCCGTGGAATGAAAGGCTAAAATATTTAAACTAGATTAAATTCCTTCATACAAACACTCGATCACACAGAAAAAAGTACACAGCTTGTCTATCGTATTTAGAATTACAATAAAGTATTTTTATCATCATAATTACATTAATATCTTCCGCTATGGAAAATTTCCCATACTGTTATAAGGTTTTTGTTTTTTTTATTGTTAATATGTTTTTCATACTTCAGAAAAACCACATTAAAAATAAGCTACTTTTTAATTGGCCACGTCCTGATATAACCTCTAAAGAATGAAGAATATTTTTGTAAAAGTACTTTAAGGACATATTAAAAAAAAATTGTCAAAAAAATTTTAAGGTTATAAATTTCAATTTCATGTAGAATTACGTGACAAAGAAATGCTATCGACTATTACACTAAGGGAAATAATGGATTATTAAAAAAAAAACTGTTAAAGCAGGGTGTTCATTTAAATCAAAAAACATAAATTTCTATTGTATTCCACAAATGAATTAGACGGATGTGTAAAAAAAAAACAAATTATTATCACAAAAAAGTGTAAGGTTAGAAACATCAATTCCAACGTAATTTGAATCCCAACATGATCCTCTTTTATTAAAACATCGCTGTTGAATCCTCAATGAAATCAACTCACAGATCCACGCAATGTCACGTATCTGGATGAATGGATGGAGAAATCCATCTGCCGCGAAAGGGTAAACAAAAGACGATAACAAAGCGCTCGCCGAAACAAAGGAAGGAGGATGGATTTACGGAAGAATTCAGTTTCGGTTTCTATGGAGACAATGAGATGAGACAGGGCACCCGAAGTGGCTTCGACTGCGCAATCCCTCGTTTTATCTCAGAGGATGGATTTGGGGATAAATCTAGTGACTCCCTTTTATGCCTTTCTTACATCGCAGTAGCTTTTCTCAACCGTCAACCCTCAGGATGCGTTTCGTTGTCAATCAACCATTATGGGGTTTAAATCGCAAATTTCATCGAAATCATAATCCTAAGTTAAAAGATTGTATTTTTCTAACAAGGGAAGTTATTAATTGATTGTAAGGAAAAGGTACATTTTCATTCTGAATTCAACACCTGAGGATGATAGCATTGCTGTCGAAATGCGCATTGGGTGATTCATACAAGGTCGGTTATCCAAGGCATACGTTCCCATAGCTTTTCCTTGTTTATAAATTACAAATGTAAACAAATGAACTTCCTCGTCTAAAATGATGGAGTCTGCTTTAATTAATTAACAAGTGCTCGTACACATCTAATCCTTCTAAGAAAGAAGACGTAAAGGGTGAGCCTATTAAAATTTCTGATGCTTTTTCCTTGTTTATGAATCATAACTTTAAGCTAGTAAACTTCCTCATCAGAAAATGAAGAGACCTCTTTAAACGAATTTAGAAATGTCTGTTTATTGCCAGAATGCGGGAAATCGTGAGCCTACTAAAATTTTACGTATTCCTTATTTAAAATATTAATAAGACGTTATTAGCTAGAGGTTTTGATGGGTATTTTTCTAGTATGCATTTCAAATAATACTTAATATATATCAATTAAATAAAAGATTATCTTGGTATTTTCAATCATAAAATTAATATAAAAAACTCTATATGAAATGTTTTTGTTTGACGAAGGTTATATGTAAGAAGAGTCTTATATACCTCAATCTTGCCCTAATAAATTAGTTTGATAATTATTATTAAAATCCGGAATGTTTACTAAAAAAAGTCGATGATAGCAAAACATGTGTGACACTGTATAGGTAGCTAAAATATAGGACACAGTCATTCTGTAATATTAGGACTATTAAATAATAACTTATGCTAGCTATCACCACTTGGCGCACTGAGACCAGTATTTCACCGACGCACTGTTCATTTAACCCAACCAGATGGGAAAGAAGAAAACCTCAGCATAGGAAAGAAGGATGGATTTTTCCAAAGTGTGTCACAGTGGGATGGAAACTAATGACTCCAGATGGAAATCCTGCATTTACAAAGGACTCTTAAGAACGACGGAGACTGCTCCATTGGTCTCATTTCGCATTCTTCTGAACGAGAATGCATGATAATCATCCTTGACAGTGCATTTGGACCAGGATATAAGGACTATGATTCCTTTCCTCGTTTGAGATCTTTCTTCTCTTAATAGCAGATCATTTTCAGAGCTAAGTATTCCGGAGATTGCCTTGAGACAAGTGACAGATATTCGTTCTGAGTTTATTTCTAATATCGATGAACACTACTCAAGGTTGGAGATGGAAGTAAGGCGGTTTGACGAACGCCTTTATATGAATGTGGCACACTTTATCGAAGATAAATCTCATTTGGAAACTACATTAATCAACATTCTTAAAGCTACATTTATACGGAATGGATTTAGTATCTTTGTTCATGAATCTAAATTAGCCACACTCCTTTATTCGAATTAATTTTTATTGATAAATTATTACATACGAAGTACAAAAAATGATCTGGCACATCGAAATACAGTATCGACTCAAACATTTGGCATTGGAACAATCGATCAAAAACGCGAAATCACACGAAATATCGATATAATCTTAGTTTTCAGTTTAAACATATCTTATATTTTCATAACAATACTAGTTAGCTAAAGTCACTATCCCTATAAAAATATTCTTTATGTTATTAGATTCCGGAATTCGTATCATTATTTTTAATTTAATTTTACAATAAAGAATGGTCTGTAAACCAAACAAAAAATGACCCTTGCATACATTTCTCATAGGAGTAACTGGAGATGGATAAATAAATTCATAAAAATATCAATTTATACACGATTGTGATGATTCTATCATATGTAGTGAAAAAGCCAAGGAAAACTGTTCACAATGACTGAAATAGTCGTTCTGGTAATGGATGAGAATCATAACGAACTTTTGTGTTTTGTCAAATAAATCTCCGCCCCTTAATCTCTATAATAGTCAGAATGGCATAAGTAATTCTGTAAGTGTCCTTTCGCTTGAGGCTGGAATATTTTGATCGTTGGCCATGGGTGTGGATTCATAGAACTTACCGATAACGCTTTCGGGGAAATCATTGCAATCGTTCTTTGGAAGGCAAGGTACTCACCTGAAAATAAATAAGAAAGAATCATTAATAAAACTTGTTGATGAGGAAAGATTCGTAAATTAATACGCATCGGATCCGCTAAGAAAAGCTGGCTTAAAACGAAGTTCCCTAATACTTTTCCCGTCTGACGAAAAACTTACGTCCCAATCTTACATCATTAGATTCTCAAAGCTATAAAAAGATGATAAATAAAAAGTGAAGTCTCATCATCATAATATTTTTGGTCTTTTTGGTAATTCGAAAAATAAAATTTTAGGATATAGTCTAGGCTATTTCGTACTCCACAGAGCGCGTCATTCCTTTGGAGGAAATTTAATTTGGAAGAAGATGATACTGAATTTCCTTATTCTTTGGTAAAATATTCGCCGAATAAGATTTCGGATAAAATTACTTTGAAGACTGACAGAGGCTTTAAGGTTATCTGAGGCTCTTTCAAGGTTTCATATGAGATGGAGAATAATCTCAGAAGATAAAAATAGTCGATTCTCTTTATACATTTATCGTGCTATTCCTGAGTTTTATTCAACTAATCTGATGGTAATTTTAATTGAATGTAAACGAAATGAAACAGATTGATATAATTTTGAAATATTTCTTTTAAAATAGCAGAGGTGCTGTTATCGCACTGTGACATATTAACATACTATTTACATAATAAAATAAAATACTATAGCGTTTAGAACTCAGCACTGCTTTAAAATAAAAAGGCATATTTTAATAAATATTATTTTGAGAGCTGCTCTGTGTCCTGGTAATTTCCGATGTAATTTTTTCGAATAAAACTTACGAGTAATCAGTATATTTCGTAATTAACAATAAAATTATTTCCTCTAAGTTCGATTAAACTCTAGAAAAAAAGAATATCATATAATATATGCCACAACAAAATATTGCAACATGATGCTGTTTACAATGCAATTATTACCAACCAAGAAATAAAGAAAAAATTATATAAAAAGTCCAAGAATTCAACTTCTAGAAACCACCAGTAACATAACTCTGAAAATTACATTTAATGTCGAAAATTAACATCCCAATGCTAACTGCTTTGATTTAAAATATAACACTTTGCGAAAATATCCATCGATTACTGCTACTCTAATATAGTGGAAAATTAATTAATGCAGTATATCAAAAGTGATTATTGATTTACCGCTTACAAGATTTATACAAAGTAGTATGCTCTAGCTGCCTCTATCTCTCTCTCATTCTTCATTCGTTTGCATGATAATTTTCAACTTTGACATATTGCTCAACTATATTGATAGTTAACATGGCCGCTATGTATATTTTTATGTATATTTTTTTCTCCTTTTCCTTGGATTTTTTTCAATTTCATCCTGACTAGTTGTTATAAATTTTGTTGACGCAGCTTAATTTCAACACTTGTAAAATTCCACAAAAATATTTTTTTATATATTTACAGTTTTTCAATCTGTTTTAAACTCCTTGAACTTTTTCTTGGATCTATACCAAATAAATAAATATTTTAATAACCCTAACACCGCAGCACGGCAAAACTTCCTATAATGCAGCATGAGATCCGAAGGGCGCTAAGTTTTGAGGATGAATGTCGTATAGAATCGATTCTCCTCGTTGAAGGCATAAATCGATACGGTCAGCTTATCTCGTTTGTCATTAAGGGATTTAGCGGGGAGATCAATAATCTACTCTTTCGAGCGTGAAAGTTTCGTTGTCTCCACTCCTTTCACGACGTGAACCATATTGTAACTTATGTTTATGCCATCGACATATTTTCTCGAGTACGTGGTGCTAAAGCGAGGATTTTCCATCCTATTTATGGATCCATAGTCTTTATGTATAGCTCCCTTAAATTCTATTATATGCCAGCAATGTCTTGAGTGATTGAAGTCCAATGATTCAGAAGGAAAAGCTCTAAGATGTTAGAAAAATATACTTGTTGCCTACAAATAAGTAATCGGAAAAAATAATGGAAACGAATGAAATGCTGAAACTTACAACATAGAACTTTAAAATCAAAATTTTATCGAAATTGAAAAACCCATGATATCTCCGTTATTATGTTTTTATGAAAATCCGCAAAAAATATTAAGAAAACAAGAACAATTTTTAAGAATAAAAATTAACACTGAATATTAGAGCTACTATTAGGCAAAAATATCAAGAAAAATGTAGTAAAGGGAATAAAAACACGTTCACCAATATAATAGAAATAGTGGTAGCTTTAACTGTATTTAAATCACTTGTGGGAGGTATGAGGTCGGTTAATTTTACATCAGTTATGTGAAAATATTATTAATCTATCAAACCAAATCATATCTACTTGGGATAATCTGCAAAGAAAAAATTCTTATTAATTTATGTCTTTAATAGTTCCACTGTCACATTCACTCTGCATTTGAAAAATAAACAGTCACCTGGACTTACTTTACAAACGATAATTTCAGTAAATCATTTAAAACATTCCATTCAGAAGAAACAGAAGAGGAAAAGAGAAATGTTACCCGTAGTCAATTCACCTACTAGCAGATTCCGACCATTAAGAGCTCAATTAAAGCAGTATCTAATCCATGAATGTGTAGCTACCATGGAAACGAGAACAAAAATAAACCAACAAAGATTCTCTCTTTCTATTAGGGAATATATTTCATAAAGAGAGCACTGAATGGATTACTCCGTTTAAAACGAGTGAAAGAATTAAGGTTAGCGAAGGTCATCATACACAGCATCCGCAGGATATCGCAGAGGTAAAACTCTTTTCTGTGCTGACCATCGTAATTATGCGGTCGATGTTATCTCGTGTAAAAGAGCGAAAATTACATCCCGTCGTGATGGATTTTTCTAATAAGCAGCTCGCTCGTGAAGTTTCGCGGTTCCGCAATCAGCAATCTATTTTCCCGCAGCACAAAGCGTAAATTACAAAGCACGACGAGGGAATTAACATCCTCTTTTGTCTTTTCCATTAAGTGCGATCAAGAGATAGCAGAACCGCGGAATTGGCTGGATGAACGATTGCGAATTTTGAAGTAACAGCTAATGCCGAAGGGGTAAGTACATACATCAATATACAAAAGGATATCAATTTATTTTATGACTACAAATAGGTATCTAGTCAGGTGGCAGTCAATTGAGGGCCAAATAGAAAAGTTTAATTCCTGCCTGGCTTATAAGTCGGGAGGGTTACCCATCCAGAATCCTTCCAAATGCAGCACGTCAAAGTTATAGAACAAATATTAATATTCTACAACGACATTATGAATAATGATAAAACAGGTCTTACAATTTCAATTACCTTACACAAAAACACAGTCCTAAGTAAACCAAACCATACAATTATTAATATTCCTACAGCATACAATGTCACACCCTTTTAGTTCATGAAATACTATTAATTATATGCGATAAAAAATAAAACAAAACAATAATCATAACTAACGTGGGCTATAAAAGCATACAATTTACGTTACAGAACAAATTATGGCTCAGTTTTTTATATTCTATGTCTGTTAAAGCGGAAATATATAAATCATACTCCAAATATTAATATGATGCACAGTTTCCAATATCGAAAGTTGAGTCATAAAGTAATACTGAGCAGTACGTCATTATTATTGGACGATTAAAGTTAAAGAGGAAAGATTCATAGAAGAATATTTAAGAAATTAAACTATGGAAGAGAAATAAATGCATTTTAGTCTAAAGAGCGTACATTTTTGCATCGCAAAATCATTCCCTTAATTATTCTCTTATATCATATTTTTCATATTCTCATCATTTATTGGAATTCCCCGTCCCCCACCCAACCGAACACAAAACAGCTAATTAGGAGCTCTTAAAAAGAATGAGTAGGGATTCACGAATAAATATAAACACGAATAAAGGAATAAAATTTAAAACAAAGAGAAATTTAAAATGCCTCATTCATATTTCGTTAGCAAAGGAAGCCTTTCAGACCATCCATCTCTGTACTCCACTGTTAATAAAAGTTGTAGCGGTGATGTATATGAATCACTTCCGAGTAATGAAGGAACTAGAGAATATGCTACAGATAGCGCATGAACGTTTTACATATTTTATTCCAAAAATCGCCCAAAATTCATCTTCAGTACTCTGTGAAAAGAAGACATTTTCCTATCAATAAAACCGAGACTCTTTACTAAATTTTAAAAACAAACAATGAAGATTAAAGCAAAGAGGAGGGAAAAATCTATCAGGTAACATCAACTGATTTTCTGTATGAACTCTAAAGAGATATAAAAAATGGTACGAATCCAACCAGAGAAGGATAGTTGAGGGCAAGTACAAAAGGCACGTGCTGCAATGATTCAAGGACTGCGGTGGTCAGAGACCTCCTCCCTCCAGTACTTCCATGAAGGCCGCAATCTGACAAGGTGTGGTCTTCACGTGAGTATTTTCCCGAAGCCGTAGGGTTACCGGCCGAAGATTCAGAAGGTCCGTCACGAACCATTCGGCAAAAGGGGGATGCGGTGCCGAAAGAATCGAATCTAAATTTACACGCACGCGATACTCAAAAGACCTTCCTTCAAAGGATGATGGTTTTCTGCATACAGATGTCAGTGGCGGTCTTTGGTGGACATGAGCGGTGGTGATTAATCTTAATCGACTTTCGGCCTGTCCAATTAAGAACGTGACGTCACGGAGTGGAGGATCATTAGCGGAGACTTCGACGCCCGTCGATTTGGAGACTTGATTAGGCGCATCGACGTCGATGGTATGAAAAATTGATCCCTGCTCGATTTTTCTCTATCGAAGGCTATCGAAGTTGTAACGGAGTATCCTTGGAATAGACAGCTAATCAATTAGCGCCGGGGCGTAAAATAAACCCGAGGAATTTCTCTTGGTGATGCTAATGATTTCTTTCTGAAGATATGCCAATTATATAGAGCGCCGTCCTTAAAAATGATTGAACGGATTGTTTCTTGAAATTGCAACACTTCAGTAACACATGGAAATGATTGGGAATCAACTTCATTGCTGCGTTTTTGATACCTAAGAGGATGCTGATCATTCATTTCAAGCCAATTAAAATACCAAAAAGATAGAAATACGTAAAATGACACTCAATGCTACACGATCGTTAATCTTCAAAATTATCCTCAAGGTCTTGATGTTAACCATTCTCTCATTAACACCGATGAAATTTCATGACGCAATACCTTGAGTCATCAGGGTTAATAAATCGAAATCTCTTGTTAACTTGACAAGATTCTTTAATAATGTATTTGGTGGCCTTATGAAATTAAATAAAAGGTATAAGATAACTTATATTAATCATACGTCATATTTTGAAATTGATTTCATACGGTTACAGTTATCAATAAAAAAATCATAAGCGCATATATTAGGAGAACTGAACGAGGATGCTTCAACTGAAGAAATTTCAAGTTGCAAAGATAAGTAAAGTGAGCTTCGTACCATAATCCATTCAGAAGTTGCGTACGAACCTCATGCTTCATAGAAAATATAGTAGGCGAAGAGTGCTAATCTGAAATAGCATCACAGACCTCTCAAAATTTTTCCTTATGGATTTATCTATGAATCACTGTACTAACTATTCAATTGCCAACATAACCATTTCTCCATTTGCACTTGGATAACTAATTCCCCTTGGCATCTTTAACTCTTCATTAAATGGCTCTAAAGAAATAATGGCATTATTAAGCACGATCTTAAGTCTTACATCCACTCTCAGAAAGTTAAGCGAAGACCTTCCTCTACTTCTTAAGCTACTGCAATTAACTATAATCGCCATTGCGTGATGCTACTCCTAAGTCATGCTTCAGGGTCAAAAGAAGACTCAAAACTGCCTTAAAATGGATGCATTTGCGAAGAGAAAATTGGTTCAGTTGGTAATTCCGAAACTAATTACACTCATCCGCCTTAAAGATTCCTTACAAATCACATAGGCGTGAACACGTACTGCCGAGGGACATGAAGACATTATGTAACCTTCTTAAATTTTACTTTGCCCTTCAGCATCACGAAGTAAGTGTAATGGTGGAATTTCTGCATGCAATCTCAACATAAGGGAAAAATTTTCATGTGCAGCGGGAAGACGTATTTGGAAGAAAAAGGAAATCGAGAGAGCAATTAAAGTGCTGCAGAATTACGACTGAAATGCTACGGAGGAACAATTAGACTTGTGAAATATCAACCCGATTTGCTGTTGAAGATATAATTCAGTGCAAGTAGGAAAGAAGTTAACACAAATGCGTTTCGCACACATGTCTATCCATTACGTCTTAAAAGGAAACGGTAAATTGCAGAGGTGGGCATGAAAAATTAATTACAGGCCAAGACGTAGGATAACTTATTAAAGACGGAATTTCAAATATTAACGTGGGAAGGGTGGTTGAAAACTATTATAAATTAATGAGTTTTCCTATAAATCCATATTCATAATTTATTGGGAATCAATATTTGATCACCAAATTGTTACAAATACAGAATTCTGGAAAATTAGTCCCTCAAAAATGACTTTTGATCAGAAAAGTTGACTGTTAAATGAGGCCATAAAAATCATACATTATAAATACCTTAGTTTTAAATTTCTAATGCTCATAAAGAAGCACTAACCGATTTCGAAGAACTAGTACATTAACTTACCATTTAATAAATAAAGTAAATTGACACACTAGATAAGCGTATAAGTGCAATCTTTTCATTTTTAAACATGGAAATCTTCAGCCACATATCACAAATATAAACATACACGTATCATAACTCTAATATCCTAATCTGTTACTTATACGCCTCCTCTGCATTAATTTAAATCTACCAAAGCGGCTAGTTCTAGTATCCGTTTCCTTGAGTTTTCTTATGGTATATTATCATTCTACTTAACAGGGTAGACACTAATTATCAACTACTCCTTCTGGCAACGAATTATCTCTGAATTTATTAAGCGAGTTAAACCTAAAATCTTATCTCCTGTCTCTCTAACGATATATATTTTAAGGGGCTTCTTGATAACGCTCATGCGATCAAATGGTAAATCTGGACTTCCAAAGGTTCCCCAACCTTGGCCCAGATCAAAAAATAATAGCGAATCCTGGTTAGTTTAATAAATTCCTTCCAAATGAACTACTTGTTAAACTTTTACTCAAAAATACAGCAAAAAATGGAGTAAAAATTCTAATGAATGACCCCTCATCCTTTGCTTGTTACAAAGCTAGAAAAAGCCACGTAGTTACAATTACAAACTTCGACGTGAGAAGTACAGATTTCGACAAACAAGCGTAGAAAGACCGGATTGTTCCAAGATAGCCATGAACAGGAAACGCAGACCGTGGATAAAGAAGCGTTCCTCGAAACGAGATGAGGTTATCTGGAAAAGGAACGATCACTTCCCTCTTTTATCAGCACGTCTCCAAAGGCATTTCCTACGGAGCCAAGCTTCTCTTATTTCTGTCTCTCCGATTCTCCAATCCAATCGCTTCTGTACTCTGGAAATGCAATTCGGTCGAAATGAAACGCTGCACGTGTGAAACGGACAGGGATTTTTCTGAGGGAAGTGTGAGAGCCAGAAGTTCGTTCTCAGTTCGTAAAAGATTTAATCTATAGCTTAATAAAAGTGCCATTGTAAAACTTCAGGAATGCGACGAGAAAATTTGTGCCGATAAAGTTTACAACACCAGCCTACATTGTAAATTTTATCAATATTTACTTTCATTGAAAAATATATACAAAGTCATCGGTGGTCTTGACCTGAATGTTCGGAAGAAAAAGTGAGGCAATCAGTATACGAGTAATTTTCCTTTTGTACATCCCCGGTTACTTTATACATTTGAAGAGCGATTCATCGCGTTCCGTAAACAAAATAGGAAGACTATATGAGAAATTTAACATATATAATTCATATAATTCATATGCCTAATTATTCTTTGGATTTCAACTTTAGTACATACATTCAATAGATTGATAGTGAATTTTCTGAAAAAGTTCTGTATGGTTATCAATGATGTTCTATAACGTGGAAAGATGATGGTTTGATGATTTAATCTTCGACTTCTGAAAAAGTTGGGAAGATCAAAATTAGATTCAATAAAGCATGAATCACCGTTTAATTGTGAAAAGAAGCAGGCTATATAAAAATAAATTGATTAAATAGATAAAGGAGGGTTGATAGAATTAACAAGACTATTTAGAGAACGTATGACTGAATCTGATTTCTCTATATAGACTTTTTTACAAAACTCTGCCAAAAATGTTGCTAAGAATAAAAAAAATTAATAAAAAGAAGGAAATGACTATTAATGAAAATCTGCGATAAAGACTATAAAAATGACGAGTTTTATGGTACATAAATGAAAAATTCTCGAGTTTATAAGAACGGTTTAAACAAATCCTGCGTAATAAAGATATATTAAGTAAAATTACCACACCAAGAATTAGGGAATATATAAGTTGGATAAACTACAATAATTATAGTCCTTAGCAATAAATTCAGTTCATCGATGGTGCAGAAGTAACTTGCGATCCTAATGAGAAATACATGAGCTAGGAAACACATTGAATTCTCGAGATATAGACTTTCGAATATCGGGCGACCAAGGGTGAAATTTTCCGCCACTGTGTTTCTGCCCACCTTCACCTCTGCGAAAATGTCCTTGGGCAATAAAAATTATCCGATTGCCATTCCCAGCGAGGACCTTTTGGACGTGAGCCTGATCGTATCCATTAAAAAGCTATCCTCATTATCGATTTGTCGTAACGCACTTCCTCCGACCCTATGGGCTACTTAACCATTCCTCTTTGCAGACCAACTGCTGCTCGGAGCCGGTAATACCAATCCCACGCGTTAACACGATCTGCATTCTCATTAATTCCAGCGATTTACATTCAGTGCCAAAATATACACATCTCACCCATCTGTTTAACTTTGCCTCATTCAATGTCTTCTGCTTAGGAAAATAAAACATTTCAATTGTATTAGTCATTAGGTGATTTCCCATATAATAATATTAAAGGATCCTGAACGGATTGATGCTTTTTTATAAGTTATTGAATCCCTAATCGGATTTAAGTAAACACTTAATACTATTTTGAAAATGTGTGTTAAAATTTTATTTATTTATAACGATAAAGTCTTAAACTCAAATTTGCTTCCTTTATGTTGAATTTAGGAACAAAAACATATTTATGATTTAATGCTCACAAAATTTAACCTTATTGGGATTCAGCCATTTAATGATAATCAGGATGCAAACGTTTATTAAAGGTTTGAAAATATGTATTACCTTCAAAATGACACCAAAATAAAATCGCCGAGTCCTGGGAAAATTTACTAATAATTGCACCATCTCGGAAGTCATTATGTGATAGGATGGAGATTTTAGATGGACTTTTTTTCTATTTTACTTCATAACATACTCCTTTCTTATTTTCAATCGCCTATTCCCCCTCTAGTCGTTGAGGTAATTGACAGAATTTAGTGAATACATTTTCATTACAGTTCCATAAGGATACATTTGCGTTAAAACTCTTAGCAAAAGGCCAAATTTGACTTACAAAATGCTATCGTAAATGTAGTGAAATTCGTGAATAATATAACGGGATGAGAATTTATTACTCGGAAAGCCGGTATGCTTTCAGCAGCGCTTCGAATCGTAATTATTTTCGTTCCGATTCAATGAATACGCCGAGGTTCGGTTCCGTTCCTAAGTAATCCCTTTGCATAGTAATCACTGCAAGAACGATCGTTCCAAAATAAACAATCAAATATTAAGACCACTTATTAAAATTTAAATGTTAATAAATGAGTTGGGAGTCACCTTTGCATATGTTTATAAAATAATCGCCGTTACACTTAATGATAAAGTGAACAGATAATCGAAATGAAAAAAAAAAAACGTTTTCCGCTTAGGTTCAAGTTTTAATTTTTCGGTTCAGGTTTGGTTTTCATACCGGTAATATACCGTATTTTGGTTCAGCTCTGGTACGATACGATACCCCAGCTTTAAATAAACTGCAATATGCTTTAGAGTTATAGAAATGCATTAGGTACACAAAAATTTTCATTCGTGAAACTGTTTTCAAAATTTATCCTTAAAAATGTATTATTCTCTGTCACACTCCCATTTGGAAGCATCCCCAGATGATAGTAATGGTATTCTTTTCCAGCAACTTCTTAAAGCAACCGAAGAAAATTTTAAAAACGATCCTTTATACTATAGCAACATAGGCATGAATCACGAAAAGAAAGAACTTAACATTTAATATTCACATCAGGTAATATTCATACCAGTCAAGCCCTCAGCGTCTCAATCCACCCACACCTCAATCGATTTCCTCTTATTGCAATACCTCCAGTACTTTACGACCCTTTAATTTATTTCCAGCAACTTTATAGCCCACTGTACTAATGTTTATGACCATGGCATTCTTTTCCCTCATCTTATTTCCGTTCACTTTTCAATGAATTTTACGATCGTTTAATTCTCATCCTGCTTATTTTACTACCGACAGCTCTTTTCTCCTTATACCATTACTCAGGCATTCACTGTCATCCCATTCTTATCAGATCTTTGTTTCTTTCTTTTGTGGGTCTGCTTGTCAATCCCCAAGCGCTTCGATGATTCAGAGGAAGTGCCCAAGCAATTCCGATGGCTTACATTCGCATGACATCCATGACATAGTGGCATACAAAATTTATGCGGGACGTCGAACTTGTGAAATTTCCTTCCTTCTAAGAGGATGGTCTATCTTTACCCTCCATGAATACAAGAGCTTTTCAGAGGTGAAGAGGTAAGGGAAAATTTCACTAGAGAAGCACTCTGTAACATCTATTCATTTGTACATAATCCAAGAGAAAATACAACGATGAATTAAGTAACCTATCAAAATTCGAAGGTAAAAATTGATTAAACGTCATGAATATGTTGTATTATCGACGTTGGTCTATATATCATTGTGTTAATTTATTGGAATATGTTGTGGACATAACCCAATGTACGATATAGATAAAATTAATGAATACTAAGATAAAATAATTTATATAAATATAGATAAAATAAGTAATTAAAATATAGATAAAATAATTAATATACAGATGAAATTAATAAATATAATATTTTATACGAACTTATATGGATAAAAAAATAAGTATAATATTTACTTAGATTGAGATTTAAAACTCCGTCTAACATATCGCCATTCTTAATATAGATACCTATTACTCAAAAAGGTTGACTGAAAAAAAATTAGAAGATGTTTGGACAGAAAAATCCTTCTTAACACTTAAGTAAGAGATATAAATTCCATAGCAGGAAAATATCCACCATAAAGGGGAGCATGAAAAACCTGCACAAACTTAAAATAACCAATTGTAACAAGTAAGAGTTATTGCAATCATTTCTATTAAAGATGCATAGAAGGAAAATAAATACACTGATTAAGTATATCAAAATGTATAGTTAATTGAATACATAACATAAGAGTATAAAATACATAAAATAAAGTAAGATAAAATTTAAAAATGGATAAATAAATAGTAAATAACAGATATGATCTCACAATAGATTACGATAGCCATTCCACATTAAATTATATGGAATAGTTGTAATATTTTATTTTGTGCTTATATGTACTCCATATAATACTGTGTACTAATACTATGTAAAGCTTTATTTGTAGTTTATGCCATCTAAGCCACGATTTTTACCTATATTTCCACGTTTTGCTTGCATATTTCTATGCTTTTAATTGTTTTTGTAATTTTATTGTTCGTGTTTTCCCTCGATTGAGAAAAGTTATTTGCGAAGATTAATCCAACACCCTGATCTTCCTTTTCTGCATCAATTTTGTGAATGCTAATTTGAAAAAAGTACGAGGTTAGATGGACGAGATACTCTCTCAGCCGAATAAAAGTCCGTCTAAAATTCCTGCATGTATAATATTTTCCGCCGCCAACTCAAAGATTCTCTCCTAGCTCACCACCTAGGGCGTTAAGAAGAGGCAATCTCTCAAAAGCGCAATATAGCTGCACGACGTATACGAGAGATACGGGCGTTCATGTTTCTTTCTACTCCAATCATCACGTTGTCCAATAAGATGGAGACTTCAGCTCCTTGGGCGGATGAGCGCAATGGAATCTGATGGAAGTGAGAAGGTTTGCTCATTGGAGAAGCGGCACTTGGCGAGACACGTCTAGGAATTATCGGGCTACAGATGACACTAAATCCGCCTCGGTGTTGATATAAACTTGGAGGATCAGAGCTCCAATGCGTGCGTGTGCCCTCCGTGCAATGGGAGGGAGACGAATCGGAGCGGAAACTATGTACTGAGCTGCGGAATTTATTCCGAATACAGGGGATTGCAGTAGTTGAGACGTTCTTTAAGTAATGAAAGGAATAAGTATTCTGTTTATCTTGAAACGCGTGAAAAACATCGCGCTACAGTTGGATTATTTTTACTGAATCAATACTTTCTTTGAATAGCTCTTGACTATGTCAGTAAAAACGATTAAAAGTTGGTAATTTTCCGAGTTATAAAAACCTTAGCGTACTGCTATAATAGCCGTATTACTATTACTATAACAGCCGGAGGCCTTTAACTAAGGAATTCTTTGGCTCGAATCACACTGATAGAATAGAATTTATTATATTACTAAAGAAAAATAATCTAGAGTATTTCGAAAATCTAGTCTTAATATTCAATTGAATTAAGCTTTCAAAATTTGTCGGTTTAAATATTCATACTGAGACATTAGACAAAATGATACACATTTAAACGCATAACCTATGAATGAAAAGGCTTTAATTGATTGCAGTAAGGCTTATTCCGCTGAAGATAAAATTGACTCCTCAAATTCCGGAAGAATTCATACGTGTAACAGAAGACCTACATCTAAAGCTCATCAGGCCCCTGGACAGCCAAGAGGGTATCTAGTTCTTCTTCATCGTAAGCGATTTCGAGATTCGATTCCCAGTGGAGATCCATACGTGCAAAATGACCTCAGCCGTCGAAGCATTTTTCAACATTACTACGACTACCCAAATCCAAAACTGAGTAAAATAGAGTAAAATGTAGTGAATTGCATATTATTTAGCATAGAATGTTTGAAGTGCACACTATTATATGAAGGCGTGATGGGTGATGATAAAAGATGCTGAAATTTCGTTGCTTATTCAAATTTCAACGATAAAACTACCAAAATAATCACTGATTCGAAATTTAAAAAGCCTCATGATAAAAAAACTACTTCACTTCTTAAATTAAAACAATTATAATTTTGAATTTCTTATAATCTTAAATTAAAAGTCTAAAATCAAACACTTCAAAAACCTTACATTTTGAAATCAGAAACTCAACAACTCTGCTGATAATGAATTCTCTCCGTAATTCATCAACACACTTAATGTACATAATGAACATTCCTACACACCCTGTTGAGATAATAAAGCCTTTCAAAATTCCTTCCTTTCGAAGGGGAAAAAGGACCCAGAAATTCCACCTTCCGATACATCAATTCCCCAATATCGCCCAAACTACGCGCAGGTGAGACGCGATCGGATAAATGAAAGGGACTTATCCCAGCATCAAAAAAGCACGACGGAATGCAAAAAAAACCCTAACATCACCAGCGCGGAAACTAGAACGGTGATCCGATGGTTCAGAAACGACTCAAAAAAGAAAACTCATAATCTGAGATTCTAGCGGATTCCTCCGGGAGAATAATCCTCTCCCCATCCTCCAAAGATCAACAAGGTTAGGTTACCGATTCACAGTCTTGAGGAATTTCTGGAGAGAGAGATATCGAGCTAGGAAAATTAGGTCGCGCCTCGTTAAGTCCCTCCGTAGGTGGCAGCAGGGGCGCGGTCGAATGGGGCCGGTGGAAAGGAACTCTTATACGGGAAATAAAAAGGGATTCCGGGAGTAGAAAGGAGCCAATGAGCGGAACATTTGTGTCCCTGAGGGAGCTCTTTCTCACTCGGTGAGGAAGAAGTTTGCAGAAGCTTATCTCCGAAGTGCGGGTCACGTTCGACGCTTTAAAATGTACGGGAGAGAGTCTCCCGGGGGTTGTTTTATGCAAGGAAATTATACCCTTCCTTCCCCCCAGATCCTATTTTTATTAGTTTTTCAAGGAGGAGGAATGGATTGGAATCCTTTTTATTTTCCTCCGATGCCGTTTTCAAGGAAATAAGAAACCGATATCGCCGAAATCTTACTGTAAACAGCTCCGGAAGTGTGTGCCTTAAAAAGATTTCGATACGATTGCGAAGGGAATGAATCGATACGAATGAGCAGACATGAGACCGCGGAAAATATAGAATCTACCCTTTTGGAATCAGCAAAATATTCCTCTTCCAAGAAATTCCAGGTCTTTATGCCGCACCTAAAATTTATTAAAATGCTGATTTCCTTTTAATAAATTTTAGTCATGATTTGAGATGAGAATTCTAAATTCTGCCCAATTTTCTCTTCTTTTACTATAAATGCATAATATTGCTACAGAGAAAAACTTCTTTAGCATAGCACTCAAGACTACAGATTGCCCATTCCCTATTTGCTTTGGATTTCTAGATGTAGTAAATTGTACCTACACTTTTATTGATAATGAAATTATTTGCCTATTTGAAACTTTTACCAATAGTGTCTCAAAAGTAGATAGCACTAATCCGATATTTCTACTTGCAAGAGTTGAAATTTATAATAAACAGCGAGCACACATTACTTTTTCAATCGAAAATTCAATATAATTTACATATCAACTCTGTCTTCAAATAATATTGTATTTCAATGTAACATTTATGAATAACTTTACTTCGTGATAATAATTGTCAAATAAAACTTACAATGACTCCAAAATGTTATTGAATAATACGTTTTCTGCTAAAGACGCCCCATAAAATATATGATATAAAACGCAATGAAGAAAGGAATATATATTTCGCTTAAATTAACTAAAAGAAGTAAGGAAATTTCGCACCAAAAGAAAATCAACGAAAGGGGCGAGGGAAGTTAGTAGAAACAGAGTTATACCGATGAGAGTAGATAGGTTTATTTGACAAACACAAGAATAGTACTTTTTGCACTCCTCCATGCATATACATACATATAATTGCACAGATTTGTTGCTTGAATGCGCGATAAATACTAAATATTTGTATGTCGATATTTTTCAATGAATTATCGCGGTATGTATTACGTAATTATTAAAATGAGTATTCAATTACCATTGTTATAAAGAGTTCTCGTTGGTTAAATCGTGTTAAATCGTGAATTTAGAATCTCCAAACAGCAGAGAACTTGTAGTAATCTATAAATAAATAACACTTGAAATCGGATTACACGAAAAAAATATGTATTCAAGCGCTGGCTGGATTTAAAAAGAGGATGCAGACATGATACTAGGAAAATATATAGATCAAGAGAGGTTCTTTAACAACCTTTCATGTAAACTGGGACGGCATAAAATGCATCACTCTACACGAATAGGCAGCATATCCTAGCAGATGAGTAACGACGGAAGAAAAGGTATCGGTTCTAGAATGGGTAAGCATTAGCCGCTCAGGAATATCGGCGAATCATTTGCATTGGGGATAATGGAGGAAATATTACCCAGAAGCGCCCGAATTTCCACCGACCCAAGCTCTTTTTTGCCGAGTTTCAAGCGAGCGCTATCAAAATCCATTACCATCACCTCTGATGTGTTTTAAAGTGGGGAGATGAAAACTTTGGAAGGCGAGACCCAATTGGGCCTTCGCTCTCCGGCAATTATAACGAGCTGAAATAATGGGTAAGAGTCACTTCCAATCTCATTCTTTAGACATGGCGGGATTCGCTTACGGCTTGATTGTCCGACTCTCATGGAGCGCCGAATTTCGACGCGAAACCTAAGAGTGCTTTTTGGTATATTATGCAAGTGAAAAATGGGCCAATTCGTGCTATAGATTAAAGCGGATGAGTAGGAAATGTTAACGAAGGCTTTTCATAGCTAAAATTCACTTCCTACTCCTACAAAGGTAATTAGGATTGAGTTGAAGGGATGGAATCACTGATGGAGCTTACTTTTCGCTGGAAGTATGGAGATTAGTTGTTAATCAATTAGTTATTTTCTTGGAGAATCACCATCTAATGTTTCCAGCATCACCAAAAACACTCTGATTTGTTGGAGTTTACAGTTCTCTGGTTGGCACGGAGATTAGTAATTCATCAATTAGTAATTTCTGGGAAAATCATCATCAAATATCTTCAGAATCACCAGAAAATCTTCCTATCTATAGTTTCAGAACTAATAACGAGGTAATTGAGTAATTTTTAACTAGATTGTTTAACATGAGCTACATGAATCACGTGGAGGAAAATTGAAGGGGAAAATTGACGCGAAGTATTCCTTTATAAATAGAGGGGTTAAAGAATGGAATATGTTGCCTGAAGAGGTCTTCAAACCCTTACCTAAAAATAGAAAAGATTTCAAAAGTAGATGTTGTAGATTTATTAAATAAGAGGAGGGAGAATTGTTATCTTTTGTATTATTTGGTGGTTTATAAAAGGGACGATATGAAAACGATTGACAATGTGGACTTAAAAGCATCAGAGTATGACAGTGAACTGTAGTTTTTATAATTAGGGGATAAATGTGGTGTAAATGTTATGGTGGGGGTGACAAGGTGTGTGTGTAAAGTCCCGTTGTAGTGTACTGATATTTGAAAAATGTGTATTGTGATTGAGTACTGTGTGGGTAGTAATTTTAAGTGTGGGATATTTATCTGTGTAACGTCCGGTGCAGGGATTCGGGTTGTAACTATGTTGTATCTTGATCATGGTTGGGGCTGCCACCAGAAGAAATTCTACCAGCAGCATGAATAAATAAATAAATAAAATAGAAACTTCATTAGCCATTTCTCCTCTAAGAAAACCGTGTTTTGGTGCAAGTTAACAGGAAAAATTATAGTAATAACAAGGATAAAGAACAGGTGATTTATTTCGATTGGAAATTAAATTCTAAAGAGTAATATACGATCTCTTTCAAATTTACATATAGGCCACATATATCTCTATTATTCGTTATTAATTTGAGTAGCATTCAAATTATTATCGACACCTGAAAATATTAGTTTCTGGTAATGATGATGATATGATTTCCAGTATATAAGTGGACTGAAATTAACGTATTTTGTGGAAAATAAAGCACCCTTTAACAGTCTAAATTATAGGTTCCACGAAGGAAAGCGTACTTTTGTGAAACTCCATCGCAATGGAATGAAAAATGATGACCTGATGATGGTGATTATTCCTTGAAACTAGTCCTGTTTAAATTGACAAGTGAAATAAATAAATTCCCAACCTTCTTCCGTTTTATTGTATAAAATGTAGGGCAATGATGAAAAAGGAGTAACAATAAGTAAGTATTAACCATACGGTTGCGAATCCTGATACGAAAAACTAATTGCTATAAAATACGTTTATTTTCTCATTATTTTGTTCGTAGAATTATGTTTTCACGCTTTCACCATTAATTTTTCCGCAGATATTAAGGAAACTATGAAAAATTCTTAACAGCGCACAATAAAAAATCTTCATTTGTTCTAAATTCACGTAATATTATCAAGGTAACGAAATTTTCTCAGTATGCGTTGGCTAATTGGCGCACTTCATTAATGCATGAAAGTATGCGTTTTAAAGTGAGATTTAAATTTTATATCCGTCAGTGAATTGACTTACGAAATAATTTCAAGTACACTTAAGCTCCTTCGGGGAAATTTATTCCAATTATTTCCCTGCTTAATGTGAGAAGGAATAATATACTCGGATAATTGCGAAGGAAAAATGATGCAGCTTTAAATACCGAAAGAATTTAAAGTCGCTTATATGAGAGAATTTTTCATAAATCGCGCCATTAAAATTGACTTAGAAATTAAATAATTTCTGGTTAATTAATAAGTATTTCGAAAGTTACGCTTTAAAAATTATTAAGGATTCTATTTAATAGATTTAAGCACGAAAGATTTGATAACCAATTTTGGAAAATGTGGTAAGCCTGATAAAGTAGAGTAATTCATCGGATTTAGCGGCAATTTTTTAACATCATGAATTCTAAATAGGGCAGTAAAACTGATGTGAAAATTCGGCATCAAAAATTCCATTTCAAACAGATAGTAATACACCTACTAATACAGAAAATCCGTTTACGCATCCCTGCATATTAAATGAATATTAGATAACATTGATGCACTTCAAAATCCATGAATAGGAAAACTCGTGAGTTGATTGGCAACATTTTTTTTATCTGTCGTGAAAATGTGTTGGTTATCAAATGAATTCATTCGAGAAAAAAAAATGGACGATGCTAATCAACTTTTCATGGAAACCCTCTAATCAACTTAACGGCAACTCACGGGTTCACATTCTTTGTTTGCGCCTGACCTTTATTTGCCAACGGTTTGTTTATCTTTCGAAAGGGACGGGACACTTCAGCATTACACGATTTCCACTCAGATTAATAGTCTGGTAAATATATTAACGGTTGCATACGCCTCAGGGTAATTCTTTCATGCCAATCACATTACGGTGTGGGAAAAAATCGATGGTGGCGATTGGTAGGAATAAAAAAGTGATTTTTATCCAGTAAACGAGAATATGGTAAATGTTTAGTTTTGAAGCTGTTATTGATACGATCCGCTGGGTTCTGTAGAGCGATAGTGCCGCCATGAGATCTCTTGTGTTTGAATAATACACACACGACACGCAACGAACCTTTTTTTTATTTCCCGAGCGAAAATACGTGCTCCAAAACGAGATAACTCGAAGTGGCGAGATTAACCATGCGATAATGTTAATATACTACATTTATATGGAGGTATCGATTGCTTATTCATTCACTTATTTAGTTTGTTTGTTTACTATCTCATTTTTTTTCTTTTTCTGATTTTATTTTATTATTGTTTCTGTAATTTCTTTATAGTACTGCTTTTCTAATTTTCTATTCTTACAAAGTTTTCTTTCATAACTTTTAGCTTGTACTATCAGTAGGTTTGCGCAGGTTTTTCACACCCCCCTTCTTTGCGGGTGTTTTCCTGCAGTGGATATTTTTTCGTAAGATATCACCTTAGGTTTTTTTTTGATCCACTCCTTCTAAATTTTTCCTCTCTATTCCGCTATTCACAAACACATATCTTTTATGTATGTAATATTATTGACGAAAGGTTAGATGGAAGAAGAGACTTTTCAGTCTCAATCTCGCCTTAATAAAGACCTTATAGACCTTATTTATTTAAACACTCGGATTGCCTCTTCTTTCTGAGAAAGATAGACGAATTTATCAATTTAAGAGTTATAATGCATTGAATTGATCTTTGACTGCAATCTACGCTTCTTCTTAATCACTAAACGTGAGTTGAATCTTTATGAATATTTCCACATTATGTGAATACCGAGATACTATACAACACCCGATATGAAGAGAATGTAACATTTTTACGAAGATAGGGTAGTTATGTATGCATCAGTAAAACTAATACTAAAGTTAGAAAATAATGGATTTTTACTTTAAAATTCTGGTTGACAGCAAAATTCTTTGAAACAGAAGTGCTAAAAATCTCTATAAACGCAGGTGTGTTTTGACAAGAATGTTTTGATAACTTTTCGCTTGAATATTCTAATAGAGGAGAGTTTGGGAACCTGCGTACATTAGGCCGCATGCGGTCGTTATGGGTGTTCACGGCTGCTTCCTCTTCCCTTCGTAAAACTAACTCAGGTCTTTTAAATATTTTATTTCTCGCTGAATGTGTCATATGAAAATGAAACGGAAAATGTTCCCTTTTCGTTACTTGAATGTTCGTTTCCTTACATTCAATTTCGAATTTGGACTATGTTAATTTATGTGGTACTCCGCCTTAACGCAGCCAGGTGGTTTGCTATATGGCCTATAATTTTTATAGGAGACTTTCCGACCAACAAAGGTATAACTCTTTACTTATTTGTGTACTATATTACGTGATAACATCCTCAATAAATTAGGAAATAATTAATAAGAATAAATAATCTTCAAATTTTAATAGATCTTCAATAAATATTTAAATAATTAATTTTTGAAGCTGACCGAGTTTATAATTATTTTTACTTTAGGAGGAGTTATACCAAGTAACACTGAAATCTGTTAAGTTTTAATTGTGCAGTAACTTTAATGAGCGTATGGATAAAAGGAATATAATCTGAAATATCTAGTTAAATGTAAATTGAAAATTACTCTTCCGTTGTCAAGAAAGGTAATTTATTCTTATATCTTTGTATGTGACTGAGGAGATGAAAAAATAAGCACAAACGCGCATTGAAATAATAAAAGAGCGAAGGTAGTGAAAGGAAGGGAAATCAAGCAGCTTGGTATATGCAAACGCCCGTGACCAGTCACTTGATAACCGATGCCGCAAACATGAGAGAACGCCTCATTAATTAAGTCCTCGGGAAGGCAGGACCTTTTTCCTGCAGAAAGGTAAATAAATGCCCTCTGCATCGCATGCATAGTCCGTGAGGTCTTCGGAAAGGGAAAGGCTAAAAGGGAAAGTAAAGAGGAATTAATTTCCTCTAATGCCGTATTGTAAAGAACGGTTCCGACAAGCGTAGCAGAAACTGATTACAGTTTTAATGAAAACAAAAATATTCCAGATCTCGCCTGTTCTACGTGATTTTCCGCATTCATTATTTCCTGATGTATTCTGCCGTATCTTGATGAATGGAATATTTTTCATTTTTTTTTGGTACAGAATATAGAAAAATGTATCCGTAATCTCATATTCTCTCAGTTTTGTTCATAGCTATTATTGTGATGTGTAAGCTACTGGGGTATAAGTGATGCTGAATATGAGTAATACTACATCTTATTACAATATGAATTCATTAGGATAGTTGTCACGAGATAACATTACATGATTATTGCACATTTCCGTTAGATTGTATACTTGACTACTTAAATTTTGTGCTACAATGTAAATTCTTTAAATAACGAAAGTTTTTCTGTGCTTTAACTCTATTGAAAAGAGTTAAATCGTCAGTTGAGATAAATCACAAAAGTACTGATAAACTCAAATTAAATTTCTCAATAGATCAGAAGGCAGTTGAAAAGACTACAAAATACCGAGAGTGTACCGAAATACAATCATTATATAATATTGGTGGAATCTCCTAACTTCCTGCAGAGGTTCTTTTCCTAAGGACGGTAAAACCCTTTAAAAACTCTCCCCTATCCTTCTAAATACGTGTTTATCTCTCGTTGCCAGTCATCTACTCACTACACACATACTAAAACGCCGCTTAAGACGCTCTGCTACCAGCTTATAGCGTATATATTTCCCGCTCTTAGATGTACTGCAACCCTCTTTACCCTATCCACCGCCTTATCGGATGGACCTAAATTTGCTTATATTATTCCTCCCTATTTGTCGACCTGGTACAAATTGCTTCATTGTAGAGTGAAAAATGATAAAAATCAATTAACAAGGGAAGGCTGCTTTTTACGAAAAGCAGACCTTTAAGTATGAAGAGAAGACGATCAGTATTACACAATAATAATTCACGTACTTTCTAGATTACTACAGATGTGGCAAGTAAAACAAACTAAAGAAGATTCCTTTAAATTTTTGAGATAATAGCCAATTATTTAAAAATTAAAAGACAAAGATCTTTTTCTTCTGTTTTCGAATACAAATGAAATAAACCTTTATAATTTTCCGCTAATCCCGTTTATAACTCATATTTCCCTCGGTTACTTAAAAAGCATCTTAACCAGGTTTTACTGCATTTATCTAAAGACTCAGGATTTCTTTAATCCACAGTGAATTTCCCCTCTTACATTTTTAATCTCTCAGCTTTTCTCCATCCCAACCTAAATGACAAAGAGTTAGAGATGTAAGAGGAGAACCAATAGTGTCAATCTATCCCCGAATAAAGGTCAAATCCTGCTCCATTTTCGGCGGGTAATGACGACCCAACGGTATTTCTGGCTCACCAAACTCAGGCACATGTTTCCATCCCCGTCTAAACGAATACGTCCTCCATTGTGTATCTCCCACGCTACGGTCGAAACCTTCAACAAAGAGAAGTAACCATGATCCACTGCAGCTAATCAATCCGCCAGGTGTGGGCACCGCCTCTCTGCGCTACGCTGCATATGACGATGAAAAAAAGAAAGGGTTCTGCCGCTTAAAAAGTTAATCAAATGTACCCGAGTGGCGAAGGCAGCCATGTCGGCCTTCTTTTCCCAAGGGCCGGCGCTCAAGAAGCAAAAAAAGATGGAGGAAACAAATAAAAGAAGCGAGAAGCGCAATCATTAAGCAGTCTGTTCCATTTCGCCGTGTGGACGTTTGAAAAAGGCGCCCTCGTTTTTTTATTCTTCTCGGTGTACTTTTTATTCCGTTTTTATTAAGAATGGTGCCAGTCTGAGACGGGCTTCGATTTTTTTCCCGTATGTGATGCGATCAAAATTTGGGATTTTTTGGAAAATTTTCAGAATGCACCTGCGCGCCGATTTTCGAACAGGAGGCTGACTTGTAATATAAACAAATCATTAATAAGTGACTCAGAATACTTGAAAATTCCAAAGGTAAATGGGAATGTTTCTTATATTATATCAACGGAAAATTAAAATTTTTGTATCTCGCAATTCCAGCACGAGGCTTTCTTTGAGACTATCGTTTGTTTTTCATTATTCGCTGAGATTGAGGTAGTTAATTATCTTTCTTATAATTAAAACATCGTTGGTTACATAATAAATCAATGGGAACATGATCTTAAGAACAAAAATTATGGAAAATTTTATACTTACTTCCAAGCAGTACTTCGTTTTTTGTGTGAACTTCTTAATCACTCATCATTGGAACTGAATCGAACGTTAAATATGCATTAAAACACATTTCGAAAATTGATAGAGGAATAAGATTGACACTAATCGTTATAACTTCATTACTACATCGTTGATTTCGGCAAATAGCAAAAAAGCCAATAGCCAAAACTTTATATTTTGACGAAAAAAGTATTTTTATATTACATTGCCTAAATTCCATTCAGTGAGACTGCCGGTATGAGGTACAAACCCTCCACCAAAGTACCTATCTACCAAAAAGCCAGTCTTGGAAGAGGAATGAATTTTAACAAATAATATAAAGGGTGAAGTATGGGACTATCCCTTGCCTTCCTCACTCAGGCAGAATGCTATTACTGAGAAAGTTCATGAGGGTAGCACAATGAATTAAACTCTCCATGGTATTCAATTAAGAGAAACAAGAACAAATGCCGTCATTCAGCATCACTCTCATCTCAAAAGTCAGTCAGTCTCAGAGGCACGAAAAGGCTAGGAGAGCAGTAATTAAAAGGTACGTTTTTGCAATTAACAAAATAAAGTTCCGGTCTGAATTTATATAATTTACCATAGGAAATTTAAGCTCGCAAATTTTATTTTAATTACTTACCAAAATCTCATTAAGAGACCATGACTGATTATTGCCAATAATTTTTTATAAGGATTATGCCCCCAAATTAGTTCTGATATCACAAGTTTCTCTGTAGTAAGAGATTAAATTGTTGGAGATATAATTAATTATGCTTATTAATTTGTTGACTAAAAAGATACGGTGCACACGTTTATGACATAATAATTAACCGTCATAATAAACCCCTGTATTATAAAATCTTCAACTGTAAATAGTTATATTTAAAATATTCAACTAAAACAGTTATATTTATTCTATATTCGATACCAAAATATATGAAATATTTCATTATTATCATTACATTGAGGCTTCTGGATAGCCAAGTGGATAATGCTTTCTCCTTAGTTGAAAACGGTTGCGCGTTCGATTCCCGGTAGTGTAAGTGCAAAATGATCTCAGCTGTCGAAGCACTTTCAGCAATACTAAATACTTATTATATCCCTCAAACGATTCAATCAATCAAGATAGAATATCGGGAATATATTCACAGCCCTCAGCGACCAAAGACGTCGAGAAACACTTCATCAGTTTATTAAGAAGTATTTCAGTTATATTTGACTATGTCGAAATAGATCCCCTATGGTATCCCAATCCCTGCCGTTTATGATAACCGGCCCACCGCAAACTTCAGCGAAAATAAAGAATAGTAACGTATAATCGCACTCCCGGGCTTTCTCATAACTGCTTCCTCCAGAAAAGCCACCGATCAAAAACATTTCTCTCTCACTTCTTCAACTTCGTTTTACGCTCATACCTGCGAGATCGCAAAACGCCGATTCAAACTGCAGACTTTCTCCCTTTTTTCCCCTTCTGCTTGGCTTTCGCACCGTCAGAAGTTCCTTTGTGAGCTTCCCTAGATTGCCTTCTCTCTTCATCCACTCCGATCTCTTGTCTTCTTTATTCCTTACTTCTTTACCTCTATCACTTCACCCCCGACATTCTTCTGCGGCTTCCTCTTTCGCTCCATTTCACCCCAATTTTTTTTTTCCCGGAACTCCGTTCCTCTTGAGGGATAAAAGAGAGGGAGATGGTGTTTTCGAATTGTTTGCAGATGAACTTCGGGCAGTAATTGAACTGTGGAGGTCGGTTCGGTATCTTTGTTACGATAAGGATGTGATGAATCGCGATGTTCGATTGATGAATTTCCTTCCGTCGAACTTTTTAGTTGGGGGATGATTAAGTTGCCTTTCGGTACTGGTTCTCAACTTTTTTAGAATTGCGTCCCATGATTCATTTCTTGAGGAAAGAAAGTTTGATACATTCGACTAAATCGTTTTCATACAGATATAGGCAACTATGAGAAACCGTCAACCAGGTACGGATTTAAGCTATCATAGGCCTTAAACGCAAAGATTAGACCGATAATCCCACTACGTGTTATGTATATATGATTTTTATCATTAAGTACAAAAAATACACTCCGTGGGTAACTCATTGATTTATAGTGGAGAAAATAAGTGAAGCATTGAATTATAAATAGTATTTCCATATTTTATTGTAAATCAAATGGTCATATTAATTACGAGGTATATTCTAGAAACACCTTCTTGAGAGTTGTATAGTATAAATCCTTTCCTGAAGCGAAAACGAAGTATCCATGAGCGCGTCGTACTTCTAATAATTCGAAAATAAGAAGAACTTTACTGACAGACCATTAACACAGTCCTATCGAGGTACTCAAATAGATGAGGCCCTAAGATTGGCCTATTTCGCCAAAGTATAAATCCGACCCTTCAGTTAAGTACGATGATTTATATAGAAAAGGTAGTAAATATTTTTGAGAGTGGAATTATAATGAGAAAGGGGAAAGAATAGGATATACATAATAGTATATATAGAATTAGCCTGCCTGAATCTCACCTACTGCTCGTCTCAGAACCCCAAAGGTTACAATAACTTCCCATTTCCCGGAAAATCTAAGTACGTATATTCCACGAATCCGGTTTTTCACATTCTGAGATTGGGCCTAAGAAATTGCTCTGAAGATAGGTGTGGAGTAAAAATATTCTAAAATGTCACGTCCTCCGGTCCCGTTACACTTCCTATAGCTCCCCTTAGAATCTTACGGGCTTGACCTTCGTATATTTCCTTGTCTCTTTGACCTTTGACCGTTGGCTCAGAAGATACTTCCTCCTATGATATTACGGGAAATGCACCCTCTAATGTAATTAGATGCAGAAAACAATTATCACTTCTTTTTCTTGGAAGTTCAGGGTAAGAAAGTGAAGTAATCATCATTTACACATTACTAATACTGATGTCTGCAGGAGTTAGTTTCTGATAATGTTAAATGTGGAAATTCGTATATTACCTACCGAATGTAGTTTCTATCAAATTAAAAGGAAAAATATTCCTCGTGCTGTCTGAGAAGATTTTAAATTTTCGCTCCTAGTATTGAATTATTCTTATTTTCCGATAGTAAAAACTAAAGTAAGATATACTTTTCTAAGTCATAATGTAACCAAATTCCGAAAATACATTTCTGTATGACATAAAAAACTTCAATGAGTCATACTAATCTCTATTCACGTGGAAAACTTGCTTTAAACAAACATTCGTGACCGAATACCGTATACCCAGAAAGAAAACTTAACTGATATACATATCAAACCAAATCTCAAAAATCTACCGACAAATTATTGGTGAAGGCTGCGACACAGATGATATGTTGTCTGTCCGCAATAAATTACCTCAGATTCTTATTTATATATCCTGGATTATAAAGGAGCGGGTACGAGACAGAAATTCTGATCCGTCACGCCACTTTCAACAGCGACCTTGCATGCAACGGAGAGTCCAGACTTGTATATCTGTAATCATTGGAAGGGAGGGCTTTTTTCTAGTGACAGGAACACACACAGCTATCATTCGGTCTGTCAATGAGATATAATCATCCAGTTCTTTGAGTCCATCATTAGAAGTAGCAGAAAGAAATAACATGAATACTTTAGTAAACTAGTTCTGAGTTCAAATACACGAGTTTTCCCATTGGAGGGAATAGAGCGAGTAAAGTACCCTCAGTCGACATAATCGATTGATGCATTTGTGCGATAAAATAATGCAATCGAGAATCGATGACGTTAACTATGGGGGAATGGAAAAAGCGTGGCAATAAGACCTGTGATGCAAGTTAGTATCAGTAATCAAGTGTTCATTAGATCCGATAACACCATTTCTGATAAATACATTCAGACAGGCTCTCAAGCCCTTCATCATGAGCTACCAATAACGTTGCAGAGAATGAGCTTCAATGGGCAAATTGAGGAATGAGGTAATAGACCTCGGCCATAGTCTCTGTACCAGAAATCTATGCGTGGAAAACTCCACGTAATGCAACACAGTGCCCCTATAAATAACGATTTAGATAGAGTTCAGTAAGGAGTTATCACGATGGATCCTATTAATCAACATTATTTATTCCCCACTAGAAGTCTCGTTATCACAGCCATGATGGAGACATATGAAAGGTTTATTAAGGATACATTTTCCTCCATTCCCTACCAAAGACGGACTAAGGTATATCATCCATAGAGATACGGTAGCAAGAGCATATTATCAGGGAATATCTATGGAATAGTAAGTATTTTGTATATTAGATAGCGTTTATCTGGAAATTTACGCAGAGATCGAGCCACCGACTAGCAATTTATTGCTTTCGCATCTCTTATATGTGGAGTTTAAAATCTTTCTACAAACATAATACATTTATTCCTCAATTTCACGATAGCAAAGGTTGCGTAGATTACCTTCTTTGGATGATTCAAATAATATAACTCTATATCACTACTTTTACTGTATGTATACGCTAAAGTTTGATTTTTTTTCAAGAGAAAATAGTTTCCAGTAGCAATGTGACCAGCATAGAATAGAATGCAATGAGGTAAAAACGGTCAGAGCTGCTTAAAATTTCGGTATAAGTGATCGACAGAAATTGTCGACAAACTTTAACAGCTCTACATGGAAAATTCAACCTCAATAACGTAGAGATTAACTTAAGAAGACAGAGTCTTCTGTTTAACATTGGTCTTTGATAATGTGGGATATAGGTTGGAATCCCAGTCACGTCATATTATTTACTTTCATTCATTCCTTGGATTTTATGGTTAGCCCTTATACGATTTGTATCCTTAAGAATCCTAAAATTTTAAAATAAAACCGGAATACAAATATACACCTGCATGGACAAGGTGGGAAAAACCCGAGGGAATGAACCTGAACAGCAAATGACGTATTTTCCTTTATCAATTTCTCACATGAGATTGCGCTTGGGAAACTTATAGAATTTAATATATGATACTCTCCACACACCGCCCTAAGGCTCTCGAAGTGTAGGGGGTAAATCATATTCCCCTATAAAAAGAAAGACCGGCTCAGACTCATCCCTTCCCATGTGCAATACGTTTTCTCCATGCAGCCTGCTCATCTCTCCATGTACCAAAACTCTCTCCATCCTCAGCACCTGTCTGCACTTGGATTTCGACTTTCGTATACAAATAAGAAGCCTCCTTCCAATACGACACCCGTAGTCACGTTGCACGGAAATCTCTTTTTCGGGAATAAAATGAGGAAAGATGTAAGGACGTCTCCTTCCCAACTCTTTGTTTTGTTCCATAAGCTCACTAAGATATTCTTTCCCTTATTTTCGCTCCGGAGAAAGAGTCACTCTCAAAAATAAAACAAGGAGTTCGAGGTAAACGCGTTCATCCTCCTATATTGTGTTCTCCGCAGCAGAACTTTACCTTCGGAAAGGAAAACGTTTATGAATAAAGTTTCTTCTCAACCTTGTTCGCTCCTGCTGCTTTTACGAGGGAAATATTGAATACATGAAAGGGCTTGGTTCGGAGTTTCTTTTACGGTTTCCAGAGGAAAATTTCCACGCGTTTTGTCATTTCGTACGGAGTGGAGAATTAGTTAACATCAAACTGTGAAAGTTAGGAATTGGTTGATATTGGAATACCGAATATGTGAGGAGGAACTCTAGGAAACTGGGAGGTTTGGAAAAGATACTGATACTGGCTACCGAAAAAGATTAACATTATTTTCATTCACCAAAATTAAATGAATATTAACACATGCACTACCGAAAATTTTGCAAAATTTGCGAAAGTGCACAAGTTTTATTTATTGTTATTTTTGTGAATAAAAATTTTATAAATAATAAAATAAAAAATATTCTAATAATAATTTTTAAAATAATTCTTTATTTCGAAAATGAGATTCCACATACAAACTTAATGAGTTTACAAAGAAAAATTGTTCAGTGGATGGGTTTTTTCTTCTAATACATCTTTTAATGGTAACCAGCATTATTTACTGATTAATTATATTAAATTAAACAATTGATAAAAATAATTTTTAACTGTACGCCAACCTTCAAATTCACGCGCTTTTCAGTTCCATCATATATTTAGGCATATATTATTAATAAAATTCACAGTTTCAGGCGTTGTCTTGTGGAAATATTCCATAATTAGTAAGAAAACTTTTGTACTTTTTCCACAAATTATGTGGAAAAAGTACAAAAGTTTTCTTACTAATTATATATTATTAACTATATCCAGCAATACATGGCAGAGCTTGTCCTGTAGCTGCGAAATAAATATTAGTGGAATTAGTCAATTCTTGTTTTATAATATCATTTATCCAGGCATATATTTTACAAAGAGTTAATAAATGGATAAAAATATTGAAAAAGCGCGAATTTCTATACACGACCTACTGCTTCCGCCTTTAATCCGGGGAATCTTTCATTTTTTAAAATCTTGGTAAATTTTTCAGCATTATAATTTCCTCGAAAATTCTCGGAAACCGTAATATTATGTAGTTTTATCGTTTTCGTCAAGATAAAATATGTTTTTAATGATATAAATGTCCTCCACAGAACACAATAATAAAGTAGATATCTTCCACGACTTATCTCCAGCTAGATTACTTAAATTTTGGAAGCTTTGAGCGGCACGGGCAAGTTTTCCTCGTTCGTAAATGGATTTTACAGTCGCTGAGCTGCTGAATATTCTATTTTTTTTCAGAAAGGAATCAGCTCATATTTTATTCAAATATTTTTTCAAATTTATTTTCTGAAATTTGAAAACTCAAAAGAGACTGAAATGTTATACTCTGCTGTGTAATTATTTTTCATGTTAGGATTATATTTCCAAAATTTATGGGATAGCAATTCAATTTAGTGTGGTGCTTATGACGCATTCTCATGAATAAATATTAAAATATTTTCGATAAATTTCATTCCATTTTTTTGCTCTAAATACTTAAATAGAAGTATTAAAAATAATTTTTGGTTAATTTATATTTTGTTATATTTTAACACTTGAATTGAAATATTTCTTTATTAATACTGTGTATTTTTATTATTGTACTTGCCATCATAGCATTAAACTTTTAGATGTACTTCTTAAAATTATAAAATTTATTATAACACACGTGTGCATTAATTATTTACTGGAGTAAATTTTCAGCAAAAATGTAACTTTTTATATTGAGATTGTTAATCTTATTTTACTGAACTTAATTAGTCCATATCATTAACGGAGATGGCAACAACTGGACAACTATTGGGAATGACGCATGTTTTGATTTTATGGAATAAAAAGCTTGAATATCATCAATGGGTTTTTAGAGCTGTCACGCCCTCTACAAAACTCAGCCATTGGGGCCAAGGGAAAAATAAAACAGGCAGAATATTCATATGAAATTCATAGAGGAAATATGACTGATGAAAATCACAACCTATTCTGTAAAAATAAAAGGGATAATAGCTCATTGGCCATGTAATTTATTCACAAACAAGGAAAATGCTCCTATGTTAATCAAGCATCCAGGATGTGTATAAATGTAAAATCATACTTTTTGATAAAGTAAACTAATCCTAAATTCGGTTGTTTCAGGTAATTGGAGGGATGAAATTCAATACAGCAAAAATATAACGTGTGTTCACTGATAACACGTGAATAGGTAAATGATTACAGTTATTATGACATTGCGATAACTGATTCTGTTTTTTTTATTTCCAGAATTAATACCCGGTACAACATGCTAATTCAACATGAAATTATTTTCAATCGTCAGACATATTCAAATGAATCTTTCATCCTTTTTATAAATTGCTTTTAGATTTTTTAAACACTTTTTATTCTCTTATTTTCAAGAGGAAATAATACGGATTTAGTCATGTTTGAGTAATTTGGGAATTTTCCTCCCTCAGCAAAATAACTAACGCTGTTTTCCTGGTATCAAGAAAGAAAGTTTCCGCCGAAACAGATGCGGCGCTTTCCTACAAATTTTCTAGAATGTGCAACAACCGTTGAAATAAAACTCATGCGTATTAATTTACGGAAGAATGCGAAAACATATAACGAAAAGTTAGAGGAAAACATTTTAGATATTTCATCCATACATCGAACTCGAATATGAAAACGTTTCCTTTTCAGAAATAACCACGAAAGAGGCAGCTAATTTTCAGCAACGATGTATTGAATAATGCATGCCGAGATTCATTGAGAACTAGTTGGTAACTGCATATATTAATTTTCACCGTTGCTGTTCATTATGCTTGGAATAGCTTGATTCCACTGTAAAAATTTCCAGCAGAAGTTTTTTATCAAAGGGGTTAATTATGGAAAAACTTGCTGGGGTCAGGAATTCGTTTCCTCTCTTACAAGACCATTTGGACATGGAATTCTATTTCGTTTCAACTTCGATAATACGTCCAAATTTTAGCTGAATTGATAACTCTTCCTCATTCCTAATGGATATCCACTGTATTGCTGGATTCAAAAGATAATTATGATGTTTATGCTCTAAGTTTAAGATTATCACATGTCCTGATTTCCAAGCAACATTTTCTTTTACCTGAGGTGTCCTCTTTTGAAGACCTGTCCTGCTTTGTCCTACTTTTTCTATTTACAACTCGAGATTTAATTTCCTTTCGCTTTCTTCATTTTACGTTTTACTTCTTCATTCATATAAGTAATGAAAATATTAAATTTTTGAAAAGCATTAAATGCATTTTAAAGGAATATTTATTTTCTTAGAAGAGATTTCATTAATCATTCATGTAGTGATTACAATTTATGGTGATGAAAATTTTAAAATGCCCTCGTTATATTTTCTTTTTCAAAATAGCGAATTTTCTAGTTAATTAAGTCACTGTTTTGTCCTTCCAAAATTAAATATGGTACCCTTTGTATGTTTTATCAACGATATCTTTTAAATTTAACTAAGGAAGAGAAACACTGTAAATTTTCACACTAAAGTTTCTATTTTATTTATCATAAAAATAAAATAAAGACTTTCTTGAGGAAATTTACAGTTTTTCTCCTCCTTAATTAAAATATCTTTCGACGAAGTACGGGGAGAGACGATTGAATTTGTATTTTTAAACTTATAATAAGGTTCATTTGTGTGTTTTTATGAAAATTATTGTGTAAAAAAGCGCAAATCTTCTCTTCTTTTAACATGACGCATTTCTACAAGGCATCGCCAAAGTCTATGAATTTCATTTCAGATTCCAACATCACCTAAGGACCCCGTACCTTCATTCTAAGACGAAACACCTCAGTTCTGCGTTCCAGTTTTTAAATTACCCATCTACGAGGAGCCTAATGAAAGATTTTTTTAAAAGGTATACTACAAGAATCGCATTTCCCGAAACTAGATAGTTGCGAAGGAGATGTAATTATCTCTCAAAATAACTCGTTATGGTTTTTTTCCTTTCAATAGGGTCATGGGATACGTGTAAGCGAACCTTTCCTCAAGAAGAGTTTACCCTCTGGAAAGAATTTTCAAAGGGAACGTTAATGACGCTGTTATGGAGGAGATGAAAAAGAAAATACACAAAGAAACATACAAGGAAAAGAACGTCTGATGGGAGAAAATTTCGCCCAGGGAATTTGTTTTAGCTATTGTCAGGACAAAGGGCAGCGATTGGTAGATGTAGACAGATGTAGGAAAAGAAGTACCGCCTTGATTTTTATATTTAATAACCGATGAACAGCATCTAAACAAGCAATTATAAGAAGGAAACGAAAGTCCATCAGCGCAGACATTGCGTCTTCAAATAAGGGGCGGTACCTTACATGATAGCAACACGGCGGGATAGGAGTCCGCATTAATTACAAGAATACGTGAATTACCATGTACGTGTATGATCCTGCCTCATCTAATTAATTAGGTATCACGAGTTTACCTATCACCCAGGTTCCGTTTGCAGTGCAGAATCTAATAGTTATTTCTGGTTTTCTTTGGGAGGATATAGACATTTAAATATTTAATATTTCTTTCATATAATCATAATTCCTTTTTATAGAAAGGCCATTTTTGGTATTGATTGATTGATCTATTTTCGAATCTCTTCACCGAAAAATATTGTCATTGCCTATGAAATGCATAAATTTTCATGTACACAAAATTAAACTTTACTTTACGAACTCCCAAGGTATTAGATACCATCGAGGATAAATTAATTCGTCAACAAATATTATAATTTTATTTGATTATAAATTAATTTGTACTATTAACTTTCAATAGATATTTTCAATGCAGAGAAATAAGGATTTCGGAAACAGAAAGACTGAAAAAGTTCAACTACACTGTAAAATTGAAATCTAATTAACAAATCAAACATTTCTGTAATAAATTTCATTGTCAAAAGGAAAATGTTAACTTTCACAAAAACAAAGTCAAAGTAGCAGTGAAAAAAGTTAATTTCCAGAGACTTCGCTGATTTACCTTTACAGTTAATCAATCCCCAGTGATTTATAGTCCATTTGCAAAGATGAACTACTACGGGTACTTTATCACTGGCCAAGATAAAATTTTCATCAATAAAATAGCTAAAAATTCATTCAAATAACATTTGCAATGAGTATTGAAAACATCGCATGATAAAAATCGAGTGAAAATTTTGTCTAGTTTTAATTGAGGGAAATCTCCGATTTTCAAGTAGATGATACATGGTACACGGTCTCGTGACAGAATATTTTTAGTCTCTCTCAATGTTGTAATTACATTTTCCATTCAAATGCAATTTATAACGAGAGGTAGTCGATATAGTCTTTGTACCTTTGGCTTCTCAATAGTCTATATTTCTACTTGAAGAGAGATCTTCCTAGAAGACGGAGTAAGTGAGAGAGAGAGACTTCGGAAATGTTTGGAAGAGCTGGCAACGACTGGTGTCGGATAAATTGTTGAGGGATTCGGAGAAAGCAGACGAAGAATTAGTGGAGATAGAAGGCGTGGGAGTAATTGGGAAGAATCAGACCAAGATTGGAGGAAGAGAGAAGAGTGCTTTGTGTTGGTTGAGAATTCGAGGGTTAGAGACACAATAGGTCTATCAGGAACTTGAAGTTGTTTTCACTGCCGTCCTCCGCCTTTACCTTACTTAATATTTGCCCGCCGAAGTTGGGCTGTTTCATGTTTCCTTCCCCCCTTGATATTGTGAATGTTTTCTTTGGGTAAGCTACAGTTGTCTAGCGAGGTTTCTCTCATTGCCTAATGTTAGAATAGAGAGACTTCGTGTTTAGTCAGGCAATGATTAAATCTATTCAACTTGAAGGAACCTGTGATTAGTTCCCTAGCAATTTTGTCTAAAACTTTTAGGTGACTAATTGGCATGTTTCATCACTGTGATGTCGATTTCGTGGATAAATTCAACCTTAAGTTCTATTCTATCTTTGGAGCTCCTTTTAATTTGATTTTTAAAATGTATGAATTACTTTCACTCGGTTTAGTGGAAAACAGACTTGAAGAGTATAACGGAACAGTAACTAAAATAATGACAGGTATTCCGATTCTTATATTTATTAAAGTTTTAACCGATTTATATACTTATTCATCCTGGAAAAAATCTTAGCAATTCAAAGAATTAATGATTACATTACTCGAGAAGTACTGGTTTAATCTATCGGTCATAAATCACTCGTGTAATTTCTTGGAGTACAGTAAAAAATCCTAAATATTATTAAAATTAATAACATAATACAATATTTATAGCATTCGACTCGATCGTCAACATGTGTTGCTTTCCAGTCTATGTTCATCAATGATGAAATCAGATATTTATTACATCTGACACATTACAAGGTTTTTAAAATAAGAAATTCTCTCTTTTTATTCTACTACGTGAATTCACAGTAGCATGGGATGTATGCGTTCCTATGTTCCTATGTGATATTTAAATGATGATAATAACGATTAAGACATTGTTTTAAGTATGATCAATATTTTAAATGCCTACATGGATAAAAATTAGAATACGCACAAAAAGTACTAGCTGTTTCAAACAATTCTATCACGTTAACGAAAACAACTAGGAAAGTAGACTTTATGAAGTATGTACCCTCTATATATAGATGGAAACCTTTCTGCCAGGATACATATGCTAATTAAGATGCAGAGCCTTGATAAGTTAAGCAATATTTTTGTGAATATCCCAAACATGACAAGGGAACCTATAAATGTATGTTAAGACATGGCAATTTTGACAGCTACATAAGTACACAAAAATAACGAAAATCACTCTTAAAGGGGCGTGGCACTCTATAATTCACTAAACATACAATATTCACCGTATCAATTTAAGGTTATCTTGGCCTCTCGTGACGGGACCACCACGCTACCTCTCCACTATTGATAAGGTCAGCTTATTAATGTTAAACGATTTTGCTCCTCACAGCTGTGCTTCCAAAATTTAAGCGAACCACCTCCTGCCTTATTTATTACTTTTCTTCTTTGTTTTTCTTCTGAGATACATCACCCAGCATCCTATCTCTTGCGGTTCTTATGTTCTCGATTTCCTCTTCCTCCGATTCTTTGTATCTCTTTGTTTTCATCTTCTTCCAAAGAAGAAAGTTTGCCCAACTTTTGTTCCTACCTTCCCCCTTCCTTTGCCGATTCAGTTGATCTCTAACTCCTGTAATCCATTTGTTTTACTCACTTCATCCTGTCAATCCCATGCGCCCGCTAGAATCCCTTAACTTTGTCCATGCGATTCCTTTCCTCCATTTTCATCTTCCCCTTCTATTAATCTTGTATTTCCAGTTCGGTTACACCTTCGCTCAGTGATACAGTTGCTTCCTATTCTGGTCTTTTATAAAATTCAGGCTCTCCTTAAACCCTTATGAATAACTTAGAGATAAACAAAAATGATTTTTGCATTTCATGATCCCAGTTTTTCCCCCCCGAGGTAGAATGACCTCCAGGAAGATATCAGCTTCATTAGTCTCTCTACATTTTTCATGGAGCTCTTGAATCTAATATAAAATGGATAAATCTTCTATTTTATTCACGAAAGAGGATTCGAAGCTGCTTTGAATTCCAAGAAATGTTTACGATAAGATATACGTCTATTATGGGAATTTCATTAATATTAGAGAGGAACTCATATTCAATGTATCCTTTTTGAAAAATAATTTTGGAAATTTGAGTACTTAACGTAAATACCATCATACCTCGGTGGCATTCATTATGACAAAAAACCTTAGAACAGGTTACTTATCTAAGAAAATGGCATTATTTATTTATTCTCGTTGTTTTTCACATTGTGAATTTTATTCATTTCATTTATTGAATTTATTTTATAATTTTATTTTTAATTTTTGTTTATCGTCAGCTTAAATTGGCCTCGTGCTGTATGTTGAGGCTACTAATAAATAAATAAGTAAATAATCAATTTTCCCATCTAAATATTCATTTATCTTCAGATATACAAGACGCTTGAGTCCAAAAAGTGAATTTCTACTAATGTGAGGTTAATCTTTCCATAAAAATAGAATACACTAATATTTGTTTATTCATCAAGAGGTTTGAAAGATAGTAGTAATGCAATGAGAATTGCGGGCAGCATGATCTCCTATAAAGACTTCACTGTAGAGATTCATTGAAAGAATTAAGTTTCTATTATCCTACTAGTGAAAATACTTCAAATTTGACCTTTTAAAGAGAGAGTATAAGTAAGAATTGACATGGGTCCTACCATCAGGTCTTACATAGATCATTCTTAGCTTAGTTATTCATTCTAAGCGAAAATATCACTGATTACATTACTTTCGGGATGAAACACACCGAAAATTACTCTAACTTAAATTTGGTTAGTTGGCAATATTAAATTTAACAAACTGGCAACACTTATATCTGCTTCCTCTTAAATGACGATTCATTGTAATTTATTTTGAAGCACTTTTGCGATTTAAATAGTGTAATCATATTATTATAGGGAGGATGTATTACTGTACTGTATACCTCCGTGTTCAAATCTACTAAATTATTTACAGATTATTAAGTAATTAAGTGGAAGTTACACATTAGTATTGAGTAGCAGTTTATACATTTACTAATTATTTGAAGCATAATCTCGAAGTAACTTAAATACATGCTTAAAATTTAATTTTCAATCAAAGATTTCGTATTTGACTATTTCTTTCATATAGAATATTTATGCTGAAATAAATAACGCCAGGAAAAGCAGCACTCTATTAAAATTTATTTAAATGATTACAATTTTTTACCCTACAAGCAAAAAATAAAAGGTTTGACAGTGAGTGCTGGATGAGAAATGGATCTGTAACGAAATTAACGTTTTCCTTAAGTTACAGCGGAAACCGTAGGGAACAGAAGAAATTAAAATCGATTTCCTGTATATTTTGATTTAAACTGAATACTGTTCGTCTTTCTATTGATCTATTCCCGTTCTTTGTTTGACTTTCTATCCGCTACTTCTCAGTCTCCTTCCGTCAAATTACCCTGCGCCTATCATAACCAAATTTGGCGTGTAGTGGGCTATATTTAATCTTGCCCTTCTTTGTATTTACGTTCCATTTACTCGGGTCTTCAAAGGTCAATCATCTCTGTTTTCTCTTTCTCCTCACCTTTGTTTGACCTCCACTTGCTTTACCTCCATCCAATCTCACATCCACTCTTCACTATTGTCTTACTCTTTCCCTTTAAGATTCCCTTTCCTCATCCTCGACTATTCCTCAAAAGGATGGTCTACCTCCTTCATTCCCCATTCCTTCCATCTTTTCCAGCATCTTCACGTTATCAAATTTCGTGCATGTTTGTTATATTCCGCTCTTCACTCGAATGCCAATCCTGACTTCCTTTTGACGTCTATGTTTACTTCTCCTTTTTCCCATGGCCTTAGACCTGCAACGGAGGTGCTCTACAGGGTATCGAACCGTAATACTCTTCTTTCCGGTTTCAAATCCGGTTCAACGAGAAACAAATTTCCGTTCAGTTCCGGTTTTGCTCCGACTATAATCCGGTTGGAATAGATTATTCGCTACGGTAGTTAATATATCACATTCTATTTCCTTTCGGTTTAAAGGAGATTAGAAGCTAGGCTACGACTTCTTAACAAATTTAGACAAAGCACCTTTTTCCGAGGACGTAGCTGATATTATGCGACCCCCCTGTTATTTCGGCCGATCCGATCATGAGAACAAAACAAGAGAAATAGACACTAGAACAAGTCGTTTTAAGGACTCATTCTTTCCGTGAAAAATACGCGATAATAATAGGCTAAAAAAGTAGCTCAATCGCTCGGTGTTTAACCCCCTTTTTTAATTTTAAAATTTTAATTTTTAATTAAGTTTAATGCCACACGTCGAAAGGTAGCTTGTAGGGCATTTATGTAGATGTTCGGTTTCCTACCCGGTTTAATGAGAAACACTAATTTCGGTCTATTAACTCAATTTATGATAGCGCAGTAGCGTCTCAAGTGATGCGAATGACCGTATTATAATACCATATGTACTTGAACTATTAACTCAATTTATAATCGTGCACACAACGGGCAACAGCACGCTAATCTCCCACAAGAAAGTCAAGCATCATAGAAGAACATTCAGATTTTCAAGAGTTGAACTCCTTATTCAGTATAAGGCTACACTAATTAACGATCAAGTGATATGAATAACCACATAATAATGCCTTATGCACTAGTATCTCAATTCAATTGATCATCACAATGGGCAACAGCGCACCACAAGTAAGTCAAGCATCATAGAAGAATATCCCGATATCCAAGCGTTGAACTCCTTATGGTCCCTCCAAAGTTTCTGCACGACTTGGCAGCGACCGCAAATCCCGGAACGGCCACTTTTATTTGACCGACAAATAAAATACCTGAGCGCACGTTTGCTTATGGGGGGGACTTCAAACATTGGCCTTAAGGGGAATCCCACACGAAACACATTCGGGAAAGTAAAGGAAAGTCATTTGGAATTGGAAAGAGAGGGTTCAGAAGCCCTTCAGCCGGTCACGTAGAAGAACCCTATCCCTCCTTGGACCACCCATCTCTTCGATCTATTCCGCAGACGTTTATGTTTACCTGCACGACCGCATCCCTATACCTCAACACCTACGGCTTACCAACAGAAAGCGATACAGATATAACAGGGATACATCCCACAATAACAGATAGATACATTACATGAGGAGGAAAATTTTACCATTCGTACTGAAGATTGCAAGAGAGATTATATGTGGTCTTAAATAGTAGTCCTGTGAATAGTGAAACTGTGCCTCAACGACGAGCTATGAAAGTAATATTTTTACGGAACAGTTCATATTATTTATGCAATACTTTAGGCCTGCAAAAGCTAAAACATTGGAAGAGTCGCATGGAGATTATGAAAAACGTTCGCCTACAGTGAATCAAGATTTAAAATTAAATCAAGAAAAATAAAATTATTTTTACGTATTGCAAAGAATATTTAATCATACGAAGGATTACAAAATATTCCAGTCTTTGAAATTTAAAGCTATACAAACTATATTCTTCTGGGATACATGATTAAAAATGGAGCATATACGAGGGTCATCTGGAAAGTAGTACCCGTTAGTGCCGCATGAAGTGCTGACGACGCGAGTAGCCGCTGGACAAGGTCAGATAGCTTCAGTGGCTTGTCTGCCTTCTCTGAGCCAAGTTGCGTGACGCTAGCATTGCCTGTGTTGTTTCTGTGATTGTTTACAATGTTTAAAAAAATTGAGAACGCCGCCAGTTGTGAAGTGAGGGCAGTGATTAAATTCCTCAATGCAAGAAACGTTCGCCCATGTGATATTCATCGCCAATTAAAGGAGGTGTATGGAGACAATGTAATGGACGAGTCGTCTGTTCGGCGGTGGTGTCGCAAGTTCAACATGGGGAGGGGGAACACACACGACGATGAGCGTTCGGGGAGACCGTCTGTCATTACAGACCAACTGGTGAGCTCAGTTGACGAATTCGTGAGGAACGATCGGCGCGTCACAATTGATGACATCTGTGAGCATTTTCCCAATGTTTCTCGAACAATTGTTCATGAAATTGTTAAAGACCATCTGCATTATGCAAAAATTTGTGCAAGATGGGTCCCTCGCATGCTTACAGATGAGCACAAAACCAAGCGTATGGCTGCAGCACTGACGTTTTTGGGACGTTATTCTGATGAAGGAGACTCTTTCTTGACTCGCATAATTACTGGTGACGAAACATGGGTTTGTTATGCATCACCTGAGAGTAAACGACAGTCAATGGAGTGGCATCATGCTCATTCACCAAACAAGCCAAAAAAATTCAAGACAGTTCTGTCCACCAGGAAACTCATGGCAACCATTTTCTGGGATCGACGAGGTGTATTGCTTATTGATTTTATGGCCCGTGGAGACACTATTAATGCCAATGCGTATTGTGAAACATTAAAGAAATTACGGCGGGCAATACAAAATCGGCGGCGAGGTCTATTGTCTACTGGTGTCATTCTCGTTCATGACAATGCCAGGCCTCATGCAGCTGGGATAACACAAAGACTTTTGCAGCAATTCAAATGGGAAACTTTCGACCATCCACCGTATAGCCCGGATTTGGCCCCTTCAGATTTTCATCTCTTTACAAAGCTTAAAGACTTTTTGGCGGGGAAAAGATTTGACAGAGATGAAGAACTTAAAGAAGGAGTGACCCTGTATCTCAATGAGCTGGCGGCGGAGGACTATGCAGCAGGAATACAGAAACTTGTCACACGTTATGACAAATGCCTTAATTTGCTTGGAGATTATGTTGAGAAGTATTTTAAAGTATCCTCTTTCAAATAAAATTTTTTATGTTTGTTAATATTTACTTTTGTGTCTTTATTTCACGAACGGGTACTACTTTCCGGATGACCCTCGTATATTATACTCACAAAATATCGTCATACGTAGTATATAAGATTATAATAAAATATTGTGAAATTATCGAAAATAATCCAAGTGTTTCGTTTCGATGGAATGAAATTGGTATTAGAATAGAATTTTACTTTCCTTACTTTACTTTCTTTACTTACGAGAACTTTACCTTACCTAAGAAAAGTTCCCGTTCAGAATTGAGTTTTTTCTTTCCCAATGCTTAGTAGGATTTCAGAAATTGAGCTTCTGGATGGGAACTTACATGAATGAAATTAATGAATTTAGGAAAGGAAGGCTAGAACCGCCTCGAATAGGTTACTAGTGCCTCAACATTCTGATGAATATATTCCCGATATTTTCGCGAATAATTACGTTTGAGCCTATCAAACTTATATTTCGTCTCAAAAGTGAAAATTTTCTACTGCCTTTGGCTACGTGTTTAGTAGTAATTATTCAATTTGAAAGTTGTTACTCGTGTGGAATTGATTTCAGCTGAATCTAATCAATTTTAAAACAACATCACTTACAATTTTGATGAGTTAGAAATTCCCAAAGTGGGCGTTTTCACAACCCTCCAGTAATAATATTTCAGATGTATAACCTCGTGATATATGCTATATAGAGGCACAACTACGTTGCGAATAGCGAATTGTTAATATTTACTTTTGTGTCTTTATTTCACGAACGGGTACTACTTTCCGGATGATCCTCGTAGTATAATCTTTCAAGTCTTTTATCAGAAAAAGAAGTATAGAAAAAATAGCGGAAATATTATATAAGTTTTGAGAATTGGGAGTTATTTTCAAATTATAAATTGCCTGTTTAATATATCACGGCATACTCTGAATATTTCATCTTTTCATCTTTTCAAATTCAAAATTATATGAGAAGGGAGATAATCTTATGATTTATCTTCCATAGTAATTTTTTATTAATTCCTATCATTCGTAAATTTTAAATAATCATCCATTTTTTTCAAACTTACTTATGGTATAATTTGAAGAAGTATGTTGAATAAAAACATTCTATTAATGATTTTTATCTTTTGAAATCGAAAGAGTAGATTACTTAATATTAATAATACAGATTATACATAGATGTATAATATTATATAGATTATTATCTTACCATACGATTATATTTTCTCTGTCCAACTTAAGTAGTAGAGATGCAAAATTTTTCAATTTTAACTGAACAGAACTTATAGTAAAATACCAGAAGTAAGAAAGAATCGTAATTCACACAGGAGGGGATTACATAATGAATGAGAGAATTCTGAAGCCCTTCAAGAAAGATTATCCAAGCAAAAGAAAAGAAAATATGGTAACAGTTGCTCCTTAACATGATCAATCAACACGTTAAGTCACCCCCAATTTTTTAATTCTATTCCGAAAGTGACCAACGATCGCCTCACAAATTAGTTCAACTATGCGGATGCAAATTATCCATCCTGTGAAAACCGTCCGCCGAATCACCTTCTCAGAAAAACAAATAATTCTTCCCTGAAAGCTCATCAACATCCCGAATATAAAAAAACAACCGCCCACTTCTCGTGACCCCACGCGTAGAACTCACGAACAGAACAAAAAAAAAACATCAAAACCTAGGGATACGTGATTCGATTAATGCACGTCACGAAGCGGACGTTTCAATCCATAAAGCAAGCATTATGTAAAAGGCATTTATTACTGGATATTTTCGCTAACAAAGTCCGGATTCGCTAAACGCTTTGCCCAAGGATGCAGGAAAGCACGTACGCCAAATTGATTAGGCATTCTCCCCATTTTTCCGAACGGATACCCGTGAATATTTTCCTCTCCGCTGACGATATTAAAGCGGATGTTTGACTATTAATTTTGAAAGCGTTCTGATTAACCTGTGCATCTGGTCCGTGCGTACGATGTGGGCGTGTGCTTTCGCGGGGGGTATGAAAAATTTCGAGGCAAAATCATCCGAAAATCCGCAAATTCCGACGTGGGAATGCGAATTCGCGTTGCAGCCTGATGCGATAATACGCGTACCGCGAATCGGGTAAATATTTATCATGCGACCGCAAGGATTGATTTAAAAAATCGAGCTGCTCATGTACACATTAGTAATTAATGCAACGCAACTCGCCTGTGAGAGTCATTGCCCTATTATGACGTCACGGTATCCTATTAATGGATGCATCAAATTATACCCTACGCAATACCACTTCTCCATAATTTCCATATATGTAAAATTAAATTATATTTAAATTCATTAAATGCAACACCAGTTATTTTATAAGTTTGTTTTTATAATTTGTTTCCAGCGCAATATTTTGGATGGAAAATTATTACACAAAATTATTTCTTTTCACTGATACGGTCATATTTTATAAAGAAGAGATTATAGACTGGAGTGGATTATGAGAGGAAAGTAATGGTAAATGTTAAGATATATTTTACATTTTGTGAGGTAGTTATGGAACTCTCTCGTCAAGAATCACGGAACTATGTTTAACTTTGAACATTGAAAGCTATTACTGAGTACATCTAAAAATTCTGAATAGTTAAAATATTTAGAATCCTCTTTCCATTATGATAAAATATTTAGCTATAAGTATAGACTGAGTTCCTATAAAATAATTTTAGATAATTTTATTGAGCAGTAAATATAAAACAATGAAGTGCAGTAAATTATTTTTTAATCGATGATTTCATTTCCAAATTTATGTCTAACTAACTTTTAAATTCAAAATATGTAAATAAATAAAATAAATATGAATTTATATCAAATGTGTGTTCACAAGTGCCGCAGTCTAAACTCAGGATGAAATCTTTATAGCGATTACAGACGTCGTATACGCAGTTTTAGATAATATTAATTCGCAGTATATTTTGACTGATTGGATTAGTAGATTACATTGCCTTTTGTTAAATTTATTTACCTATTTATTGATTTGCTAGCAATCATCTGTCCCGCCGAAGACATGCTACCCGTAACATAATATCAAACTTATTATTTATTTGACTCTTTATTAGGCGAGGTTAGGCCCGAGTGGGCCTCTCTTCCACCTAACCTCGTAGTTGAACCTCGTAGTCAAGACAAACTTGACGTAGAAAAAAGCATATTAGTATCCAAGCAACGGAAAAACAAACAATGAAGAATAAATAAAGAAAACTCTCCGAATGACGGCAACTTACATACGTCAACCACCACCTACTCCAACCCAACCAAGATATTTCATCCTTGACGTACAGACATGATTAGAGGGGAAAAAGAACGAGAATTTCTCTATTTATGCAATTTTTCCCACTGAAATCCTTCCCAATACGGCATCCCTTCGCTCACCCTTCTCTTGTGTACCTATGCCTTCATTTTTTATTACCATCACATATTCAGTTCGCCATTCGGAAGGAAAAGGGAAAACTTCGCACTCCACGTCGGATTACCAATCCACATCAATCCCTACAAATTTCTCCAGCCAATAGGAATCGAGAACGGGTATACTTTTCCGAGTGTATAATTCATACGGCGCCCACGGATCATGATGAAAATTTTGCGACATGCAACAAGTTTGTTGACGTCGATTGATTACATTACCGGATTTACTCCATCGCCTACGTCACGATGCACGGTGGGGGTTTAAGCGACGTGCATATTTACCTGAAAAGAGAGAGAGAGAAGAGTGGTCAAAAGGATGATCAACTGCAAATATGAACTTATAAGATTATATTCCTCTGCAAACAGTTGCATGCATGATAAAACGGTTATGTATACGGGCATGAAAGAATGGATCCAGTTGTGTATCTAAAGAACATTGAAAGATTTTATTGAGCTGTGGATCAAAGTTGAAGTGATTATCATATGCAAGTGTCACAGAAATGCAAAAAATATACATATATAATTCATATAGAGGATAACCAGAATTTCTATTCATTTTGATGTAATTATCGTATGACGATTATATCACGATAAGACAACTTTTACCCAAAATACGGTATAGCTATAAAAAACTAAATCTTGGAGCACTTATTTATGAATATTGAAATACAACAAACAAGTTTTTTGCTTAGTGATTAAGCCATAAATTTATTTATTTCAATAATATCTAAATATTCATTAATGGTATAAAAATTAAATTCTATTTTCAGTTTGAAATAAAATGGTTTAGTTCCACAGTTATAATTTTTATAAATAAAATGAAAATCAACTACATCTAATAAACACTACAGAAATTTGCTGTAAATTTTATCGAAGTGTTCATCTTCGACTGGTGTGTATACTATGTGATTCTCTTAAGAAAATGTTTGTCTTCAATAGTAGTCACAATTGTTGTGTATATATTAAGTAAAGTTTCTCAAAGAAATCGTCCTAAGATGGTACCAGGACTCTATTCGGAAAAAAATGTATATGGAGCACTTACAGCCAACATTATTGTTATTATTATATATAGTCATAACTATTTACTTATTATTATTTATTAGTGGAAGTTATTCCCTACATAATTACATATAGGTATAAACATTAATAACACAGTACATCTGATTGAGTCCTAAGAAAAATTATATAACTAACTGCTTCTACTGCATTTTTGCATGAGGATTGTGATAACATTGAGGATATCACTTACAATACACGCTTCACTCAAACTTTTCAGAGCCTCCTAAAATCCTGGAATCTCTTCTATAGAACATCATACTAGAGACCGGCTCCTGACGAAATAAAAAGTGAACCAAATCCAAAGAAATAACCTTCACCGTCAATCATTGCCGGAGACGCAAACCAGACAGGTACATCTCGAAAACCATGAATGCCCGGCGACGCGTGGGAATAAATCGAATGTGGCCACATACATTTTCATATTAACGCGGAAAAAATCGGCCGAATTCTGTACCCCGTCGGATCGGACCGATAACTAGATTTGACTGATGCGTCGGAATAAAATCGGAACAGACGCGATGAATTTTTCAAGAGGGGTAAAAAAAACGAGGGAAATCTCTCCCCGTGCATTCCCGAGGAATGGAAGAGGTATTGACGCGAGACGTGGGTTTCCGCGCCCGCGACTCCCTCCGTCCGCGCAGATGGCAGCACCCGTTTCGTGACGACATAGTCGAATGGGCCTTTTGATGCATTCCAAGTTGGAGTGGGCCAATGCGCGATTAAAGTCCTCTTACCGCGACGGATGGCGCCACGGTGCCTGCGAATGATGAGGATTAGCGTTCGGGAATTCAGAAGTGTAAGAGAAAAAACATTGAGACTTTTACATTTGAGTCTGAATTTCAGCGCCGGCTACGGTTAAAAAAATGAGACTTTCCCAATTTGCGAATTCCGTGAAGATGTGAGATGAAGTCATCTTCTTTCGAGATGCGGAAGTGGTTCAAGGCCGTTGCGATTCATTTATTCTGGGAATGTTTGGGATGCGAAGGAATGCGGAATACTCCCACGACGTAGGTTACTTCATATTCACACTCAAAGGAAGCTCCTTTTCAATAAGAATAACGGGGTAATCTGCAAACTTGAGCTGAAACGATAATGTTCACGTCTTTATGAGCTGAAATTTAATCAAATGAGAACATTCTTAGAATTTAATTTCTTAGGATTCCGTATAATTTGTTAAGGGACTTCCAGAGTTACCAATGTGTGACCATTTGTAAATGAATTTAAACTATCGATTCCAGTAGTATCACTTCAAGAAACGTTAGTCTAAAATTCACAGAATATATCGAAGGTCTTTCGATCCTTAATTGCCTTAATTTAAATTATCATCATCAAGAGAAGTATGTATTAGTGGTAGTATTTTTAGAAGCGCTTCGAAAGCTGAAAGACATTTCGCACGTGGGCTCTCACCGGAATCGAACGCGGGACCGCTTTCGTCAAAGCCGAACACACTGCCCCCATTGCTATCCGAGAGCCTTCGATAGTATAATAATCTTAATTTTGTTCGTACTTCATATCATGCCCTAACTATGTTTAAAACCCAGATCCTAAGCCTCGGTTACTAGTACGTTGACGCTAAATTTGTGTTTTCAACAGGCTTTTATCAACATGGCATAAACTTTCATACAAAGGCATATTAGCCCATTATGCCATAAAATATATTCTAATTTAACGACTCATAACACTACAATTGAATAAATATATATAATTATAATAACAATATAATAAGTAAATAAAAATGAGGCGGTCATAACTCCGCGAATATTCGACGTGTTATAAAATGATACTTTGTCGATGGATAAAACAAAAAGGTTTAATGTCACTTATACGTTCTATAGTATAAATTAAGATGCATTGGGTAATTCAGCTCTTACAGAAATAAGGGAATGAACAAAAATACGTAAGAAATGTACTCGTAGGCTACGGTAGGCAAATAACCTGGGGTATACTGGAATAACGAGCTGGAACTCATGGATACCATAAAAATACATCATTTCAATCATTAAAGTGAGCGTGGAAGGTAATTTCCTTGTTTTCTTCCCATTACTTCCGGCAATCTAACAGAGTTACTATACCTATTGTAAACAGCCTTTCAGCGGCTGAAATCAAAAACACCTCAGCGGTTAACTGAATTTTTGCTCAAACAAGCACCTAATGGACACGTTTGTTAGTGGTCTGGGCATTGTGTACTTTCAGCCCAGGGCAGTGGATACGGATCGCCAGTGGTTCATAAAATTACGCTCTGTGCAAACAGAGGAATACAAAGGACCGCCAACAGGACGTGGCGGAAACTGCAGACGGCTCTCCGAAACATATTCTATGCCCTCGAGGCTCTAGCCTTGGGCGTGGTTGCCCACAAACATTTCTGCCCCAAGGAACTACCTTCCGCCTAAATACTCTCTTATGCACGTAGTGCCTACATATCACAGTCGGATCTTATCTTCCTATTGTGTCCATACGTTAACAGATCTGCTGCTGAGCCATTTCGGTGGCTAGCTAGAAGCCGTCGGTATTACAGATTAGAGCATAGGAACTCCAAGCAGTCTTGATTAATCTATTTGAGAATAATCAGAGAAACATCTTAATAACGTAGATTACGTTCATATTTCAGCACTGATGTTCAAACAGCTCTACTTATTTAACAGACAGTACCCAGACTTTATTAATTTTTAAATATGAGATCGGAATATATAATCTTTATAAATAATTTCCTAACATTTTATAGGAAATATTCATGTATTGTCTTTTTTAGAAAGGATAAATTTTCCCTGTTTTCTTCCTGAAAACGTCTATGCAGACATGTACTGCGCATGTTAATTCTCACGGAAACTGAGAAGATGAAAAGAGCAAGATGAAAACCTTTATAGAAACATTCTGGAAAGCTTTTTTTCGGTCTATCCTGAAAAGATATTTTTTACTATAAAAATTCTTAGTCATAATCTTTATATATTTTTTTGAAACATCAGTTTCCGGTGGCTATCACTTTTCTCCCTAAATACTCCATCAAAACGTATAAATGACAAACCAATTTAATGAGAAAGTTTCACACTTCATCATAAATACAGACCACCAAATGAAAAATGCACAATTTAGTCAAAAAATAGAGTTGAAATTTGAATTTCCCCATGGAGTTTCGTCACTGGATGTGCAGATATTGATATCTATCGAAACAAACGTGGTACAAGTATATCGAAACTGACACTGATACAGAATATGAATGTGTATTTTTTAAGTACGTTTTACTGTTAGTGTATTCGTTTTTAGTGATTGGAGTGTTTGTTGAAATGTATTTGGGTGTAAAAATAGAGTAACAGTGTCCGACTACGAAATTTTTGCACGTAACAAGTTATTAAATAAAGCACACGACAGAATGTGGCATTAGAAAATGAAAACTTCGTAAGAGATCCCTCCTTTGTTTCAATTACGTATTATTTTTATTTTGTTGCATCTGCATTTTCGTATAATGCTTATATTACCAATGAAAAAACAGACATCAAAAAGTACGACATATCGGTATGAAATATTAATGAATATTTCCGACAAACCTAAAGTCGGCAGTTGCAACATCGCGTTACATTTCTCTCCAAGAAAATCCCTTCCGAAACTCATTCGGCCATCGCAATTCCGAGGGAATTACAGTTACATAGTGCATCTCCCCCAACGGTGCGCGCAGCTTCGGTCACAGTCATACCTGCGTTAAAAAAAGCGGCAACTCGGAAACCCTTCTCATTACAAATTTCCCCTCGGGCTCTCGAGCGCTGCCAGAGTAGAAAATAAGGCTCGAAATGGAAGGATGACGAAGGATGTAAACACAATTTTTTGTCCGTAGCATTCGAGGATACCTATAACCTCGATTTTTTTCTTGTGCCATTCATCCTTCCCTCCCTTAGGACCAGTCCGTGGTCATCAGCGGGCGAAAGGACAGAGTCCTCCGTGGACTGCATGCAAAATACACTCTCTCTCTTTTCGCGGGCGTCCATTTTTAATGAGGCTTCGGAAGCGTGAAACGGACATCTCAGCGAAATGAATGAGAAAGGCGCAACTGGTAGAGGAGGAGTGAAGCAGAAGAGGAAATGACATTTAATTGGAGAGAGGAGATCGCGAAATGAAGGGCATTTGCGAAAATTTAGAGATGAAACGATACCTGATTAACGGGGATGGGATGGAAGGTAATGCGGCTGAGAGTTGCGAATTTGTAAAGTATTTCGCTAGGAGATTGAGGCAACAAGACTTCACCGTTAGGAATGGAAATCGCTAGAGAGGGAATGAACCCTATACGTAAGATGAGGGGTGAGGTAGTTTGACTTTACTTTCCATAAACTCAACCACCTGACTAGTGATTTCTTGGTATTCTATGATGAAGGAAATAATTAAATAAAAAACTGATTTCCAGGCTATTAGAAATTAATATTGATGATTTCCATTCATCGCACTCTAGCTCAATAAGGAAAGTAAAGGAAAAATTAAAAGGGAAAACTAGTTTCTTAATTATAGCAGAGTTCTTTATAGTCAATAAGTATCTAGTTTCCCCAGGAAAGCAGTTTTCCATTTTATTTTTTACTTTACTTTCCTTATCGAGTGCGAATAATAGAAAACGCCTATGTTAACTTCTAGCCTGTTAATGTTAACCTGGAGATAGAATGAGGCTTACTAGGTAAGATGAGGTACGAGATGTTCCCTTTGTTTTCTTACTAAGCCAAATCGTATAAAAGGAAAAGGTCTGCGTAAGTTCAACGCTTTGGCTATTATGCACAAAATTAGATAACGAGTGCAAATCATGATGAATTTCCAAAATCATACACATCTCAGCAGCTTTTACATTATTCCAGCCACGAGCAAGCCTAGGGCAAAAGTAATTGAAAACTAGAAAATCTCTATCCTGAAACAAAAAAATATGGCACAATTCCATTTATCAGCAAGAACGTGATTTGTGATTAGCAGAAATTTTGGGGAATAAGATTCTCCATCATCGTTTTCTTATTTAAATACTATGATTAGAATCAAATATCTTCAGATTATGAAGTTTATCCACTACTTACAGTCACTTATACCAGATTGTGTTAAATTTTAAAAAATCTTATGAAGTGGCTTACTGATGATAAGTTTAAGTCCATAAATGGTGAACCTTTTCCAAATCAAAGGCCACTTATTCGTATGTATGTATGTATGTGGCCGGATAAAAATTATTAGGCTATTAAGTACTTGAGATGCGTGATTCCTACATTAAATTCACAATTTTATAAGAGAAAACTAATCCATTCTATATTAGCACTTTTAAAAAATTCCCATTTTACTCTTAATTCACCAGCGAATTTGGGAAACGAAATATTTGAAATACGGGTATGTTTTCAGGAAATTGAGGCAAGGCTGCAGATTCCCAACCTCAGTTCTAATTTATTAATAACTATGATGTTGCATCTATGTGGAGAGGAAAATTCACCATTGCACGTCAAAACGGTTTTTTTTATATCCTGATCATATTATTAAAACATACTCTATCCTTCAAAATTTGAATTACTCGGAACTTGAACAGAAGTAAATGATAATAATTAATATATACAGATTAATCATTGTTTAAATTCTGATTCTTTAGTTATTCCGTTTGTTGAGTATGAGCTGTAGGTGTATTGTGTGGGTGTTTCTGATTAGCATATGCAAGTAATTGGATTATTTCACCAGTACCTCCCCACAGGATTAGCTGGAAAAACTTATTTTGCATGCGATTCATTCAACGTAGTCCTTATTCTATCAGTTAAAAATTAAATTAAATTTCCTATACATAATAGAAGTGCCCCAGTCCCCTGTTTTTGCAGTGGAAGGCCTCATGCAAAAGGATAAATAAATTAAAATGGACTCTTGATTGAAGGTACGAAATGTGAGCATGCATACTCGCCGATTGAAATTGATTGGAAAAATATATACTCTAGATAAACCGAGGTGAATTGCAACTCGATAGAAATTCGCGAGCGAAATAAATGCGAGAAAAAACACGGATGTTGCTCATTCGGATAAATAATTGATTGCAGAAAAAACTACATATCGAACACACTAATTTGGGCTACGACTTTACGGGGAACTCGACAAATTCAAACGCCAACGAAAATAACTAAAATAATTTGTTCTGTTTAATGTTACATGGAGAAAATTTTATCAGTGGGGAGTAAATTGAGTTCGGAGCATTTGAAATAACATTAGCTTTCCATCATTCCTGTACGGTAATTCGCTCATTGCGTTCATCAATCCTACTCTAGATAAGTAGGTGAAAGCAAGAATGACCGGATTCGTTCCAGTAGTAGATTTTTGCAGAATTGTCACCAATTTCAAATCAATAAACCTCAGATATTCTTAAAATAATCACGATGAATATCTAAATACTTAATTGAATTCTTTATAAATAAATAATGGTACTAAATTAAACTTATGAAAAATGTAATTTAGATATGAGACAATAGAAAGAAAGATATGAGCCTTTCTATTCCAAATATTCGTATGAGAGTCGAGTTAAACAATTACCTTAGTCGTCAGAGAGACTTGTTGTTTATAAACAAAAAATATACAAATATTTCGTCTTTAGTGTCCTAATTCTCGCAATTGCATCGAAAACCTATTCCTAGAATTGCAAGATAGATAAAAGAGACGATGAGAACCCATATGTTACATTTAAATATTATTAATTAATGTGTTGTTATTCTTTTAAACTTGAGGAAAATCAAATCACGTCTTATATTGTAACAGTATGCGCTATTGCTACTATGAATTGCTCTTTGATTATCTCCAATCACTTCTTCGTGACTGATAAAGGTTGACACTGTTAACCTACTAATAACTTTATGACATGGCATCAGTTACTATCGTATCAGAACAAGTCGATTTAATTATTTTGACTCTACATCTTGGAATGCGGTACATAATTTCAGAATGCAATTAAAAGTAAAATGAAATTTTAATAAATATAATCAAATACAGATAAATTAGGATAATTGAATTTCAACTCGGAAATTTAAACAATAATCATAATAACTTATAGTTTTAAGTATAAAATGGAAAGCCAAACTTATCGATGCATCCTTTGTCTTGAAAATAAGTCAAATTTTTATACTATACTAATTTGGATATGTATAGTAGACGCTCTCTATGTATGATCTGGATGCATGAAAAATATTTTAGACTGAAGATAACGGTTAGGAATAGTATCGAACAGTAAGATATGAAGGACGAATCAGGAAACAAACAGAAGGTGGTAAAAGATGATAATAAGCAGAAGAGGTGGGTGAAAATAGACGTAAGTGGGGCCTCAGAAAAGCGTTCTGACAGCGCCGAGATTATATCCTCAGCCAAAGTGATCCCTGAAAATATTCAACCTCTCCTCGAACGCTGGGACAGTCAATGTGTATAAGGGCGAAGATTCGACAGGGGAAATTCATTTTACGGCGGATACACGTTTCGCGCCGGTGAGAGACGAGTAATCATGGAAGCTTAAGAGGACGAACGAGGATGAGGAAATATATTACCGTGCAAAATACCAAAAGCCGAGATTCTCAGAGAAATACCTGGAGCCACCGGAAATGTTCAGAGGAATTTGGTGTTTTTCGTCGTAAGAATGTCGTAATAACAGACTGTTGCGACGGTAAACTCGCTCAACATTTCACGATTGGAAATTTATAAAATTAAGGAAAATTGTTATTACCGTGTAGCTGTGGGTACAAAAAGAATCACACCACTCAGTGAAATGATTTTTGTGACATTGAACTTGCTGACGATCGCACTGTCAGATATTTACTACAATAACGAAAATGGCTATGATTTTATAAGGCTCATTGTAATAACATGTAATTTTTGCGACAGTACACATAACTAGAAACACTATTGATTGTTCCAACTTTGAAGCTCAATAATTGCTCATCTTGTTATTTATGTTTCACATGTATCATACACGTTTGAACTAAAATCTAAATATTGAATTACATTTCATGTTGATGTTATCCATAAAGCTTTTAGGATTTTTCTTAATTCCCCAATTTTGTCCCCATTTCTTCATTTACATCATATAACTTTTAAAAATTATAAATTTCACCTATATAGAGTACCTCAAATTCTTGGTAGGATATTCTTTCTCAAACTGATCATAAGGAATGAGCAACATTGAAAATTATGCTGATAATTGAAGAAAGAAATAAATGGTTAAAATCAAAGGATAAAATAACAATAATAATTAATAACAAGAAAATATAAATAGATGACTTGAATCATAGAACAAAATAAATATATGACTTGAATCACAGACGAATGAACTTCTGCAAGGTTTTAATGGAGGTATGTAACATAAATAAAAGAAAAAAATCGATGGGATTACATCAATATAGAATCTTGCGTCCCAGGGCTAATATTATCACACCCTGAATAGGGAACCACATCGCGTAACCATGGGCAACCCCCCAACACCGCAAACATGAGAGACTTGACACCTTTTTGCAGGCGTCTTCCCAAATGAAATAAAAAGGCCCGAAACATTGGATCCCTATGCAAATCAGGTCCCTGGATATCCAATGGCTAAAACCGGCGGCCAAACCCAGTTTGAGGAGATGCGTATACAAGGCAACGAGATACGTCGAATATAAAATTCCACGAGGGAAAAAATATATAAACTGGGTCACATCCTAAGCTTAAATCTTCTTTTCGGAGGGATGATAACACGATACGAGGTTATTAAAAAAAATGAAAAACGCGTTCCGAACAGGGAGGACGTTCAATAAACGTCAACAAGATTGCTAGGAGACAGCTCCCTTCGTCCCTTGTTACCAATATTTTCGCATAAAAAAAAGAGGAAATAATTTTTGAAAGCCATCTTGTGACGCTAATAGGCCAACAGGTAGGACTGAGAATTTTTAATGTGATTAAAGGTGAAAGGAATGACATGCAAGAAGATATACTTCCATCATCATTTTGCACGGTTATATTCAGTGATGAAACAATTAGCATAAAAATAATGAAATACTACTTGTCCCGGGAGAAAATTTCGTAGACGGACACTGATACTCTATTTCCCCACCCAAATGCATTTCAACAAACACTCCAATCACTTAAAACGAAATCATACTCTAAAAACTAGCTTAAAAAAAAACAAATTAATATTCTGTATCAGTGTCGGTTTCGATATACTTCGTTTGTATCTATAGATACCGATATCTACACATCTAGTAGCAAAACTCTATCTGCAAAGTCAAATTTTAACTCTAGTTTTTGACCAATTAATTATACTAAATGCCCGTGTGAAAAGTTCGCAAGCGGATGTTGATACTATATTTCCTGACCCAAATACATTTCAATAAATAATCCAATCACTACAAACGAAGACATAAACACAATAACATACCAAAAACACACATCTTAATATTCTATATCATTCTTAGTTTCGATATACCTCGCTTTTATCGATAGATATCGAAATCTACACAACCAGTAACAAAACTGTATAGGAAATTTAAATTTCAACTCGATTTTTCATTCGTTAGTCTATTTTTAGCAGGAAGCGGGAAACTTTCTCTTTAAATTGGTATGTCATTTATATGATTTGATGGAGTGTGGAGGGAGAAAAGCGCTGGTCACCGAAAACGGATATGTAGAAATAATAAACAGAAGACTGACTTCATCTAGCAGCGTTTAATCACAGATGATAATTAAACGACAATAACCAAGAATTAACGGCAGGCAAATGACGAGTCTGCAGGTTGATTTGAATTACACTGTGCGGGAGACCATACTATTTGATAAACGCTTGAGTTTGCACGAAAACCTATTGCCTATGCAGAAAAAACATCTCTTAGTCTGGCGATTCCTAAACGATTAAGAACTCAAAAATGAAATTAAACTGTTGGACATAAATTTGAAGAATGGAATGACCTTAGCTTGGATTAACTGTAAAAAATTTATTTAAAAAATCCATAAAAAAGAAGAGAATCACAGTCATTTCTTTCCGTGCTTCGTTGAAAGCCATGATGAAATAAGAAGAACCTAGTAATTTTCATACAAATACGTGAGGAAATCTGTGTGGAAATTAAAAATTTCTTCTTATTTTTAAAAAATTTATGATTAATTTATTTAATTTTATTTCGAAGGAGATAACGTTGAGAAATAGAGCAGAGATGTAAGTTAATATTTTTATGGCTTATGGGTAGAGATTTTATATTCTCTAGCTCAGTGAAACTTGTGAGAATAGTGTGACCTTAGCAGAAAATAACTGTCATAAATACAAGAAAAAATCCAATAAAAAGAAGGGGATCACAATCAGTCATTTCTTGTCATACTTCGTGGAAAGCCATAATGAAATAAGAACTTAGTAATTCCCATGCAAATACATGTGAAAATTATAAATTTCTTCTTTGAAAAATTCATTATATATTTATTTAATTTTATTTCTAAGGCTTTTACGTTGATAAATATAGCAGTGATGAAAATTTATTATTTCTTAATTAATAGCTAGACAATTTATTTTCTCTACCTCGGGGAAACTTACTCTCTGGATAACCCTAATACATTTTTTTAAGAAAGAAGTGGTAAGGAAGAAAAGGGGATTAAGTTGAGGAATAGAGTCGAGATTAAAATTAATTATTTTTATGATTTATATGCATAAAATTTCATTTTTCCTATATCCATTCGTTGAAAAGAAAGGGAAAGGAAGGAAAGAAAAGAAAAACGTAAGTGGGAGAAATAACGAAGAATGTGAAGAAAACTTTTAAGTGACCGCAAAGTAGTGAGAGAAGCCAATAGGGGGAGTAATGGTGAAAGAGGGATAGAGCCACGGATAGCACTGGTTTGAGAGACACGCAGAGGAAGGAAAAAAGTGCTTCTGGGACCGACACGACGTTCGTCGATGAATAGGGTTGACCGACCTTAATATTGAGGGGTCAGAGTTCGGCCTTTTCATACAAGAGAGGACTTAGAATGAAAGGCCAAATCGGGAAGAAGGAAATGATGTAGGTTGCTGTCCAAGGACCAGAAAGGAAATCCGTTCTAAGCATAAGGAGATATAAAAAAGATGACTATTCATGTTCAAAAAAAGAATAATAAATAGCATAGGATGTAAATGCGAAATCTGGATTAGTCTGCGTCAGATGTTCGGCTCGTTTGGCCATCCTCAGGTTCGTGGAAGTATATTATTTTATTTTACTTGTAAATTGTTAAAAATTTATATTTTAAAAATGAGATTCCACATAACCTGAAATTATTGATTTTATAATAAAATATTTGTAAATCATTACATGTGATTTTTCCCTCATATACTTATATTCATATATAGGTAGAACTATGTGAGGTATTGCAGAGATTAAAAGTAAGAAAAAACAATTTTTATTTACTTTAGACTAGTTATTATATTTGCGTCCACTCCAACTACTTAATCACCCTATGATTAAACAAAAATAACGAAAAAATGGATGTAAACAAGATTATAGGAAGAGAATCCTTGGTTTTAGAGGGGTATAAAAGATAATAAATCGGAGGATTAAGGGAGGGAAGATTGAAAGAGGAAGGAAGATAGAAGGACAAGGGGAAGAGAAAAAATATAGCAAGGAAAAGAAGATAGAATTGGGGAGAGGCGGAACAAGAAGATGGAAAGAGATTTGAGCTTTACGATCACAGAGCATGCCGGCAAGACTACGGAAATTTAGGGAGGCAACCGAAGAGATTTCGGAAGCGTGATATAGTTGAGTGGAGATAAGAGGGGCGGGATAACATCTGTAACCAATAGAATATCGAAGAGGAGAAAGGAAGATTCGCATCACGGAGGATTTTTAGTGTGATCGACACTTGCAATCGAGCGCCCATTACAAAATATCCAATCTCGTTAAATTTCTCTCGTGGATACCAGATTGTCCCATGCATCAAGCCAGCTTTAGCTCCCGATGCGTCAAAGTTAACTCTCAAATCGATTCATTACACGTTCCAGTAGATGGATAATATGTAGGATGAATGTTGGGTGGGCACTTTTTCTCTATGGGGACCGCTGAGGGAGTTATTTTTATAATGGTGATACGCGTGCGTAAATTATAATAACAAACATTATAATAACAAACATTATTATAACAAATTATTATAACAAATTACTATAACAAACAAACCCGGAAATACCATAACAACATCGTAACATAAATTAGCACAACAAACAATCGAAAAAATTGAGTAATGCTAAAATTTCTAAAGAAAAATCAATGAAATGAATGTTATTACAGAAAAATTAATACAGGAATTAAATCAACTAATGAAGCTTTTACATCGTGGAACTCCATACTTACGGTTGCGGAGGAAATAATTCCGCAAAATGTCACTTTACGGATTTATTTTAACTGGCGACCGGTTTCAGACCGTTACCCTGATGATGAAGAAATAGCAAGTTACTCCTCATTTTAAATTATGAGAATATTAAAATATTCCTGTATTTATCTGGGTATAAATTCCCTTTGAAATAAATGACTTTGACCGTTACATATAATATGTATCGAGTAGCAGCGTGGAATTTATCAATTCGGGACTTAATATGGTTTTTGAAGCCCAAATCAGCCACTGCAATTCCATCAACAATCGTAATTCACGAAAATCTTTGTTCTATAACTAAAGCCTTTAAGCGTGACATTCCCGTACTTTGAATCACTCGTTTCATGCCTGTATAACTGTCAAGGTCAGAATAAGAAAACGTTTCTTACAATATCTGTTTATATGGAATGCAAAATCACCATTAACATCAACGCAAACATGATCTCTCACTTTCTCGTAAGTCATTAACATAGGACGTTAATTAATGTTGCAAAAGGTTGAAGCCAATTCTGTAATCATTCAGTGTCGACACGCCTCTGAGATGAAATCAGAATCATAGTCTAAAATATACACTTCATTTACATGAACTATCTACTTTATATCAGTTACTATGATATAAGAAATAAGTTAGCCATGCATTCCGTTTTCTACGGGACAGTTTTCTAATCTAACCCGTCCTGATAATAAAAACATATTCTGTCCGATCTTTGAAAGTGAAAAATAAATAAAATAAAGATAAAGGATTTAGAAATAGACTTAAACTTCCGAACTTCCAAATAATGTAAATCATATATTTTAGTTAATCACTTTCTTATTTTTAAGGAAGAGATAAAACTGCAACACCTCACAAAAAAAGAACTGCTTGAAGTAGTAGTCGAAATATATTTCACTTTTTAAAATAAAGAAGTTAAGAAAATTTAGTTCTCGCCTTGAATTCTGAATCATTTTTAACGATTTCTTCTGAGAACTACAGAATAATATTCAAGAAGTGTTTCTGAAACATGGAATTCTCATCAAGTTTTTTCCATCTGCCAGCATTATTTTAGAAGCCGACTTAATTAGCTTGTTATTGCAATCATTTTTCAAATGAATCAATCAAGCGACACATGTCATCTTGTCCACGTACCTCACGAAAACAGAGCTTTGCATGTAGAACTTTTTAAAACCGGATTTGGGGCAGAAATGAGATGGAAAAGCATTTGTGACATCCAAATTGCATTTAAAAAACATGAAAACTAAGGTAAGCAGAATCCGGTACAATTGTGAAAATACGGGTTTTTTACAATACAAATCTCATGTCACCTATCTTAAAAGATGTAATTTTACTAGTAGAAGAGGGAAGTCACTAATCCCAATTTTTTCATTGAAATCCAGAGAGTTTACAGCGAACGACATATACGAATGCAAGGGATTAATAGAGATTGCATTCATGCGCATGTTTGGATTTAGTATTTCCATCGAAATCCTAAGCTGAATGAAAACAGTGGACGTCCAAAATATTAAAATTTTGCACAACCCCGCGAAATACGACAGGAAAAGCTGGACTAATGGCTTAATCCCTTTTCAAATCGAACTTTTGCGTCGCTGCAGTTTGATTATTTCGCATGGAAACGTGTCTTCCATGGCCTTTCGAGGGATATTTGTTCGTAATTGAAACTTCAATATTTGCTCGCGAGCTATAAATGCGAAGTTAGATGACCCAGTTGCCCGTGGCTGCAAGCGCGTTTTCGACGGAAAATGTAAAAAAAAGAGGGAATTTTTGGAGAGGAGTGCTTGAGATGAGATACTCTTACATATTTTAATCTCAATGCACCATTCTTTCTCCAAGTGAGGTTTAATTCGCAAATAAGATTGCAAGCGAGAAGTAAAATAAGTTACAAGAGTTAAAACATCTTCTCTTAGTCGTCTTAAGGGTTTCAATCTTCTTAGGTGGTACATTCAAAGAAGAACGGCGTTTTAAGACACTTTCCTTAAGAACTCAACCCCAAATTCTAAAATGCCACTTTGTAGCGATAAATTAAGTTTATGCAGGAGATATATAATGGAAAACATATAGTGGAAAAATATATAATCGTAGAGAATCTAGTAATTATATAGAGGAAAATATATAGTGGAGAATATAGTAGATATATGGTGGAAAATATATAGATAAATACTGAAAAAATAATAATGGAAAACCTGCTCACAGAAATTTTTAATTCAAGTTTCTTGTCAGATTCTAGGTAAACTCATAGCGCAGGAAATTTTTTTAAAGTGTGGAATCTATATGCCCTTTAGTTCCCCTCTAGATCCACCCATGTGGTGAGTGAATGCATTCATTAATAAGGGGAATGTAAAATCATTACACACCTCCATAAACTGCAATGCCTGGAAACAAAGCTTTCGGGTTCCGAAAGCTCAATTCTGAGGATTTGAAATTGAATTCGTTCAAACTCTCCGAACTTCATGCTAAAATGAACTGTATAATATGGCAGATTTGTTTGATGAAGCATCAATCAATCGAGTGAAAACTATTCAGAGAGTGCATTTCCAGATTTGTCTGTAATTAAGTCACTAAACTATGCAGTTCGATTCAATGAATTCGTACGCAACTGGAATTACATTCAATATATGTTCTCGGATGTTAAATCTTGCAGCCTATATGAACAATATGGTCGCAATATATAATACAATAGTTGAAAAAAGACAATAATTCCTGATTCTATAAGAATTAACAGGCCCAAGAATAGCCAAATGGGTAGCGCGTTTGTGTTCGATAAAAGCGGCCCAGGTGTCGATTCCCGGTGGAGACCATTCTGTTGTCCTATCATGAACAAATTGGGAAGTTAGAATTATAGAAACGGGATTAAGCACTGTAGAAGAACTAAAAACGGGTGCGTGGGAGTCGATGTGATGACCACGTGTCATCCATGGCGAATGCCACCTGGCTAGGGTATATCCCTCAAATAGATTCAGGGACATGGACTTTACTTACTTCTACTTATAATAATCAAGATAAATTAATATATGGAACCATCAATTCAAATTTCAAATGTTTTCTTTGAAAATAAATATCTATTTACAAAGTATATGAATAATAATATATTTATACACATATATACGAAAGGATAAACATATATTGACGAAAATTACCAGAGTACTTTTTCTTTACCATAACGGCTTTCCAGAAAGTAACGCCTGAGCATATACATTTCATAAGTTTTGTATAACAAAGACGCTAATTTTCATATCATACAAAATCGATTTAGAACTAATTAAAATACCTAGACTACAAATTTATATAATACGTAATCTCAATACAAAGAGCAGATAAAACCAATTGACGGGAACTTATAGCCCAAGAGGAAACGCATTCAAAATTACCCCAGTCAGACGCACCAATAAGAAAGCCAAGGAAAGAGAAAAATCAAGCAAACCCTTTGCTCGTTTAATTATCCTAACCAAGCAAAAACTTTGGACATCAAACAGAGGAGGAGGAGAAGAAGAAGCTCGGAAATTTTTTATTTCCCTCCTCGGGTGCCCTCAGATGGAAGCAATTACATCTCGGGGAAGTACACAATCCTCAGAATGGCCCTATTTAACCATTCCGCGTCAACTTTTTTTCCCCACTCCTTTTTAAACAAAGTACTCCATTTAGCAGTCACGTTCAAAGCAAACAGCGTCCATTTGCATTTCTGCCGCAAGTGTTTGAGATGGCATTAAAAGCGCCTCGTGCGTGCGCCGCTGCGATCGTCATTTCCGTCGTCACCATGACAACTGCCATCAGCTGTTTGCCGACGTCGCCGCATTCGTGAGGATCCGCTGTCTAGGGAGATTGAGGCCAATGATGCCTCAACTCACAACTGGAGGGAATTCGCACGTACGTAAGTTTTTTTGCAACAGGTATATGGCGGATATAAATTATACGGCTTAAAGAGCACGCTGAGGTCAAATGGGCCCGGCCAATGTTTTCATCACGAATACAACCTGCCTGGTAACCTTGACATAACGTTATTAATCTTAGCAAAAAATTTCATATATATAAAAGATACTTAATGAAGAATATCGGTTGCGATAGTGTATTTGTATTAGGTATTAGCTCAACTATAAACACTGTTTTAATTTGCTTCCTCCTTGAAAAGTTAGTTAACTTCTTCCTTTCGCAGCTTTTTTTCCACCCTCTTATGGATGATTTTCTGCCGTATTTTTTCCTAAGAGCAAACTCAAGTTTCTAAATCCTAAAAGAAATTTTCTTCTATGTACATACTTTTTTCAAGCAATCTCTTTCTTTTAAATTTTGCATGGTAAAGAACAGTGTGGAAAATTACCAGAGTACTTCTTTTTTACCATAATGGCTTTCCACAAAGTAACGCCTGAGCATGTAGATTTCATAAATTTTGTATAACAAAGACGCTAATTTTCATATCATACAAAATCGATTTAGAAATAATTAAAAAATCGAAAATTCTCTTTTATTATAGATTAGCTTATGCAAAAGAATTACACAAATAGTAGTAAACCTATAACAAACTCTGTTCCGTTAAGTTGAACTTCTTCTAGAGCTGAGTGAAATATCATTAGTTTCATAGTACAGAAATACATGTCCTGTCAAACGATATGAAATCCTGCAAGTTGCACTGCCTCAAAATATATGCAAATTTTAAGCAGCAGCAGACTTTACATATCAGATATACCTTCGTTTCGTCAAACAAATTCCATTGCCTAATTAATCTGACAGCTAACACTATAACCGCCTGAAGCTCATAGTAAGCCTGAAAACAACAGAGTCGAATTTTCCAAACAACTACAAAGGAAAACAAAAAAATACAACAGTAAAGCGGGAAAAAGTTTGAAACATATAATAAAATCACCCAAATTTGAAAAAAAAGCCAACGGACAAGGTGGTTACCTTGTCTTTCCAAAACTTCACATTATTATACAACCATTATTTCGGAACAACACAATAAAACATCACCCTTAGGCAAAATATAAAGGTATTCGCATGTTAACAAGGGTGATACAATCCATTATTTGGAGAGATTCAACGTACACTACGTGTACTACACCGCGTTTAATTTGATGAAAATGTAAATTTACAAGCAAGCACTGATTACAGAAAGGTAATTAGTTGTAAGTAAGGTAATTAGCCGCGAAAGAAGTTGTTAAACATTTTTGTTAACAATTATTTTCGTGATGGAGTAGAGGACCTGTTAGTTTTCATGCAGTTTAGTGGGCTATTGAGATTAGGCCAAACTATGATAGGGAAAAATCTGTGACTTAAACTATCAACAGCTACTCATTCGGAAGTGAAGAAGCAGCAATCTCAGTACTTAAACTTTTCATACGCGAGTTAATTCTTCAGATTTTTTATTTTATAGTAAATGAAACGTTTGAGTTAGCTACATGGATAAAAATGCCAATCTAAATTTCTTTTTAATGATACGAATGTAAGGTTATTGTATCATATATTATTACAAAATTAAATTTTCGAAAATTATGAGATATTTAGGTAAATAACGGAAGACTATTATCAAATATTCAGCTGTAATAAAATAGTAAAAAACTGTGAACGTAACCTTATACGGCAAACAAGAAAACAAAGGAGCTAAAATTAAAAGTATTTATGAACATACTTAAAGCCTCCTCTAGTTTTGCAGTAGATGTTTGCTAAGTACTATATATAACTTGCAGTACGATAATCCGGTACGTCTTCAAAGTAAATAAAACTCTTGAAACTACCGAAATACTCAAATACTACGTCAATAATGGATACAGTAATATTTCTGAAATGACTATGAAACATCCATGTAAGATTGTGATCACTAAAAACGTGCATTTTTCTTATTTCTGTAAATCATATCAACTCTTCAAAAAGATTGTAACTTAAGAACTAAAAGTAACCTTGAATCAGAGCGTATTGCCATGATGTATATGGAGTATTGACTGGGTGTATCAATTATTAAGCACTTGAAATTTCGCCAAAAGAAACACGGAAGAATGTCTAGAATCCACAGATGAAATTAGAGCCAAAAATCCCCTCTAACTCGACTAATCTCAAAGCATACACAGAACGATCCCATTAAACCTTGAAAAAAATATCCGTTCTTAGATTCGCTATCCCGGTGCGGAAGCTTCGAATTTCGGAATTAAACCTGTGAGTATCCATGGAGATCAATTCGAAAAGGCATGTATGCAAATGCAATTACTTGATCCAATCTCTTTTCTTAAGAGGTTAAGAGCTAATGAAAAGCTCTAGCAAAGGCATTCGATGAAATTCCATCGAAAGGTATGACCCTAAGGGGAGAAATTTGCATTATTTATTTCTTATGTATGTATCCTCTTTTTTGGCTCCTGTTTAATTAACCTTGCTTTAACCAAGTTTACAGTGCTATGAACAACATCCAGAGTTAAAGTAATCATTAAATTAAATTTTACTAGTTTCAAAATGTGAATAATTTGTATTCCTTGCTCTACTGGTAAATAAATGGTTAATAAAAAATAATGAAAGGTTAAAATATGAAACATCTGAATAGTATTAGATCACGATAGAAATTAATTCTTATTCTAAGCTTTTATTAGATACATTTAAGTGAGTATAATAAATGGAAACAATTACATGTAAGCCTTAAGGAGAAGCCAGAAACTTCAGAAATACTTGAAGCCATTGTCATGTACTCTATTGATTATGCTTTAAACTCTGAATAACATTCTGTATTTCCTCTACAAAATTTCTTTTCTGGAATAAATATGGAAAATAAATCCAAAGAATCTGATTCAAAATCAAATAAAAACTGATCAGTCGCATATTTCTTGAATATTTCATTAAATAAGTCAATATTTGTGAATCTATTGTATTTGATCACTTGTAGATCTTTTTGTTATTAGAGTTATTGCCGAGGTAACATTTGAGATATTGATACGTTTGAAATATTAGATGTAATCGCTACCTTTAGAGTAATATTAGAAAGTACTAAGTATATGTTCATCGAATTATACGAAGAGAAGAATTTAAATCATCAGCAAGTATTCTCAATGGATATGGATTCACATTCATACATTTAACGTTGCTCCGGAATCTCGCTCAATTCCGAAGAATTATCCCAAAAGATGGTTAGATGATATTTGCAGAGTATCGGAGAGCACGGTATGAATTATTGATGAACATCCTAGCGATCTGTTGGAGAGCTTGGATGATTTTCATTACAATGTCTTATTTCCTCACCGTTCCTAAATATTCTACTTTGTTCCTTAACCTATAGTATCCACATAGACATATTCAACGAGACGAGGCTTTGCTATCATGTTTTTTCAGGTAATGAGGAAAAGCTTTTAAACAGATCTCCTCTGAATATCTCACACCCTGCTCTCAGCAGTACATCGTATTTTTGTTAGGTTTCATGTACAAGTGCAAGGACATCTGGCAAACTTAGTTCTCGCAGCTTTCATATGATTTCATATCCATGGCCTAAGACAACCATACTTTCTGAATGTTAGGCCCGTTGAAACTCTGACTAGATATGAATGGTCTAAAACGTTATCTCAGCTCAACATTAACGGGAGTATTTTAGCTTATAAATTAGAACTTTAAATGCAAGACTTCAGTGAAAAAATCCGTATTCAGCATGTATAGAATAAAATTTTAATAACAATGGATATAATGATTTATCCTGATTTAGAGTAAATCATATGGTATATTATGATTTAATGTTTCGAAACTTCTTCGAGATAAAATATATCATTTATTTACAAGCAAAGACTCAAATCCAGCCAAATATGCAGAATTTGGCGCTGGAAAAAATGCTGCCCCAAACACGTAAATTTTTTTAATTTTATTCAAATACTTTAAATTTTACAGGTCGGAGTTCTGTGTTAGGAATGTTAAATGATGCCTATTTCCGAACTTTTTACTTGGCCCATTGCTGCTAAGTAAGACTCGTCATGTACTGTCAGACTTTCCTCCGTTTACCCTTCGTATTTTCAGAAATTGAAAATAATTTTGTAAGTCTCTGTATCCCTTAGGAATATGATTTTGATATTCTTATCCTTGATTCTATATCCAAAACTAGGACCAAATTCCAGGAGATAAAATAAATTCACCCATTTCTTACTTAATCGACCTTAATTCTTAACTCTGTTCACGTTGATTCAACGAATAAAAGATTCTCTGGAAAAAACGGAACTGAAAAAATTAGGACAGTACCGAGATTCAAACCCGTGTTTTCAACTTTCCGGGCCACTGCTATAGAGCAACAAGGATGTTCTGGCAAGATAGCTCAAAGACTTAAACAGTCAACCGGAAATATGGAGACTCAGATTCAAGTTCCGGTCCAGTCAGACCAATTCATGATTCTTTCCCCTTGGGAATCACACCTTAATGCGCAAAATCATCCTCATAATTTATACACACATAATTATAAAATTTTAGAAATGTTACCCAGTATGTTATCCAGATTATATTGCGAAAGAAACTTGACCAGAGTTGACATGAAGAATAACATTTTACATTTTCCCATCCAAATTTATTTAATTCTACCAACTCTTAATTCCACCTCTGTTTTTGTATTCATTATAAACATCCTTAATGCATCACGGGACTAACACCATTATCTGTCGCAAAAATCAAAAAATCTGGTGGTGGGGAAGTGTTAATGAGCTTGCACGCACTGAATCTCTAAAATTAAAGGCTAATGAAATCACAATGGAATCCCGCTTCGATGGAACATTCTAAAGTTTGTTTAGCATTCCAAATACCGGGATGGAAAACGAAAGCTGTAGGAGAAAAAAGTTGTCCATTTAAGCGTCCAAATTTTTTCGGGGACATTTTGGAAGGCTAATTGATGAGAATTTGCATTATTCGTGATCCCACTTCATAATGCGATGATGTAATCCCACGCTTGATTGGAATGGTCAATCATTAGGCCTCAAACAGTTGACGAGTCGAAAGGAGAAAACGACACATGCTTTTCATGTCGACAACGATGTAATTATAGGCACTTAAAAGCTTTTGATTTTTTATGTATTAAATCGATTTACTCTTTCAATACGTTCCGCTCGGTTAAAATACGTTCATTAGCAAATGAAAGATATTCGGATTAAATAAACATATGGAAATACTTCTGAATGTTAAGCAAGCGTAATTGGCTGTAAAAAGCATATTAAAATCTAATATAATTTGATACAAAGCAGTGATTTTATGGAAGACTGTTGAAATAGCTTCCCAATACTTCAAATAGAATAACAGAGAAATGTGACATAAATATTTAGGAACATTACTGTCATTCATTATATATAATCGGTAGTTTTCTCTGGAATATTTTCATTTTTACCTCAATTACATAGTCATTGCTAAACATTTATATTATTTAATTATCATTTATATCAACTATATCACTTACTCCACGTTTAACAGCAAAATGTTAAAAACTTCATCGTTAAAACGTTTATGTGAATGTAAATTTTTACTATTTGTTGATGATATTTGAATTTCACTTCGAATCCCATTCTAATTTAATTGATTCATCATTCAAATTTCATATCGAATTGACATATTCTATTTCATACACGATGCTTTGTCCGTTTTTAACAGAATTACAAATTTATAATAGGGAAATTTTGCCGATTAAATATAATTTCGTAATTATAGATACTTTCATGAGCAAATCAGTTTCGGCTAGGAGCGTAATTATGTGAAATGTACCATACAAAACTGAAAAACTAATCAAAAAATATAACGAAAGCATAATTTTCCGCCGCTGATTTTGTATTCGATTTGACTCAATTCGACTATGAAAATTCTGTTCGAAATTTTGTAACAAATAATTACTCGCTTAGATTGGAAATTTCGTACTATTTAGTATTACAATTGCGGAAGAACCAAAAAATTTATTTTTATGCATTCGCAGCTTACGCATCTTTTATCTCTGTTATAGACTAGAAGTCAGTAGAGGTAGTGAAAGAAAAGCAATTGGAACTCTGCTAATTAAATTATATTAATTAAAAGAGGTCGGAAAAGTTTCCGTAAGCCGAATACATCCTTGAAACGTCGGGCCTCTCCCTCGAATGCAGAAAATAACTGGTGGATTACTGATTTTCTAAGAATCACCCAATGCGTATTTGAGTGACCACTTTCCTATCTTCAGGGGATAGATGCAGGAGTATTTATTACTCTATTTATGATTATATTCTAAGGCTACTAAGCATCGAGAGAATTCAGGACAGAATTATTAAATATGTTTATAATGATGAAAATTATACAAAAATATCTGAATTTAATTACTACAAAAAATTGAATATTCTCCCAATAAAACTACTGTATAAATACATACTTATTACAGATAACTATTATTCAAACAAGTATAAAGATTTAAAGACTTCAGACCATATAATGTGTAAAAGACAAAATATAAGATACAATATCCCAAATTACTACAACAAACACGGAAAACAAAATTTACAAATTGTGGTTCCGATTCTTTTCAATGATTTGCCGAAAAACTTAAAAAGCATTACAAACATTTCCATGTTAAAGAGGCAAATTAAAGATTGGTTGTATATGTAATTCTAAACGTATATTCTATTCTAAACATATATAACTAAATATATATTTGTGATCATATAATGTTTTTGTATCTAATTTGTATTTATATCTATTTTGTACATCTAATTTTTGGCACTTGCAGACGAGTCCACACATGGACTCTGCGAGACCATAATGGTTTTTATTTGTATTATTGTATATAATTCATGTATATCCTCAAAATCTGTACATCTATCTATGTAATTTTTCATCATTAAAAAAAAATAAACAATAAATTGATCTTACAATAAAAAAAAAATTATTTATAATTATTCTGCATTTACCCTTACTGAAGATGATATCATAGTTATTGTTGGTCGTATTTTCTTTCTTCCTCTTATCAATGTAACAATATAACAAAATAAACAAATAGCGCAACAATTTAATTACGTAATTATCATTATATATTTATCGTTGTCTAACGTATAACAATGGGAAGATACGTTCTATTCTTGATTTAAAGATTTACATTATAGGAAGTCTTGCTTTTGGCTGTATAACGAAAGGGGCTAGAGTAACTTAAATGTTAAATATATAACTCTAGATATAACCTATAGGTATTTATTCCTCCTTTTTACTAAGGTCCTGCTGCCATATCCTCCTCTATCTCCCAGTATGCTATCGACCATACTGTGTGCGCCAAACCGTTCTGCGAATCCGAATTCTCCAATCTCTTAATTGTATCTCACCTTCCTCTTGACTGCGTTCAATTGTCTCCTGTATCATGTCCCTTTCATGTCTAATGTTCCCCTCATACGCCTCTAGTTGCCGGAAGAGATTACATGACTCTGTCTTAAGGCTAGACCAAATTGGTTGCTGGGTATAAATAGGTTAGCTCCGATGCGCGCCTAATCCCTCAACTAGTGGGTCTAGATGACGTTAAATCTAATGAAGACTTGAGAGATCCTTGAAGCAGCAATAATCCTTATAATTTATTCCTTAATATCCGTTTACGGTGACCAGCGCTTTTCTCATTTCACATTCTAAGAAAAAATATATATGACTCAAAAATTTAAAGAGAAAGTTTTCCATTTCCTACTTAAAATATATCAGAAAATGAAAATGTACCATTTGGTCCAAAAGTCAAGTTATAATTTGAATTTGCCCGTAGACTTTTGTTACTGGATGAGTAGATATCGATATTTATCAACACTGACGAGGTATATCGAAACGGACACTGATACAGAATATGAAGTTGTTTTTAAGCATATTTTAGTGTTTGTGTATTCGTTTTTAGTGATTGGAGTGTTTGTTGAAATGTATTTGGGTGGGAGAATAGGGTATCAGAGTCCGTCTATGAAATATTCATACGGGGAAATTAGTATTTAGTAGTTTCTTAAGAGCAAACTTTCAGAGAATCAAGCTTGATCTTAAAAGAGGCAATTCAAATCTACCTAAAAATTGCTAAGATGAAAAAATGTCTATTTTGCATAACATGGAGTTGCAAAGCTTTGGAAGGAAAATAAAACTCAGATTTTAAGAATCGAAAGAATTCAGGGATAAAATCGGTAAGATCAATCGCGAATTTGTGGAATTCCTCTTCAAAAATCTAATAAAAGAAAACACTTAGTAACTGCCGCAGTAGATGAAGTAATGCGGTGATTCTGCTGTGAGAGTTACCAAGTGTTTTCCTTTCTATTCGATTAATCCAAGAATTCTTAATGACAAAATCATGATGCAGGTTAAGCCACCGTGCGACAGTATGACAGAATCTGAAACTTATTTGGGATGCTAAAAGTAGAATTTAATTAGAAAGAATAATCAATAATATAATAATTATTATAGTTTAAGTATATTTAAGAGTGAAGAATCCTTATAAATAACACTGACATGAATCAATCGAAAATGAAACACTTCCAATATAACAATAGAAATATAAATTAAATAGTACAACTTCTGTCGATAATGATATTTACTAATGTTAATATGAAGACTATTCAGTAAGAGTAAGGATTAATACTATAGGTAAACAACGATCGCACAATTCCGCAACTAAAGATTATTACTACATATTTATAAGTTACGTACCCATGCATCGCTCAAATTCATTTCTATCGATAATATATTTGTAGCTGAGAGAAAAAGAAATGAAATTAATATGAGTTTACTTGATGTAAATGCAATGAATGAACGGTGATATGTAGTAATATAAGACGTTGCGTAAGTTAATTATTTGATTCCTAAAATTTTCTTATAGATAAACAATACAAATTAAATAATGTATTTCTCTAATCTTCTTTGGCTGATATCCCTATATTTCCATGGGGGATCAATTTTTTTCGATGAATCGTTACATTTAAAATTATTTCGTCATCTTGTATTAATTGCTGGTACAGAAAGTTACATAACTCATGCTCTTCGAAGGACTAGTCTAGATTTTTCAAATGTTTACTCTTATATTTGAATACCTCATGCCCTTACATCATTCAATCAGAGCTTTTGACTAGTTGGATAATTAACTTCATACACTTGTACATACTTCGTACACTACCCAAAGTTTGGCTACCGGTGATGATTTCTATTTGCTTTGGAACCTTTTCCAATGTTTATTGGGACACCGGAAATACGGTGACTGGTGAAGACGTAAGAGATCGTTAGCCATCCCAGACGATGGGGCAAACAAGCCTGAAGAATGAGTGAGATGAATCTCTTTCAGAAACGGTAGTTCAAACAAATGAGGTACGATAAGCATTCGCCGTTCAGGAGGAATGGATCTCAAGGAAGACCTACAGCTAATATAAGTGTGTTTTTCTATCCACTGAAGCGAAAAGGAAGTTTACGGCAGCAATGAATTTTCTTGTACAGAACGGAAGCCAAGGTTTTGAGAGAAGTAAAAAATAGTTCATTACGGATGCTAGAAATCTTGAGTGTAGCATAAGAAAGTCAAGGTGCAAGATCAAACGGGATGCAAACTAAGAAGAATTGGGTCATTTAAAACCTGTGTTGGAGGAAAATGCAGTAGTTGCATAAAATTCGTATAAAAAATTTCTACGAAGAAAAAAATAATTATAAGATTTCAAAAAGTTCCTAGAGGATACACATTTTTGGTAGCGAATACCTATTGTTACGTTGCACTTGGTAGCTTGCGCGATTTTTTTTTTTAGAAATCTCATTGTTACATAATTGAAACAATGCGTTGCAACAATATCATTCTGCTTATTTGTAGTTTGGAACTATACAAAACTGATTGATTATTAAAATTGATTTTTGGAACTTATTCAAGCCTCTTATCTGTGGGTTTGGGATTAATGGGCTGTATTGTCGTCTGATAATTAGCAGTATTGTTGTAAGAATATAATTATAAAAAGTTCTGAAACAATTCAGCGACCGACAGTCAAACACAACAATAGCTTTCATGAAACAAAAATGAGTGTCTTCCTTGAATTTCCGCACATAAAACTCATATCTATCGATTGATTTCGATAACTACAGTTATTAGTTATAACTTATTATAGCAAGGATACATCAAAAGCCTTACTTTAAATTTTATAATTGTAGCGAAAAGAAATAAGTGAATGAGAATTTACCCCATGAAAATGCAATGATGATTTTTAGTAATACGAGCATAAGAATTTACTCAGAAAATGTATGAGCTAATTCAATTCAAATTTTAACTCGATTTTTTTTCACTAAAAGGTGCATTTTTCATTCGTTGATCTATTTTCAGAGGAAAGCGGGGAACTTTCTCTTTAAAAGGGTATATCATTCATATGTTTTGATGGATTATGAAGGGAAAAAAACGCTGGTCACTAAAAACGGATATTTGGATACAATATATAAGGATCATGAATAAGAATTTCCATATTTAAAATATCTTCCTCTGAATTAGTCGAAAAAAATGCTTCCCAGAATTTTTCTATAAAGGTTTTCATCGGCATTCCTCATTTTTCGCGAGAATTAACCTACGCAGCACATATCTGAATGGACACATTCCGAAAGAAAACAGAGAAAGTTTATCCTTTCCAAAAACAGACACGACTGGAATATTTCCTATAATTCCAGACCCATACAGGAATAAACAAGGGTAGACGTGAGGATGTCATATAACGCGTGTCAAGCCATACGAGAAGCGAAGGAGTAAAAACGGGCGTAACGGTTTGCAGATCTTCCGCTGTCCACCTCCATTGAGCGAAGAGTAAGAGCAAGCAAAAAAATGAAGGGAGAATAGCAGAGGCGGAAGGAAAAAAGACGTGCGGAAGCGTGACGTCAGAAGAGATACCGGAGAACATCGATGCGAGTGAAAGGAGCGAAAAATGCTCTGAATTCTTGAGGAGGATTCTATTTTCGGCCACTTCATATGGTGAGATTATCTATTTACTCCTGCGGCAAGAATAGCCATCTATGCATGTAATATGAACGAAAGTCTTGCGGGAGAAAATTTTCTAGCACCCAAGCTATATCACTGAATTCATAGGCGAAGTAAAGGTCTCATGAAACTATTATGTCTGCGAGTTATGTGTGATATTTCCAATATTTTTACTACTGTTCATCATAAAATATATTTGTATTTTTTATAATTCTTTATAGATTTGTATTTCGATTTTTATTATGTCATTTGCATTATTTTTATATTATGTTTTTTTGGTTAAATGGAAGACGGAACTCAATGGTCCAATTTCGCCAAATAAAGTATATATGTATGTATAAAAGAAAATTTTCGTCCTATATTAAATAACATCAATGGGTAAAACGAACTCTTTTCATCTCGATGGGACTTGGTTGTCTGGAGGACATTAAAATTGGGAATTGAAACTATTCAAGTTGGGAAACTCAGCATCGGTAATCAGGAAGAAATTTATGAAAGGAAATTTAAAAAGTTTAAAAATTCACATGGGAAACCCAGAATCGATAATCAGAAAGAGATCTATGAAAGAACATTTAACAAATTTGATAATTCACATCTTGGAATTCAAATTTTCTCCGACTCGATTCCGCCTTACAAGTAAAATATATATGCATAGAAAAGATATAAAATAACAGAAGGTAAGTCTGCGTCACCCATCTCAATGATGGTAACTTAATTTTTCGTAATTTAACCGTTATTTATTTATTGGATACGATTCAAAAACAGCCAATTTGACCAATAAAACTCAACTGTGACAACAATGGAAAGAAAAAAATAAATATTAACAAGGAAACATGGTGATCCAACAAAATAAAACACAAAACAACAAAAAAACAAAAAATATAAACAAGAAAACTAAGTAGGCTAGAGACCAGAGATAAACTAATGGAAGAAAGGAGTAAATTAATAGGGGAAAACAGTCCAAGAGTTAGTTAGTTTACCATTCTCCACCTTAGTTACGATATACTACCGATTTCGACAAGTCAAAATCAAACCCTAACTAATGCACCACCCCGGATACCATGGCAACGGGATCGGGAGCACTGCAAATAATTACGCAGCCAACGAAATGGCCGCCCGCCATTCAGTGCCTTCGAAATATGACGTTCTTCCGCCAACAAAGCCTTCTGGAGCAGAATCCTGTCCGAAATAAGGCCGGAGCACTCAGTCCTTATCTCGATAGGCATTTCAATTTCCGATTGTCATTCGAGGACCCAACCTACATTTCCAAAGCAGCCCGAAATACACAAACACTCATATACGGGCCTACTCTTGCTGTTCTAGAAACAGGGAGGTTCTCGGAGATAAAACAACCATTATCTACACCTGAAATTATAAGTTCCCGAACCCTGTTTAGAAAGGGTCATCCCAGTTCGCCTCTCAAAACATCAGGAACTCGCTATCTAAACAAACAGGAGATAAAAAGAGAGGCAAGGAACAAACGTGGAGGTGATTGGGCTCAAAGGAGGGAATTGGTAACCATGGGGAAGAAAACAACGGGGGAATTTTTTTCGTCAAGGAAACCAAGTCCTCTACCCTAAAGTAAGGGAGGCTTTAATAAATAATGCCCGCATAGAATGAATACTATACCATTCAATACGACGAAGAAAGGATGGGAATAACGGAGGCACGCTACTACAATATTTAATTATTCCAAACGATTTTTTAAACTGTAAATTTATCAAAATATTTTCGAGTCATGAATGTCAAAAAAAATTATTTTTCCGATATTTCAATTTCTCCATTGATATGAAAAGAATAAAACATGCAATGTGCAAACATGCTTTTTTGATGTCCTTATCTCACTCCCTGAAACAAATATTAGTAATTAAATTATTTTGTTTTCCAATCTTGATAATGTCGCAAAACCAATTCAGCAGCAAAAAAATATTAAAATTAAATGAAAAATATTCGCTTTCAGTTTATTCAGCGGATAAATTCGATTTGCCACAAAAATCCTCGATTTCAAAGTATACTGAATCTAGGCAACACGCGACAAAAGAGTGACAATTTCACATGCGACCTTTTCTGTGAGATCGAATACTGAATGTGACCTAAGTTAAGAAAAGTTACTAGAAGTAACATCTATTTTATGGTTTCCAAACGAAGAATCATAGTGTTACTATTCAAGTGAGGTAATCCCTATTTGACAAATACGAAAATGTATATCTAACATTTACCACCTGTATCTTTATCCCAAGTGATCCTCTTTACAAAAGTCATCCACATTTCTTTCTGTTCCCTATCTCTTTAAACTGTTACTTACGCTTCCACAGTTCAGAGAGGAAACTTTAACACTATTCCCCCGGACATATGTTTTCATTCTCTATCCTCACCTCCATTTAAACCTAAATCCAGTCCTTCTCATCCATAGAAATCGCTCTTTACTTCTTCAAACCGTTTGGAAAACATTGCTTTCCTCACACTCGACTTCCCAAATTTTTGCTATTCCTCACAAAGGCTTTCAGAGGATTTCGAATCTTCCACTCCGATTACACAGCTGAACGAAGCTGTTCTATCCCAACCACATCACTACTGTCTATAATCCATCGACTAGAATTCGATAAAAGGATATCTTTATCAATGTCCTTCTCAACGCTTCCTTTCCTCTTGCTCCGTTTATGGAGACTTAAGGATTTGTTTGAAAATGGAAGTTTGCAAAAATCACCTCTGCCATCATTTGTCACATTGAAATTTAAAATATTAAAATATAAATTTATTAAAATATAAATATTAAAATATATAAAAACAGGAAAGATCGATAGCTACTATAATGGTATTTAGTCGACAATCTGTAAATTTATCATAAATAGTTGTATTTTTCGTCAATTTTTTTGAAATTATAGGGATATTTTATTAATAATATTTTTAATAATAAATTTTATAATTTTTTATCTTTTCGTGAATCAATTTGAAAATTCCATATGTTTTGTATCTCTTTCTCAATTATTCTAATATTGATGACCATATAAATAGCATTGTTACATTTAATGTTACGCCTTAGTAAATAGCATTGTTACGCCTTAATAAATAGCATTGTTACATTTAATGTTACGCCTAATGACAATTTAAATAGCATTGTTACATTTAATGTTACGCCTTAGTAAATAGCATTGTTACGCCTTAATAAATAGCATTGTTACATTTAATGTTACGCCTAATGACCATATAAATAGCATTGTTACATTTTTGATTACGGTACAACTATGAAACAATGCAAGGACTACAGTCGATCGATTAAGAATTGTTCTCGGAGGAAACAGTTAAAATTATTCATCTCCAGCGACGTTTGTTGTAACTCCATCTTGAATTAAACTCACGAAGATGGTCACAAAAATATCTACAATCATTATTCGAGATTTCATTTAATTGGACGAAATTTCGATATCATCTAGTCATCCTCAAAGTATAAAAAAATCGCTGTCGAGAGCATTCTCTTAATGAAGTTAAAATTATTTATTAATTATTATTAATTAATTAAATGAATTAAAAAGTCGACTGCGAGGTCGTGTAATTGGAGGTTTTCATATGTAATCCATCTTTGTGAATTCATTCTTACCAGAAGTTTGGAAGCGAACAATGGAAACTATTTAACAATCACAAATAAATCATATCAAACGTTTGTATTCTCAAAATCCATTAAAACATCACGATTACAGTATCTATAGATTCATTTGTCACATTACCATACTTATAATAGATTTCAGAAAATTTCAGCACATGGCTAATTTATCTGCAACCACATTTTTAACAAATCTTTCCCTAAAATGACATATATGAGAGTTATACCCTATATTTACTGTCTTGATAACTCAAGTGATCCTTTCTATATAAATTGACCTTTTAATTTCGGATGGCTTTACCTTTAAATAGGAATTTAGCTAAACGAACTCCATCGTCAAAGCTTTAACCTTTCGCAAATCAATGTAAGGCGTTAAAATGCAGTTCTTTCATCTCTTTAGCACTGCATTTTTAAAGGAGCGAATGGATGATTCAGTCAAAAAAGTGCATCATTGATTGAGAACCTATAAAGCAATATCGGAATTCTTTGCTGCAATGTCGAAGGTAGATGAAAGACTCTTTCTAGGCAAGAATGAAGTTAGGCGTGAATACGTTTGAGGACATAATTAATGTGAGCATAAAGACAAATTTATGAGGGAAAAATACACCCTATGATAGGCTTTGAGAGACAAAGGTTAGATATTTCTACAAAGGGAACAAGGATTGATAGGTAGATGTTGATTCAAAGCGGTATCGCTAAAAATGATTTTGAGGATACCAGGGCAAATTCTACAAATATCTATTAGATAAAATGGATATTTTCTATTAGTATATCTTGTCACATTACATCATTAGGAGAAATTTCACATTGGCACTAATCCCTATATGAATTCATGCGATTCATGTGACTATAACTGCAAGCAAAACAATTGGCGCCTAAAGGACAAATTACCTATTCTCATCATTAGTCATTTTATCATTATTTTAACTGACTATCATTAGATATTGTTGTCTACACATCCATTAAGGGAATTCTAATGGCTTATTCGAATTTTAACAAGAGTTTTTGACCAAAAAGTGCATTTTTCATTTTCCGGTCTATTTTTATTAGGATGCGGGAAACGTTATATTCAATAGGATGCGTCATTTAATTGTTTTGATGGAGTTTAAATGGAGAAAAGCGCTGGTCACCGACAACGGATGTCTAGAAATAATATATAAGGATTACACAGAAATTTTTAATGGTTAACGTAAGATAAGACAATGCAATGTACTTTGAGCACAATGATGAGTTTAGATGTGTAGATATATAAAAGTTTTATCGATAAAATACATTTTTATCAGAAATTTATTTGTAACTCATAATTAATACGATTTTTTCGCATAGCTGATTTGAGAGTTGCCTTTAGTAGTTCATCGACGCACAATTCATTGTGTATAAGCGTCATGCCGACATGAGATTACGAGTAAAAGAACATATGTGGAGCAATCTTTAACTGTGTACCCTTACAAGGTATGAAAGCACCTTTACTCTCAAGGACACCGAAAGTTACCCTTCAACACATCCCTTCCGAAATTGCAGGAAGGATATCCTGGAAAGGGGTGTTACCTTCACTTTGAGGGGATTGATCCCCGTTGCTAAGCCAAAGATATCTTTGGGCCTTTATCCGGGGAAAAAACAAAGAAAGATGCTCTCTCTACATATCCCTTCCCATTGTCTTTTTTCGGGGCCATTTTTCTGCTCCATTCCCGCGTGAAAAGGTTGGGTCGATGGGTAAAGAATGCGTCACGAAGGACCGTGATTAAAGGATCCCCATTTGATATCCTGATCACATTTTTTCGGATTCATTACTCATCCATTCATCGAAATCGGAGATTGATGGGGGTGATTTTCCCAGAAGAGAGGATATATATTGAAAGCATCATTCATATTTTCCATCTATGTCAACTCACTAAAGAAACGAGTAGGACTGCGGATGGAGTCTTACCTCTTCTGCGGAAATTGCACTCATGGCTCATTTATACATTTCCACAGTTATCTATGAGTGATGAAGGGAGTAAAAAAAGTACGGTTGCGAATTTTTTGCGAAAATTTTTCGCGAAATATTTTGCATGTGATGCGAAATATTGTAACCAAAATGATACCATTCTACTAATAACTGCATACAGTAAAACCCGTCTAAGACGCGATTTTCTCAACGTTGCGATCCCTTTCAAACAAGTGGTAAAATTACTGCTTAAGTAACCCACTTAATACGCGGATTTTGCCCATCCTCAGATACACTCCAACCCGCTTTAATCAATCGTACGTCTCATTCGATTGACAATTTTTTTACATCGTCTGTTTTATCTTCTCACGATTTGTCCTTATCACTAGAACGGTTTTCTTGTGAATGTCTTCTTTTGAGTGACTAATTTTGGGAGAAAAAAAGCAGAGCTATCTATTTTCCACCATCGGAGCCCATACTGAGATAGAATGAGATCTTCTCTATCACTTTTTTCTCAGGTCAGAACTTAGTTTAAAAAGTCGCTCTTCAGTGATTCTTTTTATCACATTCTTAAGAAGTAAACATATAGAAAAAACAGAAAAGAAGTATTTCGTGGGCTATTGAACAGAGTTCGGAGAGATCGTAATGCTTTCTCACCACTGCTGTTACAAAAACACATTATTATTATTCCCTAATTGTCTTTCTCGTAACAATGCTTCATTGTAGAGTGAAAAATGACCATTATTGAGTAAATAAGAAGAAAATTTGATGTACTGCAACCAAAATATATTTTGATATAATGCAACCAAAAATATAATGTAATGCAACCAAAATTACACGACCCGGTTATGACGCTATCACGCTTATGACGTGATTTCCTCTTAGTTCCCCGCAAAACGTCTTAACAGGGTTGTAATTTACACATATATGAATGGCGGCAAGAGGCGTGCGGGACAATATGCTTGATTGGCAGAGTGTTGGCAAACAGGAATCAAACATTCAGAGCCCCATCTAATCCCAGTGGCCACTTCAAGTCAGAGTTAGCCGTACGTCGACAAGCATACATAAATATCAGTCCGTTGTTTGCCCTTGCAGATGGTGCGTGCTCTCATTGCATTATGGAACTCACCCGCCAGACGCGACGTTTGCAAAACAATTTCCACGGTTATGTTTAGAGATCGGGCTTAGTCTCAAATAAGCCCTCAGTTGGAAAGCGATTTATATAAGATAATGGATTATATTACAGAATCACTGTTATTGCTAATATCTTGCTTCAATGGACAAAGGAGACAATTATTAAGACAAACAACAGAATTCAAATTATTTCAACAATGAGGCTTACGTAATATTAACGACCAAATGGTGAATAAAAGTAAACAATAATCGCCCAATTAGTTCTCGTAATTTTTGTGCAACAATATGAGTATATCATCACGAATCAATACAATAATAAAATTAAATTAAATAATGAAATTGAGGCGGTCTTAAACGTATGAAAATCCATGCATAGATTGTAGCAGTATGAGTCTTTTGTCGGAAAGATAATGTTAGAATAAAATATGAGAAAGAAGACTTAAAGGAGAAAAGTAAAAAGTTTACAATTTAGATGAAAGTTTCATTTCAACAAGACCTGATGATTGCGATGTAAATGAAACAGATCATGTGAAAAACACTTTTCATATTAAAAGTAATTCCTTCACTTGTTTAGCATATTTTATACAACGTTTAATTTTCTGTAATGAGAAAATAATTATACGTCACAAAATTTCATGGACACATGGTAAATGTGAGGGTATATCGTGTAGAAATCCCAAGATATTGAGTTAATATGAATCTAAACAATATTATAATGTATATGATATTGTAATTGTAACCAAATTTATTTAAGCACATCACATGTTTCGAAATAATTCTTGATAAATATAATATTGCTCATTTTTCATATATAGTTTTTCTTTTTAAAAATTTTAATTAAAAAATAATGGTACTGCAATATCTAGAAAAACATCAAAAGTAGAAAAACGAAAGAACGCTTCTTATTTCGATAGTATAATTTCGTTTCCGATACTTAAACGTATATGAAACAGGATGATTTTGAAAATTTGTATGCTTCAACGATCCTCTGTCTTTAGGACCTTCAAGATTTCTTATGATAGATACTGGCAATTTCTTAAAAAAATACATGAGAAATTTATGCTCTTTCAAAATCAATGGTGAGTCTTTTCGCTCATATTCGTGCAAAATTCTAAAAATATATAACGCAAATAAGCCATATATCCAGTTATCATAGATTAAACAATTCAATTTGAATCAATTTCAGAGATACTTGACGGAGGTCCAGTAGCATATCGAAAGCAAACATTATAGGGCTGAAATATTGCATCGCTACGTAGATAATGGCCATAAATTCGCTCTATACTCAATACTTTTAGCAAACACACTTTTTGGAGAATCGATACCGACAATATTTAGACAGATGAAATGGATAGACCAAAGCAAACACTAGAAGAGAGCAAACATTGCGTAATACTTCAGCCATCGATGCACTGAAACAGAATATCGCAACGCATTAGATCAAAGTGATTAGAATACCCTTCTCCTCGATCTAAATGAGATAAAGGATAATTATTCCAAAGTCTTCATATGAAGAAATCGTATTTCCAAATTCCTTATAAGAAATATTCCTTTATGCATTTGAAAGAATGAAATGTTTCTTAGTCCTCTATATTGAAATTATTTGATGAAATTCCCGGAATTTCGTAATGATCTCGGAATTCGTTACCCCGGCTAATTTGAGCTGAAAGGACAGGCTTGTAAAGACGTTATGTTTCCCTTGAGCTTGTTAGACTTCCTTTCAAGGTTGAGATCAAATCCAAAGTAATTCAGGGTAACGAGAGTTCCGTCTCCCAAGTTTTCTTTTCGTATGAGTAGCTAATTAACTTGTTCATGAGCAACCTGTTACGGCGTCACTGGTACTTAACTTGAAGGGATGCACGAGCTATAGTGGGGTCCTTTTGGTGCTACATGAGGAAGGAGGCTACACTAGGATTAATATAACATTGACAAAATCAAGAGATACGATTTTATAAATACTTAGAGTTTTGTTAGACTTCGAATCCAACTAAAGCATCTATTTAAAGTTATTTAAGCTATACTCGTCCAATTTAAACGAAGCCCATCAAATGCTACTCACCATTAAATACTCAGGCTATCCACAAATTCCTGGACGACTTTCATTGTTGTTGGCAAAATGCTATTGTTAAGTTTAACCGTGGTTATGCATGAATTATCCTCGGACTTTCATTATTAGATACTTCCAACAATGCTGCTCAACAATACCACTCGTTTTCATTTCTGTTTGCAACAATACCAGATGCGGTAAAGTTTGATTCTGGGAACTAATTGAACGTCCCTTGCTCTGCATTTTAAAAAATTTCGCGGCATTTAAAAGATTTAAATTCTAACCTTAAGTAGTTTATTTTTAGTGCATACACTTGAATCTTTTCATCTTGTTGGAAAGTTTCTTTTTCGATAACTTCTAGCTTAAGCTTTTTTTAAGGCATGGTAAGTTTTTAAAACCCCGCTATTTTGAAAGTTTGATTATTAGCTGTGAATAATTTTCTGTAAACTACATTGAGGTTTCCAATAATCACTCTTCCAATTTCACCTAACTCCACCTACATATATATACAAAACTTTTTGTTCTATTTTTCACATTGAAACTCGCTGGAGAAATTAATTCTTTTGGCAAATGAATAAACATCGATATTGGATCTAGATCAGTACTGGAAGAAATAAAAATTCATTGAGATATTTTTCATGCATATGCTACCGTTAGAGTTGAAAAGTTTTCTTCTGCAAAATATTATACTCTAGAAAAAGAAGTTTCATCCGCTAGATATGCAACGCCTTGTACTTTGGCTTGCTGCTTCTAAACATGAGATAGGAACTATAAATAAGGAGACTTTATCCGTCCTCTAAGCATGAGAAGCAACAGCAAGGAGAAAGTCTAGGATATAGTAGAGCAAGAAGCTGCATAAGACAGCATGGCTTTCGAAGAACCAACAAAAGAGAATTGACCCAATTTCGAACTTCCACCAGCGACATGACTGAAATCCACTTTTACATCGCGCTTCCTGAGAGGGACTGTGTAACACTATACAAGCAAGGCTTCCAAGGTCGACACGTAAAAGTGAGATACAGAATGTTCCAGTCAAACGAATTATAGACCCCTCGGAGAAAAAAGATTGGCAAAATAACAAAAATAATAGATTTAGTAGTTTAGAATCCTATCAGCGATTGGCGTAAAATCGAAAAAAATCAGTATTTTAATATTTATAATGTTTTATGGTTGGTTACATATTCACAGGTTTTATGAAGAAATATCTCCAATATGATTGATTAACAACTTATGCAAGTGGATCAGAAATTTTCGAAGCATCATAATTGTATAAGTTGAGAAATGAATGCATAACCTTTGTTCTGATATAATAAATTGCCAAAATAATTCCTGGGATTATAACATTACGCATAATAAGTACCACCATCGTCAGAGTTATACGATTATTAATATGATAAGCTAGCAAAATATACGAAAGATAGTATTACGTACAATTTTCCAATTCTTATAGGATACGCTTTGTTAGTTGACCAATCTGGTAATGGGAACGTTAAGACTCACCTGAGAAAACATAAAGAAAGATTCATTAGTCCCGTGCGAATAAAAAGGCACCATGTTGTTTTATAGCTCTTTTTATAAGAATGCGTCGATAATAAATAATTAATAATACAGTATTGATAATAAAATATTGAATAAATATCTTTAACTATGATGGAATAAAATCATATAAACTATAGGCAATAGAATATCAGTAAAAATAATGTTATAATGTAAAAGTGCAAGTATAGGAGCCGTATAGAATGAACATATGGATGTTTCTCAACTTACATATGTATATAAGCAGTATTAGTGTTTAACTATAGTAGTTTTTACGGAGCGAATAGATGTTTTTGTAGTGCACTTTGTTACAAATTGATTCTAGACAGGATTTATGGCATATGGTATGATCATTAAGCCTAATTTTGGTAAGAAACAATTTCTATCTTTCCAAATCATGTGTATCTAAGAGAGTAAGCTGCTTATTTGTAATTCACGGCAACTAAAATGACCCAAATTCATCATTACCAATCAAAATAATGAGCGAAGTAAAATGACCATGTTTCACGTTTAAATATCAATTCAAATATTTAATTTATATAAGCAAACTATGCGAAAAATTGTTGAAAATGGGTAAAGTGTAACAATCATATATTTTGATTATTTTTTTAAATGAAACGTTAATTAACATTTCCAATATCTAAAATTAGTTTGAACTCGATTAAATATAGAATATAGAATTCATAAAAAGAATGACATCAATGAACTGTTTAATTAAAACTATAAATAAATATTTTATGTACGGTCACGATATTGAATTCACCTATAATTCCAAATATTTAAATTAAACATCTCGGAAAGTTGAGATAAACGAAAATCGAAATAACCTAAGAGTGTGAATCACCCAGAAAAGAACATGTTCAAACAGTTCGATAGAAAAATGATATGACTATTTACTCATATACTTATAAAAATCAAATTTAAGTTTAAAAAGAGACGATGCAGTAAATTCCCGTCAGCTGGAGTTTTCCCTTCAGAAAGAAAATAATTGTATGAATATTGCTACTATAATATTTCCATAGCATAAGAAAATATTGCTACTATAATATTTCCATAGCATTTATCTTCAACGTCCCAATTACTACCGTTATGCTCTTCCGAAAAATGATTTTCTCTGGATTTTTACACCAGGAATATTTGAGAGGACTTATTCTCAATTAAACAATTCACAAGCTAATGAAATAACTATCTAAAATTGAGTCCTAAATTCTATTTTGCAATATCATCAGCAATGAACGAATTACAATAGTTATACTCACGCTACTATTAGTTTTATTTAATTTTCACCATTGACCATTGTAAATGTATTACTTTGGGGATGTCATTCGATGAATATTAACATTCTTGAAGAAAAATCAGCCAGCTACTAATGAAAGGTTTACAATGGATGTATGGCACGATAAATTTTGTCCATGCAAAACCCTAGAAAATGAGCAAAATTTCAGTGAGAGATGAATAAACCGATGGCAGAGTAAGTTAAAGCTATGCAAATTGCGAATCTTCCAAACGCTAAGCCTCTGGCTCTACATCAATGCCCCTATCTCACTTTCACTTTCAAGCCATCAGAAACCATGGAAACCCTCAATCTCCACGGTTCCCCCACTCTCTCGTCTACTGTTTCAATTTCCACCTCTCTGCTGTGCGAACGAGCCTCAAAATGAATGGTTTCCAAACATCATGTGTCTAGAAACGAGCATCTCATGTTTTACCTCTCACATTCCCTTACACTACGAGTTCTTATAATGTTTTTATGATCTATTCATTCGATATTTCATTCTACTATTTAAGATTTAATGAGCAGATTAATTTCAACATAGTGAACTGTCACTAAATTCTTCTCCATTTTAGTTTACAAGTAAATTAAAAAAACTTCAGCATAAAAGGTACAAGCTGATATACTTGAATTTGTGAGGGTGTTATTACAAGTTAAAATTTATGGTAAAATCTAGCAATATAATTACAGTCGTGCCTAATTATTTATTTATTAACATATTTATTAATTTATACATTTATAAATTTATGTGACCAACAAGTTCATTTTGCCTCTAACTAACTATGACCCAGTGTAGATGTATGAAATTATTAGTAAACTCCAGGTGATCTGGCATTAATTAATCGAGCCACATCTAAAACTACACACAGACAGCTCTTCGTAGTTTCCACAAAATTTACTTACAGTTTCCATCGTGACGTTCATTACAATGCTAACTACATGCGGAAACTGAGATAAATTTATGCTAGTTGTCTATTTTCGACTTTGGAGACGAAGAACTGTCTCTGTGTTGTTCTTTTTTTAAATTATGAGGTTTAAAGAGTAACCGTAGTACTGATCCATAGTACATTTACATTTACATTTACATATAGACCCTGCTAACCGCCACTGGCGCCTGGCAGGGGGTGTGAAACACCGAAAACCCTATCTACCTTTGACTGCTGTTGGCTTCTCTAATACTTCGCGGAAAAAATGACCAGAAATAACTATCTGTCCTGGCAACTATTTCCCTGTAACGCTTCATCGTTTTGTCTCGAAGATCACGTACGCTACTAACTGGTATAACAATATCAACTATCTCCTCCCCGAGATCCGTAGTGATAAAGTAGCAACATAGTAGCAACTATTGTCACCCTTAATAGAAAAGCTTTCGTCTCTCAGAAAGGAATACATTCTGACGCCTAGATAGCTTGAAGCAATATAATTTTCAGGTTTTAGAAAGGTCTTCCACACGAGGAAAAATTAATTTTTTTGACTTATTTATACAGAAATTTTTTGGACTTAACATGATTTTCCTCCACCATTTCCCATTTTCATTTTCCTAATTTGAAATTTCTCTCCGATTAAACACGGCCTTGTGTATAGATATAAAATTATGAGCCTCAAATAATACCGATTAAGGGGCCTCCGAAGAGGCAAAAGGGCCTTCGCAGGTAAAACAGTCTGAGATTTGATTCCCTGTACGGACACGTAGGAAATTTTTTTGTCGAAGAACCATAGAATTATTACTGCTACTAGTTTTACGGATATTTACAAGGCTCAACAAAGGCCTGAAATCGAATAAATCCTCTCCATTTTTTCGTAGTACAAGTATTGTTAAAACTGCTCCGAAAAACTCCGAAATCTAAGGTCACTTAAGTTAGGATTAGATATTCGAGGAAAGTCCCAATCTCTTCCTGAAATAAAAAAAGCTTATTACTACGATTATTTTGCATATATGGACCCCCATCTAGAATCCAACCCGGGCCCGCTTTAACCATATACGAACGCCCCCTGGGCTACCAGTGAGTCCAAACCGTCCGTCCGTCCGTCCGTCTATCCTTTCTATTAGGCCCTTTGTCCATGAACACTATGAAACCGATTCCGAGTACATGGACCCCTACAGATTCCGCACACATCAGGGCAGTAGCGAATTAAGATAGAATCTGTTTGAAGAGAGTCCCTCTCCAGAGAATATTTGCACTGCACTCCCTCCACCAGCCCTTCACTTTCAACCCTGCGGATGGAAAACCGTGAGAACAAGAAGGCTCGTTAATTTCACGCCCCAACCCGATACTTTCACCTCCAACATGCAGGCTGAGAGCGACGAAATTCCTCACTCGACATTTTTCCCGATTCCCTTGCGGCATAGCGATGTCACCTTCAATCTCTCCTGATTCGCGCGCCGATTTTTCGCATGAAAACCAATTTTCGCACCGATAATTTCGTTGATCCCCGAAATAAAACCGATTTCGCACGCATTATCATCGCTCTTTACATGATCCCGATAATCTGCTGCGTTCCCCCTTGTTGTTTCAGAAGTGAATTAAAATGAGGTTACGAATTAATGGGGGCGATTCCATTTAAGCGTTTTTTGAAAGCGTGCTCATAAACAATGTTAATTTTGCGGATTAAATGGAAGTTTTTGGTCGCGGATTGATTGGATGTGTGCCTGCGATTCGGTGTTATTCCCATGCGACTTAGGTGCTTCGGAGAATTATTCCCACGATTAGTCGAAATAACACGTACTTTAAACGTACTTAAAATCAGCAAAAAGATTAAAATTAACCAGTGTAGAATATTATCATTATTTTTCACAAATATACTAATCTCCTCTTGACGTGATGGAAAGTGTTTAATTCTATTTAGATCATACATAGCTAATTTTTCTAATATCTCTCTCTATATTGCAATATTATTAGATTAATAACTTCTATTATGAATATAGATTTTTCCCATACATGATAAATGGTGTAAATACACATGTATTGAAATCGGTTGAATCTCATCGGATAATTCTTACAGATAGCTTAAATTGTAGCACATAAATCAGAAAATTACGCAATAAAAAAGTAAAAGAGGGCTTTTTGTCGAAAGATGCGATGAAATGGTTAGAAAGCGATGTTATTGCACCTTACTTCTACAAAATCCCTTATGGAAAAGTACAAAGTCTTCTCATTTCTGCACTGTCTTTCCACGAAGTTACACCCGCACATATCAAATAATAATAATACCATTGATTTATAGTGTTAATAACATATTAGTTAATGATTATTAATATCAAGAGGGTAAACAGAAATGCTCCCAAATGTATGAAAGTTTTTCAATTTACTCTCGAATTTATTCAACTTCTTGCAGATGACAAACACCATAGTTTTCATGCGCCCTAAAAGACTTTTATAGGGCAGACATTTTTCGCTGAAAATATTTTTAAGAAATCTGTTTTACTTAAAATTTAACTTTACTTGGATTTCACATACGATTTAAGATTCGTATACTTCTTATATAACCTGGTGGGTGTTATTTAGAGTGAGGTAGGAGTAATAACAGTGGAACCTTCCTTAGTATGTAATTCCGCGTATTATTCGAAAAGACAACATAACAGAATCGGTATGGAAGCATCCTACGCATAAAACGCAATTCTCTTCCCCTTTTTGATGAATTCAAATACGTGTCTTGAAGAGTTTTTAGGTCACACGTCCTGAATACACAGAAACATTCACTCTTCCACCCGCAACATCTCAGCTCATAGTACACGAGAAACAGTAAAATACGCGTTTCATAAATTCCATTCCTTATTCGCAATTTACAGCACTCCCCGCCTCGAGCTTTTCCCTTCGCATCCTCTTTAATCTCCTTTCATAACGCCTTTCTCTATATTGCCGTGCTCCAATCTCTATATCACCTTTCCCAAATCCCAAGCAGGATTCCTCTGTATATACTCAGCCGTTGCACAGTCCCCCTCGAGGGCTTCCCCATTGCTCTTCCCCTTATGAAGGAGTGATGTATTAGCGAAAACGGAACAGAAAGAAGAGAGACGCACGAGGGAGAGTGACGTAGCCGAAAGCAAAGAGGAAAGATTAAGTAAAGGTGAAATGAGAGAAACTCTCGGTGGATTGGAACAAAGAGGCGATGAAAGTGAATTGTACAGAAAAGGGGAAATTTACAGGAAAAACGGATGGAAAGAAGTCTTGTTTATGACGTGAGTACCAATTGGGATGAAAGAAAACGTTAAGGGTTAAATTTAGAACACCCTAATTTAGATATACTATATATATGGCGAGATTAAGTACTGAAGGGGATCTTTTCCACCTTGCCTCACTTGTGTTATCATATATGTATCATATGTGTACCAAAATAAAAATGTATAATTAATTATTATAATTAATTATAATAATAAATACATGTATGATACAAAAACTAATGAAAATGAGGATGGAATTGGATGCAGAAAATATTTGAAAATTTAGAATTGAAATCATAAAGGAAATACAGAAAATTAATCAACGAGTTTTTTTCTTTCTATATTTTCAAGCTTCTCTCGCTAACAAGGAGGATTAATAAGGAATCAAATGACGAAAGTTACTACTTCTATAATGCATATTAAGTATTTAACGAACAACTTTGACTGGAATCATCATTTTCTTAACTTAATAACCTTAGTGGACATGAACTAATTATGTAATCTAGTTAACCCTCACAGTGGTATTGAATGGCATTTCTAATGATATTTCTATATCTTTTGTGCGTATAATGTTTCTCTCCAACCTATTAAACCTGATAAGATATTGCCACTAGGCATGTGACCTCTCTGCAAGGACTTTAAACAATATTGATGAAAATGTCTATATCAACTCCAATAACAATGATAATTTAGAAGATATCCATGCACTAATATAGGAAATTGACAACCTTTCAGCCAAATTTAACATCAAACGGGCTAAATTCGGACTCTGTTAGCTAAACACCAAGCCACTGGTCATATTCACATTAGGGCTTCCGGATGAGTGGACACAAAACCCAAACGCTCTGTTACGTGGGTGAGGTATTAAGAAATGATGGCAATGATAAAACGCGTGGGTTGAGACGTCGTTAATGAGAATGAAAATCGTCAAGAGAATGTAAAAGGGTGTGGAAATAATGAATTCAGGCAGAAAGGGTAATGGGGATAACTGTGGCCTCTGAAGCGAATTTTAACGACGAAATGATGGGTAAAATTCGAAACGGAGTGAGCCAAACGGAATTCCAATTTCACATGACATCAATCTCCACACTGCGCGATATAATCAGCGTGGGACATTAATTGGCAGAAAAATTCAAAACAGACTGCGATGATCTCTGAATGAATACACCGATTAAAACTCTTTCATGAGGTTCTTCCTGGAATCCCCGCTGATTTTCAGATCCATCCGAATGCGTCCTCATGAACATGAAACATTAATGACGTAATATATGCGTGATAATGATTTTACTGTCATTATTATTCTGATAATCCTGCATGAGATAGGTTTCTTAACATAATTATATGGCCTTGATAAATATTTTAGAAAGGTAATATGGTAATATATCATATCCAATTATATTGTATCATGTCCTATCATATAATATTATATAATATTATGCCATATCATGTACGAATTTAAGTACCTAGCATATAGGAAAATATAGGAAAACCAAGCTTTTTTTAATACAATTTGTATGTATGCTAATCTCAGAAGCAGAATATAGCATAAATTACTGATTGATGTCACACTACAAACATGCCTCCTGAGCTTTTCATCTACGGTGCATGGCATGGAAGAAGCTGGATAAATCCACAACGGTATGTTTCGTGAATTTAAATATATGCTGAGTTTCTCACTATAATGTTTTCAAATTGACTGAATTTCATGCAAAAAAATAAAATTAACACGTAGAAATCAAAAGAAAAACTTTCCTGGCGCTTTAACTTCCCTAATCTATGTAGATACTCCTCCGGGTTGGTAGGAATGCATTTAATAAGGAATGAATTTCCTCAATAGTGAAAAGGCATTTATTAACAACATGTTCTAACATTGAGTCATTTGTACTTGAAATGACTTGATAGAGGAATATTCGGTTCTACGAAGAAAACAGTACCGAAGAGATACAAAAGGAATTTCCGTTAATCTTTCCTTGAATTTGTATAACTTGAATTTTATTAATGAAATGAATTCTAATTACGAAATAACTTTCCTTACGTTTTGTTGAAAATTGAACTTTCCTCTGACAAATTCACTTATAAAAATCAAACTGTGAAGTCCATGTAACTGGTATTTAATTATGGAATTGAATGAGGTAGAAGGATATAAGTGTATTATGTATACCAGGAAGTTGAATGCGGATATAGAGAAAGACAGTTGTTTCTTCCAGGAAAGGAGAACCTGATGGAAAAGGACTGTTGTATTTATTTTCTTCCTTCCTGTTTCCTCCAAGGAACGTTCAAGTTTAACATTGGAGGAATAGGAGGAACCCCATGGTATTGGTGCCTTCAATTTTCGAGCGGCCTACGCCCGGACCGTGGGCAACCAGCAATACACATAAAATTGCACCGCGGGTTGCCTAAGGCTCACCGGTCTCTAAACACACAAGTCTATTGTAGAGTATCCCATAAAGATAGGGAATTAAGAAACTACAGGAATGTACCACATAGGGCTCATAAAAGTGTTGCTTCTTTAGGCTAATGCATCAAGTCATTACGCTATTCTCTGAAATTGGTTACTAAATGAAATGGAAAATGGTGTAGTTGATTTACCCTGATTCAGAGCGCATTGTCCGCAATTCACAGAGACTAATTTCTGATAAAATTTTGTTCTGTTCCTTCACATATACAGTATACAGCATTAAATCAAAAATTAAAAGCATATAATTCAATACGGTTAAATCAATTATTCCTTCATTGTATGGAGTTTAAGGGAGTGAAGAGATGTTAAATACGCATTCAATCATTGCAGAATGGCCTATTGGTACCAACTCCTACCTTGCGTTTATGTTAACTTCGAAGTCCTTAACATTGTTCCTTAATTCTATAAATTGAGCAATTTTAACCGTCAAAAAGTCCTTTCTTAATGAATACAAAAGTTAGAAAGCCTTAAAAAATAACAAGTAACAGGAAGTAAAAGTAGGAAGTAACAGTGGATTTTCATTTCTTCTAAATTTTAATTTGTATAGACGTTCGAGCGATTCATTTTTCAAAGAAAATCTCTCCTAACGAATAAAAAATGTGTTCCAGCCTTTTCACATAAAAAGTAACAAGTAAAAGAGGAGTGAAGGTTTAAAAATACTTTTGTCGAAAAATTGCCAGTAAAGATTTCCTTTCATGTTAAATTTTAATTTATGTAGGTATTCAGGGAATCCTTTTCTCAATAAAATAAATGATTCGAAACGTTTTATAGCAATTTTACATAAAAACAGCAAGTAACAAAGTAACAAGTAACAGTGGAGTGAGTGCTAAACAAGTTTTTTAGAAAAGCACCAGTAAAGACTATTCTGTCGAATTTTAATTCATGAACTTGTTTAAGCAATCCATTCTCAATCAAAATTCTATTCTGATGTATTAAAACATTTTGAAGCATTTTCACATAAAAATGACAGTTACCAAAGTAACAAGTAACAGTGGAGTGAGAGCTTAAGAAAAACGTTTGTCGAAAAATTGCCAGTAAAGATTTCTTTATATGCTAAATTTTAATTTATGCAGTCATTCAAGAAATCTATTCCTTGAATAGAGCAAATGAATAAAGGAGTTTCAAAGCAACTTCACCTAAAATCAGCAAGTAACAGTAAAGTAAATTGAAAATTCGTTGAAAAATATTTCCTATGCGGTTGAATTTTAATTTATGAAGTTATTCAGACAATTAATTCCTCAAACTATATCCTCTCCCAGTTAATAAAATAGATTCAGAGCATTTTTATCAAAAATAACAATTAGCAAAGTAACAAGTAACATTGGAATGAGAGTTTAAGAAATACATTTGTCGAAAAATTGCAAGTAACGATTTCTTTTTATGTTAAATTTTGATTTATGCAGTCAATCAGGGAATCCTTTTCTCAAATAAAACAATGTATAAAAAATTTTAAAGCATTTTCAGCTAAAGACAACAAGTTAAAATTAACAGTGGAGTAAGTTCTATAAACAAATTTGTTGAAAAATGTTTCCTTTAGCGTTGAATTTTAATTCATGAAGTTATCCAGCCAATAAATTCCTCAAACAAAGTTCTCCCCTAATGCATAAAATAGTTTCACAACATTTTCACCTAAAAACAAGTAACCAAGTAACAGCGGGCTATAGATACGTTCCACACTGGAAACATAGGGAGAAGCGAAAAAAGTAGGAACGAAAGGCACATAAACAGAGAATAGTAAAGGGTGACAGGGAGGAGCAATGCATAGAGCGCAGGCAAACACTCTCCTTGTCTCTCTGATGCGACCCGAAAGAGATCAGCCAAGCGATTCTCTCTCTACACATTGCACCCTTTCTCTCTACTTCCTCTTTTACTGCCCCCTGGCGGAAGAACTAGAGTCGGAGGGGGCGGTGTGGGAATTGCGTGCGAAGGAAGAGGAATGGAGGTGTAATAGAAGAGGAAAGTGGGACCTCTGGGACGAAGACAATGGAGGAGAGTCTGCAAGTCGGTGGGAGAATATAAAATGAAAAAAGGGACTGCATTTCGAAAGTGGAGAGCTTAGGAAAGGGGAAAATAGAAGCGGAATAACTGTTGGAGAGGGTTTGGTGCGGGGAAATATACGACGGGATGCTGTTTCCAAATGAAAACACGGTGGAAAATTCATAGGTAAAAAATGAAGTTGCTAGAAGATACCCCGTTTCGGAAAATTGCCTAGCAACTGTCCTAGCGACTGTTTCCTAGCAACGCGGTGGATATTTATTTCAGTAGTAGAATTCCTCTATATTAAGAAGAAGAACTCAGTTATACTTTATTAAAAAAGAAACGGAATATGTCTAATACCTATAATATAACGAAACATTTGTAATTATTCTAGAGGTATTACCCTCACGTACAGATAATTATAACATCGTCACCTTGAATATAATTTGAAGGATAAAACATAATTCTAGAGCTAAATTTAGATAATACGAGTAGAATTCAGAAAGAAAGATACAAATCTCTCTCAAAATTGGTTAACGTTGCGTAACAATAACGGAACTGGAATAAAACATTGTTGAGACCATTGTTGCTTGTTGCGGTGACATTTTCATTCGATTAGTAACAAGCGTTGTTGCATTATATGATAAAGAATGGCCCTTATACCTTATCTTGTAATACGAGGATAATGTATGACTTTTGTGTGCAAATTAGATCACGTGCACTGAAATCCATCGGACAATATCGTTCTGGTAAGGGCCACATGGAATGTTACGTTCAGCGTACGTTATATTATTGACTTATTAACTAAATTGACAATGGAAATTGTCCTGGAGATGGCCAGAATAGTCCAGAGACAGCAGTTGAAATGCCTACCTCATACCGTAAATCAGTAAACCGTTAAATAAATAATAAATAACCGGTAAATCCGGTAGTCATCCCGAGAACTAGTCCTTAAACAAAAAGAGACTTGCTACAACAATTGAAATACAATTACAAATTGAAATACAATTACAAATTGAAAAACAATAACAATTGAAATTGGGGAAAATTTCAGTAACATTCCAGAGTAGTAAGGATCTGTTTAAAAGCGCTAACTAAAAAATGAAACTGCAGCATATAAAGAACATAATATGAGAAAGTTTTTAGCAGTAAAGAACGAGGAATAAAAAATACCACGTCAGAGTGTGGGTGGCAATCTGTAACTCAAAGGACTGGTTTACCTCCAGTGAATATCCTGTAACGTATCATCATGACAACTGCGGAGAAGGGGAGTTAAGGAAAGGCTAAGGTTACCAAGGCAACAAATTCATGCACAAGCCACATTCCTTTACCTTCACAGAAACAACATTTATCATATGGGCACGAAACATTTAACTCTTATCGCGTAAGTTATTAGCTCGTGTGTTGAATAATTCAGCTAGGTATATTTCTATAATATACATACAGTATGAAATGCGTTCCATTGAATCTAAGCTATTTGCTTTCCTTAAGTACGTGGGGCAACGAAGAAAATACATGAGTGTTATCGACGAAAAGTTTACTAATCGCTTGTAAATTCATCAATTACCTATTCCATCTCTGCTGATGATGATGGATATGGGATTCTTCTTATTTTCAATTTGTTTCACAACTATATGGAAAATAGGAGGATTAATTTTTAAAGCTTGTTTGAGAAAATATCACTTTCAAAACTTACGAAGAGATATTTTCTTCTCTTCAATAACATCTTGGCAACCAAAAATGTTTTCCTCAGTCAGTACAAAAGTTAATTTCATATCGCATGGTAGAATCGGTAGATTAGATCTAATCACATTATTTTTGGAGACTATATATGGAATGCATTACCTATAAATTATAATAAAGTGACGAGTATGGAGAAAGATAGGCTGAATAACTTAAGGCATGGAGTAAGAAATGATCTTATCTTTCTTGAATTTATTAGACAAGCTTGATTATTCTACAGCGTATTTCATTTTAAAATATACATGGATGTGGTGCACAAATTTAGGATATAAGAGTTCTGAAGATTTGATTAAATGATAAGATGGACGTTCATAATGTAAGCTGTAACAAAACGAAAGAAAAATGTATTTTAATTCTAAAAATAATTGATGGAGAAATCAAGAATGACACTTAATTCGAATGAACTATGAGACAATGAATTTATAATGTAAGCAAACTTTTGCGATTACTGTAAAATTAGCCTAATTTCACTAAATTTCAGAACTTAAAATAGATTTTAATTCTGCTATACATCGGAAAATGTACCGTTTAAAGGTTAGGCATTAGTCTCAATATCGCCCCAGTAAAAGTCGTTTATTATAATTGTTACACATTTTAATCACACTTTTCATTTCCATCAACACAAAATAACATTAAATTACTTTATGAAAATGTATGATAACTTACTTAAAATGCCACAAGTATGTTTACATGTAAGCCCATCATTTATAAACATACTAATTTGATGCCTTTTCATTCAGCTTTAAGTTCTTTACGTATGAAATTATATATTATAAATCAAACTAATTTCAACGTAAGATAAGAAAATATCCAAGCAAAATATTAAAATTAATTTCTCACAACTATGTCCTAAAAGTGATTTGAAGTGAATGATAATCCCAAATGGCAAAAAGAGCATTAAAATATAACATGAAAAAAGTCATAAAACGGCAAGAATAAATTCGGGTTACTTAAGACAAAATAGTAAGCTTTTATGATCATTTAAAGAGAGATTGGAAAACTGATATGAAAACCAATTCTTGAAAATTAATATTTATATTAAAAGAAAGGAAAAAGGTTCTTTGTAGGCATTCTTTACGAAATCAAACTTTACATTCCCATATCAAACCATGATTTTTTTAACCTCAAAAACTCTTAGGATGCAAACACTGATATATGCAGAAACGTGGTAAGATATCACGAAGGCAATGAATGAAACGAATGGAAACATGGGGAGAATGAAAGACGAGTAAAACACGAACTATCACAACTTCCTTTAATCGCAGTAACCCAATGCCTTCGAAAAGTAGACCGACAGCGCCACCCAAGGCGGAATATCCCTCGAAAATAAATTTTCGGGAGACAAAACGTTCCGACGCTTTGAATATATGATGGCAGCTCTTAATTCCGCCGAAGATTCGTCCGTCTGAATGCGTCTCGCTATTTATGAGCCTCGCATGATCGATGCTCCCTTGTTACGAAAATTCCCGCGGATTTTGTTTCCCGCTACATTCACGGGATCCGATGCCAAAACGTCATACAAAGCTAAGTCAGCGAATGCGGGACTTTGAAATTAAAATCAGAATTATTGCCGTGGCTGCTCTTAATGCATTTGGATCAACATAAATTTATCAACATAAATTTATCAACATAAATTTATCGACATAAATTTATCGACATAAATTTATCAACATAAATTTATCAACGTAAATTTATCAACGTAAATTTATCAACGTAAATTTATCAACGTAAATTTATCAACGTAAATTTATCAACATAAATTTATCAACATAAATTTATCAACATAAATTTATCAACGTAAATTTATCAACATAAATTTATCAACGTAAATTTATCGACATAAATTTATCGACATAAATTTGTCAACATAAATTTGTCAACATAAATTTATCAACGTAAATTTATCAACATAAATTTATCGACATAAATTTATCGACATAAATTTGTCAACATAAATTTGTCAACATAAATTTATCAACGTAAATTTATCAACATAAATTTATCGACATAAATTTATCGACAAATTTATCAACATAAATTTATCAACATAAATTTATCAACATAACATCTATCTTCGCGCAAAGAGAGACTCGTGAATGAGCTACATGTATATGTATGAGGATATAAGTTAGAAAATTTAATTTAGTAATATCCTAATATTCAATAGTTAGAATGGATAATAGTGGATGGTAGTTTAATGGATAGAATTCCAGCCCGGAAAGTGGGAGACCTGGGTTCGAGTCCCAGCCAAGTCACAATTTTTCACTTCTTGTATAACCTTTGGTTAAGTCGCACAACTTAAATGTGCTAAGTTAAATTTCATTTCAATCGTTTGTGAATATCCTAATATATTATTTCTAATCTGTCATTTACAGTGACTATCGCTTTTCTCCCTTCACACTCCATCAAAACATAATTAATGACACACCGTTTTAAAGAGAGTTTCCTGTTTCTTGCTAAAAGCAGACCATTAAATTAAAAGTGCACCATTTGTTCAACATAACTGAGTTTAAATTTGAATTTGCTGATTAAGTATCGTTGCTGGATATGTAGATATGGGCGTTTTCATGTTTGGAGTTTATTCTCTTGGTTACGTTTGTTGTAGTAAGTAAATAGTTTTTCTCAGTGATATGTATTCTCCGTCTTAAAGAGATAGAAACAGCTTTCGCAAGCAATATCATAGTCATAAACGAGGAACTCTTAAAATTTTGTAGAGTTTCGTTACTGGATGTGTAGATATCGATATCTATAGACGCAAACGAGGTATATCGAAACGAACACTGATATAAAATATTAAGGTGTGTGTTTTAGATGTTTTAACGTTTAGGTATTCCTTTGTATTGATTGGAGTATTTGTTGAAATGTATTTCAGTGGGTAAATTGAGTATCAGTGTCTGTCTGCGAAAGTTTCGCACGGGGCAACTAGTAGATATGAATGTTAAAAAGACATTCGTATTCCATTAGCTTTCAGATGACCCTTGGTTGACTTTACATTTTTCAACTCGTCACAATAAGATGAAGCATGAGATATACATCGATTCGATATTAGGTTAATGGACATCGATATATCGATTTTTTTCGATATGCCTCTTTTGCCTCTATACTAAAACGGCGGAAATGAGTTCCGAAAAATATCCAAGCCATTGCAGTGAGTTACTGTGGGATGTGAAAAATATGATTTGATATCGAATCCGTCCAAGATTTCCATTTCGACTCACTGATATTAAGATGCGAATGAGAAATAACACACAATGCTGGTTTCCGTATAATTGAAAGCAGCTCGCAGGGGTTCTATTCAGTTCCATCAATTTCTTGAAATGATATAAAACCCATATATTACATTTCTCGTTTTATATGCCAGGAATATGAACAATAAAATTCTCTGTAAATGTATATCTTCATGAGATATGATGGAAGGAAAATGCGATCCAGACTTACAAGTATTCCCTTTAACTGTTTATACCAAGGTTTCTAGCCGATTCTTGGACTTAAAAAAGCATTTTATAGTGATTTCGTGTTTAAAAAAATTCATTCGTATGTCAAGCAATGAAAACTCAACATTTTCATATTCAGGGTATCACTGCAGCTTGAATTCACAAAGTTTGCAATTGTATATTTGAATGATAAATATTTCACCAATGAAAAGAGATTTCACCAATATTTTCCGGCTCCTCTGAAGCAATATCCTCTTTAACAAAAAAATAATAAGCGTTTAGAGAACTTCAAGCTATAATGTAACGACTTCGATAAACAGTTTATCAAATAAAAAAGTCAGTAAAAACAGAGGGAGGCATGTAGAAGTAGAGTATCGGGTTAGGTCAGAGAAAGACTAAACCCTTATATGTTTTTCACATGGATATCAGTGCAGTTTTTAAAGTTACTGAGCGGGTCGTTCTTAATAATACGGGACTTGTTCCAAAAATTATTATGATCATCCAACAATATATAGCTGTGCATACCGAAGGGTTACTAAGCGCTTCTTGTATATTGCTGCCTATAGAAATGGATAAGGATAACTTTGCTCTTTAAGGAGTGCGCCAGGGATAGCTTACAAATAAAAACCGGATATAAAGTAAGTCCGACAGGACCGGGACTCGAACCCGGATCTTCCACTTACTAGGCGGCCGCGCTACCTAATTAAGTTATCTTTCTAGAAAATTCAAAGATGTCGTTTTAGGGGAAATGTGCCTACTGCCTTCCTAAAATGCCTCACAAAATATCATATCTGAATGCTCTGGCAAGATAACTTCATTGGATAGGGCAACCGACCACGCAAGTTGAAGATCTGGGTTCGAATCCCAGTCATATAAGACTTTTTCTTATCCATTTTTTGGGAATAGCTGCCTTTATTGTCTCTATAAGTTTTGCAGGCTCTTGAGCATAGTCTCGAAGACATTGCGATGCCATCTCACCACTGATGTTAAAAAATTTGTTCTCTTTCCCTAATATCTACTAAAAATTACTTCACTGTAGAGTGAAAAATAACCTAGATTAAGTAACTAAAACTCACTCATTGTACAAAAAGTAGACCATTTTTCAAAAATATGTTGAATGCAAATGTTACATAACCCGATCATAATACTATCCTGCTTCTAACGTAGTTTTCTCTTGGATCCCTGATAAGCGTCTTAACCGAGATTTACTATTATAAAATATTTAATAAGAAAATTGTATGTATAATCTATAAAATATTATATCAAATTGTAAATTTTATGTAAATGTTATCTTATGTGTGACATTAATTAGAGTTTTATATACATGTAACTTTTTATTATAAAATATTTAATAAGAAATTGTTTGGTATGTGTAATGTATAACAATATTTGTTTTTGATAGTGTTTTATATGATTATTTGACTTGTCCTATACTTGTTTCCCACGTCCTCGGAATAATAAAAATATTATTATTATTATTACTATGTTATTTCTATGTTAAAACTCATTCCTTTATAATTGAAATTTATATAAATTAATGTGCAATTTTTCTTGTGCTGTTTTTAAGTTTTATTGAATGTATACTTTAATTTTTAACATTTTTGTTTGATTTTTTGTATTGGATTTTGTAATGTAGTAATGAAATAATTGAATGATTTAATTGGTTGTTAGTTATGAATGTGGCTGGTTAATTTCTTGTATCTTTTATTGTATGTGTTATTTTCTTTGCTAAACCTGGCACCTCCTGACGAGCCTTTGTCTGGCTCAGGGGGACCTTAAAGTTTACATTGAAAACTATTATTATCATTGTATCTTGTGACAAAAAAGTGAAATAAATATCTATAAATTATTATTATTATTATTATTATTATTATTATTATTACATTCATTCACATTATTAAATTCACATTCAAAGAGATATCGGGTGTGCTGTAAGTGGTGTGCTAAAGTGGTCCTGGGTAAAACGCCGATTTTTGTGGAAATTTCAGGGTCTCTTGATAGTGGTTACTTGAAATTACTAAATAGAGTTATCCTGCATTTACACAAAAGAAGGAGTCTCAATATACCGTGTAGTTTGTGTTATATTCGTTGTTTTAGTTTATGTCAGTCACAGTGGGTTCAGTGAAGCGTTGATTTGTTATTGTCCCCGATCTGCCGCATCCTGAGGAGTGATTTTTTGTTTTATTAGTGGTTAGGACTGTGAAACATATTATAATCTTATAATTTATTGTTCTCCGCTGAAGATTTTTTCGTAAATTGTGTTTTTTGTGAGTTTACAAAAACGTGGTCTGTACCGGAAGTAAGTGAAGAATTTATCGGTAGTTGGCGCTGCCAGTTTTCAAAATGGCCTGTGTAAAGTGTTTAGATAACCTTCCTAAAGATGGTGTGTACGTTTTGTGTAATGGATGCAATGGTGGTTTCCACTTCAAATGTTCTGGCGTATCAGAGGCTACATGGAAGGGTAAATCTATAAGAAAAAAAGAAGAGTGGAGATGTACAGGCTGCAGACGCCACGAAAATCAAGATGGCGGCGCGCGAGGAGACGACATTAATAAACAGGACACTATCCTGAATGAGGTAAAGGAATTGAAAAGGTCGGTGATGTTTCTTAGTTCATCATACGATGAACTAAATAAAAACTTGTGCGCAAATAATGCAATAAATCGTGAACTAAAAGACATGATAATCTTGCTACAAAATGAGTTGTCCAAAAAGGACAAAGTGATTGAGGATTTAACTGTAAGGGTGAATCTCCTGGAACAGAAGGATCTTGCCTCTAACTTAGAAATAGTTGGCTTGATTAACGAAAAGTCTCACGCGGATAATTTAAAGAAAGAAGTCATGAAATTGGGCAATGCCCTTAGTCTAACGAACTTACAGGAAAATGATATTGAGGACATCTACTCAGTAGAGACCAAGGGAGAGACCAAAAAAGTGAAGGTGGTTGTAAAGTTTAGAAACAAGGTGACGAAGGAAAAATTTACGGAAAAAAGGAACATCTTAAAAAGTCAAGAGTTTAAAAATGTTTATAAACGTTATGTGTTTTTGAATGATTGCCTGACTCCTTTTTATAAAAAATTATTTTGGATGACTAAATGTAAAGGAAGGGAAATGGGTTACAAGTTTGTTTGGGTAAAAGAAGGTTTGATAATGGCGAAAAAAGACGAAAACTCCTCAATCAAGAAAATTTTTAATGAAAGTGACCTCACAAAAATTGAATAATCTCCGATTGTTGAAGTTTTGAACTGTCTTAACATGCATGTTGCTTAACCTTATTTTTTCAATTATGGATAACTTTGATTTCATAAAAATCAGAGAAACTACCTGTAACATTTTTGACAATGTTCTACTTGCAGCCAACTCCAACAATCAATTAGGCAGTCATGTCTTTCATTTAAACATTAGATCTATTAAAAAACATCTTGATGAGGTCAAACTCTGTTTATCTATTCTTCAAACTCAAATTGATGTAAGTATTTTTGCGTTAACTGAAGTTAACTTATCAGAAGATGATAACTTCTGCTATGACATTGATGGTTTCAAAACATTTAAAAAGGCAAGAAAGAATAAAAGAGGTGGTGGTATACTTCTATATGTAAAAAACAACTTAGAGTTTAGAGAATCATCCTTTGACCCTCTTTCTTATGAGGCTCTGGTTGGAAAGACAACAATAAATGACAATGAATTCACTGTTATGGTATGCTATAGACCACCCAATACAAGTAAGATCATTTTCATAGATGAACTTGAGACTGCCTTGAAAAACTTTAACTCAAGTAATGTAATGATCTTGGGAGACAACAACATAGATATTATGAATAAATTAGATTTATCTGTGATTAATTATCGTAATATATTCACCATAAATGGTTTTGATGAACTGATTAAAAACTATACCAGGGAAGAAATTTTAAATGATACTTTAACAAAATCTTGTATTGACCATGCTTATGTCAGATCAAAAGAGCTCAGTTCTGAAGGTATGATAATAAAAAGCAAAATATCTGATCACTATATTATAGGAATAAAATTTCTTACAATCACAAACAATAATGAAAGTGCCTCAAATAAATCTAGTTTCAAAACGTCCATAAATGAACAAGTTTTATATGATAAAATTGAAAATTTTAATTGGGAAAATTTACTACAGTGCTCGGATCCTGAGACAATATATCAGAAATTGAATGAAAATCTCAATCTGCTTTATTCTGAATCTATGGTGGTAAAGAAAAAAATAAAAAATAGAAACACAAACTGTGATTGGCTGACTGTTGAAATTATAAACCTAATGCAGGAAAGAGATATCTCTTTCAAAAAACTTAAAAATTGTCCTTCCAATTTAAAATACAGACAAGCTTATACTAATCTAAGAAATAAAACAACAAAAGAAATTAAAAGAGCAAAGAGGGATTATTACAAAAGAACTTTCGAGAGTGCAAAGTGTGGCAAACAGCTGTGGAACTTAATAAACAGACTCACAGGCAGAGGGGCTACTAAAAGTTGTAATGATGAAAACAATGATTCTTCTGCTGTTGCCTCAAAATTTTGTGAAATTTTTACAGATGTCCAAAAATTGCAACTATCCTGTAAAGAAAAACTTCTCAATTTTGTTGAGGAAACACAACAAAACTCTCTTTTCATTCCTGAGGCATCCTTTAATGATATTAAAGAAATTACAATGGATTTGATAAATAAAGGACCAGGGATAGATAATATTCGAATTAAAGATATAAAAATGCATCCTGTATTAATAGAACTTGTGAAAAATCTAATAAACACCAGTCTATACAATGGTGTAGTACCAGCGGGGCTAAAAGTGGCATATGTGAAACCTATTCCAAAAGGTAGGATCACAAATGATTATCTTAATTATAGACCTATATCAATACTTTCTTGTGTAGACAAAATAATGGAAAAATATGTATCCAAATACTTAATGAATTTTGCACTAACTTATGATCACATTTCTATGCACCAATTTGGTTTTCAACAGAAAAAAGGGACCAAAAACTTGTTAGAAGAATTTTCCAACTACATTAACAAGAATTTGGACCGCAACAATAACATAATCACTGTTTTCATTGACTTCAAAAAAGCTTTTGATTTAATTAATTTTGAAATCTTACTGGATAGACTAAATAAAATTGGTGTCAGAGGAAACCTTTATAATTGGTTCAAGAGTTACTTGAGTAACAGGCAATTAACAGTTAAAATAAATAATCAATTAAGTGGTTCCCAAAATATTGCTTGTGGAGTTCCTCAGGGCTCCGTATTAGGGCCTCTACTTTTCATACTATATGTCAATAAAATATTTTCAGTGGTCAAGCATTGCAAAGTCCTTATGTATGCAGATGATGCTGTAATTATTTCCACTCACAAAGACTTTCAAGAAGCGATGGCCTATATTAAAGAGGACTTAAGTTTAATTACGAAATGGTGTCATGACAATAATTTGCTTATAAACGTTTCAAAAACAAAGGTAATGCATATAACTGATAGAAGCATTAACAGAAAAAACGTTACATTAAAAATCCATAGCCATGAGTGCTTACATTTGTGTCATCCTCATATTAACAAAAATAATATGTGTGATTGCAATTATTTGGAACAAGTTTCAAAACACAAATATTTAGGGATAATAATTGATGAAAACTTTAACTTTAATATGCATATCACACACGTAAATAGTAAGCTGAAAAAGGTATCTTATCAAATGTACTATCTAAAGGATGTTTTACCTGTCAAAACCAAAAGAATTATTTATACAGCTTTTGCTGAATCTGTTATTAGGTATGGTCTAACAATTTGGGGAGGAACAGCATCCACAAGGCTACTAAGCATCGAGAGAATTCAGGACAGAATTATTAAATACGAGTAAAAGTTGCTTGCATACTGCAAGCTAATTGGTGAAAATTTACAATGAGCTCCCCTTACGGGTGTCATCTTCGAAGCTTATCCAGCAAAATTCTTAAGAATTGCCGCAATGAATTTCTTACGTGAGAATTTTACATCCATCTGTCATCGAACTCAAGGTCAAAAGTAACCTTTCTTCCACTGGTTCTATAGAAAACTACTTCAAACGCAAACGCTGTGATTTTGAATAGTCTCCTGCATTGAGAAAGGCCTCAAAACAATTTTTAAAAATTTGCGTAAATGACCGCCTGGCGTCGAACACAGGACCCATTTGTGAGAGACAATGGCATACGAATAATAGATTAGCGCCACTCTGACGTGTTTCAAAGTTTCAATTCAGTATCCTATCGGAAAGGTCATAAAATAAGATTCCGTTATTCCCGTTTGAAATGCATAGTAGAATCGGAATGACACTCTTGCATCGAACCAAGGACTACGGTAGAAACGGCGAATAACGTGAAAGAATGTTCTCAAACGCCTCTGTCACCAATCCGGGTTTTATCTTTCCAGCTTATCGGGAAGGATTTAAAAAATATCATCCAAGATTTCACCAATGCATTTCTTACGGAAGCATTTCGAACCCACCTGGCGTCGAACACACGGTCATTTGCTAACATCTCTTTCTTTCATACTATGGAAGACCATCTCATCTGCAAACACCGTAATTTTGATTGCTCTATCGCATCGAGAACGGTCTCAAAACAGATTGCAAATATTCGTGCTAATGACCGCCTAGCGTCGAACTCAGGACCCTTCTGTGAGAGAAAATAGCGAATTAATATTAGGTAAGTGCCATTATGACTTATTCCAAAGTTTCGATTCAATATCTTATCGGGAAGGTCCTAAAATAAGATTCCGTTTTCCCCGTATGAAATGCATGGTGGAATCGGAATGACCCTCTTGCATCGAACCAAGGACCACTAGACGAACTGTGAAATTCATGAAAGAATGTTTTCAAACGCCTCCGTCGCCACACGGAGTTTGATCTTTCCAGGTTATCGGGAAGGCATTGAAAAAAAATGACAAAAATTGCAGCAATGCATTTCTTATGGAAGAATTTTGGACCCACCTGGAGTCGAACTCACTGTCATTTGGCTACATTTTTACCATAAGAACCATAGAAGACTACGTCAGCTTCAACCTCCGAGATTTTGGTTCCTCTATCTTAACGATAAGTGCCTCAAAATAATTTTTAAAAATCCGCGCAATGCATTCTTACGGGAAAATTGCGATTTTTGGGAATTTCTGGCATCGAACCCATGATAGCGGGCGTCCATGTCTGCATTACTCTGGCGTCTAGAGTGTAGGGCCAGTACGTCGTAAAAATCTGAAGTCGATGGCGCTTGTGGAACATGGTCAGAATTCGTATCCCCTATATCTATATATATATATAGGTATATCCGGAGAGTTAGCTATATATAATAGATGTTTATAATGATGAAAATTATACAAAAATATCTGAATTTAATTACTACAAAAAACTGAATATTCTCCCAATAAAACTACTGTATAAATACATACTTATTACAGATAACTATTATTCAAACAAGTATAAAGATTTAAAGACATCAGACCATATAATGTGTAAAAGACAAAATATAAGATACAATATCCCAAATTACTACAACAAACACGGAAAACAAAATTTACAAATTATGGTTCCGATTCTTTTCAATGATTTGCCGAAAAACTTAAAAAGCATTACAAACATTTCCGTGTTAAAGAGGCAAATTAAAGATTGGTTGTATATGTAATTCTAAATGTATATTCTATTCTAAACATATATAACTAAATATAATCATATAATGTTTTTGTATCTAATTTGTATTTATATCTATTTTGTACATCTAATTTTTGGCACTTGCAGACGAGTCCACACATGGACTCTGCGAGACCATAATGGTTTTAATTTGTATTATTGTATAAAATTCATGTATATCCTCAAAATCTGTACATCTATCTATGTAATTTTTCATCATTAAATATTCATTAATTAAAAAAAAAAAAAAATTATTATTATTATTATTATTATTATTATCATTACCGTTTAAAATGAAAATAAACAAACTTAGAATATTTAGTATTACTTAATCGGCAATAACTTTACTTAGTTCACCCAATTCCACCGCTTACTTTCAGAACACAAACCTGAAAGACCCAACCTTCCAGGAATGTCCCATTTTTGTCCTAAATATTCAAGGTATTCTCAGTGTTATCGGGCTCCTCTGTCCAATATATCCCACCTCTCTCGACATTCGTCCCCTTTCCCACCCTCTAAAAAATAAAAGTAAATCTCTACCTTTCCTTTTATAACCTCTTATCTCAGCATCCCTACCCACACGCACACACGTGCGTCCAGAAATGAATTCACCTTTTTTTATATATCTCGCAGCAGTTCCCTCATAACTCCGGTGGGTTTCGAGGAAGGGTTGCCCTTTTCCAACCCTCGGTGTTTTATTTAAGATCCTCTCGCATTATCCCCTATACCTTTAAAGGATCCTCACTCACGGCTTGACCTTATAACCCTTATAAAAATCTCGTTCTCTCTCTCTCTTAAAACAGATCTCTCTCTCTCTCTAACTCGTAACCCCAAATCTTCATCTCAAAGCCACAATTCTGCCTATTTCTTTCTCTTCCCAACTGAATCAAGCGTGCGCGACGGGGATAAGCTCCGATTCCTTTCCTATTACTCAGCCTAACCCTTTTTCCTGATATATGGGGCATTGAAGGTATCTTCTCCACCTTCACGGCTTTATTTATTTATTTCAGTTGGGATTCCTAGGAGAAAGCTATGTATGGGACCGCTTCTTGAAGTGCTTTTAAACGCTTTAGATAAGGAAGTGGGGTGATAAAGTGATATATTTCTGCGTTAATACTCAATGATTCCGGATGGGGATGATGAAAAAAGTACCTCATGTAATCACAATATTATACTAGTATGATGACTGAATCGGAGAATATCATAGTACTGTTCAAATAGTCTGAAACAGGGTTAATTTTCTGAATCTTTGCAGTGATGATGTTAAATTTGGTGTAAGTAATCCTGGGTTCGATTCCTAGTCGAGATCACCTGTGAAATGACCTCAGCTGTCGAAGTATTTTTAACAATAGTTTTAGTGAGATTATTTAAATAATTTAGTTGGTGCTGGTAACCATAGTAATGGCACGGAAATTCAAGTTGATAGATAAAGAAGAATTTTTCGGCTGTTTCTTAGAAGGGAAAGAAATTGGAACTCAGCTGTAATTGGGTATGAAGTCCAAAATCTCTCTGTGAGCCGTCAACGTTAATAAAACGAAAGAATCAGCCTTTATTCTTAATAAATAAGTTATCTGACGTTTTTTCCTCCATTTGAGAATGTCAGTTGAAGATTTGTTAAATTTACGATACCTTAATTAGACTTAGCAATTCCTCCATACTAATTAAATTTTTACTTCTCTACCTTGTTACAGCATTCTAGCAGTCGAGCAGAAATATTAGAAATGTGACAATCAGCAATGTGTTCAACAAATAAAATGAGCTTTTTGTCTTTGAAGGACTTTTATTCATATTTCCTCTTTAAATTTCCAAAAAATAGTTGAGAATACTAATAATTTCTACGAATTGATTCGAAGAGTATGTGTACTGATCATTCGCTTGTTTAAGTACACCATTTCTGAAGGAGTGTTATGTACAGATTGTGTTCAAAGGACCGATTATCCGTCTTTGGGGTTGTAAGGGGAAATAAAAGTTATCCTCCTCTTACATCTCCCTTGTTCTTCTCAGAATATCGCATCTCCTTTTGCTTATCATGCCATCCTTACTTCTTGTCACATCTTTTCATGTCTTGTTTCCCCCTACACTTTCCATCAATTTTCCTATCCTTACATCCATAAAATTCCTTTTCCCCATCCCTCTAACTCTTCCTGTTTTCCTTCCAGCATCCCATTAACTGGTCCATCTCGGATTACATCTCACATTCCCTCTCCAAAAATACTCTTCCATCCTCTTTAAAACCTCTTATACTTTTCCTCACACTCTTACATCTCCAAGGATACCGAAAACCCTCTTCCGGAGTCGTTAAAGACACTTGAAATAACCTCTAAAGAAAGCGTCCATGTTTATCCCTGCGTAAGGAAGTCACCCTCTTATTAAAGGGCTTCGAGAACTCCAACGAGGTTCGTAACGTTTTCCTAATGCTCTAAACGCCTTTCTGTCCTCTTTTGTTTATTTCATTTCCAGCTCGGAAGAAAGAAACAGAGGAAACTTTGTTTCCATTTGGAGGTGAAGGAATTCATGAGTACGAGTAGAGCTATTATTTCTTTGCGATCGAAATCTTTCGCAGCATTGGGGAGAGGCGTAACTCTACAGGAAAGTTGACAGTTTTTCCCTAATTTTCAGACGTTACAGAAGTACTTCGTTAATAAGAAATATTTAATTAATTACTTGGAATTGTTAGAGATGCTCACAAGGAGAGCAAACTCTTAAAGAAATTAAATGATCTACAGAAAATAACCACGTAAAAATTAGCTATTATAAATAGCTAACTATAATTTGCCGGCAGTTTTAGAATTCTACTTTTCTCAAAGTTGTATATTCCCTTCCTTCGTCATGTCTTCGGTGTAATTAAATAAACAAGATTAAAAATGTATCAAATTCTGCAATAAATTTAAATATTAACAGTTGTTCGGAAAAATAAATAGCCGTAATTGGGACAATTTTAAGCAATCTTTCATAAAACTTTCATTTATAAAACTTTAAAGTCAATGATGATTTATACGTTGTATTCTAGATTCTCACAAATAGTTAAATATTAATTGTAAAATTTCTAAGTTTTATACAGAATTTAACTATGCTTAAAAATTTTGAATAGATAACATACCACGATAAGTTGTAATACGCATTCAAACTCGAAAAGATTCTTTGTTTTACTCACACAAGAGCAAGAATTTTTATTAAGAAACTACGATAGGGGATAATTCTTAATTTACAATTTTCCTTGTATCCTGCTTATTACCAATATAGAGAAATAGGATTATAAGCAAAAAATTTGGGTAACAGACGCATGAAACAGCATAGCTACTTAACTGTACTTCTAAATCAAATGTCTATCACCATTTTTTACAAATGAATACAATATAATAGCATTCTAAGTACAATTCATCATCATTAGCTTATATTCTGGGTGAATTAAAAGAAACTCAATTTCATAAGTCAGGCATGACCTAAACCTCTACATCTAGTATTGGAAAAATAACGCAGATTTTTGTTGAGCGTGAAACACTTCCAGCATTCCACTCCTGGCGAAACCGTAAAATATCTGCTATCATTCCCAATATCTCCACTTCACAAAGAGCTTAAATATAATAGAATTCCTATTTCAACTGTGCACCCTTTTATTACCGGGAGACTTCAAATGCCTACTGCGAATAAGAAGCTTAGCATTTTCAGCCCAATTACTTCTCCTTTTCTCTGGCGCAGCAGAAATTGTGTCACTGCCCCATTTATCGAGTTTCCACTAAATCAAGGCTTTATCTGACGTTTACACTCTGGAAATAAATAGCAGGCGGATGATCGCCTTTAATGAATCGAGGGAAAGAACAAAGCAGGAAGCATATTTTGTACGCCAATTCCGCGAAATTCAGCGAACCCGATGCAATCGTCATCCTATGCTTTACACGAAGTCATTGTCGTTAGCCAATCGAAGTCAGCGCTATGAATGGGAATGTAAATCAACATGTTTGTGTATCCGGACACCGGATCACTATGGGGAAATATATCATCACGTCGCCATGGTTTCCCGAACGCCAATAAATAGATTCCGATGTAAGAATCTGAGCTATAGCGTTAAAAACATGACGTTTTCGAACCTTGCCCTCAAAATCAGATAATCAATTTTGGCATTTTATGTACCACATTTTTTGTACATAATTTAATTTAATTTGATTTTTCTGATTAATAAAAGAGATTTAATATAATTTAACTGACCTAGGCTTCGTTGCTGAAGAATATAAGCAGGTAAACAAAGCTAAAATTATAATTCTTATCTTGTACTATGTATAAAACGACGCACTTGTTCATTGTAAATTATAAATTTAGCTACCTTAGTAAGGAAACTTTATGCCATGCTAAGGAGTTATTACAAAATATTAATAAGGTCTAAGTTTTGTTTCTGAAATATTAAATAATATTTTTAGATAACATTAAGTATCTTATTTGAAATAACTCTATTAGAGTTTTATTAAATTTCATCATTTATAAATATCAACTTGTTCCATTACTAGCTATATGAAAGATGTGCAATAAAACTAAATATTAAGAAAAGATTAACATATTAGGTCCCTTTTGCAGTACATTATATGGTAGAAGATGTAATAAGAATAACTGTGTTAAAAGAGCATTCATCAGAAAATATTTCTGCTAATAAATTAACTACGAATTATAAAGGGACAACGGAGATTTAAGGAGAGCAAATTATAAAGAATCCAACGATAGAGAGATTAAAATTACTAGAATTCAATTTAGAATTTTTTCTTTTTGTATTAGGTAAAACAAACTAAATTAATATGAAATCAATCTTAGTCTATGCTTTATTACTCTTTTCATGCCAGTGTAACTTTTTGGGCTGTATTGCAAATAGTTTCACTTACAATGTTATGTTATTAACATAATAATAAGTTAGTATATTACAGTATGTATTAATTGTAACTATGTTAAGTAATATGTATAGAGTAAATATCCTTTACCAATTATACGGTAATATTCAATCGTCTTTAGATAAGCAATCGCGAGCGGCATAAGAGACGTCTACGGTTGAGATTTATGCACCTTGGGTCAGCACCAACGTAATCTTAACGATAGTAATTGATTCCAAACGTTAATACGTAGCTGGACTTTTCACAAACTCTAACCAGCCCCTTCCTGTCTTTCAATTGATATTCCCTATTTTAACAACGAATCAACCATCACTTCCTTCGCCACACTTCTCGGCTCAATTATGCATTCCATTTTCCAAAAATAAAAGTGCGACCCCATTTTTCCAGGGTACATTTCAGCAACCCTTGCGCACCCCCTCGGGCTTTTCGAAAGTAATGCCGAGCCGAATCTTTTACATCTGACGTCACTTCCTTTTTTCCTTCTATTTCGGAGAGCGACGGATCCCATGCCCGTACCTTATAACCGTATAAGTAGCTTATCTCGCCCACATTTTTATGTGCGTCATATTCCGACTTCTTCTCTTCTTTCTGTGTATTCACCCCTTGACTCATTTCCCATATCTCCTTATCCGCGGAATTTTTATCGCCTTCTTTTCGGCTTTCTTTTGTTTAGGTTCTTATCTCACTCGGAAGTATCCGTTTTGTTTTCGACACCTCGTCTCCCTCTCCAAGCTGTATCCGATTTCGTGAGCATCACTTCGTTTACATCCGAACGACTTCGTTTCTGATCTTAATTCTGGATATCAACCTCATCAATCTCCCCTTTTGTCTGGATCTGTGAGTTTATTACGTTCTTTAACAACTAATTCTGTTGCTCGTTCCGCTATTTTACGCTTCCTCAGGTTCTTATGTACGTACAGTTAAACACAGCTGTGAATAGGATTGGAATCTTAACTCTCTGGAGGTAGCGATACATTTTAGAACAAGGTAGAATGGTGTAATTGGGTAGTACCCAATGGTGAAAACTGAATTGCTTACTTGTAAGCTTTTAAAGCTTATGCTTTTTTCTACATCACAGATATTTTTTTTAATCTGTGGTGTAGTAAAGTTTACAATGAAGCATTTTTGTATTCATGAATACCACAAAGTAACACCTGAATCTGTGTCGTTTACATTGTGTGAAGTCTAATATACTCCAATCGCAAGGTCCTTCATTAAACTAATAACGTTAAAAATAATACATTCCAATGATATTATTTGTTCACTAAAACATGAGAGATGAGATAGCTCTTTTGAAATATATATGTTTTTAAACTCTATTATACTACAAAATATTTCTATAGGCATATAAGAGCGTATTTTTTGTATGCATACGGATTTTTTCGTATGAAGGGATACATTTTGTATAAAATCAACATTTAAGTATCAATTCGACTAAAAATGACCCATATTTGGGTAATTTATTATTTAAGTATTGTTTGCAGAACTGTTCATAAACTTTCATTTTTTAAGCCAAATAATTCGTAATGCCGTACAACTTTTAATTGTAATTATATTGTAACTTGTAATTGTAAAAGTGATTTTCATAGATATAAATTTTACAAAATTCTATAAAAATAGTTAATGAGTATTTTTAATATAATTTTATTTGTTCTGCTATTATGTATCCTACCGTCCAACCTGAGCAATCTTCGATGTTTCACTCCCTTGTGACTTTAAAAGAGACTAATTATTTCTTAATTTTCAGTAATTATTCCTATAAATAGTAAATTACAATAATAATTATAATTTGATACTTCACATTTACTTATCCATAAACACTATTTAAAGCTAATCTTGTAAGCCGCATTACATGAATAAGTGCCTTAGAAAATTCATCCCTTTCGGCAGGCAATCTAAAAGATTTAACATTTCTGCACCGTCTGAGGGCATTAAATTATATCACCTGAAGGAGCACTTGGCTTGCGATCCATAAGAAGTGAGTCCTAGATGCATTTTCAAGCCAATTTTTCAATCTCCCTCTCTCGTATCCTTTATGCATTCCGAATTCATCGCGGCGCATTAAAGCTCTCTATTCTGACTTTCATTATTTCCACAAATTCATTCACGAGAGGGTTTCGAATAATAGACTTATGGGACGAAGCTCCAAAATTAATTTTCTCGCATGTTCTTTTCTCTCAACTTCAATAATGCCGAGCGTTCACCCTGGGTTCAGTGAACTCAAGTGCAGTCGCAGCAGAGCCTGATTTTAAAGATGAACCACAAGGCTTGGATCACGCATTTTTGTAAGTTTTTTGGGGTAAGTATTTCTCGATAATTATCCAATAAATTTATTATCTTACTCTTAGACCTCTCTCATTGATAAGGAAGAATGTGGAAAGATTAGGTTTACGATTATTTCGGACATGAGAATTGATTATTAAACGAATGCTGCCTCTGGCTGAAACTACAGTAAATAGTTATTCGATAATCTTAAATTTAATTTTTTGAAAAACTATACGGTTATTATATGATATTATCGTTTATTAATTTAAAGTTTTGTAATGTTAAAGTTCTTAACTATTTCTCCGTCTCATTTTATAACAACTTTTCTCTGTCTTCTATATATGTATTTTGAATTTTCTTTTATTCCAGCTTAATTGATTTTTTTCCTTCTTCCTCTACAATAACTCTTCTGAGTCTTCTACTTTTTAAATTTTCGTTAATTAAAAACTAACTTGTTTATTACTATTACTATAAATTTCTTAATTTTTTATTTCTTGCATGACATCTCTTTGCTTTTACTATCAGTAGATTTGCGAAGAAAAATGCCCCTTCTAATTTTTTCCTGCAGTAGATATTGCTTCCTAATATAACAACTTAGGTATTTTTTAGATCCATCCCTTAAGGTTTTCCAGTCGAATTCCATTTACACCTACATTACTTATATTTTTATAAATGTTATTGACATCTTGTTAGATGGAAGAAGAGGCTTTTTATCCTCAATCTCGCCTTAACGAAGACCTTTAATATTTCAATAAATTTATCGAATTCTCCCTATCTCTGCGTATTCATTGAATTCTTGCTAGTCTGTTCCGTCCTTACCTACCCAATCTCCTCTTATCTTTCCATCCAGATCTCTAAAGTTTAGAGAGTCGCAATTAAAGCAAGCCACTCAAAAGATAGGAACTTTGTTTTGAGGTGGCGCTGAGGTGCTAGTCCGTGCCCTACCGCAAAAACCTTTTGACCCGGAATCTTAGATAATGCGACCCACTCTCTAACGAATAACCGACGAGAAAAAGAAATATTCAATAACGTCGGGGGGTTTAAACAGAAAAAATTGCTCCCTACAGCTTCTTGAATGGGTCTGCTTTTATCGCGGGCCTCGAGATAGGACCTACTCCGAGGAAGGAAACAAAACAACGACGACGGGCGAAGTCAGAAAAGGATTTTTTTTCATTTTTCCTTAAACCTGTGAGCGTGCGCAACAACGTTGAAAACCATTCTTTTTGGCTTCACTTTTTCCACACTCAACGATCAATCTTCTTGAAAGAGATTTTTTCTTAGGGTTCTTCAAGAAATATGAACGAGCGTGAGTTTATTCCTTATGTCTCTAAATGTTAATACTTGAAACTTCGTTCCTGTTGGCGGGACGTGATGAATGGAATACTTATCACTTGCTTTTTGGGATAGAAAAATGTATCTTTCTTTTACTTTTGTCGAAGTCTATCTGTGATAAAATACAAAATATTGAGTAGAGTGATGGTGATTAATCTTCCTTCCTCTTGACTGACTCCAAAAGAGAAAAAGTTAAAGATTTAAGTTAAGTTTTATTGCAGTCAGCTCCCGATCATTCATGGTACAGATTGTAAGTTTTGCGGAGTATGTTTTTATCTCTTATTCTCCGTCAAAATTTTCCGCGATCTTTCTATAAATATACAAACACGAAAAAATAAACACTTTTGCATTTTAATGCAAACAGGACTTGGGCAAGCCTTTTTTCATGGATCAGTGGGGATACGAGTACAGTCATATAATTGCTACGATAAAAGATCCACGGTCTAATGCATAAAACGGTTACTGAATGCAGGGCAAAATCGAAAAAACAGACCATGTGCACACGCTTATTTGCACATGCATATTCACGTTAATTATGAACATCATAAGAATTAAAAGTGAAAGTTCGGATTATCCGTGTTTTCTCATTGCGTACCTCAATCCCATTATTCACCCAGATAACCGTGTGTTTGTCTTATACGTAAATATTTACTTTCAAACGCGAATTTAATGTGTAATCTGATAAAATAATACGATCCTTTTGTGGAAAACGACTAACCACACGCACAGCCAAAGTTTTCGTATTTACGCATAGACTAATTTACCGCATATTTGCTCATTATGAAACGAATGTACACAGTCAAATGGGTCTCTTTGACGAAAATGAAAATTTATCGTATTTAACGTGATTAGTTGAAGCCTATAAAAAAATGAAAGAGAAATATACATTTATCCACGGCAAAAGAGATGGTGTTATTTGGGAAAATAATTTTCAGGTACAATACAAATTTTACGCAGCGGAAACCTAACCGCATGTCGAATGAATCTGACTTAATGATTCGAATAATGATAATTTATTATGGTAGATAAAATAAGCATGACATTACTAAAATAAATTAAAGATATGATAATTCGTGGATTCATGATGTTCCATAATGTTTACTCGGGCTCTGCATATGACGCTGACCATTACAGTCTTTAAATTATTGTAAGAAGTTATGTTCTCTAATTCACACAGGTCCTGTATAAAATATCTTCGGAACTGCAAAACACTGGTCCAAGCATCGCGAATGCACTGTATTTTCCGGAACGCGTACTTTACAATAAATTTGCAGAGCTAGATTTTTTGCGGATTCGGAATGAGAGAAAAAGACCGCTATTTTCGAATACACTAGCTATTCCCCAACGTTTTCCCGACTGCATTGATGGCCGAATGGGCTTCATCTGCACATGAATTCGCACCCGTGTGACCAACGAGCGAAGGGGGCTCTTTAGTCCGTTTGCACCTCCGTAAGAAAAAGGGCGAAAAACAGGGTCGAGAGTCTAAAAAAACAATGGAAAAAGAAGTGACGTCCTTCCTAAAACAGCAATGGACGAAATGAAAATAGAAACCTATTGACTTTCTTGCCGTTATTCTCACGCCCAGAAAAAAATCAGTATAGGAAAAATATCGTAAAATGTGAGAGAACCGGTACATTCTCACGGTTTTGGCCTTTTGCTGTAGGTAGCGGAGTATTTCATTGTTTTCAGCGTTGAAATTTTTAAAGAAAATTCGGGATCTACCAGGAACGTTTGGAGACTAATTTTTACTTTATTTATCCCTGAGATCTCGGCGCGACACATTTTTGCCTCGATTTTAGATTACGTACATGTGTAACTCTCTCCTGTACTACGGATTTATTTCAGGTTTAAATTGCATTTCTCTTGCAACGTGATGTAAGTACGTGTAACTTTAAAAACTCAATTTCTACGAATGACATTTCAAAGTCGCGGCTAAGCCCGCCAGATTACATGGATTAAGTTTACACACCATATCACCCTGCCGCTGCTTGCAGGAGATTTGTACATTTTTCTCTGGGTGAAGTCAGCCTATTTTTTCAGAAAGTCATGTAAAATATTAGCTAGATCATTCTCTAAGTAGAGCCAATTTTTTTACTTACTGCTTAAGAGAGTCGCGTAAAATTTCAGTTTACGCTTGAAAAATTTTGAAAACATATTTCTGAGCTGCCCACTTTAAGAATTCCGTGTATTAGAATCATCGTCATAACCTACACTCCTAAAATTAGTCAGGTTTCATTTCATCCAGTGAAGACGTTTAATAGAAAAGATAAAGCAACATCAAAAATGTCACTAAAAAAAAACTTATTAAATCCCATTGTATGCCACTGTATATCTTTATGATCATGAAAAATTTTCGTACACATTTTAATATTCTAAACCCACGGAAGAGCAATGGGACGAACACAAACTAAATTGAAGTGGCTAAATAATTTTGTTATCATAAGAGTAATAATCTAAAATTCTGGAAAGCTTTACCGATGATAAAGTGCATCTGACATTTACGGCAAAGGCCGTTTTTCATAAGCTAAATAAACGTTCTACTTGCTATCTCATCTAAAATTTAATCAGCGATCAAAGCTTTGATAAAACACCTATTTACGCAAATTTGCAACGGGAAAACTCAGAACAAACATGAAATGAGCACCGAATAACTTCCAAACCGCATTAATAAGAGGCGAATGAAAAGACCCAACTGCCACAAAGATAACCAAAGCCCCAACATGACATTTAACCAAAGACAATTTAATTCACTAATAATTCATAAAAGTAATCTTGGGGTATTTATTACACCGAAAATTACACCAGAGGATTCCAAATATTCAACTATTATATCGAACATATTGTTTCACCTTACCAAAATACCGAATCTCACCAAAACCTACTTGATTGCAAACGTTCAGGTTCGTAAGGTTTAAAATGCTCGATAGAGATAAAAGAAAACTTTGCTTTTTCTCTTTTTTTAAATTTTTTAAAATTATGTTTCCTTTCAGTAGCAATATTAAGTTTTCGTTTTTCTCTGTCTCGATGGCTTTCCACGAAGAAACGCCGAAATATTTAGAATTTATTATAAAAATGTTCAAATATATTGGCGAGAAAGCATCATATAATAATCCTGATCATACAGGACTTTTAATGAGAGACATTAAAAAATCCTGAATTTAGAGTCCCAAACAGGAAGTACTTGATATCAGAGTTCTATACATCAACTCGGTTATTAGGAACTTTCCGTTTAGAACTTCAAAATGCAGCTAAAGATCCCTTGATTGACCTCGATGCTTCATATCAAGGAGATGTTAGCCAGGAATTTTCATTAACGTACAGCTCGGTCTCCCCAAAGTTTCTATCTTCAGCTAAGATGCTAAAGAGAACAGAATTCAGATAATGAAATTACTGGATGGTTACTACGATGAGAAGTTCGTTACAAGTATGCACACGGACTCTTGAGCTGGGTTATTACACCGAAGAACAAAGGAGTTCACTTTTAAGCTCATTGGAGTGTCCTTATAATGGAATGTTTTTGTTTCTTGAATGAATCTCATACACAAAATTGCATGACCTTTCATAAACTTTAAGTACAGTTGAGAGTGGAAAAAAGTATTACCGTATTAACCCGAGTATAGAGCGACCGAAAACGATTTGGAGGGAAATTTGAAAAGGAAAAAGACTCACTTAAGTTTTTCTTTTTTAATAATGATTTTCGCTGGAATATCAAATGAAATTAAATGCAACATCATTGGAGTAATAGGTACTGGGACCAAAAATAGGTGTAAGAACTATTGAGCTACTTCTTTATTTTCTTAATATCGCATATCGTTCGCGGAAAAAATGACACCTTCTTACGACTTCTTCTAGCGTCTATTTCTCTTATTTTATATCCTAATTTTCGAATCGACAAAAGTAGCAGGGGAGTCTCATAATCGATTCCCTATTAAAAACGTAATTTTATACGTTATGCAAAATGGTACATTTGATAGAATCAGTGAAGGGCGGTTAACTCAAAAAACACACTTTTCGTGCTCGTTCTACACGAAGTGACTGAGAGAATCAGGGCAGTAGAGTCGAACACATGACAAAAAGGGAAAAACATTAGGAATCCAAAACGCAAAGCTTTCCGGATTCGGTGGGATTACTCCGCCCCCCTAGCGGCGAGGTCGCGACCATGAGGATTCCATAACGACGCAAACTCCCTTCTGGGATTCGAAAAGAACTCTTTAACTGGGTTTTTGCTCTCAAGAGCGCGGTTTTTGTCTCCTAGGAAACGAGGCAGAAAGACACGTATGGATTTGCACGGAAAATGTGGAAAGGGGGATCTGGGTTGCGCACATTGGCTCTATTTTAATATCCGGCATTCTTCGGCAAAAAAGTTGACGATCGCTGTGGAGCGAACGTGCATATATTGTGCATTTGCGAGTCGAAAACGTTCGGCACTTTTTTCTCCTATTCCCGCTAGTTCAGAAGCCATGGGGGGGTTCGTTAACCGTGTTTTTTTGAAGTGGGACGTATAGAACTTATGGGAGATCGGAAAGACCTTCAAAGAGCTGAGATAAAAATGAAAACTAATTTCGATGTAGAAATGATTAATTCCCTGCGTGAATCGAAATCCGATCAGCTAAGGGATAAGTACATATGATTGGGACTTTTTCTCCGTCTGAATCCGTGGAGAATTAATTCGCATCGAAGAAATATTGCACTATGGAGTCAATGGCAGAACTCTGTCGTTAACGAATGCTATGGAAAAAAGATAAATTGATAAGAAGTAAAGAATGCGTTGCTAAGATACCGAATTTTAATTGGATTGATGAGGAAATAACGAAAAATTTCTGGAAAAAAGCCAACGAGATTTCCAATTATTTTGCTTATTATTAAAAATACGATTTCCTAGTCGTTTAGCTGTTTTTTAAAAGGGGAAATAAAATACACTCAACATCCACATATCGTGGATGTCATCGAAGCAGACGAAAAAGAAACGCACAGTGCTACGATATATTGGCTTCTTCATATTCAGTGAATAGAATCAATGAATTCCAGATTAATTGTTCTACTATTTTTATACCGAAAAATTTTCATTATCAGAATGACTCACGTTGATTATTCACCGTAACAGAGAAATACTGCCGAAAAATTAGAGAGAAGAGGAAAACTATTCATGTCTTTCGCAGGAAGTATAAGTGACTGAAAACTCAGTCTGCCCATGCTTAAGAGAACTTAGTCAAACATTATAAATTCGTGATTTTTTTAATCCCAGCAACCGAATTCCTTAGTTTCATACATGATGTCGTGGCGAATAGATACAATAAAAACAGTACGTTCAATGTCCAATATGATTTTTTTTCCATTTCGAAGTAAGGATAGATATTTGTGGTTAACTCTCAATGTGTTGACTTGATTTCGAGCACGATTCTTATAAATATCTTCCGATATCCATCATATGGATCAGACAGGTCTCCAAACAAAAGAAAAGGGCGTGTGATGGAATTTCCAAGGACTCCTTCACTTGGAAACGACTTTTCAATCGCCTTACAACTGAGCTTCACTTCCACTTTTTGAGTTTCCATGGACACGAGAAACAGGTGGCGTCACAAGCAAAGTGGCGAGGAGTTGGACGAGAAAAGAATACCATATGTTGCGCCATTCTCAGGATCTAGAAAGATAATCTTTTTTATAGATGTGGATTCAGAGATTCAGCTTTCTAACCCTTCCATATTTTCCCCATGGGCATTCTGAAGAGGAAGGAGCAATTCAATATTCAACTGCAGATAGCATGAACTAAAATGGACTCAAGGCTTAAAAATATCAATCTATAGAATGAGATTTCGAGGTATCGAGAATATGAAATCGATTAAGCAAAATTTTTTACCAACAGAATGGGAGTTCAATTCAATATAAATCAAGAAATTCCTGCTCAACAATAATAATGAGTTCTGAGAATCAAAATCAATAGCTAAAAGTTGGCGTTAGGAAATTTAATTTATACATAAGTCATACGAATAATCTGATTGGTTTTATAAGCATAACAAATTCTATAGTTTAATCGTTCCAAATGTAAAATATATGTATGAAAAAATATATAAATAAATATTATTTATATTATTACTACATATCCTGTCAACTTTTACGTTAATTTGCATGGATTATTTTTTAAACCTCTATTATTGTAACCATAGTTCATAGATAGCTTTCCATGCAGTAATTTTCGTAATTGATCGTGTAAATCAATTGTAATAATGCAGCAACTGATCACGAGAACCGTGATTACATTGTAATAAATTTCTTTCTGAGCAATGTGGCTTGATGTTGTATATTCTATCGCTATGTTTGTCAAGTGACATAAAGGGTATCAAATGATATAATTGTCATAATTTAAGGACAATTATCCGCCTATCATAGATTTAACTGATGGGCATTTGAGAGAACAAAAACTAGCCTATTATCTAAGGATGAGAGAAAATATACCCAAATCTTAATAAAAACAGAAACATATTAATATTTGCATCCTTAAAAATTTACTTTTTATACCATGTAACAATGATTATATTTTATCGCTTTGGAGAAGTTAACATATTTAGCCTTACAGTAGTTATGGCAACCAAATTAATCGGTAGTCATGATTTGTATCCCACAAGCCCGACATTGGCTGTTTCTCTGGACAGAATGAGTATAACTAAATTCACCGTTGATACATCTGATAAATATGCGTAAGTTATAAAATGAACATCCTCTAAGAAGGGAAAAGAAGCACGGTCTAATCTAAAAAGTACTATTTAAAAATAAGTCGAAGAACGTAATCTCTTTACTATATTTAACTGACTCCACACGCTATGATCATGCGAGAGGATTCAAACGGAATCCTGATTTATTTCCCGGAGAAATTACGGCGACCAGACAATTCCTCATCGGCTGAAACAAATGGAAAAAGAGAGCGGTGGAGAAGGGACAGTTTACATTTCCAGACTGCTTACTTATTCCGAGAAAAAATTCATCCTTCTTTCATGGATGAGTATCCCGTCTCCTTGGAGACAGCGTGTTTTCTGTTATGGATACCGAAGCAGCCGAGGGAATTTATCGCCATGGACTCAGAAATGGCTGACAATCGGATGTAGCAAGTGAGTGTGAGGTAAGGTTTGATAAGTGTACTCACACGAAGGGAATTCTCGCTCTGAATTGCAAATGAAGATGTGTCATACGGAATTCTCTTTCCCTAACCGAATAGGATGAGCATTTTTCCCGCAGTAAACCTTTAACGGCGTGTATGAAAAGCCTGGATTATTTTTCCTTCATAATTCTTTTCCTTCTTCGCCTAGGAGGGACTGGTTTTGCGAAAAGACCCGTTGAAAATCATTTCTTTAAAAGAGTTGTCCGTGAATCTATGTGTGGTAAATCTCTGAAGTATTTACAGTCCCAAATGTTTTAGTACTAATGCAATTGGTGAGAGAAAGTTATTGGTAGCATATTATGATAAACTCCTTTACAAGACGATAATTTCTTATTTAAATTTATCGTTTAACTTCATCAGATTATTTACGAATAATAACATAAGTGATAAATGAAACTAACGATAACTAAAAATATTAGCCAGAGTCTAGGAAGGCTGGCTAAATTACAACTACCACCAGTTAACCTTTCCTGGTTAGCATGGCGTAGTTAACCAATATTTTTTCGTAAAGTTAAATCATCCTGTGAATTATAAGTATGTCGTAAGTTAAAATGTCTCAATCATACTAATAATAATTCGTATTATGTTATCACAACTAGTTACTCCTTATTTCATTTAACAGTAGTTATAATTTTAGCGATAAAGTTAGTATACAAGATTAAATTACTTACAATTATCTGCTAGAGGGTATCATTACTCCAATAGCTGATCAAAGATTGGGAATTTTATGACTCACCTGAAAGGATAAAAGAAAACATTGTTAGCACCATGCGAATAAAAGCACAATATTATTTTGTAGTCTTAAATTTCACAAATACTTATATGTCAAATAAAATAATAGCAGAGAGCATTTATAATTAACAAACATCAACCTTTCTGTAAGTTCAAGATTCAGAAATTTTCAGAAAAGTTTTATTTCCTACAAATTTGATCGCACTTGTAGCAGTAAAAAAGCTGCGTATACTCTTGCATAATTAGGGGAACACAATGGCAATTATATGATTTAACAGTTTATTTCCTTTAATAAAATATTATAAAAGCTCCGTGGGCAGTATCCAATACAATTCTTGGTGGAGTAATACTATATAATACACTTGTGCGTAAAATACGAAATATACAGTAAGTGCTAATAATATAAATAAATGTCTATGTTAATATTTAATATAAATAAATATGATTTTAATTATTGATAAATCTTCAGGTATATCGAAGAACACAAAAGAAAACAGCAAAAACTAATACAAATTTTATAATAATAGAATAATTTATACAATAATTCCTAAAGTATTAAGCATATGTACAAATATGAGTATTTTTCCGAAGAAATCAACTCGGAGAAAACAACAGAGCTTTGGTTTCCAAAAAGGGAAAGTAAAAAAGAAAAGCAGGTGCTATAGATGAATGAAGAGGCGAGCGAATGCGGTAACCAAGGTTACCGGGAAAATTAGAAAGAGCCGAAGAAAGGTAGCCATAGAAGCGGATGCGAAATGAGAAGCGGCGTTAACAGGCATTAAAGGATCTGCGAATGGATTTCTTCGGCGGAACAAAAGAGAGCCGAAAAAAAGGCTACTACAACGACTGGATGAAAAAATCGGGGAAACTTTCAACCCATTGACTTAGTGAGGTGTGGAAAAAAGTCGGAATCCTTTCTTCTCTTCCAGTCTGCTCGATACCTTTTGCTTACTTTTATGTTCCGAGAATAGCACCGATTCATCCCAGAAAGAGACTTCGAAGAAATGATAGGAATTCCCGGAGTAAAAGTGAAAAGAGAAAAAGTTCCGCTCATATCGCTTAATAGATCTTTCGAGACTATTTGTTCGATATCGAAGTTCGGAGATGAGGCGAAAGAATTTGATGCTTTTCCTGGAGTGACTTTTTCCCTCTTTTTTTATTGATGAAGGTCTCTTCTTTCGGAGCAGTGCTTGTGACACTTTGATTCATTTTGCGTCACTTTTACACAGTGACGGGAAAAACTTATTATTTCGATCCTCTTTGGAAAGCGTCATCGTCAGCTAAGGTGATTGGAGAAATTGCACCGTGAAGCAATCCTATTCTATAAAGAATCAATCTACGGTGAAATTTGAAATTACTTTAAGAATGAGCTTCTGGCCAATAAATTAGGCTGGTAAGAAAATCAACCTGGTATAATCTACAGTAAGAGTAATTCCAATATAAGTTGTATTTTATGAAGAAAAATTACAAAGATTTCTTTTTCTCTATTTCGATGGCTTTCCACGACGTAACGTCCAAACATTTGGATTTATGAGTTGATTTTTCTTTATATATATCAACCTGTAAGGGTCCGCGGACCCTAAAATTGCTATAAAATAGGAAAATCGCTGCTCTATGGTAGTGCTTTCTTACTAACGTTACCTACCATTAGTGTAGTATAAGTCGTACAATTAGTAATCCGTAAACTAGCTCTTGGTGTGCCACGTAATATGTGAGAGAGGCATTCTCATATTCCGCTAATAGTCATAAATGAAAGATTAAACAAACTTAAAGGCATTAAAAAGTCCTACCAATATACATGGAGTTATTTAATTGGTAGAAGTCGTTTAATTATTCTACTTGAAGTATAAATTGTTTAATTCCTTTCTTATGATCTTCCACGAGGTAACTGACGCCTTCACATATTGAGTTTAAACAAAAATGGTTTAAAATATCACATGCAATCTTAATTAAAGGTTATAAATATACTCCAAGGAGTTAATAAGTTGCAAAATGCTGTAAATGAATTAATTGAACGAAAAAATCATGGAAGGGATATGTTGCAGAACATTCCACTGATCAGCAAAAACTTATTGATACCTTTCAAATAAATCTTTTGAAAATAAAATTATTACTTGTGTTAATAAATCCACTTTTAATCTATTACTGTGAGCAAAGATTTTTGTCTTACATATGTCATCCAAACACAGTACTGAGTTGTAACTGGAAGTTCTCCATCAACCTGGACTGCTTCAGAACTTTCGTCACTTCCTCTTGCAATTTATCGATAAACTCCTCTTCCATTCCATCTCTTTTAACTCTTAACCAATATCCAATACTCTAGATTTATCGCTTTCTGCTCTATCACTTAGATAAGTTTTCCGGATATAGCACTCCATTGCTTCCTTCTTTTGCTCCAGATGAAAACTCGAGCTTTCTCTCTTGGATCTTTCTTCGTGAAGATCAATCAAGATTATTTCATCCTTTTATTTCTTCAGCCAGTCTCCGTCTATCCTCTCCAATTTATAGATTTGACCGTATTTTCATTTTGTCGTCTTTTTTTACTTCTCAGCTTTCTTTTGGGATTCTTTAATCGCTAGCCATTATAGGTATACATAGCATATACAGTATATATAGTAATTAGGCCGCCGATGAGTTATATTTCTACAGTAATGCATTGGATTTATTCTTCATTGCTTATAGGCTTGATCACAGCCAAGCTATGAAAGACGGTAGTACTAAAAAGAACGCCTTTCTTTTATGGAGATCGAGCCTTCTCCCTCTGAATGCATTCTCTCCTTGAATTAATACGGATTACTTAGATATATGAGAAAATAAAAAAATTCATAAGATAAATCAATTCAGTCACATCTCTATACAATTTATGTACGAAACTCATGTTCGAAAGCAGTTCACAGCAACTTGGTGTAGACAGGGATTAAAAAGGGACTTCTTAGATCTAACTAAACGTCATTCACAACATGTTCCATAAATAGAAATTCATTCGAAAAGGTAGCTGGAAAAAGATAGAACCTACGGATGGAAAATCCAAATAATGTTAATAATCCTTACCTATCCATAATAACCTACAAGCGAAACAAATTCCCAAAAATTTATCACAGCGAGAAAGTATTCATACATATATATACACAAATCTGGGTGTAAGTTTTTTTAAAACTTCTGATAGTAACATCTATAGTATTTGAAAAATACATAAAAGTAATGTAAAGAGTTACTGAAATAGGTAGCAATACATACGTAGTAGACATAGTTGTAGACTACATAAACTACTAAATAGTGAGATAAAAGTTTAAAAATACTCAATGAAATACCTAAATGTACAACGTATGTACATACATAGTCTAAAATGCACAGGGATACCAACGTCGAGAAATGCAAAAAAAACCGAACATATCTCAAACCGCCAACGCTTTTAATAAACGACAACCATCCGCCTATTTTTTACTCACGATCAGACTTTCTTTCAAAACTTTTTTATTAATTTCAATATCCCCGAAGAGACATGCAATATCGCATTCGTGCCCTCCAGGACACGGGCTGTTATTTTTCCATCAACTAGGCAAAGTTCTCCGTTTTTCTCCGCCGGAAGACAACGTTCTCTGTCCATTCCAGATGGGATATGAAAAAAGGCGTAGGAAAGAATGCAAAAATGAGTGATACGAAAGCAAAATGTCCAGATTCCAAGGCCACTTTTCTTTGAAAGAGAGGGTCAAATGCGAAAAGAATGAGGGAAAGTGAAAAATGAGGAAAATGTAACACGAAATGCTTCCGACGAGGAACACTTTCTTTCCAAACGAATGAGCCCAAAATTGAAAAAGTTTGGGAAGAAATTATGAATGCTTCGACTGCTAATTGCCGTTGCTAAGAGGGCGTAACGAGAGAAAAATCAATAAACAAGCTGAGTTGTCTTTTTTTCTGTTGATTTATGCTCTTCGGTCGGACTGATGTCTTTTAAATGTAAAAAGTTAGAAACAAGAAATAATCACAGGGTTTTCATGTTACCGCTAAGTCTTTATTAATGTCTCGATACGATATTCCAAGCTAGATGAGATGACTAATTTTTCCACATTTGTAATGAATCTGGGAAGAAATTCAGTGTTCAAACTCTTTGAATTCAAATTCTTTGAAGTCTGCAAATTCTTTGACACTGAATATATATGCTTAAAAATTGGACATATAAACTTAAAAATAACTAAACGGCAAGCATAGTTTCCCCTTTAAATATATTTCAATATATAAAAGAGGTAAGTTCTCTAAAATAAAGGTCGCCGTGCAAACTGCATATTCTTATAATTTGTACCAGGGAGTAAGAAAGCTGCACTCTTCCAGATATTTGCCATTTTTTTCCTGCTTGATTACTACATGCATTCTAAAATGAGGTTGTTATATTATTTGCATATTTCGCGCTAATGAAGTCTTAACGTAAATTTTGACTGTGAATTATCTCCATTCTCCACATTTGTAGCAATTAACCTAGTTTTCGTTTATCATACTTATCATTGCCAGATCAGACTACAACACACTACAAGCAACACTCTACCCAATTCCGGCAAAGAGGGGGTGAAAATGAAAATCAGTAGAAGTAGCTTTCAAAGAAATTAGATATGTGAGATGATTTCACACGTGAAACCCCTCAGGGAATCGAACTCCGCTTTCACTAAAGTCTAACGATTTGCCCTCTTGGCCATCCGAAGGCCAACTATATTTTACCTTCACTCGTATAATCACTGATGCCTTATCAAATACTTCTATACATTACTATACCTTACTAAAGCTTATTACGTTTACCTGCGGCTGTATCCTATCACCTTTAGTGATTTATTAGTATGTATACTTATATTTATGCGGAGGCGTGAATAAAGAAAGCATTCCTTCTCGGTGACCAAACGCTCATGCTACACCAATACTATAGTTATATTAAACACTCAGTAGTTATATTGACAACATTATTTTATTTTTATTGTCTACGTCAATAAGCAAATATTAAAACAATATTGTTAGAAGACGGATGGTGACTTTAACTGGGTTGGATGGTGGTCGGACTTTTTGAATGGTGATCGTGACTTTGTGAAGCTAACGTAAATTATGAATTAAATTATGAATTAAGTTTAACAAAAAATGGATGGAATGGATGTAAAAAAAATAGCATTGTAAAGTTGATGACTCCTTGAGTCGAAACTAGTTGTTGGCTACTATTAGGCCACAATAAAATCCAGTAAAAATTTACAAAATTATTTGTTTCTCCATCAATAATATAGTTAATACATTGTGATATAATAATAATATCCATAATGGTTAATATTGACTCTAATTGTACAGGCGCTTAGATAAAAAGCACGATCCTTAAAGCACTGAACCTAAAAGATACATCTGTAAAAGTGAACGGTAGTGAAGCGAATGCTCTGAATTTTTTAAAAGCTCGAGCTCTTTCATTTTAAAACCGCCAGTTTTTCGACTTCTCCCCTGCAAGAACTCTCTGAGGCACATGAATGGAAAGTGGTATTTTGTTACCTAAATTAATTAGCTCCCCGCCGCTAACGAGGCGGGCTTTAACATCATTTTCCCTCTCAAGGTCGAGTTCTCGCGAATTACGTTCGGAAGCGCGAATGAGCGAGCTGTAGGGAGGTTCGCAAACGGCTTCCCCCGAGGCACCGTTCCCCAAACCCTTTTCGCACGCAACCCTGGACGTCTAGCCCACGCTAATTTAGGCGTGCCTGCGGCCAGATGAAATTCCATCCTTAGAAACAAAATTGCTCTCCGAAATGAGGCGGAAAGGAAATTTTAATTATTGAAATCGCAAAAATATCTAATCCTCCTTTGCCTAAAAGATTGGATGGCATATCTCTTTGGTGTAGAAAGGTCAAAAGTGTCTAGAGAAATACCCAATAGAATCCTCAGTAGAAAGCAAGCAGCACCTGTACTATGGTGAAACAAAAGCTGTTGTAAATCCGGAATTTGCCCCTTTATACATGTTTGGAAGGCGACCTTTAATGAAATTAATTAGAGTGTTTCTGCTAATTAGTCTCGCTTACCTCAGGCTAAAACTTACTAATTACATGCTAATAATTGTACAACACAAATTTTTACGCCGGTATTCTGTCTGCTTTATCAACTTTTCAGCAGAATTAATATGACTGCCATCTGCGGTTGTAGGTAAGCGTAAAACCTGCTATGTTTTTCACGGAAATAAACCAGCTGAGTTTATAGTAGATTAGTATAATGGAACTCAAAAATAAGAAACATGAGCGTTGGAAAAACTAATATAATTTTTGTTATCTATTTATTAAGAAGTATATAAAGAGCTGAAAAATCAGTACGAGAAGATTTCAGAAAATATCTAAAGCTATAAGCTTACGATTATTTGTTATTCTATTTAGATATGACAGCTACATATTTGATTAACAATATTTTGTAAAATACGCGGCAATATAAGGCTAGGCTGTTCAGAGAAAAGGAATGAGTTTCTGTGAATTCCCATAAACAAACGTCCAAACTAAAATCAGTGTCTTCATAAACAGTATATTATTCATTTGCTTGTCATTAATACCCCAATAGGTAACCACGGATACTTAATATGTTTATTGACATTTCTTTACTTGCTTTAAATATTCATTAAAATCATTAATAATATATGCATAATCAATAAGACGCAATGTTATCTATCTATAAAATATAGGCGAAAGCTCCATTAAGATTTCCTAAAAATTTCTAAAAAGCACTCCAATATAAAGCATTATACTGTGTTATATTCTTACTCGTGTATATACAAAAAATCTGAAGCTACATGTAAACCCAGCATACAAATATATTCCTCACGCATTGTCCCATAAATTACAATTAAATTAGAGCTAAACTGGAAAAATTAAACGGTTCCTTATCTTTCCTTTCACTTCTTCAAATGAAACAATTAAGACAATCTTAAGAGCGTGAAAGCTGAAATTAAGGCTAAAGATCTCGTTTTAAGGTTATTAGCCCCGAAAAGAAGTACTCGTTCTTCCGCATCTTTTCTGGGTCGCACAAGAGCGGGAATTCCACGAGCGAACAAATGAGCAGCGAAGTCGCGAAAGCTCTCGGGGATGAAAAATAATGAGTTACTCTCTCCCCACAGCCATATAATACCCTTTGGAAAATACAATTCCCCTCTCTCACTTTTTCATCCACAGAAGGAAGCGATGAATGTACAGGAGAAAAACAGTCGGAAAGGAGTCGCCTATGGAGGAAAAGAAAATGCAGATTCATTTTTATCAGTGGGAGTACATGTCCCTATGTCAACCGGTTTTATATCCATTGATCCCTTCCCAGCAACTGATATGTTAAAGTCTTCGTTTCATTAACTGCGTACCACCAATCGGAGTAACTTTGGATCAATTTCTAATTAAATTAAATTGAATTATTGTATCGTTATATTGAATTATTGTATTGTATATTGATTGTATTTTTTATTATTTTATATGTTATACTGTAATTTTTAATTTATTATATATCATATTGTAATTTTGATTGTATTATATCGTATATTATAATTGTTTAATGTATCATATTTTATACTGTAATCTTTTTTTATTGTTCCATATTATTGTCATTTATACAGAATAATTTTTGGAATTAATAATAATGTGCTTTAGTGTTATGTCACTTGTTTGCAAAGGGTATATCCCGTTAATTGAATAAATAAATAAATAAATGATGCTTTAAGACACTTAACGTTACCATTTCTTTCTTGTCAATGTCTTAATTTATGTTCCAAGTCAAGAAACCGCAAACTCTTAAACTATATATTTTTATTTACCTTTAAAAATTTATTTTTTTATTATTACCTGTAGTTATCGTCAGGTGGCAGCTCAAAACTTTTTCAATTAACTCTTACTGTAAAAATTCACTCCACACTCTCATACAAGATGTATACGGACTAACATTTCCTAGTAACATCACTATATTTACAAACACAATTAAAAACATTCGTCAACAACAACAATGCCTAATTCATAGGACATCTCCCTGGTACCTCTTGTAAAACATTTACAACACATCCATAATTACAGTTATTATATAGTCACATTCTACATCGTTCCTCCGGCAAGCAACATGTTACTTGATCATTTCCTTAATTAATATAAGATATAGAAAGAAAGATTAAACCATCTACCTTTGAACTAATATTTTTAAGGACTTAGAACATTGAGTCTGAGTCGTTGTGCTCTTAGGAACTCAAGGGATATAGAATATTAAAGGGAGAATATAGGGAGTATAAATAGAAAAATAATAAGTCTAAAGAGAATAAAAAGAGATACAATATAGAATATCGAGTATTGAACATCTCTCATCCATGTGACTGAAAATTTCATTCTTTTTAAAACTACTCGATTCTGATTGAAGGTTAAGTTTTCAATATCCTATCACGAACCGAGTCCAAGTTCTCCTCGATCTCTGACCACACCAGCTCTTTTTCTCCAATGCTCTTCCATTGGCAGTCAAAAAGGAAGGAAGAAGCTACATCACCCTAACCAAAATCTCTCCCCCTCTATCCTTACCTACTGAAAAATGTAAAGTATTGTGAATTCTGTCAGCATTCCATTCATTAAAATACTGTAAATAATATGATTTTAAGTTTTTATTAATTAATTTTGTCCCACAATTCAGGTCAACTCATACAGATTACAGGCTAATAGTCACACGTTAATATTGTATTTAAAATTCGACAGCATATCTTCAAATACTTCGTGCGTTGAGGTCTTTTACCGAAAATAGGCCCCCATTGGGAATCAAACCATGGATCGCTTTCACATTAGGAGAACCCACTATCCATATGAGGTCCGGGAACCCCTTAGTCACTTAATTTCAACGAAAATGAACCCGCCTGCGGCTTAGGTCGGCATATGCTAACCCCTGGTATGCCAGACTATTTGCACTACATGAGTGCACATCTGGGTGCATAACCTACAGGCGTTAATAAGCCTCCACATATGAGCAGGAAGAGGGGAAATGTGTCATGATAAAGTAAAGAGGAAAATCCTTTGAAGTTTGAAATGCAAATCCTTCAAAAGAATCGTAGAATTTCATATAAAATCTAACAAACATAGGGAGAATGATGATGAAACCCAGCAATCAATTAATTTCTTCCAACAGTAAAAAAATCTTCCGACCACATGATTTTTACTAAGTTACTTCGAAATTAAAGAGATATTAATTAAATTAAGATATAAAAATTCATATAGATACATTCTTTTAAATTTCATTAATACATTCATTAAAATTACAATAGAGTTACAGATGATAAGGCATTTTCTTGTACTTTTCCATTTTTCTTATAAATTAAATGCACAGTGGAAAAATATTTAATCTTTATACCAATACACAAAAACATTGCTTTGAGAAGCTAAATTTAAACATATTATTGACATTAAAGGATAAAATCTCCATTGCGATTCAAAGAGATTCATGAACGTTTGAGAGCAAACGAACTTGGATTTTATTTACGCTACTCATTAAATTAATAAAAACAGCAACTTTAAAACAAAACAAAATTATAAATTCAGCCAAAGCTGTTATCACCCACGTTCCTCTAAATCTGTTAATTTAAAGAAATCAGCGTTTCTAATACGTGATGTTTTCACAAAACACTACTTAGTTTAAAGGTTTGTCGCCTTTTATTCTGCCTTTGAATTCTTAGCTATTCCACAAACGTATGGACTTAGTAAGAAACTAGCTTCCGAAGAATCTTTGAAAGAGTAATATAATTGGAAAAGACATATCTGTTAAGGATCACTGCACCATGCCGTAGAATAGATTCAAACCTACACGAATATATCTGCACCGTACCTATTCCAACGCCATCAGTACATAGCGCACACTAACGCAAAACTTCGAAACAAACGCTAAAATAATACTTCACCCTCAGAAAAGCGTCGACGACCCGCAAGAAAAAGGAAAGAAATGACCTTTCCGTGAAAGGGAGGTTCCTATTTTTAGGCCACGTTTCTCAGTGTTAAATAAGCGCTTCTCTCCCACGTCGACACACACTTTCCGTCACTTTGAATGGCTTCCATTTTTTGTGCCGTGACACACATATACGGCTAAAAAAGCATCGCCTCCTTACAGAAAAGGGAAAATATAAGCAAAAAAAGGCAGCTACAGATGAAGAGTGTGAAGGAAATGAGAGAAAAACTTGTGAAGCTTTTAAGAGAGCTTTGGGTTAAAGTTTTTTTCTGCAGCCTCGCTTCCGAGTCTAGTGTTACTTTGATCTTTCTTTATATTAGCTTTTACTCCTCGGGTTTTATTCCGAGAAACAACTTGTCACCTGCAATACGCTTGTCTTGCTTCGTCGTCATGGCAGCGTTTCCCCTTCTACACTATTGGTGAATTTCAGCCTCTTGGATAACTTCCTCTTCTCGATAACTCTGTCCGCTTCTTCGCCTCATCTCAACTCCCCCTTAAAACTATCTGCGGAGTTTCCTTACAATCCAGCCGCCCTATTCCTCCGCTTTCATATCTGGCATCGCTCCAATCCCATGTATCTACTCCTGCTCTATCTTTTTAGCCTCACTTTCACAGTATGGTATCACTTTCTCCAAATCCGCTTCTTGAATTGTTTATAAGTAAAAATACTAGACTTTTTCCTTGTCCGCAGTATCACTTATAGTTCCACTTTCTTCGAAGTAAAGTCAGTGGTTGAAAAAGTTTTGAGGAGGAAAGATTTCCTTGCGCTCCCCATTTATCTATTACACTATTCTTTTTTAAAACTCCTCTCAAATTTTAATGATAGTGATGAATCAAAAATTTTTCTATTAGTTAATTCGTGTCGATTGATGGTATATTAAATGAAAGTGGAATGGAAAGCAGAGAGTCAAAAATCTAATTCATTGAATACATGTTTTTGCAGTTGTCAAAATATATATTTAGTAAATATAACGTTGATAATAACAGGTGATTAAACCAATGATATCGATTCAATATTAATTATATATATTAAAACCGAATAATGAAGAATTAGAAAATTAAAGAATGTATTGCATTAAGGAAATAAAATAAAAGTAGTTTGCATAAAACATATGTTTCGGTATTGTTTACATCGAACTTATATCTGTGCGATTTCCTCTAAAAATATGTTGAATTCATACTTAAATCAAAACCTCCCATAATGTTGTTTTAATTGAATCTATTATCCTTGGGTTAAAGATGGTTAGTTTATTATTCGGTCTTATTTGGCTTCAAATTTGTATTTGAATTTCTATTTACATATTATTATCATCCAAAACTTATAGGTTGGAAATCAATTTTCTTAATGCATTAATTGAAGTAAACTACTAAATAACACTTTTAAAATCATTATTTATACCCTCCAAATGTATTTTGAGCACGCATATATTGAAACACAATTCCAATGATGAAAAAATTTCTACAGAGAAACCTTAGATTGATTTAGTGATATAACGAAAAACACTCTCAAGTTGCTTGACTAATATTAAAACACTTATTTAAAATCCCTGAAATATAATCCGAAATTGAAAAAATTATTTATTACACAATACATTATAGACATAGATACATAGACTTCCCTTTAAGTAAAAACAACTAAATAAAGATATACCCGATCTCATTCTCCTTGTCACCCTCTTATCTATCAACGAAATATTTAAATAACACCTTCCCTTAACATAAATTTACTCCCGAGTACACCGATGCATAAATTATCCGACCGAAACTTTAATTAAATTTCCCCTAAGCTGATTTGTAAATCACTGGGTTAAGCTATACGCGGCAAGGGGGCGTTTTGCGCTCCAACCAAATAAGGCCATTAATCTCCCACTCTCCCTTTTAATCATCTATTTCCTCTCCTTTCTTCCCAATTCTTCCATTCCACCTTTTCCTTCTTCCGCGCCTTCTTTCCATTGGTTCATCTCTCATATTCATCCAACTCTCTCTTTAAATTTGTCATTCTGCTTTTTCTAACCGAATCCAGCTTTCAAAGTGCATAGTCTAACATCCGATAGATATATTTAAACAACACGATTATCTTCGATAATATCTATCTGAAGCATTTCTTGAATACAGATTTTTATGCATGGGTGGTCTGAAAAGTTTCCGACATTTCGCCATTTCTCGACAGGTTTTCTGAAAATTTCTGAAAATTTTCTAAAGATTTCTGAAAATTTTCTGAAGATTTCTGAAAAATCAGAGGTCGAAAACTTTTCAGACCACCTTCGTATACTGACTAAACCCACTGACTTACTCAGGAGAAAGATAAAATTATGACTGCTTAGGTTTATTTTCAGTACAGTAAAATTGCTTGCATTCATACAATAAGTTCTAAACACTAAAGGAACATAAAGACTTCTAGCTTTAATGTTTGAAAAAGAAAACCTTAAAATCTATCGAAGTTAAACAAACATGAATAATCAACGTTCCCGTCATTTTCCGGTATTCCCATTCAGAACCCTGATAATTATGTCAATTATTCAATTAGTCAAGTAGTCAAAAATATAGTTCAGATAAAATCATAACCTCGCTCATTATACATTTAATCAAAAATATTAACTAATCACACTACACAACGGGAATCTCAGATTTCCCACCCAAAAAAAACATCATCAAAATAAGAAAACATCATCCATATCACTTAAAATTTCGGAAAGTATACGCGCATTTCCACAAAAGATAAAACATACGCGATGCGGACGAAATTTTAGACTTTAAGTCCATCATTAAAGTTAAACAAGAGCGAAAGTTTGAAATAATCAATCTATCTATCATAAGAAGGAAGGACTGATTGAAATATTAGCTGGTAACCTAGTATTCACAATTTGCAAAATAATATTTAACATCTTCTAAATTTAGCAACGAAGTTAACAAGCTTTCAACCCTACCTTCAAAGATATCCTCCGTCGGTCACTGCTCTGTGACACAACACGGAGCCCGACGAAGGCGTTTTCTCTTTGTGCACTCACGATTACTACAAACGGACGCAAACAAGCGTAACTCATCACTCTTGCCAAGTCATTCACCTCTCCGAATGCACGATACTCCCCTTTTAACGAACGCCTCATAATCCGGACTTCTGTTGACTCTTGTCTCCTCATGAGTTCATTTGCGTCGGGAAAGCAAACCCCTCTGTCTCTGCTTGCATTCGAATCTTAGATAACATAACCGTTCCTATATTTAGCGCGCAAATAAGGGTGCGAGACGATTGTTTAGCTCGAAGTCGATCCTTAGTCGAGTGTTCCTTTAAATAAGACGAAAGGTGTTTGCAGACTGTGAAATACCATGTCTCCCGTTAGTTCGTTTAACAAATTTTGATATATGTAATAATCCTATAGGTAATAATAATAATAATAAAGACTTTATTTAGGGCGAGATTGAAACTATAAAGTCTCCTCTTACATCTAACCCTTCGTCATATAAGATTAAAAAAGAGATACAAAAAACAGAGCAGAGAAGAAGACTAATTTGTGGATTTAAAAACCTAAGCTAAGGGCTTAGGAAAAAATTTCCACTGCAGGAAAACACCCTCAAGAAGGGGGGTGTGAAAAACCTGCGAAACCTACAGATCGGAAAGCTAAGATTAGGGAAAACACATAAAAACACAAGAAGACATACCAAAAGTATAAAAAAAACAAAGTAGAACAAAAAGTTACATATATACATTCATTGTCGTTATGATAATAGTTAATATGATAATAGGGAGATAATCCTGTATGTAATTCTTTTCTTTATGGGTTTCCAATTCGTATATGAAATCGAAATATTTTTAATAATTCTACAGGTAATCCTTTAAGTATTCCTATAGGTAAGTCTGTACGTAACTATTTTCGTTGTGGTTTTCCCTCAGGTTCAATGAAGTCACCAAATTTCAGTTCGGTTCCGGTTTAGGCAACAACCGTTAAACCGATTCGAACCGGTTATTTCGCTAGGATAAAATAACCTCTGCGAATGGATTACTACGTTATATGACTCTCGCTATGAATTTCTCGCTATAATTTCAAAATTTTGTATCATTGAATAAAAAGCATTGCGCGTCTATTTTTTTCTAATTATAAAGACCATTAATATTTTCCGTCAGAGCTCGCTTCCTGTTTCAAATTATGAAATTCTACGAGTCTACGAATGGGCTCATAAACAGAAAAAAGGAACGCAAGTGTTTGAAGGAATTTTTCCCTCGTTTTCATAGAGAAAATGAAAAGATACCTTAGGTGCACTGGATTGCTGAAGTAGATAAAATGCTCCTTTTAACGAAACGAAAAGCCTAACAAGAGTATCAATTCATCATTAATCTAAAATTAATTACTGAACTAAACCATTTTTAAAAGGAATGAAATGGCTAGACTATTAACAAAAAATTTAAATTATAAGATTCGTTATTAAATTTTTAATGTCATTAAATACTTGCGTAAATAAATTAGTTGCGGATATCAACTAAATATAACTGCTGTAACGCTTGGTTAGAATGCGAGATGATAATTGGAATGGAAAACTAATGGTTATTTTCGAATCAGAATCATTTATTACAACTTTTTGATTATGGTTCGGTTTTATAAATTGAAATGGTTAGCACCTGCACCAAATAACTGTTTCTTGCGACTAAGCAAGGCAAAATATAAAATCAAATATACATTCTTCAGCGTTATTTGGTGGAATTTCATATTTAATGAATCAATAATTATAAGAAAGCTTGTACAATTCCACACAAATATTTGTGGTAATATACAAGTTTTTTTCGTAATTATTGAGTCAGGACGAAATACCTTCAGGGTTACGAAATACAGGCGTATGCCCTAGCCGTTGAAGCCGTTGAATAAAAAAAAATTAGTACAACAAACGATAGATAAATTTTACTAATCTCAATTGATTATTAAACTTCCGCTACATTAAAATATTGCTTTATCCAACATATTCAACGTCGTGTCAAGATTCCACAAAGAAGAACCATCATAAATTTTAAGAAAATCCTTGCAATTGAATTTAGAAATCGAAATACTTGATTATAAACTACTCAATAGAATAAAAATTTAATTTCACCCATTGAAATTCCTAAAACTCAAATCAACATTCATCCCTACCTCTTTTAAGTCAGCGAGAATCCCCAAAGAGCTAGGTAGACCACCATCTAGAAGGCCTGTTTTTCCCGCCACATTGAGTCGAATGATAAATCCTCCCTTCCTTCGCACCTCTTCCATTATTTTCTCTTCCCCCTTTCAACCCACTGCCATCCCCAGTAATAACTTTCCTCTTCTTCCCTTTCCTCTCCAGGCACGCCTTTTCTTTTGCCTAAAATCTCCCCTTCAATTATAACTTCCCTCTTTTCCCTCACTTGCACGAATGCCTCCGCCACAGGGTGTGAGGATACGTATGGATTCCTCTTGGGAAAGATCTTCAGACACCCACTCTCCTGACCCTTGCTTCGATCTCCCATATTCCATCCATTCTCTCTCTCTCAGTTTCCTCAAAGTGCCAGCCGCTGACCTACTCGTCTCGCTGTCTTATTCCAAACCGAATATACATTTCGAGTCCTTTTACTTAGGCTTTGTCCCCTGCAGAACCATTCCAATCTCCCCGGACTGAGAGTTTCCAAAGTTGTCAATTTTGATTTCTCTGTTCCGATGACTGAGTTGAGACTTCTGTCCCGATTTTGCTTATACCGAATTTGCTTAGTCAATCTAATTTTTTTTTTAAGAATTTCCATAAGTGCTAAACTTAGAATCAGTTGAATTTTTGACACTGCACTAATTTATTTAACATTCATAAATTAAATGTTCTTGAATCCAAAAATGTTAGAAAATACTATTTCCTAGTTCATCCAAATATCTTTAGAAAAATATTTTAATGGAGTTTTTAATGCAAAATTTGAAAAAAAAAACATCCTGAAACCCGTGTTCATAATATAAATATTGCATCAGTGATAACAGATTTCAGTAGGAAAAGGACTTTCTGAGTTCCGATTTCGTTTCTACAGCATCATTTACTCCCTTTTCTTACCTATATAAACGTATCTCGTTCGAATTTTCAGGTCAGCTATTTCTTATTCCTTTTTCCCCTGTGAGTTATCTAAACATATATCAAGCCAGTTAATATTATATATTTTTCGAATATTCCGAAGCAGAAAGAACGAAAGCACCTTCGGTAAGTATCTGCTTGTTTAGCGATTTATGAGTGACAGAATATCTCGATTTCAAGAAAATATCTAAATAATGGTAATTAATTTTCACTAATCACAAGAAATTGTGCTACTTTAACTTTTCCACTTCTATAAAATATCAAAAATCGGGCTCATTTCAGAATTTAATAATTCTATTATCTCCTAAATAATCGATATATTAAAGTACAAAAATAAAATACGGGAAAAATGCTTGGAAACTTATAGCTGCATTTTAATAATTTATTTATAAATCACTCTTTTCTAGCCATTCTTGTAGGGAAAACCCGAAGACATTTCCGAGATGAATTTGGCAACGGTGGAGTGCCCCCATTCATAACTGATCCAACGGCCCTTGGCTTTTACTCCTTGGCGACCCTTTTCTCTCTCTATATATGTGCTCACTTCGTTCCATTCCGCACCGAGGCACCCCGCGCTCTTCCTTATAGAGGGAGTACCACAGGGACCTGTTCTAGCACCCGCCTACTTCTCGAAAACCACTCCGCTCTGCGAGGGGGGTTTCTTTCATGATACCGCCGTTGTCTACGGCCTCTTTCATCTCTCCCACCAGGTCCTTACCGCGCTTCACCTCCTCTGGAACTTCTTCATTTTGTTACGTCCGCCTCCTTATTCATGTCCCCATCGAGAGTTGGCGTCAATTTAAAAGAGTTTGAAATTTATACCCCTCGTTCTCATGATAGAAATGTATCATTCATGCGGTCATGCAAGAGCTCATATAAGCTGCCGCGTTCTTTATCAGAATCTTATATATATGCTATATATAAAGAAGAGTTAAAGTAGTACCCTAGAATGTGCAATCATATATCATGGAACAAACACGGAGAGGCTAGGCAGAGGCTAGAGAGATAAACATTTCCATGCAATACAGGTAATTCGATATTGAAAACCTACAGACGAAATGACGTATCTACGTGCAGGATTATTTCGGAACCTAAATAGCTATATTTTAAGATAAATTCAATTAAAACCATTCCTTTACTCAGTGTCTTTCATACGAAATTCTCTCGATAAGGAGGAAGCGTCTTCACATTCTGAATATAACGTGAATGAAAATGTCATTAAAAAACGGGACTGAATAACTGAACACAGATCTGAAGCACTTCTACTTAATTGGGGAAGATTAATTTTCTTCTTTTCTTACAGTACAGATTTCATTTTTCTCATTATCGGTAGTGTTTTCAATTGGAAAAAATGAGATTTTAATTTGTTTCTCTTTTTAAAACCCTTCAATATGATTTAATTCTTTTATGCTACTTTTTACACTCCCACATTCTAAAATCTTAAATTATATCTACTAATACCTTATTAATAAAACTGAGATGATTCAATAATCTCCTCAAATTAATATACAAGCAAAATTATGGCGAACTCTTTTATCATTCTACGCTAAAGTCGTCTTATTAAATGCTAATACATCAAGGACATGCATTTTATCAACATTTTTATGTCATGTATGTAGATGTAATCAATACGCAAGGGAGAAATTTCATTTTCCTAAAAGGGCACACACCGTTGTGATAATGACGCAATTTTTGTTTACCTAATAATGTAGACTAGTTTTACGGGCGACATAAACTTGCTAAAACATTCCAAAATGACCCAAAAGTAAACAAAACTTACTAATTATATTCACTGTACCGGTAAATGAGGATTAATTTAACAAATTTCATCATTTCATTCGCGCATATTAAAAATATTTTGCAGTCTTCAAAGTGGAACGTTTATCGCTGGTTAAATGAATTCAAATTAGCTTCAAATGCTTCACGCTCTAGATACGTTGCAGCCGTAAAAGAATTCGTAGCTAAGGTTCTGTACATAAGCAGATGCTGCTACAACTTTTAATTAGGGAGGACTTTGGCTAATAAGCACATCTTTTTCATCGAATAAAAAACATTGCGCGTCTATGTTATTTTTTACTAATTATAAAGACCATTAATATTTTCCCTTAGAGCTCGTTTCCCGTTCCAAATTATTAAATTCTACGAGCCTACGAATGAGCTCACAAATTGAAAAAAGGGACGCAAACGTTCGAAGGAATTTTTCGCTCGTTTTCATAGAGGAAATGAAAAGATACCTTAGATGCATTAGATTGCTGAAGTGAATAACATGCGCTTTTTAACGAAACGAAGCGCCTAACAAGGGTATCAATTCATCATTAAACTAAAATTAATTATAAAACAAAACCTTTTTGAAAATGATAAAATGGCTAATTGATAATGTTTATTACCAGGCTTGCTGCTTTCATGGTGTTTGCCTTTGATTTCCCTCTTATGTGATTCACTACATCAGCTGTCAGTATAAGCTTAATATATTTTACGAAAGAACGACTATCTAACCCCTGATAAAGTTCAATGCAGTCTGAAGGATGTATAAGACAACGCATTATTTCCATCGCATGTAGTTTGAATTCATAATCAGGCTGATAATTAAGAAACTCACGTCATACACGGACTATCTTAATTTAAGTGAATTAAAATTTATCTCTTCTGCATGACCAACCCTTAAAGAATGGAAATCCGAGTTAGATGTGAAGATATCGATATCTATCCATACAAACGAATTATATCGAAACGGACACTGAAATAATGTTTCCCCAACCAAATATAGTGAAATTGGAAGCTTATGGCCCCTGTGCAGAAACTATTTACCAGTCCAGACAAATACACTGTCAAGAAATGCTGGTAGCAAGGGATTTTTATGCATCTGTATACATCTACAATGACAATTTATTACATTTTATTTTCAAAAAGGAGGCATTATGACCTTCAATCCACTAATTTTCTTACCAGAGAGGGGCCATAAGCTTTTAATTTTACTGTGCATTTCAGCAAACACTCCTATCACTACAAATGAACACATAAATGCTGAAAACATACCTAAAAACACATTTTTAAAGGGTTTAGAGCAAAATTTCACACGAGGCCACTATTATATATAAAGACAGAATTCAACTTAAATTTTCCTCACAATTCAGCACCTCCCAAACTGAATCATAACCGCTTCCACATCTCATAATTCAACGCAAATTTTTCTGTTTCACGTTTCCCCTTCCACTCCATCTCGAATAACCAATCTCTTTTCTCCGGCGTTCCTCTTATTTTCCCCTCTCATCTTTCCTTTCCGCTCACGTTCTTCCATGATAAACTTCCTCTTTCCGAATTAAATCTTCAAAACTCGCGCGCTTCATTATCGTCTCCCGCATCTCATTATTTTACGAAAAATCTGTTCGATCCCTTTGTTTTTCCTTTCTCTTATCCTTCCGATGCTGTTCCCCGTTCGTCCTGAATAGGGATCGTTTTCGTGTTTTTATTTCCAAGGGTGAGAGGAATGAAAATTCGTGAGGGTGCATTCAAGTTGCGAAATGAACTCTGTGACGGATTCATTTCGCCAAACGGCGTTCCAATGGAAAAATTAATTTCAGCAGTTCATCGTTGAAAACTAACTTCAAACTAACTTAAAACTAACTAATTCCACGAATCATCGTGGAAAACTGAATTTTAGCCATTCATTGACAGTTACGCACAGTCAAGAATAAAGTAATAAATTTGTGAGATGAAGTTTTTAACTGCTTCGGTTTTCCAAATGTCATTCAAATTGAAAGCTTTAGTTTAACAGGTCATCATGCAAAACTAAGCTTTAACAATTCATTAAGGTAAACTAAATCTCAACCATTCATTACTTCTATGTAGTCAATAAACTAATCTAATTGTGAAACACACTTTTTAGGGCTTCAGATTGCTAAACGTCATTCCAACGGAAAGCTTAATCCTAATATTTCATCCCTAAAAACCAAAGTTTAACCATTCGTCGATTGTCATGCAGTGTTAAGAATAAACTAATCAAGTTGTGAAACAAATATCTTAAAGGCTCCAGATTCCCAAATTTCATTCCAATGCAAAACTTAATTTCAACAATAAATTATACAACTTTGTAATTTTCCACGTATTTTTTAATATCGGCAACCGGTTTCGTAAGAGCTTCTTACATCTTCTTACATCATCAAAAAATACGTGGAAAATTACAAAGTTGTATAATTTATTATGGCTTTCCACAAAGTAACGCCAGAACATATTGATTTCATTAATTTCAACAGTTCGGCAAGGAAAACTAAATTTTGACAATTCATCATTAAGAAGTAAATTTTAACCATGAGTCGATCGTTGAGTACGGTCAAGAATAAATTAATGAATCATAAACTATAATTTTATCCAAGATGAATGATTCTGCTAGAATAGAGATTCCAAACTTTTATGGTTCCTGTACCCGCCTTGAACTTAAGATAAACTATGACGTGATTAAATTTGACTAAATAACACACCCAAAATCTTCTATTCGTTCAATATTAAGCGGGGACCACGTTGATTACTACTGATCTAAACAGTGACAGATATGGTGCCAAATTATGGGTCTATTTCAAGTAGAGAATACCACAAGGTATAAAATATCCACATACATAAAATGTCTATTTTTCCCTGAAAGATTTTCAAACTTTTACATCCTTATTTCCGTTATATAAATAGAAATTTGTTGTGAAACTATGAGGCAAATATTGCTCATAGGTACTTCGAAGAAGTATTTGATCTACTGCTTCTATTTATATCCAATGTGCTGCTGTATCTAATTACTTAAGTAGTTGTAGCTTGCTACATATCGCATGATGTAATCTTATATCTATTTCCATAAATAACATCCTTCAGAATACTAATTGGCGCTAAACTTTTAATCAATGAGGACTAAAACAAGTGTTTTTAGGAAAGGAAAATATTGATTAAGCTATATTAGCAAAGTCTTCACTCCAAGCCCTCTTTGAAACATGAAGGAAGTTTAAGGTGGAGTAGCAGGGTAAGGTTCGTAAACAAACGATTGTTAGCGAGCATGTATCGATGTTGTTGAGAAATTTCCTCTATTCTCTATAAATTTTCCCACTTTTATCCTCCTTATCTTTGCAACGATGGAAAAATCTAAACATGGAGTACAGTTGCTTTACAAAGATGAGCTAATTATTATGAAAATCATCCTCTAGGTTGAAAGGAGGAAACAAGGCCTTCCGATTAAAATTTGAAATTCCTCTTAGTCTCTCACCTATTCATAATATATTTCAATCTCCAAAATTCATGTTTATTTTCTCAATAATCTGAAGAACTATCTTCTTAGTGAAAAATACTACAGTGTAGATTAATTCATGAATGGAAAATATTTAAAATGAATAACTACGTTTTTAAGTATTTGCTTTTGTATAATTCTGAATGAGTGTGTAAATTTATTCCTTACAATTCAATACATGTCAAATTATTCATTCATGATTGATTCTTCATTTATGATTGTTTCATAAGGGAAAATTTGTAATTACGGTTTATGTTTATGCATAACATGTGTTCGTTATTATAGACCGACAAATAATCACTATTTCTTCATAATATGACTCGAAAGTTAATTCACCGCACATACATAATAAAATATAAGGATATGATACGTATGAGGGTATTTATAAAAATTATGTGTATGTTACAATGCTAGCAAATATAAGTGTATGACCGTAAAAGTCATAGATAAATGCTTCAGTAGTTTTACAAGCTTTGGATAGAATTGAAGGGTTAATATAGTCGTTATTTCAAGTCTTAATGAAGTGGAGAGTATATGAGTATCCTGAACGTACTTAAAATGTATTACAGTAGAATAGCATTTAATTTAAATAAACGAAGACAGAGTCAGAGGAGCCTGATTAAAGAGAAGATGCGGATTAGAGAAAGGCTGTGAGACCAATATGAAAAAGGGCTTTACGTTGAGAAGCACACGTGAAAAAATGTATGGAAGCAAAAGACTAATATGGTATAAGGAGAAGGTAGTAATAAAGAGATAATAAAATAAGAAGACGGTGGAAAAGCTGGCTGAAAGAGATCAAGGTTGAATTGATAGAATCATCAAGTGCCTATTTTGTTGCTATATCGAATCATATGGAACTTAAAACGAAGTCTATTCTCAAGTATAGGGAAGAGAAGAAGGGATGGGGAATGGAAGGATTAACCTCAAAGTAGGAAAAGTAAAGCAAAGGGAGAATGAAGAAGAGGGAGAGAGAGGATGGAAAATTGATTTAGAGCGAGGGAAAAGCTGTGTGCGCGATGAATGGGAGTTTGAAATTAAGGGATCCCAACCTTTTTCGTGTGGTGAGAACCAAATGAAGTCCTAGAACATGGGTGTCCAACATGGGGCTCGATGAACGGCATGGCCCACTAAGCAACTCAGCTTAACCTATCTATAAAACCTTTGCAATACGGCAGTTTCTTAAAGGGAGATGAATCCATCACGAAAGTTGGAGAGAGGTGTAACTGTAAGAATATTATTTAGAACGAAAAGAAGTGCTATATCTAAATTATAGTACATAAAATTCATAGAAATTTCTTCCAGAAGAAATTGAGTCATAGCCGTCGATCAAAAAATACGCTCTAAACAACTTGAGGAAACAATTCGTCAAAGTTTATATGGGCGTAGTCGGTTTACGGAGCATTTTTCGACTTCCTATTTATTAACAGCCGAGTTCTGATTTCTTATCTATCAAAATATTTACGCTTAAAATTCGTTGTAAAAAAATCGTAAAATGTAAGAAATTTTTATTACTACTCTGAAAAAATTTTGCAGAAAAATAAATCGTAACAAATGTAGAACGCAGTGGAACATCTCTGCAACGATATAGCTCTACAACGAAAAAGTTCTGTCATGAAAAAGTCCTGTAATGAAAATACGCTTTAGCTAAAATACTCTATAGTAAAATGCCCATAACGAAACCTATGCAGCGTAAACGCCGGTGTAGAACCGTCAGTAGCGAATCTTTCTCTACCCAGGTTCGAATAGGGAATCCTAGAGACACCAAACCCCGTTCAACATCATGAGGAGACTACATAAATCTTATGGCACCGAGTATTCTTTACGACAGAATAGCGCGCGCTGTTAGTACAGTTCTATCAGTAACCAATTTTAATCTAAGCTGAGTGTATTCAAAATCAATTATCGCCAACTTTCCTTTTCTATGCAAAAGTCGCAACAGCTCGCGCCATTCCCCCGTACGCAACACGCGGGGCCATAAGATTTACGTGGTCTTTTCATTCAGTTGGATGAAGTGTAGAAAGACAAAGAGGCTTCGAATCACGTACATACACAGCTGTACAATTTGTGGTCTTGGTTGTGAAGAAGATGGGAAAAGTCCTTAAGAACACAGTGGCGAAATCCGCAAAGAAAACGGCATTCTGAGGGGAATCTCGAAAATTGTCTTTAGCAAATATCATCTCTTTTCTCAGATGAGAAATTCCCCTCTTCTCCTCGTTATCGCCCTGGCGACGCGGTTGGAGTTGAGGGAAAGAAGAAAACTTTCGCAGACAGATGAGAATGAATAGGAAGAGCACCGTGACAAAACGAAATTCTTGAGAATCTCGAACAAAATGTTTCTGCGAAAATTTCCTTTTTCATCATTTTCGCGAGATTCTTGTTTCTCTTTGCGCATGCGGAAAAGAATATCAGAAACGAAATTCTAATGAGATGTGCGAAGTGAAAGATTTCGAAAACGTTTCTTTTATTTCTTTTCCAAATTCCGCGTGTGACGACTCGGATCCTTCCGCAAGGAGAAAAGGTATTGGAAGGATTGGGTTTTTTTATTCAGAATGTTCCTCGTTTTTCCGAAAGACCTGATGTGTGTTTTACCTGTGAGGCGTAACTTAAATCGGGAATTTCTAAAGATTGGAATTTACGCTTTAAAATTAAGTTTTGTCAAAGGTTGGAGATAATGCTCGGCTGAATAACAAGCGGCATTGAATACATAATTCCAAAAGGGTTTACGACCACAATAGTAAAATAGTAGTCTACTCTAGTCTGCTTTTTCTGGGCACAATGGGTTTTTTTCTTATATGATTATCCTCCTCTCTAAATAATACAGTCTTAAGGACGCAATTTTTCCTGACACAATTTATTTTGATATTTTTCTCTAATACTTTTACCATTCCTCCAATGCTGTAATTGATTCATATATACCTTCTTCTCAAGCCACACGAGAAACTTAGCTTCAATTGTACCACTTCTGATTGAAAATCTTCCTGTAATATCCTAAGTTTCCGATTTTTCATTAATATACTATGGGGAAATATAATTAATATACTATACGGGAAAAGTTGGGAAGGAAAGTGGACTTTTGAAACTGTAGATAGCGCTGAATTCGCGCAGAATATAATATAAAAATAAGAAGACATTTGCGAGTATTTCAATGCACACAAGAGCAATAGGAAGAATAGTCAATTAACCTTACCATAATCGTTCTCGAAACCTGATTTTTTATGACAATGAATACGCAGAAAACTGCTCACTTAGAGCTAGAACATCTAATAGGGACCATCCTTCAATGATGTCACGCTTAAAAAGGAGGGGGATCTAGGAATACTTGGGGGTATGTAACAAAAGTTACATACCTCCATACATACCCCATACAAAAGTTTAGGGTGATGACAAAGAAACGTATAATTTATGAGATGGACCTCTATTATTTTTTTAGGAGAAACGCCTATAGAAATTCAACGAGAATAACTAGGAATATGAATTCTTTTCATTAATTTTTAAGCGGCTATACTCAAGGATTGCTGTGAACAATTAGATGTACATTCATATCATAATTTTTCGTTTTAATTTTCTGCTGAACCTTTGCAGCTCAAAATAAATTTTGTTTAAACCCAAGTTATTATTTTCTTTAAAAGGTGAAAATTAAAGCACACAAAATTAAAGCCATAAGAAATCGTGACAGCTTTGTGATATGAATTGAGGGGATGTGAAACTCTACATTACACTTGGGAGGGTCAGTAATTCTCAAAATTTCGTGGTATCACTTAAGCCTGGTCCGAAATATGAACTACTAAGTAAAGTATCCCTTGATGATTCCCGTAATGTCTATTGAGGTTTTCAAAACAATATGGTATTTTAGAGTTGATTAAAGAGTACATTCTATATTATCACATTAACGTAGGTTTACGTACACAATAAAGAGTACACAAGATATTACTCTAAACCCCCCTTTCGCAAAAATCTATCTCCTGACCATATTCCGAAGAAAGAGCTTTGGGCAGAAAAACCAAAGTGCTCCTAAAACACATAAGTTCCTCAAAAAGCGAAGAATAAAACACAAAGGATAGAAAGGGACTCATCCACATAAAATGGGGAGCCTCAAAGAACTGGGTAGCAACCTCGGGTGACACACACGTGAATGGAATAAACCGGTCTCCTTGACGACGGATCTGAGTCGCGGATGGAAAGAAGTCGCCCGAAAGATTGGAAGGAAGGTGCACAGAGCGAATCTTATGGAAGTGCTGAGTGCTTTCTGAAGTACGGAAGTTTCTCTAAGGACACCCTCTATACGGATCCGCTAGAATAGGTCCCGCGTCGGAGACCTCATACACCAAACCACTCAAGGCGACGAAGCAGGACATCTTCCCAATTGACACAATGGGTCTCCATGCCGAGGGTCAACTTCGGAGGAACTCTCGGCTTCGAGTGGACGTAAAACACGACGGTTCTCTAGAGAGAAGTTTGCTGTGCTAATTTGCTTCCAGGGTGATACATGCTGATTTTCTTAGAATCTATTCCCTCTTGTTTATATTAACTTTACCTGGTTAAATCGTAATTAAATGATATGTCTTTAATAGTGCTTCCTTGGAATTCTTTCATTATAATGGAGACCTACCACAAAGTAGATAGAGTAGAAATAAATTCCACATTCCACGGAGTGTGGTCAATCACTACCTTAGGAGAGAAATTTAAGATAGTTGAAATATATATGACTTTTCTACCTTTCGGTAGGTTCATGTGTCCTCACACATTCCCTATACAGTGCCCCCTCTCTTTCACTTCTTGGAAACTCATCCCACCCCTTAAGTCATCTAATATCTTCTGTCTTTGTCTTCCCCTCTGTCTTTTTCCTAATATTCTTCCCTCGATCGCTTTCTTCAGCAATCCCTCTCCTCTCAATATTTGACCCGCTCATTTCCTTTTCCCTTATTACTAATTCTTCCATCTAATTTCTAATCACTTTAATTAATATTAACCTCTTTTCCCAAATTACCTCCAGCACCTCGTTTGATTTTCTATCAACCCAACTTACTTTCTCCATTCTACGCAATATACATCTCAAAAGCCTCTAATCTTTTAAAATCCTCTTTTCTTAAGGTACACCTTTCAAAGTCATACAACATTACACTCCGTTCCAAGGATTTTACTAATCTATTCCTAATTAACTCATCAAGACCGATAGGTTTGTTATGGAAAAATAATCGACTAACAACATGGGAAAGCTTGAATTTAGATGAAAATGAAAAAAAGTGACTTTAAACAAATCCAAAAACAGCATCCTTCATAGGAAGAATAACTTCACAGCTCCCATTATCCAGGACAGTGAATCCTCATCTCCAAAAGTAAGGCCGTAAAGAGCATCGGAAAAACCCGCAAAAATCGGGGAGAAAAAGGAAAAAAACCCATAAGATATTCCGCCACATATTTTAGGCAGTATCAACCAAGACGCCACCTACAGGGGGGCGGAAAGAAGCTCACGCCCTCTGCGATCAGATAATGGAGATATGGGGATAACGTGAGGACTTTACAACCGTGAGGCAATAAAATGGGGCCCGTGCTCTGGTCTGGAAGAGACCCATTTTACCTTCCCCCTGAGGGATACTCATCTATCTGGATTTCGACATCTCCACCGTGAGAGAGAGATGGAAACAAATTTTAGCCCTTTTTCTAGGGATGCTGGGTAGAAAAAAGGCAGAAAAGTTCCCTTCGTTTTGACGAAAAAAAAGAGTAAGGAAGGAATTTCCCGGCATGGAGGACGCATTATTTTCCGCGACCTCTTTTTTCTCCCCTGAAATATTCAAGTGTCTCCGACTTCTATTTCCAATGGGTCTCGCGATTTTCGATATTCACATTTTATTCCCAGCACGTGTGGGTGAGCGTCGTGAGTCGCATTTCCTCCTTCATTTTTTTCCTTAAAATACGCGTCGTTGCGAAAGAACGAAAAAATTTATACACACGTTTGCATGCGGAGGCATAAATCCGTCCCTAGCAGATTCCCGACGCTTTTTAGCGCTGCAAAAGTGTCTTTTTCTCTCTGAAATAAAGCAGGCGTTGACTCCGATCGACTCGCCGAGCGGAGATGCATGACCTCGGGATTCCGATCGTCATTTCTTTTATGACGAAATGCGGAATTTATGCACGCGGCATTGGAGGAACACTAGCAGTCGTTAAATATGCGCCTCTGGGACTCGAAAAAGGTCAAAGGTATCCGAGGATTTACTCCTTTGGGAGTGCGAATTCGCGGGGTCTTTCCCCGCAAATCGATATGCTTAAGTCCATAGAGAAATATGCATTTGTAGGATGAATAGAGGCTTTAATTTCGAGTTGTTTGCTTTGTACTATGGTCTCATTTATTCGTTTCCTAGGAGTTATTTATTTTTCAAGGAAGTTGCTTAATTCTCACTATACAAGTGCCTGCCTCCGTTTCCATGGTGTCATTCGCTTAAAAAACCTTTTTCACATATTTCCGTAATTTGAAATGCTACTGAACTCTCCGTAATTTTCAGTTTTAACCAGTATACTCTGAAAATTTTCAAGCACATCATCACCACCTTTTATGCAAATTTCAGCTTTTCACGCGGAATATTATGAATGTTTAAACTCAAGAGCGTTAGAGAAAAATCATTTAATCTTTTATAACACTAAACTCAGGAGCCATCATATTAGCAGCATCCATAATGTTTCTTTCATCGAATATTTAAATCTGTGGAAAAGACATCCTGAGTCATGATTCACGCTTTTGGTGTTACTAATATTTATAAATCATGCACGCTTAATTATCAGCTTAGTTCAGATAAACAGTTTACGATGTACCTTCTATGAGTTCATAATCAAATGAAAGTAATCAATTTTGTTATGCCTTACAATAAACTATACCACCTTAAAAATATTCTCGGGTTAATATCCATGTAAGTGGTCTTGACCACGAAGTCGCCACTTACCTGGATTTTAACCCGAGAAAATTATTTTAAAGCTATTCACCTGGAAAGCATATAATCTCTATACAACTCCTTAAATTCATCTTCGTGACTAAATGAAAGACTAAAGTAACTGATCGTCACCAAAGCATGTTACCTTATAGAATACCTGTATATTAAGGAAGTATGTAATAATTCAAGAAGAAGGTCCGAGAAATTCGCCCCTGACCTTCCGGAGAAGCCAATAGATCACGCAGACATATTACCACCTGTTTCTATTTGCGCTTCACTTGTCTAGAGGATTTACGAGTACTTTCACCAAGTTTCTCATTTCATCCGCTGTATCCGTTTCCGGCGGAACTGTTTCCAGTTACTCTCTATGAGTTGATGCGGTCGCAACACCTATCTTTGTGAAATTGTATAGGCTAAGAGGATATGAAAACTAAAAAAATTAATGAGTGAAATCTTTTACAGTGTTTCTGTCGATGATAAATTTGTTCTTATAGGGTCTGGATGAACCGGAAGTAAGATTCCTTGTACATAAGTTTTATAAAAGATGAAAAATAATTGTAAATTGTTCTCGAATGAATTCTTCGGTCTAGTACTGAGTATTAAATGACCCCGGACACAGATAGGTCTGATAAATACGAGCTACATAACTTTAATTTTTAAGAAAAGTCCACACTGGAATCAAAAATTATTATAGTTTATGGTCAGTATCACGCCTGCAAGTTCTGAGCTTGACATATATCATGTGTTTTTTATAATTCATGGTTTTTTTGATTTAATCATTCCCTATATTTTGCACACAACTATAAGATATGTTTTAAATTGGCCCAAAGATGCCCTTTTTTCTACGTACTTTCATTTCAAAAAAGTGCCTTCATCTGAAATTCATACTTAAATTAATATTATTCTATCTGAAATTCATACTCAAATTACTATTATTCTATCTGAAATTCATGCTCAAATTAATATTCCTAATCCTTAAACACTCTATTAAAATGGAAAAGAGATATCCAAGTGATTGCACCGATATCCAAGATAACTTACGGTAGCGAAAGGGCCAACGTAACATTAGAAAATAATTTAGAATAAAGTCGCTAAGAAAGATGGGGAAAATGAAAGCGACCCTTTATTAAAGACCACAGAGACGCAAGTCCTCCCTTATCTCCTTATAAACATACAAGGGGTTGATTTAATGGGATCCTTCCCATCCACTCTATTTTAGGGACTCTATCTCCTCAAACAACGGGGAACGAATGGGCTTCCAGCTAAAAAAAATCCACTAAGAAGAAGGGTGCACTTGAATTTTTTTCTTAGGAGATTGATTTCCAAAGTGGAGCCAAATTCTATTTTTTGCAAGGCCCGAAAATAGTGAATCTCCTTCATTTTTTTGGGAAATCCATTTTCTCATTGCTTCTCCCTATCTTCCATATTCAAAAGGCTTTTTGCCTACTTCCCGGCTCCTCTTGGTTTTTTCTTTCCATCCTTCCGTTTATCATTTATTTCTTCCCTTCTTTCGTATACACTACCGCGAACTCAGTCCCTTATAACACGATATTTAACTCTGCCGTTAGCTAAACGTTGAGCGCTCCGCAATGCTGCTATGGTTGCAGCGTCTGCATTGTAGCCCCGATTTAGAAACGCGCTTGCATTGTTGTGTTGCCTACGGAAACCAAAGGGGGCTTGTTTAGGCTCAGTAATGTCTTTCATAAAGCAATTGGAAGCAAATGATCTGTGCGAGAACTGCATAAAAAAGAGAAAGGTTACTGCTCAAGATTTAAGAAATCACAACTACTAATTCTGTATAAATCTTCTGAGAAGCCATTGCAGATATCGCAGTATAATCAACAACGAAGGAAAAATATTCCGAATTGAAGGCTGTTTGCTGCAATAATTTTTCAGAAATCATCAAAAGAAGGAATTCAAAGAGAAATGGCGAGTGAGAAAGCAAAAACTGATTTTTTGTAGACAAAACCTTTTTGTGAAAAACCTGTGGATAAGAAAAAATCCCGATTTATGCAGCTAAGACCAGGGCATTGAACGATAATATTTTCGTTCTGGTTAAATGAAAAAAAAACTAATCGAACCGGTTCGAACAGTTTTTTCACTCCCACGAATGGAAAATCATACCCTTCTGAAAGTGTGCTTTATCATTCTTTATACTTTTTACGAGGGTCATCCGGAAAGTAGTACCCGTTAGTGCCGCATGAAGTGCTGACGACGCGAGTAGCCGCTGGACAAGGTCAGATAGCTTCAGTGGCTTGTCTGCCTTCTCTGAGCCAAGTTGCGTGACGCTAGCATTGCCTGTGTTGTTTCTGTGATTGTTTACAATGTTTAAAAAAATTGAGAACGCCGCCAGTTGTGAAGTGAGGGCAGTGATTAAATTCCTCAATGCAAGAAACGTTCGCCCATGTGATATTCATCGCCAATTAAAGGAGGTGTATGGAGACAATGTAATGGACGAGTCGTCTGTTCGGCGGTGGTGTCGCAAGTTCAACATGGGGAGGGGGAACACACACGACGATGAGCGTTCGGGGAGACCGTCTGTCATTACAGACCAACTGGTGAGCTCAGTTGACGAATTCGTGAGGAACGATCGGCGCGTCACAATTGATGACATCTGTGAGCATTTTCCCAATGTTTCTCGAACAATTGTTCATGAAATTGTTAAAGACCATCTGCATTATGCAAAAATTTGTGCAAGATGGGTCCCTCGCATGCTTACAGATGAGCACAAAACCAAGCGTATGGCTGCAGCACTGACGTTTTTGGGACGTTATTCTGATGAAGGAGACTCTTTCTTGACTCGCATAATTACTGGTGACGAAACATGGGTTTGTTATGCATCACCTGAGAGTAAACGACAGTCAATGGAGTGGCATCATGCTCATTCACCAAATAAACCAAAAAAATTCAAGACAGTTCTGTCCACCAGGAAACTCATGGCAACCATTTTCTGGGATCGACGAGGTGTATTGCTTATTGATTTTATGGCCCGTGGAGACACTATTAATGCCAATGCGTATTGTGAAACATTAAAGAAATTACGGCGGGCAATACAAAATCGGCGGCGAGGTCTATTGTCTACTGGTGTCATTCTCGTTCATGACAATGCCAGGCCTCATGCAGCTGGGATAACACAAAGACTTTTGCAGCAATTCAAATGGGAAACTTTCGACCATCCACCGTATAGCCCGGACTTGGCCCCTTCAGATTTTCATCTCTTTACAAAGCTTAAAGACTTTTTGGCGGGGAAAAGATTTGACAGCGATGAAGAACTTAAAGAAGGAGTGACCCTGTATCTCAATGAGCTGGCGGCGGAGGACTATGCAGCAGGAATACAGAAACTTGTCACACGTTATGACAAATGCCTTAATTTGCTTGGAGATTATGTTGAGAAGTAGTTTAAAGTATCCTCTTTCAAATAAAATTTTTTATGTTTGTTAATATTTACTTTTGTCTCTTTATTTCACGAACGGGTACTACTTTCCGGATGACCCTCGTATATTACACTAAATTTGAGAATAAAACTTAGTATTAGTTAGTTACATGTCGAATTCACACGTTTTTAGTTGACGTCCTTCCATTACTCTTTAGAAAAATGTGAATTTTTGGAAACCGAAAATCGGAATAAAATAAATATCAGTTTTCGGTTTCGATTTGAGCTCAAGAATGTGAGAATGAGCTCTCCAGTAATTTAATCCTGAATCTGAAGTTATTTTATCACTCATGTTATTTTATTGTTTGATTTTTTGTTAATATGTAGTCTTATATTTTATTTTTCTTCTTTTAAAGCTAAATTGATGTTAACAATTGACGATATTGTATATACCTATGTATTGTGTTTATATGTATTGATTTTCCTATGGTTTTTATTTTTGGTAATCTGCAGTTTCTATGGTTTATTCTTTTTCATTGATTCATTTGATTTTTTACTCCTTTTATTGCTAAATTGACGCAACCAATGGTGATACTGTAAATATCTATGTATTATGTTTTTCTCACATCTTTTATCATCTTGCAATGATTCTTTTTCTATCATATCATTGTTCAGTTATAATGCTTTTTTAAATTCCTTTCAGTAATGTTGCAGTCACTTCTCTTTTCCTTATTCCCCCTCTTCTTTAAAATTTTTAGATGCTACTGTCTGTAGGTTTCGCAAGTTTTTCACACCCCCCTTCATGTGGGCGTTTTCCTGCAGGGTTCTATTTTTTCCTAAGTGTAGTAACTTAGGTTTTTTTAAACCGCAAACAAATCTCTTTATTATTTCCTTTTGTTTAAACCCATAATCTATCTCTTTACTTCTTTCATATTATAAGGGTTAGATGTAAGAAGAGGCTTACTAGTCTCAATCTCGCCCTCTAATAAAGTCGTTTTATTATTATTATTATTATAAGAATTTCAATTCTTCCTGTTACGGTGCAGTCTAAACTCTGTCAGTAATAACAGGTCTTTCTAATTTCGCCTACTCGTTAGTTTTCTTGCTCGGTTCCGATTCGATGCTTAGGCTAAAACATAGATGCATCAAGGAAGTAATATATGTGACTTTTAAACAAACCTATCATGATGCTGAGAGTAGAATAACTTTAAAACTTTAAGCTTGGATGAGATATTTTTTACTTCCTTATAATTTTGTCGGTTCAAAAGTATTATATAAGTGATTCTCTTCTCCTTTCCATTGGAGTAGGATATTGGGCTTAATATACCTATGCAATACTAAACATAAATACGACCTAACTTAAATTAGGATACTCATTCGATACAGGCATTTCATATCGTAAAGTTTTGAGAAAGCTTTTACCTGTAGCTCTATCATTTATGTTTTCTCTCCCTTTCTTTAGGTCTTTATACCCTCTTTCTTCTATATGTATATCTACTCTTCCCCAGTACTTTTACTCCATCCCCTCAGTAGTGACAGTCTAAGCAAGAATAGGGTGACGTCGTAAAAAGTCATAGGGTTTCTTCCAAAAAGGTTTCACATATCTCTCTCCATATATACTCATATATGTATATATAGTTTGAAGATGATGGATAGCTACTGAAAGCGGGGATTTCTTTGAGAAGGATGGAGAAATAGTCTGAAAGATATACTCAGCTGGAGATATATGTGAGAACGAAAAAGTCGTAGAATTCGTAGGAAGCTAGGACTCCTTTTGGGGGTTTAGTACCCTATTCCATTAATAATTCCATATGAGCTGGTATGATCCATGAGTCGGGTTTTCCTATTGATATATGAATTCAGCTCTACTCTCTAAATCTACTCCAAGATATTTATTCCTTCATAAGAGAAGATACATCATATCTAAATACCTTTCAGAAAAAGTCGACGCAAATTCCCGCCCAACTTATCCTATTCTATATTTATCTGAGAGATTTTTGAGAACGTAGGAAATAAATCTTTAGAGAACCGTCCTGCCATTTCATTTTAAACAAAGTTTACATATTTACGAGAATTAAATTTTTTTAAATATGTTTTTTATTTCTATATGACGGAATCCTACAGAAAAGTAGCACCATACATAATAAATTGTGTATTCAATCGCAATATATATCTTAATTTTCATCCACCTGGATATAAATGATTTTATTTATAAGTCATGTGCCTCCGAGCGAATTTCCTTTCCCCAGTGTGCTGTGGAATATAATGGTTTGGTATATACTGCTTTATATTTTAAGTTAATTAAGTTATAAGTATAATTAAGGTTGACTCTACCATCCTCTCTCTTAGTTACCTATACTGTAAGTGAATCTTTTCAAATAAACAAGACTAACTCGTCAATCTTCTTCCACTCCCCTTCCCTGTATCTCCCCCACAAACCCGAATTCAAATCAGAGGGCAAAATAAAACAAGGCCGAATCCCTAAAAAAAAAAGCCGATTAAAGATTCCAGAGATACGTACTTATTCCCATGCATCCTGTGAATCAAGAGGAAACCGAATGAATAAATGAACGGGGATTCCGTCTTATAGAATCGCAGAAAAATCTGTCTCCTTTACTGATTTCAGAAAAGTAATCTGAGAACTTAATTAAGCAGTCCGAAAAATAATGCTCTTTCTCGGAAGATTGACAGAAGATTTGCTTAAAATGCATGAGCTTGTCGTTTACCTTTAGCGAGCTAATAATGAAAAAACAATTGAAATCACAACGAAGGCGAAACAGATTTCAGCGGTAAAGAAAACTACGACGGTCTCCCAGGGGTTCATGGCTTTTCAACCTCATACTATGGTCATTCGGTGTTATTCTTAATTGACCTTAAGCCTTGATGTGAATAAATAGACTAGGAATGGAACACGCCCGCTGTGAAATTCGCGATAAAAACGGATTCTTTCCTAGCGGTAATTTGCATCCTGGAAAGGTCATTGTACACAAATAGGATTTGGCGTGGGTGAAGACAAACGAGGACCGAAAAATGTCAGCAACTAAGAGAAGGTCAAAAGGTTCTAGTTGACGTACGCAGAAAATCCGCAATCAAACAACTACAAAAATCTAAAAGCGTAAGAGAGAGACAATTAAAAACCACGAGCGCGCGAACTTATACTCCATAATTATGTAATATAGTGCGCTAATATTATAAGCACCAAATTGTGAGGCTTAAAGGCGTAAAGTAGCAAGGTTGTTAAACGTGCTGGAAAACCACATTCAAGGAATCCTGAAACCTAAAAGTGTGAAAATAAACAGAAAGATGAAATGTAAGAACAAATACTTCACAATGATAAAAAGTATAAAAAATATTCTATGCCGAAATGCAAGGGTAGGAAAGAACCCATAAGTCTCCGCCGCAAGTCTGATTCTGTAGTGAATTCTTCTGTAGTTCTAAGTTATTTTGAAGGCACATTTAATCAAAATAACTCATTTTTTCGAGAAAAATTATCTCAGAAAACGGAGATCACAACTTACAAATCAATTATTCCCTATAGGACAGAAAGTTTCTACTTAAACAAATTTATAACCATGACTTTCAATATTAATAACACGTTTACCAAGAAAAGAGCTATTGACTTTTAATGCTAAATTCGTAACATAATAATGTCATATGAACTTTAAAATGAAAAGAGTCTATTGATTGGTAGTCTCTTATTCTTGATAACTTCACCTATTCTCAAGATATAGATTCTTAAAAAGATATCTTTGAACGCCAAAAATATCATCAAAAAATGTTGAAGAAAATTTAAGTAGAGTGATAAATAAAAAACAAATGTTTAAACAGAGATTTTCTGAGGAAAAGTTGACTTTGCAAGTAAAGGCATACACTTAGGAATATCCTCAAGAAGAAACAATCATTTATATCCACATATTCCTAGGAAGATATTGTTTGAAAGCGAAACGCACATCCAAAGGAATAAATTAATTCGGTACACAAATAAGATCATAACGAGAAGAAAATCCGAAACGGTCAGGGACAGAAAAAAAACAACATTATAATTAAAGATAGAGTAAAATAAAAACTACCAAAAATGAAAAATTAAGAGAGGAAAGGCAGGCATGAAAAAAGCAACAGGAGAATCGTTAGAAAAGGCAAAAGGAAAATAAACAGAGAAAAAAGTGAAGATCGAAACGCGAGATGGAGAACATAAAGTACAATGACCAAGAGAAAGATAATGAGGGATGGAAGATGAAGGCAAAGGAAGATGAAAGAAAGAACGAAACGAAATACGAAAAAAAGCTTCGAGTTAGGGGGACATGTGACAATGAAAAATGAGGGGGGAGAAAAACAAAAGACACGCGAGGGCGAAAAGGAGCGCGGGAAAAGATAAACCGAGAGAAAATTGGAGGAATAAATGAATTTAAATTGGGTAACGAGGAGGGTACCCTAACAACGTTTGAGGATTCACGCAAGGGATTGAAAAGGGAGAAAAAACCGTAGGGAAAAGATACAAGGGAAGCTTTTTAAGGGAAGAATATGAAACCGGTATTTTTTTACATAAGGCTAAAATATGTAAAACGGTTCGTATAGCAAGGGTAGGAGGAAGTTGCGCATGTGATGGTTCTTTTAAAGAGAGAAACGTGACATTTAAGCGCAGATCAACGTGTCTAATGATTAAATACGTTTAAGATTGCATAACTGAGTATTCTTAGGAATCTATGAACTCCCGAAATTTATATTCAAAGTTTCTATAAAGAAGTATCACATTTTTCTTATAAATATTTAATCATTATTTGATAAACACGAATTTTTAAAGATAATTCCATCTTTCATAAAATGTAAACAATGAATTATTACAGTTCATTATTATTACATTAATTGTTGTAATGTAATTGTATATATTAATGTGTTAATTATTGTATGTACTAATTATTGTATTAATAATTAATTATTTCATTTCTTTGACGTAATATACGCAAAATTGTTAACTTGAGACGTATATAAGTAATGAATAAATAGGTAAAAATAACTCTTTTGTGCACTATATAATAGCTCTTGCAGAGTTTACTTTCTATTCAGAATTTCTACTTATCGAACACCAATACTGTCCAATTTACCCCTCTTATTTTTTAACCAAATTATACGAACCTTTAGATTCCTTTATTGCACTCTATTATGCAATCTTTATATTATAATAACTCATGGGTATGCATTAAAAGTAAGAAGTATACTAAAATATTTGCTCTTAAATTCCGGAAGTTTTCTTATCATTAAAATGTCCATAGAGGAAGAAACAAACAAACACAATTAATCTAAAATGAAATTCTAACCATAAAAAAGTACGAGACACATTAACGTCAATTTTATGCCTTAATACCTTCAAAATCTTAAACATAAGGAATTAAGTTACTCCTTAGAATGATTTTGAGTACAGGAAAATCGTGGCGTCTTGCTAAGTATCTTTCTTGACTATGACATAAATGTAGCAAATTGATCTTCTTTAGCTTTATCGTAAAGTACCGCCGCAGGCTGTAATGACGACACGAGCAAGCCTTTAATTAAAATTCTTATTCCCTAAAGAAAAAGATTTTGAATTCCTTTCATCAAGAATCTTTTGAAGTTTTCCCAGCAATATAGCCGCCAGAAGAGGATGAGATATAAAAATATTCCTGAACGGGCTGTAAAAATCTCCCGTAATTTAAGATTTTTAAAGTCTGAAACTGTTTTCTGGATTATTAGCAATTAGGCCTGTTTTGAACGGAGAAAACTCAAAGAGGAATTTATTTAAGAGTCCCATTGTGTAGTGGATGGTGATAAAAGCCAATATTATCAAGACTTAACTCACTCTCCTTAAGGTTATCATGAAAAACATTCAGGGATTAAGTTCACGATTACTATCAAAAGATAGGGTCACGTGCCTTGTAACACGTTACTTAACACACTTTCCTTCCTTCTTGATAACTTTTATATCACCGAACACAGAAAAAGATGGAATAAATTCAAATAATATTATTACTCCTAAAATATGAACCAATTAGTACTTGAGAATTAAATTAGAGTAAGGAACGATCTAACTTTAAGATGAAATTTGAGATACAACATTTATATCTCATTTATGTCATAAATAGCTACCGGAACTACTTTATCTTCTCAATAAAAAACCACCCCTTTTATTCCTTATCTGCGAAAATTAGTTTATCTCCCACGACTAACAGTGGGAGATATGGAGCAATTTCATATTCCTTGGCTGATATCCAAGATTTTCAAGCAGATAAGCGACCCCGATACAAAACTCCGAACTGGGAACTTTACTTGAGAACCATATTACCCATTCAAATTATGCAGAAGTTCGACAGAAATAGCAATTAAAAGGTAGGTCAAGATAGCGGCAATCGATGCAGGATAACCTAAAGGGATATTTTGGTCGAGTGATACAGTTTCAGACGATGGATTGATTTCTTAACACTGAAGTTTCTTCGTAGGACAGGAAGAATTCCTCTTGTGTTCATCTTTGAACGTTTTCTTCCCATCTTGTTTTTTAAATGTGAGATACCAGCTACGATAATAAGGCTACTATTATTTCAGCATCTTAATTCATAATGCATCAAGGGCTAATATCCTTTGATCCTGAGAAAAACCTTAAAGTAATACTTACTGTCATTGCTTTTGAAGGTGAAAATGAGCATATAATCACACCAAATTTCGAAAAAAAAACTTTATATACTTAAAAACAAATCCACGTTTTGAAGCCATTTTAGTCGCCCGAAAGTAGAAAGAAATTTCCTTCGAATATTATGTCTCTACCGCTACATTTTAAATATACCTACTTTTGAAATCAGTGTAATACTTGCTTGGAAAACATAATGATAAAATTTGAGGTATTTAATGCCATTTTAAATCATTAACTAAGTTTGACTAACTCTCTTTTTCCTCATCGTTTGACCGTAATAAGAACATGAAAATTTTCGATGTAATTGATATAAAAATATTATTAAATTATCTCCTGACAAAAACACTGTTGTGTGGATTAATTTGCCAAAGATAAACATTTATTTGGAATATATTCATTTATCTTGTTATGCTTGGCTAGCTGTGTTTAATTAAATGGTGAAAAAACAATGCTTCTTAACTGTAATTGAAAACATTTGACTGTCATTATAGTGTATTTATCTCATTGTACTGTAGGTGTGGACGTTCTATACAATGTTATAGTGGATTACACTTTAGTGAATTTAAATTAATATAGTGTGTTTACTATGTATATCCCAAAGACTTGCCCCCGTGATGGTGAATTTTTGGACAAATGTATTTATTATTATTATTTTATTAACTGAAGAAAAATTTAATTTGGTCAAGTCCAAAAGAGAACATGCTGATTAATTTATTCTAAATGTAAGCAAGAGTCTTTCCATCAAATACTCCCCTTAGAATTCGCTAGCAGTCACGTCTCTTTTGACCATCTACATCATCACATCAAGTGACATACGAGTTTTCGGAACTACCACCCGAAAAAAAATAATCCGAGGATTTAAGCTCCAAACCCTTCTTAATTGAATTTCCACGAAAACGAGGATGTGGAATGGACTCTATTAATAAAATTTTCGAGCTGAAGGTTGGACACCAAAGTGTCCGACAAAGATGTAATAACTCTCCAACGCAAACTGTCGTTTCCACGGGGAAACACTCGAAAAATAAACAAATAAAATGTAGCTTCGGGAACCAAACTAAGCTGATGGCGACGGTTGCCATGGCGAAATAAAAAACTACTCCTACACCTCTTTCGAGACGAGCACTTCCTTGCTAATTGGTGGGCCGCTCAGGAATCATCTCGGGAATTTATTTACCGAAGAATATGAATATGAAATGCTGGGAAGGAAGAAAAATAGTGGCTCTGAAAATATGCAAATTTGAGTGCGGGGGAAACTGAAGCTTGGTTTCGGGGAATAAACACCAAAGAATACGGGCTTCGTCATTAATTTTCCTCCATATTCCCAGCGAATCTCCTCAAAGTGGTACTTCTTGCTCACTCCTATGCTTTAGAAAGACTCGATTTCAACTTTCGTTTGACCTCATCATGTTCGTGAGCTCTGATAAATACTCAGAACATGTTTACTCCATCAAATTACTATTACTTTTGTGGTAGTTGAAATTCAGAGAAGCAATGGACTTAACTTATAACTTATGTGATTCGACTAGGATCTTATATGCCGATACATCATCACACAGCACGTTACAAATCATTGCGTCTTTTTTATTATCTCTATGTTTTCGTAGTAATTTTAACTCACCTTCTTGACTGGGCCTTTTGTTGCATAGTGGGATTTTTTCCGTGAACCTTCAACTGAGGAATTTTCCCCATTACCCAAATTTTTCTGAAAATTTGCGCCAAGTATCTAATATTTGTTTTTTGTTTCTAAGTACTGATGATTTATTTAACCATATGTAAGTTAATTAAGTATAGTCGATTGTTTCTACGTAATATAGTAAAACCCGTTTAAGACGAAGATTAGGAAGATTTCATCGAGTTTGGATATCGATAGTAATTTTGATAATAGCTTTGAAAGCATTTCGCAGATTAGGGTCAAGTAGTGCTTTGACAGCATTTTGTGATGATCTTCACAATATACCACAGCGAGGGTTGTCTCAATAGGAAGGGACTCCTCCTGGGGATCCTCAGAAAGGGACGTGTCCGTCCGTCCGTCCGTCATCAACGTCATGGTGACGGTTATATACACTAAAGAGATTCTGACTAACTGTAAGGTGCGGAACGAACATCCTTTTGAAATGTGGAAGACGTGGTTTAGCTTTGTCCAGTCCATTTTGAGCCAAATTCTGAGTCCCTTTCGAGAAATGACTTGGACCAAGATGGAAGATGAGATCATCCTCGTCACCATTGGAATCGAGTGTAAACACTTACACAATCGAATCGAAAATGCAAGGGGTACATAAGATATAACTTTGAGTCTGAATATAACGTGATTGTGTGGGAGATAAGCAGAATGATCAATGTCGTATTTTTTCGATTCATTGGGAGTTGATAGCATACTAAAATTGTATTATTATATTGTTGTCATATTATGGATATATTTATATTTTTTAATACATTTTATTATTATACTATTTAATTCACAACTTGGCTTACAAAGTTGGTTGATCGTGAATGACCCATCAAAAATCAAAATACGAGTTGACATCATATTTTTCAGAACGGTTTGCTTTACATATGAAGAGGTTTTCCTATTTTACTCAATATTGCTCAATTTCCCTCAAAAATAAAACAATTATTGCCACATAGACAATAAAATAAGAATAATATAAACTTTTGATCTAAATGCTGAGGCGAAGTATTGGCTATATCAGGTTTTAGTGTATCTGGGAACCCGGAACTTACAAAAAATTTGAGATATTTATAAATTTCTCATTAGTATGTTACTTAAAATTTTATTACTTCGCCATTAAATTCGCCAAATAGTTCTGAGCGTTAAGCCCATCACAACCTTCATTAAAATGATAAATAAAACAATCGAAAGTGAATTAATAACAAATTTTTCGTATTTATGGACGGATCTCGAACACAGTGGAATATGAGTTTCCCACCATTGCTTTATACTAAACTTACGAGGTTAAAATTAAATGACCAGACAAACTACCTGTCATTCAATCCATGGCCTAATTAGAGTATTCTATATTATATCCGCGCTTAAATTTCATTTCTTACCTTGCATTAAACCTTTCTCATTATAAAAGGTAATCAATTGTATAAGACATTAAATGTCTTTTAAGGATCCGGATTCTGTGGAAATTCGATTCGTTGCTAAAACTATGGACAACCTCAGCACCAGGATTTCTCGTCTGACATTTCCTCATGGAGTGCCGAAGTAGAAATCCGTGAGTCACAATGCATAAGTAGTTTGTGTACTAAGGCACCTCGGAGACTACGTTACCTATCTAGAGAGCGCAGAGCAAAGTAAATTAGTCCTTAACGACAAACTTCATGTCTCTTGTGTAGATAGGAATTTGTCTCTGTGTAGTTTACATGGTACTTTCTCGAGAGCTATTCCATGTTTGTCCACGCAAGGCGTCACTCCAGAGTGATGATTAAAGGACGAATACTAATGTGAATGTTGAAACTTATTATCCCTCCATTCCAGCCATGAGGTGTTACGAAAGACATAATGGATGCGTTTAAATGCATCCTGATTTTAATGAAAAGTTAAAAGGAGATTTATACACCATTCTATTTTCGTATGATTAACTGAATCCATTACGAGCATTACTAGCCGTCCCAAATGACGGCAGCATTTTTTAATGTAATAAATAGTGTTGGATATGTACTTTCTAGATAGCCAAAATAAAACGAGGGTCAAACTTGAAAAAAATTAAACATTTTACAATGAGTAAAATCGTAGATATCCCATAGGTATCCATTATATATATTAGATACTGACATCACTACGATTTTGAAATTTCTCGCATGTTTCCTGCTTATCTAAGTATTAAAAGGCGATTTTCATTACTGTAGAAACATAATAATCGATTGTACTTGAGGGAAAATCGACGTATTTTATTAAAGGTTCCTCAATTTCCAATCCAAAACAATATTTGATGAAAAAGGGAGAATTTCTATTAAATATTCTCCGCTAGCTTTTTCGAACTTTGCATAACTTAATATGATTTCTAATAACATATTTATATAAAAAGAAACATTTTTAACGGAACGCAAAAATCACTTATAACGTATTTCTTATCGAAGTTTCTGACAATGGATAAATAAAAATACAATAAATATACAAAAGATTGTGATTATTAGATATTATTATATATATTATTATTAAATAATAGAAAACGCAATTACGAAAATTGTTTGAATAACTTTGATTTATAGTATACCCAATCAACGAATTTATTTACACTGAAATTGTTATCTATATCTAATACTTTTAATTTGATCAGTCCTTCAGTAGGTGTAATTTTGGAGTTTCGTTTAACACACAATCACCGTCTCTTCGTTAGTCTTTTTTTATGAACACCCCATTTAGAATAGAGTTATCACCCTGACGTATTTTTCACGCGCTTTTCCTGCCGGAAAAACAATCTTCGTCCTTATTTCGTCCGAAAATTCCCCCTCCTTTCCGTCGACGTGGAAGGCCAATTTGGAACTCTTTAGAAGGGTTCGAAGCCGCAAATGGAGGGAGGAAATAAGCCTCAGTCTCACAAGGGGGAGTCTCCTTTTTTATTATTATTATTTCTTTAAAAAAATGTGGGGAAAATATGAGGAAAGAGAATTATTATTTTTCTCTCCTTCAGGGTTTCGCTGGATATAGCTACCCTTTCCTTCACTCTGTAAGGGACGAAGACTGTGTAAAGCCTAGATGGAGGGATTTCGTTAGAAAAAGAAAGTGTTAAGGTTTGATGAAAGGAGAGGCTGCAAGGCTATGGAAAATAAAGGAGAAGGAGATGGATTAAGTGGATGGAGAGAAAAATGAGGAAGACTGAAGAAATAGATGGGACTAAACCAAACAAATGAAGGAGACAAGAGAGTTTGTTGGGAGAAAATCAAGTCTCAAAATTGTCTTCATTGCATCAAAGTATATCTAAAGTCTGCGATACGGAAAGGAATGGCGAAATAGTAAACAACGACTAGAAATGTACAGACTTTATTCTATAATAAGTACAAATAGTCTAAAATGTCCTTATGTAAGAATGAATTTTGGAGGAGGAGAAGCTTTAAATACAACTGATTCCTGTAAAGAAGGCAACGAAAAGTATGCAAGTGCATACACGAAGAAAACTAAGCTTTATAAGATTCTATAGGAGAAATAAAGGAAAAACCATTCGATTAAAATATACATTTACATTTAAAGGTTGCATTATTAAGTCCTTGGGTTTTACAATTACTACTACGTTCTCTAAATCATGAAAATTATCTCTGATGACTGACGCTATTCGTGATTGGTTTAAAAGTGAGTGCTTTAAAACATCAAAAACGAAATAAAAATGCAAATTGAACTTAAATATGACCTTATGCTAGATAAAGCTATGACTACAGAAGAATCATCTATCAACAAAATTGAAGTCGACAATGATGTAATGGAATAAAGAATGAATGTTGTAGTAATTTTAATGTTGTACAACAATACTGTAAGGACAATGCCGTGATCGTATGAGATGAAAGAGAAACAGTCATCAACAAAAAGACCGAGTATGCAACAAAATAATCATTCTAATACAACAATAGACGATGAACATCAAAAAATATGAACCAGAATTACAGAAATATATTCAACAATATGAATCACGGATAATTACGTACGTACGTACAGATGAAACGTACGTACTTTCCCAACCTACTTTCTTCCTAAATGAAATCAAAGCATGCAGATGTGCACGTTTGAAAAATTAACGATTTTTAAGCAAGATGTAAGATGAATCTGTAAGCGCTGGGTCTTTGCAGAGGCCACTTATCAAGCACCGCTTTTATGCTGCTAATTTGGCAGATCTTTTACGCTCTTCTCCAGCCAGCCGCAATTAACTTCCTCGCCAAAAAGTAAGGCGTTCGCGAGCACGTTTCAGTCCATTATCTTCCTTTTCATCAACCACTTGGTGCCCCCTCTGCTTTGTCGTGTTGAAGGGCCTCAACGGTTTTACGGCGTGAGCGCAAAGCGATCCGTTTAATTCAGTTTCCTTTTGGCGCGGAAAAGAAACTCTGCGATCCCATGTACAGCCTTTCTCTGCACTGCTCTATTATGATGATTCGCCCCTCAATTTCCAGGCGACGCTCCGTAAAGTTTAATTCACCGTAGAAACGTGGACTTGGACTTTTTTTGACCTACGATCTTCCTATCTACAGTGCAAGTAAATCTTTCTGAACTATATGAAACTAATTCTCAGCATAGCATCAATATGGTTGACGACGTCCTTTGACCCATTATTAACCCGTAACCCGTAGTTACTAATTATTAATATTAATATATTTTCATAATTAATAATATTAATCTAGACAGATTTTAGGTATTAATTTAGAACTACATAAAAATACATATTAGCATGGCATCGATATGCCTAACGACGTCCGTCGACCCGTTACTAACCCGTAACCCGTAGTTACTAATTATTTATATATTTGCATATCTAATAATAAGTATTTAGACGGACTTTAAGTATTTACTTAGACTAGTTGACTCGTACGAAAATTTTGCCGACACTGATACTCTACTTCCTCACCAAAATACATTTCAACAAACACTCTGATCACTACAAACGAATACAGAGACTCTAAAACATAGCAAAAAAGCACATATTTGTATTCTGTATCAGCGTCCGTTTCGATATACCTCGTTTATATCGATAGATATCGATATCGACGCATACAGAGACAAAACTATATGAGCTAATTCAAAGTTTAACTCGATTTTTTTGACCGAATGATGCATTTTTCATTTGTTGGTCTGTTTTTAGAAAGAAGCGGGAAAATGTCCCCTTCAAATGGTGTGTCGTTATGTGTTTTGAAGGAGTGTGAGGGGAAAAAAGCGCTGGTCACCGAAAACGGATGTAGAAAAATAGTTTATAAAGATTATCTGCAATTTTGCAAAATCCCTTACAGGGATCATTTCAACAATGAAATTTTGACAATGACATAAACATCGTTTTAGCTACCCCAAAGAGAGACACCAACAGAAACCGTGTAGCGTCGCAGTTTAAATAATCAAATCTTTGAATAATTTTTCTTTCCTAACTCTAAATACCCTGATGCTTACTTTATCGCAGTTTTCATACAAATCGGGATTAAATAATACATTGTTCGGGACCATATCCGAACGAATGGTAAGCGTGACTAAAGATAATAATGCTTCTCCGATATTATTTCTCAGAGCATATATTAAATCCCAGCTTTGATTGTATCTTTTTATTATATTAACAGACACCGTAGAGATGTTTATATTTCAAATATTACGATATTATTATATTTCAAATAAATAAATACATGTATTTTTCCTGCCACGTGTTTTGATTGGAATAATCATCGGCTGTTTTCGACGATAACATGAAAATGAGATTCTAGAAATGAGAGATATAGGCTAAAGTATACGAACAAATATTTGCGGAAGCTATTCAGAGAAGTAGAAAGATTTTTTTAAACTACTTTACAAATAATTTGGGAGAGTTTTTTATCAAACAAACGGAGTAAATGTTTGTATGATGGAAATGTGTTTTTCGGAGGCATGGACGAGGGCTTCAATCAATATACATTTTATCATTTAAATAAATTACAACCGAAATTGTAAACTATTAATAAATAAATAGAATAGACTAAATATGTATAAAATTATATAAATGTTCTGAACGAGGTATAAATTTAATGATCTGTATTTCGATTAATTATTAGTGAAGAAAATTTCGGTTTCAAGCTTCAATCGCTCATGACTTCGGCTAGTTTGCCAAATAATAATGCCTTTCGACTTCCTATAAGAGTACAGAATACTCTGAAAAACTTACTAACTAGGTTCAAATGTATAAAAACAGATATTTGAAAGCATACAGAGATTTAAAACAACCTATAGGTTACTCTTGAAATGTAATCGGTCAGTTAATGTCTGCGAGAATCGTATATTAAACATACGTATCAATTAAGCGTAATTCCTGGAGTAAAATCAACTCTTCTCTTTATATTATACCTCTATATTACCTAAGAGCATTGATCGAAGAGTAACAATGTACAATGTACTTTCTTGTAATGGAATATCCGTTTTTAGGGAAAACTTAACTTCAATCTCACATCCATAGTATTTTCCATAAATTAAACTTTTTATACATTTCTTATTTTGTTAGTTACACTATTAAGTAGCATTATTTAAACAAAATTTTTAAAAAAATAACGAATAAAAACAACAATGTTCATATATTCACCAAAGGATCATTATTGTTACTCAGGTGAATAAACAAATAACGAATCACAACAATCGTAACAATTATAACAAGTCCTATCAATAATGACAAATATTTACAACAATAATGCATTATTAGTAATGAATGTATAATAAATAACAAATTTTATTAATTTACTTCAACTTTAATTTTCCGCTCATAAACAAAGCAACTGATTGCGATTCAACTCCTCTTCCAAGTAGCTAAACCTCCCCAGCAAAATTAAATCCAAAGGAAACCCCGCACTACGCTAAACGCTACCTTTTAGACATCCATAAACATAAAGATGAAAATCATCTGAGCGTCGCTAAGAGGAGCTTTCCGCTCACGATAATTTCCGATAAACCTGGAAAACCTTTTAGGTCGTCCTTATTTGGTTTCCCAGGCAACAGTTTTGGCGCTATTGACCTAAACGGTTGCGGATCCCGTAAGAGCTTAAGAGATGCGGTAATGGAGTCATAGAAGCTAAGACATAAGAGCCATCGGGGACCTTAAAGGAGAGTGGGAGGATACTGCGCGCAGCATCTGGCTCGTTGCCAAGGACACGGACCAGATGTCAAGGACGCAATTCAGGTACACCCGGGAGAAAACCCCCGTTTATCAAGAGTCATCTCTGTTAAGAGTTCAATGTTTTTTTAATATACACATGAATAAAAGAGATGGTATCTGCCTGTGGATGGGATGAGTGGGGGAGTTTTATACCCGTCAAGGCACCTGGACCAAAGGGGAGTAGTTAGATAAGGGAGGTCCGGTCTATATTTAGACCACGTTATAAATGGAAAACCGCATGAAAATTAAAGGTACGATAGCTATCTCTTTGCCTTTACTGATATTCGCTACTGACGTTTTTGTGTTAAATGTCAGTTACACAACTAAATTTTACCTCAATTGAACTATATTTTTATAAAAAAATAATGATAGCAGATTTCAATTAAAAAGGCTATAAAAAGCTAATTAAAAGCTCCTTTGTTAATCGGATAACACATTAATTATTATTGAAGTAGATCAAACAGCAACTGTAGTTCACACATTACAACGGACGCTCTAAATAAATTAAAACTATACATGACAGCATGTAAAACAATAAAACAAGCATATTAAAACAATCGCAAGCCAAAAGGTATTTAATGAATCGGCCGCTAGGTTTTGCTGATGACAGCCAAAATTAATCTTCAGCGAAATAAGTCAATGGATTACTGGGGACAGTGTTAAATGTTTGTGATAAGTGTCATTAAAGTAAGGTAATTTAAGTGGCATCAAATCAACTTGGTAGATATGATTTACTAATACCAGACAAAATTAATCTTCAGGGAAATATGTCAATGGATAAGCGGAGCAATGTTAAATGTGTGCGATAAGTGTTATAAAAGTAAGGTAACCTAAGCGGCATCAAATCAACTTGTTTATATAATTAAATGAGTTGTTTCTATGTACATACATACACGTTCTGATTAGCTAGCTGCCCATCGGTGTGTAGCATAGATTGCACTATTCAGCTAGTATTCGATTACTGTCACCTGACGCACTCGGAGAGATAAGAATGTTAAAAGGAAATATTCTTAGCATCAATCTACCTGCGTTTTCCTCATTAACCCTGCTATATAGGCAACATCCTATCCAGAAGGGTTTATTTATCAGTTATATTTATTCTTCCAATGGATACAATCATACGGCAATAAGAATCATCATGGTAATGTCAGTAGATTCATGGAAGCATTCTTAAAAAGTCTTCCGCTGTGCATTTCTTAGAGAATCAAATCGAAACCCAATCGAAAAAAAAAATGAATTTCAGTTGAAAAATCGAAAAAAAAACTATTTTGAGTGAAAACCGAATACGCACCGAAACCGAAAACCGTTATTCATTCCGTTCGGAATTCCGTTTCCAAACCATATACAATTTACTTAAATAGTTCTGTAACTACGTAAATTTTAATCTTTAAATTATCATTTTTATTAAAAAATTACTTAAATGTTGTGTATATTAAAAAGACTTTTAGCAAACTTTAAGAAAAATATCTTATTCTAATAGTTGGAGCGAAAAAAACTGTTCGAACCGGTTCGACGTTAGCATAAGGTGCTAAACCTGGAATCAACCGGTATATGGTTCTCTCGTTGAACCGGAGTGAAAATTAGAAAGAAAAATATTAGGGCTTGATTCCCTGACCTACTATAAACCCTTTGGCAGACCGTATTGTCTGGAGATCTTCATTCGCTGTATGTGCAGTGTAAATGGGATATAAGACGAATATAAGCCCTAAAAATCGACGATATGACGAAATATTAATGATTTTTTTTCTTTTTCGATACAGAATAAGTTTGGAAATTTGCATAATTGGCACCTTTTTTCATAAAATGTATCTAGATGGGTAGTCTGAAAAGTTTCCGAAATTTTGCCATTTCTCGACATGTTTTCTGAAATTTTCTGAAAATTCTCTGAAGATTTCTGAAAAATCCGGGGTCGGAAACTTTTCAGACCACCCTCGCATTCTGAATCACACCATACTAGAAAGTGCAAGAATCACGAATATCAAAATCTTTGAGATTTTTTATATGTGATGGTAATGCAGAGACCTAGAAAACTTCAACAAAAAAATAAGAGAGAACATTCATACGTAATAAGAAGTTTAGTTCATAATTCAAGGAACTCCTCTATTTTCGACTGATAAATGAATATTACTGATCCACTACTTTATTCCTCGTCCAACTGTAATGCTACTCGAAATTGAAATTCCAAACCACTTCATACAGCGCGCACCGAAAATCATTCCTTGGAAATTAAACTCGGTCGCACGCAGAAAATTGATTAGCAGATAACCTGTCACGAAATATTCGGGACAAACCCATTACCAGTCGTTTCAATTAGCGTTATTTACCTCCGTTCGCAACCTTCGGAAAACTCCGGGATTCAAAAACGATGTTTGGACAAAGAGCCTCTATTTTGATGCCATTCGTGAATGGACCAACAATGTTTGAACTATGGGCAGACGTTGCGAATAAATCCCCCATTTCTGCAAACTCAACAGCCGAATCTAATGAATGCTAGTTGTTAATCATCCCACGCGCAGAAATGAAGGGAATGGATGTAGATGTAGCGTGCTCATTAAAATCACCGCCTTCTTAATTAGAAAGGTGGATAAGATATGAGAGATCTCTCCGTTTAAAAAACTGATGTAATATTCAAGTACCACTTCCTCAGCCAGCTCCGGAATTCTAGAGATGGCACGTTTTTTCGCGGAAACATTAAGCAGAAATGCTGGAAGCAAACAGTTCTCCAGAAGAGGGCCCGAAGCTGAATAAATATGCCTCTGAAGACAGGAGAGATTAACGACAGAAGCTAGGAAAAAAGAGGCCATATTCGCTAGTAACAAAACAACAATAACAAAGCTCTTTCCGACAGCGAAGGGATAATTAATAGCTTACCGGAAAAACAAATGAAGCATGGGTTCCGTGAAAATCAACTTCGTGCTCATAATATAGGTTCTACCAAATGTATTACATAGGTCGTGATGATGGAGCCATATTTTAGACAATCGGAAAATCTCCCTCCTTCCACTTTGCCAAACACCTCTTTGAAAACGGTCATTCAAGTAATTTTTCCCCAGACATTCTTCACCTTCAAAGTAAAAGTCCTCGACTCAATGCCCTGGAACAGCTTGAAATTAAACGTCACCTCTCCCACCCCAATTGTTTCCTTACTAACGAGTATCTTTTTCTTTCTCCCTCCCCCATCTTGGAATCCGCCCTCTCCCCCATCCCATAGTCACCAGTAAATTTCCCCTCCCACTCCCCCTCCTAATTGATTGTTATTGTTGTACGTTATTTTCCTCTTCTACATTGTGTATCTGTCTATAATTAACCAAATTACAATGTAAGTCTCGGCGTTTTGAGGATTCAGTCTGTTCGAACCTGAAGATGGTTATACACCGAAACCGGTAGTTCTCAAATAAAACCTTATGTGGGAAAGTAAACATCAGCATTCAGTTATGTATTTCCACCACATCACGGCCGAGGCGATAGATTATAATTTAGAAATAATTATTTTAAGGTTTTTCTCCATATTGGCAATCACGGAACAAATTGATGAAGGTACTAAAGGGCGATCTGTACCTTCCTTTATCTTCTAATGGTTTGGGTAAACGAATTTGGAAGAAAGATTTCTGGAGAAACGGGGGCCTGGAATGTCCTGTTCCTGCGAAACTTTTTTCACGGGCCCATGAAGATCTCATCAGCGAAGAGATGTTTTTTCTCCTCCTGGCCCACTCAGGAAACATTGCCCGTAATGGCCGTTAAAACCTTGATCTCTGCACCCTCAGCAGAAAGGGTCATAGAGAACAAAATGAAAGAAAAGATTAAGGATCCTTATGATTGAAAGGAGAATAAAAACTGATGACTGTTGCGCGGAAATTTAAATAAAACTTTTGAGTTAAAGAGACCACCTGTCTTCGTGCTAGTAATATCTTAACTTTCATATCATTGGAGTCAAATTACAGCTTTAAACTTATATTTAGGTATATTCCAATTAAAATACCACTACGTTCATGTTGTGCCTTTAAAATTCAGTTTCACTTAAGTAAAGCTGCCTCAACCGACTAAAGTTTATTCTGACTGGTAATTTTGAGTGGGCGTAAGAGGAAAAAATGATTGTGCTGTCCTGCTCACCGCTAAAGATAAGGTGGCATTCGCAGGTGGGCTCCCATCGGGAATCGAACCCGGGACCGCTTTCATCACATTTGAAAACGCTGCCCACATGGCTATCCGGAAGCACCTTGATATCTTTCTATGCATGAATGTGCTCATAAGACTTCTAAATATCCCAGGTTTTTTCCAGTTCCAAGACGCTTTATGGAACATGTAAGTGTCTGGGTTACTTTGAACATTGGTAATAATCATCCAACTAAGGTTTTCAACTGCGTTCATCAGTAAACATTGTATGATCTAAAGTACGACTTAAATCGTGAGATAAAAGAGAAATATCTAGAGGAACAATAGAGGACCTCTATATAAACATAATAAAGATATGTTCTCCTCTGAGTATCTCGCATCAATATTTAATTCATCCAAAAGAAAAGTCACCAAATTTCTTCCAGTCATGTCTTAGCTCTAGACCAGGCAAATTGGGCTCCCATATCCTAAACATGCGTGGGTGAGCACTTACAAAACTCGGCTTCGTCAAGCGAAACGTGTGTGGAAGCGAAGTAAAGGCCATGAACGTTGTTTCTTCACGATAGTTAGATCTCGTCACGATTGCGTTTGCAGAGCAAGGAGCCATGCCGAAACGTGCTGTATTCGAGGATTGGAAAAGTATGCGGTTTGCAAAGAATTACTATAATAGGCCTCAGAGGAAAAATATTTAAAATTATTCCGAATTTGCATACTAAATTCAGAGGTAAGTTATATTGAAGAAGAAGCAGATATTATGCGTATACTCTGTTACCCAGGTCGATCAGATTTCAAGGGAAAATCAAGGAAAGAGATGCTTGGGCTTATTGTTTCAAAAATTAATTTTTCCACAAAGAATACACGACAGCAACCGACAAGGGATAGTGTATGTGATGCATGCACCTTTCATAAGTAGGAGGGTAGCTTAGAGGCTATATATGTAGATTTAGAAATGTTTCGTTTGCATACTATGGATTTCTGGATTTTAAGTATCATTAGCTATAGAAATGTATATACAATTTAGTTTCGCGTCTTGGAAATATAAGTTATTCTTCACCCTTGAACTGCTATACACGACATCCAACGCAATGAATTTTAACTGCCCATGGCGTTCTACATCCCTAATGGCCTTTTGATATTGAAGCATAAAATTAAAATCATTAAACTATTTGAAAACAACTTACTACGAAACATAGAAAAAGCAATTATCAGAGTGAGTAAATTTTTAATCTTGTCAATCAATGTAGAATGTGAAATAGGGACAGGTATTTAGCATCTTAATGATTTAAACCTAATTCCTAAACATGACCAACTTAAACTTGTCTCATCACTTTAAACACTTAAAATTTTGACTTTATTCCTTGCTTTTAAGTTTCAGATTTATCATCACTTTAAAATCTTAAAAATCAAACCTTAATCCTTACTTTTAAGCATGAGCTTTTTTCCTTACTTAAACTCAGAATAACTTTATTTCTCTTGTTTCGCTTCGTTACCCTTAGCGTTTTTCCAGCACTGATTGTGGGCGTTGTAATGACCCAGAACAACAAGCAGGTACCTTTCCTTCCACAGCGCAGGATATAAAGGTAAAAAAATGGGCGGGCAAAGAGGTGAGAGGTCAAAAAAGAATGGAGTTCCCAGCGCAGTAGGGGAAGCAATCTAATAAAAGAAGGCACAGAATAGGGGAAGGGGGCGTGGGGACACAGGAAGGATATGAAGGGTGTAAAAGGGAAGGATGGTGGATATATGGGAGGGAAAATAAATGACAGGAGAAAGAAGGGGAAGATTGCACGTGTAATGCCCACAAAGTGAGGGGGAAATGGGTTCCAGAATAGGTGAGAAGAGTGGATAGAAAAAAAGAGATGAAAATGCTCGGAAATTTGAAAAATAGAACTAACCTTAGGCATATTAAATTAGCTAGTGACATAGGGGAATCAATCCCGTGACAAACACCACCGGGACTGGTTAATCACCTTTACTACGTTTATTGTCATTAACTATTGGAATCTTAATATAATAACTACTGATATTTCCTTTTATTCTATAAAAGATAATGCATTTTCAATAGTATAACAATGTACAATATGCATATATCTCTCGGAAGAGAGAAAGCTAAGTAATGTTTCGTTGCATAAATGATCAATGAATAAATATTTTGCGATGAAAATATGTATGCTGTACTAAACTAAAACAAACCAAAACAATTTTTAACTAATGACTATAATGCTGAATAATTATTATAAAAAATAAAGGAAAATGATTAAACGAAGAAGTGTTCTCAGACGGATAATTAAAGGTGACATAAAATAGGAAAACAACTTATCAAATAATTATACTCACACTGATAATCAATTAAGCACGCAATTCATTAATAGTTCATTGCACAGGGCCACTAAACATCATAGGGAAGGAAATCATTTGGGTATTTGGGAAGAAGAAGCAATTTGATGTAGTACGAAGAGTTGGGTAGTAGAAATAAAAAGAAACAGGGTAAATTAGCTAGTGACAGTGGCGACTTTTTATTTACTCCTCTACACGATAAAAGGAAAATGAGCTGATGGTGGAAGGCAAATGTAAAGAAACATTGGCTTTTATCAAAATGGTTCGATAGGAAGTGATACGCAATGTGATAGAATGGAATGGAAGATTACATAGAGAAAACAGGAAAAAAGGTATAGGAAATCTGAGCGGAATAGTAGGTTAAAAAGGAGTTCTGAGAACCGATAGGTAGCGAATTTTATAGGTGTGTGAAAGGATTCTATAGGAGGAAATAAGATTCAGAAAAATAGAGGTTTCACAAAGGCAAGGATCGAGAGAAGAATTTAATAGAAAATTGGTACAGAAATTTCGTGGAAATGTAACAAAGAAATTCGGCCGAGGACTGAGTCAATAAACGATCTCATCATGGAACCAATTACAGCCAGGATTGAATTCGAAAATAATTCTCACCAGTTGTGACGGAAACTAACGGAAATATAATTAAGCAAAAAATGTTTCACACAAAAGTAACATAAGCGCTTGGCATGGTAACATCTTTTAGATGGAAGTTGTATACCGTCTAGGAACTATACAAGAGTAAGTTAGTTTAATAGGATCGGGGAAATCCGAATTCTTAAATTTACTGTACACAAAAATCAAAGAAGTGTTATAATAATGTGTATATATACACTAATGTATTTTACTCTTTACATATGTATTGAATATCAATATTAAGTTACATGAACGATAGAGAAAGATTCATTTTTCAAAAATAGTCCAATCGTAATTACAATTTATTTTAATTTTGCATTTAATATTTCAGAAATTTTAAAATTCTGGAAATGTTATGCCGAGTAACGCAGAATTGAATGCATTATTTTCTCTGATGGACATAATTAATTTACCAGTATGAATACCTTAATTACCTCCATTATCTTCTTAATTAAAACATCAACTGGAAAATGACAGCTTAAAATTAAGAGGTCTGACTAATGTGAAAAATGGCAAGATACATTTCAAGGCCAGGAAACATTTTTTATGGCATTCATCCAAAATAACTAATGGTAAATACGTATCAAGGCCACGCTAAATATTTTTAGTATACATTTCCAGAAATCTTCCAATTTCAAATTTAAAGGAATGAATCAGAACTAAAAGCTCACCATTTCTCCGGTATTACGAAACCAGTCCCTTAGAAATGAAAAATCTCAGTAAAAAAGCTAGAAAGATGCATATATGAAAGGAAAAGAAATACCGAAATTGATAAACTGCGAAAGGCGGGGAAAGTAGCTCAGAAATCGGAGGTAATGGTAGGAAAACGACTCCAAAATGGATATTTAAAAAAGAAATGGATGCTGAAATTTATTTTCTCTCGTCGAACGTCGGTAAAAAATATCCCAGTACGTCTTCCAAACCTTATATAACTCGGGAACGTCTTCGGGAACAGCTTCAATACGGAGATGGATTTATTTCTAAAGGAAATTTTTTCGGTTGCATTCAGACGTGGGATAACGGATGGGTCCCTTTTCACGTAATATATCTGGAATGATTTTTGAGGCAGAAACCCGTGTTATTCCCATTGAGAAAATAATTATTTTTCCTCAATAATATGAACGTATTCTGAATGGAGGAGAGGGGTGTATCCGAAGGGGTACGAAATACGTGTTAAATAAAAAGAAACGTATAGAATCCTCAGGGTCCAACTCTGAAGAGAAGATCCAGAAAGTCTCACGATCATCACCATCGGTGTTAAGGCTGCATTTTTAAGACCACTTCTGCGTCAAGTGTTTCCTCTATCTTTTAAAGGCGAAGCGATCTGAGGTAGACGGACCGTGGCGCTTTCATTTAAGGGTTTTTGAACGAATGAAGCACCAGGAGGCGTTGGAATCGAAGAAGTTGACGTGGGCGTCTTCGGGAAGAAAGTAGGGAATAGGGAAAGGAAGAAAAGTGGGAGAAAGGTATTGGCTTTTGGGTGAATTTTATTGCCGGAGAGCTAGGGAATCACTTCGGAAGAAGAGGATATGAAAGAGGGGTGAAAGAGGGAAATGGGCGAAGAGTGGACATTGGAAGAAGCAAGATAGAAAAGGGTGGCATGGGACGATTCGCCGTAGCCGTTTTGTCGACAAGAAATCTTCAGGAATTAATAAATTACTTGGAGGATACTTAGAATTTTTTCTTGCAGTCTAAATGAAGGTTAATACTTGACGATACCGTGAATGCGTTTTTTTTCAAATGAAGGTGTATATTTCAAACCATTTAATCTTTTAATTAATAATTTTTAAGCTGTAATTAACTTTCTTAAATTGTAGCTAATCTTTCCAATTTGCAATGAATTGTACCTTCATATATGTGAACCTAAGGTGTTGTCATAAATGTAGAAAAGGGAGACATGGGACGATTCGCTGCCGCCGTTTTGCCGACAAGAAATGTTACGGAAATGAAATAGACCTTGTAGGGAACGTGGGATGTTTTATTGTAGCTTGGAAGAAGATCAATACCTGACGATGCCATAAACGTGGAGGTTTTTCAAATGGGTGGTTCTAATTCTTCCAGGAACCAGTGATGATTTAACAGGAAAAAAGTATTTCAAAATGTCCCAATTTTGGTTAAAATGTCAGCAAAGGGTGTTCTAAAGTGAGCGTATGTCATCACTACGATGGCTCACACCCTAATTAAAAGTCATCATTGTCATTACTGCTGTGTAGAATGCAGTTATTTTCGCTATTCATCTATTTTTACGAGTTCAAATCGCGCTAAGGTTACAATAAATAATCGAAACATCTTCTCCGCAGCATTCGATCATTCTCATTCGGCTTACCTTTAACTTCCTATTTGAAGGTATTCTATCATAATTCATATATATTACAAAAGAAACACCTCAATATAAATATCTGCCGAGTTTCACTTCTGATGAATAGAATGGGAATGAAATATAACTGAGGTAAACCATGTGCTGATAAGTGCAAAGATTTACCGAAAAAACGCGCAAAATAGCAGAAAAGAGTTTAAGGAAGTTAAGATAGCAGTGAAATAAGAAAGGATAGGAGGCGGGATAAGTGTAACTAAAGACTACGAAAAGTGAAAATAAAGGTCCGATAAAGGAGGACACTGCGGCGAGTGAGGAAAGGAAAGGAAGCGGAAGGGACGCGTGGTAAATAAAGGACAGAAAACGGGAAAAATCGAATCTCCAGGGGAAGGAGGAGAAGCCCACGGATGGACAGGGTCCGGCGAGGGAGGAACAATGAAAGCCCATGAGGGGGACATATTACAGGCCGAAAGGAAGAAGATAAAGGAGAACCTTAGGGTGAAAACGAGAGTAAAATGGACGGAAGCTGGAGTGTGCAAGAGGCGTTTGGATTGATGGATGCCAAGGAAGTGGATATTGGTCCCTCACCGCCTTTAGTTGATAGCAACAATAAAGAGGGCCTAACAATGATAGGGCGGAAATTTCGCGCATTGTTGACGAAAATTAACAATAAAAAAAACCAACCTAAACAAGTAACGGAAGGGTTAACTTGTATTGAAATTGAAGAATTTCGGTACTCAAATACTAAGTCCTTCATTTTAGTTGTTTAAGGTAAACCCCAGATAACGGTCTAAATTTGCTCGACTGACCGCAAGGAAATATTAAGTCATTTATTTTAGCTATCTGTAAGGCAAACCCCGGGTAACGGTCTTAATTTTCTAGATTGACCGCAAGCTGAATCGGTAATTTATTGTAAGCTTAAACCATTAACAGATCTCCCAGACTGCCATGAGGGTGGCGCGTTCGACTTCAATGAGAGCGGTCCCGGATTCTATTCCCGACGGGAGCCCACGAGTGAAATGACAGCTGTCGAAACACTTAACAATACTACTACTAAAACCTTAAACCTCAATAAGATGATAGAAAATGTTTTTAAAAAAATCCCTTCTCAGCATGTGTTTACCGCTTTTTCCCACGCTTCACAAACATCTTTAAATCTAAGAATTCCGATTTACTCTTCCTCTTACGCGATATCAGCATCTATATTTAAATCATTTTTATTACGTATTAAAAACTCGGGAAAGTTCGACCAAAAATAAAACATTTTACATAATCAAATCGCCCTCAGATTTACAAATCGCATACATTCCACTACATCAAAATCTTTATACGATAAATCTATAAGCTTAAGTAAGATGTTCCTTGAAAGATTCCCATGTTATAGACTCTCAATCCCTTCTAGCGGTATTAGATCCATTGTCTTGGAAACCGAAATCAACAGAATTCAGAAATTTCGAATCGATGGAGAGACAATGTAGTGAAAACTTGGCATGAAATAAAAGAACTATCCTATAGAGAGGGAACGAGGAAAGATCCTGCAGCAGGAAACGTCTCAAAAGATTATCTCTCTCTTCTTTTTCGATAGAGTGACCAGTGGAGATGCAATAAAAGAATTCTGAGAACAGGTAGGGACCGAGATGCTACACATTCCTCAGCATTTTTGTAAAGGCATGAGTTAAGATGTAGGCATGACGTGAGGGGTGGAGCTTTGATCTGAAATATGTAACAGTGGGCGTTATTTGGGAGGCCGCCGCTTTCCCCTGAGGGGCAGAGAGGGGGGGCGGGTGTGAAAATGAAGGAAAATATAGAAAGGAAAGCTGCTAAGGTAACAGGGGAATCACTGGGTGAGAGCCTTCTTAGATCTATAGATGTGGAATGATATGATAGGTATTCAGACTCATACGCCGTGAATCACGCTGGATGATGGAAAAATTTAATATAAGGCTGCTTCTAGGGCTGGATATAGGGAAACAATTGGTGCTGAGGTTAATAATTAGGATTATATGGCAGAAAGCAAGTTTAAAATTGTATCCAGGAAACAACAATCAATCAGTGTCATTGTTGGAGTAACGAGCAACAACAATGAGCGTGTTCAACAATGACTGTAAAGTGATCAGTCCGAAGATGGTAGTGACATCATCATTTGGAAATAAAACACTATGGGACGCATTCGTCACAGGCGGCAACAATCCAGGGGTGTCATTGTTGGATTATCGAAAGCAACAATGAACATGTCTAACAATGTCTATAAAAGTGAACAGTCCGAAGATGGTTGTGACCTCATCCCCTCTATTATTAGCTAACACAGCCAAAGAGAAGGGAATGAGACTTTTAGGCAAGATGAGGAAGGAGGTAGTTCGCCCTTAGTTTCCTCACTGAGCTTGCATATAAAGAATCATGAATAACTACGCTTCTAAATAATATATTCCTCACTTAAGACGATGTGATAAATTATCTGAAATGGAAATTTTCAAGGACTAAATAATTAATCAAGAATTTTCTTGTATCCATACGATAAAAAAGGCTATGTTGTACACTGTATTATTACAGAACTATTTCTTCATTCTTGTAAAATTTTATGAGGTTATGTTAAAAAGATAGCACACCTTCTGTCGTACATCTTAAGGTTAGCTTTGATGCTGGAATGAAATAGAGGAACAATTGTATAAGACGGAAAGCAAGGTTAAGATAGTATCCATATTAGGAAGCAACAATCAATGAGCGTCAAGGTCGGAATATTAAAAGCAACAATGAAGGTGTTCAACAATGTCAACAAATTTAGATAAATATGTTGATGTACCTATTTAAACGCAGGGCATACTAGGATACCTTCGGTTACCAAAATATTCCCTGAATAGCCCATCTGTGATTGAAGTTCACAGATACTGTTCTATAAATATTCAACATGCTCATTTGAAACAGAAAAAATAACCAGCTTCTCAGTGTTTTGGTGTTCAAAATTCAAAATATTTCAATTTACCATTGGAATACATATTGTAAACATCCTTATTTAAATGCTGATACTAAAAGCACTTCCTAATTTTACATTCATGTTCGCGGTGAAGAGGAATCGAGTTTCCATGGAAACGTTGAGAAAACGTGGAACACCCGAATTTACATGCATGGCAACGCAAAAAGCGTCACATCAGAATCCGTATCGCAGAGTGTCTTTTCCACCGTCAAAACTTTTTCCGAGAGGATTATCGATCCATATTCTATTTTTTCGGGTATCAAACGTCCTCAAAAGGACTGGATTTTCTACTCCTCCGGTTCTTTCTCTTGCTTCTAAAACACCTTACTATACCTTCTCCAGGTCACGGTTAATGGTAGGATTACCATACACGGATTTCTTTCAAAACCTCTCAGTATTTACGTTTTTTAGTAAAAAAAGAAGCGGTGACGGTTACATTTTCACGTATTTTAACTCTCCTCTTACGAGCTACAGATTTCTTTTCAATACCATTCCGATCGTACAAGGCTTTTTTCATCTTCCATTCTCCAGTTCATATGTTGCAAATAGTGAGTGTTTGCCTAATGGTGAGACGCATACCTTTCGGGATCTTAATCAAGTATATTGATTACGTTTTATCTTATTCACCCACTCTACGAGAGCTTAACTACCATTCAATATACAATACATGCGGAAAATATTAAAGTAACACAATTAGGAAAGTAAACGCTAAGCCATAACATGCTACTTTTCTTAGAATATTGATATTACTTGTCACATTATTCAGGTAGTTTTTCGTAAGACTTGAGAATATACAGCTTTTTTCAACATTTGAGAGACTGTGAAGAATCTATGTACTATAAATTGACCATGAACATGAGCATTAAAAAACCAACCGTCTACAAAAATAGAACATTCGGTGCATTCATCCCCTGCCAATTACCGAAAAATGGCTTTTAGAGTGTACATGTAAATGTAGATGAAGTATTTCAGGTATAAAACTTAATGACATTTTCTCTGTAAATTTCGATTTTAGCTAGCATACTGGGTGCAGCGATAACAATTAGACTCCATTATTAAAAGGAATATTCCTCTTTTTACAATAAAAACTAACTGATAATTAATCATTTACCTGACTGATAATCTCAGAAAAGTACTCCATTAGAATTGCTAGAAAAACTACTAATATATAGCTTAGTAACCACTTTCTATCCAACCACTTTGTATCAGGCTATACTGATTTTTATGAAACGATAGATTTTTTTTTTAATTTTTGAAATGGAAAATCAACATGAAAGGGTTCACCAGCGTAATATTCTCAGTTTAAAAATTAAAGTCGCCGATAACCAATCATTTACCTGACTGGAAATCATAGAGAAGCACTCCAAGTGTTACTACTAGAAAAACACCTATGCAGCTTAGTAATCACTTGCCAATATCATCTTTAGAAAAGAAAAACTGGGATTCCAGTACAAACCTAAAATCACAGAGCCACGGAGAGTTCATTATTTCCTCAGCTAAGTACATTTTTATGAACAACTAGATTTCTGGAAAAATATCCGAAAATAGCGATTCAAGCATCAATCATACTACAGCCGATAAGCCCCAACATCTTCACCAATGCCTTTTAATCTTAATCCCCTCATTGAGTTGAAAATCTCTACATGATTTATTGCCTGCTTCCCACGCTTTAAAAATAAACAAAAAAATAATATCTGTCGGCTAAGTCTCGTCACTACCACTCCTTAGCAACCTAATCCGGGCGTAATTCCCTATTTCGGACAAACTTCCTCATTCCCTTTTACTGATCCTGTTTGAAAATGGATAAAAATGGAAAACCTGGTTAATTACGGAAGATTAAAATAATACCAACATAATCCTTCGATATTATTTAAAGAGGTTCTTTGCTTTTCTCGAACAATAAAGGATAACAGGTGTGCCAAATCCATAGATAATGAATTCCACGTTGGCAGCCATGAAAAATGAGCCTAAGAGACGAATTAGGTTCAGGGATACTCCCACCGCAGACATTTAAGCCAAGCAGAATTTCTCAAATAAGCTTTTCCTCTCTTTTTATATGAAGGCGTGATCCACCGAGGAAATTTTCTTTCAAAGTAGCTCAAGTAGTAATGAAGGATCATTCTTTCCAACTTCAGAAAATAGAGTGAGATATTTTTTAATGGACGTATACTTTGAAGATTAGGCTCTTTTGAAAGAAAAGCAACGGCTTCCTTCCGCGTTATTAAACGAGTTTATTAATCTTCGCTTATTTATCTTGGCAACTCATGCATGAAAAAAGGGAATGGGGATTTTGAGGCAATTGAAGGTAAGGATGAGAGGTAAGAATGGAAATTTTTACGGGTGAATAATTCAGGAGGAAATATGATTTTCACGTTTTATACAGTGTATTCTAAACTGTATGCCGCGGCATAAAAAATTGCCGCGAGAGATGTTCAGTGTTCCGCGATAATAACTTAGTGTCAATAAGAAACACGAAGAATCTCCGAAGCCTTTTAAATAGTTCTGTACCATAAGTTTCCATAGAGGTAAAAAGTTCACCACAGAACTATTGATGGCAGAAAATTTCAGCAATTTTGTACAATTGTCGGTTATTCGGTTGGTGAGCTATTCCAATAGATATACAGAGTAAACAGTTACTCGTATTTTTCAGTGGAAATTTTTGAGTTGTCTACTGATTATTGTATCTTTAAGCGAATGCACCAACAGCTTAATCTTGACTAGGGACATGTTCCCAATAACCTAGCGTACGTCGAAAAGGTGAGAATAAGAATTTTACTCGGATTATGATAATAAAATTTAACATCAGACGTAATATATTTATATTCAACAGCAAACCTATGACTAGAGTCCATTGGACTGCCGTAAAACTGACTTCCAAACTCAGTATGCCGTGGGTAAAACACTGGACTTACACTGGTCTACCGAATAAGAATGAATAACAATCTCTTTATTGCGAACAGTAAATAAAATCTAAAGGAACGTCTTCATATGATGCTGAAGATTGCGCCAAGCCAAACTAGTCGCGCTAAGATATATTGTGGAAAGAGGTCTTTCTCTATAATTCCTCCAAAAATTGTAATATTATATTCAGGAGACTACCATACCTTACTACATCCCCCCTTAAGTTTCCTTCTCTTACCATAAATGTTCCTCAGAGACGTCTTCCTTCAGAGGATGGAAAATTACTAAGTCGCTTCTTTGATACTGTTCCATCCTTGATGCTTTACACCAACTCAAGCCTTTACATTTTGATTCCATCAAAGACCTCGGTTAGATTATGAGAGGAAGTAATGATTAGCGATAAGAACCATGAGAGAATGAGGGTGAGGACAAAATAGCTAAGAGATATGTCTCAAACTAATCCTTGAATTCTTCACACATGATAATGATGTTGATGATAAAGACTACTTTCCACAAAATAACGTTACCATAAAGTTACTATTTGTTAATGAAATTAGTTAGTAATGAAAGTAACGTTCTGTCTTTGGATAACATCTTAAGACATCTTGGGTGTAGCCACTGAATGCAGTATTGACTCAAAAAATCTTTTCCTTATAACACAGCAGACATCATTTAAAACATTTTGCATTTTTGCTAACGATATGATAAATTAATATGCAATAAATTATCCAAATTATGTTATAGGACAATATATTATGAAGTCATCCTTGAGAATACGGCAACTCACTCAAGACAGCGACACAAGGGAGAGGAAAGAAATCGCATAAAAGAATTTTTTCACGCGGAAGAATTTTCAGGATGCAAATTGAGATTAATGTACTCCGCAAAAGTGAAAGGAGTTAACCAACGAAATAATAAAAGAGGCTAGAGAGGGTGGTTATCTTTCTCCTGTTGATATAAAAAAGAGTAAACTACCCGTAGTAGTGAGTTGCTGACTCATTTTCTCAGCGCAAATGACGCTAAAAAGGTAATTTATAATTTCCATCAACATCACTTATTTAAGATTTTATTTCGTAATATAAACGCTGAGTTACCAAAATCTTCGCGCTTAATTGGTTTATCAAAACCAGGAAAATCGACTTAACTATCAATTCAAATCAAATCAATTACTCGGAGATTTTAACAAAGGCTTGTTTGTGGTACATCACTCACTCTTTTAGCGAAACATTTTCTACATCATAAGTCTAATCAAGGTAATTAAGGACTTAACTAGTTTCACTTTCCTTTCATTATTCTATAAAATGTTTAGCTTCACAAACTATTACGGAGAAACACTATAAAGCAATGACGAAATTATACAGTGATTTATTACACACGGCAGCTGAATGCCATGAGCACTATGGCCCTCAATTCCAATATACATACTTATCAACCAAGAACTAAAAATGAAATTCATGTAGAAAATACTCGAACAGAGTTGAATAAAGGAGTGTGCCATGCTGAAGTGAATACATTGCTTAAGTTGATAAAATGTATAGCAGACAAAAAAGTATTTGAAAGAAAATTGAAATAAATATTTACTGAACAGTCTCCCTATTCTGTAAATGAGTACTTATATAGAAAAAATATGAATTTATTTATAATATAGTATGCCTTTTAATTTGTGTGTCACTGAAAATGTATGTTGTATCATATCATTTTATGAAAAATGGATTCCTCCCTTTAAATACCTAAAAGTGTTCAAAAGATATCTGTATAATTTATATTTTTCTAGATGAAACCATATAAATTTTACTTCCCTGTGAATAATAAAATGACTATGACTAATGCTGGTATATTAGAAATAAAGCTGTTTCGAAAAAACACCTATTCTATGAATGTGACGGATGAAAAATTCTTAGAAATATTACTGAGAAAATTGTCAACTTAAAGAATGAAACTATATTAAAATATGAAAAAAATTGTGCATTTAAGCACCAGCATCAAATAACTGATATTGAATTTTAGGTAGTTTCCATAGAAGGACAAAACTCGGAAATTTCATTCCACCAACGCAGCCCCTAAGGCTTGGGAAACTATTGCAATGAATGCAAATTAAATGCTCACTGAGCTAAGTTTTGCAGCACTCAAACTTTGAAAGACCCCACGTATAAGACGCACATTTGACATTCAAGGTTCTGATAAATTCTCTTTGTAAATATTTTTCATCGCAAAGTTTCAGCTTATCCTTCCGGCCTCGACGTATATTCCAGTACAAAAGTTTTCATCGGTATAAGTTGAAGTTACTCATCCATGCTTTCCATATGGGCTTATTTTCTATACATATCCTTTCATAGACATTAGTTATTCTTTGCTAACTCACAGAACTCCATCTTTAAGTATAAACGAATGTGGAAAATCAAATAACTGGAACTCGAACCAAGGGTTTCCAGATCCGGGTTCGATTCCTGGTCCTGTCAGACATTTTTCATGACCGTTTCTCCATGGGAAACCCTAAAATCTTTTCTTGCAAGTATATCTTGTAGTAATACTAATAGTAATTTCAAAAGTACTTCGACAGCTGAGTTGACACGTGAGCCCCTTCCAGGAATCGAATCCGGGGCCGCTTTCATCGAAGTCGAACGCGTTGCCTACTTGGCCATCTGGAGGTTGATTAAATTATATTACCTTTACTAGTGGGGTGCTATTATGTACAATGATTGGTGCCTGACTATCAGCTACTATACATTCATACGCCTCACTATGCCTTAGTACATTTATCTGCGGCAGTATCTTATTACTTATACTGATATATTGGTATTTATATAATGAGATAATGTACTGCTGTATATATTACAAGAGGCTTTTATGTAACAGGAAGATCCGCAGGTATCCAAAAACTTGACAAGAATAAGTCTAATATCCTGGTAGAGTTAGATAAATCTGAAATTTTATAGCTTAAAATAAGATGAAAAACTGTTCGATAACATTCCTATAGAAAACTGAAATGAATTAGAGATAGAAATATTTTTTTTTGAATACATTATCAGCAGCATTAACTGAGGAGTAACAAGATTAAGTCAAACTCCATAGGTTTCCAACACTCCAAACATACATCAAAAGTGCGGGTCGATGACTTTGGCACTACCCTTACATCAGCATATTCCCAACGATCCATATTTCAAAAGGTTTACCGTAAACTTCTGTAGACTAAATTTATAACGCAAAGACACTACTTTCTTCCATCTCTTATCCTCTATTTGCCCTTTCGATATGTCCTTAATCTCTCTTAGGGAAAATCCCTCCTCATTTTTCTCAGACAGTCGCATCTCAGACTCCTTTATTCAAATCTTCGTCCCATACATCATCCTTATTCCCTTGATGCCTTCCCTTCCCCGTATTGTGTCATCCTAAGTCATATCATCTTCTTTTTCCATATCATTCTGTCACTTCCAATCCTTACTCTTTCCCTACCTTCTTACCCACCACTACCTACTTTGCGTCACCAATTATGATATGAATTACGTTACCGGTTACAATATGAATTACAGCACGAATCTCTCCATTTATTGATCAATTTCGTCGTTTTACGATGACATTTTTAATATTATTGTTACGCATATCATTATGATATTTTTTAAAATTAGGATTTTCAGTTCATTTTTTATTAATTATTATTGTATTTATTTGTTATATTCTGTTGATTTTTGTAAAATTACCGCGATTCATCAGTTATAATTTTATCAATTAATCAATGATTTGCATCATTATAGCTTTGCTTTAGTTCCCCTGTAACAATTACCTTATCTTCTTCTATATATTAAGACCTTTGATTGATTAATTACAAGATAATTTAATTTTGTTAATAGATGATAACTGTAGGGGCAATTTTATTATACTATAATCCAGAAGGATTGCCAAAATTAAGGATAGATAATAATCAGTAACAATAATTTACAATTAAAACGAGTGTACATTTTATACTGATTGATAAATTAATATAAATGATTTATTACTAATAAACCTATTAATTTTTCAACCCTTTCATTAAAATTTTACGACTATTTTTTACCGCAATTTAAGTTATACTATTCTCCTATCATTTCTCAAACAGCATATACAATTTGTTTCAGTACATGATACGAAATGTACTAATAAACTTCAGAATGACTATAGTAAAAGAGCACTATTCGAAGGAAAGGTCAACTTAACATGCCAAGAGATACAATATATGGATCTGAAAATAAACCATTAAAGTGGTTTTTATTCTTAATAATTCACGTTATTAAAATATAGTACCAGTATGAAAAAATCGGATAAGAAACTAATCACAATTTCAGAATGTACGAGTATATAGTTTTTCACAATGTCATCGACTACGGTTTCTATCAAAAATCATCTACAGTGTCTATTAGCAAGGGAAAATCGCTAAAAATGAACTACCAAACCATAATAATATATACCTCTTAGAATTATTCTCCCTTTACTTCATTAAGATTAAAGGTCAAAGTTAAGATGAAATTTCACGTAATCCCTTCAACTGAGAATCCAATACCTCATTGTCTATCATTCCATTCAACTCACAGGGTCCTTTTGACCTAATTCTATCTCTCTTCTCTTAGAACGGAATCCGTCATTGATTCTTTTCCCACTGAATTAAATTATCATGTTCGTTGAGGCGAGATAAAGTTAACGAAAACGGTAATGTAAAGCGTGGAGTATAAGCTGCAGGATACTCAGATTCTAATAGAAATTTTCCCGTAAAACTTTTCGAAGTAAAGGATGACATAAGAGCAGACAGAAAACTTTAAACATCTCTATTTCCCAAGATTAGGCTCAGATCTTTTTCAATCTTCGCATAAATTCAACACTGTTGAAATCGTATTGTTCCACTACTACGAGGAAACAATTTGCAACGCGAAGCTTTAACATCCTTTGTCAAATAGCGCTACTAGATATCTGACTACGAAGAACGTTCAAATAATCCGTATTCTAAATAAAATACGATCCCTATCGGGTAGCTTAAAGTGGATTACAATCCAGACGTATTTGATTCCAAGGAGAAAATAATGAAACATTCAGAGTTATCTGAAGATGACTAGGATCAAAGTCAAAGACTTAACTTATATTAATCAGAGGAAAATTCCTATTTTACGTCAACGGAACTTACTTTGTTTTCAATTTTAGATAAGGGGAAATAGAATACAAAATGAGTCAAAGGAAAATTGATGAATTACGTTACACAATGTTTCTTTATGCAAAAGAATAGAAAAATCGAAGAAAATCAAATATTTTCTCATGAAACTTCTAATGCCGTTATTTCTGATTTCTAAGGTTGGATATAAAACATAGCATGAGGTATGCAATCACGCAACTTTACATTCTATAATCGAAATAAAAAAAAACTTGCAGAAATTGAACTTTATATTCATCTACCGCGGATTAAAAAGGAAAATAAGACTTCTTTTGTAAATGATCTGTTCTTTATCGTTTATTTCCCTAAGAGTCTTTTATATAGACTTCTCTTTTATAAATGTACTAATAAATTGCATGATTTTTATCATTTAATGAAATTTTCTACGACATGTTTTACAGCTGACGAAAAATGAAAAAGATCCTAACTAGCGGAAGATACTGATGTGGAAAATCATATATTTAATGATAAATCAATGTTGAGAGGTAAGGTTATGCTATCGTGGACATCTGCCTCATGTTAACTTTAAATTTATCCTCTACTTTAGTTAAACTATAAATTTATGGCTGAGAAAGAGTTTTCGGTTAATATTGCCATTCTTTAATGATATTTATTATATCCTGAAGATAATAATTAGATTAGTTATTGATAAAATTTGGCAGTAAGAAGCAAGGTGTTGTAAAAATGCATAATTTAGAGTGAAGAGAATCGTAATTGTTATAAAAAAATAATTTTATTACGAATATTAGTAGAAATATGGTCGTGCAACTTCATTGAAAAAATATTTTTGTGAAAAAATTAGAGCACCTCTCTCCATCACATAGAGTTATTATTTTACTGCATCAGAATAATAAGATATTCCGGAAAATTTAATTAAACTCATAACTAGTTAGACAGTCAAAACAATACCGTCACGATGATGATATTTCATTTTAATTTAAAGATTGTAAAGAAAGCTTATAATGAAACATCATTCACTTCTGAAATAGGATGCAACTAAGCAGACCATTGCATCTGTCCTATTAGTTTAATTTTTTACTTATAGTTTCAATAAAAATGAATCAAATATTCCAATATCTTAATTTTAATCTATATACTCGTATATTCCATCAATTGTGAAAGTGTACCTTTAGATAATACTACTGAAAGCAAATATAGAATTCTCGCTGTAAATCCAAACATAGAGACTCATTCCCAAGCCTATAACACATTCATCGCTCGGACTTAATTAAAATTCAATGTAACAAAGAGATGCACGAGCAAAGATCATTGCTATATCTAGGACAAGCCTCAGAGGTATCGAAGGACTTAAGCTTCGCCATTCCCGTGGCTTTTTTTCCTAATACCCCCTTGCCATACAATGCGAGACGAACCAAAGGAAAAAACACGGGCGAAATACGATTCTGTTCAAATCTAGGCGGCGTAAATTAAAAAATTCTTGTTTCTTTCTGGGAAATGCGACAATATAGCATTCACAATGCATGGAAGATAGATGGAAGATCAGAAGGACGCCATCCCAAGGGATAGAGTAGCTTGGAAATTGGATGGAAAAGAAGGGGAAAATGAGGTCCGAGAGTATAAAAGCTAAGATCTGGACTGCATTCTTAAGAGAGATGGAAGTAGAACGAGCTGATGGAAGAAAGGTGTTTGTTTCTAATCCATTTCAATCCGAAATTCAATCTATGTGAATTCGCCTTATTTCAATTATAGTATTTATTATTTATCCTTGGATTATTTTCAGATTCACTCAAGTGCTTTCCTTCAAATGATCTCAGATGATAATATCGAATTATTTAGATAATTTTTCATAGCTAACACAAGAAACATCTTATAGTGATCCTAATGTTCGAAATAAACAAAACGTTAACAACGGTTACCACGGAGTCCAGTTTGTTTATATAACACAATTAATCCTTCGCAAATTATCTTTGTTTAAATAAGATGTAAAGAGGACAAGTTTTTTGCTTCTAAAATTTTTCCATTTAAGTCCATATTTTGCATTCGATATTAAAAGTCAATATTTTCATTGGATATCTTTTTTCTATAATTTAATTCAATATTTTACTTCAATATTTAAGTTGATATTTCTATCGAAAGCTTCATTCAATACCGCAATATGTTACTCAAATTCGATATTTCTGTTTTCAAATTTTGTTTTTGTTTGTTTTCGCGCACCTGTTATCGATTTATAAATATTTATCGATTATCTCTTATCGATTATTAAAAGATTATTGATTTCCGGTGGAAACGTTTTCTTACGTGAACAGACGATGCGAACAGACTTTACCACCTTTTTTGCATTTAATAACGTGCTGCATGAAGCTTATAAATTATAAGATAAGTCAGATATAAATTGTGTAAAAGAGAACACTTCTTAGGACTTCGATGAATGGAAAATATAATCCAATGACGTAAAATCTATTTAATAATCTTCATCTCCAAAATGGCCAAAATATCAACATTCTTGACATCATTTCCTCCCTAGTGTACCTTAAGTTTTCAGCTTAGAAGTCTCGTTATTCAGCAGAACTAAACAACATAAACTGATCTTTCAAATTTAGTTCTCGAGTGCGCTGGCTATCCCTAGTGAATTAAACTTTATGCAATGCAATTTTCTGTTCTGTAACAAGCTTGATCACGAAAAATCTAGAACTTTATGAGAGGTAGCAGTACATGCATAAAAATTCTCAAACAATGGAAACAGGATATAAAACCATATGTAATTATCAATATTTGTCGGCACGTTTTTGTAAGATACAACAAGTCATATTTTCCATATAGACTCCACTATAGGGCGAAAAATTTGTATTAAAATAACTTAAAAGTACTCACCAAAGACAGCTAAAGTAGCACATAAATCAATGGAGAAAATGGGCTTCGTAATGATGAAGGCCAGGACTTACCTGCAAGAAATAAGAGAGTTGGTTAGTTTGTATCACATTATTATTATTAGAAATAGTTTGAGAGGGGATAGGCGTACTAAGTAATAAGATGAGAGAGCTTTCGTAAGACTTCCCAAAATTCTTTGCGTGAGTTATAAAACCAAAATGTTGATTGGAAATAACCATGGCAACAAACCGTAATATTTTTCGTTTTGGTTTTCACTCCGGTTCAACGTAAAAACAAATTTTGGTTAAGTTCTGGTTTTACTATTTCTTTTTTCACTTACACTACTTTACACTAAATTTTAGAATAAAACCAAAAAAATGTTAAGTTGCAAATCGAAGTTACACTTATTTAAATTACAACCTCCTCCATATACATTTTCGTAAAATGTGAATTATTGGGAACCAAATATCGGAACAGAATAAATATCTGTTTTCGGTTCGGGTTAAAGAACCTACATTTCTTCACTTCCCATTAAAATGCCCTGGTAATAACCAGTATATTTATTATTCAATATTTATACACACCACATCGTGATATCAATATACATAATTGGAATTCATGTAACAGATAATTCACGTCAGTCTAATGATCAAGTCGACGAGTGATGTACTGCTACTTCTCCATTAGCAAATATAATTTACGGATAGAGAATGTAGCTTACTTAGAAAGTTGAGGAGTGATGTAGCTCTAATCATCATTTACAACAATTACAAAATTACAACATTTGCAACAATGCAATCATTTTCAACAATGCAATCATTTGCAACAATGCAATCATTTGCAACAATGTAATTAATAATAATAATAATTTACTTAGCTATTAGAGGAAATAAAGGGAATGTATTTAGAGGAAAAAGTACATGTAAGTGAAGCACAACTATCCCACGAATCAAAATTTTCATACCATTCAATGAAGCATATTCAGCGACTTTCATAAGTCAGGAGCCTTCATATTATCACACCCATTACCAAGATCGAGACAAAAGTTAATGAAAGATACATTTACTACACCTCTAGACAAATGAAACTCGTACATTGAAAAAACAGCCTCACAACTCTAAAACACGTATTTCACGACAGCGTTAGCGCTTAATAGACATTCTTCCCAAAATTACTCCGTCGACAGCCATTGACTGCGGCACTCACGGAATTGAATCAGTTCAATTTGCATTCCAAGACGTCTAGGAGCAAACTTTACCCGAAAAAAATACTGCGGACAGCCAACCAACCAAACTACGCAAAATAGAGATCGAGTCCCAGCCAAAGTGACCAAAGGGTCTGCTCAAATCTTTTCAAAAGGTAGCAGCAGCGCTTTTCTTGGTCCAAAGAAGAGCAAGAGGCAGAAGGAAAACTTTGACATCAAGAGACGAGTCGAAAACCGCCGAGTTTTGGTGCTTTCTGAGGAGACAAAGATGCAAGTTTCTGGAAAAGGCCTATCTTACATGAATTGAGGGAGGAAGCTTCTATATCCTTGTTTATAGCAACTCGCACGTAAGGCTGATTAAGAACTTCAAGGGGAAGCAGTCGCTTTTGCAGTTGGCAGATCTTCGCGGTTTTCGTCTCAGCGGGATACTTTTTGGACAACTAGAAGATTCAACTTCCGGAATAGTTAATGGTTAACTGTGTACTGCAAAAGTGGTTCCACGACAGTTCCACTTTGGCGATAACAGTTTCTTCTAAGTTTACAATTCACTATCTATTTCATTTCTTTTGTTTGACTGCCTATTTAATTTCTAATTTCAATATCTATCGAGTATTAAGTTCTTGAGGGTATAAATTCAAATAAAACTATCCGTGTAAGTTAAAACACACTATGCTTAACTGGTTTAAAACAAAATCAAAATGCACTCCTATAATCCTCAGTGTATTTACTTTTCATATTTTATAATACTTGGTAATTGATAACGATATCCGTATTATCTCATGAGCATTCTTGTTAAAATATTATTAAACTAAATGCAGACCACTGATGGTAAGGCTAAATGAAAGAACTCCAATAAACTATCAATTAAATGCTTAATGCCCGATGTGCATTTAATCTTCAATGGAGACATCTTCAGGAGCTTCCTCGGGATTCGAACCCGGAGTTGTCATACAATCACGCTATCCATTCCGCCACCGATAAAGACAATAAATATTTTTAAACTAAGGAACACCTGGAACACGTCATTCAACTGTATTCCATAGTTTGATTACTATTAAGGTTATTTTTATGATGATAAATGACAGATATTTTACTTATAGTGTATTCATGGTAACAATAATAAAAATACACGTTCAAAATAAATGAAAGCTAATTTTAAACCCTCTGTAACAACATTTCTCAGCCTTTAAGTCCTCGTGGAAACAAATCTAACATCTAACCTTGAACTACATCGATAATTAAGCTCTGAGGAATCCGTTTACTATGCTATTTTATATTCGTAATCTTCATTTAAATTTTGTGAATACGCTCATTAGCGAAATCGCCATAAACATTGTTTTTCATTTTTTTCTGTAAAGATTTCTAGTTAATCTCACCTCATATATATCTCAGTAATATACATGATTATTGCTCATTGCTATTAGCTTCTTCAACTTAATAATGAAGACTATTTATTGTCTCAACGGATTAATTTATATTTTGACATTTGCTTCATTATGAGTCATCTTTTGGTTTAAAATAAATCTTAGGATTAATGATAATTTAGATGAATATATATATATATATATATATATATATATACGATGAAACACAAAAATTAAATATAAATTATTATATTAATAAGGACTGAGTTACGGTTATTTTGCACGAGATGGCGTGCACCCTGGAAAAATCTCAACGAAGAATGGACTTGAAAAAAGTTCGACCTGGTCCCGTCGGTCAATCAAGTCTATCTTCCTTGGGGTATAATAATATAATTATCATTAAATTATTATATATCAATTAAAATAATAATGATTGTTATAATTATATCATTATAATGATAAATTATCAATTACCACATATTTTCATTTGATCCAGCATTTATAAATTCCACTAATATCTCACTATTAATTTCATTACATTTACTGGAAAACTTAGATGTAAATCTTAATTTAACCTTGGTTGAAGTTATTTTTACCATTACAGTCTTCCTCAACAGATATTTTAGGATAAATACGAGGTTTTCTCCTGAGACATAGGATAGTTAAATTTCTCACCACAGCAATAACGTTTCACATTTGAGATGAGAAGGATGCTGCCCGCTTAAAAAAACTAAGGAAATCCTAATAGACTTCTCAAAACTCAATTAGTTCCAGTCTCGGATTACTCAGTACAAATTTCCTGCTTTTTTTTCTCAGGAAAGGAGCTAAATTAAAAATTCCTCGCAGAATCACAGAGGTACTTTATTTTTTAAATAGCAAGAGAGAATGACAAATTCAAAGGAATAATAACTCATGGAACACAGGAATTCATCCTGAAATCACGAATTTTCAAAAGGGACAATCACAATTTCGTATTTGCAATGAATAAAATTCATCATTTCTCTATATAAGGACCATATTAGGACTCTGAAAATATAAATGACTTCGATGCAAAGGTCAAATATTCGAAAATTTGAACAAACCTATAGAATGGTCTAGGGAAGAAGTCCCCAAACATTTTAAGACATTTTTGTGTGAGGTCACAGGAAGAGCTACGGGGATCGAATCTGAAGGATCTTCAACTTTTAATACCTTAAAAATATTATGTATCGTGCTTAAAAGGTAATACCTTGCATAGGTATCGTATGTGAGATTACATATAATTGAATATATAGGAAATGTTAAAATAATAGGAAAGTAAAAATATTTAAGGTCTCACAATGACAAAACAAAGAAATAAATAGGGATAGTTTTAAAAGTTAAGAAGGATATTATAAGAGTCAAAGTAAAGAAAACACACAGGTACTGGTTTTGTACGTAGAACCGGAAAGAAAAATGCTAAAGTTCGTTTCCTTGTCTCTGAATTGTTTCCCTTGCTACACTGTTGAAAACGCACAATTAGTTAATGTCTTACATCTCAAGAACGGTGGGTATTTCAAAAAATTTTTATTCCATTGAATCAGTATGTTTTAACTGTCTTAGAACACGCGTTGGATACCAAGATAACAGCCAAATAATTTTTATCCTTTCCAATGTTATTGAAACATTGCCATACAGTTTAAATTTCAAACTTCCGTCCTACGAGTAAAGGTGATGTTATCACTCAAAAAACCGAGGGCGTAAAAAGAGAAAGATGACAAGAGTTGGCGAAGCTTTAAAAAAAAAAGAACTTTGGAGCCAGACGGCTTGCACACAGCTTGTCACTCCAAACCGTGGGTCCCATTGTATTTGATCATCCAATCGAAAATGAGAGGAAGGAGAAAAATAAAGCTTTTTCCCCCGAATCAGACGGCGGCTGAAACAAATGAAAGGAGTTCGATCCGCACGGAGATGAGCAAACCTCCTGAAAAATCTCGCCTTCCCGGCATTCCAGAGGATAAACAAAGAAGGGTTAAGATACTCAATGGTAATAAGGAGGGAAAATATGCGATATGACTAGCCAGACAGCTTCAAAAGTTTCTTTAACCTCTCCATTGTTTGCGCTGATGAAATACCATGTTCATTATTGCGAAGCCATTGTTTCGCTTTAAAGAATCCGCGACGTTGCCGATATTCTTTCTAAAATCAACAATTGCACCAAGTGGTCCTTTTGATAATTGATAGTCGTAGTGAATAATTCAACGTTCTTGTATGTTTAATCACTGTCAATTGTTTGATTTCGACAAAGAATTATTTTTCCACAGTTATAGATATTTGGCAACAGAATATTTCATGTAAACTTTCCTCGCCAGGTAAACTAAAGTTAATCTTACGAATTTTCCCAAAATCCAGTCTCCCTTGAACATCTGAGTAAAAAAAAGGTATTCAGAAGGTAATCTTATGCTACCATTTACACAGAAAAATTACGATTTGCATCAGAATTCTTCCTCGTGGTATCCTCAAATATACCAGTGCCATTTTTTATTATTGGCTTACCCTTTGCTCAACCAAACTTGGTTAAATATTTCTTTTGAGTTAAATTTTAATTTCGATGATTAGTGTGTCTTTTATAATGTAAAACTATCGTATAAAATTTAAAATTTCTTTCACTAAATAAAGAAATCAGGTTCATTTTCAAATATTATTAGCCATAAAATATATAAAGTTACATTTTGTTACAATTCACTTGTACATACATAAATATATATACACGCCTCACCTGTATTCTTATAATCCTCGTGCTACGATAAATGCACAGTATTGATCTCTGTAAACAGGTCAATAAACAACTATTTCCATCTTACACGTGTAAGCATGAAAAAAAAACTCGAACCTTATTATAGACTTCAAGAATTACAGCATATATCTCATGCTTAAATGCAATCGTTATGCTTGCTACTTATAACCTTCAAATTCCTAATGAATTTACCAATAGTATAAAACTTAATCCGTAGCATATCTTTCATCTACACATCTGTATATACATATATTTCATCTGCACTGCATATTTTTCAACTATATAGAACTTCATCCAAAACGATGCCGCAGTTCGAAAACTCAACAATTTGAACTGATTCTATGAAGAGACACTTCTCTCACAGTAAAATCCTCGATGTTGACCTCCTTGGAAACGGATTACCCAGCAAAACAATTGAAAATCGACGGAGGATTCGAATCTTATGATGGATGCGACTGTTGGTATAACTCTCTTCCACTCCACGAGCGCTTTCGGAAAACCAAGAGGACGAATATTTCAGATTGGAACGACGGCTTACCAGAGAGAGAGAGAGTATATAGAGTAGATATCTTCTCTCAGAACGGAAAGCGATCTCAAGGATGGAATGAAATAAAATAACTCGATATCACTCCGGACGGAAGAGCATTGCTATCAAAGAAGCAATTAAAAATGCCCGTTGATGAGAGAAAAAATACTGTAAAATTTCATTCATTCCCTTTGTATGGGCCTTGCTTCTTCTGGTCCCTCTCCTGCTGGATTTATTTCCGATGGAAGAGTGAAAATTCAGCGAAAAGAACGAAGAGAGTCCGGCCAGAAGGATAAAAGATTATTTTTATTTCGATGGAAGGATTTTTCATCCAGACACAAAGGTAGGCAAACAGAGACAATGTGGACGAGGTTAAAAAATAAGGAATGCAAGCGGAAAATATCGGGAAATCAAAACTGCCGTGACTTCTCATATGGAGAGCGCCGATGAAAATAATATTACGCGGCTGAGAAACAGTTTAAATTCCAAAATTTACCCCGAAAATGAAGGAAATTTCGTTCCGGTCCTATGAAGTACTAATTTTGCTAAACAATCTGTACTACATCCATATTTATATTTAGTTGTTTATGTCCTCTCATGTCCTGATGTTGCGAAACAATCTGAAATGCATTCATATTTATAGATTAGTAGTAAATCAATTAACCAATAAACTGGCATCAACCTCACAATGTATATTTCCAGTTGTTAAAGTGGAAATTTTCAACAATTTCAATTTTTTCGGAATAATAGAACCTCGGGTACAGTGAAAGCACCAAATTTGGGTTCGGTTCTCTCTGGTAGCCACCTTCAAACAGATTATAACGGTACTTTTTTGCTCCAAGAATAGAATACTAAATTACTCTGAATGGTATTTAATATGTTATACCATTTTGATAAAATTGAATTAAAATAATTATTAATAACCCTTGATATCAAGATAAACTTATATCTGCTATTTCAATAATTCTTTTGCTTTAATAGATTATGAACAAGAAAATGGATGAAAATGAATGAATAAATGATGCACTTCAATAGTTGAATACAGCGAATAAAAAAAACAGTACAATAGCGACCAAAAAATGTAACAAACCCGTTTCGAGATCCCTTTGGTTGGATTTTCAAAATATCGTGACCCTTTTGAAACATACCCACAATCTCTTCAAGGCAAGGCAGATGTGAGCACGAGGGTTATGAACTTATTATACGAGTAATACGCACAATGAGAAAAATAACAAAAATTCCGACCTTTGATTGAACCACTACCCTGTTTGGCTAAGGCATTTCCGACTCGAGTGTGGTACTCAAATATATGGAGAAAGAATAGAGTTGAATTAAGCGGTTAGGAGAGGAGTGCACTCTAAGGAAGGGGAACGAAAAATGAAGTAGAGGAAATTAGAGAATGGCTTTGGGAAGGGTATTGAGTGAGACAAAGGTGAGGGACTCTTGAAGGATCCCATGGCATCGAGTGGTTGGCAATTGGAGGTCCCTCAGAGGCGTATAAAAACAAAGGACTACTGCGTTATTCCGTGAGATGTGAATGATTTCTAAAGTTGTGGCCATAAATGGATACAAGCGGTTTAATAGGTCAAAGGGATTTTTTTATTATCGACTCAAAGAATTGTTGTAAATTTTTTATCACTAATTGTATCATTGTTTTTCTATTACATATATCATTCGAATTCCTTTCTCTATTACTGTGTCAAACTTAAGCTACGATTGTTACTTATATTATTAAAGTACCATGATTACTGCAGATCTTTAATTTCTACTATTAGAAACTAATACTGTCCGAAACATACCTTGCTTTCTCTTTCTCCGCCTCCCTCTTTCTTTTAAAGCATAACACCTTATATATAATTAAAGATTTTTACTTTGAAAATTTTCTGATTTCTAAAATTTTAGGAGCCAGATGAACCATCTAATTTCACTACAAAATATGCAGAAAGCAAATTTACTAATTTATTTGTTATAATTAATTATAATGGCTTTAAAATTTTCAGTAAATTGTGGACTCCAAGTATACTAGTTGGGTGGCTCTCACAAAAGTATTCTGCGGTACCCCAGACGTGCAGCTTAAAAGGAGTCCTGAGTGAAACCCGCTTTTATTAAGAAGTCTTTGTGTAATATGGGATTGATTGACCTATCCAACAAAAGGAAAAATTGAAAAAAACTAATAATCATCAGTAGTATAATTTCAACGTCCTTCTGGCACATAGTCACCGTTGGTTTAATCTTTATGCGAGAGTGCATTATTTTCATACTTGAAGCCTGTTTTAATCTTAAACATTCCACCATTAATGAAGAAATTTCTTAACTTATATATATTGATGATTTTTATTAATAATCTTGCCTAATGATGATAGTCTACCAGCGATACATGCTGCCATATTTAATATTTTATTATTATGAAGTGAAGTGGCAAATTATGTACTTTTATAATAAACCACTGCGTTATAAACCTGCGTCCAAACAAAGCCAATATTATACAAGCCTTACAAAATATGTGGGAAACTTTCTCTTTTAAACCGCTGGATTTAAACTTCCTCTCTAACTTATTAAAATAGGCAAATTGATCGAATTGCGGCAGACGATAAATTATCTGGATGCAAAGAGAAAGGAGAACAAATTAAAACCGCTATCTCCCGTGATAGAAAAATATCGCAATAAACTTTGTTTTAATTAGGGGAAACCGTATCCGAAACCACCTGTTCTATGCTAAATTTAAGGAGAAAGGAGCTTTTAGTCCCTTAGGACTGAGAAAAACTTTGACGCAGATACGGTTTGGCATCTTTTTTTTGGAGAAAATTGAATCTGAGAGAGATTTCATCCAAAATTTAATCTTACGGGAAAAAATTCACTTTCACCGTTGTGTACCGGGAGAATTAGATAAATCAAAATGTACTGAAAAAGGAACTGGGAAATTATTACTCAGGAAATTTCTAAAGGATTCTACTTTGAAGCAAGTAGTAATAATGATCCCAATGCATAACCAAGTTTTTATGTTTTAATTTAATAGGACTAACAAGCAAACTTAGCATTTTTAAGGATTCTTGTGTGCAAAATTAATGAATGTTGTTGAAAATATTTTGAAATCTAGTTATAATTGAAATCGGTCGGATTGCATTAATTTTCAAGGTTGCTATGCTTTTTCTATGCTATTTTTTATTGATCTTGTTAGTTCTTTTGAAATGTAATAACACCACACCCATTGAACTTCAAAATGAACTTGATTGGACTGATTGAAGTAATTCCTAACGAGGAAACAGCTATTAACTTTCTACAAAGAGAAGTTCGTTTCTGCCCTGAAGATATGCGTTGGGTTCGTTCAACGTTTTGATTGTCTATGGATAACATTTTAAAACTTAAATTTTCTATTAGATTGGAAATTTCTTCCAAAAGTGAGTGATACGCGAGTTCAAAACTCAGAATGAGTACGGAGAAGTGTAAAAGAAAGAAAAAAAGCGTCAGCATGGAACAGACCGTTCCTTCTCTCACTCATATAAATAGCTGAATTCTTATGGCGATGCAACGTTAACGGAAAAGGTCTATTTAATAAAATTTTAAGAGATATTCTTGAATTTCAACAAAATTTTAAATTTTGAAATAATATGTTTAAAAAATGTTTAGTTATTGTTGTCCTTTACTTATAGGCGGTGCTAAGTATAAACTAATAAATATTCATGTAATAATTTTAATTGGATTTTTTAAATTACATAACGTCATTTATTCGGTTTAGCAGAAATCATATTTGCGGGGTATAACGGAACAGTGCCAATTTTGAAAGCTCTATCCTTAGACAGATTCCAGCACGTAAAAGAATTTTATCTGCATCTAACAAATGAAACTTCGAGAGGGTTAACTTCAGAAATATTCCGATAAGTTAAGTTGATTCCGAGGAAAACGACGTCAAGGAATATACCTCTCCAAGCAATATTCTCAGAAGAACTTCAAAATCAAGAGCCTTTCTCATTTTCGATAAAATTAACATTTATATTTTTTATATAAGTTCGCCAAAAATATCCAAACACACACCCCTGAAAGTAGGCATACTTCAGGAAGAAAAATATCGATCGATAAGTCGAATCCCTTGGGCGTCGTTCAGCACGTGCGAGATATAATCGGGTCAAATGGGACAGGAAGAAGATGGCGCAACAATGGAGCTGTAAAAATAACAAGAAGTGGGAACAAGATGGCTGTAAAAATAAGTTTTGGGAGTTGAGGATAGCCTGAAATGTTATCGAACTGACGTAATTGCCCCTGAGGAATCTCAAACTCGAGGGTGGGGGAGGAGAAAAAATCATAAAAGGGATTCGAATGAAGTTCTAGCGATAAGAAATTAGGAGGAATTTATCTTCATAGTGAAATAAAGTACTGATCTTCTAATTTCGCCATATGGACTAAAAATTAAAATGCCAAATATTTTGGGATGTTATTTGCATGTATGTTTATGCAGTGTACTCGGAAATAAAATTATGACATCACCAAATATTTATGATATTTACAGAGTAAAATTTGAACATAAGGAACAACCCTTTGAAGAACTAAATTATTATTTAAATATCGAAATAGCAATGATCTATTAACATTGCCTACAGAAAGCTAAGAAAGTGGAAGGTCCGGGTTTGAGTCCCGGTCCTGACAGACTTTTTTCATGTCCGTTTTTCTTTGGGAATGATATCCTACTTAATAAATCACTGAAAACATATCCTCCTACACAACCAATCTTTGCTCTACTACACGTTTTTTGCTTGAAATTTATTCATTCGGCGCTTACACGAAATTTTTTCTCAACTCCTCCAGCTTAAAACAAACTCTCCATCAACGCAGCATAGCCAAAACACGTATCGTTAGATAAATAAAATATTTCTGCATTCAAAGAACCTTTCGTTTTTGATTACTAGTTTTAAATACCGACCAACTTCAAAGAGAAACTTAATTATCTTTAAATTTATCAAAAGAAGGTAATTAAATTATAGCGGTAAATAACATAAACCAACAAAACCACAGGTATGTCTATAAGCACAAACTTCATCCTATCTACTACCTTTAACAACCATTTCGACATGGTAACATAATATTTTTACAATCCCAAGTTAAAGTTCGTGCACATATTCCATCTCCTAGTACATCAAAAATCTAACCACAAGGTAAAAAAACATATGACTCCAAAGGAACTACTAAAAGAATAGAATGAAGAGAAACATACTTTTTCCAAAAAATATTTTTCTTCTTTAATGAAGAATTACGACCAGGTTTCGACGAGTAATCATCATCTTCAGGAAGTACAACGGCACTCTTCATTCTACATGGTACAATTACCTGAATATGAAGATTACTCGTTGAAGCCTGGTCATGTTTCTTCATTAAAGATGAAAAAAAAATTGGGGAAAACAATACAACGCACCTCTTCATTCTGAATGATGGATTTCCACTACATCTCGCCAGTTACTGTAAATTTTAAAAATAACAGAAATATTTGAGATTTTATCCGTTATTGTGAAAGGAAAAAAGTACTATTTTTATCGATTATAAATCCATCGCTAGGGATATTACTAATTTTAGAAAAAATCTGCAGGTGGGTGTAAACCAGGTGGCGGAGATTGTTGTCATACAATGACGGTCACAGAAGTACATACATCATCAATACTAAAACATCAATAAAGTAACATAAATAACCACAAAATAAAATACTAATAATTTGCATTACCACTTATTTAACATGACAATATTCACTCAAGAACTTATAAATTCATCATATATATATATATATATATATATATCATATAAACTTAAATCATATCACTTCGAGTCATTAGTTCTATTAATAAACGGTCCCGATTCAGGTGTAACTTTAAGATAATTCTTAATATAATTAAAACGTTCCATTAGAGTGAACTTTTTACTACACCACACAAAAAAGCAACATACATCTGACCAAGGTTTCGTAGCGGAGCTACATCATCAGATAGGAAACCTTGATCGGATGTTGTTTTTTGTGTGGTGTAGTAAAAAGTTCACTCTAATGAAGCGTTTTAATTCTATTAATGTTCAAATTTCGTCACTACTAATCGTTCCACCATCCTTCGTCGAAATGTAACATAATTTCGTTGGAATATAGATTATCTTGTATTAATCTTTCCCTAGATTTAAACTACTCATTTTAGCTCAAATCAGAATGAAAAACTCATCAGTTGTGCACCGTTAGATCATTCAAAGGAAGTTTACCGTCTGCATTCAGACACCTTTATATTCACGCAGGTAGGCAAACTTGAAGCACACACCTAGTATTACATGTCACGTATGTCACGGTTTGCATCAACACCCCTCTCCCAATGTGTCTGCCTAGTTTCCGGGATGCTCATGCGACCAATAAAAACATTCCATCGACATCTACTTCGATGGCATCCACCGAAGAGGGATAAAATCGGAAGAACTAAAGAGAATGGATGATTCGAGTGGAAAAAGAACTGTATGAGAGAACCCGGAAGTCGTGCCATATAATGGTAAATAAAATTTTATGTCAGGGCCATATCACAGGCTATGAAAGTATGTGACACTTTTCGAATTGAAGCACCGTAAAATGGGACCTTGAGGAATTCTTTTGGGTCCCGGAAAATGTTTTCACGTATTGAAGAGGTCAGAAAAATACAGAGGATACAGCGCTGAGGTTTTTAAAAGGAAATGGCGTTGCCATTGGAGATATGACGATCGTAAACAAATTTTACGGTAATATGGGGCAGCCAAATGCGTCCTGGTGATCACTTAATACCATGCTTTACTGTAAATGAATCGCTCAAACATATTTAGGAGGGGATATCGGTCGAAAAATTCATCATATACTTAATTTCCCAGGTTTAGCGGTCTAAAAATGTGAATTAAACCCGTTTCACTGAGTATTGTGAATCTACACCGAGTCATTAAACAGTTTATTAGCAAAAAATCTGATAAAACTCGTCTTCATCATTAAGAAGGTTTCGTTCTCGTAAATGAAGTACTATACAAAAATATAAACTCTTTCATTCTACCATCGAAAATATCTTTTCCCAACTGGAAACCATTGAAATATCTCAGAAATTGTGCAAAAGTAAGAATATATTAAGACTATGATGCAAGGTAACCATAGCAGCATAAAAACAGACGGAAAGAACTGCTAAAAAAATATGCAGTAGTAGTTACGTTACCCATAAATTCCATGAAAAATTTTTGGAGCCCCGTTAAGAGATTTTTTCTCTCCTAGACATTTCCTCCAGACAAAGCAAAAAGGAGAATTTTTCCCCTGCTCCGATGGGTCCATATCTCGAATTTCCAACTTTATTCCGCAAAGAACAACATCTGAGGTAATATATACATAAGTCTAGAGCTATAGGGAAAAAGGTGTTCATAGCTGTTATTATTATAGAGCTCTAAAGGTCGGTTTTATTGATCTGGTCACAGCAAGAGTATGAAGAAACTACCTGATGTCTTAAGGATCGTTTCATATCTCTATCATAAAATGCCCTGTTTTGAATTAATAATTCCATAATAAATGATTCCGTTCACTAATATTCATTGAGTATTTTAATTACCTTAATTTTCTCAAATACTGAATATATATATATATATATATATATATATATATATATATATATATATATAATGCATGATATTATATCGATATTATGAAGTTATTTTGAATAAGAATGAAATTTTTTTGGGCATTCCGTGATTCAACGATCAATAACACACTCAAATAGATGTATAAGATATTAATCTTTCGTTATAATAATCACCGTTGTACACCGAATTTTTGGATGTCATATATCGTATATTCCATAAGAAACGCTTTGCGCCAATAACAGAAAATTTGTACCTTACACTACCGTTAAAAAATATCGACTGAAAATTGACCTGTAGATATTATTGTAACATTATAATTTACTAACACTGTAACATACAAACAACAATATTTCTCACATATATTCGAGATTTTATTTATTCATAAAACTAGCTCGTCTAAGAATTAAATTCTAGCCAGATCATTCTAAACATCATAAATGACATCAGGAAATGATGCCAGTTTTGGCGACACATTCTGCTATAATCGATATAAAATATAAACAATAACAACGTATATGTCCATTTTCTCATGATATTATTCTTCACAGCATTCCAAAAAGCAACACCGATCCATGTACATTAATTTACTAATTTTTCATTCTTAAAATATATTGCGAAATGGATTCACCATTTAAAAAATTATCATTGTATACCTCCACTGATTATGCATAAGAAAACAGAAATTATACCAAAGCGAATTTGAAAAAAAATCACGTAAAATTGAAAATTTTGTGCAATAAATAATTCGATGCTAACTGCGTTTTGTTAAAACGTTGTCTAATTTGAAATGCATTAGGAGCAGCAATTGCACCAGGCTTAGGCACTCCTAATTGAATTATAATGGAACAGCTTTACATGCGATTTTCTAAAGATAGCAGTTTTTCATTCGGAAGAATGAGAAAATCCCTAATCTCAAAATTTCCAGAGGGAGCTCATTTCTTTCAATTAGCGTTCCATCAGAGATTTGTGCACAACTTTAATTTCTACTTCCTAATTACAGCTTCTTAAAATCAAATTATGCTCTGATGGATTTGGATGAAAATAGAACGAGTGTATATGGGCTCGATTCTTTGAAAATGGGTTTATCTCATTGCCCTACATTGAAAACTATGAAACTGTTTCACCGTATAACTAGGATTCAAGTGATTCTAAAGCAAAACTATTTCCAACAACAGATATTTAGGAAACCTATCAGATTTTATCTCGCTGTTGTGATGTAATATTCGTCGTAATACACATGTTCCTTTTTGTAGCCATATGAATACTAAAAATTAATTTTGTAATAATAAAACTTGTAGATAGTAATGGAAATATTTCACTTTATTCTTCATCTATTATATTTTGACTCAGATAAATCATGTTGATTTTTATTTTCTTGAACTAAATATCATTATTATCGAAAATAATTAATCGTAATAAGTTAACGATAAATTTGTTTTCATATTGGAATAATATCAAATATCATTTGACCATAATAATTATCTTCTCTGATTTTAATCTCATGGTATATTGTCATAGTTTGTGTATATATATTTTCTGTGTAATTCTCTGGTATACGAAATACTACTTTACTTTGAATTTTAGCTTTTTCGTGGTAAGCTTTTACAACGCATTCTGGAGGATGTTCAATCTGCAGAGGTGTATTATTTCTTTTGTGTAGACGGGTTTTAATACCAACAAAGTATATGCGCTTTGCTATCACTATCCCTTCCCATTCAGAGAATGCAACGCTGGGAAAGTTGCAATAAATGTAATTTTATTATTTTGTTGGAATTGAAAAGTTACAATAAAACATAATTATTCTTAAAATCAGAGTAAGATAAAAACCGTAGGGAATGTCATCAACGACTAAGCAATACGATTCTCTGAATATCTTATAATAACCATTTAATTAAACAAATATATTATATTGACGTATGATAGAAAATTATACCTTGAGTAATATTTGACTTAAATTTTTAAATTACTTCAGAGGTAGTACTGTTACATTTAATATCTCACAGTTATATGTGATCCCTTTAATATCATTTCAGCATTTGAGGAATTTTCGAACCTTTAACATTTTTATGAGTAGAAAATATTTCGAAAAAAATACTGAAAATTTTATTAAAATGAAAATGATGTAACGTTTTCTGAGAATCAGGAGCTTATATGCGTATTTATGTTCCTCCGTCTCATTTCCTAATTCATGAAACATAGGATTAAGTATGATAGAAAAGTAGCAAGCTTACACCCACTGGAGCGACTGACTAGATGAAGCAAAAAACTTCATTAAGATTTGAGCATTTTATAATCTATTATAAAGGAAGCGGTACATTACAACAACTATGTAACGAGTAATTCTCAAAAAGGATTCTGTAAAGTAATGAAATAAAACCAGGTTTAATGAAAAGGGGCATGTTTAAGGCGAGGTGATTTTTTTATGACTTTCAGGGGGTGCTTCGCCTCCTGTTTTATTAAGTGAATTCCTGCGTGACTCTTGCTGAGAGATGAGATTCACAGCTATTGGAATGCCTTTCTGAAATGCGTGTCTTTAAAATGCGATATATGGCGCAGGCAGTAACGCGGTATCGCATATTTGTCGGGAAATATATTTGAGTGATCCGGTCACGTCACGTGAGTAAAACCCGTGACCAAAGAAACCAGAATGCAGTTTAATAATTTTTCATGTGAATGCTAGGAATTTTGTAGAGAAAAAATGGGGAGGAAAATTAAAAGGATTCGGGAATCGAAATAATTTTTAATTTAATTAAAGATATTTACATTTACATTTAGACCCTGCAAACCGCCACTGGCGCATGGCAGGGGGTGTAAAACACCGAAAACCCTATCTACCCTTGACTGCTGTTGGCTTCTCTAATACTTCGTGGAAAAAATGACCAGAAATAACTATCTGTCCTGGCAACTATTTCCCTGTAACGCTTCTTCGTTTTGTCTCGAAGATCACGTTCGCTACTAACTGGTATGACAATATCAATTACCTCCTTCCTATATAAAAGGACTTCGGGGATAAAAGCAGAAACCGTGATTAAAAATGTAATTTTTATGGCCTATTGAAATATTTCATTGTGGTTATATTAAAGCATATTCGAATAGATATGTTCTACAATGAAGGAATAGTTCATTCATCTACTATTTTTGGGTTTTCCTGATTTCAGCCACCTCAAAAGTACAACTTTTTAAAACCCAGGAAGATATTCCACATACCCATGCAAATCGGTTACATCAAGAACAAACAGATTTAAATGTTCTGCTGAATGAAATAAAACAATTCGTAACTTTCACGGAATGTATTTTGGATATTGGCAACTAGTTTCGTAGATATATCGACATCATCAGACATAAAGGAAACACGTACTTCTAGAAAACAGAAACAAGTGTTTCCTTTGTGCCTGGTGATGTCGAAAATACATTCTGTGGAAGTTACAAAGTGTTTTATTTTATTTATTATGGCTCCCTTCCTCAAAATTGAGCTTGGTCATATCAGATTCAGATTATAAATGTTGTTTTTAAGACGATGTGATGGGGTTCAAATAATCAATGAATATTTATGTTTCTTCAGCGTTCAAAATGACAATTACCAAGTTATGGAGTCCGTATCTTTAAAGTTGGACTCGCTGAATCCACTTAAGGATAGAATTTAGTTTTGCAGGCTAAAATTTTGCAGATAAACTTGTTATACCAAAGATAACTATTATTCTCAAAAGCTGTTTCCAATTGAAAGTCAGCATTACAGGTTTAATATCAGGAATTCTTTAATAGAAAGAGTGCCTGATTTTGTAAAACTAGAAGACTAAAGAGCCAGGGCATTTCATGGCACGAGAAGCTGTAACTGTCATTATGCCAAGTTTAAGAAGTAGTGATTGACGAAAAACTAATATTAATGGAAATAATTGACAATTCGAACATTAAACGCTATAGGGGAGCATAAATAAAAAGGACCGCGGCGTAAGAGATCCTTGTTTAGTAATAATTCTTTAGATTGCAATAGGAACACCACCCTTAGTCGGAATTTCTGGACATTAAGTGCGGTCTTCTAGCCACTTTAAAAAACGGATTCCAGTATTTAAATAATTTTGTTTCTAATCTCGCTAATGACGTCGAGTAAAAAATGAGATTTTTTTCTTTTATTTCAATGAGAGAATGAATTTGTTCTCTCACAAATAATTTCGAGGTTAATCTAATGAAGAAAAATAAGGAAAAACATATCTCAGGATCGGCCGTATAGTTCCACATCAGTTCTTCTTTCGGAATGGTAAATGCAGCCTTCCGATAAACAACGTAAAAAAATAGTCAAGGAATAACAAAGTGGATAAAACTAGAAAATTATTGCCCTCCATTTCGAATGCCAGATAACAAAAGGAAACCATCCCACATCTAGAAAAGCAACTATCAAACGAAAAATAGATTATACAACGTCATCCTCTTCTCTAAGAAAATATATCTGTCTGACACATACACAGTTCTTCCCTAGCGAACGCTCTTCGACTAACGAATATGTAGCATTTGGGGAATGAACTAGCGGGAAATGGATTGCATTCGATGAGCAGAGGCACGGTGTACTCCGAACACTCAATCAATCTTCCATAGGCGTTTGATCCCCGTCTGGAAACGCTCTCAAAGCGGATGGATTCATTCGTGTCAAATGATTTGGGAAAACTCTATTACTGAAAGTGGTTTCCGAGACCAAGTCTAAAATAACGATTGGAACTCTTTCTATCGTACCTCTTTGCTATACTGTGCCATAAGAGGACAAACATGGATCCATCGAAAGCTGAAAGCATGCTCTATCATCTGGTGTAGAAGTTACATTACCAGGGGTAAGTGGAGGGTATAAATACCGTACTGACCGCAGGGGGTAGATAATATCGTAAAAATACATATCCACGAAGATTGAAGTGGTATTTCTACATGAAATCTATATATATATAGTATACACGAAAATCCTTAATGTACTGTAAACATTAGAGGATTCAAGGTAGATAATTCCTTTCCCTTTCATTATTTTGGAAAAAAATAGTTTAGCGCGTTAAAAGGAAATTTTATACTAGTGGAAAATATTCCTAAAACAAAACAATATCTGGTATTTCCATGGCGACATGGCATTAACTCTTATCTGAAGAGGATTAAGGAACTAATATTGCAACTAATGACTGGGCAGTTAGGTACATACATTTACTAACCTATGCGCTATATATAGTAGTAATATTGCCCTGTGCAATACTTCCCTATGCACCACACAGAGTCAACTATGGTTTGACTTGGGGTAACGATATGGTTACTACCCTACATGGTACATAGTATGTACATAATATGGTACATAGTATGTACATAATACATAGGATAGTAACCAACCACAATTCAAGCTTTTACATTTATCCCTGGCTTCAAGCTATTTGCAAGAGATTTTTTTGCGTTCCAAGTTTTTTGATACTTATTAATCCTTACATTAATACAGCTATGATATTTTTGGTCTAAAATAAAATCTTCGTGAACATTAACATCGTATTTAAGTCTAGTTATAATATCCCATTTCTCGGTATGTGTGCCATGTTTAAATACTCAAATAATCACAGATTCAGATACTTTTCTATGTATTATCTTACTACTTCAGCAATTCTTTGGTATAACTTCAATTTTGGTCACGTAATTTCCATTTAAATTATGTAAAGTACATTGCATTATCTTCTATCTTTGTGGCAGATGCGTAACTCCCGAATTAATTAATTTGAACGTGATTACAATATTTTTTATTCCACTGCGATATGCTTGTTTCCTCTAAATCCACTATGTGCCATATACCAACACTATGAACAACTTTAATTAACCAAATTATGCGAATGGAAATTTAACTGAAAAATAAAAATTGAGCAAATTTAAAGCTGAATTCGGCGGAAAATAACACACAGCTCGTGAGTATGAGTTTATTGCATAAATATTTTATCAAATTTACTCGAATTCATTCATGTAATTAAAATCTTATGATTAAATAATTAACGCAACAAATTAAATCCATGGCGGATAAAAGAGAAAAATCTGTGAGAAAACACGGCGAAATTAACGTTTTACGAGCGAATATTAATTATTCATTATTATTCACGCGACCTAATTCATTCAAGAAATTTTTTGAAACATAATGTTTCCCGCATCCAATTTCCCGTATCAATGAATTTCCCATAACAACAGCTAGTTCTTTGCCCTTTTATCCACTACGAAAACATTAAAAATTAGTTGAAGAGTAGCGTGTTAGATTTTCAGATTTTTTTCAAATTGCCAGCAGTGAATTACTTTTAGATTTTTTGATTCTGTAAGTCTAGTTACAAAGTTCTACAAGGCTATTTTTAAATGATTTAATTGAATGCGCACATTATGTATTATGAGTTTGTTATCAGATCGAATTCATGATTTTAAATATACTGAAGTTAATATTTATAAACTTCCAGATTTCAATGAAAGACGTGTATCGTAATTGAATAATAATAATATAATGAACAAGAACAATTTGTACTTTTTCCACAATTTTTTAAAATTTTTGTGGAAAAAGTTCAAATTGTGCTTGTTCATAATGGCATATTTCCATAAGACATCGCCGGAGACTGTGAATTTCATTATGAAGAATAATGATTTAAAATAACTTAGTACAATATTACAATACTTCAACAAATGAAAAATACACAATGAGGTGAAAAATCGAGTTAAAATTTGAATTTGTCCATAGAATTTCGTTACTGGAATATTAGAGATCGATCCATCTATCGATACAAACGAGGTAAATCGAAACGGACCCTGATACCATATCCCTTCTCCAAATAAATTTAAACAAACACTCCAATCACTACAAACGAATGCACTAAAACATACCTAAGCTACACACCTTCATGTATAAACGAATTTTTTCAATTTACTTGGTAGAAATTTTAGCAAGGGGCAACTAGTTAGGCATCGAAGCCAGAAACATTCAGAAGCTTAGATAATAGCTGTAAAAAAAAGTAAACGCCAACCCTAGTAAGGATCACTACGCAACCGCCGGGCTCACGTTATCTCTATAGCAACCCCAAGCCACAAACCAACAATCATCCTTACGCCTCACTGAATATTTACACGCATTTCAATCGCATAAAACAAGCCGATGGAAACCGACAAAGGTTTACAATGGGACCCTGGGCGTCTATTCGATAAAGAATAAAATTCAGTACCCGCACGTCGCCGGGACGTGACCGGTACCACGCTCCATCCTCTTAGATTGAAAATCTTTCCATAAAAGCGTAAAAATAAGCGTGTCACGCCCGGGATAGCGCCGTGACTCTCGCGCCGCTTATGCGGAGGAAGCGGTGAACCATGAGGGAGTCGAATAATCTCCAGGCGTGACGCACCGGCAGTAACCGCACTATCTAAACATCGTCTGGGATTATTAACCGCTCTGGCACAGTCAAATGGGGCCCACAGAGTTATAAATAAGAGCGTTGGCGGTTGCAAAAGTACCGAATGTCTATATGCACACATCTAGGAAGAGAATAGTAAAAAGCAGGATATATCGGTGGTTAAAGTTTCAACAGTTACGATGGTTTTCTTGCATGGTGAGATCTACTCGCTTTTTACCACAGAATGGTAGCTTCTCGTTCCGCATATTAATGATTCGAAATCTCTTTTTATTTCTTTATCCACCATGAAAATTTTGTTGATACGCATGGTTATAGCATGGTTCAATACTTCCAATCATCTATGCTTATAATTGATGCGGTGATATATCAGTCATCTTCAAGGCGAACTGTCTTGAAGATGACTGATCTTTGCTGTTGAATAAGGATCAATTCATGATTTGAGTTATCAATGAATGACTAAATTATTTATTTGAGTGAGGTTGGGTTCAAGTAGTTCTCTCTTCCACCTAACCTCAGTTTTTGTTACATATTTGAATTAAATGTTAAAATTAGAATGAAAAAACACAAAAATATTTGGCTAAGGAAGTAATTAAAAACAAAGTACATTAATTACGTTGATGATATAACAATTTCGAGCTTATGTTTGATCAATAAACTATAATCATCATTAGAGGAGATATTCTGCTATTCTCAGTGTATCACCAAGGCCTTGCCAACTACTTGTAGAAAATGCTAAGATTTTACTTTATTATTGGCCGCGCGTACTTTTATTCATATTATCTATTACGAGTATATTCAGAATGGTCAAAATATGAAGTTCTTTTACGATCAATTAAGTATGAATGAAATTCAAAAGTCAAAAGGAGAAATTAACAAATTCCTATAATTAACTTCAAATCAATTACATGACTAAATTCTGTTTCATACGTCGCCTTATATTCTCTTTGATCTCAAATCATCAACTTTAACCATCCGTTGCTATTAGACTGATGGCTACTACATCATATATACATTTTTTCCTTATACTATTGCTGCATATCTGAAATCTGTATACTGTTGATATATGTTAATACTGAATCACGATACTTACTTTATTCGTAGATAAAAGTTGTATATATTACTACCTTCTAGAGTACATGAATGTCATATGTGTCACTTATGGTATACTTAACGCCTCTCATAAATTTCCTTAACGACAAATGTATTCATCGTAAGCGTATCACAAATATTATCATTAACGTTCCTGATGGATCTTCCCGGCTACCGCTATAAAGCAGCAGGCAGACGAAAGAGATATACATCATGATTCCAAAGAAGAAACTCCTTTTATAATAAAATATTATAAATACTATATATTATAGTTTTATATTATAACCAGTGATTATTATATTGCTTGTAATTAATTCTACAATTCACAGAACGCAATTAAATTCTGTATCACTCAATTAAAAAAAAAACAATGCAATGCAAACTAAAATAACGGATACCACTGTCAAAAGCACTTTTTCTGCACCTTCCGGCACGGAAATATATAAATGCAAAACGACGTGAGATTCGTCGAATATCTCACATTTACGACGCGCTATAAAAGAATTAAGGCCCCTGAGATAAACCGCCTCAATAAAAAACTCCATCGGAGAATTTTCAGACAGTGACGTCATTTAAAGGCTATTGTCCTCTGAAGAGGCATTTCATGTCATCGCATTACTCACATATCCCAAACACGGGGACTTTTGAGTGGTAATAAAAATATAAACAAAGCCGTATCCATGGAAAAATGCTTGTGGTCGAAACCCTATCTGTTACGCCCTTCGGAATGCCTCAACCCAGGCGACCGAGGTGTCGTTAAAACCCTTCGCGGAAAGATATTGCTTATGAATCTGATTCGCCATATCCTATGCATTCTTTGGGGGAAAATCCTCATCTTGTAATTGCTCTCAAACACCAGAGATGATAATTATACATTATCGACATGTTTCCTCTTATAGCAAGCTGAAGACGATAATTTTAACCAGCGTACTCATCCTCTGAATTTAATTTAACTTTCTGATTTAAGATAAAACGAGGGCAATTAACAAACAAACGATTATCAATTCTCTATCTATAGATAGCAATAAGTTATATGATAAATACTTAGCTTCAAGTCTTAGGATAAACTGTTCCAAAGCCGGGTATATTTTCTGATTCATTCAAATAATAGCGTAGCATGCGATTAGTGATACAGTATTTAATTTAGCCTCAAATTTTACGATAAAATGTTCCGCAAGCCAACCAATTTTCTGATTGATTCAAGTAATAACGCTGTTTACTAAAGTGCTACAATTAGTGTAAAAATATCTTAATCGCTGGCTAAAATTAGTAAATAAATTAGTTGATCCGATTGTAGAAGATACTTCAAGTACTGTAGAAGTATAATTCAAGAAAAACACAATGTTTAACGAGATCTAATTTCAATAATTTAATACAATTATCACGCACATTGAAAATACAAATATACACCCTCACACTAGGGTTTAATCTCAGGGTCTCAGGATAGCACATCAACCAAAGGTAGACGCGCTTTTTATCCAATAGATCAAACTAAAAACGACGCAGTCAACGTAAGAAGAAATCGCACATAAGAACACCAAATTTATTTCTGACTGCATAAAAATCTCAGCTACTAAACATCAAATTCGATTATCCTAACATGGCCCGGAAAGTGATTATGGCTATTAAGCGGTATAGTCCCATCACGTTAAACAACTTCATCTGCCTTTTAGTACATAAAGGTTCACATGAATAAATAAACCTCCGCGCCCTCTGATGCTATAAAGATTAACTAAGTTGAACCTCTTAACCGGAAATGCAACGTGTCAAGATACATTGCGCTGTACATCAGAACAAACGTTAAGTGCAGGACTCGGTAAAAGATTGAAGAAGACTCGTTAAAAGGTTGTTCAGCGTCATCGGCGGTTTCCAGGGAAACTCGCCTTATCTCGCATCTCGCGGGAGAATATAAATCAGAAAAAATACACGAATGGTATTAGCGGCAAGGAAACAATTTAAGCTCTTTCAAAACATCCATCCCCTTTCGTAAAACTTTCTTGAGTAAGATGAATCACTCTCTAGACGATAAAAACGGAAACTTTGTGTTACTTTAAGGAGAGAGGAGGGGGAAGAATTATGCGAATATTAGAGCATTACGTCTACTGTTAGCATCGATAAAAATTTTTGTAATCCCACTTAAAATTGCTAGTTATTCATCACTAATCAGCCACCGCTGAGGGAAAAATTACGGCAAAGCATGCTGAGAAAAATTTCTGAGATTGCTAAAAATACGAAAACCTCGTACGAGACTTACTATAACATTAATCACAACTGCATTAATTACTTTTTGGTTTTGCTCATACTTCTGCTGCATTTTCTAAAAAAGGTAATGTTTCTTGATCTTATTAACTAGCTGGTTTAAGCAGATGACTTGTTTATAATCTTACGCGTGTAAACATTGCTTTAGATTGCAAAGGCGACGGTTAAAAAAAAATAAATTCCACCACAAAACTATCCTTCAAATAATAGTATAGAACTAAAATTTACAATGCAATCGATTACAAATCACTATGCAAAGGAGAAGAGCTAAGAATAATTATAATTTTTGCAATAAGCATTGCTAGCGGAAATATCTTCAAACCGTTTTAAATAATCGTACCATAAATAATCGAAAAAAATCTATAGCTGTTATAATAGGGACCAAGAGACCTTTTTTTAAAAATTCGTAACAACGGAAACATGGTAATTTTCAAGTAGAACATCAATGCGTTTTAAATGTCGATGTTCACCTTTCTTTATATTTCTGAAAACTAACAGATGATGGGAGAAGTCATTCTAAAAGTTGCTAGATAAATGGGCCGTTGATTTCCTGAGAAAATTGCCCGGTAACGATTCATAAGAGATACAATTGTTAAAGAAGTAAATATAACTGCATGTAAGTATATACAACAAGGATAGAAGTCCAGTACAAATATTTAGAGGGTGGATATAATACTAATTAGAGTAAAGAAAAGTTAATCGTAGAAATTAGCAATTTGATACACCCAAAAAAGAGCAAAGTATGAAATAATGATTAATAAATAATATAGAAAAATTTAAGTATCTTCAGGATTATGGTCTGAAAATTTACATATAGTTTGAAATACCTTTACATAACTACAAGCTCTTCTTCAATTAAATAGCCTTGAGGGTACAGAAACCACTTACGGCGACCTCGGCTTCAAAGGGCCAGAAAATGCCTCACCATCATATGCATGGGAATCAACCGGCAAGAAAATATGTACGCAAGAATTTCGGTTAATTACTCCTGCCTTCAGGTAAAAATCCTGCACCCAAATCATTAGCCAACAACGCAGAGATGCACTTGAATTGAAACCATAAGGCCATTCAGAATGTGAATCAAGGTCATCGCTAAAGACCGTCAGCTAAAGTGGACGTCTGAAACTAAGAAAAGCCTCTCTATGGATGCAAAGTCAAGTGTAGAAGAAGCTGAGAATGAGAGCTACTAAAAAGAACAAGAGAAAAAGATCTCCAGTGAAAAAAGGGAAGAAAAGAAGACCGACCTTGGCAGTAGAAAGACAAAGGAAGACGGCCAGGCGATTGCAAACAGGGAGGTGTCGAGACCGCTGTTTATTTTCACCACTTTCATTACGGTATAGTGGATTCATGAGTTCACCACAAGAACCCTTCTTCTATATCCCATGCTAAAGAGTTATCTAGTGAGATGTAAGCAATATATAGGGCAGAGATCTGGAATTATAAGATTCCTTATAGAGCGCAATCAAATTGTCCTTGCCCTGATATCGTTTTCCGCACACGAGTTCTACACCGAGTGTCTGCAGACATTCTTACCGAGTGAAGTACCCTTCAGCAAGTCTGCATGAGAACACAGACGTAAAATTTGCTCCAGTTCTATTTTCCCTTCAAATATCTCTGATGTAAAACGAAGGAGATATGCAAAATCAACGTTAAATTAAATTATACTTAAATACACCACTGATACAGTGCTTTTTAATATATATGTGTACTAATGTTGGTGTGCTAGAGAGTAATTATAGGAAATTGTCTAATAAGAAGGAATTGCAGCCTAACTATACAATGGATGTTTTTAGATAATTTCCAGCAGAGAAAATTTTTTTAATCCTTGTTGGTACGAATTTTAAATATTTAAAATTGTGCATTGAAACCGATGACGGAAATTGATTTGAAGCGCAATTAAAAAATTTAGACCTACTTTTATATATTTGATATTAGAGAAAAGAAGACTTGATATCTTAATCACTAGGAAGATTTCTTTAAAATAAGCGAATTAACTAGGAAAGTGACAACACTCGATTAGAGCTTCGGAGGCTATTCTGGAGATACATGTTCCGAAATCGTATGTATGAAGAAATAAAGCAATTAATAAAACTATACGACAAGGTAATTAGATATTTATTGTGATAATTATTGGATAAACCTTATCGACGTAATCGTAAATTATTTATCAACAAACTATATCAACAAATTGACCGTATTAATTCATAAAGGAGAACGTAATTATTAGAAACAAGTCTGCGTAAAAAGCCCATCTATATGATAATTCTCTGCACAGAGAAATGAACTTAAAAAATTAATTTTAAAAATGTTCATCAAAATGTGCGCAAATTTATGTTTTGGAAGATAATTAAGCTATTAAGCCTAGGGCAAAGACAAACTCACGGATTCCACTTAAGCTAAATTTAAAAGCCGATTTCAAAGCATTCCGCCGTGGCCGCCAGCAATAAGAAAGAAAGACCGCTGGACATTCCTACCTTTGATGGCGCTTCGGGGAGAGTGAGGGCCGCATCGGCTGGATCCTTGGCATCCTCTCTTCTGGACCAGAGACGGGCAGTGGCGTCCACCATTCTCCGGGAATCTGATGACCGATCTTGAGCGGGTCATTCTTCCTGGACCACAGCCCGCGTCACATTCTGACCATGATCCCCATTCCGAAACTTCGCAGTCAACAACTAAAGAAAAAAGAGAAGGGTGTTTGTGTTTAGATAACGTCTCTCGTGTCCACCGAACGAGTCATGCAAGACTAATGGAGTAACTGTTAACGATCAAGTTCACTCTTGAAAATACGAAATACTCGTAGCAAGTTAATCATTCTTAGGAGTCTAAATTACTCTTAACATATTAAAAAATTTAAAACAAAGATAATAAAATCTTAGTAATATTGATATAATTCTGAAATTAAATTTTCATTATATATATAACAGATATTATATACATTGATCGGACGTTGGATTAAACTAGCTTTAAAACTAAATTAAGTAATTTTACGAATATAAAAACGGTGTATTTCTCATCCTTAGCTTCAGATAACAACAGGGTCCACATACAAGCGTATGTAAAATCTTTAAGTTCAATTGGGTCTCTTAATCATATTTACACGCGGCAATAACTCAAACTTTTTAATACATTATTTTCACGAAAACTTTCTTAAACCTAGTAGCTTATGAATGAAGTAATCTAGCGGATGCGTTTATTAAAAACATTCTAACTGAAAACTTTATCTTTATCATCCTTTCATCTTTTTCCAACACAGTAACTAAATTCTAATATATCTCCATATGTTCAGAAAAGTAAAAATATTCAAAGGTGTAAACATTCTATTATTCTATATTTATGAACTAAATTTTATTCAACCTAATTCTTAAGAATTTTGTATTTCATTTCTATCATCAATCGATATTCAATTTCCTTATTGGAGTTCAGTCTTAGAACAGTTCTCTTCAGAATATATATACGTTATCTAAGAAAATTAAATCCCTAAATAATTAATGAAGTCAAGTAGCCTACGTTAGTTCAAATGCGATAGCTTAAAGCTTCCCATATTGTAGTACACACATTTTTTACTAATAGGGAAATTTACACTCTTTTTACCAGTAAGAAAAAAGTAGCAGTATGAAAGAGGATTTGGTCCCCGTTCACGTTTATGAGCACGAAAACTTTACAAAAAGCAATCTTCAGTCAAATTCGTATTCGTTAGCCGTATCCAGACTACATAAAAAATCATCTTCAGGCAAAAACTCGCAAAATCAAGGTTATTTGCAAGCCAAAGTCTCATCATGTGTCACAATATAACGGCACTAATAAAATGAGAAAACTTCACGTAAGAATTGATGTAAAAGTAATCAGCCCTTAATCACGGTCCCATGATTCCCATAGGAATGGAAATCACCTTATCAGATTTGGATCTAGTTAAAAAGTAAAAAAGTGAACGTGGTTTCGACTGTTGAACTCACTCAATAAATACCAATCGCATATCAGCCTGATTCCAACAAGATTCCCTACGCAATTTCTGCAAGTGATCTAAACGGTAGAATAAACAAATTACCGGATAATCTCACTGAATTAATCCGTAAATGAGCATCGAAATCAAAGAGACGGTCGGTATCAATCAATTCCTCAATAGCTATCGAAAGAGCTCTTGAGCGTATTTGCTTAAGTAATGAGGAATCCATTAAGCGCGACCAACGGAAAACACACGCCCACTTTGCCAGTGATAATGTCTCCGATTAAGAATTTTTTGTGGGCCTCATTTGCACCAATAATCCCTTTATCGATACAATAAAAAATTGAATTTTTAAATATCTTCAGTTTAAAACATATATTTATAGGAATAAATATACAAGCCTATTCGGAACATTTCCGAAGTCGGCACAAAAATGCTGGAATGTTAATTTACGTTATGGTATCCTGAAAGTTAGACACACTGCAATGCGCAGCAGAAACGTCATGCGGTGTTTTCAAAGGAGATACCAAGCATAAATTTACTGATAAAAAGTCACACAAGGCGCCTGGGAAGACAATATATTTGTGTGCATTTATGTAAAATATTCGTACTGTAGAATAAACGTCTATCTCAGAGAAAATACTTTTATGCTAATTAATGTAGAATATACTATGGTGAATGATTATATTAATGCTTTCTCAATTCACCTATTATGCTATCATACCAATCCACCACTAAAACTTCCATCAGCAAAATTAAAATTAAAGATGTACACATATGCCATAAAGTAAAAGACCGTTTTACGTGAAAATAATTTCTTTCGACCAGAGAATGTTCTCAAATTTTCAAATTTAAAGCTTAATAAAAATTATATGTTAAAAATCTCTAGTTAAATCTCAATTAATCTCTCACGCTATCGAATATTTTCATATGAATGATTACAAGGTGGATTAATAATTGAAGGAACTCTAGTTATTTTTACAAAACAAAATGACATTACGATACGAAAGTTAGCTACTCAAAACAAAATAAGCTATTCCAATTACGTACGCGAAACCATGGTAACCTAAAGTTTGCAAACTTTTAATAACAAACGCTGAACTTAATCCACCCTCTCTAGTTCTGATATTAGGAGCAAGATCCCGAAAATTCAAACTAATGCATAGGTATACGCTACGCCCAGAAGTTGGTCCCACTTCAGGCACGTTCTACATCTGACCTAAATGAAACAAGTTTTCCGAAAAACTGTAAACTTTTTGGTACCTGGTAAACATGCAGAACATTTTTATTTCTCCTGAGATGTTTGTAGATTATTAGCTTGGTTAGTTTCACGAGAAGTCTCAATAGCTGTAATTGAACTGATACTAAATAGCAAAATTAAACCTCGCTCACATAGTACAGGGTTGTGACATAGGCACGTACCCAATTTCAAAAATTATGGAAATATTACATTTGTTTTAGAGCCATTCTACACCTTGTGTACTTAGAGATACAAAAAAGAAACAAATTGAAAGATCTAGTGGAACTTATTTGTCTGTCTGAACATGCTTTTTATTTTGAGATTTGAGTTTCATATATAATTATAATTCATATTTTAGAAACGTTTTTGCAGACCTATTCATAAATGAATAGGGTTTTTATAGAAAATTAATTAATTTGCAGAAAAATCTAATGACTCCCGCAAAGATTCAAGCACTGTTATTGGTGCAATAGAGTCATATTAATTTGTAAAAATATCACAGTGCTACTTGCGCAACTTAATGATGTAACAGTTCCTTTGAAGTAATTTCGAAGCCTCTTTTAAAATATTTACATTTTGGCGAATGTAAATGAAAATGAGGGATGATGATATATCTTTAAAAATCAGCAAAAAATACAAAATTAAACAAAAATTTCATTTAACTTGATTAAATGAATACTCTCTCAAATATGAATAAATGAGTTTCCAAAACTTTGAAGCAAATTTCGCATCACAGTCATAAAGTTTCCAAACTCCTTACATTAACTACTTGATATACACACCGTAATAAATAACTCATAAAAAGTTTGAAATTTGTCAACGTTGAAGGGTTATCACTTTTATTCCAAATAAATATGTTCTCATATAAAATAAAAGTACAGTCATCTGACCTCAAAAACTACCTTATTAAGTTAGCTCGAGATACCACGCTGTAATTCTATTTTTTATTAAATTAAATTCATTAAAAATTAGATTCATGTAGCTACAAAACCTTTTTTTTAATAAAGGCCAACGTGTAACTGAGTTCAGTGCATAGCGCTATTTTTCAAGAAGTTTAGATAGGATAATGTGATGCAGTCTATAAGCGAGAAGTATTGCTGTAAATCTTCCTCCGTAAGGAACCCGCTGATTCAGCAGGCATAAAAATGTACATTCTCATTGGTTGTGAAAAGAACTGTGCTAAATAAATTAATTAGCGACTAATAAAATATAAGCATAGCAACCTGGCTTTAAGCGAATGAGTTTCATTCCTATTGTGATATTTAATTAAAAATATTTAGAAAATGCATGATATTTTCTGTTATCATAATTATATATTTTCTGTGATCATAAATATATCAATTTTTTTACTCCCCAAAACCTTTTCCTCTTTCATTATTTTCCTTTTAATACCAGCACGCCCGATAAATATCCATCATCTCTTTTATGTACTCCATTCCAACAAAGAGTAAATGGAAGATAGTACTTCTCAGTCCTTATCTCCATAAAAAGGTTGTATAGTATAGTTTCATTTTTACATTTAGTTAACAATAAGGAATCTACTAAGAAAACGCCTTGAAAAACATTGAATGGTCCCAAAGCGATGACAGGAAATATCATAATGTAACAGGATTAACACATTCTCCATCTACGTATAAGGAAACCACTAGAAAATCAGTAGCGCAAGGAAAAAATCATCACTACTGACAATGAATTCTAAACCCTCAGAAAATTCCTCTTTCATGCAACAAAGTTCTCTTCAGCTTCTATGTTTTCACTTTAGCATAAGTGTTTACCAATGGTAGTCACGGCAACGACCCTCATGATACCCAGTAGCAGCTGGAGAAAGCTGCTCGAAAAGATTTGAAATCATACCCACGGAGAATGGACAAACAAGCATCGATTTAAGCGCTCGAAACCGACTCCACAATTTAGAAATAAATATAATTATTTCTCAACGTCCTGAACTCACGCATCGGCTTGTTTACTCTATAAGAGCACTATTTATCCTCCTTCAGCACACATTCGCTCAATTGAGTCCCACGCTTCAATTCATATCCGCTTCGAAAGCACCCACTCATTATACAACATTAGCATTTGAACCAAAGGGTATTTTGTGTGCTAAACTGCTTCATTCTTAAAATTCACTCGGGGTTAGATGGCGAAGAAGTGTTTTCGCTAGTTATTTAGGTCCAAGTCTCATAAGGTAAGGAAATTTAGACATCCGGTGTAAGCAAACATATACCAAAGCTCATTTCGCTGCATGACCATGAAATCCATTAGCCAAAAGGTGTATGGAAATGCCGGGTTAGCTTCTCAGCTCCTTTACAATTTTTTTTATTAAATACGATAGCTTTTAAATCTCACCAACTTTTGATGGTAAACTGATCATATATTACAGCTCACATCTGTGTGTATGAAAAACCAAATTACAAATATAACTGAATTTGCGACGAAACAGCTAAAACCTAATCAAGAGACCAAGAGGTTGTAAGTGAGTTCTCGGTAATCTTCATTATAAGCATGGTATCAGGCAAGGAGTATCACACAAAAAATTACATTATAAAAAACATTAGAGCCATCACATACTTGAGTTATATATCATTTATTTACCCACAATATTTTGAATGTAATTATCCCTTTCCTGCTAACAATATTTCAGAGAGTTGATTAATTCGATGATTTTTATATCATTATATATTATTTATACGAATATTTGTACGCATACGAATATTTTATAGATTTATATTTCTTATTTATTGCTCTTGTAATAATGTGCGAAAATATAGTGTTTTCAACAATATGTTGATATGTATTTACTGATTTTACTTTAAATGTATGTTACATTACTTCAAACATATATTAAAATGAAAACACATCTACATATATTTCTTTGTTCAAGTACTACTTTCTTTATATAAAATTGCGTAAATTTTATATTTTATATCTTTTCTTATTTCTTTCCATCTTTTAATAACCTTCGTTTTCAATATTTGTTCACTAGCTCATAAATTCAATAATTTATTCCTAAACTTTCCAAAGAGATTGCGAAATCCATCTCCTAGACTACCGTTACTTCTCAACACCTAGCATAGAAACATAAAAGACGCTTTGAGCGACACTTCTGCCATCTACAAGGCGACTACGAGAAGCCAACCGTTTGATCTCAGTCACTCTTCCCACTTTTAATCATCACCTTAAGAGACATGGAGGGAACAACTTTTCACTCATCTCGCGATCCAAATTTCTCTAATCGAAACACGTCTTTTATTCCCATACAAAATCGAAAGCGTCATCGTGCGAGATATGAGCCGTCAAATGGGACAGGTAACGCCATCCCGCGCCATTTGACCTCCGTCGAGATTTTTCCAGGAGACTCAATCAGTTAATGGCCCTTTTCATTTCTACACTAATGCCCTCTCTCTCTCCTTATCCGCTTCAAACGCTAAGACTCTTTTAAGAGGAGATAAAAAGGAAGAGCATCAACCTCTCAGCTCGAATGGGCTTCCACTCTCAGAATCGACTCTGCAGGTACTTAAAAGTTTTCCATGAAAAAAAAGAGATTTTTGAGATTTTTTTATCGAGAACGCAAGGTAAGAAGGCTTGCTCCTTATGAGTATATACTTTGGCACGTCACCACACATCAAGGTATGATTAGTGCCATCGCTAAGTAACGCTAGAATCAAAACTGGGCGGGATGGAGTCTAGTTCCGAGAGACTAGTTGTTCGAAAACTACAGAGCATATAGCAATTATCTCAATTGCATTTAGCTCAACTGAGCCCACGAGTAGGGATGGCATCAATTGACCAAAACCAATCGTGATGTGATTGCATGCAGGCTAGGGCAAATAATACAAGTAAACCAAGCATGGCTTAGGGTGGCAACGTTTTGGGAAGATCAAAATTCGCAAGACAATATACTTATTCGGATCAATCGTTGAATCTTTCCCTCCGATGTGACCATTGATACAATCACAACCGAAATATCTAAAATATACAGACGCATCTCTAGATATATTCGTATATAGAGATTTTTAAATACAATATACATTATATATGACACTAATATTCATTTTAAATTACAGGGGCCCAGGCCTCCCACATTTTTACGTAGGGATTCACTTCGTACTTGGATATCATTTGGGTATCAACTCAGGGAAAAAGAAAACTCCTTCATGGAGATCATGGGTTCGATATCAGAAGGACCCAAATATCTAATTTCCGCCATCAAATTTTAAATTAATTAAAACTATCCTATGCACAGAAAAATATTTGGTCAATTATCTCACGTGTAAATGATATTACAACTTATAAATTAATCAAAAATATACAGAGCAACTACTAAAATGAACAATTTACCTCTGCTTAACCTATGTAATGAATTCTCAGATTCACTCGAAAATTTTAAAAAAATTATCATTGAATTTTCGTTAGATACATAGCTTCTAATCAAATATACATGCTGAGGAAATCATAGATACAATGTAAATCCTCGGGAACGATCACTTTACATTGAAAAAGTTCTTTATAAAAATACTACATAGGTATATTTGAATTACTCTTTGATATCAAGCTTTGTGCATCATCAAAAGAGCGTACCCTTGAATTAATCACGTGAAATCCTCTCGTCGAGACTTCAAATAAGAAAAATCCCAATTTCGTTTCAACGCGAAATTTCAGCGCTGAAAATTTCTCCGCCATTCAACCTTCAGAGCCGTTAATTAACACCAATGGAGTCAAAAAGGGGATTTGTACCTGAACGAACCCTTGATAAAAAAATATATTCGTAAAAACCGAAGAAACGCCTCACATAATTTCGCACACTCTCAAAAATCCTACGAGGAGAAAAAAAAAGCAGAGAAATTGCCTTCATATCCACCGACATTTCTTCCCGCCAAAAAAAATAATGGCGGAAATCCTTTACTAGTCACAGACGCCACCTACAGACGCTCCGAGAAAACAAACCTGGAGTGTCCCTTCACTAATTAAACGAATAAATAATTCCAGGGGTTATTTTCGGTCCGAAAACCCCTTGACGCGCGGAACTTCAAGTCGGCGTCATTTTCGGCGCTGCCAACCTAATAAAAAATGAAGAAATAAAAGGCCTTCGACGAAATTCCAGGAATTAATGATGTCTCAAAAGCCTCCTGTGAAGACCACAACAAAGCTTCCTTATTCCTCCGCTTCCTCTTTAACTTTTATCTTAACCGCAAGGGGATTTTCGCTAATAAAAATTTCTCCTTTTTTGAGTCTTCCTGGAGCTTGAAATTCTTCGAGCCTTATCCGAAACCGCGCTGACCGACTGTGCTAATCATCTCTTTAAGATACGTCCTCCCTTACATGAGGTCAGATGCTGGAGTAACTAAATGCATTTCAACGGTCTCTGCGTGTATTTCATTAACTACCCTTTGTTCCTTTGAGGTTGCTAAGTACTTGAGGAAGCCTTGGGTGACCGCAAAGCGACATTGGCTGATGGTGAGATGTAACTCCGCGAATAACCTCTGAGGATAAAACTGAAAGAATGCCATAAGGTTTGACGTTAGACTAACCGCAACAGCAGAGGAGATTAAAAGTTAAGGTTTAAGAGACTTTGAGGAAATAAAAGAGCATCTTCAGATTAGCGGAGAGATATTTTAACGACATCTGGGAAAAAGATACAGAAATGGCAATTACGTCTCTCTTCTTACTTGTAACGTCAATAACATAGAAATGACTTCATTTCAGGCGGAGGATACCAAAGAAGTTTTTTTAAAACCCAAAGATGTTAAAATATAAACCGTGAAGTACCTGCTTCTTAATTCTCAAACTACCGGAGCTCGATTTTGGTTGCGGTATTTTCGGAAGACTAGTCACAGTATCGAGACTTCACTTAGAAAATTCTAATAAAATGAACTAAATAAATTTTGTATGTAAGTATAGACTACATATATGCAGATATTCTGCTTTAACCTAAGACCAATAAAAAATAAATCAAAGCAAAAGAGTTATAAGTATATTGAACCGATGCTTTACAAAAAAATGCATTCACTTTAACCTACATAAAAATTCCTGTCGCAATATTTTCTCTATAAAAATAAAAAATGTCCGGATAGCCAACTTGGCAATGCATTTGACTTCGATGAAAGGAGTCCCGGGTTCGATTTCCAATGGAGAATCTTGCGTAAAATGACCTTAGATGCTGAAACACTTTAAGAATAGCTAGCTAACGATTTTGATTCAAAATACAGATGTCATCTGTTATCATGTTTTGCCAGTAACTAAACTCCTAACCCACAATGTGCAGATTATCCGCGATGATCTCTTATTATTCCTCAATATTCTAAGCCGTTTTTTAGTGAAATTAAAACAAGTATTTCTGCTTTCTAATACAAACAGTACTTATATACGACCTTTTCCAAAGAGCAGTGGAAATATGACTACATTGACATTTTCACTTCTAAAAAGATCTTAGTAGGGTGGGGTGAAAAACAATAGCAATAAGCCTAAGAAACAATCGAAAAAAACTGGCAATGAGCACAAATAATAATAAATTATTTACATAAATTAAGACTTTTGTCAATAAACTTAAAATATTATTAAAGAATAAGACTTTAAGCTAGGATTATCTGAGAATTCCGATTATTCGTGCAATCTTTCCATTTACATCAGCCTGCAAAAACAAGAGACTACTGCAAAGTGAAAAACATGCATTCAACAAGATACGGTTGCATAGAAAGGTAACATTCATGATAATTCAATAAATAGAAGGTTATTATTCAGAATCTTTACACAAAATAAGTAAGCAACATATAGAGATGAACCTTAATACAGGAGGACAGGAAGAGAAAGGTGGCGAAAGAGTGAAGAGTGAGAGGGAAAGGCACTTCTTCACATAGAAGACGAAATTGAAGCTGAAAGGTAGAACTTCCTAAGTCAAAAGTGCTTCGTCTCAGTGTTAATCTGGAGGGGATTTTCCGTGTTCCGTGCTGCGAAAACCAGGAAACAGTCGCTGACAAATGCACTCTCTCTACGCCGAAGTTGGCGAGGAAAGTTTGAGGGTGATTTTCACGCATCCCTCTAAGACGCTGTTTAAGCCCCGAAAAGTGAAGTGAGCGACGTAACAGGAAACCTTATTGGAAATCCCAGCTTCCAACTATATATATATTTTGGCGAAAATCCTAGATTAATTTTATCTACAAGTACGTTACCTACGTGATCAAGTTATACTTATTTTCACATGTTGTCACTCACTAACCTCCTTAATATTATATATAAATATAATTCTCCCTAAAACTATTTCTAAATAATCCCTATATAAATATAAACCTAATATAATAATAATATAATGATAATATAATAATAATGCAATGATAATATATTATAATATAATGCTAATATCATAATAAAATAATGATAATATAATAATAATAAAATAATTTCTAAATAATCCTCCATAAATATTATTTTAAATACAGTATAGTAGAGATAAGCTTGTAATTCTAAATGAGTCTAAATTGTTGAATTTTTTAAAATGTACGAAGTTTTTATTTGTGCAACAATTTAGTAGCTTGTAAACGTTGAAAATTTTAGCTCATTCTCTCTTTCCGAAAAGATTCTATATATACTAAGAAACATTTAAAATATTTCGAGGCCTAAAACTTTTTCAACGCTCATTGAGGAAAGAAACTTGGGACCGAACTTGCATAAACTTCATTCTCAAATAATCACAATGAGTTCCAACTCATTACCTGGTTATTACATAATAAGGCTCCATTTTTTTAGCTTTACCTGAGATCTATCGCGAGATAAAGTGAGTCAGCCACCTTTTTCAAGCGAATTCTCGAATTTTTATATTCCATAGAAAACGATTTTTCGCCTGAGGAATTCGAGAAAACAATACCGAATATTTTTAAAACTTCGCAGGCATCCGTCAAACTTTCTCGATGAGAAATTCGGCGTTTTGAACGCGATTCCCCAAAACTAGTTGGTAACAAAGACCCCGTGCCTTCGGAGGTTTTCGAACTTCTCGCAGACTAGACTTTTGGGGCAATAACCCTCCCCGTCTGAAAGGTGCCGAATGCCTACCCAAGTGGTCCAGTCTTTGCCCACGCCTCACTTGTTAATTGGGACTATCGTTCGATGAAGAGACCGCAGTCTGAGGGTCCTCTATAAAAAGAGAAGGAAAAAGAAAGTTTGCCAAATGAATCGTGCGATGAACGAGGGAAGGAAAATGTGAAGAAAGCGAATGGAAGAAAAAGGATAGGAAGGCGGCTAAGGAGGTGCAAAGAAACACACGAATAAGAAGAATGGTGAGGTGAAGGGAAATCCGAAAACTGCAGATGAACACCGATACATATTTAAATGTACAAATAAGTCCATAATTAGCTCTGCATTCCTTATTTAGTAACTGCTTTATTATTACTTCTATGTTACCGCTTTTTCCTCCCCACTTCTAGAATAGGTGTTTTCCCATGAATATTTCACCGTCAACCTTTGGTTGAGGAGTTTTAACCTACAACACAAATCCTTCTGTTTATTTGTATCTGATGTCTAGTTTATACACACTATTTTTTATTTATTTATATATTAGTTTAGTAACAGTATTGTTAAAAGTACTTCGACAGCTAAGGTCCACTCGCACCGGGAATCGAACCAGGGACCGCTTTCATCGAAGTCGAGCGCACTGCCCACATCAGGAGCTATCCAGGAGCAATTATTAGTTCCACAGAGAAAATATTCTCAAGTAAAAGTACTAATTTTGTCGGACAGATCTCTTACAATGTACATGAAACCATTGATAGTTTATTCAGATTAAATTTAGGGAAATTATTTGTGATAAAAAACTATATGAGTAAACAAGATAGAATTGAATCAGAATGGTAGTTAAACGATTAAACCTGTATTGGGAGATTTAGGTCCGAGTACCAGAAATGTCGATATTTTTTTACGTCTATTTCTCTTTGGGTTTCCAGCTACAGAGTTGCTCAAAAAATTCATGCAACTTATTTGTAAAAAATTATCCAGTAATTCTTTGGTTAGAGCATAAAAAAATTGAAAAACTCTATCCACCATATAAAGACCTAGAGTTGGTTCTACAATTCGTACTTCAACATGATGGCTAAAATAATTCTTCATTGCCTCAAATATCGGAAAAACGGTGATGATTTCCGTTGAAGTATGTGCCAATTACTACTAACATTTATAATTACAATAACTTCTATCTAACATTTCCCTGTATATGAATCAACGTAAGATACCCTTTCATACTGGTCTCACAGCCTTTCTTTGTATGTCAAAAACATTCGCTACCCAGTTATTAAACTTCCTGTAAACATCCCATTTTTGCATGCTGCATTACACGTACACTTGAAAATTTTAGTTGAAAATTCAAACTGACCTACTTTTCTAAAAGATGAGATATTTCCTCCAATCTTAAACTCATAAAAATCCCACTCAAAATTTTCCTTCTTTCGCCTTCTGTTTGTCCTTCGGAGATCTGTCATGGAGCGAAAAAGTTCTCGAGACATAAGGACAGCAACTTAAGTAGCACGTGGAGTCTTGGGTCGATATTGTTAGCGTAATAGAGCTCTTTCCTTTACTTTTTGCAGGTGACAAAGTGAAGCCTCCCTTCAAAATTGCACGTATATTAAAAGAGATCATTATAAAAAACAGAAACTCCCTCAGCGGCGAAAAGAAGGAAGTTCTCAAGATCAGTGCGTCAGAAGGTAAGGTAACTGGGTTAATAGCTGTTGTCGGATCCTACTTATTAAAATTAAACTCTGAAGAATTACATGTCCCAGCCGTGTCACCTGGATCTCAAATAATTACAACTAAAATACAAGCTGAAATTTATCTTGAGATGAGCGTAGGGTTGCAGGGACAATAATGGGACGAGATAGCGGCATTGCCTCAAGGACGAAAAGTTCGGAATGTGACCAGGAAAAGTTCACGTCACACATGCGGCAGTTGTAGGATATATTAAATTTTTCATATGCGACATTCCCAAAGTAAAAAATTGTAAACAGAAAGAAATCTTTCTGCGTAATATTCTGGCTAAAGGTCCTCTTTTTAATGAAGGTGTGAACAATAAAAGTAAGGTCTTGCTTATTAATAACATAATTCAATAATATGCGACCTTTCCCATAGACTAATCGTTGTATAACAAGGTGGTCGAAATAACCAGAGTATATGAGCGTACTGAGAATCATTTCCTGGATAATAAGAGAGATGATTAAAATACGGAACAATTACCAGAAAACCTGAACAACTGAGTATCCTAGACCTCTGCTTAACAAACATTTCTTTTGGACATGTACAGAGTTGAAGTCATGTAAATATTTCAGCGCAAAGCGTTTTGAAACTAAACCACTCAAGCATAAGCTACCGGAAGCTAAAGAGAAACAGATGTGAAAACTATAGTGATTTATAAATGGGACTCGAACCCACATCTCCCACTTTTCGGGCAGGTGTTCGAACCAATAAACCAACTTAAGTGGCGGATCTGGGTTCGAGTTCCAGTCAAGTCGATATTTTTCGCTTCTGATTCTAATTGGGACCAGCTATCCGTGATAAGTTGAATACCTCTCTCGAATCCTATCAAAAACTATTTGTGTGGGAATGAGACAAGAAGATATTTATGTAGTTTGCCCTTTATTTATTGAGCCAGATTGCTAAGAGTGGGAATTCTACTTAAGTGCGGTTTTATGAACCTATTCATAACAATTTCATGACATTCAATGATTTACCACGACGAATATCATTATTCAGCATAATTTATTTCTGAGTATTTTCCATTATTAATTATTAATGTAATTGAATATAAATGAATTTAATAGAAATAACATTTCATCAAAATATGTTGGCAGGAGCCGTTAATTCAAAAAATATTTAATTAAACGTATAATAATAATTAACGTAACATATATAATTGAACGTAACCTACGTATGACTCGAAAGGTCGGTATGAGATCCACCTGGAAATACTATATAAAAGAATTCGAGATTTATAAATCAGAATCGTAAGAATGACCAAGTTAAGTATGACTCAGCCGAAGCAATGACCTATCGTTTCAGGCGAACATTTTCCTCCTTCATAAATTGACAAAAGAGCTAAAATAACAAACGTAACGTTAAATCAAATACTTATAGAACAACCTGGAAACTGAAATTTTGCCGGAGATGGATCCTAAAAGAACACATGAGGCATATTAAATATAGGGAAGCTTCATATTTTCCTCATTTGTCAGGTAAGCTATCAGATAATGTAATGGAGGAAGTTGGGAGAAAGGAAAGAGGAAGACGGGTTTCAAAATCTATGAAACGAAGCAATAAGGACATACATAACTAAGAACTTTATTTTTTGAGGAATCGAGTCTTTTAAATCTTCCCTTCTATTTAACTCATTGTCAATGTGAAATAGTTCTAATTAGTAAGTAATAATGAAAGTAAATATAATTTAACGGAGAATCATCGCGGCAGAAAAATATCCGCTAAAAACCTACTGAACCTGAGTAATAACTAAAAGATATAAAAACACATATCCTTATCATTGACTAAATACGAAAACGTGGCACAAATAAAAAACACACTTAAATTACGTAGAAACAGTAGAAACAAGAAACAGTATGAACTATCAATAGCATACACGAATACGAAGAAAATCAACCATAATTAAAGCATGTGATCAAATTCTATAAAATGCCAAGTAAATGGATAGGAAAATTCAGAACGATATAAATCGAATGAAATATAATAATAATTAGTAACTATAAAAAACATTCCATAGTGAAAATAAGGAATACATCACCTAAATAAGAAGAAGAAAAGAAAACACAGATCATCGTCAAAGTCAAAGTAAACCGTAAAGATCTCGTTTTGAAATTTCTCATAAACCCAGAAATTGCAAAGAAATTTCAAACGAGAAAAAAGCAAGTCTGCAGATTTTCTGAGATTATAAAACACTAACATATCCTTTCACTACCCAAGGAGAAAGTTCGCGAAGTTATATCCATTAAATTATTTCAGAAACTCGCAATCCCAAGGCAAGCGGGTAAGCCGTCGAAAGAGAATGAGCTAAAAACTTTGCCTAAAACGCCAGCAAATGTGAAAATGAATGGATCAAATATAAGAGAGGTGAATTTAAAAGTTTATTCAAAACATTTATTACGTAATCCATTAATGTACGCATAGGAGGGAATATGAAAGGCAGAATTCACTTCAAAATAACCTAGTTTTATTTTTTAAATACGTTGAGTAATTATGGTGGGAAAATCGAAGCTATTAAGGATAGGAAAATGAAAAAATTCTAAATCTAATAAGGAAACTAAATAGAGAAAAATGTGGGTGGGAAATAACAAAATTCTTAATAATCTTATTAGTTTCGCTTGTTTTGTTTCTTTTCCATAACTCCATCCTAGTAAATGGCTAATAACGCAGTTAAAGCTTCTCGGATTGATTTTAAACGGAAAAATATATAACGTTACAGGGAAAGAGAAAATAAGCTGAATTTCAAGCAAACTAAAAGAAATAATTAATGAACAAATGTCCTTAAGATCTAATTTTGCCTCTAAATATGTATGAGAAGCTAAAAACTATAATAAGAATAGGTGAAAACTCTTTTAGAGTGAAACTCTTCAGGAAAATCTACTAAAGTAAATAAAAAGAACAAGAGGTCAACTAAAGGATACTTTATTACATTTTTTATTGATAGAAATGGGTACTTTCATAATTTAACAATATTCATTATATGTGCAAAAAATCTCTCTATTCATAATTAGCACTAATTACATAAAATAGAAAAAAGAAAAATAATCTAAACTAATAAATAATAAAGAGCTACAAGTTTACAACTTACTTCGATAAACTATTGAGCAGATATCAATTTAACGGATTGGTTCAATTAGAAGAAAATTCAAGAGGAAAGATAAAGAAGATTATGAAACACCAGGAAAGGGAAAGAAGATTGCAGATATTAGGGAATCGAGAGAGGAAAAACTTGGGGAAATGGAAGGATTAAGGAGTTCCTTGCTTTTCTCCAAGGCGAGAGCTTAAGCAGCTTTCGTAAACACAAGAGAAAATGTCAAGAGGCACGAGAACAAGATGTGAAGAAGAAATTTGTCGCTGCGCAAATCACACAAACGCTATTCCCGCATATTATAAAAATAATGCGGAATAAAGACATTTAAATTCTGGCTGACCTAAATATACACGCAGTAATGTAAGATTCTGGGAAATTGGTTTTTATAGCAGAACAAGTAATGCACTATTTTCGGAAAGAAACAAATCTTGAACTATGTAATTTTTAGATGACCTCACACGGCTGTCTCCCTCACTTATTGCAGATAAGAAAAATATGATAAATTTTACCATAGTTACATATATTGTTTTCATTAAAAAGCGTATTTTTCAATTTAACTAAATAAAGCATAATTTTTCAAATGTGAGTTAATTTATTGGCAATAGCGCTTTGTATGATTTTAATTAAAACCCGTGCGTATGAAAATAATTAAAATGCAATCGAGATGCATTTAAAAAAACACGTCTATCTTTTTTAAATATAAATAAATTAGTTTACCATTCTGCAATATTGTTTTCTTTAAATATAAAAAAACAATTTTTAGTTAATTATTCACATAATTCCTTTTCAGCTATTTCACCAATATTTTAGCCTGTTTTAACCTGCTTTTGAACAAATTAATTGTATAAATTATTACCGTCATTTATGGACCTATGCTTTGGCTGCTAGAAAGTGTAGGTCAAGCTGTACATGTAATCATATGTTATACTTGGTTGCATGTATGTTAAGACACACGTTAAAATTTCGGGTTAGGTCTGTCGGTTAAGACACACGTTAAAATTGGAGGTACATACGTAAAAAATGTGAGATCAAATATTACATAAGTATACAGCAAGTGATAGCAAAGAGTCATGGGCAAAGAAATTCCTAAAATTCTATTAGTTTAATTATCACTTATGATTTACTCTTACAATGTCTTTGCGTACCGAATGAATGTATGCGACGTGCAGTATTTACTGCAGCACCCATTTAAAACCATAAGAATTCAAACATCAGTGTCCGACTTTGAAATCGAAGGTATCTTGGAAAGGGATGGTGATTTAATGCCTCGACTCTCTTGTGGGTAACCCTTTTTACCCTATCTCTCGAGGAATAAGTCTGCACCATCCTTTTAAGGGAAAAAAATTCGAGAGAGAGCTTCTTGGAATCGTGCATGCGAAGAAAGAAAGGAAAGCATCCTACGTGTCCGACATACTCCCGCACACCTATTCCTTTTACGAAAAAAAACGAAGGAGAACAGGTGGTAAATCCCCAACCAGTCTTTCCCTATCTCGGGAAAACCCGACCTTCGAAGGGGAGACATGGTCACCGACGCAAACACCGAGAGGTCCTTTACCTTACCCCAACCTTCTTTCGTCTCCATTTCATCCCTTTCAGGGGTTCCAGAACCTGGAATTGTCGCCCCCACCTTTCTAACCCTCTGGAAGACACCAAACGCGCCCACTCATTGTCCGTATTCTTCCTCTTCCATCCCTTCTGACTTCTCTTTATATAAATTACATCTCTCTATTGCATACATTTTACAGATTGTAACTACTCCGTCTAAAATATAGTGAACTCTCCATTAAACAATACAATAGAAAACACAGAAAATCCGAACTTTAAATTCTGTTTTTTTAGTGATTATGATTTACGTAACTAAACAATTTATTATTTATTATCTGCGCACATAGTCTGTTATTTTTTAATGCTTCGTGGACTCATTAAAAGTTTTCTTCACATGATCGCGGAACATTTTAGCAGCGACAATGCCATTGTAGTCGTATTCCCACGGCTCCATATACTGCGGCAATCCATCTACGAGTTTGAGGGAAAATACTTAACCTTTTGAGTTTGAATTATTTAAAAAGACTGCGTAGAATACAGACGAAGAATAGAAATCATGCTTCTTAGTGCTTATAATTTTCAAAACGGAAAATCGGGAATTTATGTATGGATGATATATATATTATAAAACTGTGGATAATATCGAATTTTAACTCAACGCACATTAATCGAAAGGGAAATAGGTAATCATTCTGCCGTAAGGGGAATGATTACCTATCTCCCTTTCAGCAGTATTGAAAATACCTTTTGATGTTTAGGCAGAATTAATCAACCTTAGTCACATTCTTATCGCAGTATTATGCGTCTGAACAAAGCAAACCCGTAACATTTGTATTAATGTACATTTCCCTCTTGTTAACATGAAATCACATTTACTAGATGAGCTACACCAGGGATGGCTAATCTTTTGTGGCAATAGTTGATAAATATATAGAAATTGCATGTAAATATGAGCCCAAAACATAGGCTGAGATACTGAAACTATTTCCATCATTATGTCAACTATGGGATTAAGATATCTTAATTAATTTATTTACTTTCCAAAACACCCACAAACATCCATTTACTGGACAGTTACAGTGGAGACATAAACAGTAAGAATGGACAAACACACACGGTCATTCTCTAACCAGAAAAAATACGATAAATTGGGACGTAAATAATCATTAGTTATCATAACTAATTAACAGAATCCACTATGGAGAATTTAATCTGGGGTATCTGAGGAAGACGTATAAAGGGCGGTACCGTAGGAGTTCCTCATGCAAAAACTCATCTCGCGTGCAGTTTTACGCGTGCCATAGGTTCGCCACCCCTGGCTTCTTTTAACCCATAATTCTGTATTGAAATACAAAAAGTATTAAAATCAAGTAATGATTATGCTTTTCATCCAATTCTATCGATGAGATTTCCTGTTTCTTACTTACAGAGATCTACATCTATATATGTAACATATATGCAGCCTTTTATCGTACTGCAGAAAGGGAATTCACAATAAGTCTATCTATCTAATCTCATAATCTAACATCTATAATAATATCGTTTGCGGAATTTCACAACTACCATCTTGAAATGAAAAACACTTAACAACCTCCAGAGTTGATGTTTGATTCGAAATGTTTTGTCGCTGAGTTAATATCTTCAGGTACTCGAGGAAAATATATTCAAATACATGTAACAATATTTTCACCTTAAAAAATTCAGGTTTGAAAGGGTTGGAATCAATCGTATTCCTAAAACACCCCATTTTCTCCTAAGTAAACCTCCTCCTCACCATTTTCATTTTAACCCACCCTTCTCTTCACCCACCCTATCTTCCCAAACCTTTGTCCTACTCCATCTCATGCACTTTTCCTTTATCTAACCTTCCTTTCTCCTCCACTTTTTGCCACTCCGAAGGACCTCCATGCGGAGAAGCAGAGTGAGAGGACCACCCAAGAGAAAAAAACCGTGGTCCTCAGAGGCGCCAGACGATACCACAACGCCGCAGTGAAAAATGTAACGTTGGACACGCTACGACGAAAACCGGCTAATTTTTTCACATGTTCTTTTCGGTCGTCTGGTTTGATTATCTTGCTTTTCCTCGAATAACGGGGGTTGAGTCACACGTTGAAATAATTCGTGGCGCTAGAGCATGAAATTCTCCGCGTTTTTAAGGTGTCATATTGTACGATTATGCCCTACAGTCGTTTATTTACACAAAGCTCCATGACAACGGCAAAGTCTGTAATAAATTCATTTAATAAAACCCTTTACGCAGAGAATAATATTAAGTTTTACTTCGTAGAATTTAATTTGACTATTCAACAACAGCTTTGCGTGATACCTTTTCTTAAGTAGAGAATGAGGGTAGATTTTAATTCCTAGAAATAAATTTCACGATTAAACGTAAACTGTTTTTCTGTTTGAAAATCATCGAGTAATATTTCAATACCTTCTTAATAAGCTTTTCACATTACATATAAATATAAGAATATGACTCATTATATTCCTCTTCTGAATAAGAACCTTATTTGCCTTGTTTATTGACTGGAAATATTAAAAGTTTCTAATTCTCTCAAAAGTCATTCACTTCAGAGTCATACTTTCTCTTTTCTATTCATTCCGATTTAATCTTTAAGTTACATTCGCATTTTCTCTTCGAAATTTCACTCACCATACTCAAATATATTTTTCTCGGTCTTCCTGCCTCTATACGACCTCTAACGTTCTCTAGAGACACATTTTTAGTCCTTCATGTTCCATCCATCCTTTCCGTACATTCCAAACAAAGTTTCTCGCCAAGTATATATAAACATTATATAAAGCATCTAATAATTCAGAATTGCACCTTTTACTTGAAAATATTGTACATAAATAAAGAAATTTGTGATAATTTGTTTAGCATCTTTTAGCACATATTATTAACATGTACCCTCTTAAAGAAAAGAATCCCATAATTGCGCTAAAATCATCGGAAATACCACAGAAGTCGAAAATAATTATCATTCACGGATTTCCGCATTCCTTAAACTTACATTTTTGTCCAAAAACTCAGCTCTCTTTTTATTCTGTTACACCAATTACTGTTGAAAAGAATATCAATTGCAATTAAAGAAGATGAAGTTACATCGCACAGACGAAAAAAGTTTTACCTGATTATTTCAATGAAAAGGAAAGTATATTCTATTTCAGTCGCCAATAGAAGGTCTTATTGTATATCGGACACTTTAATTTTGGTATTGATGTAGTATGTACAAATTATGGTACTCCATGGAGGTTATAGAAATTGATCTATCTAAGAGAAAAGAACTTTAACATTCCTAAATTCCATCACCCCTCATTAGTACGGTAGATATTCGAAACATGCACCTTTAAGATGAATTTCTAAGACGTTGCACCTTATCTACTCCGGAATAATTCGTCAAAAATACATTTTCTCGGTAAACAGTATCCGCAGTACCTAACATAACAAACACCAATACAACCCACGCCCCTAGTTAACATAAGCGAAACTTCACTTTTCGAAGTGAAACAAAACTGCGGAATTAATCCATAAGCAGCAACCCCAGCCTACGTAAAGGTGAATACGGAGCACCCTGAGAGATACACGCTTGAATGCTCAGTGGAAATAAGCACACCGCACCCCCTTAAATCCGTGGAGATTTTATGACTACTAACCCTCCCCTTCCCTCTCAAGACCCCCAATTTACTGCCCATGACTTATAATTAGGGTTGCAAAAGGGGTGAACCGGCCACGCTGCCGAATATGGTTATGGCCTGCAGAATTTATTGTGGCCATTCAGCAGCCGAGGGCGCCCGAGTACATCCTTATCGCATGCTCAAGGTAGTTACCAAAGTTGAGAATTTCTGGGTTTGCGAACCCCACCTTTTGATGGCCGCCGAAATACCTTTGAGGATTTTTTTTCCTAATGAAATTAGCGCCGTTAGATAAATCACGGGACCGTTAAAACGACAGCTCCTGCAAAAAAGGCGAAGGTGCTAACTTATCGATTGAAGTGGGTTCTGGCAAATGAAGATGAAAAACGGGTCGTTATGTTTTTTCCACGCTTATGAAATACTGCGTTTCGTTCCGGTATGTGTTATGTTTTGACAAAATAAAAGCTTAAGGAAGATAAATATGTTTAACGTTGACTGTTTGGTCATTCACGACTCGTAACTCTTACCATTTTGGTGATTTATGTCTCAGAAAACGAATGATTTTTTTCTGATGATTTGTAAAGATGGATTTTTTTAATCAGATAGACAAGCTCAAATCCAGACCATAACCAAAACTCGTGTTTGGTGGGGAGTGTCTGAGGCAGACATAAAATTTGAACATACAACAAATTATTTAAACATACTGATTCACATAAGAACTCATTCCTATTGTATATTTTTTATTGTAATTTTTTTAAAAATTCACAGTCTCTGGCGATGTCTTCTGGAAATACGTCATTATGAAAAACATTAATTAGTCTTATGTGGTTTCCTTTTATTGTTCTTAATAAAATACTGTGGCAAAAGTACGAATTGTTCCTCTTCGTATTGTAATTTTCCCAAATTTTTATGGACTTTTAAATTGAAGTTTGAAGAAAATACTTTAAAAATCTTGGTGATAGCAGGGGGTAAAATCATAAGCCTCCTTTCGAATAGGTGTATCCAAAATTCAATGATCTTACTAATCTCTTTTAATCAATTTAATTTCTGCATGAAATAAAGAATTTCTGTATTATCGAAATACTACATCGAAATATTACACTATTGATGTGGAATAATGTAAACAATGCTTCATAAACAATTTTCCAAGTCGATCAGAGGAAGCTGCTGAAATACAAAACGAAATAAGAAATTTTATTTACGTTATTCAGCTTCTCTATTGTGCCTAAGAAATAGTTCGGAGGAAGTTAAAGGATCATTCGCTTTTTTCGGAACTCCTCTTTGCCAACAAAGCCAGAGGTCTGGCATGTAAGAAAAATACATGACAGCTTCCGCGACCTTATATAACAACAGACAAATTCAAGGTTAAAGCGAAATCTGCAGAGACTTCCACGCCTTTGTAACACAAAACCTAGATTAAGAAACAAACCCTCCCTTGAATATGTCATTTAACCCCCCCAATTTCAGAAAGTTCCACCTACCAATCTCCACCACATCTAAGAACGTATAGAAAGACGAGGAAAAAATTTCGCGGCAAACTTTATGTGAAGAGGGAAGCGGTACAGAAAAAAAACCAAAACTTCTCTTTTAAGGCGGAAAAAGAAATGGAATTTTGTGGAAAGGATGCAAGTAAGTTACAGAGATTGAAAACCCCAAGAGGATAATGAACTCCGGAGATAAAAAAATAACAAGACGCCGCAGAAAGGAAAGGAGGACTATTTTTCTCTTGCCGAAGTCAACCCGATAAAGTCTGCAGAGGAGGAAGGAATATAATGGAAGGATGGGCCGAACAAGGGGGCTTCTGGGTGAGAGTGGAAGAGATAACTGAGGCTTTGGAAAAGAAGAAAAGATTGCGGAGAAAAAGATGCTATAAGACCTCCGCCATTATGATGCCTGAACATATTTCTCAAGCTTTCCTTATGGGAGTATAGTTACCACGTGTGACCCATTTCAGCCCGAGAAACTTATTTACTCTTTGCCAATTTAAAATGATATTGTGATAAAATTAAATTACATTATAATCTATGGAAGATGCCTCAACCTTGAGGAATTCCATACCTGGTTAGAAATAAAATAACCTTTGTCGAAAATTCCACTAAAACTTTAATATACGTACACGACCGATTTTGGACGAATTCTGTCCATCATCAGGTATAGAACCACACACACGTGAGAATATATGAGAAACGGTAGCCAATGAGGAGACCAAGTCAGGTGGAGGAGGGAATAGGAATATGAGGGGGAGGGAAGGGTGGAAATTCCTGAAATTCAATCATGACCAAATAATTAACAGAAAGATGACGTGCATTTTCTAACATAATCCAGATTTCGGCCTGTATCTGAAATACATAAACATTCGCCTTCATCGTCTGACGATACTTGAGTACATCTCAAATAAATTGGCTGTAATTAATAAGTCCTTCTAGAACTACTATCAATAACTACTATTCATAACTAACCCTTCATCCACTTCCATGCAAGTTCTTCCCTTCCTTCCCCAATAGACTTCTTATCCTTGTTCATTAACGTTTTGTTCACCAAAAGATACTTCCGCGGAAGGGAAACTGGCAGCATTAGAATAAAAATTTTGGGAAATCATAGAGCCTCTTCTTTCATTAATAACTACTGCTGATAACAACGATAAATGGCAATGGGCTTTGGAATTGAAATAATACCACAAATATTAAAACATACAGTTTTCATTTTTATCGGAAAATAATACAAATACGTTTTCGAGTTAAATTATCGCTCGAATTAGCGAATTAATTGATACTAATAATTATAATTGGTTTGATCTTTCCAAGACCTACTTAAGAATGGGAGCAGTACTTGTTTTCTATATCAATTTTCAATTTAAAAACAGTCGAGTAAAAATACTTGGTTAGTAAAATATTAAATAAATTACTTCCATTCCATTTCTGCTTGGTTACGACTAGTAGATTTCATACACACAACTTTGCCTTTTAGAATATTTGCTACCATGTGTATAATATTCGAAAACGATAAACTATTTTTAAAACATTTGATATCATATTATAAACCTAATGAAAGCTACGTTGTAATTCTATAACTCTAGTTTTCTACTATGTAAGCAGTTAAAACAGGCATAAAGAGTAACATAGTTTAATTATAACAACGTCTTAATGCAGCAAATATCAGTCTATCTCAGAGAGCAATCGTACCCATTAATTGACCCATTATATCGTCACAAGGACGACTATGACATCATAGAGGCTTAAAACCTCCGATTTGCTAGATAAATACGCCAACCTCTACCCAAACTCTATACCAGCAAATTAAGAAAGGTAAGGAATAAACTAAAACACGTTTCTTTGAAGAGCAGGATATAATAAATGTGAAAATTGACCGCCAAAATTGTCGTCAGAAATAATTAATCCAGTAAATAAAATGCCGTTATTGCTATTCTGATTGGATTTAAACATTATCCTGTATCATAACGGCGATTTGTAAATTTAATAATAAAAACCACTGAGGAGATACTCACTCGGCTTGTTGAAAACAGATTCTATTACGCTGCATAAGAGAATTATTATTCCATTGGTACAGACGGTTTCGGGGGAAAAATCAATGTCGGGCTAAGCGTGGTATGAATACAAATTAGGCGAGAAATTTAGAGGACTGGATTTTCAGATTCAACTCCAAAGGGGAACAAACAAAGCCATATAGCGACTAAGATAGCATCAAGATGTAGAATAGAGCAAATACGAATAAAATATTCTGACCGTTTTCTGTATTTGAACGCCGAAAACAAATCTTGACATTTGCAAGAACGGAAAACGTCTTGTTATCTCGTAAGAACAGAGAATCGCCTCAAGGAAGCTTTTTAAATGTTGTTTATTCTGCCACAATGGTGCAATATATATGCAATTGTGAACTACTGATTCTGAGAAAATTTTCAGTTTGTGAAAGTAGCTCAAGCTGTTCGTAGCTTTCTTTGCTAATATTCTGTTTTCTTTCCGAAAAAGGGAACTTTATGAGCGACCTACCCGCTTGGCCTGGAAAGAAAGATGTCTGGCTTAAGAAAGGGTTCAGAATCGTTCAGAATAATTATTAAAATAAATGAATTTTTATATCTATCTTTACCAAAAGAAGTAGGGGAACTTTATTTAGCGGGTTGATGAATAGTTCTCTCACTACACTGGATATTAAATAAATATGGCAAGCAAAATTATGAATTGCTGTAGCAAAAGGATTTGTTTTAAATAGGAAAAACAAAGTTATAATAATAAAAGAGCAATCAAATTTTACATATAATTTTTAGGGACCTCGCTGAGCTATCAGGCTTTAAATATGAGTTTCGATTCCAATTTGAAATTCCCTTTTCGAAAAAATGAAAATCTTAAATTCAAATTTAATACTTCAATTTCGACAGACTTCCAGCTGAGACTCTCCACTATGGAATTCATTTTATATTATAAACGATTTTGGAATATAAAGTTCACCCAAAGTAGTTTTCTTGGAAAATAAAAGTTGAGAAAGAACTTAATTTAAATTCTTATGGCGTACTCGGAATTTTGACGGTAATATCAGAGAAAAAGCTTCAAGAGAAAAATAACATGTTTAACTTGTATTTTTTATTAAAATATTCATTAACTCTTCAAATTTTTCTAGTGAATAACTAAGAAAAACAATGATATTCCTCAAAATTTGAAATTAACGTACAGGAAACGCATGAAGAATACAACGAATTCGACGCTATGCAATTAACATTCCAGTATCTCTGTAGAACGTTTCCTTCCGAGGATATATGAAGACTTGTAATCTATCCGGTTGTTTTCTTTCTCTAAGGAAAGATTGCATAAAAAATTTAAAAGATAGGGTAATAAAAGAAAGGGTAATAATGTTACGTGATAAATGAAGTAAAAGTTCAATCTAATTTTGTTTCCAAAACAGGTCAGAGTAGCTAGAGTAAGTAGGATTTGTAGTCTTTAAATTCAAAAACATCAGAACATTAAGGAGCTTATTCTGTTTGAACATAATTCTTAAATTCCACAGGATAGTCTTGTAGCCCTCCTTTTCGTAGTGATCGACAATAAAATAAAGTTGTTATCGAGGCAAATCAGGCATGATAAAAGTCTAACAAAACAGGCTGAAGTTGGATCTTTCATTTCCGGGGTGGACACTTATGAACTAAACACCAATCAACTTTTAAAATGCCATTTTGTTGCGGTAAATGTAGTTGGTGAATAGTGATCACAGAAAAATTCACAATCTGATTTTAATAAAGATCTTAAGCAAATCGCAAGCAAGTATAAAGTTATTAAAAGGAGGCATAGCCCCCTTCGCTCCCACACTGGATCCACCGAAGTTTACATTTAATCTATCCCGTTATTACTTTATATGAGCACCAATCTTATAGTTCTTCCCAGCTCTTACTTTTTAACATGATGTTATCCCCAAAAATTTAATTAAATATGTCATCTGTGAGTTCCTTCCTTTCCTCATATATTTGATGCATCTCAAGTCTTAATTACGTTAATTTAACATGCTTTTTCTGGTATAATCTTAGATATCTGAGTTTCCTTTCACGACGTTTGATACCCTTATTGTTCTTATTAATGTGTTCTCCTGGATTACTGCTTGTATATGTTTATGGTCTCACATTGCTCGTAAAAGATCACTTATCTTTACGAGTAAATCTGTTAATTGCGACGTTCTGCCCTTATGGTAGAGTTTAATTCTGAGATCGGGATCATGAATGCAAGAGAAAGGAACTTAATCAGTAAACTCCGGGGCGCTTTAACTTCGAGAGAACTACAAATGAATCTGGATAAAGAATAAGTATTTTTGATAAGGGTGAATATTTATTATGAAAGTGCTTTTTTCAATTTAACGTTACAATCTTTCGTGATCGTTATCTTCGGATAAATCTTTATTTAATTCCGATTTAACCTACTTCCACGATGATAATTGAAGTAAGCTCAAACTATGGCCGAACCGAAAAGGACTCTCATTTTATTAGGAGTGTAAACCGAATAGAAAAACTACAATTTTTTAACCCGAACCGAAACCGAAAACCGTTATCCGTTCCGAGTTCCGGTTCTAAAAATATCTAAAGACTTAAGCGTAAACTAATGAAGCTATACTAAATTTGTGTATAAACAACATGCAGCTAACTAGAACCCATACTTAACATTCAAGTATATCTAATACAATCATTATCATCACCTTAATATCGAAATTTCAGTTCCGAAATTAGATTTAATTTACTTAAAAAGCTAATTATATTAACTGCCGGAAGGATAGAGTATATTCCTGTGAGGAGCAAAAAGATACGAGTCGAACTAAAATTTATTTCATTGAAAAGGATCGAAATCCGGAATCAAAACTACTAAGGTTCGATTCCCTGGGCTTAAGTTCCAAAGAAAAGTTTCTAATAATAAATTATATGAAATATTAAATTAATAAATTATTAAATATAGTTAAATATAATACATATCAAAGTAATATATTATATGGGAGTAAAACAGGAATTGCATATCAAAATTCTGTATCACTGTTGTACTGAGAATTTTCACAATCTATATTTTACACAAATATTTGAATAAATATATTTTTTAATAAATTAAATGGCTAGTTATCGAAAAGAATACATAGAACTTATCAAGGGATACTGAAGAACGACGTGGAACGATGATATATACAATACTTCAGGAAATGGATACAAGAAATCGCAAGTTATGATCCGGAACGTTAACTTGACAATCTCTTACAACCGATGAAAAAGAAAATGCAACCGATATCGGAAATGCCAATAGAATTATATCCGCTTACGATTCCCCAAGTCATTTTTTTTGGACATTTTTGACGACAACTCGGCTCCGACTCAAACTGCCACAGGGATCACGTTCTCAAACCATTCGGAACGACATTTTCAGACAATGGGTCACCAATAGGAACAAATCTATATCCACCAAAGGTCACCACAAAGTTGGACATACTTTTTTACCCAAGAATGGATCTCTTGAGCCAAAACTGTCTCCAGGGAAACATTTATTTGGTTTCTAAGCTGAGACGTCTGTTTCCTACGATCCGTCTTTTTTTCATCTCAATCAAATCTTTATTTGTCCATTATCCATGAAGTATGATTGACGTTGAAAAAAATCTTGATGACGAAAAGTATTGGTTCCATTCAACTGATGATGATGAGATGGATATTGATAGATTCTTACTTTCTCTTCCTTCAAGCTTCATGAGTCTTTGGAGGAAGTTATTTAGAAGGATCACGTTTGCTGCAAAGTTATAGCGCAGATATTTACAGTTTTTGCATTATTGTTTAATTCTCCGTTATGATTTAAAGAATAGTGGAAGAACTCGTTCAATTTTTTTGAAAAAATGACGGATTGCTTTTCCTCATTACATTTTCTGCAGATTATTTCCACGTATTTTACAAATAAAAAATTATTAACGATATGTAAAGAGAGGCATGAAAGGATTTTTTCGAAGAAGAAAGAATGAGACATACATTAGGATCAAAATGATAAAATTACCCCGAAGAAAAATTGAATCTTTAAACTATATAAGAATTAGAGGCGAGATGGTATAAAAAATCACTAAGATCACACACTAAATAAATTAAGCATCATAAAATCAACATTGTTTTAGCCAAAGGTTAGACCCATCTGTTGAAAGAAATCTGTTTGCAAACCTTTATGAAAATTGTCTTCTCATATTTAACGAAAGAATCCATATACATTCAGTAATATCACCGCTACGATAAATTAATTACCGTAATGAACATCCTACATAGATGGATAGTGTAAAATCAACAAAAACATTACGTTCGTTAGAAAAGTCGGTATAAATTAATTTAATTCGCTTTAAAAAGCAGAGAGTCAGTTTTATATTCACGTTAAATTAAGAGGATATATATACAAGGTCACTTGAAGTTTAAGCTAATTTATTAAAGGTAGATTCTGTACAGTTATTTTTATTTATACATACCAAAAAATAAACGACGAATTCGCGAAAAAAAGTTTTAGAAAATATCCTAAAGCTTGTTTCCAAAAATAGAAGAGGCAGTATGGAAAAAGGTCGCTGAAACGGCTAAAAATTCCAAGCTATTTGCATGAGTAATTATCGCCTCTTCTGGAATTAAATTCCTGCGAAGGTGAGAATGGCAGCTTAAACTCGCGTTAAAATGACGCATATATTCCGGAAGGCAAAGTCCAAACTTAAATACTGGGGAAAACAACAGACAAAGAAAATTCGCTGAGCGCATTAAATGACAAACATTTAAGGAGGTCCGAGTGAGATAAAAGAACCAAGATTTTTGCGTGGGAAACTGCGATTTCAGAGACAACATTGCGGAGGCTAAAAATTCACAAAGTGAATGACTTAGCTTCACCTTCTCGAGTGAAATGTCTCCGACGCCTTAAAAAAAAAACCATAAATTATTAAAAATAAATTAAACAACTTAGTAATTTTCCACGAATTTTTAATTTTGCTACCGGTTTCGTAAGAAGTCAGGCCTGAAGATGTAAGCACGTATTAATTTATTATAGCTTTCCACAAAGTTACGCCAGATCATATTGATTTCACCATAAATTATTTTCCATGCGTTTATTATCAACCAATCCCTATTATCCTCATCAGTACATTTATATCTTTTCCGCTTTTTTGTGGACTAGATGTTTAAATCAGGAATATATATATTATCAGAATTAAGATACTATCTTTAGATAGGAATTGCAACCGATGTGAGACCTTTATTTTGCAACGATAAAAGCACGTAGCAAATACAAATATTTTAGACCTAATCTTTCGCATAATTTCATTTCTTGGTTGGTCATAGGGTTATACATACGTTTCGTTTAAGTATAAGTTTGCTATTCTTCAATGAATTTCGAGATGGATAAGATGTCAACTAAGTATGAGCTAGTTAGAAACAACGAAATGCATACATAAATCACATAAAATCCACCGTATTTCATTTATGTGAAGAGATAAAATACATTTTCCAATAGTTAATAATACTACAGCAAATATTATAAGTCTTAATCACAGGCTTTTCTTCCAAATTTCCTATGCTACAATACTAATGATATACCCGGATCGCAACGAATTTATATTATATTTACATTATGATTAATTAAGGAATGGAAGACAGGTCTCTTAGGAAGACAAAGTACCCCTTAAGAAATAAACGTACCGTCATGCTTAACTTGTGTAAATTTGTACTCCCTTTTCACTCTTTCCCACACCTTCTGCTGGTTTTTCACTCCCTCTACTCTTTCTGGGCGTTTTCCTATAGTGGAAATATCTTTTTTGATAAAAAAAAATGTCTTTTCTCCTCAAAATTGTTTTTTCTTTCTTTTTATCCTCTCTAATGCCACTGTACTTAACAAAAATCTGTGTATATTTTATATTCTTGTTTAAAATTTCTAATGTTTGTAAGACATTCTGACAAGGGTTTAATGGGATTCTAATCCCAATTTCGCCTTAATAAAGAAGTTTTGTATTGCATTACTCTACAACCAACAAGTTTTATTCTATTTTCATAAAACATCTCCTGTAAAATCTGAATCCATTTCATATGTTTGCACTACATTCAGACATAGGTTAGGTGGGAGATGGGACATTCTAATCCCAATTTCGTCTAAATAAAGAGGTTTGTATTTTATTACCCTCCTACAAACACTTTTAATCCTATTTCACTAATTATTCTCCAGAAGAAGGACTTTTAAAATAATTTCCTCTTATCCTAATCTTAAATGATCCAAATATTTCATATAAAGGGAGTTACAATCAACTTTCTTTACCGAACAAGTTAACTAACGCTAACATTTTAACACCGCCACACCAATCTACTGATAATGAAAATCATTCCACTAAAAGCGCGTACAAAGACCCCCGAATGTGCCGCATCGGTTGGCAAAGTTTCGTCGATTGGAATGTGTCCGCACGGCTTGATTCGCAGCCGTTTAAAGGGGAATCTGTCCTCGACGCGTGACAGTGACATGTGGCGCAACTCTTCTTCTTGGATAATTCCACGCACAGATTCAGATAGCGTTTCTCTGGATGTTAATTAGAAGGCGGCTGACACGGCGCTGAGGGATCCGAATCCTTGGAGGGCGGCTCAATCCGAAATGGAAATCGGTCCACAGCTGATGCTGATTTGCGAGAATGGCTTTGAATCCAGGGAAGTAGAAAGGAGTGGGATGGAGACATGGGAAAAGGTGAACGAATTGCCTGTTGTAAAGAGCTTTCTAGGTACGCAAGTATATCTCCGTAAAGCTCTGCTTAAGGAGAGGATTAAAGGATTGGCATGAAGACTATTGGTGTCCCGGGTGGGGACACCAATTCCCGGCAGATCCAATACAAATTTCTATTTATTTCTGTAGATGCTTTATGCATTAATTATCATTATTCTCAGCCATAATATTCTTTGAGTTAACATGAGCTTTTATTATTAATCAAATCTCTTTAATATTTATTCTATCTTTAACTAATATTCAATATCCATTATTTAAAGTCCGATATTTAATATCTAATTTCAATATCTGACATTGAATATCTAATTTTGAATGTATAATTTTTAATATTATATATTTAATATTATTTTTGAAATTAATTGTCTATTTTTATTGACTTTTTCTTTCTGAATTTATTACAGCGATATGTCCATTTATTTCATTATGGGTAATCTTTGTTACAGTATGGCCTCTTTGATAGATCATACAAAGGTTTCCTTTATATCCCTTAGCTTGTGCTATCAAAAGCTCTGCGCAGGCTTTTTACACCTGTGCTAGATACATTTATCTGGGTATTTACCTGCTTCACAGCAGGTAAACAACCACAGCTCCTCCTTTGTTCTTAAGGTAATACCTTAGGTTTTTACAACCGCTGCTTCTAAAGTTTTTCGCCCCTATTTCTATTACCTATACATACCTTATATTTTTATTATTTGATATTTAAACTAGAAAAACAAGTGTATTAATAGAGAGCAAATACACTAAGAAATCTGCGACTGTTATGTCGCGATTGATGAGTTTTTGCGATCAAGAAACTTCATTTTCCAAACAAATCATGTAAAAATTTTACTAGAAAACTACTTAATACGCATCATTTATGCTATTGCATGAATATTAGCGTTACTCCTCGAATTATCAATTCTCAAGGGCGTTTTTAACTTAAGATTCATCTGTATAGCGATCTATACCCATAAAAATGTCTACAGAAGTGGTTTATTAAAGAAAATATTGTACACGAAGGAAACCGCCCCTCATTTCATTTACTACTAAAACTTTGGGGCCCCGGGCGATTGTCTGGCTCGCCCGTGTCTCGCGCCGGCCCTGGAGGAAGTTCAGAGCCGATTATGTGGTAAAATCAATTACAATAATAGGAAAAGGGAAAGAGAGATGTATGACGGTGATAAACAAAAATCAATACAAATCTGTCCCATAACATTGAAGAGACTGCAGTCACAGTGACCTTGGCAAGACCGCATGTTATAAAGTTAACTTCGAGTGGCATTCCCTAGAGCCAACTCAAAAGCTAATTGCGACATTTTAATTCAATCTAAAAAGCGAGAGGGAATATGGTCCATTAAAATCAGATACGATAATTGCTTGTGGATCAACTAATTAATTCTGTTTTCGAATCGATCTCAGTCATTCATAAATGGAAGGGACGTTTATATATGACATTCTGCCAAAACGTATAAATTTAATTAATGAAACAAGACTATACAACACTGGGTATAGCATCGGTATTGATTGCGGTGGTAACCCAGGGAAACGATTTGAGAAAGTATAATCTCTGTAATTACGGAATGGAATAGATAGAGTAGTTCACATTGTTCTGATTTATAATAGTAAAAATTTATTTCTATCTCTGCGGAATATAGGATATTCCTATGAAAACAGAAAGGAAATTAATAGCTTTGGAAGAAATTCATGTGAAGAGATAATGTGACAGAATGTGATTTAATAAGTCATACCTATATCTCTGTTTGAGAAGATGGAATGCAGATGGAATCGTGCCGTTCTTAGAACAGTAAAATCTACAACTATTTATACTAAATCGACCCTCCAAAATTTATAGGATATCAGAATATCATAGCTAAAATGACATTTACCATCTTGGTAGGAATTGGGAAAAGGAAATTCAATTTTATCCTAAGTTCTCAGAAATCTGTAGATGCCGAATTCTTCCTAAGTACCAGTATATTAATCTAGTAGAATATCATTCTCTCGAAAGGACCAACACTAAAATTAAGGGAAAATATTTCGCATTCCGAAATAAAAAAAAAGATTGGGATAAAATCGTATGACCATAAATAGGATGAATACCAAAGATCGGTTAGCATAATTTACACAAAACATGAGATGGATTGGATGAAATGCCCTAGTCTTTTTCTTGAATATAAATCCTTATTTAAGTTATAATAAAAAGGATAAATAAAACTGAAATCGATAATACTTAGCATATATCTTGAGACTACGTGAGATAGTCGGATACAAGGGGCTTAAAATGGATAATTATCCCAAAGAAATTCAAAGCTCTCGAAGCGTATTCTTTTAATTACTTTTCTCGCGGAAGTGAAAGTTTTCAAAATCAGGATTACGCATCTATGTAGTGTATTTGAACGATTTATTACAAAGACGGTCGAAAAACTATCCTTTGTGACTTACCGGGTGTTACTCTCATTCATCTAAAAAGAGGTCTCTCCATCGAAAGGCTTCCACCTTGACGTTACATATGCATTTTAAGGTTTAGCACAATATGATAATGTAAGAAGAGGCTTACTAGTCTCAATCTCGCCCTCCAATAAAGTCGTATTATTATTATAATGTTACTGATTGTAATACACTGTATTCTATTTCATAGCTTTGCGACTGCTTTAGTGAATTACTGAATAAATTACTAGACTTCACTAGACTAACAGATATCACATCTCCGAACGATGGAGCATGGATCAGGCAGGAGCACAAAACTAAAACACTAGAGAAGGAAAAAATATCTATCGGTTGTTTGGCGTGATGTCTACCTTGAAGGATATATAAGATATATCGGTGGTAGCTATAAGATAAGGTTTCAAACCATAATTTATCTCTTGCGCATTCTAAATGAATAAAATACAATCAGGAACACTCAACTTTAAAAATAACTTTAATACCCTTTTTTCTTTAATTTAAAGCATTATGTAAGTATACCCAACCATCCCTGAAAACGGGTTTGTGTATTATTCGTCAAAATCATCCCAAATGTAAACTCCACAGTCTGACAATCCTACCAAAGTGATATCCTAGCAGTTCCCCGCGAAATTCCCCGCCAATCATTCCCGAGCGAAATTTATTTAACGCGCTAATCCAATCTTTGCAAATTAAATTTCCAAGTTAAGCACCTCCCGCAGTATAAATGAGGGAGCCCCATTAGACTAATTCTTCCGCAAGGTCAATTAGACGGTTGAATGGGATACGATCCTCCAAGTTAGCGATCTGTCTACCGAATCTAAGGCATTCTCATTGAATGTTTGCTTTTGGCAGCGATGTACAAGATCTTAATCCAATTCCCTTCTAATTCACTGGAATACTTAATCTGCTTCTCAAAACTTGGGAAGGAGAAGATTGAAGCTTTAAATTACCTTAGATCCTGTCAGGGAATTTGTCTCCCAAAGATTTTGCTTTATGAATCTCTAGTTGAAACCTCATATACTTTATGTAAATTAGAATTGATAACAATTTTTCAGCGAAACTAAAAAGAATGACATTAAAGACAAGCAATACTTCGTACTTTCCACAATATTTTTATTTTACGACTAGATTTGGCCTTGTATGGCCACCTTCAGGTACATTACTTGTTTTAAATATTATTGTCATGGCTTACCACGACTTTAGCCCTAATCATATTGATAATATACTGAAAATAATACCTTCCTGTTTATGGAAATTGAATTTAAGACTGTTATATCATATCTTGATATATGAAATGTATTTCATGATTATTCCAGTAAAGAACATTAGGAATTATCATTAAACGTTAACATACGCGTAAATTTTATGCTTAGGGTTAAGCTAGTATATGATATTATCTTGAATACAGTTTACTCGCTTGAAAAACGATTTTGAATTATTACTAAAAATATAATCGCTGAAATATCCATTGGGTAAAATATTGCTTAGTTAAAGCATCTCTTGGGTGAACCGACTATACGGTAAGATATTCTTGGGCTAAATCTCCCTTGGCGAACAGTCTACTATATTGGGTGACATTCTTGGAATTGGGAAAAGATATTCAATTTTATCCAAAATTATCACAGATTGGTAGATACCGATTTTATCCCGTGTACTAGTACATTCATCTGGTAGAGTATCTTTCCTCGAATGGTTCCAAATTAAAATCAAGAGAAAATATTTCGCATTTCAAAATAAAAAAGGTAAAATTAGTGAGACATTTCTTGGATGAAACGCCTTAGGTTATAGCTATTATTATTGCTATACTATACAACAAAACACAACCCAAGAAAACAAAATTTTTTCATAATTCATTTCTTCCATATTTCTAAACATGTTTTCCGCTTCAAAACATAATTCACTTCGCGATAAATTCAGCATATTTCACGCAGCATTCGAACTCTATTTCGGAACGTACAATATATATCCTGGGCGAAAATGCTTTCAGGAGATTGAAATAAAATCATTTCGCGGGGTATAAATTTCCGAATGGAAGCTGTGGTAAGCATATTTGGAGAAGAACTGGATGCATATAAAAAAAGAAAAAGAGCTGACAAGGGATAACCTCTTCATTCTCAGGTCACGCCAAAGAACGCTCCAACGCCACCGCCTGTGGACATTTCTGGAAGCAAAAGATGGCTCATCGTTTCGCTTTATTCTCTCTGGAAATCGTACTTCGTTTACATATTCCAGGCGTGCAGAAAGGGATGAAAACGCTGTAAAAAAAACTCCGATTCTATCCTTCCCGTTCATAAAACAAAGGAGATTATGCATGAATTCTCCCGCTGACGACTCTACCGTGTCCGATGCAACCAACGTCGATATTTTATCCCAAAAGTCGAAATTTTTCCTATAAGGAGGAAATGTTTTCGGATAAACATTCTGCTCAGTGGAGTACACTTCGATCGGAATTATACCGTACGTTTTCGAGTATTTTCCACAAGATTATAGAGTATGGATTCAGCAATGCAACTGAGAAGTATACCTAACTTAAATTAAATTTCTATTTAATAACCATAGAGGACTGCTTACTATAGACAAAGAATACTTCTGTTATACTTTCTGCAGAATTCAAAAGATATCTAGCCAAGGTTTGACAATCTGGACTTCTCCAGGCTAAAAATGTAGCATTTTCCAACAGTAAAGCTACTTTGACTAAATGTTTCATTCAATTTAATACACAATGTTTTGTCCTTTTATTTCTAGTGTATTCTCCAAACTAGAGCTCGCATTTTCCTCTCTAGCTAATCTTAGTCATCTTTTAAAATATCAAAGTAAATTAATACGAAAACACTTTTTTGACTATATCACAATATAACTTTTACAATTACAGTCATCTTTCTTAGTAAATTAGTTCCTTTTAGAAGCGTGTTAGTTATAAAATGGGCCTGGCAATTTTGATGCACAAAATTTAAAGACGAAAATAAAAGAAAGAACGAAAACATAATTTCCCGCCAGTTAAATTTTCATTCGAATTTTATCAGATTTTAATGCGAGTTTTGCAGACGTCAATTTGATTAGAAATTCTTGTCGAGCATAAATAATAATTTGATTCGAAATTTCGAAATATTAGGCACCTCTATTAGATGCGCTCTTAAATACTATTTCAGATATGGTAAGCTTTAAACGATATAATAAATCTTACATAGATCCATATAATATACTTTAATCCTTGTTGTGGTACTTCAGGTAATTTAAATGCACGTATACCTCGCCGTGTTTGGATACTCCTCATGGCAACGAAGGATTCGTTTCTTAGCAAATTGCCCCGTGGAGAAGCCGTACTAAGATGATGGCATTACTAATTAACGCAAGGTCTCGGCAGCTAGTTCCTTCCATGTTCAAACTGCCACTACGTGAAGAGATGCAAACATTCACTACTACGATCTCGCAACTCCCCTACACACCGTTGCTAGGTGATGTTGATTTTTCCTAATATGCATCACCTAGCACCTCCTACACTGTAGATCGATTCTTAAAATTATAGTATATGTATGAAATTGATTTGGAATTTTCATCTATATTTTATAAGCAATTGATGTATAGTACAATGCCATTATTATATCTCCTATGAGCTAAAAGAACAACATAAATATCTTCTTATATATTTTTCATATAAATATCTTCTTATATATTAACATCTATTTATGGTGACCGGCACTTTTCTCTCATCACACTCCATCAAAATATATAAATATCTGACAATTTGAAAGAGAAAATCTCCCGGTTCCTGCTAAAAATAGCCTGACACATGAAAAATGCATCATTTGGACAAAAAATTATTAATATAAAATACTATTTAGTTAAAATCTTGATCCTCGAGTTTCGTTACTGGATTTGTAGATATCGGTGTTGCAATGTTTGGAGGTTATCGTTACTTGGTTACGTTTATTGTGGTAAATAAATAGTTTTTCTCATCGGGCAGTGATATTTATCCTCGGTCTTAAAATGACCATAACAGTTTGCGCAAGTAATATTACGGTCTCCATAAACCTCGACGTCGTACACAACCATAAGTACATTTAACAAACCGGCATAAACTTGCATCTTTTGGGAATAGAACGAAAACCACCGAAACATAAGCATTACCGATTATGAAGGTTTGTGTCACACCATAAAACAGCTTGCTTTGTCATTACATGCAAATTACTACTCTACTTTTACTTAAATTGCATGCACCTCGGCGACCATATGTGCGAAATTTTCGCACAGGACGACCAGTAACTAGAGATTTACATGAAAGCACGGAAATGTTTACGGCAAATAATCTTTAACAGTGTGAAATACTAGTCTCAATCTTGAATAAAATGCTTATCTTTCTAAACTACCTGTTTAAGCCGTGCTGCAACATATCCGTCCATAAACACCGCCTTGAATAAAGCTAATTATGAGGATTTTCTCAAAAAGAAAACAGGATGAAGAGAGAGAGAGTTCAAAAAAGAGGGAAAGGAATCCCGAAAAATCCAACTCATGAATGCAAATTACAAGAGGAGTTCCTGAGCGAGGAAAATTCCCTCTTTTGAAAATGTCTTCCGAGGGAAACTCGCTACAGCTTAAAACTTATAATACGCCTGTTCCCCTCAAGTGCGTAAGGGAAAAGAAACCAGGAGTTAAAATACGCTTTCCACTTCCCTTTTCATATACACCTAAAAACAAAGCCACCGCGTTTGAGAAGAATTAAGATCACAGATGTTTACTCACTTTGCAGCTAATGGGAAAAACCAGGCGGAAAGACACGGCAAGAATTGCTGTACACTCACCTGTAAATAAAGGGGAAAATTATGTTAATTATGTAAATAATGCGCATTAATCAAACTACCAGACATTCATCACTATTGATTTAAGTTTTAATAAAGCAATCAATAAAATATTAATAAAATTATTAATATAAAATATTAAGAATATAATTATATACATACACGATTAAGATTAATTATTGGAATTAAAACTGCTTACAGAGGACATGAAAATTTGAAATAATAGAGCATGTAATTATTATTAATAAATATTATTTCCTATTTTTGTTAATATATATATATATATATTAATACACCGTAGCTGTTTCCACCACATTTATTAGTTATATCCATGAACTTATTACTGATTAAGTATTGATGCGCTTATAATTTATCAAGGAATTTATTCCTTCATTTCATATTGATCTACATAATGTAAAATTGTATTTCCGGTGAAAATGCATTCAATTTTTGATAATATATAACTGATGCGTTTTCATACAAATCAAAGTAGATATTCGTTAAATATTGCGTTAGTAAGTCTGCATTAATTTCATTGCATGCATTGGAACATATTATTCATCCATAGGTTTTAGTTCCAGGTATTTTCGTTATTTATGAATGAGTTTCTCATTATGATGTATTTTGGGTTCAGTTTTTGGATTACCAATGAGATTTAAGGAGGATTCTTATCGGAGTATGTTCAACAACAGCAGCAGTCAAAGAAAAATATTCGATAAAATTAATGTTTTTCATTTTCACTATCAGGAATATTCCAGTTACTATGCGCTTAGTATCACGTGAAATTTGTTATTTCTTTCTTATTTATTGAAATTATATTGTAATTTTTACGGTAGTACAAACACCGCTGATATATGGAAAGAAAAACAGAAGAAGCGAAGGAAAAATCATGTAAGCGCCCAAATAAATAATAAAAATCGGGGAGTTTGAGTACATTGAAAGCGAAGACATACAACGAATACATAAAACTTACGCGATCCTCACTCAAAGACAAAACAGAGCTCAAATTTTCATTCTCAATCCCAAAGGGAAAATATAACTCTGGAAATAGTCGGTAGAATTACTACGGCGAATACGTTTTTAAATAATTATTTACCCACAATTCCCTTTCATCTTCTTTTTCCGCTTCGATCCATCCCGTTTTATATTTAAACCATTTCCTCTCCTTTGAATCCTTTTTCAGACTTGTGCAAATATAAAGGTTCACTCTCACTTTTCTGTATTTTTATTCCAAAGGCAGCGCCAGAGTTTTCGTTCCCTCGGGGAGTATTAGGGATCCGTTCACACATTCAGTTTTTCCTCTATGAAACTTTCATATTTAGTAAGACAAAAGATTTCGTATGGTGTAAAGGAAGGGATAAGCTATCGGGAAATAAAGAGAAAGGCTTTCGCTGTGGAATTTTAGGGTAAATGAACCCTCCTAAATGTATAACCATTATATCGACAACGCATACCTAGCACCCTTCTTTAACATTTACTTCTTTATTCTAACCTTAATTTGGAATGTTGAATAACACCTTGCTCCCAAATATTTTGATCAATATACAGAACTTTTCACACAACGGTGAATAATTCACAATCTTTCAGGTGCATTCAGAGTTGAAAAATCTGAATACACCTGAAAAATATTCCATTCATATAGATATAATAGTAAAAAGATGCATGCGATAAACCCACCAAATAATACGGTCATTCTAAGCCATAATCAGTAAGGTCATAGGTATCCTTACTTTAAAGTCATGCGGATAGGACAGGAAATGGTTGAAACATAGATATTTTTATTCTTTTGGGATCGATTTCGTTCTATAGAGCTATACCATCAGCAAACATTTTCTGCATTATTCCTTTATGTTCCACACTTGCTACAGTTGCTAGCCAAAGGTCGGAACTTAAAGCAAGCATTACCTTTGCGTGCCGCAGGTTTCCAAATATTATTTTAGGTAACTAATGCTATGCATTTATGCATGCATATGCTTACACTCAAAGTTTGCATACACATTGATATGTACGCATACAGGTTCTAACGGAGATAGTTTGACGCCTGAGGCGAGAAGAAATACCGTAGCTTTTATTTTATTCCCTTCCTTCTATTACATTTTCATGGGATACTTCCAAAAAAAGGAGAGAAAAGTTTGAATACATTACTTTTCATTTAATGGTCTTCATTTAGGTGAGATTGAGATTAAAAAGTCTCTTTCTTTATCTCACCTGTCGTCAATAGTATTGATAAAACATAAATAATGCATGTGTAAATATTAAGAAGGTGGTAAAATTTACAAGTATTGGATGTAAAAAAGCCTAAGGTATTAGGTTAGGAAAAATATCCTGGAAAACGCCGACAAAACTTGCGAAAACCTACCAATAGTGCAATCTATACGTAATGAAAAACTGTATGTAACATTGAAATGATTAAAGCAAATAAAATTACCAAAATTAGAGATAATGAAAGCAATTACTGGGAAAATTGCATAAAGTCAATTCAAGTGATAATTTCTATTGTTTTCTCTTTATGATAAATTTTGCATTTTAAACATGCTGCAAAAATATCCAAATATCAAAACAGATGTTGATTGGAGAGAAGAAACAATACAATTCAGATTACACATTATAAAATAAAAAATGTTCAGATTATCAAATCAATCAATTTTTCTTTTCCAATCTTCATACTTATTTTTCACACGATTGGAAGGAGCAAGTGAAATATTGAATCCCTTAAATGGTTCACTCAATTGGAAGGTTCGAGCGATAAAAACTAACAGAATCATTCGATCGTTCGGTGCGCTGAGGATAAAGTGAAAAATCTAAACGTTTTATTCAAATTATTCAGTAAAAACAAACAATCGAATTTTCCAAAAGTTTTGATTCGGTTATTTCCACATCCACGCCTATCCACTAAAACATTCGTATGCCAAATCCATATTCGTTAGCCGAATCCGCAAAGCAGAGAAAAATCTTCTCCAAATTCATATTCGTTATCCGCAAATCATAGAAGAAAATCTTCGTTAGCCGGGTTACACTTTAGCCAAAGGGTACAATAGATAGATAGAGTGAAAAATCGAGATGATTTATTCGATGGAAGGAAATAATCAAATTACTCGAAAGTTTTCATTCGGTTGATTCCATCCATAAATCATTCGTTAACCAAATGACAAAATGTAGGAAGAAATATTTCTATGAAACAAATTACCATTTTTGTTAACTTTTCACAGATCACAAAGAGGAATTATTAATTAGCTTCCTTGGAAAAGTTATGGAAGAAGTGAAAAATTGTTATTTGACTGAGACTCGAACCCAGGTCTCCCACTTTCCGTGCAGGTATTCTAACCACTGAACTACTAAGCCACGCCACACTATGATTGGTGTTCCTTGGAAAAGTTCTCCCTGTTTTTTGTCATTTCGTCTTTATACACAACAAAGTTACTAGCAAATACGTTGATTTTATTCGTTAGTCAAATCCATATTCGTTAGTCGAGTACGCTACGATAATAGCGTAATAATATTTTTATATTATTACGCTATTATCATCGGATAAACTAATATTTTTATCTATCCTAAAAATGACAGATAAAAATTTTCTTTAGCCGGGTTAAACTTTAGTCAAAGGGTACAATAAACAAGGAAAATCTTCAGCAACGAACTGAAGACCGCACAACAGTGAAAAGGAAACAGTCGAGGCATAAAGAGGCAAGTTACGCAACCGTGAGGAAAGAGAATCCTTGGAAGGAGAAATAGGGAAGAAATACAGCACCGGCATTAATACAGGCGAAGGAGCGAATATAAGGTGAGAAGGAATCGCAAAAGAGAGTTGTTAAGCGAGACAGAGAAGGAGAGGCAAATTTCCTGCGGGTTCCGGGTCGGGAGCAATGCGATATGTCCCTGTAGAAAGGGTAGATTCCCTGATCCGGGTGACAATAGATGGCTGCCCAATTAGTCCTCGTCCCCCGGAGTTTCCGGGTAAGGATCCCGGAAATCCCTGTGGGGAAAGGGTGCGAGAGAGAGAGATTTTTCACCCACCGCAGGAGAAAGATACGGGCAAGGGAAAGCTTCTCTCCCTTTTTCTAATCCGAAGGAACCCTATTTGTCGCAATCCCGCACGGAGAGTTTTAATTAAGAGGAGGACTGTCGCTGAAAAATACAGAGCGAAATAAAACTGGATCCTCCATTAAGTACTCTTCCGAGCGATCGAGAAAGGATATAACGGCCCGTTTTGGCTCGGTGCAGTAATGAAAGCTGTAAACATATATATAAACAGATTACTGAGGACGGTAACCGTCCAGCCATATGTGTTTGAAAAGAGTGCTAACAATAAAAGAAAATAATGCTGGAGGTTAAACAGTGCATTCGCCTGAATTATTGAAGATAACAGTAGTGATCGAAATGAACACAAGAGAACGAAGTAGTTCCGATTTCATTCATGTTCCAAACCGGAAGTGTACTTTAAAACAAGCAGACTGTATAGAGGATAATTTTATTGAATGATTTATTCCATTTCGATGTATTTAGAAAGTTAAGAATATACCGTGATATATAATGTATAAAGAAACTAAAAATATACTACCTAACTAAAACTAAAAATATATAAAAAACTTACAAATAATAATAGTATATTAAAGCCATTAATAACATTTTATTTGTTATATTCTAATGACTTAGTTTCTCATTTATCTACACAAGAATTTCTCTACGCACACTTTTTGTTTTGTTTGTAAACAATTCAATTACCCTACTTTTAATTCTCACGGAAATAAAGAGAGCCTTTTCCTGTACCAAAATCATAAGCGATAACATTCAGCCGAAAGTATACTTTCATTTCAACATAAATAGGCGTTAAATTAATTACCATCGCCTAGTAATAAAACGAGTGTTTCCTACGTTTTTTTAGTTCAAATTCATAGAATTTCGCTTCACTTGGAATTTTATCAAATATGCTGCAATTGGCAAGAAATTGTCTTGTTTAATCTTCTTGAAAATAAAATGTTATCCTTCTTTCCAGCTATTATTACTCTTTTTAGTTGAATAGGTTCCACTTTATGACTTTATTCCTAGTTTTATTGACCCAGAACGATAAAATAGCCAATAAAAGAAGATATAAAAACATAAATAAAACAAAATTGAAATGTATGTTAGCAAGATCATCAAATTTAATCTCCCTCAAATTTCAGTTCATAAGAAACTTCAACTACTGTAAAATTCTGTGGCATTAACAAGCTGAGAGTTTGAAGATGAGAATATTTCACCCAGCCGAAAACGCTTGCACATGATGAAAAATAAACCTAGAAGTACTCAACACGAGTGAATTCATCCAGACACGATCCCAATTCCAAACAAGGGCACTCCAGAAGATGATATTACGCATGCACAAACTTCGCACAAAAGGTATATCCCATAACCCTATCTATCCTTAAAAGAACCAAGGACCTAGAAAGGTACCCCGTGGAACCCCCAATCCTCTCCAACAGCCCTACTTCTCCGGAATAGGAATATCAGAAGTGAGTTTCCCAGGCACTAAAAGGGTGCCATCGATATGAATCTTAATTGGGTCTCTAGATGTTGTGCCTCCACAAGGTCTTGGATTTTCCTTTCTTCGCATGGAACGAGTAACAGTTGGCCACGGGAAGTCCCAAAGTTCGCGTAGGCAGAAGAAAAGGGTTTTCCTTCCGAGAGAAGGGGTCGTAAGGGCATAAGTGACCACACCCCCTTTCACCCAATTCCTATTTCTACGGTTGAACTCCGCCTAGATTAAATTTGTAAGGGGCCTCTTAAGGATTTAGACCCCGAGTTGCAGATAAAGGGAAGAAATAAAACTTTCCTTTCTCCGGGGAAAGATGTTTGTTAAGGGTTTAGCGAGTAAGAGGCTGGCTTATCTTCTTAAGAAGCATGTGAGGAGAAAGTGTGGATCTGCTTGATTGGGGTGTTAAGACGAGATGAAAATCGTAAATGCTACTCTCGACTCTGTCAACAAAAGATGGCGGTTTATCAAAATTATCGCGGATTTCCGTCTACACAGTTTTATTATAGGAAATAAGAGATACAAGTATGGATTGGATTTCGCTAAACGCCACAGCTTGGTAAATTATAGTTGATACAAATCCGTTTACGAACGTGTTTACTTTTCGCAAAAATACATTAATTTTAAGTTCCCAAAATTTACCCAAAATTATGAGTGATGGGTGTTGAATAAATGTCCATAAAAATTCGTAAACAATGAAGATTCCAAACCTCCTTAAAGGAAACGCAGTAATGATTTGTCATTAATCAGTGACATAAGTTCTAATTTCTCATTACGAATCGGATGAATTTTCACTCCCTTGCCGATAGATTTATTTAAACGATTTTCACGGACGAAAGTTACGTTTTTCCTTTCGTTTCTTCACGCCATTTGTGAAACATAATATTTTTCCGGCCTAATGCTTTTTTTTAATTTAAATTGACTTGTTGCTTTTTTCTCATTTTTACGGCGTTTTCCCATTCATTTCCTAACAATCCATTAAAAACAATATATAACGCGTGAAAGGTTGTGAAAGTGAAAGGTTGAGTAGTAGTAATAATAACTACATAAAAAACAACTATCGGCAAGCGATTATAAAAACTAGGATATTTCAAAACAATTTATAAAATCTGATTTGGCTGTGAAAGTTGGACCTAAGCAGAAGGAGAGATGAGGATCGGAAGTAATGCAAATGCGATGTTACCAGAAGAGGATAAAAATAAAGTGGACAGACCAAGAAACCCATGAAGTTCTCCGAAGTAAAAATAATGGAAAAAGTCTGTGGAAAGCATTTACAGCAAAGATAAGGTAATTATGACAAGGGTAAGCTATCTCACTCTTCATCTTACCAAGTATATCTCACTACATTCAAACACATTCCTTTACTAATACGTAGCTAATGGTGGTAGCTAAGGTTCAATTAGCCACGATGATCTAGCCACAGGATGAATACAGCTCGGACAGATATCAAACCTAAAAATTCCTAAAAACTTTTCCAAATTATTCCTTCGCAGAATAATAACAAATCCTACTCAGCTAAAAACCCCTGATGCTTACTCATGCACATTTTCCGTATATACCACAGTAAGAAAAATACAACTGAAATATAAGCTTACCTTCTTCTCTTTACATTGCCAATCTAGCAAGACGGAAAAACTTTTCGCACCTAAAAAAAAGAGACACACTCATCTCAGACTACGATAAAAGCCACTAAATCTAAAACCCGCAGCGACGCGGAAATAAAAACAAAATTTCCCTCATAGTCTCACTTTTCTGCAGCGACCCTTCTGCGAGACAAACAGAGAAATGAATTATGACAAGGGACTGCTCTCCTGGAAGGGTCTAAGATGTTTTACTCTGGCCACTCTCACAGAAAAGAAATATACGATGTTATGAGCCCTTTTCCACTCAGAAGAGAAGAAGAATTCCCTCGCACGTCTGAGTGAGTGAGAGCCCGAACCAAGTCACGTAGACCACAGAAGTAGCCGTGCTTTTCTCGAGCGACACCCAGCACTTCTTTTTCCTCCCACGCAACTATTCTTTTCATACTTCCATACTAATTCCCATTCCCAAAAACTCATTCGTTTCATGTTTACTTTCCATCCCTATATCTATCGCTCGATCATCACGTCTTGTTATTTTTAAGCAAGGGATTACTGAAATAATTACTTAATGGTGAAAGAAAATAATAATGGAATAAGGCTGTTAATGAATCGGAGTTTTGGAAATCGCTTCGATAGCCTTTCTGTCGGTATACGGACTAACTTCAATTTCAATTGTTGCATTCTTTTATTAAATATGCATTTGATGATATATTTTTAATAATTTATTTTGAAGCTTGTAGTTAATCTCTTTAGTTAACTGTTTATAATTTTATTTGTACTGTAATATATTTTCTGAGCTTATTATCTTTCCTTTTAAACTTTTAATCAATAATTTTTAAGCTGTAATTAAACTTTCTTAAATTGTGATTAATCTTTTCAATTTGCAATGAATTATGACTTGAATTGTATAATCTATTTTGAAACTTGTTACAGTTACTATCTTTAGTCAATTGTGTTTAATTTTTATTTGTAATTAATATATTTTCTGTGCTTATGGGCAAAATGTAAGATGGTACTGACCAGTCTCAATTTCGCCCGGAAATGAAGACCTCTGTATGTATGCATGTATAAACTACATAAAAATCGAATAAAAGTTTTACTAATCCAACTTAAGAATTGAATCAATGTATTGAATCATTCCATTTAATTGGTCACTTTCATCAATGCTTGAGCGGTTTCCACTTTCTATCTCGTTTTCCATCGAGTAAGTGCGTTCCAACGAATTAAGTTCGCAGACCTCTTTGCGTTGAATTGCATCATTTCATCTGCACAATTCCACTCATCACACTCTTCATCCGAAAAACCTCACCACTTCCGTATTCCCACGAGGGAAAGCCGCAGGAAGAGTTCCACTTAAAACCCTTACGACTCCATTGCGGAAGGAGTTTTAAGACATCTCCGTAAGTAACATAACCATCTCTCCTCCCTCTGAGGATAACTTTTCTCCAACGTTTCTCTTCCGCCCAAATATTCTCCTCTTAATTTTTGAAGGAATCTCTCCTTTTTTGAACCGTCTGATGAAGGGTTCCGCTTTGACATTTTCCCGGAAGAGTTGAGCGATACGAAACAAAGTTAATCTCTCGGAAACTACTCGAGTGAAGATCTTGCTACTCAAGGGAACAATTAAACCAAAGAATCGGCGGAGGTAAAAGGTCAATGGGCGATTATCGAAAGGAAAGGATGCCAAATATGTCCACTGCAGAGGAGAAACTTGTTCAAATGAAATCTTCTCCTACCCGCTGAACGCATGAAACCATATTATTACATGATAGATATTAGATGGAGACGACCTTCTTTGAAATTGACAGCTTATGAATCGTATGAAGGTCTTTAACAAGCACCAATTAAAGATAACATTAAAGCAATAATAAAATCACTTTATTCAGACGAGACTGAGACTAAATAATTCGTTACTTTGTAGACTTAAACCTTTGTTAGATAAAATTTGAAAGTAAGTAATAGTTTGAAAAAAGTGCCCAAAAGAAAAGTAACTTGAGGGTTTAAATGCTAAGCTACTAATGCTAAGGAAAAAATTCACCACAGCAGAGTAACAAGCTCAAGAAGGGAAAAATCTCCGAAGCCTAAAGATGGTTAATTTATTATTTTTAAGCTGGACTTCTTGGAATTAAAGGAATTCGCAAGGAATGAAATAATTTAATGAATTCCACAGGAATATTCTTCGGGCGACTAGTTTCGTCACATGATGGGATCGTCATGTTTGATGAAAAATTACTCTGTAAAAAATAACTTATAAAGAGCAATGTGAAAAACAAAAATTTTAAATACAAGATAAGCTTGTATGAAAAATAACAATAAGAAAATAAAATCGATAAAAGTGGATATTAAATAATTTACTGTTTATAACCAGCTTTGTCGGAGGTCATTGAATAAGATGGAGACACTAGTACTTCTACTGAATATCTGGATTTATTTCTGAATCAAACTTATGGAATTCTATGAAATATTGCTCTAAAAAATTGATTTAATTCACTGATAAAACTAATTAATTATCTCATTAAATTCTTCTCATCACAAGAGTAAAAGAAGTGCAAGATGTTCGAAAATATGAGTGTGAACATAGCATAATCAACTATGAACAATAAAAATAGTAGTACAATAAAAGCGACAATACATCTATCATAATAATAAAATATTTAAATATGATATAATTGAACCATATTCCAAAGAGCTGTAATGCTGCTTCAATGGTAAACGGCACTTTCCTCCTTTCCACACACACCAGCAACTTCGCCGCTCCTAAAACAAAGTTTCTGGCGGCATCCCTTTGTGAACTCGGGAAAGAAAACAAACGAGAGACAGCGATAGAGATGAGGAATTTTAGAAATTTCGGGAAAGCCCAAATGGCAATTCCAAACATCAGACCACTATTCGTGTTTCCACCGCAGTTTTATACGTAAACATCCATTTCCACTTCAGCGCCCTGAATCTATGCCGAATAATTGTAATTAATTAAGAGAGGGATACATGAGATCCTAGGCATCTTCCATAGGTTCTAAGAGAGTGGCTGAGAAAGATTAAGAGCAAGGTATTCAGCACTTTCTATCCTCACAAGCCCAAATGCTATGAATAAAAACAACCACGCAAGTGCTGAGCGCTATGAGAACCAACTTTCATGACATTCAATAAGAAATGACAGAATTTAATGCTTATATAAGTATCACTCATACCTAATAAGCTGTCATACAATCACAGCCATAAACGAGACTAAGAAAAAAGCGAATAAACGAAACCCTTTTCCTTACACTGTACCAAATCTAAGGGTTCATTTTTAAACTTTTCCACAAATACACCTATAAATGTCATATGTGGAATCTTAAATACAATAAAAGTAAAAATATAAAACTAATTTCTTAGCAAATTATTCATTTCTCGAATTTGGATAACTCTTTTAATTAATTGTTTATGCCTATATTTAAGGGATTCTAACTAATTTACGACGAAAAGAAACAAGTAGAAAAACTTTGAATAGCTACCAAAAGGGAAGAATAAAGTCTCTCTCAACATCAGAAAACATTAATATCCAAGCTATTAAACTTAATTAAAAGCAATAGCTTCATTCAGATACTAACGTAGATGGTGAAGATATAAGAGAGCAAATCGAGACTTTAACATTTCATCCTATTCTGTTATCTTCAAAATAAAAACGGTAAATATAATGGAGATATCAAATTGCTAGGAATCTAATGATTGTACTTGTGTAACTTTTCAAGTCTTTGAATCCTTTTGAAACTATAGAACCAGAAGAGGAAACCAAAAGGCGAATCCCATAGCGCTCACCCACGTCACGTCGAGACAACGGACTCCTCTATTTCACTGCTCTTCTCCAATAATCTGATTTCTAGAGGAGAATAGTTTTCTCTATCCGAATCCTCTTAAGGACTTCAGATTTCCCCACAGATTTACCCGGAAAATTTCCTTGCCGACCTAAGCTACGTCACGTAATAACTGCTGGAGGCAGGAAAGAATTACCAAGTTCTTTAAAAGAAAAATCTTCCCCACAACAAACCCTCGTTCTTTAGAACGTCGGCATTTGTAATTTCCGCGGATTTTTCTTGCTTCACACCTTCTTTACATTTCATAAAACAGAGGCCAGGAAATCGCACTGCGGAATTAAGCGTTTAACAAGATGAAGCATTCGGATGAGATAGCTTGGATTTTAACAACGTGGAGAGAATGTCTAGCAGTTAGCAAAGAGGATTTCCTTCTCCTCTAGCAAATCATTCCTAAATCTTAAGGATCCCTTCTTAACACCATCAAACCACATGGATTAAATAGCTTCTACCCTTGAATGGATATAACTTAATTCACCATTTACATTGGAATTTAAATATATACTAGCTTTCCACTGAGTTCGTAAAATGTCAGAATTGCGAAGTATTCTTGTTGCCATTAAGGAAATATCTGCAAATAAGTTCTACTATTGAAATAATCGCAAGTATCGGGGGCGTTAAAGCTTTACATATACATCACACATAAAATGTGCCTAATTAGTAGAATTATAAAAGTACTTGGATAGTTAAGGACACTTAGAACGGTGAATAATTTCGACTCAAACCGGGAATCGAACCCGGGACCGCCCTCGCAAAATTCGACCGCGCTGCCCTCTTGGCTATTAGGGAGCCAAAATGTCGATTTTTATAGTATAACATTATACTTGTACTAAATTATAAATAAATATTGCATCAGAATTTTAATAGTTTGCACTAACTAACTTTGCACTAATAATTAATTGCACCCCCTGCCATACGCCGAAAGACGGCTTGCAGGGTACCTATGTAGATGTAGATGTAATTTGAAGTAGAGGAATTGGTATTATATACCCGTAGATGGTCTAAAACCATTATTACGAGAAATAGATAGAAAATATTTAATCAAAACATGTTCGAAAACAGCATTTTAATTTCAAATAGAGGCATAGACATTTTGTATGTGAATATGGTCTAAAACCATTATTCGTGCGAGGACTATGTAGAAAATATTTTCTTTAAACCTGTACGAATACAATTACTAAAATGATCATCGATTCTCTGGCCTCTAGGTTAATTAACGAAGCTGATATATAACGATGAAAACGAAACGGTATGAATAATATTGTAAAAATCATCTCCGTTCATTTAGGGCCGAAAGCGGATGGAAAAATATGGAATCCATAACATTAGTGAGTCGGAACGATGTCTGATCTCGCTGAAGTGGTCACTCCAAAATTAAAGCTAATTCCGAATTCAAAACTCTTAACGGGTATTTACGAAGGGAAAAGGATTAAATCAAAGCGCTCGGAAAATTGAGAGAGAATCCCTTCCTAAAAAAATGAAAACAGAAGCACGAATTTCAGTTAAATTAAAAAAAACAGTGACCAATTAGTCTCCATCGTTCAATTCCGAAATAACTTGGAATCAAGGGGGAGAAAAGAAAGGTCAAAGGTAAGGAATATCGACATATTTGACTGGAAAATTACATTTGGCATTGATTATTTTCTTCTAAAAGAACATGTACCAGTTTAGCGATCATCATAAGATGTGAGGCTTAGGATTTATCACAAGTACTCAGCAATGATTATAAAGTGTTTGCTACATTCAGGTCGTGATTTAAAATTCACATTCCATTCAAGAGAATAGAAATGATTTATATCGCTTTTATTTAATTCACAACACTCCCACAAACATTCACTCAGCGTGTAATAACTTTAATGAGCAAACATCCATGGCGTAGCGAGGAAAATCTAGTTATGCAGTACGAGGACTAAGGAGTTAATAGGCAAAGATAATGATGAGTTTTTCTCCGATGCAAGCAAATATTTAATTATTTTTAGAAATTAGATATGATAAGGATAACATTTGGTGCCACTACATAAGAAATATATAGCCGACAAAATTTAACCATAAATGAATATTTTTTGTTATTAAATAAAACATGTAATATAGAAAGTTTAATAATTTAACTTGTTATTAAATGAAACTTAATAATATAGAAAGTGTAACAAACAAAAATAAAAAGGCTTGTCGACTGGATTTGATGACTCGAAATAATAATTAGATATTACTAAGATTATGCCTTGCTTGGCCACCGAAAATTAATTATGATTTTGGTTCTATGATTTGATCAGCGTTCACTGAAAGAAGAGATTTGAATAGGAGATTTTTCTTCACTATTCTCCAATTTCTCTACATTTTGAGAACACTCCGCATTCACTGTATCATCAAGTGATAATTTCCTTTAAAACAGAAATAATATTAATATATTTACAAGCAATATATTAATTTCTGATAAAATCGTCACGAAACTGCGGTGGCAAATCCCCTCCCGCGTGTGCCGTGGGCTTAGAAAGTTTGAGAAAAACTTCTCAAAAGTATTTGGTTCATTCATTTAATGAAGCGTTCTTTCCGCAATAATCAAAGAAAAATTTGCATTCACCATCAAGATACATCCCACCTTTGTAATGCCGAACAGCTTATAGAGCCAACTTCATCCAATAAGCCATTCTCCTAGTGAGGAACGCAAACCGCCTGCATAAAGAACAATAAGGCACCATGGATGACCTCACCGCTATTACATTCCACCAAAGGAGGGTTTTTGGGCCTTGTCAGAAGCTGATACATCTCTCATCCTCGAGGCGACCCATTCAACCCGACGGAGGGCACATTAACTAATTAATTAAGCCCCTCACGCATTCTCCGAGTGATCATAAAGGCGCGATGGACTAATTCGAAGTGCAAATCAGTCCCTCTGTACCTTTCACTCCATGCATAACTCATCCCTGCTTTTTCTAATCCCAGAAAGGAGTTTAACCTAAGCGATGAGGATGATGGATGGATCAATCAGGGGACTAATTTAGCAGCCCCTGACGCTTTATTGGCTTTTAAAATTGCACCACTCACAGCGATCCGAACTCGATTATCTCCCAAAGACACGCAGCCCCAAAACTTTGCTCGTTTCGCAAAGAAAGCTTATCTTTTTTCCTATTCAACAACGGGGTTCTTCCTCTGCATCTACTCCGCCTACTTTTGGTATCATGGATAGGTTCCCGCATCTCCTAAGAACTCCTTTCTCTCATAAAAGCTTCATCTTCATTATTTCCTAACAGCTTTCTAGCTGTGTTTACCTCGCTCGCTGAAATACGTAAGATATCATTGGTCGTTGGTAGCCATCGGTTAGATATATCTCGAGAGATATCCGATATTTTTATATATACATGGGAAGTTTATGATTGAAACGACCGTTAAGGGCTAAAACATTGCAAGGACGACAATTAAGCTTTCATATATTCCTTTATATTATGAATGCAATGAGAGGTTATACTATACAGTTACATTTCAACTGAAAGTTATTGAATAAAACAATGGTTTTACAAACAACACAAGTAACTTTTACTTACCACACTAAAAGTTACTTGTGTTGTTTTTAACTCTACTGTTTTATTTTTACTTTGTCTGACATGACTAAAATTTATTCAATTCAATTCAACAAAGGTTTCACAAACAACACAAGTAACTTTTACTTACCACATTAAGATTTACTTCTGTTGTTTGTAACTCCTTTGTATTATCTAACAAATTTTAGTCATGTCAGACTTCCACAAAGTTATGGCCTACTCCGTGAAATTTATCAGTTACATTTCCTCATTTAATCATAAATTTGTAATTGAATTCTTTTATTAGATAATCTCTTACGCAGCTGGCTGGTGTAAGATCTCATCGGACCTATTTGCACCCAAAGAAAATTATAATTATTTATAAAATTAGAGAGTGCTAAGTTTGAAGTCCTCATTTACAGAGTAAGTTAAACTATAGTTAATCTAAATCTGCCGCGGGTTATACACAATGTGTGATGAATACAAACTATTCATCCATGAGAATAATTAAGGAAGGAAAACCACACATTTTGCTTCTTTAATATTGAATAAAGTCACTTCTTTCCGTCTTTTATTTCAATAATACTACATTTATTACGTTCACCATCCCATTTCTTAACACTCTAATTTCTCCATCAATCTCCTATGGAACACTTCTTTTAATACGCTCCAACACGCTTAGCAATGGTTACCATGGACAACTATTTCTACCTTTTATCAACCAATTCTCAGTAATCTAGCATTTACAACTCTCACAATCCCATTCATCTTTTATTCTTCCTATCACTATATTATTCTTCTTATTATTATATATGATTATTTATTATTTTTATATAATGATATATAATTATATGTAATTATATAGACCACCTCGTAAACTATTATATACGAGGGTGGTCTGAAAAGTTTCCGACCCCCAGATTTTTCAGAAATCTTCAGAAAATTTTCAGACCACCCATGTATTATTATAGATTATTATATATTATCATATATTATTATATATTATTATACATTATTATATATTGCTATAAATGGATAAAATAATGATGAATGAATATGAAGATGATAATGAATATTCATTTATAATAGCCTTCCACGAAGTAACGCCTTCACATATCGAATTTATATATCTATCTATATATTATTTTAAAACATGCTTTTTTGGTGATCGGGACTTTTCTCCCTTATTACTCCAGCAATATATATAAATGAATGACCGTTTGATGGCAAAAGTTGTCAGGTTCCTGCGAAAAATAGTCAGACAAATCAAAAATGCACCATTTGTTAAACAAATTGAAATAATATTTTAATCATCCCATTTTTTACTGGACGAAAAAAGGCCCGGGTTGCTATATACAGATTCAATTTGTTTACTTAGTGACGAGTGTAAACAAGTTTCAAATCGGATAATGCATCTATTCTCGGGCGTAAAATGATTCGCAATTAACATTACAGTCTCCATGAACGAAAACTTCGACGTCGTACGCAACCATAACAGTTGAATAAGCAAGCCACATTGCATCTTGCGGGAGCAGAACGACAGCCAAAGAAACATGAACATTGCCGAATATGAAAGTTTGCGTCACGGTTTTATCATGTGGTATGTTTGAATAATTTTGCATCATATTACTTCCCGATTTCGTATGTTGCAAATTTTCTATATATCTAAACCTGATATCAAATGATTTTTATTGTTTATATTTCACTCATTGAATGGATAATATTCAACATTTAATCATATTTCTGAGTAAAGAAAAGGATGTCCTGCGATTTCAGAAAACTCACCAGCATGTAGTACAAGCTTAACGAAAGCCTTCTATTCCCAATCGCTATCTCCGAAGCACAAAAATGTATTATTTTGTCACATTAACGATGTTAGAGACTTTCAATGCGGGGAGAATGCTATGCGCTTTGACAATGTAACACAATGTATTCGTATGAAAGTGTGACATTTAGCTTCCCCTCTAGCTCTCCTCTCCCAGATCAGATCACTGCAGACAAGTAGTAATTATTTCAGGTATGAAGAAAAGAACATAGAAAATAAATAAATAACATGGATGCAGAAGGTATGTTTCGTTGTTTTATCTTGATCTTTTAAGTGATACATCATTGCCGGTATAAAAGGAAGTGGTTTTTATAACGACAGAGTTTAGCTAAAGCTCGCAGTGATATTTTGTATCTTTACCATAATTCATTTAGTTATAAATGCATTGAGTGAATTTAGGTATTCGGTATAGGATAAGATACATGTATCGTTATAGTGATGACGTGCACTATTCGTGATTATACTGCTAAAAGAAAATTTTTGAAACATTCGATAACATTTATACTCTCACGTTCTCTAATATAATAGGGATTTTGTCTGGGTTCATATGTTCGTATGAAAACGCAAGGCATTTTATTTGGCCATTGAGTTTCGTTGATTTTTAATCCACCATTTGTTAAACAAATTAACATTTTAATCATCGCGTTGTTTACTGGACGAAACAATGCCCGGGTTGCTATATACAGATTAAATTTGTTTACTTAGTGACGAGTGTAAACAATTTCAAAAATGAGAAAGTGATTTTAATACTTGGTCTTATAATGATTGAAAAAGTACTCGGAAGTAATATATGGTCTCCATAAACGAAGAACTTAAGATTGCACGCAACTATAACAGGTTAATAAACCGGCTACTTCACATCTTTTGGGAGCAGAACGTCAACTACAGAAACATGAGAATTGCCGGATTGTTAATGTTTGTGTCACAGGAGTATCGCTTGGTATGTTTGAATAACGTTGCATCGTATTACTTCTCGGTCATTTAAATTTAAGATCGACCATAGTAGAATATTCGATTTTTAGTACCATGATTAGATTTTGGAGTATTCATAGAAAAAATGTAAGGTTCTAATTATGAGTCATACCCCATACCGATCAAAACAATTAGGTCGTTCAATTCAAATTAATTTTGGTGTAACTTTCGTGTTGCAAATTTTCTATATACCTAAACCTGGTATCAAATGATTTTTAGTGTTTATATTTTACTCACTGAATAGATAGTATTCTATATTTATTCATACCTTGGAGTAAAGAATAGGATATCTTACCTGCGATTCAAGAAAACTCACCTCTATGGAATACAAGCGTAACGAAAGCCCAAGCCTCCATTCCCTTTCGCTATGCCCGTAGTACAAAAATATGCTCAACCAATTTAATAGTATGTGTAGTAGTAGACGTAAGAGTAGTATTTTAAAATCTAAGTTTTGTGAATGGGTTAAAATACCATGATTGACTACTATATTTGTGTGAGAGACATTCAAATAATGCGGGGCAATGGGTTTGCTACATTTGCGATACTTTACTTTGCACTTCGACAATAAATCACAATTTATGGTCTTCTGAAAGTGAGACACACCGTAGATGCTTCCCCCTCATGCTTCCTTCTCCCAAAGTAGTAACATTTTCTCTCATTCTACACCAGCAGGACAACAAGTTTTCAACTGATTATTGCTGACTATATATCTTTCAGTACTTGAATAAATCTGATTCAGTGAATTTATGAGATGCAATTTCACTGCAGACGAGCAGTAATTATTTTTATATTTCGTGTATGAAGAGAAAAAATAGAAAATAAATAAGTAACGTGGATGCAGGAAGTATTTTTGTTTTTTTATCTTGGTTATATATGTTAAACACGAAGCCTTTAGTGACACATCATAAAAGGAAGCGGCATTTTAAAGAACAGAGTTTACCAAAATGTGGTAGTGATGTTTTGTATTTTTGTCTAAATTCATGATGTAATAAATGCATTAAGTGAATTGGGGTATTCGGTATAGGATAAAATGCATATACGTCGTTATATAAATGACGCGTACTATTCGTGATTATAGTGCTAAAAGAAAATTCTCTCTACAAATCTTTCGCCACAAACGACGTATGTCGACACTGACACTGACATGGAATATCAAGGTACGATTTTTTAGGCATGTCTTATTGTTTGTGTATTCGTCTGTAGTGGTTAGAGTAGTTGCTGTAATGTATTTGGTTGGGGAAATTGAGTATTACTGATCGTCTGCGAAATTTTCGCACGGGGCAACTCGTTATTATATATTATCATACATTATTATACATTATTATATATTATTATACATTAGTATATATTATTATACATTATTATATACTATTATACATTATTATATATTGCTATATATTATTATATGTATTATATATTATTGATATTCTTTCGATCACTAACCAAACACTTCTCTCAATAGGTTCTACCACACCTGGCAAGGGTTACCACGGACGAAAGACAATTCTCACTCTCACACGAAGCACGGAGACCATTGGAAATAATCTTCCTGCCCTCCAGTCTCACCTGCCCTTCCCCATTAAAATCCCTGAAACCAATTTCTCCCTTCTAATAAAGAAATGGAGGAAAGAGACTCGAAAATGGAGACGGTAGCGAATTTAAAACAGCTTCGGACATCGACAGGGTTATCTGTGGGAGGATTCCCTCTGTAGCGTGGACCTTTTTTTCCGGCTGGTCGAACTTAAGCTTCCGGGTCCGAGAGAGGCTGACGGGATTGAATGGAACGTTCTTCCAGGAAGTGACGGATCCAAAGTGAAAAGGGGTGTATAAACCAAAGGGTGCGTTTAGGTTTGAAAAAGCGTTAGAAAGTGGATTTGAAAGAGGTTCGAGCACGTACTTCATGTCGAAGGAATAGAGTTGTAGCTTTTAGACCAGAGCTTCGATGAACCCTGATGCGATTAAAAGATTTTCAGGGCGTTTGAGATTGGGGAAAGAGAAATTGTATTCAAAATGACTATTACTGACGTAAAAGAGTCGATAGGTTTTCAGTGAAGACTACTATGAAAGGCTATAGCAGAGCTTCGAATTTTAGCTTATTTATAGCTCGTTTTTAGTGATTATTATTTTTATTTTTTTAGACTAGGCATGCTAATAACCGCTGAAATCTGTAAATTTTCTCCCAAATATTGAAAATTTAATCTGCAGTTTTCAAATAATGGAGTAGACAATTACTTTAAGAATTATTTTAATTAATTTTTCTCTTTCTCCACAACATCCGTGAAGCTGTCAGACCAACTATTTCAACAAAGATTAAATAACCACATATAAATCACATTTGAGATGTTTTTTAACTCAAACATTAAAAGACCAGTATGAAACATACCATTCCTACTCACTTTATTTTAATCTGTCCTATCTATGTTAGCTAAAAAATACTGCCAAGAAAGAACAGTCGATAAATCTATTCTCCTCGAATAGCCAAGTAGATAGCTCGTTTGCCTCCGGTGAAAGTGGTCCTAGGTTTGATTCCCGGCGAGGGCCCAAATAAGCGAAATGACCTTTAGATGTCGAAGCACTTTTATCAATACTACTACTGTTACCCGATAAATCACTACTGATAGCAGTGCCTATCAAATTTCCATTATCTTGAAAACAAAGGCAACATTTACAAAAAATAATCTCTGGTATAAAATTTAAAATGAGAAATTATAGATTGCTTTTCACTCTTCCACGACTCATTCAAATTCAAATGGCAGTTTCCAATTAAACTTATCTCCTTTTTATATGATATTATCATTGTAAGATCGGCCGCATGAAATTATAACAGCAATAAAAATAAATGATAAAATAAAAGTAAATTTATCTTACTAATTCACACTCTCTAGTTCCCAAAGAGGACCAAAAGAGCAAGAATTAAAAGAATATACAAATACAATCAACGGTCTAAACTTTTCTCATAAACTAAGCTGACCATATAACGTTAATGGCCAATGTAGAAAAGAACTCTTAAGTATCAGTAACTTTAACGGAAATAACTTTTAATCGTGGATGTAATTGCCTACACGAAATCACGGCGATGGCCATTACGTGACCTGAATGTGCAGATCCAGAATATCGTTAATCCCCTGGAAAAATCTCTTCAACGGGAATGACAAACGCATAACACTTAGATGAGCTCAACTAGATAGAGTTCTCTCCGCAGGATCGGTCTAAAAGCCGAAGAAAATCATTCCCTTATCCAATAGACAAAGACGAATTCCAGGCCATCTAGCGGGAACCGTCGTCTACCTAATCTCGGACTGAATAAAGACTTTCTTAGTCTTAAAAATCGCGATTCTTTTCCAAGGATTTGTTGAAGAAGTCAAGCACCAGTTTTCGTCATTAATTAGCTTCTTTCGGATTAGAAAGAGTAACTACAGCGGTTGAGGTAACTCCTAGAAAAGTGATCATTCATTAATCTTGACTATAATTGAATCAATGTACTCATATTTCTTTGCAAAAAAAATTTTCCAACAAATTTTCTGATGATTTAATCAGCGAGAGAATAAGAAAACGCTGATTACTATGTAAAAATTTACAGTTCTGATAAAAGTATAAAAAGGAATAATTAAGCTCATTATCTCAGTCCTTAAAATGGCTTACTATATTTTTCTTTCTCTGCCAATTTTAGAACTTCTTCTATCTTTACTAAACGAATCATTATTCTTCGCTAAAGTACGAGCATATATTCTATTTAAATCCTGTGCACCTATCTTGTTTTCATTCTGGATGCAGTTAACGATCCTTATCGGAAAATCTCATGTTTTTAGTGGTTTTATGATCAATATTGTATTCGACATTTTTAACTTAATGTTTTTAGTTAATTTGGATTATTTTTTCTTATATTTACGATGTTCAGAGTCTTCTGACGTGAAAAATTTTCCACAATGTCATACGTTTTTTTATTGCAAATATTTATTTTTACAAATTTCGGAAAATAATTTCTCTTAAGTTTAAGATCTAGTAATTACTACGAGTGGGTTTCGCATATTTTCCACACCCTCTTTCTTGTGATCATTTCTTGTAGTCGATATTTTATCCTATGTACTTAATTTAGACGTTTTTATCCACTTGCCTTCCTCCTTTTTTCTTTTTCGTTACTTCATTAGCCTTTATCCTTACCTTCATCTACAATGAAAAAGGGCTATATTTAAGACGAGACCTTAACTCATATCTCGCCTTCGATAAAGTCGTACTCCAAAGCTTATTACATTTCATGCATGTTTCGACTTAATTCAATATCTTTCTAGTCATACTAAACTATAATATATGCATTTCTTTAAGAACTAAGATACTTTTCTAGCTTCCACGAATATTTTTCTGTTTTACTCAATTTTTCAACGGCGAAAAAAATACACGTACCACAAATCTACCTCCCAAAAAAAAACAAAAACAGCAATCTCTTAAAAGATTCTAGTACGTAAGGCAACCATATGTAATAACCTTTGATGAACCTAAATCTCAGATAGACTTCACATAAACAATGTTTGGAAAGCATTTTGTGTCTGAAAAACACTCAGAACCAAACGTAGCTAAATGTATCGAAATTCTTCCTGTATTTTTTTAACTTCTGAATTTATCTCGCTCACTTTTCACCTCCCCTCTTTAATACCGTTCCTTGCATACTATACTATAAAATATGCAATTCAATAAGAACTTAGATACTTTAGCTTCCACGGATATTTTAACCTCTTATATTCAATTCATCAACGGTGGAAAAAATACAAACACAACAAATCTATCTCACAAAAAATAAATAAACAGATATCACTTGGAAATCAAAGATTCTAAGGTAAGCAGATGAAACAACTTTTGACGAACGTTCTAAATCGCGGATAAACTTCACATAGACAACGTTGGGAACATATTTTGACATCTGAAAAACACTTGGAACCAAACGTAGCTAAATGTTATGAAATTCTTTCTGTATTTTTTTTGACTTCTGAATTTCTCTTGCACACTTTTCACCTCCCCTCTTTAAAACCATTCCTTGCAGAGTTCCCGAAGTCGAATTTGGATGATGGATGCAGGGTGTGCTTTCAAAGGGATGGGGAAGGTAGTCTTCCACGGGAAAGAATACTCCGTTAAGATTGATCGAATTGGGTGAAACTCTTTTAGGCCAATCAATCTTTGGAATTGTATCCATTCCAGCCGACGGAAGTTTCTCGTGTTTCTCCAGACTCCAGAAAAAAAAAGGAGGTGTACGGTTTGAGTTTTCGGCGTCATTTGTTTCCTTCTCCCGTGGCATGACGGGAAATTATGGACGGTTTTGTTGCTCTTTCTCTCTCAGATGGAGCGGCGATCGCAGTACACAAAGGGAGAACATTTAGGCTTCGTTCTCTATCTTAACGCTGCAGAAAATTTTGTCTTATCTTAAGGAAGATTTAAGGATTGATGGCAATTGTTTGCTTGCGTACAAAGAATAGTGTCACGGTTGTGTTCATTTGAGGAACTTAAATTCGATTTTATTTAAGCCTACTACACCAAATCGAGATTTTTCATAAATATGATAAGGGAATATTCATCAGGTAATAGGATCCTAATATTTTTATGATGGTTCATAATGAAATGTTACTGTTTTCCACTCATCCGCTAGCTACTTCATAGTATCATTCACAATTATCAAAGAAAAGATTGTGATTTATCAAATGAAAGCTCACATATACATCTGTCTCCATACTGATCCTTCATCTCTTCCTATATTTACTACAATAAATTTTGAAAGTGAAATATATATATATAGTTTACTAAATTTATTGCTTATAACCTAAACTTCCTTCCCATCAAAATCGTGTATTCCTATTCCGATATTTGTTCGTCAAACCTCGTTGCGTTACATCCACGCCTATATAAAACAAATGATATTGTTTTAATAGAAAAATGTCTAGAAAATGTTAAGCAAGTCCAATCTCAAACACGCAGGTCATAAAATTTTACTTACAAGCACCCAATATCCGTTATGTTTTGAAAGATGCGGATGCATAGGTCTTTCAAATAAATTAAAGAATTAGTCATATGTAACGTATGACATTCCCTTGAGGAGTAAACCAGTTAGAGGGCCTTTTCCACATAAAACATACTTTCTTCCCCTAGCATACTTAATTGAATCTAAACATAACCATCGATCATCAAATACTTTGTGTTTCCTTTCCAAAACCTACTTAGAAATAATTTCCAGCAAAATTTTCCATCCAATTATCTAAATTCGTGTTTACTTAGCTTTGATGATTCTATCTAGCCGTTACCAAGGGAATCACGCAATCATACTGTTTCCAACTAAATGAATTACTGTGTTGAATCATTTAGTCGAATTTTGTCGTAAATATAACGGTTACCTTTCATAAAATGTTCTTGTTTATACAGTGATGGTGAAATAATAAAAACGTAATCATACGTCCATTCGTACATGAATGACGACTAATGGTTATCGAATAAAAGGATTGAAATCAACTTTAAATACATTTTCCATTATCTAATGATAAATTCTCATCACTAAAACTGAATAATACACACATACCAATCCTTACAATTTTTCGCAGAGAGAGATTATGATCAGTTAAATAGATTTCACAAAATTCTATCTAAATTTATAGAACATGGAGTTGGTAAATTCAATAACGCAGCTGCAAACAGAAGAACAGAATAGAAGTCTAGCCAGCAGGCGGAATCACGTAAGAAAGAAAATTTACATTCAGTTTCCAGAGAGAGGATAAAATTTTGCGGCTGGAATTTTTGTGCCGAAACTCGCAGAAAAATAGATTTCTCAAAACAAGGAGACAAGCAAATGTTATCAAGGGAATTTTCTCAGAGGGAAAAGCATATTTTCTCCGTAAATGGAAGACACAAACTCAAATTTAATAAGCCGTTCAAATAAGCCGAATTCTTCAATAAGGAAAAGTACCGCAGACTTTTGGATGATTTCCTTTAAAATTTATAGACTTTTGTAAACCTGTAACAGACGAACTTCAAAGAAAGATTTACGTTGAGAAACTCGAAAATATTTGAAAAGTTTTGGCGTTTTTCCTTAGAGAAACAATTCGAATCTGTGTTTTCTACTGCTTCGGAAATAGAGAAATTATGGGCAATATTAGAATTTCGAAATTATAAAATGTAAATTTTCTGTAATAAATAAATGTAATAAAATGTATTATTTTCTGCATTCTTCTATAGATCTAATAGTATATTCTTAGAGATTCTATGCTAATTTAATCTTCGCTAATCTAATCTCATTTTCGCTGTTCTGACTCATCTCATAATTCGCAGCGAAAATCTAAACGAAGTAATATGCTTCATTACTTAGACAAACCAAAGAGTAAAATATGTAGAATATTTTGAGCTTTCTGTTGAAACCCTTTTTTGTGGGTTAGAAAATTTACATAACTAGATAGATTTAAATATTTAGATTTTCTACTCTTTCTGATATCTAACTCAATTTTTACATTAATCATTATAATTACCATAGGCTAAAACTTGGATGATACCATAACAATCAAATTATTAATTCGACTGTCGTGTATTGAAATTCGTTTCTAGTCTAAGATAAAAAAAACCGGCGTTCAAATTTCAGGTTAGCAAAATTCTACGATTAAATTTACCATGCTTCTAGGACAAAAAAACTTAACCCCTTTAGAAAGAATTTGTCCATAAAAATACGTTATCGCATCTGTAAGCTCAGATTGCTCTTATCTTCAATGCCCTGAACCCTGAACCCTGAACTTTTTTCCCTTACGTACTGTAGTCTTTCTATTTATGCATATTCTATTGTACTAGTTTGCGTATTTGGATACTATTATCAAGGGTTTTCGAGTTTAGTGGAAGCAAAATTACAAGGAAACTAGTTCGTGCATGACCTAACAAAATCCTAGGATCAAAACTAGTTTAATTAAGCTTCAAGGAAATCCAGGAAGTAGTAGTTAATCAAATCAAAGAAATGTACACGATGAAAAAATCACATAATTTTTCGTTTTTCTTACATATGAACGTACGCAATATATACATAATTATGGAAATACCACATGTGGTTATCATTCCATTTTTCGTCAATGTAATTTGCTGGTGAACGTATGATGCACTAACTTTGCTCAGGAAATTTTCATTGAGAAGCAACGAAGTCAAACGGACCTGTGATGCATAAAAGCTTCCAAAGCAGTCTTTCAAAGCACTGCTTTGAAATTCACTTAAAAGCGGTGCGCGATTAGCATCGACATGATTCTATTTTGAAGAGCTTTAAGCAGTTAGTGACTTGTTTCCGCAGAAACTTCGAGACATTTCGCTCCCTTTCATTTAAGTTTCTATGCTGTCAGTGAACTGTCTTCTATTGAAAGTTCGGAATACTTGAGGATTAAAGTCATGCACTGCATTTGTGCCTTATTTGCTGAGTATTGATTGTGCCTCTTACTGCCTCAACAAGCACCGAAAGTGTCTGTGCAATGTATTTAATGTTAGATAACTCTATATTAGACCGTGGAGGACTGGTACTATAGTTATACTGTTTTTAAGAAGAGACTGAAAATGTATATAATGAATTCCGATATTCCGCATTTCCGCTATCAAATATAAATCATCATTCATAAGCAGGGATATTCTACATCCCATACGGACCACAGTGAATCCACACGGATAATGGAAATTCAAATTTACCTCCCATTTTGGATTAAATTAAATTTCACATTAAAATGAGCTCTCATTTAAATGAAAAACAGTGCGAACAACAGATATAAACAAAATTTCTTGGCCTCAACTGAATACCTTAAGATAATAATTAGTAGTAATTAAGGATTAAATATAATAAGAAACTTATAAGATTCAAACTCACCCTAAAATAAAGACGTTTATTCTTCTGTTTATTACTAATACACTCCATTGAATACTCAACACTTCAAATAAATTAATATTTCTTATATTCAATGAATTATCGATATTATTAGATATATTGGTAGATATTTTTGAAAATTGAATGGATAGCTAGATCTTTGCACCGATATAATAGTCCAGGACCTCACATATGCATCGGACATATAGTTTTTTTTTATGGAAAGTTTCATAATTCACAATCTTTGTATCACATTCAAAGCACCGGAATCAACCCTTACTGCTCTACTCAAGCCGTGAGACAGACCTCCCCATGCATCTCCGAAATGTGACGTATTCCCTTCCAAAATCACGTAGATCGCTCCTTACTAGGCATTGATTGTGTTAATTTATCGTGTTTCGGCTTCAAAGTGCCCCTTCTCAGGGGCACTTTGAAGCCGAAACACGATATCCAGCGTAAACCCCACGTGCCGTGTGCACCGGAACCATTACCTCTAACAGGGAATTCTCATCCAATAGCTGTCCGGAGAACCTAGAGAAGTCATTCGGTCAAAGGGACACCGTTCAGACTCAGGTGTAGAGCAGGCATGTACCCTAAGGGAAATGCTTTGAGACGAGTGAGCAAGGAGATGAATCAAGGAGGATTACAATGACTTAAAGATCAATGAATCAAACGTACCATACGTAAACGTACACACGTTAAACGTAATGTACTGATATGTAAAAGTAAAGGCCAGGGGATGATCGTTGACACGGAAACCGGTTGTCAAAATAAATTTTGTAAAATTGGGTAAAATACGAAGTTTAAGTTGGTTTTAGTTAGCATAAGAACTGCATGCAACACGAATTTCAAACTTTACCATATGTTCCTCGACTTCAATGAGAAAATCCAAAGGATTAACGGTTGCCTGGGTAACCAATTCGCTTTGATATCTCTCAATGTATGAAACAAGTTAACTGTCGTAAACATTTAAGTACGTATCAATCATACTATTATCGTTAATAATAAAAATACGTTATTAATAAAAATAACAATAAAAAACGTCACTAATAATAAAAAATAATAATAAACGTCAGTAATAATAATAATAATAAACGTCATTGATAATAAAAATAATAATAATAATAAACGTCAATAATAATAAAAAACGTCAGTAATAATAATAGTAAGAATAATAGTAATAATAAAAACGTCATTATTTGAGTAATATTGAGACTAAAAATCTCCTCTTTCAACAACCCCATCGTCGATTTTTTTATGGCTATTAATTCTAAAGTGATAACTTAAGAAAAACTGTGGATATATAAAAAACATGAGAGATGCTTAAGGAGAAATTATCCTCTCAGATATATTACGGAAGGAAGAGATTATTTACCTCGTTTGTTCAAAGTAATAAATTTCTCAATCCATACAAAGATCTTTGCCTGTCAGAGGCACACAAATCTTTGCACCGTTTACCTGTTATCTCGTCGATTATACGCGACTCATTTTTTTCAGTATATCATTCACCACATTAAAGTACAGAATAAGAAAATAATCCAGAAATAGCCTGAATAATTGGGTTAAAACAGCTCCTTCAAAATATTATGGGAATAATTAACTACTGCAAAAATATCTTCGATAACTCGGACTGGGGCTCAGCCTGCGCTTCATAACAATCCTTGCCTTAGAACTAACATTAATTCAAAACCTCTGGATTATGTCAAAGAATTTATTAATAAGTATGATATATTCAAATTGAAAAGTGAAACTTAAATGAGGATTTACATAATGACGCAATGAATTTAACTCATAAAAACCAGATTTATTACGATCTTAACTATTTTGTGAACTAAGATTTTTAGAGGCAATCAGCTCTCTAACTGCTGATACTAATTACAAACCTGTAGTTAAGGAAAAAATAATTAAACACTCTCTTATAAAACGTGACGAGCGCTATTTATTATGCCTAAATAAAGCGAGAGGTAAACAAACGACACACTGATTTAAAGTTAATTACGCCAACCTTGTTTCATAAATTATATGAATTAATTAATTACCTTCCAATGGAATACTGATGATTAATATTATCATACAATATAAGATTCGTTTTCAGCCCGAAATTTTTATGTAAAAGGCCTTTGAGATGAAACGGCTTATAGAATGGAAAGGGATGCGGCAAGATACATAGAGATATACTTTTGGAAAGATAACGAATGGAACGAGAGAGCTAAAAACATCAAAAGAAAAAGGAAGGGACGCGTAAGGAATGAGAAATCGAAACCTGAGAATGGCGAACGCAGAGAATTAAAAAAAACCGCTTCTTCATAACGCTCAAAGGCAAGAGATAGTTTAAGAGAAAAAGACACACCGAGAACCATCCTCCAGGGAAGGAATAATTTATCAACCTCAAAAATAAAACAAGAAAACGAAAAGAGAAAGGCGAGAGAGCTGTATTCGGCTAATAAAGAAGGAATAACATTCCCAAGGGAAAAAGGAACACACCTTCGATGGATAAAGGGGGAGAATTTAAAAATTTTTGAAGAATATGGAAATGTCTTTCTAAATTGATTTTCATAGAGTGGAGGAGAAATAAAGTTGTTGATGAATTCAACAAAGAAAAAATCAAGGAAATTAAATTATAAAAAAAGGGAGGAATTTAAAAATTTAAAAGTAAATGGAAAAGATTTTCTAAATTTATTTAAACAGAGTGGTGGAGAAATAAAGTTGTTGATGAATTCAACAAAGAAAAATCAAGGAAATTAAGAAGAAATCAAATAATAAAAGAAAAAGGAGGAATTTTAAAATGTAAAAGAAAATGGGAAATATTTTCTAAATTGATTTAAACATAGTGGTGGAGATACGAAGTTGTTGATGACTTTAAGAAAAAACAAAATCAAGGAAATTCGAAAAGAATAAAATAATAAGGGAATAACCCAATGAGAATCCTAAAACGCTTGAAGATTTTATTCAAAATGCAAAACAAACTGGTCGGGAATGAGTATTCAATATCACTTCACGAGAAAATTGCTATATTGCTCATGAGACTGTTAATAATTGCTGCGTGAAATAGACTAGTGTTACTAAAAGGCTCCTTGAAATACGTTTGGTATAATATTAACAAAGGAGATTTGTCTATATAAAAACTGAAAAATAGTGATCCATTCCATAGTCCCTTGTTGGACAATTACAGTGGCAGGAAATAACTTCAACAACGGATTACACACACAACCATTCCCCTAAATGAATGAATCTATTAAAGAATAAAATTCACTAAAATAAACTGAAACATGAGTCAATTTGAAGATTGTTTGACTGATAATAACTCTGAGAGAGATAAACTAGCTAAATTTGCGCTCCATATCGCATGGAAAGGTAAAAAGCAAAGAATAACATTCGTGAATTGATAGCCAAAGAGCTAGTATCAGAAAATAGATCGAAAAAAACACCATTAATCGAAAGTTTAGCGGACCTAAACAAGCCGAATCCGAACCTCATCAGAGGTCCAACAAAATCACCGTGGACATTGATCCATCCACTGCAACTCCCCGGATAATTACATTTTCACTACCTTTGAAAAGCTACCAAAACGGAAACAAATTGTCCGTGAAATTGATAAAGTTTGAGCGGGAAAAAAAAGACGAAACACGGAGCGTACGGTAAAAGATTTCGGGACCGCCTCCTCTTTCCGCTCCGGAGCATTGGGGAAGGATCCAATTGTAATCTGGAAACAACGCTCACAACGTGATTAAACCCCTGAAAGTGGGCAGCGCCGATTTAATCGCTCGTGCGACCATTAATTGCCTCGGGGGGAAATTACCCATGCCGACGGGGGAAAATTGAAGGTGGAGCGGAAATAAAAGAAATCATAAATGGCGTCGTTTGACCGACGGGGGAACAAACAAAAGACGCACGAAATGGAGGGAAAAGAGCCGTGTCGGAATTGATGGAGGACTGTAATGGAGTTGGTCAAAGGAGAGAGAGCGCTGTGGAAAGAAGCGTATGAGATAGATAAAAAGAAAAGTTGGGGGAATTCAGGGCTGGATTTAAGAGGGGGGAAAGATAAGGCGTGGTGAAATATGGCGGAGAATTAAACAGAAGAAACGCAATGCGGAAGAGGTCAGCGTTAAAGAGGGCCCGGGCTAGAGCATAAAAATTCGGCCATTAAGAGAGATTGTGACGTAAAGTTTAGAAGCAGCCGATAAACAATAGAGATAAGGGGGATGAAGTAATTTAAAAGCAGGATAAAATGGGCGTAAATGCGGAAAAGAAGGAAGGTTAAAAATACCCAATAGCATGAAGATTTCGTAGTGTAAAAAAACAAAGTTTCGGTAATCATGGATAACGGAATGCCATTGTGGACACGAAAGAATGAGGAAAACAAACATTAATATCGCATATTACCAAAGTACACATTGGTGTAAATCATAAATCTCCTTAATTAATGCCAAACATAAATGATTTATGAATAACGCCTAAACCCCTCCCCACTAATGATGACAAATATCATTTCGTGCGCTGCAAAAACTCGCAGAATTGTGCAATTATCATTTGCCAAATTTGAAAATGGGGTATTCGAAATAAATGGAGAAAAACAGTAGTTATATTTCCTACTAATTACTTTAAAATAATTGAGATCAAAGCAAAGCGAATTTTGATAGAATTTGTGCGATAAAAATGAAAATTCGAATTTTTTAATAATCATCACATCTATCCATACTGTGGTGGACTTCAGATTGTCTCTTGAGCTGAATTGATCAAAGACAGTTATATATTCGTGCCAAAGATATAAGTGTAATATAGAATACAAAAAGAAGTCTTTTTCTCTATAAAAGTGATGAAAGTTCGTCATGAGACTTGAAAGCCTGGCTACTGCACACGCTAACGGTTTTCCGAATTCGAATAAATTCATTTTCTATTGCAGAAGAAAATGAATCAGTAGTTTCGTAATTTGAATTCCTGCAGGTATTACAAATGACAATAATCACTAGTGATAACGCAACATTGTAATTTGGAATTTCAGACCACTTTCTGCAAATAATGATTCATTCCTAATATATTCAATACAAAATCATGCCATACCCCGATAGAGAATGAAAATCAGTGAATACACAATTAAAATCTCCGTCGTTAACGTCAGCTACAATCTTGCTAATTGTGGTAATCACCTTTTAATAAAGAAATACCCTATTTAACCACGTTCTAATAACGGAACTGAAATTAATATTAATCACTATGAACGATACAACATGGAGACAATACTAACAAAGGATGTTTATCAGCCAATTAAATTTGAAACTATTAGCTGTAAAAGTTCACAATTCACTACAGCAAATTGACTTCACAGATTAACAGATAACTAAATTTCCATAAGCGTAGCCAAATTGTGTTGCCATAGTTTACACGATCACTCCACTACTATTCTGAAACCGTTCCGTAAATTTCATTCACTACAAGTTAAAATTGAAGTAACGTTCGTAAGTCTGCTTCCGCGTGCATTATGTGATTGGAGTGTGGGTGGAGTATAGTAGTATCAGAGTCCTTTTTTATGAACTCTATCGATACATATCGATATGTATGAATGAGTAAATTCAAATTTTAAATCGATCTTTTTACCAAATGGTGCTTTTTCCATTTGCTGGTCTATTTATAACAGGAAGCTGGACACTCTTTAAAATGGTGCGTTATTTATGTTTTGATGAAGTGTGACTAGAGATGAACTGATCACCGAAAAGAGATGATTAGAAATAATATATAAGGAAAAACAATCAAAGAAAGGTAACTTTGCACAAAAGTCGATAGGCTAGGAATCATACCAAGGAAGAACGAACACGAAAAAAGCCTCACCGAACCGGGAATGTCTTGCCCGGATAGCTCAGTGGTTGGAGCAACCGACCGGCAATTAAGAGACCCGGGTTGGTCTCCCGGTTCGGTCAGGGTTTAATTTTGCTCGTTCTTCCATGGAATACATAAATATTTCTTCTCCTGTAATCAAGATACTCGCTATTTTAATTAAATCCGCATTTACGTATGACGAGGCGTCAACAAACTGTGATTAAACCACCATGGCAACGACCCCGGAAACACCCCCTCCAATCCACTCTTAAATATAAACATTCCCTTGGCGACGTACGTACGGAAGAACGCAACCGCTCCGTTTCCTTAACGACGACAGAAGTGGAAACTGCGCAACGCTCCCCGTTAAATAAAATGGAAACACGCAGAAAGAATATTTCCACCTCCGAGCGCAAACGCGGAAGAATTTCCACAAAGGAAATAAAGAGGTCGGTAGCGAGACAATAAAAAGGGGCGCATTAGACCATTCTCGCGAATCGAATGGGGCAAACGGAGGTGAGGAAAAAGATTAAGGGAAGAGATAGGGGTAATGTAATGGTTGCGAGAACATGTGGTCTTGTTATGGGTGCAGGAGAACAAGGCGCAAGGGAAAGTGGATGTGTGAGAGGGTGCGGTAAGAGGGTGCGGAGGGGAGGGAAACCACAGTGGGGCGGCGCTCCAATCACCGCAAGGAGGCGATTCGGTCCCCTAAGCCGGAGAGAAAGTGGAGGCGACGTAGGTGATGGATGAAAAAGGGATGGAACAGAGATGCAGACTAAGGAAATGAGGAGGATGATAGAAATGTGGGATAGACAGAGGGCTTCATCAAGGGAAAGTACGACTACTGTTTCCTATCCCATTACAAGGGCCCGTTCCAAGCAGTAAGCAAGAAAATTCTAGGAATAACAAACGTCCCATCTCATAGTTTCTAAAACTGAATGTGTAATTTAGTATCCATCTATGATAAAGATTACGTTTACCTCTTAGGGTTAATTTATCATCAGACTTTCACGCTTTTAAATGTTGTCGATCACTACCATACGTTGGGAATGAACGTTATGGGAAAGGAGTGGCAAACCTAGAGAATTTTTAAATTATAGTAATAAGTATAGTTAGTTTAGTTGCATATAGAATAGTTAAAGTAAACAGGAAATGAAAGAATAAATGGTACTTTTTAATAAATTTATTTGTACGACTATTTTCAACGGAGGACAAATAAAGTTATGTGGAAAAAGTACAATTTATTCTTTCATTTCCTATGATGGATTTTTACCACATCTCGCCGGACTCTGTGAATTTACAGTTTAAGTAATGTTATCGGCACACGGAATTCTTACAGCATTATCTATGTTATGTATTCTTCGCTTAAAACATGAAGCTCTAGCGTACGCAAATCTGCATTCTGTTCATTAGTAAATTATGGTTATTAAGCATTTACATAGATTACGACCACTCACGAGTAAACCCCCAACAAATACTAAGAATCAGCATCTCAATCTATGACTTGGTACCACACAAAAATATACTAATATACATATATTCCCTCAGTACTTTAATAATATTTACATAAGTGAGCTAGCTTCTCCAGGTAAAGATAAAGACAGTAAAGAAGTTTCAAACGTAGCAGGTTTAATTTTGTGGAATTCTACATTCAATGGAACAATGCTTCAATTTCAACAAATTAAAAGGAATACATTATAAATTCGCTAATAGCAAACAAATCAGAATCTGCGACCAGTTTCGATGCATTCGAGTTTCAATGATATCAAATTTTAACAAATAAAAATATTTCCCCATGTTTGCCTTTGAGGTTTCCGCAATACATTTTATTACAATATCCGGTGAAATCTTGCGGCAGTAATTTTGAAAATCATTTCCGATTAAACCTTGCCTCTACTACCGTATTTGTATAACAAAATACAAAGAGATATTCCACAAATAAGCTTGCCATACGTTTATTTAAATAAATATCACTAAAACGGATAAACCTTTACTGAATATATTTGTGCTAATTTCCCAACAAATATTTTCAATCGTTGATGACAAATTTTCGAAAAATGCAAGATGTGAATGTGTCTTTTCCAGTAAGCTTTAGAAAAAGTTGATCAAATTTGAAAGAGATAAATTAATCTCTAATTCCATTGAATCGGATGCTAGGAAACACCCAGCTTATTACTATCCTCAACTGGTGAAAATTATTAAAGGGTCTAATATTATTAATAAATACTAATGGCACTATGAAAAATTCGAGGAATATTTCGTGCTATGACATCGTCCTTTTTGATAGACCATGATTTCATGAGGACAGCTGCCAATTTATCTAAAAATCTCGAAAATAAAATCGCTTCCTTTCATATAAAGGCACTAAAACGCTTGGTAATTCTTCTGAATAAAGATACATCCCGATTTCAAATAAATATTTTCAGTGTATCAACTCACCGAAGGAATGTCTTTATTTCGTAAATAAAATGAAAACCTTTAACTGGTAAATTTCTACAACAGATACGGATCCAGAAAACTGTCAAAAGAGCGGCGTTTTGGGATTTTATTCGTGAATTCGTTTCCAATTAACCTTTTGAACGCCATTTTTCTATGAAAAATAGAGATGTAAGTAGAGCATAAAAAACCTTTATTATCAGATTTTAATTCTAAATCCAGAAGATTGTTCTATCACCTCCTGCATTCATTGAAGGTCAACACTTGTCAAATTAACAGATTGAATTTTGTAATCTTTGTACAATAAATGAAAAATAATGACTTGAGTGGGACTCGAACCCGGGTCTACCACTTTCCGGGCAGATTTTCAATAAGGATAAGAATTCTGTTTGAATAGACAATTGAGAAATATTACCTGCCCGAAAACTGGGAGATCTGGGTACGAGTTCCAGTCAAGCTATTATTTTACACTCCTTGTATACTAGATTAGTTGCACAATTTCTTATGTAAAGTCGAAGAATTCATTTCCATCATTTTTTTAATATTGTTTCACTCAACATAGTTACTGAAGAAAGCAGCCGAGAAACCTGCAGTTAATAATCACAGAAGCAACGGAAAAATTCGGAATACCAGGCAATGTAAGTTTGTCAACGTTACGGTATATTTCCATGGGCACAATTAGCGCGTAAACACCTTCGTAATGCTGAAAGCAGTATAGACAGAAAGGTGCGGTGCGTGTTTATCGTTCGACGACGAAGAGGATGAAGAGTCCCAGGCGAGAAATATATCGAGATAATAAGAATCACAGTTAAGGATAAGGGTTCGAGATACGTGGAAGAGATAGGAATTCCCGAGATGGAAAAAAATCTATGTGGCGAGGGACGTTAAAGATTGGGCTGTGTGTGGGTGAGTGAGTGGTTTAGACAGAGGTAATGTTAGGATGAGGCAGATGCAGAGATAAAGAGAGTGATGGAGGTGGGAAATTGAATGGGGCAGAAGGGAAAAACTTACAGGGTTGCCGTTAGAAGAAAAAAGGTGGAGTGCTGGCTGACAGAGAGGTGTATTTTTCAAGGGTTCTCCCTCACAGAAGAGGAAGGAAGGAAGCGGAAAGGGACCGAATGGGGAGGATTAAGAAAGGGCTTACGTATACGATTTTCTTCTGCAATATGGAGTAAAAGAACTTCGAATGTCAGGTTCTATAATAAAAGGATTAGTTTGATGTTTGTAGGATTTCCACTAGCAATAATGATATTAGTATCAAAATTAACAATTATGTTTTCCTTAGAGATAACAGCTGAATTCCCATATTCTGAAATAGGATTTCCACTAGCAATAATGAGAATGGTATCAAAATTAATAATTATATTTTCTATAAGGGAAAGAGCTAAATTTTAAGAATACTCATTTCAGTTATTTGTGAGGAACACAGACAAGGATGACGCACACATACTACCGTAACCCAAGCCAGGAAAAGCCCAATTAGTAGGGATTCGAACCCGGGAGCTTAGCGTTGGGAAGCACATTAACTGTTCCATCACTGAGATCGGCTATCTTACAAAAGCGTAGATTAGCTCGTATGTTAAAATTCACGTAAATATTTCCAAAATTCACCACTTTTTAATCGGTTTGTCACGACGTTAGTAGTGCTAGATGTACTACGTTAGCTGCACTCTTTTTGCCTCTAAAAATTTCAAATTTGTATTACTTATGGTTTTTTACGAAACGAAGAAAATACTTCAAAATATCCACCATTTCGGCCTTAACTTGATAGTAGTCTCTTATCCTTATTATAAAGAGTTCTGCCGTGTCCGAAATTTCTTGTCCGAACGTGGGCCGGTCTGTTTACATGTAAGTGAACCCGAGCCCTACCAGATACAATACTTCGCATGTTATGCCCGAAACCTGGCCTGAGCTCGACATTTTTAAATTTCTGTTTGCTGCTCAGAGATAGAACTAATGAGAATTAAAATCAAATCTGTATCAGTGATTTATTTAGTGCGCTACGTTAAACGTACCAGATATACTATCCTAATTACTTGCTCTGTAGTGGAAATAACGATATAAAACATAAGATAAATTACAGAAGACACGGTATAATAAAAATTGACAAGAAGGCTTACGAAAATTATAGTTAGAAATTTAATTAACACAAACACACTATTACACAGTGGTGATAGGAATTCTGCATTTGAAGAAGCGTCATTACTGTACTATAAAACATTAAGTAAGCACGCTATAGAGAAAAGCTAAATGAAAGATTTAAGTAAGTTAAATTTATTCACATGTAAATATAAACAGATTTTCTTCTTGTTTTGAAATTCCAGCGAGTTCTAAAGTGGATATGTTTCTCAATCAATCCGTTTTTACTTTTTCCTTTCGGAGAATCTCTTGTCTCAATTTTTCTACAATACACTAATATGAATAGATTAAATATAAACGTTGATTCGGCTATGATCAGAGGACGAAATGGGCAAACACTCGAACAATGACTTGATCGACAAAGAGAAAGAAGAGACCATTTGGGTCCCAATTACAAGAGGAAGATAGAAAACAAGGATAAAGGAAATTATTTGGGCAAGAAACGAACAGGAGAGGAAAAGAGTTAACTGTATGGAAAGAAAGTTCAACGAGAAAGGTAAAATGAGAAAAGTTGAGTGGGACTTTGGTGGAGATACTTAGGAAGGAAAGGGTTCGAATAGAGGATAGTTATCGAAGCTAGGCAAAGATAGAACGAATGAGGGGATAACGTGTTAAGCGAGAAAGGTAAAATGAACAGAGTCACGTAGAATAACGGGGGAGATACTTAGAGAGGATGGTCCTAGAGGGAATGACTTTGCCATCGACCAAGGAAGATCCCATCTAGAGTGTGCCAACAGAATCTCTCTAACGTTGAGTACGCCTAGAAAACATGCTGGTCCGAAAAGGTGTGAGAGGTTAAGATGACTGATCTCATTATGAAGTGAACGATAAGGGTGACACACCTGTGCAGTGGGAACAAATCGATTTCGGAGTGAAGAGAAATCACTGAGTGAAAGGTGGCGTGATATGCAGGATAGCTATCTATGTAAGAGAACATTGGTTACTGAGTGGCTCGGTAAAAATCAGCCAGCTCCTTTTCTACAAAGTTTTTAAGTGAATGTATCCAAGACTCTGATATCGAAAAAAAATTAATGGCATAAAGATACCATTGTATTTTTAAAATGTCTACCTTTAAATATAGCCTTGTATCCACCTAGGACCTATTTGAAACTTATTAAAATATAATTTCTTTTTTTTTAATTCACCACATGCTCACCATTAAACAAGACATTTAAAATAATCGTACCAACGATGAAAACGAGAAAACATCGCATTAAACCAAACGCAACTATTAGAATTAACTAGCCGATTGGCAATTATGAATGAACCCCGACGTCTTCAGGAATCATTTGCAAAACTTGACTAAAATTTCCATAAACTTATAAAAAAAACTCATCCCTTATATTCGAATAAAAGAGTTTTAAATAAATATCTTAGGAAAAGGGGAAGTTAAAAAAATATCACTTTCATTGTGTATAATTACAACACATTAATGAACTTTATAAAACAAGAAATTCGCATTTTTCATTCAGGATACATTTTGTTGAATATGAGCATATCTACTTTATAATTTTTCCTCGATTCCATTTCATATGGGAACGACTCTGTCATGACGCTCAATTAAAACGAAATACCCATAACACGAGCATGGTTCCCGCTTTAATATAAATTCATATTACTATCCAAAGGCAAGATACATAAGGATTTTGATTATCCGTTTAACACGATTTACTTTCCGGTTATTTTCTCCGAATCTCTCTTGTTAAGCGGGGGATAAATGTAATTTGAAAATATATGATTTTATGAACCTGATGGCCACTGGCGTAACTAAGGGGCGGGGCTGTCCGCCTCAGGCAGCAGTTTTGGAGTACCTCTTGTCTTACTGTATGTTTGCAGTGCACTGAAAGGGGCGGGAAACTCAATGACCCCCTGTATACACGATGTCTAGCTACACCGAGGGTGAGCACAACCAAACCTCATGCGTTAGAATAAAAATATAGAAAAGGAATCCTTGATGCGATAAGTTGGCTTTTACTTTTAGCTAGTTCTGTTCATAATAATGAAGATATTATATTGAACACGAAGATACATTAATTCTAAATATCCGTTCTCGGTGACCAGCGCTTCTCTCCCTTTGAACTCCATTAAAACATAAAAATGACACACCATTTAAAGAGAAAATTTTCTGCTTCCTGCTAAATAGAGAGCAGCAAATAGAAAAGGCATCATTTGCTCAAGAAACCGAGTTAAAATTTAAATTTGGAGTTTCGTTACTGGGGTGTGGATATCGATTTATCTACCGGTACAAACTAGGGATATCGAAACAGAAACTGATAAAGAATATGAAGTTGATTTTAGTATATTTTAGAGTACGTGCATTCATTTGTAGTGATTGGAGAGTTTGTTGAAATGTATTAGAGTGGGGAATTGGAGTATCAACGTCCATCTGCGAAATTTTCGCACGGGGCAACTAGTGTTATATATTGAGCAATATATACTGTTTAATATATCTTCATAATATTGAACATATAACATTAAAAATATTAATTCTAAAAACTATATTTCCAGCCCTTTGTAATGGATCCTATGATAACATTCCTGTAAGTAAAAGTGCCATACCATCCCAATATAATATCTTCATAATATTGAGCACATCATACTAAAAATATTAACATTAAAAAGACTTTCCAGCGTTGTAATTGATCCTATCAATATCATTCTTAAAAGTGAAAGTGCCATACGATCCTTATCGTAGTGAAAACAAAAATCTATATTAGGACTCAAAATAATTAGGACAAAAGTGGGGACTGCCTCCATTATATATAAACATAACTACTCTCTCTCCTCTAACGCAAAGAAAAAAAAATTTGAACGTATCAAATTTCTAGAATGGGACGAAAGAGCAAATTAAAGATAAGATGCTTAAAAAAAACACGTCGGAGAGATAAGGTCGATGAAACAAAGGCCGGAAATATCCCTTTCCCTGAAGAAGTTAGAAGCCCAATAATGAAAGAAAGATTCGTAGACAAACATAACATCTCGGCCCTTAAAAAATGTATGGGAAGCCCGAGAAGAAAACTATTGAAGTTTAAAAAAAAGGGAGGAAAAAAGATGAAAAATGAGAACAACGGTCCGAAGGAGATGTCAAAAGTTCAGGAGAGGACCGTGACAAAGGCAAGTGGATAAAAGAGGCGAGAAGAAAACGTGAAAGTGAAAGGAGGAGGGAACAAAAGTGAAAGGAGAGCCTTTGAAGCAAAATTAGGAGTGAAAATGGAGCACAAAGAGAGATGTCGAAAGGAGTGGACGAAAAAGAAATGAAGGAGAAAACGTTTGTTTCGACTTTGAAGGGAAACGTTTACAAAAGCGAATGACCGAATTAGAATGCGAAAAAGAAGATAATTTAAAGAGATGGTAAATGCCAAAATCTACAGGGGAAGAAGCTTAATAAATTAATGATGATATACTGAAGATCAGGATTCTTCTTCAAATTTTATAAGCTTAGGTTGTTATTTTGGAATTAACACATCTTTAAGAATATTAACTCAAAGGTACAATTTTTCCACCCAATTCCGTCTGGCAATCGAAAAAAATAATGAATATTTAGCGTATTAATGAACTGTGTTACCAATACTTAGTTTACTTACTTGGCAGGGTAGGTTCGAGTATTTTGTAATAAACCTATCTTTAAGAAAAAAAATTTAAGGATATAGTTCTTCCATCGTCACACCTATGACGAATTCATTTAGAGAACTAAAATTCAATCCCAATCCCGTTTGGCAATCGAACAAACACATGAATGAGTATTTAGCTCAGCAATGGGCTGTTGCCAAACGTGGTGCATTAAACGACTAAAAGAGGTGCATTGAAATCAGAAAAATAATTTTAAATAATAACCGTACGTAATTTACATATGATCACACAAAATACATACTTTCCTACATAAAATAACCTACCACTTCATTCTAGAAAGCGCATTTATCATACTTTATGGCGCATGATAATGGTTTAAGTAACGCATTCGGAATAAAAAATGAAATGGTTTATCCATTAACCATAAAATTAGCCACTTCTGACTTAAAGAAATCTTTTCAGATATATGTTCCTCAATGGATTTCACTTTAATGCCGCTTACAGTATCAAAGGAGAATGCAAGGGAACGCACATGATGAAGCATAGAACGTGTTTCAGTTTCAACATCACAAATATGCTATTCATACTGAATGCAACATGGATACCAAGTCGGATAAAGCTTTGATATTACCCCATAGAAAATACGACCTGTTCTAGAAGTGAAGAGAACAGGTCCGCAATATGAAACAAATATAGCGAATAGATAGGATGGTTTTAATTTGTCTGAATGAAAAGCGGCAGTTTGAAGCACCTTTAAGATCATAGAGCAGCGTTGCTCATAACAACGTCAACAACTTTGACATCATGCACCCATAAAACCTGCCGCTATGACTAGAACGTTATCAGATGAACGCGCAAATGTCACATGTTACTTTTTACCTCACCTGTCAATAAATAAGTGCCTGGAGGACATGTTACACATCCCATCATCATAGGAATACCACGGAGAGGAACCGACGTGTATTTGATCGCCGGATTGGCGTATGAAGCTTATGCGTGGGAAGTATTGAAGCGTCCGTTTAAAAGCACGCTTCCCGACTTTGTTTGAGCTCAATTTTTTCGATCAAAGTGTGCATTTTAAGGGAATGAAGATTAAAATGGTAAAGAAAACTGAAGTAAAAATGCTTAGGAATAATTTACCTCATATTTTACCTAGGAACTCGTAAGGTGATTACGTTAAGATTGAATTTAAGAAAATCTGTGAATAAACAACCATTTTCACCGAGGTTTTCTTATCGAGTTTCACATGACATAATGCAAGGTTAGTTAGACAATGGCATAAAAATATCAGTACTGACGGTATAGAAGTTTTACATTGGCATTTCAAGTTTTTTGTCAGAAACGCATCGGTGTATTAATTAGAAACTAAACTTAAAAAAGGAAACTATTAATTAAAAATTGATAACGAAAAATAGCTTTCAGCGATGATCCCCTACTTTAATGAAACATAGTAATAATTAAATACATGCAGTGAAGAACAATTGATCGTGTAAACTATAATAATAAAAGATAATCTAAACAAATGGCTGTAGGTGAAGGGGTTTCATCCTTGATATTCATTTTAACATTTTTCATTAGGAGACAAGGCCTCAATTACAATGGAAATTTTTATTTTTGAAATGATTTTTCTTTAACAATAGATTTCTCCACGGGCTAATAATGATGATAACTTTATCATTCCTGATTTAATAAAATAATAATTAAAATTTAATTTCATACCACTCTGTTAAGCTTTGGGTCACCAAAAAACGTGGCATTTTCCCATTTTTAGTTCAAACACTAATTTTCTCCCTCATTGAAAGAATAGTTAGAAAAAATAAACAACCAAACGCCATTTCGGGCTTAAAAAAAACTACGAATCCCTTCATAAACTTTACCGCGGCGATTTTTTTTTAAAACCGGGGGGACTTCATAAAAGAAAATCCTTCAATTAGGAATTCATCAGCGTCCATTAAATTTCCATTAAGTCAGATAACAAGCAAATCGAGCGAGTCGGCGGACAAACAGAAAACAAAAGTTTTTGGCGCCAAAAATGAAGGGAAAATAAAAAAAACGAAAGACGTTGATTCGCAAGGATGAGGGAGAATTCCCCTTTAAAGCAAAGTAAATGGGCAGAGAGCTCAATAAGAAAGATTAGGACAATGGGAACGGAACGATGAAAAGAAATGGATTGGGTGAAACTTTCGCTTGATGAGACAGAAAACAGAAAGGAGGAAGAAGAGAGATGGAATAAAAAATAATGGAAGGAAAGGAAATTCCCTCCGGTCCACCAAACTGTAACGAAAAAACTGCCATTTTCTTCCCCTCGTTAAAAAATGTGAAGAAGGCAAATGTATTGGAAAAGTGCAAACGCAGCAACCGTCGAATGGGAAATTCAACTTCCTATAAAAAAAAAGTTTCTCGAATCCTCCGGCCGTTTTGAGTGCATTACACATCCACGATCCATTGGACGCAGATTTTTATGTTTCACAGAAAATGCACGATTCAAAAATATGGACGATACCTATTCAAAAGTGTTTCGAGTGCATAGAAATGTCCCGCAGAGTTTAGTGATACATGAAGTATATGAAAAATGAATGATGCTGGAATGGAATGGATGAAATTGAAAATAATGCACGAGATCGACTCATAAACCCTAAAGCAAATAATATGCACTTGTGAGTGACTTAAAGGATATGAGAATGTGTAGTTACACTTAAAAACTATAAATTCTAGATGAAAATGACTAAGAATTCCGCAAAGCGTATTATTTCCTCTTTCTCCTAACCTCGTATGTCAGTAAATTGCGTAGAAAGATTAATGAAAGCAAAAAGATAGTGTAAAGTCTAGGAAAAAATCTTTGCAACTGAAGTTGGACAAAAAACCCACGTTGCGGGAAAATGCCCACAGAGGATTAAAAAAAGATACGAAATACAACAAAAAAGAAAAGGTATAATATAATCAAGTTACACAGCGGAAAAAAGAAGAAAAATAAATTCATTCAAGAAGTAAACTGCATGGGTATAAATTATTTTTGGAAAACCCACCGATAAATACTACTCGCACATTCAATTAAAACTATTTTTGTTTCATTGCTCTTTAAAAAAGAGATTAGCATTGCACATATCCTTTCCATTAAGATAGTAAAGGTTATATCTCTGAAATGAACCCCGCAGGTCAGGAATTTCATCATTGAGTAATAAAATAATGGCGTCAAAAATCAATCCCCTGTAGCAAAATAGTTTAGACTGTAATATAATTTCTCTAATACGCAAAAAAAACCTTTAAACTCACTTATATTAGCTAACACCTATTTCATGCAATAGGAAGAATTTTGCCACAGTGATAAACATGCAAAATATATGTCTCAGATTATATTACTTACTATGTCCTGATTTCCATAGGATGTCGTTTACCCGTTAACCAATTGAGTAAATGGAATAAGTAGACTCACCTGAAAAGATAAAAGAATAGCTTCGTTAGCAATATACAAGAGGAACACAATATTATTTGGCATCCTTATTAATTTTTCAGAAAGTTTCAAGAGTTTAATAGTTGGAAGAATGCTACCATTATAAAAACCAACATTTTAAAGATAGTATTCGGAAAAAATCATGCTCTAGAAAAATTTTTTGCTACTTTGCAAGCGACTTGCCTACATTATGCATAGAAAGTTCACCGTAGTCCGGAATATATTTCAAATCTCAATCCTCGATTTTAACTAAGTCATATTTATTAAATTCAGGATTGAAAGGTGAAAGTTTGCAGGAAAAGTAGGAATCCTGGGTTCGTGTCCCCGTTTAGCCACTATTTATAAATATCATTCGTTTTATTATTATTTACAATAAACTAGTTACAAGTGGACAGCAGTCCGGTAGAAACTTATATGTAAAAAATACTATAACAGTCACTTATCCACCTAAAGTCAACACAATTGAGTCAGATTAGCAACATTTCTAAAATATACATCTCCGTCTCCTATAGCACATACAAAGAATACTTTTGCATTAAAATATTAAAACAATCTGCATCATATACAACACTACCCAAACCACATCCTCCAAGGCACCAACACTAACACCACAATGTCTACAAGAACTACATATTTAAAAATTAAGCAAAGTATGTACAGCAATTATTTGCACTGCGTTTTAAGATAGGCCTAATGGCGACCTGGATCGTATTCGCATTTCCCATAAAATAAAATTGACAAAAAGTCGGAAAGGACTATAGAATCAGTATTCCGTTTAATGTTACCGGACCTATTCTTAATAAAAACTGCCACATTTACAATCTGGACATTATTATCTGGAAAACGTTTCAAACCTGCATATATGCCATATGGCAGAACCCTTGAACCCTGGTTTGGGCATAACGGAAGGGGTATCATTTGAAAAACGCTTATCTCCGCATAATGCTGCCAGAAAGCAAAATGTAGAGCAGGAAAAAATAAAAGAAGGCTAGATATTCCCAGAACACCCTCAAGAATCCACTCCAGAAAATCCCACACGAAAATAAAAGAAGAAAATGGATCCAGCGCAAGGTCAAGAACGACCTCACAGTGATTGGGAAGACATATCAAAACTCTTTCTTCCAAAAAAATTTAAAAACTCGAGCAAATTGAAAATACGCCGGCCGAAGACACAGAAGTTCGAGATCATCCCAAATAACGAGAATCTCTGAAGAGAGTAAGTAAAACGCATTCCACATCAACGACAAGGAATAAAAGACTGAGTCTAATGGACCAGCAGGGGCATTAGATAACGGTTAAATGGAACAGGAAGATGAGAGGATAAAGGAGAGGGATCATACGTGATTTCTCGGACGGGGGCATTCGTGCACCTTTTATTTGACTCAAGCGTCCCGTGAAGAGATATTCGGGCCGTACAGCGATCCCCACAATAAAAGGAACACTTGGAGAAGATTCGGACTTGCTCGGAAAAAGAATATGCCGTAATCCACCGCACGGATTCCATAGAGAATCGTACCCAATAAAAGGAAAAGATGATTCGAAGGGAACGGAAATTTTGCAACGAAAACTGCGGTGTCAGTCTGTCTAGGAGCGACTGAATCCAGCATGCACGAATGAAAATTACTGGGATGAGCTTCTTTCCAGGTTATTAAAACTTAAATACGGTGAACTTCGGATTATTTGTAGGGTTCTCCGACGTGCGGATCCGTGTATGATATTTTACTCTTCATCCATATTTTCCGTGGTCTTTTTGAAAAATCAAACGCAAAAATACTAGTAATTTTGCGTTCTAACATGCTCATGACTAGCGTAAGACATTTTCAATGGAGCAATGGGAATATGACTACAGTGGCATTATCGCTACTGAAAATATCTACGGCCAGGTGAAGAGTATTCCATGAAACAACCGAAAATAAAGAACTATATGCCAAAATAATGATACATTGTTGGTAGAAAATAAATTATGAACGTTATAAGAAATATAAATGAAAGTTTAGATTATCTGTATTTCTGATTATTCGTGCAACCTTACCATATCATTAACGCGGATAATTAAGAGTTCAATGTAGTTCATTTAATTCGGATCCCTACAAGACGGGGCTAAAGTTACATAAAGCATAACATAATAAAATACATGAAATTTCTGTATTTGGATTAAGAGAGATAAAAATGTTAAAGTTCAAATAGAGATAAGAAAAGGATGAAAATTTTGTTATCAGTGGATGAATGGTTAAGCTAAGATCTCACACAAGTCCCATCTAAGTCTTGATAGGTTTATTAAAATTGTTTACATAAGGTTAAATCTACCGCAAGATGAGATTTAACTTTTCAGCATTGAATAGGGATACGTTTGACTCTTCTTTGAGCTGTGACTGATATTAAAAGCATCATGTAGACCCGCTCGTTTTCTTCTTACATCAAAAGTCAAGTAAAAGTGCATTAAACTATGAGTACGGGAGTACACTATGTCATTACCATGCTAATGGAGTATATTAATGGCACTATACAACTAGCTTACAAAACTTCCTTTTAATTGAAACAACAATGCTTAGAGCTGAGTTCCGCATTGTCGCTAAGCAATACCATTATCGACAACCTACACTGGGTTCCACACTGTTGCTTAGCAATACCATTCTCGACAATAAAAACCGACTTCATTTTCCAAGATGAATGCATCCATTCTCCCCTTTAGTACAACATTCAGCTTTCTTTAATGGCTGAAGCCTAATGGGATACAAGGCAAGAATCCGCCCATTACCGGGCAAATGAAGACAGAACCGTTCATGCGTCACATAAATTAATAATCGTTAGGCGCTCCATCATCCTACTTTGGAAGGTTTTAATAACCTCCTACCCTCTTCATGCCCCAAAAATTAAGTTCCCTCCATAGTTAATAATGCAGTCGAATGACGCAGCGCTATTAGACCAAGTTTCCCGTCGCGGCAAAACTCTGGAGAAAAGAATTTAATAACGTCACATCTTTATGTTCCAGTCTTCTCCTCCTTAGTCCACTTTTTTATATTTTTTTTTCGCTTTCTATACCGTAGAAAAGAGATACAATGAGATACGTCTCCATCCACCTACGGAGGAAATTCCGAAAAAAATCAAAGATGATAAAAAAAAGAATCGGAAAGTAGGCAAAGTTTGGGGAAAAATTTCTTTCGATTATATTTTTTTTTGCTCCCGCCCTTTTGGTTTCCGCTTCACTGCTATCGAATGCTCATATATTTTTTTCCTCCCCTTTGACAAACAAATTACGGATTCCAGAAAGTTTTTTTCTCTCTATCGGTAAGGATTCCTCGGAAAAAATCTTTCTCCATTCATGCGGCAGACGTGTTTGCGATGTGGAATATTCTTGACCCAAAAACATTAAGTTGGGCGTTGGAAACTGGACCGTTCGCGTGGAAAGGATGATGATATCTCTGCATTTAAGTCCCGGAAGTCATCGCGAGTTTCTGAAATGGACTGGAAATGCAGCGTCGTATATAACCACACCTACCTATAGTCTGAAATGTAACTAAAACGTAGCTAAACTAATTTACCACTTAGAGTACACATAGCTGAAGGCATATCGAACAGTATCGAAAATTACATTTCAAAAATTAATTATCCAAAAAATATTTATTAAACTTACTATTTATTAAATTTACTTATATCTATCATCCTATTCACAAATACATCTCCACTAAATTAGGTAAACGAGAGAGGATTACAGGGCTTTAATATGTTGAATTTAATAAACCTGAGCGTATACTTAATTATTAATCACGTAGTAACTCATCAAAGATTAAGAGAGAGTGATAGTTTGGTAAATAGAAGTGCATGACAGTAATTCACAGTTAACGTGATTATATTTTGAATGCGTTAAACTGTTGACCGAAGACCCGAAGAATATATTTCAATGGAGCGATCAAATTTTATTATGGAAGCAATCCATAGATCGTGTGTATTTCCTTTCATCGAAACTTTCTGATATAAAAAGCAAAATTAAATGCAGAATATACATATCTATCCAGCCATATGACTATTAAGTAGAGTATTCCTCCCTACTCAATACCGAATGTTTGTGAATCAATCCTAGCATAATTAAGCCAAATTAATCAGTATCGCCTAAAATATGTAGCGGGTGAACTAAAATCTAAAGGGTGGAAATGGAATTTTTACTTTGCACATTAAGTTGTGCGACTAACCCAAGGCTATACAAGAAGTGAAAAATTGTGATTTGGCTGGGACTCCCTGGGTGGGAGACACTTTCCGGGCAGGTATTCTATCCACTTTTTTCACTTCTTGTATAGCCTAAAATCTAAAGCTAAATTAAGAAAAGGTGTTACGCTCGTTGCTAATCTCAATCATCATTACAAAACCGAAATGGCTGAAAACAATAACAAAAAATTTCAGTATCTAGGAAGAATGTTATAACAGCGGAGAAAAATAATCTTGATGCATACTACGCTAGTACGCTAAGCTCATATAGTGTTTTCCAACGCATCTGCATGCAAAACAACCAAGTATAATTAAAATATGAGTTCCTCCAATGAAATTCATAAGCATTTTACATAGTACTATTCATTCAATCCCTTTATTTATCCCCAGCAAATACTACGAAATCTACCATTCATGATTTGCCACCAGGATTCGCATACCTAAAAAATAGCAGCTCAGCGTGGTATTCCTGAGGCATTCCCTTTCGTACTTGGGGATGTATGAATGATTAACGATTGAGCGAGAGAAAACACAGACGCCATCCACTTTCCTTTGGAATGCATGACAGCCATTCAAGCGGGACGCCTTTAATTTCGAAGATTGAAGGAGAATTTGTGACTGAAATGGCAGCTAGGATTCAGAGAGAGCTTCATGTGAAGGTATCGGCATTCAAGAGTCGACTCGGATGAATAGTACACGATGATAAATAGCTTTTGTTGCTTTGGACATATTAATACACGTGGATGGCTGGGGAGTTCAACGTATGATTTTAATAGGTAAAATGGAATGTTTTCACCGGATCCAAATTTTCCCATCGTAACGAAAGATTGATAATTGCATGCGTGTGACTGAAAATTTTACCCCAAGTATGATTCCTTATTGAAATTAGTCCCTTTAGCGTGTATACTTTCACAGGGTTACTGCCTACTACTGAAAATATGATTAAGATCTTTAAGGTCGTTATTAAGGCTAGATTGAGACTGAAAAGTCTTCTTCCATCTAACCATTCGTCAATGATATTACATACATAAAAAGTTTTGTGTAGATGAATAGAAATAGAGAGGAAAACTTTGGAAGGGGTGGATGTAAAATAAAACCTAAGATGATATCTTAGTAAAAAAGATCCACAGCATAAATCCAATTATGAAAAGGATACAACTAAAAAAAGGGTTAAAGGTGCATGTAAAGGAGTTTACTTGAGAAAATTCCAAAGGTTTAAACGAAATGAGAAACAAGACTTGACTAATTCCGCTAATATTAGTGGAATTATTCAAGCCTTGTTTTTGTGAATATTCAATAGTGAATGGTGAATATTCAAGTCTTGATTTTCATTTAATTTGAAGATGGATGAGTTCCACCACGTAACGCTTGAAGAAGGTCTACTTACGAAACCGGTCGCAAAATAAATTCTGTGTGGAAAATCTACCAAGTATCTCATTCTGCAATGGCTTTCCACAAAATCGCGCTTGCCAATATTGATTTTATTGTAAGAACTTATTAATAAGTGTTATACTAAAATTTAGGGTAATATAGTCCATATAAAAAATTTAGAAATGACAAAGCAGATTTTCAGAATGGTGTAACACTACAATGGTCGGTACTAAAAGATGGTAAAACCAGTTCGAAGTTTGCCAAAAAGAGCGAAACCGGAACTGAAGTTTTTTTATCATCCAGTACCGAAGTGAAAATTGTAACGAAAGAATATAACAGTTCGATGACCTGATTATACATTTTGTTATTTCCACGTTGATCGTCTAATACCGATTCAATACTGCGATTATCTCCTTTTTTCAAAATAGCGTATAATTACGCTCGCATTTTAATAAATTCGCGATATTAAGGTTAAAATTTCCACCGGCAATTTTCCGCATTTTAGCCCATTTGGTAAGGGAACGATCATCCATTTTCAATATCTATCGCCCCGCTCACCGTAAAATTCAATAATCCTTTTGAAAACGTAAAGGTTTCGTGGCTTTGGGATATTTAGAGTATCGCATTACGTTTTACGACGCTTCCACTCTTATCCACTCCCACGAACGCCGTAATGGAATATTTGACACGATTCCATAAACTCCGATCGCCAAATAAAGTAAGATTTAAGAAGAAGAGTGGGTATCTTTCTTTCCGAGCAGCATTATGGGGAACATTTACGATTGAATTATCGAAAAAACATAAATACCATTAATTAGCGATAAAGATGTGGTTTTATGGAGAATCACTCTGCCTGAATTGAAAATCATTTTTTTAAGAGATCAATCTATTTTATTACCTTGCATGAATGATTCCGGATCGACTTTAAGATTCATGGAGTAAAATTATATGGAGATGAAATTCGCAATTTCAGATGCTGCATGAAGAAGATATTTAAATATGGATAAGTAATAAATGTGATTAAGTGACTTCTTTTTAGGTTAAAATATCATAGTATTGAACATATATACATAATTTTAATTGAACCTAAATGGAGTTAATAAATTTCACCAATAAATTGATTTTGTGTGTTCTAATGATTACACAAACATAAAACTAAGGATGAACGAGCGCCATTTGTAAGGGAAGCCATTTTCCAATAATGGACAGTGAAAATAATATCTGTCAAAAAAATCTTACTGCTACGTAGCAATGCTTTTGTTCCGCTATAAATATATTTATACGAATATTGAATAGAATTTATGTTGTACAATATATAAAAAAAATATTGCATGTTTGAAATATTAATAAATCATTGAGTCAAATTGTGTAAAATAATTTTGAATTCATTACTAAAGAGTTGTATTTAAAAAAAATTAGCAAAATACCAATCAAATGATTGAAAATATTAAGCTTCTCCAGTTATTCGAATAATCAAAAAAAAATCCATGTCAACAGACATTCCGCTTTATTTACTCATCCTTTTGATATTTGAATTTCAAATGTAAACTAGGCGCTCTGAATCAGCAATGTGTGGAATCACGCTCAACTGTGATAGTGAAATAAAATCAAGCCAGGGTCACTGGTGCATTAAATTCACGAGAAAATTGGTTGAATAATACGAATGCATACACATATTCGTGACTGCTCTATTTCATCTGCGGTGCAATCTCTGTGTTACCGCTGCAATTGAGACCGTGTTCGAGTGAAAGTTTAATGCAGATGTGCTAGTCCAACTGTGGAAAATGAAAGATAAACTGAAATTTACATATCGAAATCCTATATTGCTCAAATCTCAAAGCAGTGTGATTTAAAGCGATGATAGGGTCGAAGTTCACGTAAATACCTGATTAGGATTCCAATCGAACTAATTTTGCTCCTAATTATGAATTCCCTTTTCGATGCCTGTGATTTTAGCTCTGCAATGGAGCAAAATCATCACCTTTACAGATAGTGAGCGAATAAATTGCATGTCACTGCCTAGTTAAACATTGGATTCACTGTTAATCACAATTATAATTCACGAAAGCGGTCGTAACTTAGCCGAAGAGAGACACGACGTAGGGTGAAAAAATGTTTTTTATCTGTTATATTTTAACGTCATTTTCAGTATCTTAGTATATTTTCATACGTAATGAATAGTAGTAAAGATGATACTGCAATTAATAATTTTGATGATAAAACAATTAATATCAACAATATAAATTATTATTTAATTGTTAAATAAAGCGTACCTCGTCATTAAAATAATAACAATATAATAATACTTAACAAAACGAATATATCCGGGCGAAAAGAATAATAAATCTCTTCTTATTTCTAACCTTTCTTTATGTATAAATTAAAAGAAAAAGAGGTAGTCTGAAAAAAGTTCAGAAAAGAAAACTGCTAAAACTACTGGGTTTAAAAGCCTAGGTTTGTGCTTCGGAAAAATATACAATAGCTGCAAAAATTCTACGATAATTAGATGCAGTAAGCAAAGTTTTGAGAAGAAAGCTGGTTAAGAAAGGTCTGAAGGGAAAAGAAATAGTACACCTTCGCAATGATGATACAAACAAACGAATGTTTGCATTGAAAATAAACAAAATAGAACATTGTCGAAATATGAATATTAAGTTTACAAGATAGATAAGACAAGATCATGAAAACAGCAATGAATATCTAAAAGGAGAATAAAATAACGGTAATTAAGGAATTCCCTAGTAGTAACCAATTTCCTCAATATTCACTGATAACATTAATTATTTCTTGATACTAAGTTAAAAACGTCCAGGATATCGGAAACACGATATTATACAAATATAGACATAATATAATCAATAGTGGAAAGCAACGCATCACGACAGACCTTCCCACCACCAAATGAAAAAGCGGCATAAAATTATACGGGAGAAGGTGAAGCTCGAATTCCAATCCTTTCCGATATCCGAAAGATAGATCGATTTGGGAGCCAAATCGTCTGCGAAACGAACGAAAAAATCATCTCGTTATTTACCGACACGGTTTTCAAAACCCATTAATCCGACGGAATCTCAGCTTGATAAATCGAAATAAATTACACGTGTAGAGAGAGAGAGAGAGAGTGAAAAAAAAGAATACGGCGGAGGGAGAAAAAATTGCGAAGCGGAATCCGAAATAGGGGAAGCATTTCCGATTCGCATGACCCCCAACCACACAAACAATACGTCTGGTCGATTTCAACGCCATCTGCCGGTATACTCACAACATCAATTCCGATTCCCTGTCTCCAGCAGCTTTCCACACACGCGGAAAAATATAAACAAAAAAGCATATATATATACACGCAGGAAACCGCGTCGATCCGCACGCTCTGGAATCATAAATCACTCGCAAAAGGATATCAGACATCGAAAATTTGTTTCCTTTTTTTCAATTTAATCCTCCCTCCCAACTCTGTCTGAAAATCTACCTTGTTGTACTCAAAAGTGAGCATTTTTCCCTGGTGGATATATAAAAATTCGTGTTTTTTTATATATATTCCGATCTGAAGCTCTCTCCCCATGGAAATCTAGGAGGATATTTCGATCATACGTGCATAAGTCACGCGAAAGTGCCATTTCTGACGCATGAAGACGAAGAGGTTAACTGTCTGAAACTGAATCGATATGGTGAAAGAAGGAAGGTGGGAGGACGTTCCCATATGGAATATCGACTTCTCTTCTGCGAATATCAAGGGAATACAACGACTTCCAGAGATATTCGACTGCATCTGTACTCATCCCCTCATCGTTTTCTTAATTTGACACATAGTAAAGTAAACACATATTTCAAAGAGGTGTTTTCGAGGGTTTTTGGTATGATATACAGGAAAAATGTCAATCAGATTTTCTTTATATAGCTGAGAAAGGTAGCAGGGTTAATATTAAAAAAAAAATTATCATTCGAATAAATAGAATTCCCGAATCCATCTTCACAAACCAATAAGTTTTTCCTATTCTTTATTTCCCATATCCCCTTTTTTGGATTTTTCTTCTCTGTGCTGGTTTCCTGTAAATATTGTCCTTTCCTCCTTAACCTGACCCTGTTGTTTCCTCATTCTATTTCCTTTGATTTTAAAAATAATTTGTAAGTAGACGCTTCTTCATTTGAAGAAAATAGTCTTATGGCTTATTCTAATAGTGTAATATTTTTCAATTTTGTTAAATCTGGAAAATTTTCCTGATTTATATCTTCCGTCATGAAATACTACAAACGTTCCCAACATATCCGTGGTATTTAGAGGTAATAGCTTCTTTCAATTACATTTTCCCCCTCTGTGCTGCTATGATGACGTAAAAGTTATTGGATTTATTCAGGCCTCATAGAAAGCTATGAAAAATATATTCATAGTTACATTACGCTATATTTACGCAGTTCCGTTCACAGCCTTTCACCTCAGCGAAGATATAAGGGAAAACTACCCCACTCCTCATCTCCCGTAGCAAGCCTCATTCCCTCTCCAAAGTTTTCAGCAGGAATTAGTGAAATAACTGAGGACTCTACCAGCTATTGAGTTGATGAGTATATAATGCTATAACACATTGTTTTCCGAAACGTTTGTTAGGCAGATAGATATGTATATAGATAAAAGTTACAGTGAAAAATAATCAGAATGGAATTTCTTATTCAAACATAACAATGTTAATATAAAATAATAAAATAGTTAAAATTAACATAAAGAAAGTTTGGGGATATAGCATCAAGTCAAATACTTCTAATACTAAAATTCTTGATTTAATTCTCGTGATTCTCAAAATCCTCTTATTCATTCAAAGCAGGATAAAACTATTCTAAGTTTATAAAATTGATAATATGAATATGAAGGTCGCTTAATTGATAAAAAGAAGTCTGATACCATCTTTCTTTCCATCTTCTCTGCTTTACATGCATATCTTACATATTTCACATAAACTTCCTTCAACTATTACCATATGAGTGTACGCGTCATGGGACTAGTAAAGTAATACTTTAAATCACCCAACTATCCAATGAAATGATGGAATCTTTCATGAAATTAAACATATACAGAACTGCTCTACGTGTATGCACTCATGTTACAGTCCTCATGACGTAAGGACGTCAAGCATTATCAGAATTTTGCAGCGACTTCGGCGGAAGCTACTTTGGAGAGATTGGATGTATCAAGATTCATAATCGCCTCAGAAGCAGTAAAAGGTAAGGCCATTACATCGGCCTGTTCCGTTATCAACTGATGAACATACCTTTTTTATCGACCAAAATGCAAAGCGATACCAATCGAACACACCTCCCATAAAACCGTAACAGTTCCAAGTTATTTAAGAGCATAAATTTCTGCCAAAATTTCCTTAGAAAAGGTCAGGGATCAGGAGACTTCTGAGCTGTTTATTTTAACAAATATGTCGAATATTGTATCAAACATTAACCACGATTTGATAAGTCGATATGATATTTATGATTGATTCTTTGAGGCTTTTGACGAAGTAAAATATAAAACTACACGAGCTACAGTAAAAAAAAACTACCATTTGATCGTTTGTATTAGCAACTTATTCGCATTGTAGACTTACAAACGTTCCGTAACTTAGCAACTGCACAGTATTTGTTTATGCTACCGTTGTGCTATTAAGAAGATAACAGTCTATTGAAAGAATAATTTAATTGTTTTTTAATTAAATACAAATACTTAAGATTCATTCAGATTGGATAGCTAATTACTTTAATTTGATTCTCATCTTCTAAAAGTAATGATATAATACCAATTCATTCAAACGTAAAAAAAGGCGAACCTACTGACTAATTCTCTTGTGATATTCAAAGTAGCCTCCTTTCAAATGATTTATAACCACAAATTAAATAAAGATGGACCAAAAAATCATTCAAAACAATAACAAAGGTTTGTCTCTTTAAGATCTCCGTAATTACTGTCACAAACAAATAATGTAAACGTATATACACAAGGGTAGTTCCTTTCATTTCAACCGATAAAAATGTTAATCACGAAATGGGCTAGGGAAAATCAAAAGAGAAATTTCCATTTGACTAATTAAAATGTAGTTTTCGGTCTTTGAACTCCTAAATCGTAAAAAATATGTAATTTCATGAGCAAAATATTCTGACTAAGGCAACATTCGAGACGAAGATTTTTCCAGAGCCATTTCCGGAAAAAAAAGCAGTAAATTTATGGACATATAAATTCATACAAGGTCGAAAAACCTATTTATTCCGATTTTCTAATTTGAATCTCCAAAAACAAAATATGTAAAATAAAAAAACCGTGCGAGGATTAAAATTACCAAAAACAGTGGACATGTTTTTCTTAATTGGCTTTCATGAGAGCGCCATTTTGTTCTGGCGAAGAAAGAGCAATTTCCCCTTTTTTTTGGTCGCATTTTTATCTCCTACTCCATCTAACGAGAAACTTAAAAAGCACTCCCCTAAATATTCATCATCCATATTCGCCATCCTGAAAGCTTATACCCTCGTTCCATCTTGTTCCGTGACATCTGCTTCTTCTTTTTTTATGCGGGAAATAAATGGAGTTTGATGTACATTTTCCAGTCGGCTGCATAAACACGTCTGAACCGACGATTTTCGAGTGTGCCTTGATATTTCCAAGGACATCCGACAGCATACTTTTAGTCGTAAATCACCTATCAACCTCCATCAACATATAACCTCAATTACCTCATACGCCAACGAGTATACCCTTCAATTTACATGTATCAAATTTAACTTACTCGTAGCCCACGTGAAATACGGAACGTATAGAAATAGTTACATTCTACAGGCTTAGAATTTATTGTCCACTATAGTATACTTCCCACCGATGGCATAAAATTTATAAAAAAACATGGCATATCCTCAGACGTTTTCTGTTTATTTCAATTGAATAATTTAAGTCTGATTCAATTAACTTACTATTATTTCAGTTCCTATTACCCTACCTTTACCAATGTAATCTTTTTTATTCCCTTCTTTATATTTTATTTCTTTACTTCGATTATTTTCAATTTGGATTCTTTGATTTTCTAATGTTCATTTTTAAGTTGATATTTTTCTTAGGGACCTGTTTAAAGTAATTTTGTGCTTAGATTTATATTAGGCTATTTACATTATAAGCTCCTCTAACTGTTGTATTAGAAAAAGATGAAAATACGGTTATTATAAGTTTCAACAATGTCCTCTGTCGTTAAGTAGACTGTTTAATAAATGTATCAAAAAAAACTATCTCGCAGAAAACTACTTTGCATTGTGGAATTCGTAAAACGTAATAACTTAGTCCTTTGAGCACCGAGAGTTTACCTTCTAAGCCTAATTACTATTAGCTATCGGTATTTTCTTTCGTTATTTCAATGAAGTTTGTAGAGCAAGGACATAGAATTAGCTTCAAACCTTAATAGGCACAATATCAGAATTCATGTAAGTATCGCTGAAGATAATTATTTTCAACATTGTTCCTACTCAAATTCATTTTTATGTCTAAGCTAACTGTCGTCCAACAACAACTATCTATCTTAGGACTTTCAGAATTTTATTAGAATGTTCACTCAAATAATATACCTATATATTATTTGAGTGAATATAATAATATATCTGCTGAAAATATGAATTTCTCGTAAATTTTATAGCATTGAGATCCATGATGCAGAATTAATTCATATATAATCGATTCCCCCCCAACATTTGGACCATTCCATATTAAATTCTACATTTAAAATCTCGGGACACGAACCCCTTCCTCTTGGGTTGCATTTATCGATTTTTGATGAGTTTTTGACATATGTCATGCGTTGAATGATCGCAATATACCATGACTAATGTAAATGTCAGATTTTTAACGTTTGTGATTAGATATTTATTTTCTTACCGTGCATTATAGGAATGAGTATATTTGGAGAATTGGTCTATTCACATGTCTTTTTTTAACTACAATAAAGCAACAAAAACATCGCCCGTTAGCTTTTTCATGAGGGACTAACTTATTTTTTAAAAAACCCTCTCAGAAACAGACCTCGCTCGTGGATAAAAAAAGAGCCGAAAAAAGCGGAAAACAAAACAACAGCTACAACGCACAAAAATTACCGAGTTAAGTGGACATGTTGGGATGGCCCAGCCCTGAAGGGATACAGGTACTGAGGGAAACTTTTTCATACAAGTAACATAATGGAAGCGATCCCCGTTCCATTTGACGGCGAAATTTCGTGGGCGGGACAGCTCTGCAGACTGGAACAAGTGACTAGCGACGCCCGTGGCGCCCTCCCCGTTTTTCGCGGGTCTTTTATTTTTGGCGGGAGCAGCCCTTCCGCCTGAAAAATACCCCCTCCGAGGATGCATGTAGTTTTATAACGCAAAAAAAGAAGGAGTACAGTACCTGCACGCATCCTGTGCCCGTTGCTAGGATACCCCACTTTCCCGCCTTCGACGAAACGCCCAAGAGAAGACAATGGCTCCAGGGGTGGCCATTGTTCTAGCGCAATTATTAAAGGGAAGGTGTGTTTCGTATTTTTTTCGACTCTTAAAGAGTGGTTTTGCCTAAATGAATGAGAGGCGTTGTAAAAGGCTTTCAGGATGCAAAGTGGGGTCTAAAAGATTAAAAAGATTTAAGTTCCTCTTCCGTTTCGTTGTCGTTTATTGTTGCATGGGTTAAGCGGAAGACTGGGTCCAACTTGGGAGCAGTACGGAGGGCATTGCACCCCATTGGAGGAAATTAACCTCTCTCTTCCGCGTATCCCAACTAATATTCCTAATCAGACCAATTAAGCCTGCTTAAGTCGGCCATTGGTGCTTGACATGAGCCATTATAAGCTGGAGTAAATTCGAAATACAAAATTTATTATTAAGATGACCAGTTTCCGCGTGCGAAACTTTCGCAGACGGACTCTGATTCTCTATTGTCTCACTCACATCAATTTTAACAAATACTACAATCACTACAAAAAAAATACACTAAAACTATAAATCACAATCTGTATCAATGTCTATTTGCATATACAAGATAGATATCGATATCTACACATCCAGTAACGAACCTCTATGGGTAAATTCAAATTTCAACTAGATTTTTTCCAAAGTTTGCATTTTTCATTTATTGCTCCATTTCCGCAGGTAACCGGAAATGTTTTTCTCTAAACTGCTTGAAATTTAAATGTTTCGATGGAGTGTGAAAGGAGAAGTGCAGGTCTCCGAAAAAGGGTGTTAAAAAATAATATATAAAGATTATTAAAGAATTATTACTTGACTAGTAAAGATTGTAGCAGTTCAAGCAACAAGACTTAATATAAAAATATAGTGATAAAGTAACATCAAGAGACGATCTTGCTTATATTTATTAATCATGTTTTACAGAAGAATTCCAATTAAATGTTAAGGGGATAGAACAAGATCATAACTCATAATTTGGTCATCCTTCTCTTCCAGGATGTTATTTTCCTATTTATAGTTAATCTATCAAACATGTTCTTCCTTTTTTTCCTTATTCAATATCATATCCCTATTCTGATAATTTGAACAGCATTTTGGTTGGTTTGTATATAATTTTTAATATTATTTTTGAGTTTTAATTGCATATTTACTATATTAGTTTCCATCCTTCCTTTCAACTGCCTTCATTTGTATTACTACCGTGTCTCTTGTATATCGTAATCTTCAGTTCCTTAGCAAAGGATAAAAGGAAAAGTAGTAGTAAAACGTTTAAAATTTGTCCGAAACAAAGTCGTATGAATTTCTAATACCATGCCTTCAAAGTTTCAAAGTGATTCTTCCATCCCCTTAGGACAGATTCTTTGATGATATCAAAGTAAGCAATAATGTCTCAGTACATACATTTCCTGAAACAGATTCACAGAAGACAGTAATCTGTTTGTTCATAGGAGACATATGACAGGCATAGGTTCCTAGGGCCAATCAAATACAAGAGAATGAGGAAGCATTTCCCGTACCTCATAGAGCATCCTAGACCCATTTCAGTGATCAATGTTTGTCATGTTGCTCCTAGCATATGCCTTCATCTCCTCCAGAAGACGTATTTCATAAGCCAGAGGACGTGGCTGCAATCATAGGCAATCGGTAGCACGATGCCAGAAGGTATGATGTATGTATACATACAGATATTATATACTACGATATACAATACGTCGCATGATCCAGAATTTTTCGTCGAGGATTACAATAGCCTCTCTTAAGATTCGTATTTACGGAATACTAAGAATTTATATATTTACAACAGTTTATCAGGGATTATCAAAACCCTCAGCTGCGAATCTATTGAGGAAAGAAGAATTGAGTATAGGCATATGTTATTTCATAAATTTTTGAGCAGTGATTTAGATTATGAAATACACGACATCGTGATTCCCGTACTCCGCGAAAGCAATTTTCGAGGCCAGACGTCAAAGAGATTTTGCAAGATTATAGCGAAAACGGATTGCTATTTCTTTTCCCTCTATCCTGATAGTATTAGGTATATGTATCAGATAGTTAACTAGGGAGTTCGGTGTTTTTACACCCCCTGCCATACGCCATAGAGCAGCTCTCGGGGTATAAATGGAAACGTAAATTTAACATTAAGTTAAACATCAGTGATTGAATTTGGTTATTTAGTAATGAGTTGATTAATGCTAGTCATACATCAATTTTAATTACAACTTAATTAAAAGTAATCGGTAATAAGTTGGACAACAATACAATGCTTTGTTGGAGATTGCTGAATTTAATTTCATTGTTGCCAACAAAGTGCCATTGTTAAATTTTACGCCAGCAACTGAATTGGATGAGTGATTCTGTTCTGTAAAGATAATGTCTGTACAGTATTCAGTCACAAGGCAAGAGTGAAACTCCTCGATATTACCTACAGAAATACCTGGATAGGGAATGAGAATAAATGGGCAAAATGAGGAGTGAGGTAGTATGTAAAAAGTAGGTGGCTGTGAGGAAAAAAGAGCCCTTGATGATAAATCTAACGAAAGATTATATTAACAATTAGTTTTGTGCTGACAACTCTTACCATAGAACTATTCCTAGTAATTTATATGCTTTGAGCATAGTCAGTTCTTATCTGAGCGCCCGCATTACCAGAAGCAGTTTAATTATTAAATGTAGTATATTAAAAATAAGTTATAATTAATATAGACTCATGAAATTCTATTTTTCTAGTATCATTAAGGTTCATCGAAGTGATTATAGGAGACATTTCACAAACGATACTTAAATACGAATTTTTTCCCTTATAAAATTAAATATACGGTCACTGGCACGTAGAGGAGTAAAACCCGCCATAAAATGTCCAAAAACGGCATTACAAAAATTCGCAACCACGCTTCCAAATCCGGTGTATCATTAAATTTAATACACGGCATTTTTCCGCCGCTAACAATGTCACCGATACATCAAACGCATCTCTGTACATTCAGATCTGGGGCGCGCTGAAGCATCGTGCCATTTCATTACGTCGCATCGTCAATTTTGCGTGCGTATGGGTCACGGACTCCTTACTCATTTTTTTAATCCGGAGATATCTCGAATTTAATAATCGAAAAACCCCGTTTTTGGAATCCGCGCCTCGAATTACGGGGGACTATCAATTAACGGGTAAATCCTGACGTAACGGGGTCCGAAAAAGGGTTCTTGCGGGCCCTTAATGAACCCCTGAAATTTTGACCCTTTTCCCATCGTCCCTATCTGAGCGAATCATCACGGAAGCATCGGTAGATGGAGCGAAAAAAAATTCAATCGAGAATCGAACCGACATTAGGGTGAGGGATGGTGATGAGGTATAAATGAAGAAGATAAAATACGAGGTGATGAAGATAGAGAAAGAGAGAAATCAGAAGAGCATTAAATGATTAATGAGAAAATAATATTGAAGGAGAAAAAGTGATTTAAATCCATGAAACTCGGGGTCGCATAGCAACGAATCAAGTTGCCATGGATATGATAGATATGTTTACGTAATTGACTGGTTATGAAGAAGACAAGGAAGCGAATGAGAAATCAGAAATAGTTATGCACTAAATGATTAATGAGAGAATTATATGGAAGGAGGAAGAGTGTTTTATATCCGTAGAACTCGGTGTTGCATAGCGACGAATCAGGTTGTCATGGATATTATAACTATTTTTAAATGCATGATTGGCATGGTAACTTAAATTATTGGATTTCAATACTTGGTTTCGATAAGCAAAGCTGCGTAAATGATACACAATAGGGAAGATTTGGAGGTTTGAAAGATGCTCCTATAGCTAATTGTCAATATATGGACTATCTTCCAAGGCATGGAACTGAAAGTCCGGGATTACCGACCTAGAGATATACTAGTACCAACAATATTCTAATAAGTGAATAAAATTCAAGTATGTGAATAATGAAACATTAATTATATCATAACAAATATTATGTTTCTCATCCTTTCGGTAACCTGACTTTGTAACTCTGCATATAAGTAAATTAATTTTGATTGATGAGAATTTATTTTCTCTCTAGGATGGAATTTGAATTCACATTTAATTAGAAATTTTGATATAATTTATACGGGTTAAATGGAAGAGAAGACTTTATAGTCTCAATTTCGCCGACAATAAAGATTTCATTTATTTATTTGTTTAAATCAATACAAAAATATAACAAAATGTTATATATTTGTATTTCCAGCTTTTGAGTGCTGTAAGTTTTCCTGATGACTTTTGTTTTGTCTGAAACCGGTCGCATCAAAATATCTTTTGTGGAACTTATGCATAAATTCTTTCACCTTGCTTTCTAATAAAAGATTCACAAGTGTATCAAAATATAATGGACGAAAGTATTGCTGTAAATACTTCCTTAATATTTCAATGGTATCATTAAGCATTCATAAATAATATCATTCATAAATAATATTCATCATGAAGTGTTTTTTTCTATTAAGCATACTTCTCTGCGAACTCTGTTCCATACTCAAGAATGGAAAGCTGTTGTTAAAATATCTGTACATCTATATAAATACCCTGCAAGGCTCCTTTCGGCGTATGGTAGGGGGTGAAAACACCGACGATTGAGCTACTTTTTTAGCCTGTTATTAACGCGTATTGTTCGCGGAAAGAATAAGTCCTCAAAACTACCTGTTCTAGCGTCTATTTCTCTTACTTTATTTTCTTACTAGCATAATATCAATTACGTCATCTGTGGACGTGCTTTCTCTAAATCTCTGGTTAGAAAACGACTAATTGGTTAACTTCAAATAAGGCAAGTTAGGAAAGTATAAGAAAGAAGGCACAAAAAGCAGATGAAAAAGTAGGAGGGGGAATAAGAGAGGGGATCAAAAGGAAACCCAAAAGAAAACGCATTAGAAAAAGCTTTCAAAAAACGGGAAGTGAGTCGAAGGTGATTAAAAAGTGACAAAGAATGCGTCAGAAAATTAAAAGTTTCGATCCTTTTTTTTCATCATAATAGGACGAGGATCAAATGAGGCATAAAAGAAGAAGCAGAAAGAAAGAAAGGGATTTACAAAGGAGATAAAGGAAATTGATGGGAGAAAAGTTTGGAAAACAGCGCGGATAAGATTGGATTCCGATGGAACTCTAAAGGGAGGTATTTTTTTGAAAGAGAAACAGATAAAGGGAAGAAAAAGAATCAGAATGGATATAAAGTGGGAGTAATGGAAGGCTGATAAAGCAGGCACATCTTCAAACTGAGCAAAATGGCCGATTGGTCTCATAAAATAATTGAGTAGCTTAGCTTTGTCGCCATCTTCTAGTATTTCGAATTAAGTACTGCCAGTCCAGTATGAATGCGTATATTCTGACAAAGCAAAGCGAAAAATAAGGCACAAAATCAAATGAATAAATCCGTATCGGATTTCAATTTCCTTTAGTTCTTTTGACGAGTGAATATAGTTCAATTTTCTTAAGGTACATGATAAAGGAAATAAATTTCATTTGCTTAATTCTTAGTCAGATTCATAGTTGAGGTAATGTAAAAGTTGCTGAGGTATGTATGATTCTGAATATTAGCATTTTGATCCCTGTTTATTGAATGATATGCAAGTAATGGGGTAATAGTGTTACACTTATGTTTTTCCACTCTTGACATTCTAGCCTAGTTAAGCAAGCTACCTCACCTCGTTACATTTATATTTACATATAGAGTCTACAAGGCGTGTGGCAGGGGGTGCAAAAACACCGATATCCCTATCTAGCTGCTATTATATTCTCTAATGCACCGCGGAAAAAAACGACCAGATGTAGGTACGTTTTCTCAAGTTTCCTGGCAACACTTTTTCGTTTTCTCTCGAATTTCGCGAATATCCGTCGGTAATCTTGAATGAGTGATTTCCCACTTTCTAAAGTAGTGAAGTAAGAGCAAATTTTAACGATCATAAGAAGGTTTAATTCTTATTACTACTAAGTTACGCTGATCTCCGTATGCGCTACCTACTTTTCAACTCTTTTGGATGAACTTGGAATCGGTGCTAATCCAGAACGCACTCAAAATCCACTGCAAAAGATAGGGAGCTACGTAGAGCGTTCCAAAATACCCTGGAGAAGGCTCATTGCGGTTTACAACAATCCACTTTTACATATCATTCAGCGAAGAAATATCGCTATGTTTTATACATCTCATTATCGCTGGCGTGAGGTTGGATAGCCTTTTAATTGATACGTACTTGCAACAATACTGCGTAACAACATCGCTCTGTTTTATATATCTCGTTGTAGTCGGCGTGAGGTTACCGAGCCTTTTAATTGTTACATACTTGCAACAATATCGCTCTGTTTTATTTCAATAAAAACGATCAGGAAGTTGTAAGGCTTGATCCCAAGAGCTTTTGGAACGCCCTTCGTAAGACAAAGACAAATGACAAAACCCTTTGAGATACCAAAAAAAAAAGATAAGGAAGGAATGGCATTAAAAGCGATCCAGCGGTGGAAAAGATGACGATAAAAACATAACCACTGATATAGGAGTGCATTAAGACCTTAAGTAGCTCTTCATAGTTCTCTAAAAGCAATAAAAAAGGTCAAAGATGCGAGAGAAGAAAGGAAAGGGCAAGGAAGAAAAAATGGCGGAAGGAAACGGATCTCACAGCAAACTGATATAAGGAAAACCTCTGGAAGCTTCTGAGCTGAAATAATAAAGATATATAGGCAAAACTAAGAGATGGAGGGGACCGTACAGAAACTTGTGAGATATGAGGAGATGATAAAGATCTGGAAAGGAAAATGGCTGAAAAACAAGGGCTCTGAAGGGAGGGTATCAAAGGATAAGAAGAGATAATCGGTATCCAGGCAACCGGCTTGCTGTTAAATCTAAAGTAAACACACCATGGAGGTCAAAAATCGAATTTAAACAAGACTTTCCAACTAAAACCTATGCAATATCTATAGAATTATTCATTCATGGTGTAAATTAACACGTAATATACAGTTAATGTACTCGTTAATATGCATAAAATTCGATAACTAAAATTTCGGAGATGATCCCCAACGATTGTTAACTAAATTGAAAAATAACAAGATTAAGGTAGTTTATTTCAATTTGATGAAAAGGGCCAACTGAAGAGTCCACCCAACGTTAGAATATCCAAACTAGATATATTAAGTAGCAGAATTTATCCCTAGCAAGGTTAATGAAAATATCTAACACTACCAAACAGCTCGTAGAGTTTCCGGAGAGAGCACAGCACTAGGTTTTATATACTGAAGTAATTCTCCGCCCCAAACGAGCCTAGATAATTATAAGTTTGTAAAGAAAGCTGAAAAAGCTATTATGTAATTTGCTGCTAGTGCCGATTAGGTATGTCAATTCTGTGGATTATCTGGAAGCCTGGTTGGCTATCAACTCAATTGCACAATCTCCCCCTGATTGAACCAATTGCAGTATTACTCCGCAATGCATCTTTTGGGGGGAATTCACAATTGATCCGATTAAATATATATTTTCTTATAATTGATATACTGATTATTTTCTGCAAATATTTCAGTGGAGGGCATCGAACCGTTGTTATTTTCGTTCCCTGTTTCTCCCTGGTTCAATGAAAACGCCAAATTTTAATTTGAATTTCGTTCCGCCACTATGAAGCCAATTAATTCTCACTCCGGTAATAAAATTTCCTTTAAAAATATCATAATTTCATTAGATTTTTAATCTAATTACATTTGATCGATTTTTAGAGTTACTCTCTTGATGTGAAACAAATTATTGAAGTAAGAGGTCAGGTAATAAAATGAAGATATTATTAGCAATTCATGGATCTCCATTGCTCATGTTCCTTAAGTTTAATATCTAATAGACTGAATCGCAATATAAACAAAAAAAATTGGGATGGAATAAATCTTCTGGCATTCGCTAAAGAGTTTAAATTATTCCGCTCTGATATGTTTTTTTTCCTCCAGCATAAATAGCGATTTATTTCGATTTCAGTACTCGGTTAGGTTCCTATTAGATATTCCAACATCTTCCTCTCAGAAAAATATTTAATATAGAATGCGTTCACGATAACCCACAAGTTTTTCATTACGAGAAGGCAATTTGAAATACATCTAGTTAATTTAGAATAATTTCCTTAAGATCTGTATCGTTGTTTTCCACAAGAAGTTATGTTGATATACTAAAATATATTGAATAATATACTGGAACGTAGAATACTTGTGCTTTTGTGTAAAGTTAGAAAAACATTACATTATAAAGAATTATACCTTCACAGAAATATGTACTAATTTTCTCAATCTTTTTAAGGAGATAACGGAACCCCTTTTTTATGCGCAACAGTTTATGTACCGCTTCCAAACAGAAAAATAGTGCAAAAAAGGAGGCAAACATAGAGACCTTTTAGACAAGTGAGAGAAGAGAGACCTAAGGCAAAGATGGATAGTGTCCTCGAGCGTCCATCTCCCACGTAAAGGACATGCCACAGAACGTCACGAATCCGTGCTCAGATGCCCCACGTGAAGAAAAAAAGACCCCCAGTCGTGCTTGCGTCCGTTTGAGGGCTTCGAACCACATAGTTAGCGTAAGGGCAAGACATGACCATGAGGAATCCACCAGGTGTCAAAGGCCACGTAGGACCTCAGAACGTAGAGGGACACGTAACTAGAAGTCCGTGTGATCGAATACGGGATAGAGGTAAAATGGAAACAGGACGGAGTCAAAAGGGGTCGGAAGCAGCGCCTCTCGCGGAGGATGCGAGAAAGAGATCTTCCTTTGTTTTATCTGAAGGTGGTCCCCCCCTCGACACCCATTAGCAGCACTTACCTTTTGGAGAGGGCAAGTCTCTTTTTAATGCACAAGAGGAAGGCACAATGGATGATGGATAAAGACCAACAATAAGGGTTAGGACAGACTGAGCGAGAGAGCCATTGTTGCATGGAGATTGCATCCAACGAGTTGGTCTAGAGATGCACCGGAAATGATCCTCGGAGTCTTTTTAATGGCCGTTTTAATTGTCGCCTCCAAACAATGAGAGGTGACAAATCTTAAGGAATAGAGAATGGGTTGGGGCTTGGATTTGGCAATAATGGCAGTGTGTTGCAGTATTATAATTTGAGCAGTGTTGCTTGGATGCCAACAATAAAGCATTCTTTTTCGATTTTTCTAGTGTCTTAATTAGGGATAAAATTTTTATTGCCATGCGTTATTACAAAATTAATTATTTCTATTATATGCAATTTATATTGATATGTTAGAACTAAACAGTTCACAAAAATTTAAGGTCTTTATAATCCACGTTTCATCTAATATAAAATGTACACCACATTTTTTCCCCTACAGCTAAGGTAGAATATCAAATTTCTGTTTATCAACGTTCCTTCCGTACCGTTAAAAATTGTCCGATGCTGAAATACAAATTTGCTAACGGTTGATGATCAGATGCAACCTACAAAATATCCATCCCAAGAATGCTAGATCGGATTTTTATGAACCCTATTGTAGTCATATTGCCCTGATCATCGCCAAACTTGGAATGAATCAAACCAAAATACTTCAATACGCATTTTAAATGCTTCAATTAACCAAAAAATTAATCGCTAGACAGCTGTTATTGTTGGGCAACTATTGTTGTTTGAGAGTTATTGTTATTATTATTTACCTTTGAACAATTGCTGCTGTTGGAGTATTATTACTGCTAATTATAGCATTTTACTTTGATGATAAATTTAATAAGCCTCGGGTGTAACGCACCTTTATGATATAAAATTTTATCCTCCAAAGTAGGTTGAAAGAACTCCAGAAGAGTTTCCTCCTGTTTAAGAATTTGATCATAAATTACATGAAAAGCAATCTGGGACTCATTACACTACAACAACTTCCTTCTACAAGCTTACTTTTCTTCCAAAACATTAACTGAGCGAGAGTTTCATACACTTCTCTTTGGAAGTATTAGCTCTCAAGCTATAAAGGCCCCATCATGCGACTGATAATGAAAAGATAGAGCTAACTATCGGTATCAGGTAAACAATAACTACGTCTTATTACCCTAATTTCTAAAGTAACAGAACCGGGGACCTCCAAGCCTTCATATTAGATGAAAAATATCCTTATCGCGCATTATATTCTCAAATTTCAATCTATGAGAAACTAATAAAGTAATTTAATCAGTACAGTTAACAAAACAGAAATTACCATCCTGTATTTCAATCAACTATAAATCTCTTGTTTCCTCGGTTAATTTCTTTCGGAACAGAAAATTATGCTACAATTATCGTTAATGTGGCACCCTTGTTTCCCTTTAGAAACGCAATGAAAAGGTGCTGCCAACTTCTGCCCTTTTAAATCCATCCCTCCTACGTCAATGCCTTAAAAATAAAATTATTAATTAACCGCTCGACTTGAATGGCCCTTTGTGTACACCGCTACCAAAAGGATGGACAAAAATAAACGAGGTGTCGATTCGTGGAAGACCCGTCGCCATGGTGAAGAATAAATAGATATCGCGACTTCCCTAATGATGACACGCGTGAGACGTTCTGGAAAATCCCACTGTTTTACTTCAGAACCTTTTGAATGCAAAATAAAACGAAAAAGACAGAGATATTAAAGAGGAAGGTGAATCAAATGTATATCCTTTTCCTGATGAGCAAAAATATCCTTGCGGAAATTTCCGTTTAAAATAAATACATTGAGAAATAATCGACCTGTACGAACTCAGGCGTATATTTTTAATCCTAATACTTCGTCTTGCGTAGACATGAAGCTACTGAAAGTTGGATATTTGTAACAGGAAACACTGCTTTTTAAACAGAACTATCGAGGAATGGAACAGTCTACCCGCAGAAGTCTTTGAACCTTTCCTAAAAAATGTTAAATGTTTTATTAAGGGTATTTGTAAAATAAATAACATGACGAGTGAGCCAGCCGATGACGAAATGTGGGACAAGTAGGGGATCGCCTGATAGGGTGGGGACTTCGTGGGCCCTGTAGCCGCTTCGGTAGCCGTGAAGGCCTACCAGGAACCCCGAAAAATCTCCCAGAACAAGATTTACTAACATGGAAGATATTATTTTGTTTTATTACGGGTGACGGTTATTTGTGTGTAGAATTAAGGATTGTAAATGGACTGTGTAAATGTATAATATCTGTTTTTATACATATATTTTTTTAATTATATAAATTACCACCGGACAACTGTCCACCTGTGAATATATTGTAAATATGGCGGAAGATGACGAGAACAAGTTGGATGGGGAAAAAACAAATCTGGAAGTTTTGAAGGAAGTACAGTTGCAAAGTGTACAGTTGTAAACTTATATGCTAATTTTAAGTTTTTTATTATCCTCCCCTTCCTCCTCCTTCATTTTCTTAGTCACCCGTTTCCAGCTCCTTCTTTAATTTCATCTTATCCCTCTTTTTGTATATAATGTCACAGTTTCTTTTTTTTCCTTTCGATTTCTTTAATTTTATTTATGTTTAATATAACAAAACTTAGTGGGAATGTATCCTGTATGTGTTTAATAAATTATTATATTTATTATTATTATAAAAAAATATTTACTATTATTGTATTTTGTGACAAAGTGAAATAAAGAATCTATTATTACATTTAAAAAATTATTATTATTATTATTATTATTATTATTATTATTATTATAAAGGAAGAGAGAATATTAGTAAAAATTGGAGAAGAAAAACAAAATTATTAGACGTGTCATCAGACACAACGTATTCATAACTAACAACTTTGAAGGGAAAGTTTTAGGAAAGAAAGGAAGAGGACGGTCTCGGAAAAAGCATTCGGACTAGATTCAGATGATAGGATAGGATATAAATACATGGTATTAAGCTAACAGCAAATAATAGAGAAGAGTGGTTGCATCGACAAGGCATAATCCTTTAGTAAATAATAATAATCCTGTCAAAAGCGCAGAAAGTTCGAAATGAATATTTGTCAATTCGCATTGGTTTCGGAGGGGTCAAAGTCCCCTGAAAACCCTGACAATCGATGACAATTGCGGGATTCAATTATGACGAATTATTTGCGTGGCGAAAATCCATCACGACACGCGTGGGAAAAACCGGAGTTAATTCTTCAATCGGATATTTTCGCAGAAATTGTTTCGGCGATCAGTTTAAATTCGTCGACGATTTATATTGAATCGACTGATCAACCTGACGGGTGACGAATTCGGTTGACGATCACGCGATGAATTTCACTTCTTTGCTGCAATCCGTGCGTTCACAACGCATAGGGATATCATGTATATTACCATGGTGATTTGTCGTTTGGAAAAAAACTTTTCCTCGGTGTACTAATGGAGTGTTACTATGACTACAAAATCGAAACGGAAAAGGCAAACTAAGATCATATTTTATCCATTTTAAGCCAGTAATAAATTTTGATGTCGTTATACTTATGTGAAAATATAAGGCCTTCGGAGAAAATGGTCCTGGGTTTATACCCCAGTGGGAGTGATAATGATGACAAAGCGTTATGAAAAACAAGGAATTTACATAAATCAAATGGCAGAGAATCCAAAGCGATTTACGACAGCTAAGATGACCATACATCCCGTATTTTTCGGGATAATCCTTCATTAATTTAAGTTTCTACCATTATTGAATTGAATATAGGATCTTGTGTTAACCTTACCTTTAATCGAAGGTTCGATATTTCATATATTTAATTTAATTACTTGAAAAATTCCTTCGTGAACTTTCATGTTATACGGGTGGCGACAATGTACTTCTTATAAATATAAATAAATGGGAAAAGTACGGTTCAAATCTATGCAAACCCTAACTAACATTGACTTTTCCTACGTCCGGAAACAAAGTCTAATTAATAATAATAATAAGCGTCTTTATTTCAGGGCGAGATTGAGACTTATAAGTCTCTTCCTACGTCCAGCCTTAATTTATGACCCAGAAATGGAAAACAAAGCAAAGAATTAAAGAGAACTGCAACAATTGAAAACCACGCCTCCTTTTCAAATAAACTCAGTTTTGGGCTCTTTCCGAAGAAAGCCACAACAATACCAATGTCACCAAAGTAACCATGGCTTCCAACAATGAAATTTTAATCGCGCCGTCACGGAAATTTCCCGCCTTTTTTGCCGCGGTTCCATCACCGTAATGCCTCTTAATACCGGGAGAGTTATGGGTCCTTATTATTTATTTTTGACAAACGAGACATTTTCTGGAATAGAGACCAGCGTGGGCGGAAGACCGCCATAAAAAACCATAAAGCCAATCCAATTTTGCAAAATGGAGATTTTTTTTGAGAGGAATTCCAAAAAATAAAAAATCCCCATGCACAGCGTGGCACTTCCAGCCTAGCCGCATTATCTGCAGTAATCGGATTGAGAATTTAAAGCTTTGGGAAAATACCCGATCTTATGCGTGGAAATATCAACAGGGTTTTAAATTGGAATGGAATTTAAATTAAACTAGGATATAGAAAGGATATTCAGCCGAAACTCATAGGTGGCTATACAAAACTGACCTGAGGTACTTCAATACGGGTACCTTTGAGCCCTCTAGAAACTTTGACTGGCATATATAGAATCGATAGCAGAAAAGCCAATCTGATAAAATCCTATGAATAAAAATAATTTAAATGGACAGATTTCTTCAATATTCGGAATCTTCTATATATTCATCATCCAGACATGAAATTGTATATCAGCGATGGGTCAAGAGTGGTATACATGATTGATATTCGAAAAGAATAGAAACTATTCGACGTAGCCGGAACTCGAACCCGAGTCTTATACTAGCCGGACGGTTGCTCTAACAAACTGAGCTAACACGGCAGAATTATTCCCCTTTGACTCTGAGTAGAGCTTCTAAGTAGAGCATTGGTGCCCAAACTTTTCTCTCGGTTAACAAATAACTTCGGAGACAGTTCAGGAATTCAGAAAACATTTTCTAATATAATAATATAATGATAATAATAATAATAATTTCTAAGTGCAGAATATACGTACTAATCTTATTTGATTGAGCCAAAGTGAAGACTAGTCAAACATTCTAATTTTAATTAAATTAATAATTTAGAAAATTTCTTAATATAATGAATGATCTCTTTAAATTTACGTGAATTGAAGGAACAAAGAGAATAAACACTCTGCCGTCCCCAGAATACTCTAAAACGCAGACATTATGCTCGGCATATTCGTAATTGCATATATTTTCAATGACGACCCTAAATCACTTATGACATATCTGATAAAGCGACTTTAGAAATTTGCGTGAGCTTTTGTTTAGACCTGTATTTTGATGATCGTGATTTCATTAATTTTACTTCGAACTATCTGGAGTGGTTTTACTCTGTTGTTCTCATTTACTGTTTTCTTTTTTTAATTTAAAGTTGTTTGACGAATTATTAATTATTTGCACATGTATATATATATATATATATATATATATATATATATATATATATATATATATATATATATATGACGCAAATTTGTGCTGCTACCTGTTCACGTTAAATCCTTAAATAAATCAAATTAATTAATTAAACAAATTTTTAAACAATTAAAAAAAAGAATGCGGCGGGCCGAATTTATTGGCGGATAGTTTGAACAATGGACTAAAGCATCCGTCCAAAAAGATCCGGGTTCGATTCCGATTCAATTTTTTCCATCAATAGGCATATCCTTCCATTCTCTCACTAGATGGCAATACTCACAATGGGCAAAAAAGAATAAAATAGTTAAAAACATAAACAAATGCAACTCGAAACCAATGACGTTAAAACCGTCTTAAAATATAAAAGCTTTCCACAGTTTCGAAAAATAACTTAAAACGGATTCGGTTAGTAAACAAATACAGGGAACATTTCACAATCTCATTCCAAACCAAGTTTTGCACGGTTGTCCCACTAGTACTAAACCCTACGCAAGCAAATCTCAAGGATATCATTTCTTCTACTAAAATAATGTGACAGCACAAATTTTCAGCGATCTTTAAACGGTCATGAGGTATAGATGCATCTCGGAAAAACAGAATGGTAATAAAGCCCTCTCAGAAAAATACGTACATTTCAAAGAATAACTGTAAAAAAGGGATTAGCTGAGAGAGGTTTTAAAAATACAAGAGAGCCCTGGAATCGAGATGTACATTGCAATAAGCTACGAAATTCCCAGGGAGTGGATTCCGAGCGTTAAAGCGGAAATTATCTTCGGAAGATTTTTACGATGTCTAGGGGTATAAAGACGTGAAAAAACTGTCTGTATGAAGTCGTTTACCCCGTCTCCGAATATTAAGCATTACCTGGGCATCAAATTCTAACGCGATGCTAAAGTTGTCAAATTATTTTCCATTATAATCTCATACAAGATTATGAGGCGTACGAATGAGCTACTAACCGACAAAATGTTTGTTATACTGCATGGGTATTTGATGCAGTGTATATTTTTTATCTAAGAACTTTTATTAAACGTCTAAGAACATTTATAACGTGTATTTAAGTATTATTACGGAAAAAGTAGAATATTATAATAATGACATATGAAGAATAATATATATGATAATATATGAAAAATATGATAATATAATAATATAATATATGAAAAAAATGATAAAATAATAATACAATTCATGACAAAATGTTTAGGTGAACATATGTTATTTACTCTGAATTATCGACCTGAAATATAATATCGGAATAAGGACAAAATTTCATTTGCGAATCCAAAATTAATTCTAAAAATTGTAATAAAAGTACGGAGCTAAGGAAATGAGAGAATCAACTCCTGAAAACAAGAACTTTAAAATTATATACAAACGGAAACAATTAGTATCTCCATGACGATCTGAGTTTATATTTCTCCCAATTGTTTGCGAATGAGGTTTATTGTTGAAAGAAAATAGCACAATAAATTGAAAAAACCCATTTTCACTCAGAGACCACCGATATTTTTCTACAAGGAATTTCTACAAATCTGATGATAAATCTATTTTTCCATTTATTTCTCAAATTAAACATCTTTGCCTTTGGACATACCTTGGATGAGTACATGATTATATTATAAAATTACACTTTATGATTGTCAAAATACTCCCAAACCAATTCCAGTAATCGGAAAATGTAAATCCTCGACCAAAACCTCCCTTCCTAAAACTCATTTTAACAAACAATACGACGGCTCCTCTTCCGAAATTGAATATGCATAACATCTCCTGCTCCTTAATAGAAAGGTCGCTTAGAAACCAACTTCCCTGTGAAAACACCAACAATAGCGTCGGCTCCTACTGATTCAGTGCGAAAATACTTCCGCCTCCAGGTATCAGACTAGTGAAGAGCGTGGGAAATTCGATCCCACCCACGAAACTAGCTTTTTTAGTGTACCGCCTCGCTCCCTTGACGACCGTTCCCATGGATCCACCCGACAATTGTCGCCCCTGACAATCGCACTCCTGCATCTCCATGGACACTTTTTATCATCGTCCACCTCGACTCTCTCATCTATTTTTTGTATCTTTTCACCTGCGACCGAAGCTCGATATTTTTTTCTTTTTTCGATCCTTTCCGATATCGCAGTCATGGTCAGAGCTGGGATCTCTGTACAAGTGCTTTGAAGCGAGTGAAGCAATTTATGCGTCGGTAATGACTCACCGGATACGGAAGATGATGGACCAAGGTAATATATTTATGTGGAGATAAAGATTGAAGAAGATGATGTAAGGTAAAAGGTAAAGCATAAATCGAATACAGAATGCATAAAAGTAATGTATTGATTAAACAAGAATTGAAGATGATAAGGCAAAGGAACACGCAGTAATAGTAATTTTAAAATTACTTCCACAGCTAAGGTCATTTAGCACGTGGGCCCCCACCGGGATACGAACCCGATACCACTTTCACCAAAGTCAAATGCGCGGTCCATTTGACTGTTTGGGGACATAAGAATATGCTTAGCCCTAGTTTGAAAGAGATTAAAAGAACGTCTTCACACATCACCACAGTTATGCTTCATTGTAGAATGTAACTCACACCCTCCCACGTTATTGAATACGAAAGTAAATATCACAGAAATAAAGAACGAAATGGAATGAAACGTAATCAGTAATTTGATTTTTTCGCTAGCTATAGAAATAATAGTAATAATATAGTAATAATATAGTGATAATATAGTAATAATATAGTGATAATATAGTAATAATATAGTAATAATATAGTAATAATATAGTAATAATATAGTAATAATATAGTAATAATATAGTAATAATATAGTAATAATATGGTAATAATATAGTAATAAAATAGTAACAATATAGTAATATAACAGTATAGTAATAGACAAGAAGGATGAAATAAACTGCAAAGAATTTCCTGGACTGCAAAGAAAGGTATTCCTTAAAATTCCGAATGTAATAGTAACCCCTCTGCAGAACGGATATAAAAGTAAACAACAGAGAAATAAATAATAGGATGGGCCAAGGAATCAGCAACTCAAATCTTACGCTAATTATACCCCGTAGTAATAGATAAGTAAAGTGAATTAAACATTACGTAACTCCCTGAATAGTAACCCTTCAAATAGTTAATCCTTCTCACCTAAAAAAAAATCCTCTAAAAATACTTCAATCTTATAATCTACTTGCAGTCCTGCAAGTTTACCACTTACAGAAGATTATAGAAGATTCTGAGACAAGGATAGCTATGCATGTATAGATGTGGAAAAACTTCTCAGATAGGGGATGAATATAAAACAATGGGCGAGAATGGGAAGCTAATAGTGAGGCAGACAGGAAGTTGATGCAGGATGGGGAAGGAGAGGTCCAGGGGGCGTTAACGGAGATCGCACAACCGATATTGGCGGTCGCAGATACTTCCCTTTGACCCCCTCTCTGCACTCACACTATCTATCTCCGATGGCTTGGACATCCGTTTAAGCGCCCGAAACAATGCAGCTATCGGGAACTCGATCGTTCACATCTCCTCCCTTGAAATGTTAAGTTTAAACAATGCGGTAGGTCCACGTTTAAGGTTGAACTCACTCTGGTTAAGATTAAGTTACGCGATAATGAGTTTGAGATAGACTGCAATGCACTGTGTCTTAGAACAGGGATGAGGAAAATTTTGCAATGGAAATTGATAGTTTAAGATATTGGGGAGCCAATGCGGTGCAAAGACCATAGCGTAAGATGATGACGTTACTTTTATTATTAGGTTAAAAGCCGTGTGAAAGACCTGTGGTTGTTAGAGTCTTAGGGAATCTCCACTGAAAATTGCCTTCGGAATATATTTTAAATACTTTATATACTAACAAAGCCAGCAATAATAATTCTAACAGAGCCAGAAATAATGGCATCGGTTGAAGCATCGTTTTCCAAGTTAAATTTAACAAAACAATACTCAAGAACGATTTCTCCTTAGAGAAATTGTCTTCAAAGTATAACTTTGAAAGAATGATACCCAAACCTGGAAATATTATGTATCCTAACCAAGTCAGCAGCAATGATTCAAACAAAGCCAGCAATAATGATTAAAAATAAACACAGCAACAATAATTCTAACAAAGCCACCAACAATGGCATCGGGTGAGGGATCGATCTCCAAGTTAAAATCAACAAAAAATGAACCAAGAACGAAATAAGGAAGTTGATAATATCGATAAATCAAGAAAATATTGACAAATTTGTGAGTATTAAAGCTTAAAATAAAATAATACTTAAACAGCAATAGTATTATTAACTAATTGTAATATCAGATAACAAATTAATCATAATGGTGATTACATAGTAACCTATCATAATAGGCCGGACTTCGAGGAACGACATTATAAAAGATAAAAGAATGGTAATGGATTGGTAATCAAAATATACTGTGGAAATCACCAAGCTATACTTTACTTCTTTATGGTTTAATAGCTTAACTAACTGCAGCCATATTAAGAATGAACTAGCAATTTAAAGTTACGCATACAGCATGAATGAAAACATCCATTTTCAAATGTGAACCAACTCAGCAATAAATGTAACGTAATCATCAACGCATACGCTACTTATCGGGTGATCAACAGAAGTATATCCTCTCCCTTAAAAAAACCCAAATTATTTTGATCCCATTTCAAGGACCATGAAATCCTTAACGAAACATCTCTGAGCATCCAAATCATTAAAAAGTCTACATCGTTAGCACCCTCATCTACCGTAAAATAGTACCACCCAACAAAGCACCGTATCACGCACGTATTGATGTCACCATGGGAACTGAAAAACGGACACATTTAATCGAAAACGGCGCACCCTTGCGAGATCCGAATGATTTCAAAAAAGGGGGCGCGAACACACAAGGACTCCAAATTGGAAGCAATTTTCGCGATACCGAAAAAAAAGAAGAAGTTCACTCGATGTTTATTACCATCGCAACGGAGGAAAAAGTGGAATGAGTTTGTTAGATCGAAGGTCGTTCGATGTATCGAACACAATGTTGTGATTAAGGGAGTGAGGAAGGACACAAAGGGTGCCAATTTTTCGCAGGATGGATTCGACTAATGCTGCCGATTGTTCGTTGCACAATTCGCCGAATATTTGAACGTTTCCTTGCTCCGCCTTGAAATTTGCGTGCCTTTTTTGAAAGAGTATGTGACACGTAGGACACGGCGAAATCTGCATTTTTATCGATTCATTCCCGTCTCAAAAGTTACGTTACCAACCTTTACATCACCGAAAATGTAATTTCCTGTTAAACAGGAATCAGATTCCAGCTTTCAAGTCTCCAAATAGTTAAAAATCGATCTTTCAGCAAGTTTAATTAAGAATTCTATCATATGATTAAGCTCGGTCTTTTTCTTTAGAAAATACCAAGTTCAATTTCTGATACTGTGAATTGACATCAAATTTATCGAAAAATTTCTTCATCAAGCAAGTTTTAGACGAATTAATGTATATACATCATTACACCATGATGTGTACATATTCATGTATAATTTTTTGTAATAATTATTATCTAGTAAACTTTATTTTTCATTTGATCTTTTTTGCAGCCATTTGGTTACAAAATGTAATGTTCTGTGTAATTCAAATTAAATTTCTTAACCTGATATTACAATTTTTGTGCATGCACATCTCGAATTAATCTCCATTTCTTGCTTTTAGGGGTTTTTGTACCCAGAATACAACAATAAATATTATTATTATTATTGTTATAAAAATATCAGACAAAGAAAAAACACGATTCCGATCAACAGATGCAGTAACAATGGATATGACAAAAAAGGTAGGTAAATAAATTTTATTGAAGCAATATTAGCAATTATCTTCAAATTAATGCCTTCGAAAATACTGAATATGTAATTCATGGTCTGACTGGCCCCAGAACCATCTATCTACATGAATTTATGTATGCATAGTATATATCACAGGATACTATTATCGCAACATGAGCGCATGAATTATATCATCACCAGGTCGACATCCTATGATGAACTGAACTTGCATAGATTAAGACAGATGAAACATATAGTAGCATAAAACAAAGAGGTAAGAGCTTAACAACTGAAAGCTAGAACTTTTGTATAACTTATGAGCACTTTATAATAAAAAACAGTATCTCTGGTTTTATCTAGAAATTCCTATCTTTATCATTTTTGAGATAAACTTATACACCAACAAAATTTGGAGTCATTATAATTTTTCTAAGATAGCAACATAAAAGTAATAATAATAAATGTACTGTCTACTTATTTTTACACACTTGGTGAAATGAATGTAACACCGTTTCTTATCTGGAACTTTCTAGCTTAATTAATCGTAGAGTATAAATATCACTACTGAAATTAGTAATCATTAGAATTCAGCCGAGGGTATCTAAAGATAGGATTCCCAGGTATTTCATGCCCCACTTCTTCTCAGTGTTATCTTGATATGGTGTATGTTTTACTAGTAGTAATATCTTCCTAGTACTACTCAAACATTACTTGGGTTAATTTTTAATCTAAACGGTAATGTAGTCGTTGTTTATTTCCGGTATCTCTAGGAGATTGTTTAGTCTCCATTTCGTCGATACTAAATAACCCAATGCAGTTACGTTAGAATTTACCGGGAAGTAAAAAGAAAAATGTAATAACGTCATCCAAGGTTTTAAATAGAACTTGGAAGCTGTGCTGCAAAGGCAATCTAGAGCTTAATATAAAAAAGAATAAATATTATGATAATGCGACTATTATTGGGATGAGTTTGAGACTAATGAGTTTCATCTTACATCTAACCCTTCTTAGAATAAAATTTTAGAGAAAGCTTGAAAAAAGTGCTGAAGAAAATTACTTTAAGATTTGAATCATCAAAGTTTTCACTTTGGAAATTTAATGCACCACAGGAAGAAAAGACTAAGAAGATGAGGGATGTGAAAAACATGAGAAACTTCATGCTACTTTTTTTCGAAGGCGGGATACAAAATTTCTTCCCTTTCTTGCTATCCTTCCAAACATTTCTCTACGATCAGTTATCAAAGTGCAGATATGTAGTAGAATAAGGATTTCTCATTGCTTTGATTCTGTATAATTTAATAGTAGATCCTCCATAAATTTATGCTTGCTGTAATTACGTTTTCTCCATAAAGAGTGGGCTGCAGTAACTCAACAATAGCTCTATTTTTATCGTATCAGGTAGATTTAAAAACCGGTTCTCTCGAGTCCCACGCTGCTCTAACATTTTCAATAGTAGATGTTTTATTTGTACTAGAGGTACCGGTATTATAATAATATATTCCCAAGGAAGAATCGACTTAAAAAAAGGCCGATAGGACCGGGAATCGAGCCCGGGTCTCCAAAAGTCTATTCTTCCATGGGATTTTTTTATCTTGTGGAAAATCATCTAAACCAATTCCTTGTTTGTAATAATGTATTGCTATGGCTAAAAGATATCTGTAATGGTAGAATATTCCAGATATAATTACAGATATACATTGTACTCGTGCTGTGTAATATAAATTTTATCGGCGGATAAAACGGACTGATATAGTTAGAAACGGACTTTTAGTCTGGAAGTCTCGAATCAATTAGGGAATATAATAAAATGTAGTTCGGATTCAACGGGAGAGGTATCTTTGCTCAATAAAAAAATAAAACGGCATCCAAAGAAGGCCACATGCTGTGAGGAAGACGATTAAAGCTGCAAGGGGATTCGATACCGAACAAAACCACGATGACAATAAGCGGTACATCTTCCAAAGGGGGGTTGAAAACGACCACGATCCGAAGACCGCAAGACATCCTAGGTGGCGCCACGGTTGCGGCGAGGATTGGAAGCTCTGTAGAGCGTCTAGTTTCCGCGGAATAGCAAATGAGACTAGGCGGACTAATTAGCGGCCCATGGCTCGATTCCACTTCCCTTGAAAGGATTCTGCATAATTCGAAGGTTCTCAGAGTTGGGTTCGATGAAAAGACTCTGAGGAAGCAAAAGACTGGGACGTGGCGAAGGAAAATATGCGGGAATGAAGAAAATATAAGGACAGATTGAAAATGGAATACGTAAGGAATTCATACAGATTTAGTCACCGATACATAATGAATGAGGCTGGGAAATGGATGAATGGAAGCTCTTCAACTATACTGCAGCTTAAACTAGATTGGTATGATGGGAGTTCAACGAATGCAGAAGCTATCAAGGAAGAATTTTCAATTTAAGATAGTTCGTCAAACATAAGAAGCTTAGTAGATATCCACTTCCGCCAATCCATTCCGAAAACAGTCGAGTAAAACGAGCCACTTGTACTCGTACGACGTGGAAGATCAAAATGGAATGGGATTTATTGGCGAATTCAGGATTCTCTTCTCAACGTTTTCTTAAAGACTCTTCTCTTTGATATACATTTGATCGGAAGAGCTAAGTAAAATGTTCTAATTGAAGAGAATAAAATCGCTACAAATGTATTTCTATATGGTTTATAAAATAATATTTCGACTTATCTACCCCCGATCCTGATCTAATATGATCCCGGATAATTAAATGATGAGAGTTTAAACCGATTGTTTTTAATAAAATATTACGGAATTTTTATATAATTACTTGATTATTTCTTTTCTTTTACTTGTTCATAAAGAAGTTAAAATAATTCCGTTTTTTAATGATGTTTACATCATAAACATTGTCGTATTTAGGCTGTTATTTGTACAACATTTTGACGAAACATTGCACTTAGATTGCACACAATGTCATATTTAGGCTGTTACTTTTACAAAAATTCAACGAAAAATTGCACTTAACTGGATTTCTCTCTGTATCCATATTTCTAAAGGTTTTTGTAACGCATTAAAGCTTAACTTGAATATCTCTATTGAATATTGAATAACATTCTTTCAAAGGGATATAAAAGTGTTATTTCAGATATTTTTCTTGGGTATTCCTCGTAAATAGACGTCTTCTAAGCTGCTTAGAAGAAATAACGATAAACTACCTCTCAAAGGTATTTGAATCTAATAAGTTGGTATTTATCTAGCTATTTTCGTTGGAAATTTTCGCAAACGCTTTTATATATGATCTTAAAGATCTCTTGTGCATATCGAACATTGTATATTTTTGATATTTTCCTTCTAGTATAATTTTTTCTAGGAATTGAAAAAATAAAACTGTCATCCTAACACCCTCTTAATTAAGGATTTAACAAAAGCAGAGTGGTCATTTAGAAATGATAAATTTTGTATTCAAATTGTCAATCAATATCAAAAACTGTATAGAAAAAACTTTTAGCAAAACGTATAAATTTCACGGAACTTAGGACTAATATTAGGCTTACCATACAAGTGATATCACTACCTTAAAATTCTCCCTCAAAAACTCTTAGGTAGAATTCTACCCTTACATTTCCATTTTTAAAACATTCCCTGAAATTTTCACCTAAGTCAACTGCATTTTGATTAAGTCATTCTTGGTCCTAATGAAATAGTCCTTCGTAAGAAGTAAGAAACCTCCACTGAAAGTAATTCTCATTTCTGTTCAGATGCTATATTTTTTCGATGACTACGACCGCCATAAAAAAATTAATTTCAACTCTCTGCTAGCATAGATTACGTAATGGCCCTTCCTTGAAAATTCGAGATATGAAACTCTCGTGTTTGTGGCGAATTCCTATATTCTGATAACCCGTGTGCTGCCGCATATCCTGGGTAAAATTAAAACTGCCTCAACTCATGCACAAACTCCGTCTCAGGAACTAGAGCGAACTTTAGCGAGGGCAAAAAGAGAGCAAAACAACTTTCCTCCTTCACTTAATCTCTCAGTCTTATGTAACAAGTCTTGGCCTATCTTTCCCCCGTATAATGCATTAAAATTTTAGATTTTAATCTCTCCAACTTCCAATTTACTCTCTTCGCTGCATACGCGCCCGGACATCTTTCTCACGATCATCAATGGGAGACAAGTTATTAATAATCCGGTATATCTTTTCTATATTAAAACTTTTATTCCATAAGAAAACCATAAAATCGATGACAGATAAAATTCATTCTATATCGGAATAGATGGAGTGTGATCTCCTTCCCATTAATATGTTAATTTAATCTCAAATTCCAATTTCGTATGTATAGGCGTCCCGTTGTCATCTTAGAATCTACATTGGATAAGATATGGTCAGTTCTCCTTTTGCCTAAGCGATTATTATACACTTAGAATTATGAAAGAATGATTTCAAATCTGTTGAAGGTAAAAGTCTTAACTTAAACTCGTAAAACGAGTAGATATTCTTTAATTTTCACCATTAGTCAGTAGTCATCTTCTATTTCATTTAATTAGGACATTTAGCACATACTGACAGTTGGAAAAATAAACACGAGTCACCAAGAATTGTTAACATTAGAATTCTAAACTATTTTCTATTTCCCCATACAAATAAAATTCATAGTCAAATTTCCACCAACCTAATAAGTATCAACAATAAAGTGACCAAAATTTCAAGCACTCACTCTCAAGATAATGAGAATATAAAATACATAAAATTTTAAATAATAATATAAAATTTCTGACTTTCATCTTAGCTGAGAAGATAAGTGACAGACAGACACTTTGTAAAGACCGCCAAATCAATTTATTTTCCGCACAACACTTATCTGATGTCGGTAAATTATATAAGAAATGTATTAAACGAATTTTGGCAATCAATTTCACACACTTCCCGACGAGATAGAAACATGAAGTTTAAGGTTTCATCAGAAGAGACCTAGCACACATTTTTACTATAGGAATCCTTGATCCGATTCTATATAAGACTCTATATTGCGTATACAACGCAATTTTTCGTCGGAAATTTAAGTAAAAGAGGAGAACTTATATGAAGTTATAGTTTGTTCTTAGTATTTATTACAATGGATCAAAAATACAGTTCCAAAAAAATTGCTGAGTCTTATCCGCGGGTAAATACAATGTACCTTTGACTCACGAGTTTCCTAACTATCACCTCAAAAGCATTCACTTCACACACAAAAATTCACATCCCCATGTGAACCTTCAACAATTTTCCTCTTCATCTAATGTAAATTTACTATATCAAATTGAGTAAGATCACGCACAAATTATATAGAGGTGATTCCAACGAGTGACACTGTCTACAAGGTTTACAACCCCACCGGTGAGCAAGAGGATGAAGTTATCGATGTTCGATACGAGAGGCATTTCGGATACGCCGTGAGGGAGCGCGCTCCACACGCTAACAGCATCCGTTACGCATGATAGAAAGAGAATCTGCGCCTGTCTTGGATCTTCATTAGGGGAAATAATTTTCCTGAAGATGGGAGCAAAGGGGTCTGGATGAGACATTGATGAGTGATAGAAGCAAATAAGAAGATCCAGAGATGAGCAGGCGAAGCGAATAATCACCTCCGTCTCTCGTAGAATGTACCCCCTAAGAACTTCCATCCCAGAGGGGGGTAAAAGTCGACGTCTGCCATCAGTTGCAGGTACTCTTTCGACACTATCAATGTGATGGAAGAGGCAATCGTATCCCATGTCACTAAAGATGTTACTTACATTTTTCAAGAATGCCTAGATACAACTTCTATGATTATGCCGGAGTGTTACTATTTACATTTTCTATTAAACCTTGTCAACTAGAAGTTGTGAAACTTTAAAGAGTTACTAAGTTAGAAAGTTGAAAATAATAGCACAGAACCCCTGCATCTCTTATATTGCTATATAAAACAGAAGCCTTTGCGTCTGCTTGCATATTTTTCTTAGATTTTACGATTAAAATTGGTTACAAAACCCTCTGAACTAGAAGTTGGAGAACGATAAAGAGTTACTTTGAAAATTGGCAAATTATAAAACAGATTTACTTCACCACTGTATACCTTCAATGTATTCTGTATACCTTCTATATTCGTATATATAAAAAGCAAAAATTATTTCGGATTATTTGTATGTCTGTCTTTAATTGAAGTCTATACCAATTAGCCCAATTATTATCAAACTTTGCATACATCTCCTCTAAGACCAGGAAAGAGGTACTATTGAATTTCTATTCGCCAATTTTCCTATACTCGAACCAAGATCGCTCAGATATATTTCAATAAAGAATACATGTAAACCTCATTTTTATCGGCTGTAGGATTTATTTCTTTGGGTAAATTCAACTAGAAAGAATTGTACACTGCACTATGGGAGACGCTTTACGGCGTATGGCAGAGGGTGCGCGTAACCATGACTATTTTTTCAATCGGTTACATTCATACATCAGAGATTGTATTTGAGACTAAATTATAATAAATGAAACCTATAATTCCATTATTTAAACGAAATATATTGCAATTAAATATATTTTCTGCTGGACTTATTTACCTTGCTAACCTAAAAGAGAACCAAGATTTCTCCAAACGCCGTATGCCGGAGACCGTCGGGCAATTCCATAGAAAAGGAGTTTCTTTCTTGCTAACCTAGCCAAATTGATGTCCAAAGTATGAGTCCCCTCAGGATGAGCTGTATACTGAATGCGTAAGTTCGATTCTAAGTTATCATTCTCATGATATTGGGCAAATGACACCCTTTGATGAAGTGTTCGCACAAAAATAAATAACACGCAAGCGCTGCCATTAAAACCAAGCCTGAAACCAATCAAAAGAGCTCGTTATCGAAGGACGGAGAGAATTCGACAACCCAAAATAGAAGCAAAAAAATCATCAAGGAAACTCAAGAGTAGGAAAAAGAAAAAATGGAAGCCAACTCAGACGAATAAAAGAATGCGAAATTAGCTCCGGAGACTGGAAGAATTTCGTACGTCTCAGAAGCGAACTTTTTTTTATATAACAGAGCCCAGTACCAAACAAGTCAATGCTTAGGAAACAAACGTGAAAAGGACGTCTCTCTTCCTCGTACAATTCAACTCTCTTATATGAGCGAGAAGAAGGCAAATAAAACCAGCTTTGGAGGGCCTCATTGGAATGGTCAAGCACCTAACGAAATAATTGAGGTACTCTTTCCCTTGCCTCTCGAAAAAATATTCAAGATGGCGCCGACTTCGGAAAAGGACAAGTGAAGCGAGAGACCTCCAGGGGGAATGTGAAAAGTTGAAATTAAACGGTCTGGAGGTACTTTAAAACTGTTTTTTTTATGCCGTTGACGACCTTTATTTTGAACGAGATTGCGAGCTGAAGGGTCTCGCATTTCCACTGATCAACATGGGAAAAAGGGCAGGTTTTCATGCCCTTTTGCTGGACATGTGTGCACACCTCTCATATACGAGGATACTTGTTCTGGCGATCCTTTTCATCGTATGCAAAGATGGAGCGAGGACGGACTGAGGTGGACATTAACTGGGGCAGAATACACTCATTCAAATTCATATATAGTCTGGGCGGATTTAGAAACTTGCCAAGGGAAGCTACGTAGTGCTTCAAAGAATTGTCTTCAAGGTATAGGAATATCAGGACCTTAATTCTCTATTAGGAACCATTCCTTAAATAATGCCACGATGCCACATTCGTGATTTCTAAAGCCCCCATGTCACAAAGAGTTTCAAGTAGCTCTAGAACTCTAGATTTGCGATTTTAAAGCTAGGATCCGAAGAATAATCAGTGGAGGTCCATGAATATGTCCATTCCTAATTATTACTAATAATGGTAATTTAAGCCTTTAATTTAAGGAATAATTACTTCAAATTGAAGATTGAAAGTAAAAATTGATTTTAAGAGGGAAAAGAAGGACTACATTTCAAATCCTACACTTACCTATATATTCTACTAAACTTCCAGATATGTCAACTTCAATCGAATAATTCACGAAATGTCTACTTCAATGGCAGAATTCCCAGATTTAAAGAGAAATTTGGAAAACAAAAAAGTGAAGTTTTCTATTCCTTCATCAGCTTCATTTTGTCAATAATACTGTCAAACCTCGCATACGGAAGGAAAAATATGATTTTCTACGGTTATTACCATCCCTATACTCGGCAAAATTTTTCCCGTACATCAATAATTTTACGCTACCGGAATACTAACTTCAAAGATTAAACAAACGAATACCAAAGTCGTCCGCTACTTCATCTGCAAAATTGACCTCGAAAATCGTTTTGGTATTCAAAAAGCAAAACTGGATCATTGATTTCCGTTTGATCAATAGATAGCATGCTATTCGTTGATGGTAATCTCGACCGGAATCATGGATAGTACGATTTTAATGGGTATCTGGATGAACCAGCCTGCGTATGAAGCATTAAAGTAAATAACCAACTAAAATTTAACCTCTGGAGTTCAAAGCCACTGAATTGCAGAGCAGTTAGAGAAATTACACCAAGGCCTATTTATGACTAGTGTGCTTCCATTCCCATAAACTATTTGAAACAAACTCTACACTGAAAACTCAAGCACCTTTGAAGACTTTAATTTTCATTTGAAATGTTAATTGAAACATGGATTATCGGGGACCATTCGCAATATTTACCCTCATTTCTAATGAGATTATTCATTTGAGATTACGATACTGAAATTTGATTAACATAATTTTGGTATTAACGGCAATGAGCATGGCAAAATATATTTGGTAATAGTAATATCTGGCTAATCATTTTTGATAAAACATTGGCATAAGTTTATCTATGTATGCACTAATCTTTGAATCAGGATATACCGTTACATAATGTGAAAGCTATACTTTACTTCGTTAAATTACTTGCCGATAGAATATCATATGTTGTTAAAATGCTGTAAAAACTCGTGTTGCTCCTAAAGTATAAATTAAATATGTAGTTCTCAGTGCAATTAATTCATTAAACGCAGAGCTGCGGCTTTTTTTAAAGTAGCTCTACTTCTACAAATGTGTAGAAGTAGAACTAGTTAAATTAGGAACTTAAGGCATAACTTTACCTAATTTATATTTATGTAATGAATAATTATTTGTTTACCGACGGAATAACCAGATTTGTGGAGTTTTAACGATGGTCATGATGGAGCAGAAAGTGTAGTGTTATATTCATACATACCCCATTCTCTAAAATAATAAAAATAAATACTTAAGGAGCATTCTTAATTCTGCAAAAATACTGTCAGCTGTGAATTTTTGAAATTGGTAATTATTTAAGATTATAGGCGCTTATCTAAAAGTTGAGAATGAAAGGCAGCAATCAAAAATAGCTTCTTAAAGAGACTTTGGAAGAATATTTAACTCAAATTGAATTCCAAAACATAAAAGTTTCGATTCCAACAGAATACGAGAAATCACAATATTCATTCATTTTTATGATTATCATTTTATGAAATATTCCCCGTAAACCTCAAAAATAACCTTTTCCCCTCGATTCTCCATCAGCAGACCGCTATGATTTCTAATAGTCACTCCATGTGACCCTTCTCTCATAAGCTGTGGAGGCAGGAAAAGAACAGGAGTCATCTATCCATATATATTCATGGGAAGAATATAGACTCCATCCGTAGACTCGGATATATATAACCCTTCACTGCAGCAACGTTAAAACGACTTTCCGCGGGGAGTATTAAAAACAGATGACGGACAAATGGCCGCGTCATTAGCAACGCTTCTACATGGGATATCCAGGTCCAATTACTCCTCTTTTTCCCCTGCCGACGACGGGGGCAGAGCCCTGTCATCAATTAGCGTATCGACGGACTGCTGCCGTCTTTTTTTCCTCTTCCAGTGTTACGCATACCCGAAAAAACGATTCTCGGAAGAGGAAAATTCCTTTCGGAAGTGAATTCGGACCGGAGTTAAATTGCTCGGCGGATGGAGACCGATTCAATCGAAAACAAATTCGAAACGATAAAGAAGAGAAGTCGAAACGGCGAATCGAAATTGGACTTTCTCCCCTTTCTGGGCGTAAATAATGAACACTTTTTACGGGGCGGCGAATTATGCTTTTTTTCCTTGACACTTACCCGAGCTGCGTGAATTTGTGGGCGTCACAATGACTACTGCGAGTGCCGGAGCGGAAAAATTTCGGGTACTCACCTGAAAAGGAGAGAAGGCTATTATTAATGGAATTCAGACGGACATTGGACATGCATTTAAATAGGTAGATGTGATACCATTCACTGGCACGGGTCTCTTTTAAGAGTGCCCTAATCACTAGGAAAGGTAATAAATAGATACCCTGTTTACGATGGGTGAAATTTATACTATAAAGTGTTCTCTCGTCCATTAACCCATTGTAAGGGTAAAAGAGATCACATTATTAAGCACTAGTGAAAGATGATTTAAAATTAATGGAATAAAAGATAAATTTAGTTATAGATTTTAAAGAACCTAAGTGAAGCTTAGGCACATGAACCAAACCGAAAGAACACTCATAGAAGAATATAAAGTAAGCTCAGGAAAATAACCCATAGCATGAAAATTCCCGCAAATAATGGGGTATGAAAAATTTGCACCAACCTACTGAGGGTGTAGAGTAAAAGATAGTAAAACATATATAGACAAAGTAAAAGAAAACTATATAGAAATAAATAGTAACGTAAGCTATAATTATAGTACACAGCAAAATTCTATCAAATTGCAATCAAAAAGAAAATTAAAAAGAACACTATGACAAATAAGCTATATAAAAATCTACAAAGATTGGTTCTACGGAAGGTTGACTACATAGTGTTCATCTGAGGATGGTAAAAATCCGCCTTATAAGCGGCATTTTTAACGTGTGTTTAGAATAAGAGGGACCAGGAGAGAGAGAAAACCACGTATTCAGCAGGAGCGTTTTCAACTGGTTTCACTGTATTCGTTATACAGGTTTATCTCTGATCATGAAGCGTATATGTAATGCAAAATTGAAACAATATAATATTCATAGATATAATGCGGTGCAGAGCATTATATCAGCACAGCACTATACAGCGGGACCCTGACTTGGTAGAAAATCCAGTTATTTTAGCCCAGCGCTGGGAAAGATACATCCTCTTTAAGATCCTTCCCCGTCCCGCTGGGATTACAGTTCCCTAGGGGCAAAGGCGGCTTTGGTAGATCCGTAGGAAGATAAGTGAAGAAATTAATCGTCATCAGCCTTTTCTTTCCAAGTTTCCCTTTCTCGTGTACATGCATTCATCAGCGCCTTCAGTTTTTCCTCTTTGAGAATTAAAGGAAGAGCTTTCCATGCAAGATCCACTTTCTATAGTACGAAAAGGAAGTAGTTCGTTTCTACAGATTTCGTCGCCTTAAGTCTACCCATTCCGTTCAGCAACCGTACGTTACACAATACTGGGAACCATAGCAACGGAAATAGGAGGGATGATCAACAGGTTAAAGCTGATCAGATGGAAGCTGGCTTTCCGAATGAGTCCATTTCGCTAGCCGTATTCTACAACTAATTTGCTACAGATATCTCAGTCACTATTTAGAGGGTTTTTCGAAGAATTTTAAAACGGAAACACTAGGTCAGATATGTACACTATAATGTTGGTTACGGTAACTTCTATGTATTTAATCTGCGCATATCAATAGATATAAATTGAGACGTACATACAGTTTATTTCTACCTTGACAAAATGGAATTCCACAAAGTATCGCTGAAGAAGAAAAACGCGTCATAAAAATCCATTTAAAATATTTTCCGAATTGCATGCATGTACAGCATGCACATGTTACACAATGCACCTAAACGATACTCACTTGTATAAATATTGTTGCTGAATTACGCAAGAATAGAAATAATATATTTAATTATACGTCAACATGTTATTTCACTGCAACAGTTACAGATCAGCTACACTCAAATCATTTAACCAAAAATTAGCACACTATACAGCGTTGGGAATCAGGATTATCATTCCATAAAAAGAGATATTTGAAAATACTCTCTGAAATTGCGGGCCTTAAGACCTGGGGTGAATTCAAAACCTTCCTATGAAAATTAAATACTTGAGATTCATGGTTCTTAAATTTTACTCAGGTGAGATTTTAGAGAGAAATCAAAGGAACGTCCGCTCAAACTTTTGGAAAACAACCTAATATAAACTCCATAGAATAGAAAATTCAACGTGATTCCGGATGGCGGAAAATTTAATGAGTTGATAAAAACAAAACTTTCGCAGTCGGTAGGATTCGAACCTACGCTCCCAGAGGGAAACTGATTTCTAGTCAGTCGCCTTAACCACTCGGCCACGACTGCAGATATTACAATTACTAATGAGAAATCGATCAAAATCAAAAAGATCAATGGAATTCCCAAGTAACATATTAAGTAATAGTAGAAGCTATAGTAACATGTTACAAAATTTTATAAGTTTCTATCAACGTTACAATGCACCTCTGACATTCAATTTTACGTATCCCATTTCCAGTAGCAAAGGAGTGTGTGGACACAGAACCCTACTGATTAAAAAGAAACAGATCATGTATGATACGAAAACTGACAAAATTCATGCGCTATTCGATTTTTTAATTTAAATTTCATTCAATTAGCATAATAACGAACGTTTAACTCACAATGCTACTATATATTATATCATATATATATTAATTTATATTATAAAGTGTTATAATATAAATTAATATATAACCCTGTAAAAACCTGTATGGTTGAGGGTGAATCTTAGGGCAGGGGTTAATTAATGTAATTAATGTTGCTTGTGATTGAATGTGCATTGTTTATGTGGTAATGTCTGTGTTTTAACTTTTCAGAAAACAAGTGTTGTAGCAGAAGCAGAACTTTTTTGCAAGGGATTAGATAATGGAGTAGGAAATCTTGTTGTATTGGAGTGTTGTATCTTGTAAAGTAATTGTGTTTACGTAATTAATCTTGTGAGGGTATTATGTAGTTTATTCTGAGTTGTTTAATTGATGTTCGTAGGAATTAATGTAGTCGTTGCCACCAGACAAGCAGTCTATCTGCAACAATGTAATTAATAATAATAATAATGAGTCAAATGCCCGTGATTATGCTAATTGAACGCACTTCAAATGAAAAAATGAATAATAACCTAATCAAATCTGAATCAAATTCTCCTTTGTTCAGATACAATCTAACCAAACCCCTTCAGACCTTATCACAGTCAAAATCATCGACCCTTAATGACCATAGAGGCCTCTAATAATCGAGAACGTTTACGAAATTAACCCAACCCACACCGCTCAACCCTTAATAAATCACCCTCTCAACACAAAAGGGGACGGAAAAAGTACAAATTGAGCTATAAATAGCGGAAGATGACTTAATGGCATTGTGTAACGAATAAAAAAAATAAAATAACCTTTCCCACAGCCCATTCTTCGAAAGGGTCAAGTCCTAAGAGAGGACCGCATCATAATTCGAGCCCCAAAGGCACCAAAAAAGAATAGTGGTGTGGAAAAAGAGATTTGGAAAGAAAAAAATTATACCCCCATATCTAGGTTCCCAAGAAACAACTCACTGCTCTGGGATAAAAAAAATCTCAGGTGTGTACCCTGAACTAGGTTTCCGTCCATAAAACAACAAAGGGAGGGTAGGGAAGGGTGTCCATTATCTCTACCTGTGATCTACGCCCACTATTTTTTCCTTCCAGGTCCAAATGATGCCACACAAGTGAATTTAGTGTAGTCTTCCCCGACTTTCATTCATGTGAGAGGGGACATTCCTTTTTTCGTTCCCGGCGGGAGGTGAAAGAGGATGATACGTGATCAGTCACGGTGCACGCAGAGAGAGAGAGGTTTTTAAATGATTTGCTCCGCCTCTTTGAAGTACTGCTGCTTCCAGGTAGAGAAATGTGTTATGTAATGTGTGAGTCTTGTAAGTTTTTTTTTCACGTTTGGGGAAATGCATTCGTTCGATGGAAAAGTCGCGAGTGAGGTAAAGATAAAAAATGTTTTAGATGAACGTGAATTTTGAGTCGTAACCCAGTCGTAACGACTGTGAAATTTTCTCCGTACTTATTTGCTGGTTCGGTGATGCGTGTCTTCCGTTCGGAGAATTTAAAGACGAATCTAATAAAAAATTAAGACTGCATATTTTTACTCATGACATGAGCGTATGATACAAGGGATACAAGAAATCTTGTTGTATTCACTATACTCTGAAATACCGCCTAAGATTGAGTATCGATGTATTGAGACATTTGAAAAGTACTAAGGTTTTTCAAAACCGCACAAGTACTATATTTATACTGAGCAATACCGTTATAGCTTTCTTGAGGTAGTTTTTTTTTTAATTCTAGTTACCAGAAGGTCGATAAAATGTGATGAATAAAAATGGAAAAATTTTACTGAAGAAATCTTCACAAATTTTTAAAACAGTTACTTCATATCGTTATCGAAAGACTGCAGAACTTTCCGGATAACTCAATAATATTTAATACAAAATCGATCAATATTCCTTAACACTTTGTTCTCCTCTTCTGTTGCTATAATAAGTTTCCTAATCTTTGATATTTATCGACGTTACCTAATAGCATCCATTGCGCTGCGGGAATAGCATCAATAATTTTTTCCATGTCACTTACTTATTTCTGTAATAGATTTCCTATAAATGACGAGTTTTTCGTTAGATTTATTCGAAAAGAGTACTTAGTTAGTATTTTTATAGTAATTTTCCTTTAAATTACGATCGTTAAAATTGGAATTTAACTTTTACATCTACATATACATTTTACATCTATATATACACCCTAAAAACCGCCTTTCGGCGTTTGGCAGGGGATGCATGCACCAGGAAAGTAGAACCATAATACACGAACCTTCTGCCACACGCCCAAAGACAACTTGTAGGGTACATATGTACATGTAGATGTAATATGTAGAAGAATTGTCCTCAAACTTTGTATACCAATTTTAACGTCCTTATTTAATCCCAATGAAAGGAAAAGAACCAAGACAAATCCCCAAAATACTGTGAACTTTACTCCTGAGCGTAGTTGATCCTGATACAGATACGGATACTTCAATCACCTTGGCAACCCAAATCCCCTTGACAACCACGGCTACTTCACCCTCAATGTTTTCGTCGGAACCCCGCAAAATTTACCCAGAATCAAAAGATACCTCAAAGCGAGCAATATGTTGACATCCGTTAACGCATCTCATCCTCTTCATCTTTCAGCTCATTTAGCCCGAAAATCCTTTTACTGAAAGACATGAAAATGTCACCGACGTAATCGTCGACGGTTTCGAGAGATCAGCGATCAAAATCGGAATTCCTTGTGCAGATGGATAATTTCCCCTTTCCGACCGGATTCAATAGATGAGCATCAAGGCGCGTCGCCTGTGACGTCGAGGGGAATGAAATTTTCGCGGCGATACAAGAGAGAAAGAGAAATAACAGAGAATTCCAATCCCCCCGAAGTGAGAAAGCAACTGCGAGGCGACAGCAATTACAGAAGCAAAGGTTCACACGTTTCCATCGATTCTCTTTGTGCAAATCAATCAAACGAGTGCGCGTGTGCAGTGACGGGTTTCTCCTATAAAGGAAAATTCTTCTAAATGAACTTCGATGGAACAGGGGCTCTCGAATGTTTCTAAAAGGACATCCAGAGATGCAATTTGTAAGGACCTTCAAAGATTCATATGCCACTGTTTCCGTAATTGGCTTAGCATATGTAGTTGATCTAAGTCAAAGGATTCAAAGTAGTTTTATAAAGTACAGTACTATTCGATAAAATGTAGACGGAGCGATGAAACGTCTTTCTCAATTGATGTCGGGAAATATTTCTCTCGATTGAGTGTAATACGATTTTTTTCCTATAAATTAACGTAATATTAGATAATATAATACGAGGTAGAGTAAGATAGTTATATCGGAATTTCTGTACCCCCAACCGCACGCCTTTGGTAACTTGCAGGATCAGTGCGTAATGCAACAGTTGATTTATTCATTTTAGTCTGCATAATAACTGACCTAAACCAGCAACGCTTAGCATTTTTGTTACCCATTGCATATAACGATGAAACTTTTCTTCCAAGTATCTTTTAGGCTTACCATAAAATACAGTCGTAGCGCTCTAAGGATGTGCCCAAATGAGCAGAGTTTAGGGGAAAAGGAAGGTGAGAAGAACTCAGCTAACCAGTGAATTTTTGAGGATTTTTAACAGAATTCTGCCTATATGTTCCCCACTATACACCCCTTTATTTCAGTATTCTAGGGAAGCATGGACTCGTAGACTGAAACGGGGAAACAATATTGCACATCCTTAGAGCGCAAACAATGTATTACACGACATTGTTGCTACATTTCCTATGGAAATAAAGGTAATGATAGCAATGAGAATTCTTATACAACAATAAGAAATTAGCCAATAAATTTTCATTGTTACGTCACAATTAGAGGAACGCGATCTTAAAAATGAAAATTTAACCACAACAATCTATATTTAACAAGCATTTTTATATACCACAATCGACACCTTTCATTCCCGTTTAAATTCACATGCATGTATTTACATAAAAGTACTCAAAGACATAAATATATAGATTAACCTATATAAAGATGTGTTTATAATATTAAGATGTGTTAATGTGTAATATATAGATGTGTTAAAGCCATAGCTTTCACACAGTAATTCTAATCATAATCCATTTATCGCACACACGCGTTCTCCGAATGACTGGGTGTTACTGGTTCTGTGAATGAATGGGCGTTAAGCCTTCCAAGATATAGCAGATGACGAGCACCTCGAATCCCTCAATGTTACGAAAGGTAAATGTCATAGTCAGGGATGTGACAGCCGATAATCAAGGGCCAGCAATACGAATGGGTGACCTTAATAAGACAAACGACAACTCCACCGTGATCCCATCAGGTTATCGGATGGAGGTAAAACAACAAACGGAATGCGGTGAAGAATATGGTACCGCTGGTGATTGAAACAGAGGCCAAACAGAGCAACGACCTCCCAACGCCCACGTGAGCTATCGGTCTCGGGGTGGTCATTCTTTAACTCCTAACATCCCCCTCACATTCCCAGAATCCTGTGCGATGACCTTCATGTACCAAGCTGGATCGCTTCCCATCGTGTAGTCTTAAGAGTGGTATTCCTAGAAGTGTTAGCTGGGCGTATCCCAGTTCCTGTCAGGCTGATGATCAAGAATATTTAAGGTAGTCACCCAGTAGAGCACCGTTAAATGAAACTCACGACTGAAGTAGTCACAGTGCATAAGACAATACATGAATACTTTATTTGCGCCAACTACCTCGATTATTGCCAAATTAACTTTACATAGCTTAAAAATTAAGTTGATATACATTTTGTGGAGATCGAGTATGGGCAGTTCCGAAGGTGGATGAAAACAATGATACTGTAAGAAAGTGGAAAATATGATACAATCATAGCATTAACTTATCCAATTACACCAGGTAATTATCATGAATATTATTTTTTATGTATGTATGAATATCTATTCATACATAAATTCATCCTCTACATCAGGCCTGCACAACTTGCAAGAAGGAAATGACCTTATCACAAAAAAGATCGAGGACCCCAACTGAAAAGTTCCTCGGAATTGAAGATTTTTTTTTAATTTACAAAAATATTTCTCAAACAAATAATCATGAATAAAATAATCGATTAAGTAAATATTCTTTCTGTATTAACTTTTTTGTAATTTTGAATTGAATAGGAGATCGATGCATCTTCGAAATGCTTCAATGGCTTTTGGAAATAATAACGAAATGTTGCAAAAACTTCATATACCCCCAAACGTGGAACATTTTGTGCAGGCCTGCTTTACATTCAACATTTATATATAGAGAATGGTACTGAATTCAGTATATTCAAAATCCTCCTCTATTTGCTCAAAGAGAACATCGAAAGCTGGTCATAATTAGAAGTGTAAAGAATATAATTTTCTTATTTTATCCCTGTTTTCAGTTCCACTCTGCTTAGAGTTTATTTTTTATTTTTTAAACATAATATGCAATCCAGATAGTAAATAATACTTGAATTTTCGTATCATTTCTTTCCATATATATATAATTTACTCAACAAAGATTCTTGCTTTAATTTTTGCGCTGACGTTGAATTAACGAGAGAGGGTAAAAAAATCAGTGATCTGTCATCCGCACGCTTGTTATTACTCTATTTCCCCGAAAATTACGGAATCATTATCATCATTTGATTGCTTCGTGGCGCGAAATTGACCAATGGCGGTCAATTTATTCAATTCGACGGGACTTTATTCCGTTAATCCGGTAATAGAGCGCGATGCAGTAATTTTTCACCCGGAGATGACCCTGAGTAGTAAGTGGCGGCTCATTAAAAAAACAACGAATAGCTTCATTAACTGCTAAAAATTACCCATTAGCAGCCATCGCTCATTTCTTTCAGAGTGCTAATCGAAATTTTGATTGGAAGCTTGTTGCGGGAAAAATAAAACGTTTGAAAAACCTAAAGTAATTAGCGGAAAGGTTTCTGCATATTATGATGCGGGTTCTTGAGACTCGATTTCCTGCATTTGCGCATATTTCCAATCTATCTAAATGATTATCAAACGGTTTTTTTCATAAATACGTAGCATAAAAAAACAGCGTTCAGTAGCGGAGATTATTGAAGTAGTAGTTGATGTACCGTGATATGATTGGATTAATAATCAATTCAGCGAAATGCAACTCGATATCCTATGATAAAAATATCCAAGCGCATAATGAGGTTGGATAGAAACGTATTTCTGCAATAAAAATCAAACCTTTTTTTTTTCAAAGCTATAAATGACCATTAGTTTTTCGTGCTACCACTGAATGACGTTTGGAGAGAGCCATGTATTCATAATGAAATTTTCCGGTTATAAAGGCTAAACTTGCTTTATAAGTATCTCGCTTCTAGTCTTGTAATTGAATTGCTCATTTAACAACTGGATGATAACTTTCAGTATAAATTTTTTATTTAATGGAGCCATTTCCAAGATAAGTGGGTTGAATTCAAGTTTGTGCTCATGATTTTTCTGGATTAACGATTCAAACTATTAAAAAATCGTACACGATTTCCTTAATAGGCATTAAGTCACCAAAGTTGTATAAACTGTCAGGTTGAGTCACAAACAAGTCAACTTAAAATAAGGCTGTTGATCTTGACAATCGTTGCTAAGATACTTCGTCAAATTCTCACAAGAAAGGCAAGACGTATTATCTAGTCGTTGATTCTCTTTGAAAGCACATAGTTGAAATTTTAAACCAAAGATGAGCTTTGATTACATATAAATGCTTTACGAACAACAAAACAAGAAAACAACTAAATGTATTCCAAAAACAGCAATGTATGACGTAATTCATCACAGAATTCATTCTCCTCAACAACATTATTTCTCTAAAGAGATTCATTATAGTAATTGGATGTATTCTTAAACTGCATTGGAGACAGATTTCGCATTAGATTTTGGCCGCATAAAAATTAAAATATCTTCAAAAATAAAATTTCAACTAAAGCGGTGCTAATTAACTAATTATTGACAAAAAGCGAATAATTTTTATCAGTATCGTAACAGATCTCACAAATTGTAACAGATTATTCAAGAGATACAGCAGATACAGCTATAGGATGTTCAAACTAGCCTCATCAATTGGGAAAACTAAATGAAAAAACTAAACTAAACTAAAATAAATGAAAAACACTAAATGAAAACAAGCATCACAAATTTCATCACACGGAATTTGGTTTTAATTTCTCTTAAACTCAACCTTCTGCTTCCTAATCGAAATTTAGCCGAAATCTCCTTTTTCATTCACATATTTCGACAAAATGTTCTTCGCTCATATGGAACGTGCTCCCTCCCTCTACCAGCAGATTTTGGCCAATCCTCATCAGTCGTACATCTCCTGGAACATTCAGAGGTTAGGAAGCTAATCCCGTTGGTATCCATCGACAGTAACGCCCTCCCTAATCTGCCGTAGTTGGAATTAAACATATCCCGCGCAGCGATTTCGCACCGCGCCTCGTAGCTGATCTGCAGTCCACCGAAATGTACCGATTTTCGGTCGCTAGAGATGATTCCTAAAGGGAATAGACTGCAGGACGAGTTGATACTCGTCTCTCTCTTGATAGCTTGCTCGTCCAAGAATTGTAATGGTTGCCTAGGTAACATGGTTGTCAAGGTAACATGGTTGTCAAGGTAACATGATAACAAGAATATGCTAAGGCATTTGGTCCATTATTCTGGTATCTTTCTTAGATGCATAATTTTTCATAATGTTCGGCCTTAATACATTGTACATGGCACTGCTAAGAAATAGAGTAATGGATCATGTCAATGACTAATGGAATTTTGGGTATTATTATAATTATCATTATTACTATTGTTCATGTTTTTATCGATAAATTCTTGTTTTATTTACACTTTTCATTATTCTCAACCGTGACTGTCAACGTTTAACAGGATCGCTAAAATAATACTTCATTTGCTTCCACAATAGAAATGTAAATTATTGTGGTAATTTTGCTCGAACTGATTATTTTCAATTCAATGTGTTTAATATAACCTGCACGAAATTGTAAATTGTTATCGAAACGTTTGTTAGTATCTGCGGGATGCAAATACGTGCTAAGTAAGAAGCTCCAGCCCGATCCTTATTCTACAAAATGTAAATTCCGTTAATCACAGCAACGAGTTAGCTGAGTATCAATAAATTAACTATTCAGAATTTCACTATCTAAATTTTTCATTATATCAATGGCATTACATTTGACATTTCAGTTTAATCTACAGCATCGTAATTGAGTGGAACTTCCTCCAGGTGAGGAGATCAAAGTACAGACAGAAGCTTTTCGGAAAATACATGGGTTCAGAACTTTTCGACGAAGTAAATGACATGATAAAAGCAGTAAAATTTCGAGAGGCATGGATATAAGAATTAATCGTTAAAAACATTATTAATATTATATATTAAATAATGGTCATTCTTTCCGCCAAGCATTTGTGAAACTAATAGGATACACTAGGTATAGATGTTGGTGTTAGTGAACCCCCTGCCATACGCCACCGGCGGCTTACGGTGTATACTATATCTAAATCTAAAATAAATAAAATAATAAGTCGCTAGGAGTAGGAATTCATAGCTAACTGATTAATTCTTCTTAAGACTTCATTTGTGCACAATGTCAATTCAGATTAAATTAAATTCTAAAGAAAGAGATTTACAGGAAAACTTAGGGCCAAGTTTAGTTTACTCGAAATACTATACTACATTCGACTATATTCTATAAAAAAATACTAAGAAAACGTAAACAAGAATTTTGAGACTTTATTCGACGCACCTTTAAAAAAGACGCAGCGTTAAAGTCTTTCAATGTGTAACTACGGCAAAGAGTGTTTCCCATGGCGACTCCTAGTTTCAAAATGCTCGCCACGGAGACGGTGGAAGTTTGCAGTTTAGCGGCATATGTTTCGATCATGTACGGCGAAGACTAACCGCTGCAGAAGCCTCTTTCGCTTATGGACTCCCAAAGCTTCGTCCGTGTTGTGGTCGAAGCAGCGTGTGACGGAATCAAGGGGGCCCATGGAGGACTCGGCGGCCTTATGCTGGGGATAATCCGGCCAATGTTCAGAGGGTGTTGGAAGCTTTAGGAAACCCCACCTCGTGGGATTATAGGAGGAAGATGAAGGACTTTGGCGGTCTATTTCTATCGCAACTTTTGGTTCCTGCGGTATAGACTTCCCTTCGTCACCCAAGAGAATTGGCAGACCGACCACGGAGATGAAATTACTAAGTTTGTGTACCCCTTGGGATGATTGCATGGGTGAAGTCTTTTTCTTTTCCTGAGGCCACGGAATCGGTATGACATTTGTCCGCATTGAGACATTTTGGATATTGCTTATTATGGATGTTGTTGATAAACTGCATAGATATATCTATACCTCTAAATTCATTTGAGTTATATACTTGATGCGATTGAATTGACGACCTCAAGAGGTGTACAACTTTCGAAGCGCTAAATTGTATATAATATTGTAAAATTAACTTTTTTTAAATTTCGAAAATGTTCATTCGAAAGAATTAAATTTCCTTTCATCGCAATCTAAAGTTGTAAAGATATCGAATAAACCAGAAAAAGAATGCAGTGTTTTCTTTTAGCGTAGTCTTCGAGAGATTGTGCTCTGTGATGCCCTCTCACCACTGCTATTAAAAAAATCTTTACACTTCCTTAATTGTCCCTTTGGTGAAAACTGCTTCATAATGGACTTGAAATAGTGAAGTTGATTCTTATATGTAACTGTTACATATTAATTTATTCTTGTAGTTGATGTACTTTTGCAACATATTGTTACGTAATTATGTACTGTAACAGTTATGTATTAATTTATTCTTGTAGTTGATGTACTTTTGTGACATATTGTTACGTAATTATGTATTGTAACAATTTATGTATTGTACCTTCGGAGGTTTCGGGAGGTTTTAAAGGGGTTTTCCTTACGACCAGGGTGAATACCAGGTTATATTATATTTCGATTCTTTTCCCCTCATGAAAGGATTAAAATGACTATCACATGCACGATGCTAATTAATAGTCCATTTAATAAATATATAAATAATGACCAAGATCAAATAATTATAACGCTCTATTTTGGCGAAAAGAAAACCATTCCTTATGTATATCATATAAGGTAACCAGCATTACACAACCCGGCTATAACGCTATCCCGCTTGAGACACGGTTTTCGCTTGTTGTCCTGAATAACATTACACCGGATTTCACCTTATTTTGCAGGACTTTCACTCGCTGGCCTTCTCTTTATCGTTTTCATCCTCTCTAAGTCGTTATCCGATTCATTTCCTATACTTCTTCCTCTTCTTTAATTCCAAATCCCTTGTGAACATCTCCTGATCCTTCCTTTTTTTATCCGATAGACTTTCCTCACTTCTGCTTTCCAAACTTTTTCCTCTTTCTCCCAGATCTTCACTTGTGTTTCAATCTCTTGCTCTCCAATTTATTTTCGCGTTTTTTCCACATCATTCTGTGCCTTTCCGTTCTTTGATAGTATCCTTCTAAGTTCATCCGGGGAATTTCGGTATAGCTTCTTCAGGAAAACAACTCCACTGCTTATGGAATGGAACGGAGGACATTCAAAAAGTTCTCTTAAGAATCTCTTGGACAGAAAAATTGTCTTGGAGAAACAACTATTTCTGTTTCTAATTGTGGCGCGCGTGAATTTGTTGAGATGTTGATTATCAGAAATTTATGAAAATGTTGCACGAAAATACCGCCAGTATTTATTTAAGTTTTGCATCATACCAAATACGCTAGAGCGAGTCTTCAGTACCTTTTTCACCTATCCTTATATTCAAAGACATCAAATACAGTGAAAACCGGTTAAGACGCTTTTCAGTGAATCTTCTTAAGCGGAATGGGGTTATAACCGGGTTGTGCAATGCTGGTTGACTTACGTTACATTTTGTATATACGCTATATGCTATGTATGTTATTTGCTTTTCGCACACAGAGTGTTTGTATCTCCCAAGCATTAGAAACACATCAAGAAACTGTACAAGTTAAGAAAGGAATTTCCTAAATGAGAAAACAATCTTCGAAATACAGTAAAACATTCCTATTGCTTTTATCATATAAAAATTTTCTAAATTTTCAGCATTTAATTTTAAGAGAATATCTTATAGATAATTAAAAATATAAATCAATATTGCTTTTACCTCGTCCATTATCTAAATTTTCATCATTTAATCTTACCAGAATTTTCTATAAAAACCTGTTCAAATATAACTATAGTATTAATTTGCTGAATTTTTTATTGTATAATTTTTAACAGTAGTTTATTTAAACGCCTATTCTAACTCAATTGTACTAATCAGATAATAGAACGGGAAATTTGTCCTCGACTTCTGAATTCATCGATCTAGTAAACCTGATTATTTGTTCTTTAAGAGCTAAAGGTATAAAAATCTTCTAAATTTTCAAACATTTAACGGTGAGAGAAGATTCTATAGATACCTAAAAATAAAAATCACTATTGGATTTTTCACACGAAGTTTCTAAATTTTTGTTATTTAAATTTCACAGATCTTTCAATAAAAAACTATAAAAATATAAAATAACTATCGTTTTCATCAAACTAATTTTTTTAAATGCCTTAATTTAAATGTAATTAATTTGAACAGAATTTTCTGTAAACCCCCATTCTTCCTCCGTTGTACTAATCAGATAATAGTACGGGAAATTATTCCTCGACTGCTTAATACATCGATCTAGTAAACCTGCTTATTTATGCTTTAAGAGTTGAAGGTCTTTCGCAGGAATTCAACGCCAACTCCGCGGTCTCCCATTTTAATCCAAAAGCGCCTCCAGGTGCGCTCCAGTCCACGAGATTTATAGACCTTGAAGACGTCACAGGAGCGGTGGTGCGAATCCGGGCATTTTTCCCTCATAATAAATTCGCCGACATTTATTCGCCAAGTTTTGCAAACGAGAATTTCTAATCCGCGTCCAAATTGCGGAGAAGAGCTGAAAGATTGCAATTTCTAAGATGGTTCCTTTCTAGGAAATAATAAAGATGTGTGTTTTACTTCTTAATTCCTCTCCACCTACTTTGTTCTTATTTTGTTGCCTCTAATTTGAAAGAGCATGATTTTGGAGAAGAATGGCTCGTTAAAAATAAAAACAAAACACGAACATGCTGCGGGAGACATGGCCGGGGGTGTGGTAAGGAGTCTAATAACCTCACCACTGTTTCCTCAAAATTTTCTAGGAATCGTAGAGGCACAAGGAAAATCTGGTACCCAATGACCGAATTTTCCTGAAAATTCTAATTTTGAAGCACGCTAAATATTTACTTACTCCACCCTTGCGGAACTTAACCTGTTCTAAAAGTTTGTATTCAAGGAAAATCTTTCCGTGAATAAAAAGTACTCGGAAAAGAAATTTCCAAACAATATTCCCGCTACAAACTTAACTAATGCTTTTTAGGGTATATTTTTCATGCATGGAAAGCAAAGAATAATAATTCTCAGGTCATTAGTCAATTTGGCAACTCCAGAGAAAAGTTGAGTCACTCACAGTCAATTAAATTGGAATGTAATTCAATACGGAAATTTATAATAGACGGCTGAATCATTATACGGTCTCATAGCTATCATTTCATATCTAACTTTTACTGAAGCCAATTCTAACAAGAAAATATATATAGCAACCATGTTCAAACGGCAAGAGAGGGTGTTTATGACGTAATGAAATGCAGCTAAAGATGACGATATAGCAATGCTATGACGACGGTAAACAAAGACGATACTGCGAAGGATAGTACAGCATAGATTCATAATTCCCTTTATGATCTTCTTGAGTAATTGGGATCAAATGAAACGGAATAAAACAGACCAGTTTAAACTTAACACCCTCCTACACTAGCTACCAAAAGTTCTGACGAGCCATGAAGCGACTTGGCAAGATGAAGAGTAAGATACGTTTTTCTTACTTTCTTCACCATATTGCCAGAATGATATGAAGAGTCGAAACCAACGTGCTAAGGCAGAAAAATGAACCTAGGAGTAAAAATTTCAGAAGGATGCAAGGATATTTCATACCGTAGTATGGAAAGATAAAGATGAATTCAAGCTGTAGAAATCACTCATTCCTCAGCAGCTTTCACATTACCATAGCGATGAACAAAACTGCGACAAGAGTAAATGAAAGACATGTTTCCCTTCATCCTTATATATTATTTCTCAAAGTCCGTTTTTGGTTTTAAGTACTTTTTTCCCTTCACACTAACTCAAAACATACGAGGGTGGTCTGAGAAGTTTCCGACCCCAGATTTTTCAGAAATCTTCAGAAAATTTTCAGAAAACATGTCGAGAAATGGCGAAATTTCGGAAACTTTTCAGACCGCCCATGTATATATCACACACCTGTTTAAAGAAAAAGTTTCCCGCTGCCTGCAAAAATTAGACCGAATAATGAAAAATGCACCTTTTGGTCATAAAAATCGAGTTAAATTTTGAATTTAACCCTAGAGTGTTGTTTCTGGATGCGCAGATTTCGATATATATATCGATAAAAACGAGATATATCGAAAGGGACACTGATACAGAAGAATATATGAAGGAATGTTTTTGAGTATGTTTCGGTGTTTGTGAATTCGTTTGCAGTGATTGGAGTGTTTGTTGAAATGTATATTGGATATGGAAATAGAGTATCAGTTTCTGTCTGCAAAATTTTCGCACGGGGCAACTTAAGCACTAAGTAGTTGTCACCTACTAAATGACAAGAAGTATTTCATTCATCAAAATAGGAGATTAGAAATTCCTAATGAATACACTACTGATAAAACAACATTTTCATTAGCTGCGTCGAAATCATTATTCAAATCTTCATTCCCTACGTGAGATTTTGGTATCAATGCTACTTCTGTGTTGCTTGGTTACACCCCCTATAATCTTCCCCTCCCCCTCCCCTTGTATCTCTTCACACCCCCAATCTGTACCTTCCTCAGCACTAAACCGATCCGAAGAACACCTCGTTGCGGGAGAACTTCCGTTCCCATGACGACGGTCCCCCGAAACTTTCTTCAACACCCAATTCCAAGTAGCAGTCACTTCTCGTCCACAAGTTCTTAAACCCTTGATCATTTACAAAGCAAAAGCTTAAACATTTTCCATCTTTGCTCTCTCGGTTCTGGAGTAACTCCGAAGAGTTTTTATTGGAAAACTTCACTTGCACAACAGAACTAGCTTTATAGTGCAATATGCCATCTCAGCTGGAGACTGAACAAAGGATGTGTAACCTTCTAAGAGAATCGCATTATAAATGCATTGAACGTGTCATTGTGTCTATGGATTCGAAAATATTTAGCCTCACGACATAAATCAAAAGCTTTTGCTGCAAAGACTCTGAAATGTGTAACTAAAGATGAAACATAGCAGCCAACAATTCATCTAACATAAGAGATTTACATGGATCTCAAAGCGATCCTCTACAATAGTTCTAAATATCACATATTTTTCTTTAATTATTCCAATGAAGGGAAACCAACTTAATTTTTTCTATGAATGTTGCACACAGGAAGTGTCGGCTCTCAAGTTTGTGGAGCATTAACCTTGAATTTAACTCATCGGAAGAAAGTGTATTTAAATTCAATACCTTGCTTTTTGCGCAAATCGTTAACATATGATATATTGAATGTACTATGAATAAGTAAATATTTATTAACAATTAGCTAAGTCTTTCTTTACACCCCAAATTGCCATCTTAACCTATTAACATCTACTTGATGTATCTACGAATATTGTTCAGTCCATAAAGAAACGCAATGAACTAAATCGAAATGTGCCTAATTTATTTCATATAGCAATAAATAATTACCAAAACAAATTTCATAACGAATTTATTTGTAGTTCCCACCATTCCACAGGACAATTAAAAATTATATTGCTAAAAACAAAATAGAAACCGCATCATAGCCTCCAAATCTGATTCAGTCATTGAACCCTTATTTAAAAGTTCCTTTAGCTGAAAATATTCATGGTTTTTAGAGGGCAGAACGAGGATGATGGAGTTTACACTTGCTTTCTTTATTCTGCTAGAATTCTCTTATTAAAAGATGTTCCTAGGAGCAGTAAAATGAACCTATGAATAAGGCATTCATTCTAAAATTATTGACTACGATGAAAGCTATAATTCGCCATTACTAATACCCCAGAAACTTTCGAATTATCACAACCAATCACAACACTGAGACAAAACCAAATGAAAGACGCATTCTTCTCTGTCCTGTACCAAAAAGTATGTAAAAATCATAACTCAATGTTACTCATACTTCAGTAACTTTAGAATTATCACAGCCACGTAGGCACATACAATACAGAGACAAAAGCAAAGGAAAGACACATTCTCCTCTCATCTGTACCAAAATTCGCCCGAAAAATCCACCCTCCATCGAGATTCGGAAGCAGCAGCCTCATTGATATAATCAACAAAATCATTCCGTATTCGCCACATTTCCAACATTCAGGAGACATCAACGTGAATAAGTGATAAAGCAACGGAATGGAGAGAAAAGCTGCAAATAACGAAAATTGCTGCCGAAAAAAGAAACAGCGACGACAACGCAACTTTTTCCCCATAAAACACATCGTTTTCTGCCGACCAGACGCGACGGACAGCGTAAAAAGAAACGGCGTGCAGCAATCGAATACCCACCGAAAAAACCCGTAGCACATTACCAAGCGAATAGTCCAAAAACGCTGTTTTTTCCCGACGGTGAAAGTGATGGTAATGGTCGCATCAATCTTCGGCAGTCTTTTTTTTTAACGTGCATTTGTTACGGCCGGAATTACGCGTATTAGGAGAGGAAAAATCATACGGACGGCGCCATCAAGAGAGCAGACGCCGTACATGAAGAGATAAGCGAATTGGCCGCGTTGTATCTCTCTCTATGGGATATTAAAGTGATAAGGACTGAATATTCCACGAGTCGTGAATTCCAGGCTGAATTTTTTTTTTTCAAAGGGCATTCGAGCCACGTTGCCGTATACGCATTAAGTTATTGGGGTGTGAATTTTAAACAACTGTTGCAGGAGGATGGATATCTAAAAGTAGTTGATACATGCTGATGCTACATATTAATTTTTGTTATATTAGGGTTTTAACTACTGTTTCTTTATCATTTACTTTTCTTGAGGAATGGAAAGGTAAAATACCTCACTCCTCATCTTCCATAGTAAGCCTCATTTTTGCTATCATACGGTTTTAATTGATTTTTTTATCATTTACTTTTTTGAGTAACCAAAAAGTAAACTACCTTAATTCTTCATCTTGCCTGATAACCTCATTTATATTATTATAGGGTTTCAACTGCTATTTTTAACATTTAATGTATTAAAGGAATGAAAAGGAAAACTACCTCATTCCTCATCTTGCCTAGTAAGCCTCATTTCCCTCTCCTGGCTCTTGGTAACCAATATTAGAGAATATTAGGTCCAAACCGGTATACGGGCTGATTACAGACTTCTATTTTTGTGGACTTCCGATTATTTGTAACAATGCGGTGATGGTAAGAATCTCCTTGACGCCAAAATCTAACGCCAACAATTGTCACTTAGAAACAAAGGTAACAACAAAGAGCAACCGAGGCATGAATATTGAAGTTGAAGATTGTTCTTAATAAGCCCCTATGGAATATTTCACAATGAGATACTTAACAAAACAGTATGTTTATATTCAATATTATACAAAATTTAATTTATATAATTTAATTGATCAACTAAAACTGCAATTATTTCCCATATAAATTTTTTGTTTGCCGCGGTTGTTTATTTCTCATTGGCATTAATTAAACTAAAGGCCAAATGTAAAAAACTCGAAAATATATAATAGTACCTATTTTATACCTTTCCCATGTATGGAATGGTGATTAATCAATTATATAAGAGCAAACAATTAGAACAAATTGACTGCTTCAAAGCAAATATTTGTTTCTTGGCTTATCTTGGCAGTTATATTTACTTAATCATTGCTAATTTTTAATTACTATCTTTACCTCTGTAGGATCACAGACAAATTATTTTTCTCAAACCGTTTAGGGACTTTGAAGGCAAGGGCAAAGTATATTTTAATAAAATTCATAATAAGAGGCAAAAAGTTATGATAATCCATCACGTGGAATAAAAAGAGATGTACTTTTTCCACTAAATTATCAATAAAATTATATAAAATATAAAAATGAAAATAAATTATAAACATATACTGTCCATATATTAAATATACTATATTATATTTATTTTATAAATATTAAAAATACCATAAATTATAAAAATATCCTGTAAAAATATTTGAATTCCTAAAACCTTTCTCAAACACTACCTGTATTTCAGCTGATTTATGCATCTTCAGCTTCTTTATACCACCATAACTTCAGCTAGGCCCTTGAGGCAATATTTCTATAAAACCCACTTTTTTCTACTCAGTCCCTCTTATGCGAATTTATCCCTCCAGCAGAAATAAATTCGAGGGTCTCAAGTATATCCCTACCGCGACACACACCACCGAAGGGAATACATCGAAAGTAACGACGTCTATCGACTTTATAAACATTTTCGATTCCTCGACACGCGCCCCTATAAAGAAGAAAATAGGGGGGCCCGTTTTTTGAGGATGAAAAATTGAAACCCCACTTTATTGGGTTAGGCGAAGAAGTGGCTGGATAAAAAAGAGAAGAGTGCCCGAAGCTGTTTCCAACTTTTTTTTCATTCTCCTCTGGGATCCTTCTGGTTTATTGCCGCTCCCTTGGCATTTGGCGGTGTTGTACCTTTTATTGCCAGCGGTGAGTTCTACCTCAGGTGTTGGATGAGGTGAGAATCTAGGTTATTAGCCGTTTAATGGGTTAGTAATTACGTATTTACGGGCACGATTCACTCATAAATACCGTGCCGGAGGCGAGAGTTATGCTGAATAATTTTTTTAAATTACCGTGGCAACGGAGTGCCCCAGCAACCGATAAACATCAACGGGGAATCTATAGGTCTCACGTAAACTATTGCATGCGTCAACATTTGAGTAACGAATTTCAAAGGAATGAATCTTTATTCGGCATGCATACAAGAGGCTAAAGGTGAATAGCTTTTTCATAATTTAATAGCTAAGCTAGTGATTTAGACAGTGATGAGGGGAAGGTGTTAACGAGGGGGCGTGCACCTCAAAAAACCAACTATAAACTGAAATCAAAATTAGAAAATGACTGGGATACGAACCTAGGTCTTCTATTTTCCGGGAAGGTGTTCCAACCACTGAACTACCGTCTCGTTAAACCTTGGGATATGCATCAATTACCGCCAGAGGTGGTTAGTGTGTCATTTTATGATAAAAAATTCACTATGAGAAAGCATAATTACCAAGAATTTTGCACGAAAATTCTAGAAATTTATCCGAAATGAGGCATATTGCTAATAAAATAACAAAAGGGATAATTTATTTCTGGATAATATATTCAACCAGATAATAAAGAATGTCTAAGCTGTCTAATATTATACACCCGGTGAAAATTATATTATTCATGATTTGAAGTACTCGTACAAGTATCAGTATATTGAGGTATAAGAGATTATAGGTGTATAGGTATTGAAGTGTAAGAGATATTGATTTTATACCAGTATCATAATATATTGAGGTGTAAGTATCTTTAAATGAGACTATGAGATAAAATTTTTTCTTTCTTTTCCCTCTTCTTCAGTTAATCTGCGACCAAATTTTTGGGACTGCACTTTGCTACGACACCCTAGCAGAAGAAAAGAAAAATGACCTCGATCTACATACGCAACATTAATCTATATATGAGAAGGTAGATATCACAAGCTCCTATTGTTTAAATAGTAACCTATTTTCGTGGGATATTAATATCTAATGAAAGTAACAGTGTGGATCCATAATATGTTCCGGATAAAATGTTCAGAAACAGGTATAATTTGTCCAGAGAAATGACAATAGTCATTATAATATTTACCTCAGAGTATTATAATAGTAAATAGGGCATAAATTTCTGTAGCATGATTTTGCTATTGCATCATTACAGTTTCTGGGTGAAATAATCCAGAAATAAACCAAATCAAATTGAAAATATTATACAATTCGACAAAAATTGCACGCAGCCTCTTTTCGCAAATACAACTCCAAAAAAGGGAAAGAAATTCGCAAACTTTATCCAGAAGACCTCAAGTTTGAACCACAAAGCAGCAAAGCGACCGAAAGAGATGAAAAAATTAAGGAAGGCAGACAATTACTCATTCTGATTTATCGTGTTATACGTCACCTGAGTCAAAAGGACTATTTTCCCTCATTAGGCTCGTAGGAGCGACGGTGGCGACTTAAAAAAAGAATACCAGAATTTTGAAAAAGACGAATCGCTCTTTGTCGCATGAAACGCATCTCATTTTTTTCGGCCACCGAAAATTCCCATTAATTCTAATGGCTTCCGCGGTAGCTACGATTTCCGCAATTGGAACTGAAAGCTGAGCAAATAGACGAGAACGAAATGATCGCTGAAAAGTCGAACGAGTCGCTTTATTTTATCTTTTGCGTGAAGCGAAATTTCTATCGATTAAATCTCAAAATTTTAGCAAAACTAAGGATTTTAAGAACGGAGATGTAATCTTGATAAGGATATAGCATTTGAAAAAAAAATCAGAAAATCTATATTAAAAGTACCGCAGGAAATAAAAAGTTAATCATACATCTGAACTCGCAAACCTGCGCAGTATTTTGTTAATTTTAAAGCTATTTCCATCCAGGGCGACTTCCACTACATAGTTACTATTACATATCGAATTTCTTGTTACCATCAACGAATTTCTGGTTGCTAACGATAAATCTTAGGTTGCTAACAACAGATTTCTATCCAGGGCGACTTCGTGTACATAGTTACCACGTATCGAATTCCTTCTTACCATCAACGAATTTCTGGTTGCTAACCACAAATCTTAGGTTGCTTACAACAGATTTCAGGTTGCTATCTACAAATATTTGGTTTCTATCAACGAATTTCCATAGCCATTTTACCTCAGCAATTGTTTCAGTGCGATTACCGATGCTCTGGTTACCTATAACACAGCGAGTACCAATAACTACAAAGGTAGAATTTAAAATCTCGATATATCTTCTCTATTTAAGAGATAATCTGGGAGTTATCGATTGGTCAAAAAATCGAACTAAAATCTTAATTATCGAGTTTCGTTACTGTATATCTCATTGTCATATTTGGATGTTGTTTACTTGGTTACGTTAGTTGTGGTAAATAAATAATTTTTCTCATCGGACATTGATATTAATCTCGGTCTTAAAATGATTGTAATAGTTTTCCCCAGTAATATTAAAGTCTTTATAAACGAATACCTCGATGTCGTATGAGACCATAACATCTGAATAAACCGGCATAAACTTGTATCTTTTGGTAGCAGAACGACAACCACAGAAGCATGGGCATTGTCTAATACAAAGGTTTGTGTCTCACTTTGAGACAGCATAAATTGTCATTTCATTCAAACTACCGCTTTATTTTAATTAAATTGCATGCATCCCGGTGACCATTTGTGCAAAATTTTTGCACTGGACAACTAGTAATATTTATTCAATTTTTTCACCCTTTTTATATTTTTGCATGCTTATTCAATACATCCTCGAAATTTTGTTCTAATCTTTCGTTCATCTTTCACGGGGCTTTTAAGCACAAAATCTCTCATAAGATATTTTTTGTTGTGTGGAAAACCTAAATTCTCGGTTATTACTTTTCCCCTGCTACATGGGAAAAATACTCTTACGGTCCATCGCCCTAAAAAACTTCTCATCGTAAAAATGGCGTACTTTTTTCGCTTGTAATTTACAACTGCGGTGATAATCTACACACTACACGGATACACAAGGCCCTCGTTCTAAAAATTCTATTTGCGTTATGGTCAAACGGGGTCAAAATTAAACGATCCGTGAAATTTCGATAGGTCGTTGCCATGGTGTCGCCATAGCGTTGTTTATCCTCCTCTACGTACCGGCCCTCGGGAGAATTTTCCATTGGTGCACTCGCAGAATTGGGGATTTCTCGATGGACTTTTTTAACGCCGGAGTTTGTTTGCTGCGTCAGAATCCCCGACGGAGACAAAATATACAGCTGCGGGATATTTTCGCTGCATCCATTTTTGCGGCCTCCATTTCGACTTATCATATTGGAGGCATATAGGTTACTTCGTGCGCTATTTCTCGTCGCTTTGGCTGTCCCGTGAAGTCTCTTCGACGGGAAAAACTCATTCCGGGAAGTGTACACAAAGAACGTGGATGTGCGCGTGGATTTTTAAAGTGGCTCCATCGGTGATATTTGCTTCAATTGCCTTTCCGAGGTTTTGTCATGACGAAAAAAAAGAGAGAGGGGAAGCGTTATTTAATAAATTTGATTTATGAAGTGGATTCGTATCGAGGGAATGGTTGCTGAAGATATCCTGGTAAAGTGATGCACTTTCAATGGAAAATCTATACTCAAAGGAAAGATTGGGTGTTTGCCGATTTTTTAAATATTTTATTGGAATCCATCGGAAAGGTTTGGCTCAAATAAACCTCAGTAGAAGAGAGAATAAAGACCGAAATTCTATAGAGACGATTCTGCATCCAGTTTGGAATGCAATGAATTTTCTTTGTTCGAAATTTTTACGCTTAGGCCTTGCATAAATAAAATGTGTAAATTTGAAACGATTTCCTGGTATAACATAATGGCTTAAACTCTATTTTATATTATTAGTACCGGGGCATCAAACCGGAAGCGAAAAAAGGTCAGTTTGCCAGAGTGAAACCCAAAGCAGAACCGAAAAAATGGTAAATTTTCAACTTGAAATTTTGAAAAAATGAAGAGCTAGCAAAAAAACTAAAAATAATAAAAACAAATTTTCGAGTTTTGGTTCCTAACAAACCAAATTTTATTGAAGAGTAACTGGAGAAAAAATTTGTAAACATGCAACTCTTTCTTAGTGATTTAGTGTAACGCAGTGAAGTGAAAAGAAAAAAAGAATTTTTTAAAAATTTCAGAGATTTATAACTTTAAAATAACCGAAAACCGGAACTGAACCGATATTTGTTACCCGTTGACCTCGAGCGAAAACCGGAACGGAAAATATTACATTTCAAAGTCCTGGTCCTCACAACAAAGATCAGTAGCCTAGGCAGCAGTGGTAAATAGAAACGAGTATTTATAAAAACCAGCCTTATGTGAATGGGTAAAAAAATCCATGGAGACCAAGGCGGAAAAAGAGAAGCTGTTGATAACCGTTTCGCATGGAATACAGTAAATGACGCAGAGAGATGAACTGGTCTCTATTCTAGCGTAAGAACTGGATCTCGCCATCCGTCACTCAATGTAAAACGAATCCATCTATGCATACCATTCATAACCCCAAACAAGCCATTTCTTTCTTCGCGAACTAAAAAATATACAGAGCAATGAAAAGGCGTTATAGAAACGTTTTATAGGACAAAAAAGACAGAATAAACTCTTTATTTCTCACAAAGAAATGGGTGGTATTTGGCTCACCGATTACGCCGGAAACTGACTCTAATGAGGTTAGATATGTTCGCAGATACTGCAAGAGATTAATTCACTTTAGAATGTTCCAAACTTAAGATTGGCGCAATGTTTTTATGAAGGGGCGGTAGAATCATTTAATCAGGAATTGGAAAAGGCTCACAATTGGATTTCAATTGAAAGCACTTCGTCCTATACCCTAACAACGTAGCAATTGACCCATTTCGAAACTTAAATGTGCCTGAATGTATGGACTTAGCATCATTATCAGGAGAGAAACTACACCGTTAAAATGCCTTCTGGATCACCCTATCCCGATAAAGAAGGTCAATAGCAAATTCACAAAATAACACCTGAAGATTTATGGTAATTAACAACTGACGAATAGAATCGACAACATAATAAAAAATGATTAAAATTGAAGTGCATTAAGTAGCATAGTATTTACAAAAAGTTAGCCAATTTTTTGCTATAGAATGAGGTTCAGACTTCTAGTATGGACATATGATTTATGAGTAACATAAACCTACTACAAATAACCCACTATTCATAGGGTTAATAATTATCTTTGACAGGATGGGGCAATATGTATTGTAAATTGGCAACTAATACATACTGTAAATATGTTCGCTACATGTATGCTACAAGGTATGGAGCGTACGGCAATATTTTCTAATTTTTAAGAGTTTACAATAAGAAGGTTATTGCTACCACCTGAAATTTTTCATGCTACAGCAATATTTAAATAAATAATAATGGTAAAGATAAAATTGGATAGATTAAAATTTGAAAAAAAATCAGAAGAAAATTAACGCAATGAATGTGGAATTAATGAAGGAAACCATAGGGCATCGTATACAAAAAGTATAGACTCTAATAGATTCGTAGAACCATAGAGCAAGTATGTTAGAACCTAATTTACGTTTTAGATAGGTTGAAATATGAGAAATGACATTCGTGCAGACAAACGAGCTAACATTTTTTTCATTCCTTCCTCTCTTCCATCAAAGAAAACTTATTCCCTATTTTTAGGATACACAAGGGAAAAATTTTTCTTTTACACATCAGCTCGAGTATTGATTCGTTGAAATATTAAACGACCTTTAACCCCATTATGGTTTCCCTCCCTCTTTTGGAAACATTTAAATGTCCAGACGGGTATATTTTCGGCCTTTATGCTAAATTGAGATCGCAACGTACCATTACGTGCTTTCATTCGAAATTTTGGCGATTAATCGGGGCAGGAGTTAAGCGAAAAATTGCCTGCTAATGACAGCTTTGAGCAAAATAACTTAAACCAGTTTGTTACCGGCAATCGAAAATGACCCGTAACTACCGGTTGCCTTGCATGAAAAAAGCAGAACGAGCTTTAGCACGTGTGTTATTTGCATCCTCGTTGTCATGACGATAAATCATCTCTAACGAAATTGCTCTTCCATTTCTTGCTGGTTGTATTGATTATTAAAACTTGTAACTTCCCTCTAATGTAATACATGTAGAAAGGTGTATCTGAAGCGTTGCTTGTTCATTAAAAGTTTTCCGGTTGCTATGTAACTGTTTAAATTAGCTTTCTGTCTAATCAGTAATAACAACAGCGTTATCTCTGTTTCTCAGGAAACCTCACGGTTTTGGCCGGTTACATCCTGTACCTACATACTTGATATATCTAAAATGTAGATTCTAGATATTCTAGATATGTAGATTCTACATACATGCATATGTATTTCTAACTATAAAAATATTCCTTGGTATTTTGGAAAAAGAATGGAGAAGCGTTACTTTTGAATATGTATTTAGTCTATATTCATTATTGATAGCATGTGAAAATTAAGTCTTGCATTTTTCCAAATAAAATTTGAGTCAGTTTTTGAAGAAATCGGTGGTGAAAAAAATATTTTCTGATTTTTTTTTCATTCAGTTAGTTGTTTAATTGATATCTCGATATACTATATAATATTCATATTAAAAGTGCTGGATAATTTACAAAAAAAGAAAATGTGAAATGAAACCATCGCATCGCATCTTTCTTCTTAAAGGGCCGGTTTATGCAAAGCAATTAAAGAGAAACTATGCGATAAAGGTAAAAAATACACTGAGTTTTCATATAAAGTTTTTCGACAGCAGCTGGATTATACATTTCATATCGAAAGAATAATTCAAATTTTATTCAGTTATTTTTCATTTTCTTAATGCCTAAATTACTCATGTTTAGTGAATTCATTACTAAGCAATGCAAAAATTAGTCATGAATCTAAATTACGGTAATTATGAATTATATATAAACAATTTTTCATGTAAAAACTTACGTTATAAGTGCCCAACTAATAAAAATATAATTTAATTGATTTTATATGTTCCCAGTTAAGGTCATTAGCGCAAAAAGAATACTCCACATATACCCTCAACTGCCTTTATCGTACAGCAGTTTCAAAAACAACAAATTTCCATTCATCTAATCGTTCCTAATCCACCAACAGAAAGAAAAAGAAAATTATCGATTCTTTACGTATGGCGGCGCATCGCGTCGTTTATAGCAACGCGAGGTGCATTGTTGAGTTGTTTATGGTCAACAAAAGGACGAGTTTGAAAAGGACGCTTGGCTGGGCAGAATGACTTAAAAAGAAAGTAAACGAGGCGGTGCATCGAATTGCCTATAGCAACGTGGGTAAACCAATTATTCTCTCCTTTCTAAAAAAAAATCTTATCTTTCAGCCACCAAACTTCTGAAGTAAATTAAGGGGAAGAACGTTTAATTGAATCCATATTTTCCTCAATGATTAGTCCTTTCGGCTCAATGAATAAATCCAAAATATCAATATTATTTTAGCCCTATTTGACTCATACTGAAAAGAACTTATAACTTTACCACCAATATGATAATGATGATTGATTTATTACGCTTAAGGTTGCCATATTAAGGTTTTCTTTTGTCTGTGCTTGGATACGCTACAGGCGAAATACGAGGTGATATGAGTTGAATTCTATATTTTATCTTAAGCAATTTTTGGAAATTACTTTAACTCGCTTACCGACGAGATATAAATTTGAAATTTAGCGATTTCAATCAAGGGCCTCTAAACTATCAGTCATTGTTAATTTTTCACTTAAAATATTCTTGGTTCGATTCCAGACGAATCGCCAATTCTCTCACAAGAAATTAACGCAAAATTCGCTTTTATCGATCGCAATTCTTTTTTCTTTTGCTGAATTAAATCAGAAATGCAAATGGGTAATGCCTTAGCTTGGACTCAACAATCGCCTTTGTAAGCAGGAGATTTGTTAATTAAAACTTATATCAGAGAGGAAAATTAATTAAAAAATATAATTGGACATGAATAAAGAAAAATGAATAAAGATGCTTATTCGGGTGGTGAAACGTCGTTTTCGGTTCAAAATTGCGAGAAAATGGACTAAAATGACAAAGATTAGTAAGAATTTTCAACAACCAAAAGGTAAAAAAAAACCCTGATTACAAAGGCGATATTTGAATCCAAGCCTATACATTTTCCATATCTCACTAATCTATTACTATCTCTATCTATTACTTACTAAGAGTATTACCTTACTTCTTATCTTAATAATACTATAAATATGAGATATGTTCAATTTCACAGTCTGAAAACTCAAGCATTCTGTCTTATGAGAAACAAATGTATACATTAATAAATATGGATTATTAAATAAGTTCCTTCATTTTTGATGTGGGATTTCACTCGTTATTAAATATACTGCTACATGCCACAGTTAATATAGTGAATACATGGATGAGAATGAAGCTTTCACTAGATTAAGCACACTTCGTATAGTTTCCCTGGAAAATCCGAGTGATTCGGTTCCCATGAATAATCAAGAGGAATGGTTTAATTTCGAATCGTGCATGGGCGTGGTATTCAGCGGATAATGAGCGCAAATTTGCACAGCGTCACGAAAAGTGACCGCAGCAAGAGTGCGATCTCCACACTTTTACCGGAAAAAGGAATTCGAATCGCCCTCGATCGAGTGATTCCCAGAGTTAATCCACAACCTACCGCGCGAATCATTCACTCCGACTAAACATTCATCACCTCTTATCGGACCAAAGGAAAAGAGAGACCGACGTGAAAAAACACACACATTAATGTGGGATCAGAGGTCGAACGGGGGACATATTCGGGCCGGAACACCGTCCGGTTAACATCAGTCGAATTCATCAATCACCACCATCAATCAGTCACGCCGGACCGAGATGCACGCAAGAGCGATGCTGAAAAGAAAATTCGCGAGAAACTGAATAATCGAGTTGCGATCTTCCATCCGCTGATTCCACGAACGCAGAGGGAAATGAAAGTTATTCAGGAGCGATGCGCAGATGTGTCTGTACAGTATTCAGTCCGGGGGACGGTTTGTATTAAATCCCCCCGCTATTCATAAGTTTTGGATGTAGATAGAGGTTGCGTTCTCAACCGAATTAGACAATATTACGTATTTTATATAAATTTATATCTTTATGTATTCATATACCCGATGCCAGTAAATTCGTACAATAAAAGTAAAAATAATTAAATAAATACATGGAAAAAATTTTCGAATATTAATTATACACACCTCCAGACAAGATAGAAATATGAAAATCGAAGGAAGGTTTATGGTCCTATGGATGATTACATATCGGTAGTTTTTTTTACCAAAGTATCATTGGTTTGACTTTAAAAAACACGATAATTAAGCAATTTTAAGAAATTTTTAATATAAGTTTTGGAAATTAATTTCACGCATTTCATGACGAGATGGAAATATGACATATAGGGATTTTCATCACGTCTGACACCTTTAGTCACAGAAATGTTTTCGCCTAAAGTATCCTTGGTTCGACGCTAGACAACTCGAAAATACTCTCATAAGAAACACACGTAAAATTCATTTTGATCGACTATAGACGATTTTTTTCTTTTCCAGAATTAAAGTTTAAATCATCGTCCAAGGAAATCATGATGGGTACTAAAAGAAAGGAAATCAAATAAATATTCTTATTTATATTCGTTTACTGCATTCATCTTATATATTTGTTGGTTAATTAAAAAGGAAATTGCCTTTATCACCACCCTCTCCTTGGTAAGTACAAAACAATGAATCTAATATTAAAATTTAGACTGCATTGAATGGAGAAATGCAAGAATGAATTCCGTCATTCACAATACATTAATAATTTTCGTATTACTTCAGCTATTATCGATGTTAAGAGAAAAGTACCTGATGGAAGGAAAATTTTTCTTAATTCTGAGCTAACAAAAATATGAAATACATTTCATTCATCAAGAAAGCGAGCAATACTTATATAAAGAATATGGGCCCACGCCCTACCTACGGCTACGGGAAACAGCAAAAATTTGCCACATTTCCCGCTCATTTCTCTTTATTTTCCCTGCTGCCATTGTTCCTTTACCATCAAGGGTTTCGTTTCTCTTAATCAAATTCTTCTACCACCGTCAGGCTTCCAATTATTTTACGCGTCCCTTTCATACCGTACATTTTCTCACACCTAAAAATTTCTTTTGTTATGATCATTATGTGACAGAATTTTTAAATATAAAGGAATAAGATTTCTACCTCATGACGGATAAGATTCTAACGATATACCTAAATTCTACATCTGACCTACCTTGAGACATTGCTAATGTAAATGGATTGCCGAATATTAATTAAAGGAATAGTTAAAAATTTATCAGCGCAGAACGAAAAAGCGGAATCAATGACGAAGAATATTTCCAAAATCATTTTCATTTCATTTGATATCACATTCATCACAGCTGTCCAAACGCAAGCAAAAAAATTTAGTCCAATACGGTTACATGCCGTTGAGGGTAGATTAAAAGTTGAACAAAGAGCTTCACATGACTTTAGATGTCGGTATAAGAGTAAATTCAAGATTAATATACAATTTAAGAAAAAAGGTTGTCCTTTGAAAAAATAAATTGAGATCAATCTCTTCATTTTATTGCAATAAAAGACAACGGAGCCTAATTTCTCAACCGCCTGTAAAATCATCGAATAGATTTCAACTACTCATTCAAAATATAACTAAATCCAGTATGCTAAACTACATTACACCTTGGTGAAACATGAAATCTACATGCTCAGGCGTTACCTTGTGGAAATTACGGTAAAGACGAAGTAAACTTGTAATTGTCCACACTATTTTGTATTAACTTTTAAATTAAATTATTAAGATAAAAAGAACAATTAAATAATGATTGTATATCAACGTATCTGGACTAATTCTTAAAGTCTTTCATTGAAATTAAACATAAATTTATCATCATTAAGCATGTTACCTAGGTGAAAATTTAACATAAATAATTAATAAAAGTAACATCTTAATTTTAATTTTTAAAATTTAAACTAAAAAACGTCTAAAATTACAAGTTTACTTCTTCTCTACTTGGTTTAACATTTGTCCATTCTTATATTCACCATTCACCCCTTTTATGCTACCGTTTGACCCAAGAGCTTCACCACTCTTATCATTGCATTCCGTGTCTCCAAAGAAAGAGTTAACTACCCCACTCCTCACCTCGCCTCATTCCCTCATTCTCTTGGTTGTCCATCGTGGAATTTCAACCCGACTTACGGGCCGAAGGAAGACAAATAGATGCCTTAATATACCACAGAAACATTCCAGAACTCTAAGCTAGTAGAACAACGAGTTAGACCTATATAGATGAGCGAATACGATTAGTAAACGGGCGAATATTGTTTGCAGAAAGGTAGGGTTCTGAGCGCAAAACCAGAGCATACAACATTATCATCATCCTCCCTCTCCAATTACATCCACTCTGATAACTCTATCATATCCTCACTGCTTAGTCTCACATAATCACGGAGGGCAATCGAGTGCCCTAATCACGAATTCATCTTCCTCCTCAGGCCTCTCACACAAAAGCAAAGAGCGACTCGGAGATGTAATCAATCAAAGGGACGCCGAACACAGAATCGCTTCCCTGGACCAAAAACCATGGCCTAAGGGTTGTTTAAACGCTGAAAAGCGTCGGAGGACCCCAAATCCGCGTAAAAAGGAAAGGATGGCCTCAAAAGAATGGCATCAAAAGCTTTTCATACGAGTTGAAAAAATTTCCTCTGAAAAATCTGAGAGGATAATTTTTCCTCTCACAATTTCCTCAATTTGAACGCACTTTCAAAGGAAGTGGATAAACGGGTGTGCTTGAGTAATTTGCCCGAAGGTATGTAATAATCCTAAGTTTTTCTGTTGGGGTTCTGAAGCTACAATATTGAAAAGACATGGGTAAAAGTTGAAGGTCAAATTTAGCGGGTTTTTCTCCGTGTCATGTGATGAAAGAAGATTGAAACCTTTTTAATTTTCCTAAACTATTTCCTCGAAATTATCAATATAAATTATTAATTTATTATAAATAAATTATTAATTAATTATACTCGATTATTCCAATGGTTTTCTTTGACTTTGGCAGGCTCGTTTGTTCAGGTTAATATCAGAATTAAGCACTAAGTAAAATAAAATATTATTATAACAAAGTAACAACTAAAATGTTGATTTCTATTCATTTTCTCCGAGAACAATACGCAAAAATAATCGACTAGGAAAATAGAGTCATGGTGCTTGCTCCCCCTGCCACACGCCGAAAGGCGGCTTGCAGGGTACATATGTAGATGTAGCTAGATTTAGTATTTCTTTTCTAAATTTCTCTATTTTATTGCATTATATTTTTGACGTCCACGAATTATCTTAAATGTAAATCAGAAAACAACTAAATAACGATTGAATATCAACGTATCTGAACTTATCTAATCCTTTAATTCTTTAATTAAAATTAAACATAAATTTCTCAACATTAAATACAATATTACGTGAGTGAAAATTTATCATTAATAATTAATAAAACATTAGTAACATTTAACAATAATAAAACAATAGTAACATTTTAAGTTTAAAAATTTAAATTAAATACAACTAAAATAACAATTATACATCATCATAATTGTCTCTGGATTTTTCTAATCGTTTAAAATTAAACGAGGAATCCTCAAAATTAAGTAGAACACTTGTGCGAAAATTTAACATCTGCCCAACTCGAGGGATGATTCATCTACTCTCAGCATTCAACGTCGTAGAAATATGACTTGCGCATCCACGAACATCTAGTTGGACTGCATCTTATGGCGAAGTAATATAGCCTTCCGCTGACCGTGGGAAGATGCGAGGCGACCGACCGAAAATATATTAACTTTTAGATTGCTCTCTTCACTGAAGAGAAGAATTTTAGTACCACCTCATAACCTAATAAAACTGTCTGATAAGGAAGTCTTTTTTTGAGATGAATAAAGAAAATATATCACGAAGAAACAAGAATACTTACTGAGAACTTTCACGTCTTGTTTCGAAAACAACAGATATTAAAAAGTAACAAGAACTTCGTCTCTAAGTTTACCAGAAAGTTTTACTCTCATCCCAACATTTTATGGTTCGTCAAGAGAGCATTAAATACAAGAAAATAAATATGATAATAAAATATGATGAGCAAAGCAAGCCAGTCTTGAGATACCGATAGTAAAATTAATATTACACTAGTTTCATAGAGTAAATCCATAAAGCAAAATTGGAAATATTCATCCCAAATTTATATAAATTGGACAATAAAATAAACAAATAATTGCTATTGGGTAACCAGGAGAAACTGTGTATTTTCTTTCTTTATTTTTTTCTCTACTTTTTCTCCATGGATACATATCTTTCGCGGAATTATTAATATCAAGATATATAATTCGTTTTTTTCACTGTTCAATTTATTACTGAGGACGATAGTATTATTTGTCGAAGCTCACCGTAGAATTATAAAAGTATTTAAATAACCTATAACGTCATTAATGTACGTACACGTAATTTGAAAATAAGTAGAAAATAAACACACAAAAAATAAATATGAACCTCATTTTCTCTATGAGAGGAAACAATCATTTATTTATTTATATTTATCTGTTTACACCCGTCTGTTGTCATGCAAACGTAAATTTTAAATATTTATTGTCCTGTATTTATAATGATTTCGTACTCTTTACACATGGGAAAGAAAAGTGGTCATGCTGACTTCAGGAATTCGTACTAATAAGTGATGATCTAAAGATTTAAGTATCACTTAAATAGGTGATTCTTGATTATTAACACACTGGAAAATGCAGACATACATTTCGTCGATATCATACTTAAAATATTGGAAATAAATCATGGAAACGATTAATATACCAAATTTATAAAATATTACCAGGGAAGATAAGGTCACGGGTCACCAGAGAAGTACGTCATAGTTTAATCCAGCTCAAAAACGGAACGAAAATGGGGCACGACCATGGGACAGAATTTATTTACGACCATTTCCAAAACGTGATCTACCACCATGGCACGAAACTCAAAATCTGCTTCCCTCATTCCTTCATTTCGCGTTTGGCACGCCCTCTCTTTAAAAAGTTTGCGAATTATTTTTTTTCCTCCGTGCTTCAGTCACCACAACTTCCCTCCATGGTCAACATGCCCAGGAGGCTCGAAAAACACCGAGAAATATTTCCCGTATCCTCTCTTACTCGAGAAAAAAAAGTCGCGAAATCTCGGCAGAGTAAAAGCGTGGGATGCGCTTCGTGATCGTTTTTTATTTCAGTTTTATATTTCCGAACGTTTTCCGGTGCATCTTTTTTTATGGCGAAGCAAGCACGCTCATAAAGATGCAGCTAAGGATAAAAGTTTTGAGAACTCGAGGCTTCTTTAAGAAGAAAAACTTTTCAGAGGGAGTGAAAAATGGAAAAACAAAATGGCGGAAATAAACTCTAAGAGCACCGACGTCGTCGTTTTCAAAGAGATACTTATCCACGTTTTTTTTCATAGCTGTATCACATATCCGATACTCATATTGCGAGATGGGCATGACGTTAGTGAAAGATGTGTGTCCCCCTAGTGGGAAATAAAAATTCTAAGGGATGTGTAAGCGATGTTGGTCACAAGAAGATGATGAAAGATAAAACCTAAGATTACTAAACTTAAATGTTAAACATGATATCAGGCACTCATATGAGCGAATACGTATCGATTCCTACTTATCTATTGAAATAATATCATCGTTTAAACCTTTAAATATTTACGTATTTATTAATCTGAAAATAGTAATTTCAGTAAGAAATACACCTTAAACTGGGTGTTTGTTTCGCTGCAGACTTTTCTATCGTAGAAATTGAATCATAAATAATTATTTTTAATTAAATATTGAGTGGTACAATTAGAAAGAACTTTAACTAAGAAAATTTATCATTATTATTTTATATATTTCTTTATTTTTGATGTTCAACTTGGATGAAATTAGCAATTTTTCGAAAATTTACCAAGCGTACTCATTGTCAGTATGTTTTTATTCATATCTTTAATATTACAAATTTTTTGTGAATATCTTTACTGTCGAAATGGCAAAAATTTTGATAAAATATAAGAATTTCTCTTAAATTTACCAAATTAACGAACTAAATGTTTAAGTTGCTTTCAATATAAAATTGGTTGCAACAACAGTAGCTCCGATATATAAGCTAATCCAGATTATATAGTTACATAGGTCTTTAATCTTACTAAATTATATATCTTACTATCACTGAAAATGAGATATCTAGATATATGCTTACATCAAGATATATGAATGATAAATGATCTAATAAACACTAAAACGAAGAAATGTCGAAAACTTAAATTGCAGTTTCAGCCGTAGAACAAAATAACTTGGATTAAAAACTATGACACACGTTTACTATGACACATTTTAAAGAATTTATGTATAAAGCACTCTAGAAAAAGGAATATCGCCAGCAATCTAACGAAAACATACAATTGGCTCCTTGTTTAGATACCGCGTATTTCCAAAGATATAAATAGTTTTCATGAATATGATGACGTCAATTTTTATTCTTCTGCTACGTAATAGAAATAATCGCAGTGGAGAAGTAGATAGCGTACTAGCATTTAACGCCCCAACACCGAGGTCCCGGGTTCGAATCCCGGCTAACCGGATTTTTCTGCATAAGAAATAGTAGTGAGTGTTCGTCCAATGTTTTGTCTATCTTGTAATGCTCCAAAAGTGGATGTATGTGTGGGCACCAGCTAAATAAAAAAAAGAATATCAGCACAGTTTCCTTTATATTTGATCTACTTCACCCTAAATTCAACATGAATTGATGGAGGCATAAAATCACCCGCCTGGATAGAATCCGTTTGATTCGGAGGAAAATTAATCCCGCATTTATCTCTGACTCGCGGCCATACCCTTTGCCCTTAAACGACGGAAATCGAAGAGAACGTACACCCGAGTTACCAAAATTGCAATTTCCGCCCGGAAGTGAGGGCCATCTCCAATCTCCGAAAGATGAAAACATCGGATTTCTTTCGCGTTGCCAAGTCAACAGACCCTTCCGCAACTATCTATCCAATTTAAACTTGAGTCCCCTATTAACCTAACTGGACCCATCTCTATTCCTCCCGCACTGAGGAATAGAGGAGGGAAATGAAATTTCCAGATGACACCGGACCGAGAGGTCCCTCTAGCAATTGGAGTATTTTCCTCTAAGATTTTCGCGAAAAAAAGGAAACTCTAACAATACATGAATGCACTTAATGGTTCACATTCTTAATGGTTCGCAAACACTCTGATTCCCCACTTAACGAATCTTTTTTCGCTTCAAGGTAACACTAAAATATTCTTCTCTGCAGAAGGTGTTTTCTTATTTTTTCTATATAAATGTAGATTGAAACTCAAGAACGTTTGGATTTTTGTGCTACTGTCTTTAAATGGAATGGAATCTCTAGAATTACAATATATACTGAATTTTCGATTGTCTCTGGGTGTTTATTATCCGTTTTAAGGATTAGCCGTGCATGATTTTATAAAACTTCGTCAATATTTTCTACGGTATTAAAAAAATAAGCACAAAAATTGTGTATTTCACCGTTCTAATATGATCAGAACTTGTGAAAGATCTTTTCTATGGAGCAGTGGGAATAGGACTACAATAACATGGCAAGGAAAAATATCCACGATCGAGTGAATAAAATTCTTATTAAGTTCATGATACGATCGAAAATAACGAACTATACGTGCGGATTGTTTTGCTTGACTCTGTCTACCTTGAGATTAAGCCTGGCTGTTTTTCATTGGTGAATTCTCCTAAATTCTATTTTCCTCCGCAAGGACAGGTAATATCAAATCCCTTCAGAGTCGCATACGTTGTCGTTTGAATATGAAAATCCCATGTAAAACCTCATATTTCACGCATAAGTGTTCCACGTTACCATACCACGTATTTCCGTATAAAGAATGGTGGCACGACATTTTTCAAGTTGCCTAGAGAATCAAGTACCCAGGAGGACATGGAGTGAATTGGTTGCTTGCTATTGCATCTCTTGCTCCACGTGCTGCGTTTTTTCGCCAAAACGAAGAATGGGATCGTTCAATTATTTAAAATCCCGCCGAAGAAAGGTTTACTTTAGCTTACTCTAGGCGTTGCGTAGTTGATTTAAGCAAAGAGCGTTGGCAGATGTTGTTTTAAGCCTAGGCAAACTTTCCGTGGCATAATAGAACACTGTGTACATGAAGATATTGAAGCAGGTCTCTCTAAAAGCAAAGAAAATTCGTCTATTTCTAAATCTACATCTTACTCGAGAGACGAATTCTAAAACAAGTACTCATCAATTTAAATTCATACTGTCGTAGGTAAAAACACATTACAATTAGGTCCTTCGCTGATTGGAACAGTAGGTTAGTTAGTAGATTCATTAATCTATTTATAAATTATCATACTACCATATTGTTTGAATTTCCATGGAAATAAGTCAATAGCGAATTCATATACCCTACGCAGTGCGCTATTAAAGACAATAGCCAACTTAATAAAAGGCTCTCATAAAACATTATTTCGCACTGTTTACGTACTAGCTGGAGAACAGGAGTATTAACGCTACAGTATCCTTAGGGATACCCTGAAGTTAATAGTCCAGGTTAAGAACCCCTGGTGTATAGAGTGGGGTGGATTGTGTGTGGTGGAGTGGGTGGACCTCACATCACGAGCTTCTACATATACGGCAGTTCTTTAATTTAAAAGTTGATTGGAGTGAATGAAGATTCTAATGTAAGATTGCTATTACTATGTGAGACATTGCAATAATACTCCTCCTCGGAAAGTTTCTAAATTTACCTCGGACCTGAATTCATTCATTATGCATTATAATCTCTATGTTTTAATTGTTTTTTTACCTCCGTTCTATGGGGTTTTTTCCTGTCAAGTGGGTTATCTGTCTTCTCCAGCATCATTTCAAAAGATCTGTCCCCACAAACCCAAATATTTTATAGTTGCTATTGTATTTTTTCTCTTTTAATGTTAACCTTACATTCAAGTTTGTGTGAGAAAATTATGGGGGGTGTAACCAGCATAATTTTCATTCAGAAAGGGAATGATTCCTGCCTGAAATGAGTTTTTCTTAGACTAAATTCTGCGTACCTTAGACAGGGTGCAATAAAGGAATATCTTCTTGTTGGATGGTAAAGTTTTTCTTCTACACCGACCATGGTCACAATCCAGCGTTTTGCGCGCAATTACAATCATTTAAATGCATCGTAAGCTCCGTGCGCACATTAAACTTACATGCGTGCACGTGGTCTTTGTAAAAACCGCTTGGTCACTTAAAACCCTATCTTCCGTGCATGTTCTATAAGGGGTAAAGGAGTGCGACAGTAGGGTCCACATCTCACGTGCCCTCCAGACGTTTCCTTTTTTTTAGCTACTTTTTCCGTCGCATAGGGGCGCTCCTTTCGATCCCTTAGTATCATCAAGGGGCGACTCTCAGAGTGTTGAAACAAAAAAGCGTCACGGTGCGTCGCTGCTTAAGTTTTTACGACGGCGCTCCTTCTCTAGAATGCAGAAAAAAGAGCAAAACAAATGGTCCGTAAATTTCCAAGTGTCCTCCTCTCTCTATGTCTCAGACGGGCGATTTTTTCGGACTCTTGAGGCTGTTGAATGAGGAGAACTACGGGTTGCTAGTGTAGAAACACAAGTGAATAGCGAATTTTCTATGTTTACTTTAGGAGGTGGAACGCCGTCAAATAGATCTCAATGCTCCCTTTAGTGTTAAACGTATTGCAGCAAAAAAACAGGATAGTTCTATACGATGACAAAGGTATTAATTGCATATGTGATTTTTATGCTAAATTTTTGGAGAATTTTATAAAAAATACAAATTTGTAATAGAAAACTTCTAATCGAAAATATATCACTGGATTCATAAACATCCTATTTTTCGAAATAAGTGAAAAACATTTAGTATACATTTGTGCTGCTCCGCCTTCGTTAAGGAATCGGATAAAAGAATGTCAGTGTAGACTATATTTTCGCTGAACCATGATTTTAATTTACATATTATTTATGGAATTAAAATAGAATCTCTACAAAGATATTATGTGTGACTGTATAGTTCTGAATTATCGTTGAAAAAAGCTACATACATACAATAAACAATAAATAATGATTCCTGTATTATTAAACATAGAAAGGTGTACCATGATATGTAGGGCTAGGATTCCCAACATGGGTTACCCGTATCCCCAAATTATGCGAGAAGCCTGTGGTAACTATTTAGTTATTCACTATGTTAGACAATTGAAGTAGTTCAAAATAATTTCTAATAGAAAAATTTCCAAGCTATACCATGAAGATACCTATTAGGTACATCTGTGGGTTTATATCCGTATTTTCTCTAAAATGTAGGGCAAACTTAAGACTTTGCATCTTATTATAAAAAAGTGAAACGGGATATAGGTACATATTATTATTTCCAAGGGAGCAGGAGACAGAAAAGGCTGGTAATTCATGACCTAGGATCACTACAAAAAAATCCTTTCTTTTTTGCTCTTTTTTTACACCCTTGAATCATCTAATGAGGAAAATTTGACATAATGAAGCCTAGCAACAGACAAAAATACCTTTCCACCAATTTTTAACCATCATATACCGTGGAACCTACGTATATCCGCTTTTTCCTCGAAATTTCAGAACTTTCCGCATATACCGCGAAAAAATAAAGCATGGGACGATCGTAAATCTTAAGGGAAGGGATAATTCCACAATTTTGTAAATACACCAGGCTGGACGAGTTTTCCTAACTTTCGAGTCCTAGTTACGGAGCTGACCTTGCATATATAAACGAAAAACTAGGCGGTCGCTAGTAACTCGTGGGTGCCATGGAAACCTATTCGCTCTCTTTCTTTCACATCTTCCGAAACTAGGACGAAACGATATATCAAAGGAAAACCTTTGGAGACAGTATATTGGAGGCCAGAAAGGGACGTATGGTGCAAAATATTGAAGCATTCCTAGCTGTAGTGAAGGGGCAATAGGGTGTAGATTCTTAGGGGGGCCAAATGGAAGTTATGATTTACCGAAATCGAATTATTGTTTTCAATCGATAGTTTCCTTGTCTGAAATATTATCGCAATTTTAATTATCAATTTGATATTCTAGCCTTCAATTATTCAATATGAAATATTTTAATATTATAGTATTCGATAGGAAAAAGAGAGTAAATAAACGGTTAATAAGTAAGCTTTACTAGCCCAAGAAAGGGTGAATAGAACAAACTAGAATTAAACTTACGAAAATTAAACTTAAGATAAAAAAATTAAGGTTAAATTAAAAATAAAAAAGAAACGCCAAGTTCCAAACATCGCCTGCCTTAGGTTAAAAGAGTTAAGAGAGAGATTTTATAGGATCATATAAAAAAAATCACGGAATCAAAAAGAAACCTAAGTTTTAACTAATCGTGCAAATTTTGCAGAAACTTCGTTTTTCTGTTTGTATGAGAGAAAATAAAATTTATGGAGAATTAGGAGCTTAAGTTCCTTTTTTCAGTGATGGATTTCAGTGAAGTTCACAGATAAAATCAGTTTTCCTTCTTAAAAGCCTTTTTAAACTCTCAACCTTACGTCGTATTAAATTATATCTGAACCCCAGAAGCTACTCTATCCAAGGTGAGAAAGAACATCACAACGTCTCCTTCTCTATTTAAATGTCCAAATATATAAATGCAGTACTGTTATATAAATATGTATACACTCACCTATATCAATTTGAACACCATGACCAATTAACCCCGATAAAGATCAGATGATAACCTGCATTGGGCAAACTAATTAATTGGCCAAAGGGTGAGATAATTCATTTAACTCGTGGTAACTTTTTTGCCTTCAATCCGCCATCCAAACCCTTAATTTAGGTTCCCAGCAGCGAAATTAGTCATTGCGACATATGTAATTTGGCCTCTGGCCAATATTTGTTGCAGACCATTGTGGACGAGAAAGAATTGAAAATAACTGTATGAAACATCGTGCGGGAGATGTTTTCCTGCATCACATCAAACATTGGATGTTTAAAAATATTAACCAAAACCTCACATAGATTCGGAGTTAGACTTGATTTAGAATTTAGAGAAAGAAAAAATATTTAGCGATAAAAACTGTTATGTCTTTTAGATGTTTTTTTTTGTTTTGAAGTATAACATCAATTTGTAATTTAATTCAAAATTAATCGAATGTTTCCTCCTTCATTTGTCATTGAGTTGAAATCACTGAGGGGACCCTCAGTGATTTCAACTCAATGACAAATGTAAATACACTCTGGAAGAGCATCGAAGCTTCTGACATGGAAACAAAATTTTATTGATAGCAACGAAGCTATTTACTAAATTGGCGTGATAAATCTTACAGAAATTCGGTATTTTTTATCGAAGTACTCAGGATTTCGAATGGAATAAAATATTCATTGATCGAAACATAAAATTTCTGCTACCAAATCCCGAAAGATGACTTGCAGGGTATTATCGCGTGAGCATAGCATCTAATCAAAATTTACAGCAGAAGAAATGTATACATTCAAATGAACTTTATAGGTATATTTCACTGTGGTTAGTGATACCAGATCAATAAATTTATAAATACACTAACAAAGGTAATATTATGACTAGCCGCGCGCATGCACCCTATGGGTGCAGTTATTTGGTCTGGACTGAGTCTGGATTATGAACATGTACTATCATTCATTTTTAATCATTAATTTCATATGGACATATCAATCATAGTGCATTCTTATGGAAAAAACACAATACCTCGGTTTCAACAATCGTTTCGGTCGTCAAGGGGATTGGTTGTTTACAGCCTCAAATTTTCACGAAATTTCCGTTTATTTTAACCGAATTCTCGCCATTTCGACCCGATAAAGATATTTGGAGACCAAAATAAGAATCTTTATTCATTTCTCTTTCTTTTGGTGCTTATCTCGATTTCGTAAGCCTATTATTTCTAATTTAATTTTGCAAAAGAAATGTAGCTTGCAACCGATAAAAGTGAGGTTTACGTGCATTTCTTATGAGAACGGTTTTTCTTCTCTGGGTTCGAACTGGGGCCGTTCAGGTAAAAGAAAATTTTGCCACATTGTAGGGTGTAGAATTCTACATCGAATGCACATTTCAGCATCGCTCTAGCTCAGGTTTTCACAGATATATCTTTCCATCGAAATATCCAGGTTTAATGAAAGGAAGTCTAATGAAGTCGATCGTAAATTAACCTTCTTGGGATCATTGCATTCAATCTCAACTGCAAGACCATTAACGGGCATAATGCATATCATCTTTCTCTTCATATCGTCTTTGCCCAATGGCAGCTTTTAAAAGAATTTCCATGACCATTAAAGACCTCTACCACATATCATAGAACGCCGATTTTTCGTAAAATTCTAAATAGCACGCAGCATTGTAAATCCAGCAATATACGCTGAAAACATCACAGAGGAATAAAAATGTGTACGAAGTACCCTATTGTTTTTAATGAGTTGGATATGCCGAGCACGTCACAGGATAGGTAGCGAATGCCCTCACGTATATATTTATAACGCAGCACTTACATATCCTACGTTTTCCAGAGAGTTTTCCAAGTTATTTGGGTCAAGTTGAACGCAATGTCGCTTCTCTGTGTTAAGCCGGGTCCCCTCAGACTAATTTCATGAAAGTCCCTTTTGGCCTGAGAATTTTAAATTCTTCTCCAGCGCCATCGAGGTGCGGTTCAAAGAACTAGAAAATCGAGGTTAAATGAAGTCTTTTAAAATTTTCGTCCCTATTTATGACAAAGAGTTGAATTTTTTAGATATAAAATGCTGGGATGTAAAGTATTTTTTCATGAGAGAATACGGAATGCATCTTGGGAAGGCTTGGGACCATTATTTAGGGCTTTTAAACGGAATTAATTCGAATAAGGAGCTATCCTGTAAGCTAGGGTAAGAGGAGCTTTTGAGTTGGAAATATCTAGAGTAAAAGGGTTAGTAAATGCAAGGAAAATGTCATAAGTTCAAGGACAAATATGTTAATTAAACAATCTGAGAAAAGACTGTTTTTTATACTAAACAGTTAAGTCGAATTCGAAGTATATCTGCGGTTTTAGCGTCCCATAAATTTGAAAATTTATTCAAATGTTATCTGCCCACTTAGTCAACCAGGAGCCCTATCAGAACTATAACGGACAATCTAAAAGGGAGAAAAATCATGATAATGCTTACAGCAGATTCATCATTCCATTATTGATTCATTACTTATGCTCTCAAATATGATACTTATGCATGTACTAAAATAATCATGTCATCATTTTTTTGGTGGGGGCATTTAATTACTTCCCGCTGAACATAAATATCGTGCTAATTGTTGTGTTTTACATAAAATGTCCGCATTGTTAAATTAGTGGCAATAACAATGAATCAATATTGGCAATTATGAATATTTTCGAGATCAAGAATTTTTTTGCATTGTTCATGAAACAATACGTGCTTAATAATTATAAATAATTATGTCGAACATAACCTGAGTCTATACTCAGCTGCGAGAAGGCTCCCGGATTCTACGGGGTACTCCCAGAATTGGAAATAAGATCTTATGCCACTCGGATTAGGGCGATTTTATCCCGCTTTTACTCAGCTGCACTCATCTTAACTTTAAGACATCAATTTACCGACTTCCGTAACCTTCCGCGCCTTAATTTCTTTCACAGCAAATTCAGTAGTCCTGAGTAATCTAAAGTATGCTCCATCTCGAGATTTTTTATGCTTTTAGAGTTTCATGTAATCGTGATGCTGAAGAGCTAATGTATATGATTCTGTACCGGAAATCGCGCTAACTCATCCAAAATTGCATCTCTCTTGGTGGAGCTAGTACAATTGTGATCAAATTGCATATTCATGCTATTCATCAACACATGATACATATTCTACAGTAGTTGAAGTTGTGCTCTAAATAATCTCCCGGATATTACCACTCTTAGAAGGGATAACTCCCGGAATCAACTTTCCGGGAGTTGGCAACCCTGGTTGTGAGACAACAATGAGATCATAAAAATCTCATTGTTTCCTACGTCTTTATCATCAATTCCTTTATTTCCGAAGGTTTCTTTCTCCCCATTGTTGCAGATCCGACGGAACATTATGTTGTCAAGGGAACCAAGTTGTTAAAATCGATCGATCAATCAGTGCTGTCGAGTTCGGTAACGAGATAAAACTGATACGAAAGCCGACGAGGGAAACGATTTCCTTATTGAGACGTCATTCAAACCAGACTTTATATAATGGCATAATGGCGCTGCCCACGGGGCTAATAAACTGAATTTGTGAAATCTGTGTGAGCGAACCCTATCTCCTGTTTCTGGAAAAAATTAGCGCCGATCACAAACCTTTGCGAAAAATAACAAGAGAGTGAAATGTTGCCTTTGGTAATAATTTTGCATGTGCAAATTTGAAACTCTATGGGGGGGGGGGTCACTTGAAATTTATTTCGGAAGAGATTAAGGTGACCGTTTGAAATCAAAACCGTGATAAAATGGCTTCCAAAATAAACTTCTGACATTGAAGAGGATGTAAATATACAATAAACGAGGAAAAATGAGGACTTTAATTTGCAATATTCTCAATATTATCTTTATAAAAATAAGGCGAAAAAAAGGCAATTTTGGTCTGACCTCGGCAAAAGAGTACAATAAAGAATTTAATTATGATACATTACTGATATATTGGTAGCAACAAGGCAACAACTGTTAAGGCTAAAAAATCATGACTTTTATCTGCACGACATACTATGGGTGTGACACGTGAAATTTGCAAATTATAAACTCCAGTAAATATTGGAGTTTATAGGTATATGTTTTACAGGTATATGTTTAGCTAGGGCGTAGAACCAAAATATTTTTCGTTACGGTTTCTCTCTTACTGCCAACTTCTCGCCGCACAGTGGGCTAGAATCGAAAAAAGCTGGCCAAAAATACGAAAACGCTTTTTTTGAGTGAGGACTACGAAACTTCGCATGATTGATATAGATTAAATTCTGCATAGAACTATGGAGGTCATTTAATTAGGATCCTCTCCATTAAAATTATACAGGGGGTCAAAGTTGACCAATTTTTGCGAAAATTTCCAGTTTTCGATTTTTCACGAAATTCTTCAACTTCAAGTCAATTGTGAACACAAACTAGGAAAATCATCGAGTAAAATATGATGCCATTTTATAAATATGTTCTTTGTCCTTCATAAGACTTGGTTTCAATGAGCTCTGGTGAATATTTATGTACTTTACATGACAAAATGGCGGACCCTGATTTTGGAACAAATTTTTACCTAAAGCGAGAAAAAAAGTTGATTGAGACACCGTGTGACACGGAGTTATTTACACCACGATAAACTACAAACCTTCGTTAATGGGAATCTGAAATAAAATATTGCCCCAATTTGCCCCAATAATATATAAGTCGACTTTTCGACAACGCTGCAAGGGCCAAATCCGCACGGCGGAGCACCGTCCTCCGCTACGCTCTCGTGTTTTGGGAGGAACAACGAACCAATACGTTTCTGATTCGTTCTTTTTGTATATTTTGAGAATTATTATACTTTGTACATATCTTAGACATCAATATTTATTACAAAGTCACCATTTCTTGTAGGGTGATGATTGTAAAAAATGAAATTGGTTATGCCATAAAGTATGGGACCACGTAAGCGATATTAATATCATATATTAGTTTACTTTTGTGCGATAATGCTAAATTTCTACTAAATCATGCAGTCAAAGTTTTAATTGAGTTTATAATGAAGTATACGGTGTTTTTATAAATTACCTTTTCTATTAAATGCATTCCTCGTCTGAAGAATCTTCATCCCCATAAGCCAATTCCTCCTCATTGTTCATGACTAGGAGCCCCTTAATCTCTTTGCTCATATTCCTCGATCCTTTCGTTGTTCTAACTGGTGCCGATATTGAAATTAGCGGATCAGAAGTTAGAAGTAATCTTCGGAACAAATCTTCGTTCGTGGCCACTACTGAAGTGTTTCCTTGTGTATCTCTCCCGGTATTTCCTTGCGTCTTTATTCCGGGCCTCCATTGCCTCTTCTGTCAGTTGCCCTAACGGAAGGATTGCCTGTTTTGCTATTTCAGCCCCGTTTATAAGTACTTTATGTACTGTTGGTGGCATATAGTACCACGGATATAATCGGACATACATCTATGCTGTAGCACAGCAATAATCTTTGAACGCTTTTTCATTTAGTGGAAAACCACTTGAAATTACCTTCAAGATATTTGCGAATCTTTTTATGAGATCTTAGTCAATTGTTTTTAGGAAATGTATAATTAAATTATAATTGGGAGACGGTAGTTTAGGAAAAAAATTAATAATATAAAACAAATCATATACAGAACTCTTATCTTTGTGAGTGAAAATTTCTTCTTTATCTATTTCAGTGTCCTGTTTTTTACATTTAATAAAAGATTACGCATTAATAAAAATAAATTCAACCTCAGCTGCTAGATTTAACTAGCGGACTTTTAAAGAAACGCTTTGATGTATTTCCATAATTTGTGGAGCCATATCCTGGTTTAGGTACATCTACAATCAGTCCCATCTTTTTTCTATACTCTTTCTGAATATGAGATTTTCTCTCCTAAAACAGTAATTTGTGATTACCACGAGCCTACTTAAGAATATTAAGATAAGTTCAATGGGTACGTCTTATGACATAACATCATACTCATCAATATGGTACTCTCACCTACAGTTGCTTAAAGGTAAGTCGGAAAGATATGTAATAAACACTCAAAAAATTCTAATTCAACCATGCAGCGTAGAAATGCTATAGTACAAATTTTCTGCGTCCACTTTTCGATTACTAACCGCCGATAGATTGTTCATATTCGAAAATTTCTCTCCGCAAATGTAGCATTTTATAATACATGCAGGACAAAGGGAGTAGAGAACACTCAAATAATGTGAACACATTTTAAAACGATCAGAAAATACATCATATTTACCACCGTATTCTGATACATTAAATAAAAGGGAATATATAATGAAAAAACATACCTCACCAGATATAATTCCTATGAAATATCTAAAACCTCACTCGAGGAATGCTACCAGGAGATTGTCGAAGATTTCTTGTTTCACAGAACTGTCATAGCTACAAAACACAACACCTTCTTATCCAATGTTCAAATAGAACTGAACTATTCCTAAGCTTGTAAGGAAAAATCACGGACATGCAATTCTTAGGGTACTTTTAATCCGGAAAAAGCGCAGCTGCCTGTCATAAAACGAGCCCTTTGCCGAACTTTCCCAGAGCACTGCGACGGTCACCAAAACAACTCCAGATGTGGCCAATTTTTGTATTTGAAGAAAATGCTACGCCATTTTCATAATATCACAACTTATATTTCATTACTGTTATGAAATTACACAAAGTGATGGCTTTTTGTACCGATTTTGTAAGAAAATTTTCAGTACAGTTGAAAGTGAGAGTGAAGAAGCATTCAGTATCAAAATCACAAACATAGTTATCTAACATATGTAAGAAGTATAATAATGCTTAAAATATACAAAAAGAACGAATCAGAATCGTATTTGTTCGTTGTTCCTCTCAAAACACGAGAGCGTAACGGAGGACGGTGTTCCGCCGCGCGGATTTTGGCCTTGCAGCGTTGTCGAAAAGTCGACTTATATATTATTGGGGCAAATTGGGGCAAGATTTTATTTCAGATTCCCATTAAGGAAGGTTTGTAGCTTATCGTGGTGTAAATAACTCCGTGTCACACGGTGTCTCAATCTACTATTTTCCTCGCTTTATGTAAAAATTTGTTCCAAAATAAGGGTCGGCCATTTTGTAATGTAAAGTATATAAATATTCAACAGAACTCATTGAAACTAAGTCTTACGAAGGACAAAGAACATATTTATAATATGGCATCATATTTTACCCGATGATTTTCCTAGTTTGGGTTCGCAATCGACTCGAAGTTGAAGAATTTCGCGAAAAATCGGATACGGGAAATTTTCGCAAAAATTGGTCAAATTTGACCTCCTGTATAAATTTAATGCTAAGGATCGAGCGTAAATTACCTCCATAGTTGTATGCAGGATTTATTCATAATCAATCATGCGAAGTTTCGAGGCCCGCACTCAAGAAAAGCGTTTTCGTATTTTTGGCCAGCTTTTTTCGATTCTAGCCCACTGTGCGCCGGTTCGAACTGTTCTTATCGATTCCACCATTGTAATACGATATATCTTTCTAAAATTTTACTTTAACACATCTACCTTTTTTCATTTACTCTACATTACACATAATTTTAGGAAAAACTTAGCAATAGCTCATTGCAAGACGTAGTCACCAACATAGCTTTAGTATATCTTCCTCCTATTAAACTTAAGTAAAATGGGCATTTATGAACCAAAATTTGGAACAAACATCGGGTTTCGGTTTGGGTCGTTTTTGATACTTTGAGCTAAGCATGGAATGTATGCGGGTAATAAAAGCTAAGGAATGGCATGAAAATAAATATAAGATTATACAAAACATAGGAATAAAGATTATTAAAAGGAGAAATGGATCAGAGGCAGAAGGAGCGGACGAATCTGATATGGATTAAGAAAAAGGTAAAATACAAACAAAAAGTACGAAAAAGAAAGTAAATTAAAACGGATATTGAAGGAACCAGAAAATTAAGTTGACAAATCGTCATGATTATATGTATGCTAATTAACACGAACCAAGAAACAAGAAAACCATTACTTTGGATGGAGTGTGAAAAGTGAAGTAAATGATAACCTATTCCTCTAGGAGTTTGGATAGCACTTCAGTAAAAGGATATTCTCATTTTTACCCCAAAATCTCCCACGAAAAAACCAAATGGATGCACGAAACCCATTTCGCGAGCACAACCTTCATTAGAAATTCCAAACTTGGGGGCATAATGCAACTCGGTAATGCAGAACTAACCATCGAGAGACATCAAAAGCCTCTTCCCTCCGAATAAGATGCAAGAATTTCCATTTAGTTGGTGAGATCTTCCGAGAAATCAATAACGGGCTTTTCTGGTCGGGCGGAGGAGATGGGCAAAGAGGAAGGAAGGACAAAAGGCATTAGATAAAAGGAAAACAAATGATAATAGAAGACTATTTGAGTTCATTTCAGATGCAACTGAAAAGTAATGTCTGTATAAGTCGGATGTTGAAAAGATACTCATCCCCTCGAGCACTAGCTACCAAGTATTTTGATGATGGAATGAGGAGATGAGGATTGAGGTACTTTCTTACTTTCTTCACCGAGCAGGAATGCTATAAGCGAAAACCTATACGCGAGTGTTGCATTATGAATAACGCTTTCCATATTACTCGATAATATTTTAACAGGATAAATGCCGTTATTCAACGTTCATCACATCTCAGTGGCTTACTAGTAATAAAATCCACGAAAAGGCTTTATACAAACGTAAATTAAAGAAACTTTCGTCATTCTTATACAACATGTAAAAATAAGTGAGGAAAACCGTGGGTTAAAACGGGTTACCTCTCCATCATGCCCCATAGGACCGCGATTTACCCCACTGACGCTTTGGGGGGTTTTCATTGCTCGTCTAAAGTTAGGGTTTGGTCAAGAGTAATTACATCGTTAGCAATCAGCCATTAGTAAGAACACTGTTAAGCAATATATACAGTTTTTATAATTAATGAGTTTAAGTTAACTGTGTTCTGGATCAAACTGCAACTACACATAAATATTGTCCGGAAAAAATGAGCCGCGTGAAATAACAAGTTGCATACACGCTAAATGAATCACTTAAGGTGCCAGTCTAATATACTAATGCTTCTTCTTTATCTCTCTCCTAGTAGTACTGACGTTTTAAGCTAGGTTTCAGCACTAACAGAGCAACTCCAGTAGCCCATCTTGCCCCAATCTCCCCTATACTCTATTTTTCTTATTAAAAGTAAAACTGTATATTCTTATATAATTCCCATACCAGTATATCATTTACTTTTGCTTGATTATATTTTTTATCTAGAAAAAATAGCACAAATTATTTTCATGAAGGCCGAGGTATTCTATTAATTATATTTGTTTATAAATTAGCTAAAGCAGTTTAGAATGAGGACAATACATCCCATACAGAACACTGTAATTATTATAAATTAAATTAACTCTATCGCATCAATTATTCCGTTTAAATTAATGAATTCAATAACGAAAGCCTTATATATTATTTACAATGGAGAAAATTACGCTTCAAAAATACTTGAAGATAAATGTTGCGGAAGGGAATCAAATTTTAGGCAAAAATTAAGAAATTAGAGTAATTTAATAGAAAAATGATGGGTTTAATAGTTACAGGCATCACGCCAACTATATCTCCGACCTTGAGCTGAACCTAATAAAAACAACTCATCAAATACCATTGCGTCCCACTTCTTCGACTGTCTAATAAATAACTGCATGATTAGTGACATAACCATTTCGCTCTCAATCGTCATAAGCAATATACCTCAACTCACTGTCCAAACGCCAGCCCGTAATGGAAAGTTCGGAAAAGAAATCTCCGGATGAGGAAAAAGGGAACGAAAGATGGAAACAAACGAGATAGAAAGGCAAAGAGAGGATGAATTGGTCCAGAGACAGAAGGGGAGAGAGACCCTCACCAGCAGTTATTAAACTTCTGGCCCTCAGTTCTGCAACTCCCTTCGTTTTCCGAACCTCCTCTTAGAGTTCAGAGGGCCCATTGCTACATTCATTTCTCCATGAAAAACATTCATCAGATCCGTGCTGACCAAAGTTTACCCAAACTGCGAGCCAAGTTATGCCATAACGCAAGAGAGGGCGCTCGAATCGCTGACCTGGCAATTCCGTTTTCTTTCCTCCTCTATCTTCGTTCCCTTGTTTCTTTCTTCCGCGAACCGAGGAGATTAACGGTTTACCTTTTAAAGAAGTTGGGAAGAAGGATAAGACGGAGAATGACTCCATCGGGAGGAAATTTTGGTGTGTTTATCGAAGGAAACGCTTGTAGAAGTAACCGAAAAAAATATGTAGAAATGTGCAAAAGTTGAATGTTAATTTGCTGATAAATAATTCAAAATTGTGCCCATCATCAAAAAATTACATAAATATAACAATAATATATAATGTACGTAGGAAAAGTTTCAGTCATTAATTAAGAGTATTCACGGTAATTTAACGCCGGGATTGTGCAGAGGTAACAATCAGTAACTTTTTTCAAATTTAACAATTTTACGTTGATAAATTTAGTCAAATAGTGTAACTTCTACAGCGAATATTAGAGTAATTGCCAGGAGAGACTATATGGCTTAGCTAGGTGGGTAGAAACAAGGTAGGTAGTGTAGTTAATTTTATGACCTTTTTTCCAAATTGGAACTGTACTTAGTTCATCCGATCAGGTTCTTTTTTAAATTGGAATTTCATGAAATTAACTGTAGGGTCTTTTTCCCTACCTTGGGCTCCTGAATTGCCATGCGTTTGACTTAGGCGAAAGTGGTCCCGGATTAGAATCCCGCTGGGATCCCACGAGAAAAATGGCCCCAGCAAATCGAAGCACTTTTAACAATATTACTACTACTACCTTTTTCCAAATTAGTACGTAGACAGGATTAAAGATACCCAATATTTTAGAATCAAGTTTTAAAAATCAAAATCCAATCAAATCTATCATCCAAATTTTCTAATACTAAGTTTTCCAATTATATGAAATTCGTATAGCTCCATCATACTAAACGCGTAATTTCATAGGTCACTATCTTCGTCACTTGAAGTTTCTTAATCGAAAATTTTATATCCTCAATTTCAGGTCGGTGGTTTAAACAAAGAAATTACCAGTGCTGATAACTAACACTGAGGTCGTCAACTCGCAAGATCTCAAAAAAACTTGAAATGTAATACCTTGGAGTATTCAAGATTAATATCTCCTATATGCAGTGCAAGATGGTTACCGACCACTAGCCTGGAGCGAATGAGAAAAAGGAAAATTCTCGGTTCAAACTTAACACTCCACTTCTCTGTCTCGACATGTTTTACTCTTTCACTATAAAATGCTTTCCTGATGCTTTCTCATATCCATCCCACACCGTGAATGAGTTAGGAACTGCATAACTCCCTGCATAACTGCATGTTTCCCTCAGGCTACTCCTAAAAATCTTTCTCTACCCCCGGAGTAGAGAGGAAAAGGTTAAAACACAGATTCCTCAAAACATTTCTTTTATTTCGACGCTATACGTATATACGTATCTTACATGATGAAATACATCGTTTCTCGCACTCAGTGAACGCAATTTTTGAGGATAGACGTCAAAGAAATTTCGCGAGATTATAGCGAGAACGGATAGCTATTTCTGGTCCCTCTTTCCTGACAGTATTAGGTATATAAATCAGATAGTTAACTAGAAAGTTCGGTGTTGTCACACCCCCTGCCATACGCCGTACGGCGGCTCTTGTAATATAAATGTAAATATGTAAATATAAATTTGATGTAAAAGTAAATTTGATGTAAATGTAAATTTGATGTAAATGTAAATTTGATGTAAACGTAAAATTGATGTAAATGTAAATTTGATGTAAATATAAATTTGATCTAAATGTAAATAGTTTTCAGCCCAAAATTTAGCGTCTTAAGGAAAATAAATTCAAGCATAAAGAGTTGATAGATAAGATCATAGATGATTCATTCATAGATCATAGCTGCTTGTAAACGTAGCACTAGCAGGGTATTGCCTTCGTAGCCTTCCATTCTTTTGTAATAATTCTTCAGAATGACCAGCAGTAATTCTAAACCAGCGGAAAATTCATAACCAAATCTACGTTATAAGATAAGCCGTGGGTTTTTAAAAAATTTAAAAGTTTTTGACTAGAATATTTACCGCATCTGTAATAGGATAGGTATAAGCAATAAAAAAACTGTTTTGGTTTAACCGGAGCATGAACTGAGTGATCGATCGCAGGCCTCGATTTCTGTTTAACTTCCGCATAACATAAACAAATTCCAACCGCAATTATAAGAGAGAAAGTTTGCTTATTGGATCGGACGACTATTTGTTAGGCATGTTCAGATTAGGTTACACCTTTCATTCAAGGCGATGCTGAGATTGCTGAGGTGATTGTGCTAAGGCGACACGGAAATGGATACAAGCCAATGCACATAAAAACAGTGGCTTGTATCCAGTGAGATAATCTAAGTAAACACTGATGGAAGATTTTTATCATGTGAAAAGATCGCGACGGGGTTGTCAATATTGGAGATTAAACACTGAATGACGGCAAGTGTACAATTAATCGTGGAGAAAACCGCCGTTGCCTTGGAGATTAAATATACTATAGAACCAATATTTAACGGTTAAACAATGGTGTTTGATTATTGATAATATCAATAAAACGCATTGTTGTTGTATTGTTAATATTAAATTAGTAAAAGAATAATTGTTTTATGTGAAAACAAGTATTTATATCCAAGTCAAACTTTTCTTTAATAACTTGGTATAAATATAGTTACCTTAAGAAATTGAAAGGTAAGTTAGTAAATTCCATATAAAATCTCAGAGTTCGCTCTTTTATAAAATCCGGTGAAAGAAAAGTTACTAAATCTTATCTCGATAATCTACTTTGTCGTCGCGGTAACTTTGACTGAAATACGTCCAACTGAGAATATACTTCATATTCATAGCTTACAGTGCTGAGTATTTTATACTAATCGTAGCAATGAAAGAGCATGGAAATTAATCTTACTTCAACTTTACTTTCCTATTATTCAGTTTTGAAATTAGTACGTATAAACATTTAGATTAATGTCTTTGAAATGAGAATATGTATATATAAGATGCAGTATGTAAATCGCTGGTGTTTAAGTTTTCGTTCAGTGTGTTTGAGTCGAAAGTGGAAAATTACGTACTCATAATTGCAGTGGATTGTGTATAATTAATCATTCTCTTGCACGGTGTTGACGATATAAAGCTCGCTATGACTATAAATAGCAAAGAAGCCGATTAGGAAACTATGTTTTGATTAACTTAGTATTTATTTATACGCAAAAAAACTCTTGCTGTCTAAATAAAAAATAATTTTAAAATATATCAGGACGAAATCTCATCGATAATGATCAGATTATAAGATGACATAAATCCACCACATGAAATAAGATAACGGAATGTATATCCTATTTTCCTGATAAAATGAAAAATGTCAAAAAGTAAGGGGTGACAGGTAAACCTAAACTGACACAAGCTATATTTAACTTTCCTGTCTCAGTATTCCATATGATTCATTCAATTACCTCCCTAAAATACGTCAGGATGCAAGACACGTAGATATCAAGTCTCCCAGCGGTGGGGGTTGAAAAGAAAAAAATTTGGAAGTCGTAGGTGGAGACTGAATGGAAGACGTCGCCCACGAGGCCCATAACCACCCACGCCTGGCTCTTATTTCGTTCCTCCATGGCACTCTTTCTTAACTTTTCATCATAAAGATATTGTCTCGCCACCCAAACTCTGTCTCCGTCCTTCTCAATATCCTTACAGTGTTGCCAATATAACATCATCCTTTCATTTCTCACGGTGATCCTCCGGCGCTTAGAGGGGAATTTTTTTATTACTTGATTAAATATCATAATGTAATTTTTATAATATCGGGAATATGGGCAAAAAATAGATTCCCCTGCTATGACTGCTTGTAAGATGAGTGAGCTTCTTTCATTTATGTCTTTATGTTCAACTAATCATGCATATTTGTAGCTATACAAACATATAAATGTGATGGAATGAGCGACTTTTACTGTTCGGTACTCTATTGATTTAAATTCCATTCCTTTTTCCATCCAACCTTATCGAAAATTTCTATTCCCAGGATAGAAACATCAAGATCCAATGATGAATTTTTAATCACAGTATTAGTGGTAAAGTTGTTAAAATCTGTATCAGCAATTTTATACAAATTTAAAGAATGTGGTTCAACTATTCTTGGGACTACTACGGATGTATACATTAAAGTGTTAATACATACTTATGAATTAAAGAAGTAGCTCGCAATTTTTTTCAAATATATAACCATTTAAATGATCCATGTTCGCCAAATATCGTGAAAATTCCAAGATCTTAAAAATTGATAGGCTAGTAAAAAAATACAGGACAGCAGATTCGCCAGTAAGGGTTTAACATTCACTAGTGTAAAACTTTCAAAATTAGAAAGAGATATGGCTTCATTTTCCCTCCGATTTATCTTGGAATGACACCTAAGTCAATGAGTATTTAAAATATTTCTACTTTTCATATTCCATTTCAAAATTCCCTTTATAATAAATCCCACTCTCCGTGCTGAATGTAATTTCATTTTCCAAATGAGTTGACTCTTCTCCTTCCAAAGATTATTTAAAACGCGTAACATTTGGTGTATAAAAACATATTCTTTCTTCTTCCACATATTCTTCCGAATTGATTGACGAAGGCTTAATTAATTGATACTGACGACAACCAAAAGAGCAAACTGAAAGCTTATCCTAAGTTACAATTAGCGTAAAAGCACCGAATGCGCCCTCGAATTCCCCCGTAATAATCCTCCTCCAGCTTTTCTCCGCTCTCTTTTTTTATAATCAATGAGAAGGACCATTCTTTCAATTAATTTCGCTCAGCTTATTGAAGTTGAAAGTTGGCAACACACTCACTGTCGTGTGTCGATTTTTTTGTTTTAATGGAACGTATGCCCTTGGCTTTTATCCATAAAAATCCAAGCAGACCTCCATTCACTTTTTTTTTGCCCTCGTCAAAGGTGAACTGAAGGGAAGTGTTGCTACCCTGAAACAATCACTACTCGACGTCTCCATGATAAAAAAATACTTCGAAGTTCTTCACCCGTTGGTGTCCATGATTCTAATGCCTGAATTCTCCACTGGGGAAGAAACATCTGCACTCCTTGTGTACAGTTGTACTAAATGTATTACTAGATAGGCAAATTGAGTAATAAATAACTTACATAGGTTGAAATTAACTTCTTAAGTACTAGAACTGATTTGGCGAAATACTCTTATCAACAGAGTTATGAGAGAACGGAATGCTTTACCTGGAGAAGTTCTCATTCCTATGCCGAGTAATGCAAAACTTTTCTAAATTAAACTAAAAGGTCATAGTATTTAATTTATGTCTATCTACGAATAATGTTGCATGTAAAGTCAAACGCGTCTCATTTTACCGTACTTTAAACTTTATTATGTGTGATGTATTATATAATGCTTTAGTTATAATATTTTGTATCTGGATTATGCACTGGAATATTTTTGAATTGTAAATTATTGTGTATCTATTTATTGTTACTGTTAAGAAAGTCTATTTAATCTAGTTAGCTGGATGAATCGTTGTCTAAAATGAATTAAATAGTATGTTAAATAAAATGTCTATAAAATGCTTAAACCCCTACGTTTATGACCGATTTCAACTAATATTCAGTCCTGCAATATAATCTAGCAATATGGCCATAAATGATGCCGTACAGACGGACAAAGGACCTTGCCCTGCATACAAAATCTCCTAAAACGGCAAATACGAAAGTTCTGACTAGATATCTTAATTAGGTAGAGCATCAGGAAGTGAAAAGTCCGAATTCGAGTCCCAGTCCTGTTAGACATTTTTCATAGCCGTTTTTCCTTGAGAATTTTCTTAGTCGCATATTTTACGAGCAAAATTATCTTTTACCCTTACCTTAGTCATATTGAAAATCAATCAGAGTTTGTCTACGTAAACTCTAGGTACGATTACTGAATCGCCAGGGAGCAATCATCGTTGAGATCATATTTTATCATCTCGCAGGTTTAGTCCTTTACACAAAATTAAATAAAACCTAAGGTTCGAAATGATAAAAAAAAACAAAAACCATGTGAAGGAAAACGTATTAAAGATTAGATAATTGCCATAAAATTTCAACTCAATATTCCAACAGTAAAATTTAATTGTTCTATGTTCATAGAATCTTTAGTAAGCGTTCAATCTACATCTACATCAATACCCTTCAAGCCGCCTTTCGGCGTGTGGCAGGGGGTGTAAACACCGAACGATTGAGCTACTTTTTTAGCCTATTACTAAATAATAATCCCCATGACAACCGTTTCTATTGATGATAAATACAGCCTTCTGATGTGGCCAAGTTTGTGGAAGGAAGCCATACAAAAGGATTAAAAACATCTAAAATGTCTGTTAAAAGAAAACAATGCAAATTTAACAGGCTATAAATTTATCTGTGACTAGTCGTCACTTTGCCCGTGGAAATTACAACGTTTTTATAATCCTTTAAACGCAGACATCCCATTTTCTCGTCGCATTCGAATGTGAGAATATTTCAAGCACAGAACGCTCCCAGAATGCTCGCTAATTCCGCCAGGATATTAAATGCAAATTCGCGGCAACTATCTCTCTCCAGCGTTTCCTCTTCATCCCTAACTTTCTCTATTCCCAACGCATTCTCCTCTTCTCCCATTTCGCCGACTTATAGCCGTGACCCCCTGCCTGAGCAGGAGAGGTCCGTGACCTTGGTCCCCAGAGGCTATGTGAGGCCACCGACAAAAACACAGCGGGGGAAAAAGGGCGGGTGCCCGTCTGCTTGCATGCGGGGGTGTGGGAAGAATACAAGAGTATGTGACGGGGAAAGGAAGAGAATCACAGACGAAGAGGCCGCTCTACCTTGCATCATTCTCACTGTATTCTTGGAGGAAATGCTGTGTAGAAGCTAAATTTTCTACATCTACATGCATGCTGCTTTTCGGCGAGTGGCAGGGGGTGCATGCACCATGACTCTACTTCCCTAATTGATTACTTTGTGTAGGAAAAAATGTCTTATTAAAATCTGTATCAAGCATTTATTTCTCTGGGAGATAAAATCACAAATTAAGAGGTCGCTCTACCTTGCGTCATTCTCACTGTATTCGCGGAGGAAATGCTGTAAGCTAAATTTTCTACATCTACATCTATATATACTGCTTGTGGCGTGTGGCAGGGGGTGCATGAACCATGACTCTACTTTCCTAATAGATTACTTTCGCCTAGGAAAATATGAATTTTTATGAAAATATGAATAAGGGTTATATGTAAGAGGAGACTTCATAGTCTCAATCTCTCCCTAAATAAAGTCCTTTATTATTATTATTACTATTATTATTAATTTTTGAATCAACTGTTTCTAGCATCTATTTCTCTAATCTTTAATTTTTGAATCAACTGTTTCTAGCATCTATTTCTCTAATCTTTCTCGAAGTATCAGAGGACAACAAGACATAGTGTAGGCTACATCTTCTATGAACGTACTCTCTCTGAATATCTTAATTAAGTCTTCGATTGAACCTTCTGTCTTCTAAAGATTTCTATCCTGCCTCCTGAAGCATCCGAGCATCGACTTTAATGCGGCGACTGACTGCCAATAAAAGCTGTTAACATTTTCAGGGGACGAATTAATTACTTGAATTCATCAACAGAATTATGCTTTTATCCATTATCAATAAAATTATATATGATTATATTTCGAAACTGAACCGAAACCGAAAACCGTAACTAATATCTTTCCGATTATCTGTTTCACACAAAGCAAATTTTATTTAAGTATAATTTGGTAGAAGTTTTTTTGGTTACTAAGAATTGCAAATAACTAACTGCTTTTCTAAAATTAGCGTAATGAAATTTTAATGGAAATAGCTGGAGATAATAAAAGAAACGCGATCAAGCAAAATAATATAGAAACGAATGGGTTTTTATAGAATCTATTCTAACTAGGCTCCATAGCTTAAGGTTCTACACTAGTCAGATACACAATATTTTAGTAATTCAAAAATTATTGGCAGGATATACTGTTTGAAACGTATATGATTTAACCATTTTCTGTTTCTATTTTTTTATTCATAGATCACGATAGGGTATCTGTTTTAATCTCTTTCATTACTCTCGGTGCAGGTTTTTCATATATCCAATCTTTGCCGATGATTTCCCGCTGTGGATACTTGATTACTAAGCTTCACATGAGTTTTTAAATCCTCAACTAAAATTTTTCTCTCTCCATTCTTTTAAATATATAAATCTCTACTCTCTATTCATTTAAATTACCTTTTATTTTTATTTCCTAATTAGATCTACTTTACATTGACGATCGGTTAGATGGATGAATATACTTTAAACTCTCAATTTCGTCCAAAATTCTATATCTATTAATTTAGATAATTGGTGTAACCCAAAGATATTCAAGATTTTAAGTATCGCACCCAAAAATATCCTAGATTTTTGATAATAATAGGTTAGCAGGGTATTTAATAAGATAAAGAAAGTAAAAAAGTAACTCGCTTAGTTAACCTTCATCACCTCTCCAAGGAATTTTGGCGGCAAATTTTATGCTATGGGTTGCGATTAACCAAGCTGAATATTTCACAAACTTTTTAAGTTAATGGGGAGATCTTCAACAGTCATTTATAACGATTTCCATCGCCATAAGCTCCGTATACTCGGTTAACTTTGCAAAGAACTAAACAAGCATGTATTAGTGCCTCCACTCCTTTTAAAAATTTCCTGTATTTCAGCTTATTTGTAATCCAAAGGGGAAGACGCGTTAAGAAACGAGGGTGAGAAAGATATAATGGGAAATGAAGTCACTTTTAAAGAAAAGCAGGGAAGGAAGAGGGAGTGAGAAACAAGGCGTAAGACAGTCTGAGAAAGGGGATGAATGGGAATGTTGGGCTGGGAAGAGAAGTTGGCGCTTATGGAGAAGTTTCAGAAGTACGCGAGATTTACGCTGTGTTTTGTGAAATTGTGGGAGTGCGTGAGGGCGGAAAAAGGGTTGTGTTATACGAGAGGGTTGCAGGGTTCGTTAGAGGTTTGAGGTTCCACGGGGCGGAGATTAGGAAGAAAGACTTGGTTTCGGAAAGATTTAAAAGGATGTTTTATTCGGGAGACATTCTACGTGCCGGAAACTCAGCCGAAACGTGTGAGATAAAAGGAAAACTAATTATGAGGGATGATATTTTCCCTCTTTTAGGAGGAAGTTTATGAAAGAAGTGGCTGCTTTACTTTGCTTCGGATTTGTGCGAGGGTTGCCACATTGCGGATTGTTCATTGCGGGGGATTTCTTATTATTATTATCAATCCATCCGTTTCAGATGGAATAACAGTCGAGTTGCAATGTTATTACGTATTATAATCTAACCGCAATACAATTACATTGAGTTACATAGCATACTTATTACTAAACTCAACATTGTTTACTATAGCAGAGTATTTATCACATGGCTGCAACAATTGACTTTTGTGATACATACAAGTGTATCATACAGTAATAATAATACTTTATCTACCCCTTTTACAAATTTGAAACGATGTACAATGTTTTGGTCATATAGTAGATCAACTATATAACTATATATAACTACAGCAATATATTATTACAATACAATACAACCTGACGGTTCCAGGTTCGAATCCCGGCTAATCGGATTTTTCCGGTTAGGGAATGGTTTTCTGTTATTGTTGTGTTTATTAAGAAAAAAAGCAAAATAATAATAATATAGTAAAACGGGGTTAATTGTAAGAGTGGCCTGCTAAGGCTAAAATTCGCCCAAAAAAGACTGCATTATTATTATTATTATTATCATCTAACTACAACAATATATGATTACAATACAAATAATCATAGCTACAACACTACAATACTGATATCTCCCTAACATGTGACATATTCACATAAAGCCTGACTTGCACTATTCAAATTTATTTCAACATTTTAACCTTATTTCATATCACTTATCTGTGATGCAAATTTTCTCAAGGCCCCTAGTAGGCCTTTACGGCTACTATAGCGGTCCTGGGATCAAGTCCCCACCGTACATCACCCTATTCTACCAGGCAATCCTCTAATCCACCCCTTCATCAACGGAAATTTTCTTTCGTCCATGGAGTTTCTTCATATTTCGTTTAAAACTCCTTATGAACTTTTGAAAATGGACTCAACTTTACTGCAGCTATATTATTTAATTCTTATATCCATTTTTGCTAATCCAAAGAAACTCCAAGCGACCCAATGCCCAGGTACGGCATTTCGATACATTCATCTCACTCAAATATTAGATGTCTATAGAAAATATTTGCTATTGATAGTATATAGAACTAGAAGAAATGCTCAAGTTCATATTCAAGTTCCCGGATTTGAGTATACCAATAAAAGTAGTATGTGCCAATTAATATTAAATTATTATTACTGCGCATGACACTTTAAAATGAATGAAATCCACGAAATGATATCGTAGTGCAATATTGCAACGACTCAAAATTGAAAAATTTACTAAGCAAAATTAATTAATTCACTCGCAGGACAGACGTAAATATAGCTGTGTGCGAACGACGAATCAGTTTCTTTCTGGAAAATTTTAAACGACCTACAAATGCCCGAATACACAAAATGGGTATAACGAGTCATATTAAAATTCGTGGAAATGTTTCACAGCAGCGTAAAACGTAACTTTATTTTCCCCTAATTTTGCTTCATTAAAGGACCATTTTCCGCTTCCATAGCAACAGTTATTCCAGTTCTCTTTCGTTTCAAGGCAAAATAAAAACAATTTTTGTCGCATAGATACATTTACTCTCAACAGACGACATAACCTTGAATAAGAAATCACGTGACCACGTTTTAACATTTAATTTTCACGCTTAATGGAGGAAACGAGATGGTAATGCAGCGTCTAGTACTACTTGGAAAATGTGAATAAGTTAATTTTAAGGCCTCTGTTACTCACCAAATTGAACCGTTTTGTTTCATTAGAAGAAATCAGATGGAAATGAAATGTACTCACCTGAAAAATAAGAGAAATACATTATTAGAAATTTTGAAAAAAGAAAATAACAACTCTTTATATATTGAGAGGCATCCAGATTTATCGATCATGAATATAAAAATATTAATTGCTAATATTTATGAATTCGAAGTTAGAATAATATCATATTCTCTTATGTTGAAAAGGTGCAGGAAAATTTGAGAGAATATAACCAGCAACGGACCAAGATGTTTTTGGGCCACTATTATCATAATGTTAAATATTATAACGTTAAATAAACAATATTATAATATTAAATACTTTCAAAGGAATTCAAGATAAAGAAGGATTGTCCAGACCCATATGCCTAATTTTAGAGTGATTGAAGAAATGTAGAAGTCTGTTACGCACCCTCTTAATTTAATGTAATCCCTAACATTGTCAACTACCACAGAATATAAGGATCATCTTAGAAATTGAGATTCTAAATTTCGCCTCTCCAAGCGATACTTAGTGCGATTGTATTGTACAGCCAACCCTGAATATAACTCAATACAGATGAGCATAATTGCATGAAATATGACACAAAAATAAAAAAACCGTTCATTGAAGAAAAGTAAGGAGAAAGACTTTGGAAGACCCGTTTCATTGTAAGGATACATACAATTTGGCCGCAGAAGAAACTATTATGACTCTTATGTAACCACTAGAATACATATACCAAAAAAGAACATATATTTGCTCTTGAGTAGCATACTGTCTACATTCCTAAAGTTTTAATAGAAAGAGTGCCAAAGAAAACGACATTTAACTCCAGTAAACCTAATTAACATTTCTTCCATTCTATTCTCACTTGATGAAGTAAACTAAATCAGGAATCATAACTATTTAAATACGAGCATTTATATAAGAAAATTATGAAAAGGCCACAGATTTCTCACCTAGTCCTTAGTCTCTATTCACGATAAGAATTCTACTTGTCCTATCCTACGAATCCCACGATAACTCCTCTCGCACACCTCACACAGCACATGAATACGCCATTGTGTTAAGGTAACACATTCTAAACATTAAAAAAACTAGCCAACCGCACAATGGCAGACTGTGATGGAATCGCCACCTTTCCCGGTGGATAAAGAGTCGGCGCAAATGTACGCAAACACGAGCGAAATGCGCTTTGTCGCACCCACGTATTCGGAATTTGACCTTTCCCCAGTAACCCTTTTGGTCACCGCCGGAATGATCAGGCATTAAAAGAATCCGCGGAAATATTAGCGGAAGGACAGCGTGGGTGGGGAAACCTCAGGTCGAGTTTTGCGGGTTGACCGATGCGGTCTCCAACATCCGTTTTGGTCGGAAAAAGTAAAAGGCCCTCAGACCGCACGGCCCTAAACCGAATCGACCCCGAATTCCCGAGCGACCTGACCCCGCTTAAAATGCGACACCGATATTTTTCTTCCCGTGACTAATTACGCGGTTCTTTTGTCGCGATTCCGGGCGCTGAGAATTGATGGAACCAGAGTCAATCGCTTTCGTTAGATGCTGACAATTCGGGTGTTAAAAACGAACTGTTTCCGAATACCCTATCCTCTAAAGAAGCTATTCTAATGCGAGTTTTTCCTACTGTAAAAATATTGGCCAGGTCTATTTTGTATCTCATGTTTGTTTCTTCTTTCCCCTGCATGCACATTACCATCAAATGTGTATTATGTGTGACCTGTGGCTATTTTTTTAAATTTTTATTTACTTTAGTGTCCTTTGTATTTCTTGCTAATTTCAGTCGATATTTTTAAATGACTGATTTCTTTTGTTAATCATTGACGATTTATTTTTCATGTCCGTATTATAACACAATTATATGGGTTTTTATTACCTATTTGTGTTAAATAAATAAATATTTGTGTCAATCAGTAAGAGTTTTTATAGGGTAAAGAATTGTGGAGAGTATCTTTGTGATAAATGTAGTAGGAAATTTATTTAGTTATAGCTTCCACTGACAACAGTCAAAATGCAATACATGTATGAGAAATAAGTATTGCATGAACAAAGTTTTGATGAAAATACTAACTGCTATAGTAAATGTATACTCTTCCTATAGTTGAGAAACTTTGCAAATTTTGAGAATCACGAAAAAGGGAATAACTGTATGTTATTTCTAACTGATAAAAGAACTAGAATCGTTCATATTTTTACTTGCTTCGTTCGTGTTGATTTATAATTTATTCCGATTAATTTTATTTAAAGATTTACTATTGAATGCAGAGAGACAGAATAATGTTAAATGAAACGAACAATGCAAGAGCTATGAGCCACACACCCATTTCTTTCTTTATCATTTTTATCGTTCATCAAGTATTGACTGTAACTATTGATTTATTCCTAAGTTTTTGCAAAGATTCAGAATATTCTGGCATATACAGAATCAAGCCGTCAACAATCAGCAATGGTCGCTACGACGATTATTCATCCAAAAGGCTAAATTTAATGTATTTCATAAGCTTTTGGAGGTTCTACGATTTCTAACCAATCAACTAATTTGACATTAAAAACAGTAATTTCGCTTAAAGGGTCTTTCATATAGTAAGTACATCTCCGGAATTCTTGAGAGCAATATTTCTACTTTTCGTGGCCAGACGTCAAAGAGATTTCGCGAGATTATAGCGAGAACGGATTGTTACTTCTGGTCCCTTTTTCCTGATAGTATTAGATATATAAATCACATAACTAACCAGGGAGTTCGATGTTTTCACACCCCATGCCATACGCCATACGGCGGCTTGTGGGGTATTAATGTAAATGTAATTGAAAGGAAAGAGACCAGAAAATGAAAAAGAAAAAGTAATTCACATGTATTTCTTGCGAAAGTTACCGATTGAAATAAATATACAGGGAGCTTCCGGTTACGATATTCTAATTTCCGTTAAAGGATACCGAATCCAAACCCGGCATTTACGATTCCCGATCAATCTTCCAATCACCAGTAAGAGGTAACGTCATCTTTCCTCATTCAAGATAAATTCCCCCAAGAGGGTCCTAGAGAGAGAAAGAGCAATACAGAACCGATTCCTTGGGTCACTCGAACCCGACTCCCCTTCTCCTACATTAATATTCACCTATTTTGGGGGATTTCAGCTGCATTACACTGACCTTTGGGGCACCCCTATTATTGGACATGGGTTGGATATGCAAATGGTCGGGAACCCACAGTCATGCGTGTCCCGGAAACTGCTTATCAGGCGATCAAAGTTTGAATCTAGCGAGAAAGAATCCGTAACTACGCCTTTCTCTCCATTAACATTGCAAAAAGGAACCGGAACGGGTTCGATTTTTAATTTGAGCATAAGCCTAATGTACCTGCGAAGTAGGCAGTGCATGCGGAATGACTTTACATTTCGCACGCCTTCCATGTCGGACTTGGAGGTGTGGGTAATTGCACCCAAGCTCCACTCCCTCCCCAATTTAGATGATATTGTAAGGACCAGCGGTTTGCTGAGGACTAGGCGAACCTACGACACGCACGTGATCAAAGCAGCACGCGAGAGAATCTTTAGGCACGTGGCACTTTAATGATGCTATTCTTGTTATGCAATCTTCACTTAGACCATTTACAAAATGAATGAATGTGGATTTCGTTGAATTATTCTTTAATTTAGTCATTGGCAACATCTTAAGTACATTATTAACCAAATAATGCGAATAACATTTGCATTTCATCAACTTTATATTTGCATTTCATCAGCATTAAAACATTTCCAAAACAAATTATTGTGCATTCTGCTGATTTATTTCTTAATTTCGTCATTAACAACACCTTATGTACATTATTAACCAAATAAAATGGATAATATTTGCATTACATAAACTTAATATTTGCATTTCTTCAGCATTAAAACAATCCTAAAATAAATGATCGTGGATTCCGTTGAATTATTCTTTAATTTGGTCATTAACATCACCTTAAGTACATTACTAACCAAATAATATGGATAAATTTTGCATTTCATCTACATGTAGCACCTTTCGGTGTATGTCAGAGGTTGCATGCACCAAGACGTTACTTATCTAATCGATTACTTTCGCGTATAGCCCGCGGAATAAATTAATTCCGGAATAGACTGTTTCTCTGATCTTTCTCGCAGTATCAGAACAGTCTATGTAACAAGGGGGCGCATAACGTCGGCTACATCTTCTACGAACGTGCTCAATCTGAATTTATCAGTAAACAAAGTCATCTATTCAAGATCAGGACGGTGTATATACAGCGATACACGGTGTATTCTCAAGGTGAGGCCCAACAAGCGCAATGTAACATCGCTCTCGGATAGATAAGCATTCCATGCTACGTTTTCGCATCATAGTGATATGAATTTATTAAATATGGCACTCTTCCGACCTAAAATTCACCATTCCTAGCCTCCAATATGACATTTGATATAGATATTTCCAAGATTACAACATACCTATAGCATTTATCATGAATTAACATTTATATTCGTGAGGTGTAGCATAGGTTCATTTCTTTACTATTCAAATCGATTAAAATTATTTGCCTATAACATTAGGGTGACGCAGTTTCATTACGAAAGCATTGCTCTTCTACCTACAAGTTTCAGCAATTAATTATTAAAATTTTTCCGTCGAGAAAAGAATTGATTAAAATGACCCGCAAAATGATTTTAGAAACTACAGAATCAGTAAAACATTAAATAGGATAGCATCCTAATCGGGAACGTCTCAAAAGGGTTTTGCTGTATTAAATGTTATTCCTGAATGGGTCTGTAGATTAGAACAAGAAATATTATTTAGAAAAGAATAAGTAAATAATGTAAAAATGTTGAAACAATTGAAATGTATTTACAAGGTGAGCCAATCCTTTTCATATTGATCCTTCTTTGTATATTTGTTTCTAATGTCTCTTGTTTTCCAAACTTTTAACTTTGTTCTTTCCAGTGGATCTTTTTGTAAATGTAAATATTAGTATCCTTAGTAGTAATTGTAATGTATAATAATGGAAATGTATTTAGAAGGTGGTGCAATCCTTTCTCTTTTTCTATGGATCCTTCTTTGTATCTTTGTCTTCAAACTTGTAACTTTGTTCTATCCAGTGGATATTATAAATTTAAATATCCTTATAGTATCCTTAGTAGTAGTATACTGCGACACCTACATGGTAACATAAAAAGAAAAACCTTAGTATCGCCTCCATATATCCTAATGAATTCCTTTCACAAATAAAAGATCCTTCCGCAGATAGCTAGAGATACGTCCATCCGTGGGGAATTAGTCTTTGGGTACGTGCAAGATAAATAGGAATGGAACGGATAACAAGGCGAAATACACCTATAGATCTCACTGCGTTGGGGATGATTTATGGAGGAGATAAATTTTCAAGATGAACTGGAAAGGAAGGGGAGGAGGAAGAACAAGACAGTGCGAAGATAACGATATAGGAAAACAAAAGAGATTACACCGGGATGCGCGCAACATATTTCCACCGGAATTACAATATATACTTAACACAAAGAAAGGTCTTAAATATTCCCCACAGATAATCATGAAAACCTTTGACAGATAAAAAGGAGAATACAAGCAAAGGAATACGAATTTTCATCACTTTCAATTCATGAAAATAAGCATCCGAAACGTAAAGGAATGTTTTAATTAAAAATATAATATAACTGGTGATGAAGCTCTGATTTTACTCTCTGCATTCAGTGGTGATTCAAATACGATTTCATTGGGTATTATAAATTGATACATTCATGATTGCTATGGAAACATGACATTTTGGATGAAAGTAAACAATTAAGCACTATTCTTACTTTTATAAGGTGAATTCAGAAAGAATGAAAAGTTGATCTACTTCTGAGTATGACTAATTCGGTACAATCCTTCTTTACTGGTCTTGGAACCGCAAATCTGGTCGGGTACCATTTATTCTGGTTAATCCAACGTGTAATTACATACAATCTTAACTTTTTGAAGGCCATTTTATCGAGATAAATGTATTATATGTGTAGTGGAAGTATATGCCTATGTAACCTTTAATATAGATACTTTAGCTGTTACATAATGGATGCGTGATGATTGTTACAGGTTTCCTCACTTAACACGTGCTTAGTTAGCCTTCGAATTCGCATTAACAAGAGAAACTATTTGTGAACGTAATCGCATGACATAACATGAGCGAATTTCCCGCTTGAACATGAATTCATATTACTACTCAATGACAGAATATAAGGATTGTAATTATTTTCACACAATTTCGTTTTGCACGACATTTTATCTCTCATATTAAGCGGGAAATCTTTGCTTTAGAATTTATTCAATTTCCAAGTGATACTACGTAAAAAAAATAGTTACCAGAACACCAAGTAAAGATACCCACTAGCCCTATTTGTGTCCTTGGACATTATGTTCCAAATACACTCCTGCCTTGCCAAAATAAATGCCTCCGTAGCCAAACATTAATTTCCACACAGAATTCAATAACTCAATCAACCTAATTCAATCACTTTTCTTCGAGGTGACGTCACGTCATCGGAAGCCAAACAAAGAGAGGAAAAATAAAATTTGAAAAAAAACATCCCTTCATGTGTATCGAACACACGGACAAAGAAAATAAAGCCGTCAAACAAGCACCCTTTATATTCCCTGACCAAACGTGTCGCAGGGTTGACAAAGTATACAGGCGCGATAAGGAAGGGGCAGAGAAAAATAGCTGAAAGGACAAAGGTAGATGGGAAGTGAGGGAAATATGTAGGAGATAGGGGCAGCTAGATCGAGGGACCGTTTTCAAGGGTCGATAGCACGGTTTGTAGTGAAGAAGGTGAAAGGAATACGTAGGACCAAAGAGGTGGGGAGGATTCCCTCTTGCGGCGTGACTGGGGATCGTTTATATCCAGCCAAAAAGAACCGGAAGTTACGCAGGAGGAAGAGAAGAGGATGGAGAGAAAAGGAAAATTCCGGCAGAAAGGAAGATATCCCGGAATCGAGGTGAAAGAGGGTTAGTTTCCAGAAGATACCACATCCGGGAAGGATTTCTTATTGGAGAAGGGGAGGGAAAAGGGAGCGATAAGAAAGAAATGTATAGCTAAAAATAATTAATAATAAATATATTATATATTATATATACCTGTAAACAAATGATGGTAACGAAATTCAACTTAGCACATTATAGTAGGTTGTGCGACTAAACCCAAGGTTATACAAGAAGTGAAAAATTGAGACTTGGCTGGGACTCGAACCCATGTCTTTCAATTTCCGGGCAGGTATTCTACCCATATATCCATATACATGTAGATTATTTTAATTAGAAAATTAAAGTTTTATGGTCAATAGTTACAACTTAATGTATTTTAATTTGATATCTTTGGCTAAGTACCTCATATATCTAATCTTAAATTGTAAATAATACATACTGTTTGAGTTATTAATTTTCTATTGTTTTTCTTGAATAATGAAAAAGGGGGAAGAAGAGATAAGGGAAGGGTAAGGGATTCAACTAAATCTTTTTTTCCTGGTTGGGAGATTTTTCCCAGAATTCTCTCTTTCTGACCGGAAGTATTCAGAAACTTCTTTTTCCTGTCTTGGAAATGGAATGGAATTATGGAGAAATCCTTCCTTCTCGGAAAATTAATACGAATATAAAGGTAATCTGTTACGGAGCGTATCACTTACAAGGAGTGATACTTTGCGATTTTGAAACGTGACTAGCTGAGGGTGATAGCAAATCAAAATTAAGATATGTACTATTTTTATAAGGGTATCTCTCCACCTCATTAGGAGACATGGCTGTGTACAAAAATACACGCTATTAAAACTTTCCATCTGAATTTCTTAAGAATCTTCCTCACCTACGTCTACTTGTTAGGCAGCAGTAAATGATAAAATGAAGATAATTTTTATTTTGCTTGCATATAAAAAACATTATGAAAATAAAATTCCACCCAGTAAAGCCTGAACTTATTGAGTCAGCAGTAATTAGCAGTAAATGATTATTCTCAATTAATCTATGGGGATATCTTCTAATTCGTTGAAATTAAAAAAGATGGCATGAAAACACCAGCCTATTATACAAACTTTATTAAATTAAATGCATTTCTATTCGTCGACCTCGGTGATGTAAGAATTAGCGAACTAACTCAACAACATTGAAGTTCCAGGATCGAATCCCTGTTGAGGAAGGAATGTTAGTTTTTCCTGACTTAACCGTATTTGGCCAATGGAATCTGTTAATAGTGGTATTGTTAAAAGTGACAGCTGAGGTCATTTCGCACGTGAGACCCCACCGGCATTCGAACCAGGAATCGCGTTTAAAGACAATCGCGCTGCCCACCTGACTATCCTTGACGTGAGCCCATGCATATGATATCTTGATTTTGAATAGAAATAGTATTGTTCAAAGTCCTTCGATATCAAAGGTCATCTCAAGCATATAGGCTCCCACCGGGTATCGAACCCGGAACTGCGTTCACCGAAGTCGAACGCGCTATCCACTTGGGCAGGACTATTTAAGATTTCTTCGAAAATGTTTCAATAAGGACAAACAGTAAACCAGAGGTAACTGGATCATGCCAGTCACTATAATGAATAAAACTAATATTGCAAATCATCTAAACTGAACATTTATAGAACAGTTACAACCATGAACAAACCATAGTAACAAATTACGACAAGGAATAATTTTCGTAAATTTCGGCAAGGTTCCTAAAAGGTTACTTTACTCTTAAAATTGAAACCAAAGAATAAACGGAGGTGAAAAAGTTGATTGTCAGATAAAATCAAACAAGTTTAGAATATATTTCCAAAATCTATGCGAAGAAGGGCCAAAATTTGAAAAATACTTTCACTTATTTTTGGAAGTAAATGCTTTTCTAGACACTTCACTATTTTTCCGGGAACAGAAATAATAGGCAATAAATTAATATTGGCAAGGATACTTATGATTCAATCAAATATTAATTTATATGAAAAACGAATGCTTTGAATCCCCTATAAAGGGCACGAAGTCACAAAGCCAAATTTAACCGTGGATTTTTGAAAAATGACAGAAGTTAAAAGAGAACTACTCGTTTACTTAACATAAAACCTATAAATCCATTTCGAAAATGTCTATGAAACTACTTAATTAATTTTGAATATCACATGACTTTTAAGATAATTACAAATAAAATCATTACTCTTGAAAACTCATGTTGCCATGGAGCCCTCTCTTTTTAGCAGATTAATTTGCCAAATGGGTCCATTTTCAATGCTGTATTAAACTCATTCCTTAGCCCTTATCTCTCACAAAAGGAAAGCGACGGACCATCATCTCACATGCCATTTATTAACTGTGAAAAACTCTTTCTCAGAAAGAGCAATGTTGAGTCCTCCTCACTAAAATATAAGCCCAGAAAATTCTTTACTCTGCTGATTAAACTAGATTCTATGTTTACTGTTGGATACAACACGTTCAGTAGGGCCAGATACGAATCTACAAAAAAGTATAACATTAACAGCATACATTCATCTAGATTGGCGAAAGTTTTTTGTTAATATTCATAAACATTCGACCTTTTAGATAATTAAATTTTTATTGGAAAATAACCTATCCTATATAACCTATAAATAAAATATCTATTGCCTTTTTCACTTGTTATTCTTATTATAAATATCACATTCCATTAATTCTCTAACAGTATCAATAAAAATTAATATCAGCCCCAATTCACGAATTTCTTTCATTTCCTTTTATCTTGATCGTGTTTAAAGTAAGTCCACTTTCCTCATAAAGAATTTTTTTAAATAATTATCACTTTACATGGTGATTGTGGATGCTTTTCATTGATTTAATTAGTAGATGCTTGCATAAAAGATTATTGGAAAAATTAGGTGCGATGAATAAAATATTATAATCTATAATACTACCGACTCAGGCTAGCATAAAATGAACTGAAGATAAAGGAAGGACTACTAATAAAGTGAAAGTTTTAAAATGTCAACAATATTTATTTCCTTCGTACCAATGATAGTAACATGGTAGTGAAACCGTTCGCAACTGTTTCCTTACTTAGATTACATAGCATAATATGATGAAATTACATGTAGCAAGCTATTTTTAAAAGAAAACTAAAATAACTTACGCTGTCTTTAGATTTATTTACTTCTCTTTTACTTATTTATATTTTACTTGGATTTAATGTCGTCATATATCCTCATATATTCATTGTCGAAGTAAACCTATTCATGATCACCTAAGATCATTATTGGTAAATTACTTACAGAACTGTTACTACTTTAAATGACATTCGAGTAATAACAATACAGTTTATAAGTGAAAAAATTTAGATATGAAATTTAATATCCTGATTGATTATAACTCTCAAGTATAAGCGACTGAACCCTTACATATAAATAAAGACGTTTGTATGTATGTATGTACATATGAGATCGAGGAATTCTCGAATTATGCTCAAGGAAAATATGAAATTTTTGCGAATCAAAAATTAAAATAGAATAAATATCGGTTTCCGATGTCAGTGTAAAAACTTCCATAATTTCCGCCAGGGTTCGGTTTTCTAGGAAAAATAACGATTATTTTCGGTTCATTGCCCTGCATCGGATTCTACAAGTATCACCTTACGAACAAGGTAATTCAGGATGCAATTCAATAATATTCATTATCAAAATCATCACTACCGAGGACTTTTTCCGTGTCTATACTTCAAGGCGGACTTCCTCCTTAGATGTAAAATTGCCAGGAATTACTTAGAGACACCTCTCAAACAGACGACATCACTTAACCCTTAACTCCATCGTGACGACGGAGATTATACCAAGACGTCTGCAAACAAGTGCGATACCATTACGTCTCCTGAAAGCCATTAACATCCCATCCTTGTGAATGAACTGCTAGGAATCTTCCGCACGACTTCTCTGCACGTTTAACGATCCTATTAAAGAAGGAGACCTTTTCTGAATCCAAAGCGAATACCACTTTTCTCGATCGTAATTACCGGAGTTTGTTTATCGACAATTGAATGCGGCGGAGCGGTGAGGAAATCCCGCCTTAAGGCTGGCGGAAAGTGAATGACCTGAATGCTTTGAGAGTGACTTCGAATCGAATCACTTTTTCTATGAAGAGGTGGATAGAGGCATTGCCCTTCTATGACCCCGATATAATCAACTCCGGCTCTTTTCGGAAAGTATGGAAAAAAAGGTTTAATGGCGTAGAGTTTAGAGTTTAATGAGAGTGAGGGATATTTAAGGGCGTAGTTCTAAGAAGCGCCAAGAAAAAGCGTTCTACGTTTTCAATTGCAAGAGATTGAAGTCAATTTAGGCGAAAGAAATGCTATCTACTTGAGAATATGGTTCCTAAGGGATAGATACATTCATCGGAACATACTCTTTTAATTTTAACATAGAATACATAAACGTGCTGAAGATTCTTGAAATACTTCTCTCGATAGCGACTTTACTCACAGGCGATTTCCCTGGGGTATGTAAATATTTCAATCTTCACTCCCAAAATGCCAATAATTCATCTTTTTATTTGAAAAAGAGAGAGATTTTTTTATTTATTACACTCGTTAAGGGAAATCCTCAAGCATTTTCAATATACCCTCATCTGAGCTATAAAGGGAGCAAAGTATTGCTTTAATTTTATGTTTGATTTGATCTCTAAAACCACCTAGAATAAGTCAAGTAAAAAAAACTATCAAATGCGGAAAAATTTAAAATTCCATTAAAATTAAATTAAAGAATTTGTAAAATAATACTGAGATTGAATCATGGAAATATTTTCTGTTTCAATGCCATCCAGATAACCCAATTGTTTCAAACACTATACTTCAATTGTACTTTTAAATAGGCTAGTTCAATCTTTATTGGCGTTGATGTAGATATATTTTCTTTCGTAAAAAAAAATAACGAACAGAAAAAATTCAATAGTGTAGACGAAGTTCTGGGATTGAACCTTGCCACTTTCTCATTGCCGATATAAGCTTAATTAAAATATTGGTCTCATTAGTCTAACATTTGCGCATTAAAACGTAACTGTAATTAATATTTTTATCAATAACTTTATCAAAATTATTAACACTATAAGAAAACAACAATCAACTCGTTAGACAACAATTAAACCCGTTTATACCCCTAACAATGATTAAAGGAAAAGTATGCGAGCCAATGTATGTGAAACCATAGATTTGAATGATTAGTTATCAAAATAACTTTATCACAATCATTAACACTATGAAAATCAACAATGATCTCATTATACAACAATTAAATCCGTTTATATCCCTAATAGTTATTAAAAGTAGCCAATATTTATGAAACCATAGATTTGAATGATTTCTTATCATAATTATTAACTTTATCTCAATTATTAACACTATGAAATCATCAATCATCTCATTAGCCAACAATCAAATCCGTTTATATTCCTAACAACGATTAAAAGGAAAAGCATACGAGCCAATATTTATGAAATTCTAATGAACTCGCTGCTTTGAATTCGTAGATGTTTTGTGTTTCTGAAACATTTGGAGAAATATTCCGTCCATTAATTCCCCAAAAGAGTATCTCGAGGTTAACGGGAAAGAGTGCAACTCATCTTCAAAGATGAGACGAGCTTTAATACATCCTTTTACCGCCCCGCGGCGGTACTTACTACATCTAGTTCAACACCAATTACGACCTCAAACCCGGCTCAAGTGCGGCACAGCATTTAAAAGGAATTAACAAAGTTAACTAATGAACGAGTAGAGTTACAAAGGACCTTTGATGAAAAATTCCGGAATGTAAAAACTTCTCCGCCGTTGAAAGCCATTGTAAAAGATATTCTTATCAAAAGAGCAAAGGAAAATGGAATTGAAGTTACCGAAGATTCGGATTCTTTGGCGTTATGCACGGCACAGATATATTTCAAAGCAATAAAAGAATCCTGAATCAAAGGCAAACAAGACGGTAAGGTTTTACAGGGAGTACAAGTCATCACAAAAAAACAAATTTTCTCGAATTGTGCTATTCTGTTTAGGGAACGTGGTTTTAACTCACAAAGGACATTTAAAAGTGCACCCCCAATTTCAAAATTCGTTTACCTTTCACATACAGTCATTCTTCATCAGTAATTTGTTCAACGAATAATTTTTGCGAAAAAATCGCAAGTTATAGAATATTTATCAGAAAGAGTAATTTGAGCAATAATAGATTGAATCTATCATTGAATATTTTATTTTATATTGAAGATTTGAAACATATATGACACAACTGAGATAAATTTAAGAGCATTCTTATCCTGTTTTCTCGAATAACTTTCCTCCGTATTCCTTAAACCCTTTTCATGAATTTTTTAAATTTTTTTTCTAATCAAACCATTATTCTTACACATATCTGTCTAACCAAACTTCTCTGAAAAGTAAAGCTAAAAGCTAGCGATGAAAAATAACTTATAAATAAACTAACTAACTAACGGCAAAAATAATGCCCTGGATCACCTATAATTCATTTAGTGAGCCATTCAATTCATAACAGAACTATTTGAAAAAAATTAATTTTCAAGGGATTAATTTAATCTTTCCTAATGGGTGTATCTTATACAAATGATTTTTATTTCATACCAAACTCTAATGAAAATATTCATTTAATAAGCAACAAAACATCACAATTCATTGTTAAAAATGAAACATCTGCCATCAAAGAATGATACTGGGGAAGACCTTAGTGAAATGAAACTTAAATTTCATTTGCTAAGATACAAGGATCAAAAAGGAAGCTGTGCCAAGTATTCCTCAGAGAGGGGTGGAAGAACCCGTTACCATGTTTACCTGGAGTAAGAAAGTAAACATCTATTGCGCCAAATGGTAAATCCTTTACTGTTTCCATAGTTACTCTTCTACGATAAATGGACCAAATAGGAAGCTTTACTAAGTATTCCTGAGAGAGGGGTGGAAGAACCCGTTACCATGATCACCTAGGGTAAGTAAGAAAGTGGACTGCTCTTGAGTGAATTGGAGTGGTGAAAATTAAAACGGGACAGAAACGAAGAAACAAAGTTTAACTTTCTAGCAGAAAAAATTGCCTTACAAACGGTGATTCAAAATACACACAAACACTTAAAAAGATATTCATGTGTATTATGAGATCTTTAAGGAATGAAAGAGAAAATGACCTTGGCACAACACTGTTAAATAAGGTATACAACGTGAAAATGGACCTTGAGACACACTACAAAGCCAAACGCTGGATACATTCAAAAACAATATCTCTCCGTGTAAAATATGTGAAAAGATACCTTAAATTCCACAAATCTTTGCATTCCAAGCCAATATGGCCCTGGAGAAAGGAACTTCAGTCGAAGAATATATAAATTCGGCGCACTGTCAATGTATAATACCACACAGGAAACTTGCTACAGCATCTTTAACAAAGCATCCCCTACTGCAGTAATACGGAAATTAATGCCAAGAAACTTGGAAGTAAATCAATCCTAACTTCTTGATTTCAAAGGAGGAAATGATATAAATAAAAGTCAACAATCAATTCAGATGCAAATGTCTTAGAGTATAACTACCGACTGTCTAGAAATTATTATGCTTTATATACATAAAATGCAAGCTTTTAAGATTCTTCATAGGCTTCGAAGGTTATTCTGCTGTGGTTCAAAATAAAGGTATCTCACGCGACCAACTGGAAGTTATTTTCTCTTGATTAGAATGCTATTCATTTTCCCACTGTTGATGGAAATATCCCATTTTATAATTGCGCTGTTTATATAAATAAGTGTCCAGATCATATATATTATAATTTTCAAGGAAACACATATAATTTATTCTGCCAATGATGACTGGCGTACTTGTGAATGAATTCTACGGAAAAATTCTAACCAAACGAACGATGAGGTAATACCACATTTTCGTCGTAGTATATGTTTAAATATTGCTTAAATAAATACTATTAGACAAATCATAGTTTAAATGAAAGTGTTTAATGCTTTTGTTTAAAATAATGTGCGAGCAAAAATTTCTAATAGAGTTATTATATAACTTTTCATACATTAAATTCTATACTATTATCGACTACAAATAGCTTATGGACTACGAAAAAACTGTTGACAGAATAGTGCCCTTTCACGGCCACATGGGGTCATAACCTCCGTACTGCACCCCACCAGGAAATATTCCCCGCATGAATTAATTAAGCTCACTCATACTAAAATATTCCGCTTAAAACTTTACGATTTTCAGGTAGCACATTCCCAAAAATCTCCTTCATTCCTTCCGCTAAGCAAAAAGCCAGGAAAAGACGTCACGACATTACGACGACACCACAAAAACCCCAAAAAACACGCCGTGGTTGATGCAGAAGAGATGGCCGAGGTGCTTTGACTCGTTAAACTCAAACATGAGGAGAGAAGAGGGAAATAAACCTACGTCGCATTCGGAAAGTTTTCCCTCCGTTTTCAACACTTTTAACTGCTTGTTTATAATGCATGAGAAAAGGGCTTTGACGTCACCTCTGCCCTCTCTCTGAGGACGTCTCTGCCGAATGAAACCTACGAAATAGGTTTAAATAAATTATTTAGGAGGTGCCGTTTGTAGGATAAGGAAGTGAGTCGATTTTCGCCTCCTTCTCTGTAAGAGTTGTGTGATGGAGCTTAAAGTTCGGAAAAATTCCTATCAGGTCCTATTTGTAGGCTCTAATACGATTCCTGTGAATATTTGCACGAGATTTTTTTAAGTGTTCAAATCCTACTTTTTTAAGAAATCTACAAATGCGAGGTTCTTGATTAATGTCATGAAATGAGATATTTTTCAAATATATATTAACTCCGACATCATCCTCTCACACCCTTTCTAGACAGCAGATTATCATGTAAGATGCTGCAAAGTGAATTCGTAAGGGTATAAAAACTTTCTTTTGTATTCTTAATTTTATCTAAACTAAAATAAATTGAGGTACTTTTACAATTCGTCTAAAAGTGTTCACAAAATTTTTTGATAAAAATAAGACATAAAATATGAATTCCATAAATGCGAAGGTCTTGCTGAACCTCAATAAATGAGGTAGTTATAAAATCTGCTTTCCTAAGCTATCCTATCTTATAAAAAAATTTGGAAGACAAAGTATCTTTTAAAAGTCTGTAAAATACACTCTCAAAGCAAAAGAAAATTACGTGTATTTTTCTATTTCGTTAAAATCAAAATGTTTCAGCAAAATTTGAGTTTCGATGAAACGAATTTCTGCTTCAATGAAGCAGAAATTATGTGTATATACTCTATGTATATTCCAATGAATACTCTATGTATATTCCAGGTATTGCTGAATAGTATCGTTCGTTGACTCTAGATTTATATTCTAAGTAATTCGAGTAACCTTGTGAAAGTTTTCTTATCAACAATTTTTATTTTACTCTCCATTTATCTCCACTATCAGTGAGCGACTTGTTCAAAACAAAAACATCAGGATGTATCTCTACGAAAATATTCCGCATCAAAGGATTAAAAAAAAACCGAACGCAACGAGCTGTGAGACCTTACGTTACGGTTCACTGGATCACCGCTATGTGCGAAACTAACATCTTCAAAGCTATCTATATGCCTAGTTCTAATCTGTAAACAAACTATTGGATACACAATCTTTGTATCGATCTTAATTGTAAACAATCTCTAGGATACGCGTCTTTTTCTGTTATTCAAAGGTCTTACTTTTAGCACCTTTTTCTACTGATAATTAATAAAATTAGATATAAATTTATGGAATAATTGATGTTTAAGGCATTTCTTGTATATTTTCTCATTAAAAGTATTCGTATTATTAAGTTTAATATTCGATATTATATACTGTTAACAGAAACCTGATAAATCATTGATATTTTAGCGTCATCTCTTAAAAGTAGCAATTTTGTATTACGCTCAGTTCTTGGGATCTCTCACGTTGTATTTATAAATAAAATATAATTTCGTTAATTAAAGAGCCGTTCTGTATTCTCGCAGATTTTCGTAAATTTTTTTCCTATTTTATTTTATGAAACATTTTGAGAGTCAAAGCGAATGAAAGGTTTGACGAATTTTCCAGATGTCGCTCTCTTTAAGTTAGAGAAGAAGGTATTCCAGTTAGAAAATTAAAGACGAATCTCAGAGGTGTTTAACACTTCTATTACAAGACATCCATCAGGATTATCACATCATTTTCTACAAGAGTTTATTTTTTGAGCATTCCCATCGTTTTTCTTTCCTATATTAATATTATTTTCTTGTGAATTATAGTGGTATTTATGACAATATGCGCCCGGTGTCAAAGAAAATTGTTCAACTTAAACAATATATAGAAAGGCAAAATTAAGTATAAGAAGCAAGTCACATCTCTAAGGAATGCTACCAAAATTAGCTCTAGTCACAAAAATACTTAATACAAATGTAGTAGGAAGTGTCAAGATTAATTTTAACGTCAATAAAGCGCCGAATGAAACATTTCGTGAGTCATTAATACAGAGATTGTTCTTTCACGTTTGCTAAGATTTCATGAGCTATTCAATAAACGATTTTGTTAATTATGACTTGGTTCGTAATGGATCGTTACTTAACAGGCTTAATTTTTAATATCCCCAAAACTTTTTCACTGCATTCAGTATTTTCTGTATGCCTGAAAACTGAAGGATTGAATAATATTAAATATGACCAAAGTGTCAATTGAGATGTAAGATGAGATATAACTGCCAACATAAAATGAGACTAACACAAGCCAATAAAACCTTATAAAAAGGGAGGAATCGCATGGATATCACAAAAAAAGATTGCGAGCGATAAAGAAGTTTGATAGAAGTTGTTTTTTATACTTTTATATTTTTTACACTATTTATAATATATTGTCATAATATTGTTGAAATATAAATATCAGAATAAATAATTGGTGCGATCAATTATACTTTTCCGTAACAAAGATTTTTTTAAGTAGAATATATAATTAAATGAGAGGACGATATACATAAATATGTTTATAAAAAACCTATTAATAATAACTGACATTAATTTTTAACTTTTAATTAATCACAAAACTTTGCAGATAAGTTTAATTTACAAAGAAAAGAATGAACCACAGTGGGCCGTATGTTGAACAGAAAATTGAACAGCTGACTCTGAACGATTCGATAATTTACATCCGTTTTCCAAACAATGGAGGCGGTTGCTATGCCAATTCGCTCTCTCATTGTTGCCCACGTACTCGTAAGTTACCGATAAATCGAATGTTTTTGAAGGAAATCACGGAACACGCCAGATATTATAAAATGAGTTTGTATAAAAATTGATTTTAAGATTCCCAATTAGTAATCCAAAAACTTCAAATGCCTCTCTCCTAACTGACAAATGAAGTAAACATGTATAAAAATCCATCTCAAATGAGCCACCCTGAACAAACCTTGCGGCTACCACCGACGAAAAAATATTTAAAATATCCGAAAGCATCTCCGTATGGAAAAGAATTATCGCCGGTCCGAAGGATTGACGTGGTTGCTAGGGGAAATATATATACGGGTTGCTATGCAATGGTGGGGGGTCTTAGGGGAGGGGGCTGAAAATTTATTAATGGAAAGATATTAATCAAATTTCGTTTTCTTTTTCTCCTTTTTTATCAACGCCGGTCATCCCTACTGACCCTCGCCGGGGGAGGAGCGGAGTGCATTGTGGGTAATACAAAGGAATCGATTTATTAGAAAGCGGAAAACAATAGCGCGAGATTTATAAGATATGTGCTGGATGGAGGGGGGATGTTAAAAACTGGGAACGAGACTAAATGGAGAGCTCGATGATGCATTGAGGCAATTAAATCGGATTTCTCGGTACTCTTTAAATAAAAAATGCACTTGAATCATAAATGTAATGTGTATTTGCGAGCTTTGACTTTCTCGTGAAAGGATTGCATGCCAACGAAATGATATTGGACCGTTCGAATTACGTCATCTGCCCCATTAAATTGGAGAAAATTATGCGCCCGATAAATCTCTCTTCCCAAACTTTACTCGCGTCGACATTGTGTTTATTTCTCGGATTTAACTCCAATGTTTACCACTTAATTTATTTCTGCCAGATGAATTTGGATAATAAACTAAGCCGAAGGGGAGCTTTATGGATCAAAAGGTTACGCCCATGTTTCGGTAAGAGTCGAAAATATTTTCCGCGAAATCAGTTTAACGCGAAATGACTGATAAATTTAGAATGAATTATCATTTTGGAATAAGGTTGATCACAAAACAGCCCATACATGTAGATAAATTGATGTTTTGTATGAAGATGAAAGACAAAATATATCATTCCGGTATACAGAATTTAATCATATCGGTGAAAATTCTATCTTCTAAAGATTGATAGCTTTAGATTACTGTGAATTTTTAAAATCACCCAATTACTTTTGACATACTTAGTCTTAAGTTTTTGGAACAAGCTAAGAATTTGGTACCGATAAAGTTTGAATTTAATGCTGGTTTAAAAAAAGGTACAAAATTCTAATAATGCAGTTATAGAGGTTTAAAGTTAAGAGGTACTTCTAGGTTAAATTTTAAGCATTTTTATCTATTACGAATTTTAAAATTTAATTTTAAAAAAGATCTTTCTATGGGCCTATTTTATTTAGTAACAAAGAACTAGATGAAGAAAATGTTGAGCTTGAACAACCGGAATCCATGTTTTTCATTAATTATAGATATTTTTATACGTAACTTTTTAATGAAGATGATATAAATGTTCTCAATCGATAATTAATAGATGGATCTACTAGATGGATTGGACATATCTTGAGACACAATGCATTTTTTAGGAACGTATGTATGTACTTGAATGCAGAAGGAAAAGCACCAAGAGAAAGACCGATGAATATATAAGCCAAATAAAGAGAGATATAGGAAAGAAGAGAAATCAGGATGTAGAAGAGTTGGCACTAGAGAGAGAGGAATGGAGGACTGCAATCAACCAATCTATGGATTGAATGACCAACGATAATAATCGATATTTATATACATTTAAACGCTCCTCCGATAGCGATTATACCGTAAGATATTGCTCATATTTAGAAAGTAAAGGTAAAGTTACCTTCTATGGAACAGAATATAAAATCGTGACTATCACAATCCGTGGATCAGAACGCCACGTGGCTTAAAAAGGCGCCTATGAAATGAATTTACATACAGGTTTCACTACACACAATTTTTTTCAAAGGAGAACGATCCCGACTGCTGATTAGTCGACCCGATTGCAAAGGACCGTAAAAATATCTCCATTTCCCCTAGCTACCGGTTGCCATTCACAACGAACTTATTCATTGAGTGCTTTAATTTAGCCTCTCAAGAAAGGCAGCCGAGAAATGAAAGAGGGCTATTCTGGAAGGGAAAAGAGCCTGCCAAAAAGCTCTAACAGGTCCAAAATAAATTGGCGAAATTTGTCCCGTGTAGGCGTTATGGAAACGCAAAAATGAAAAAGTTGTCCCTGTTCACAAGTATCAGTGGAGTGTTGACAACGAGATTACAAGACGGAGGGAATCCAATAATAAACTTGTTGCCTGGGTGATAATTTTGTACGAAATTGTTACACAAAAGTAAAATGAAATACCTGAAATCAAGTAGTCACATAATAAATTAAAATTGTAACTGAACAGTGACATTGTAACAATGTATATTATCTAAATACGTCATTTATATGACGTATAAATAAATACGTCACTCGGTTCTGTAACAACAATTCTCAACAATGACCACCAAGTACAAATCAAAGGATGCTATTGCAAATTTTAAATATTTGCAAAGTATTTAATTCTTACTTTTCCTAGACCTGAATTTCCACACAGTAGTCTCTCACAATCGATTTAATTTTTTATTCAAACTTTCTCTCTCAATTTTAAGAAAAACCAACAAAAGATTATATATTAGATAAATATGTGAAATAGGATTACTCATTCGTATGATTACTTCATTCTCAAACTCATGGTAAACGCTTACGTGAACGCTTTTTAAACCTTTTAAAAAAATAATTTTCAACTTAAACTAACAAGAAAACTTTTTCTAATATATCTGATAACTATAATAATTTCAGAATAATTACAATAGAAGATTTTCACGCTTACAGTCAATCCCGATGTATCGCAGCTTCTCTCCTTTGCAACATAGTCCTAGACTAGAGGTTGAATTTTCTCCCGCATCATTTAGCTTAAAAATTCATGAATGAAGTCTTCTTTTATGAAACCTTTCAACTAATAAGCATTCCTCAAGCTACGCACTCTAGAAAACCCTTTACTCCATCCACCTCCACACTCATTTGCTAAACATTTCCTTTCCTTTGAATCCTTTAGCTGCTCATTACCCTTTAGAAATCAGAACCTAAGTACCTTTGACAACATCGCAAAGAAACATTCCACCCCACGAATAACATAGTTCACGTATGACGTAATATTCTGGTATATTTGAAAGGAAACTATCGAGACAAATATTATTCTTAAAATGAAAGAAAGACTGGAAGAAAATGATGATATTTAGATGTTTTCAAAAATCATTATTTCATAATTAATATGCAATAAAGAACAAGTATCTACCTACGACAAGAATCTAATAAATAAAACTTCATTTGCGTATTTTTTCTTTGACCGGAATTCGGATTGGTGTGTCGTTGAAATCTCATTATTTCAGATGCAAAATTTTTATGAATTTAATTCAAAAATTTAATATTTTCATATTTTAAAATCCATTATAAGTTAAATGTCCTAGGTTGGTTGGATCATTATCACAATTAACTACCTAATGCTTTGTATAGGGAATGAGGTATATTGAACAAGATGGGGATTGAACTAGTTTTTCTATGTTTCATTCACTCTGCCCGAATGAAGTAAAAGTCAATGATGAAAGACACAATGACCCTTTGAATTACCATTTTCAACTTTCGTATTAAAAGCCATTATCCAGCAATATTCATACCTCACCGATTTACTTACAATTGCAGCCATAAACAGGACATAAACATGATTAATGAGATGAAAATAAATATAGGTTATATTTTTCCTGTCACAATCCAAAAGCAAATGAAAACTATTTCATCCATCAAAATTTAGTATCAGTAGTATTCATTATAACTTCCAAAAATAAAAAATATTACACATTTTTTCGTAACGTGCGCAAATTTAAAATTCGTGACCTTTAACGATAGTGGAAACGTTTAAAACATTTGAGACAAAGGGATTCATAGGGAAAAACAACAGAAAATTTGCTATTCCACCAGTCTCCTACAACTTACAACTTCCCGTATCAACTCGAATGAGAAACTTTGTCGCCTAAAATTTTTTCCGTGCTCATAGATATTCCACTCCGGCCGGATACTCATATAAAATAACAAACATGGCGAGCGCATGAAATAAACTTTTGCAAAACGTGATGTTTTGGGGAGAAGACCAATTAGGCAGCACTTCCTGCAACATTTCGCGACACCGTATACTTCCGCAGGTAAAAAAAAATATTTAACGGTGTAAAGAAGAAAAAACATCCGCCGCAAACTTTTCGCTGCTTTTTTTTTGCAGCACGCGGCATTAAGTAAGGGCGAGAGGGAGGAATAACTTTTAACGCCACCGCGCGAGGGCGCTGATGCAAAGCAGTAGTGAAAGATGGTACGTAACACCGCAGTCGAAAATTTCTCCTCTGAATATGAAACGAGTTTTAGAGAGTGAAGGGAAAGTCGGCAGAGAGAGAGAAAAAGGGAAAGGAAAGGAGGAAGGAAAGAGGAGGGAAAGTGAAAAAAAAATATTCAGGGCCAGGTTGAGAGGCAACCGCCTAGGGTGGGCGACAGACTGGGGTGGCATGTTCATTGGAAGAAGGAAAGAGGATGAAAAATTTTGAAAAATATCCAGGGCCTGCTTGTGGGAGGGAGAGGGCGACTGCCCAGGGAAAGTGCAGGCTGGGACGTCGTCTTCATTGGAGGAAGGAAATAGGATGAAAAATTTTAAAAAATATCCAGGGCCTGGTTGTGGGAGGGAAGGGGCAACGGCCCAGGGAAGGTTGCAGACTGAGGCGTCGTGTTCACTGGAAAAAGGGAAGAATTAAAGGAAACGGGAGGTCGACATGTAGAAGAAATGCAGGGCCGACTGCAAACGCGAGGTAATAGGGCAACCGCCCAGGGTGAGTAACGGACTGAGGCGGTTTGTTCAATGGAAAAGAGAAAGAGTAAAAAGGAAACAGTAGGAGGAAATTTAGAAGAAATCCAAGGCCGGCTTCAAGGAAGAGGTGATAGGGTGACCGCCCAGGGAGGATGACACACTGAGGTGGTATGTTCATTGGAAAATAGAGAAAGTGAAAGGAAATGGAGGAGGAAATGTACAAGAATCCCAGGGCCGGTTACGAGGGTGAGGCGAGAAGATGACCGCCTAGAGAGGGTTGCATACCGAGGCGGCATGTCCACCAGGAGGAGAGAGAACTGAGGAAATGGAATCTGAAGTAAAGGAGGGAGAGAAAGAGAGGAAAGAGGGGTAAAAGCAGTGTGGGAAAGGAGTGAGAAAGGTTATGTCAGAGTGATGTACTCCCCTCAGGGGGGAAAGTAGCTAAACTCCCAACGCCCACGATGGTCCAGCTCTCAGAGTAAGCAGAGAGAAGGGGTGAAAGGGAAAAACTGAAGTATAAGAATAGGGGAGAGCAGAATGTATGCGAAATTGAGGGGGAAAATGCCTAAAATAATAAAAATTAATACAAAGATATAAGTTGTTCGCCTTCAAATGACCGATATGGACGTTGATGTAGAATTTGCAATGCAAAACAATCACGACTCTTGTTTCAATGGTAAATGTCATAAACAAGATGATAAGTAGCATCAGATGGTGAATAAAACTCGAAAATTACACAACTAAGATCAGATTCATGCAGATTATTCTCACTCGGGGCTGTAATTTTTAGTACAAAATTTACGAAATTTTTGTAGCAATCAGAATGGGGATCCAATATGATGATCAATACGGATGGAACACGATATATTTAGTGAGAATATTAAAAATTGATGTGTGGGAAAGAGAATGTAAGATGATTAATGGAAAAGGTCAAAAGATAACCTTTAAGGTGAAGGAGGAAAACCCATTAGCGTTCATCATACTAAGAAGGAACTCAGCATCAAATTAAATACGACATTAATACGGATAAATGAAATGGAATGATTGAGATGAAGGAAAGCTTGGTGACATGTTCTGTCAGGACTGTGGTAGACATTTTGAGGCTCTGTGGTCTAAAGAAGATATTTAATGTCTACCTTTATTGTTACCGATTTCCTAATAGATCCGTAGCGAGGTTAACATCCATCAATAATAATAATAATAATCAAATTGTAATTGTTACGTAATCGCATTTATTAATAATCATCAAATAGCAATTGTTACGTAATCGTATTTATGCTATCGCTAATGGTTTCAAGCATTCATTGTTGAAAGTAAATGATCAGAAAAAAATTAAAAGAAAATTTCCTTTAAAAGAAATATTCAGTATTGGAACGTTCGACATCAAACATTTAGAATTCCAGTGTCAAATTAAAAATTTTCAGGCGTACATAAATATAACATAAAGGACGGGAATTTCAAAATAAAAGTGCTCTTGTATGTTCGACGCATGGCAACCAATAACAATCTCGATTCAAAATTCAAATAAATCTCCCCACTGCACTTGTACAGATGACGCAAGTAAAGAATTTGATTTATTGATTTCACTCTGTCAAGTGGAGTAGAGTGACCAATTTATTGTTAAAAAACCAATTTTTACGGGAACGAAATGACACTATGTTTACAATTAATGTTGTACACACGAACAAGATATCTCTCAGAAGACTGGGTACTCCAAAACAATAGGAAAAACCTTGCATAGCATAATGGTGATACGAATCGCAATCAATTAATTCTATATCTTGCAAACAAAGAATATCCACTAAAAGAGACAAAGATATTCGTTGGATTGTGCCATGCACTATAATTTTCAGTGGAAATTTTTGTGAATATCAAATATAATACAAAAGGTTTAGGACTCTGGACATATTTCGATATCTTAATAGGAAAATTGATTAATAATTAATGCATTTATGTATCCCCTTAAAAGTGGATATATTTGAAAATAGAAACAAAATACTCATGCAGAAATATAAAGACAAAACGAAGATGAAATCCATTCAATCCTGTTGAATAAAAAGTAATATACAGGTGTATAACGCGCAGGGATAATATCAGCAATTAACTTTAGGTAAGAAACTGCTTATTATTCGCCGATTAATCCGGTAGTTTGTCTTCTTAAAATGAAGAGTAAATATATTGCCAATGAAATCCTTCTGAAGACGAACTATACAAATTTTTAAGGGAAATATTTATTCGATTTTAGATACGGCGTAAAGTAAACACGATGAAGTTATTCCTGCTGTGGTCATATATTTACTTAATTCATCTGTGAATTTGATCTAAACGTTATATTTAATCCCATTTTTAAGGAAGGAATCCAACTCATTTTAACTTACATTAAGAAAACATTACTTAAATAAGTAATTTTATGTAATAAAGGCAAAACATAAATCGATCTACTGATGCTACTACGTAATGCAGCTCCCAAAAATGTAAATGGAAATATATCGCATAACATCGAATATTTTACACATTCCCTTGTAAGTATATTTCTCATCCCCTCATCTTGCATCTATCCTAAGAGTCTACTCTATTTCATATAACTATGAAGTTATTTCAAGTTGAAAATTCGTTTCCAAGGACTTGTTTACCGGTTACCAAGGAATTGTTTATCAGCATTTCCATCAATTTCCGCTCAACTCTTCGTCGTTCATTGCCAATTCATTTCCACAATGCATCTTTGATTGGAATGGTATTTAAGAAAAGAAAATATCGCCGAAATTCATTCCGTCTTCCTTTAATAAGATCACGGGATCGATTTTCCAATTATTTCCTAATTAACCCGTCGAATTGGGCGCAGTTAACAAGGGTGGCGCACCCGAATCGGATATGCTAATGGGACCTCTAAGCAATGGACAGACAATTGCCTGGACGGTTAGAGCTGGTTCGATCCCAATGAAAGGCACCCTCACAATTAGAATACAAATCTAGTTTTAACCGGGGCTATTCAGGCCAAAGGGCACGTTGATCAAATAATAATACTCATTAATTCACAATGCACGATTTTGGGGAAAATATAGAAAATTAAATATAAGCATATTCACACCTTCTTCATCAATTTATTATTTATTTATTCACTGAATATACGCTGCAGATTGAATTTCCTCATGTAGCCCTAACTATTGTCTAAAACCAATTAAAATACAAGCATATTTACAAAGTTTTACAGAAGTTTTATGCAGATAAATCTTCCAAAATGACATCACCCTGTTTACAAATCCAACTAAAACACCATAACTTTACAACAAGACTTAATTTACAGAGCTTCTACCCGGCACTACTTTACGCCCAAAGTCACCTTAAACCATTGTCTTCAAATCTCAAATATATGTTATATACAGATGGATCTGGATCTACAAGATTTCATCAAATTTAAAAATTTCAGGATTCGTCGAAGAAGAGGATATCTTTTACCAATTTAGATTCTTAAGAAAAGTTAGTAATTTCTGAAGTGCAATGCCAAATAAAACGAGAAAAATTGAGAATTTTCAAGAGAATTTTGAAAATTGCTGTTCGGTTCAATCCTAATATGATGAATTCATATGAAATGCGAAATTTTCAACCACAAGTTAAACATTTTAATTGAATACGATATAGAAGAAATATAAAGCAATATTGATAATGAGTTAAGTTTTCTTCTAGATTACCTTAGGGCACGATAACTGCGAAGCGATGTTCAAAACCGAAAATTTTCAAAATCTCTAATGCATATACGGACTTAAATGTTAATAAAAAATTCAAAACCAGAACCGTTGTTTTATCTATTGACATATACACCTAATGTTGAAAGGACCCCTTCTGAGTCGCCTGAGTCTGGGGAATTTTATATCTTCAGTGTCACGCCATGGGTTAAAAAATTCATGCATTAATATTCATTTAACTAAACAAACATGCGTGAGAACTTGGCTGAGCGAAAAATAATGTAAAAACAACCACTGATTATAACACGCAAACTGTGATCAGTTGGATATTTTAGCAACTCTGGCACGAAGTCATTGCAAAGACTTTACGAGTATATAAAAGATTCCTTTACTTTTTCAACAGACTTTACTACATCAAAATCTGATTTCTCATAAATGATAAGATGTAATATTCCCTTCACTAATAAGAATTCATGTAAGATAAGAGTTAATTTCGAGTAGCAAATTAGCAGGTTGTTCGAAATGCTTCAATTATGAACTCAAACATTATGGTATATTTTTAGAAAACTTATCAACAGAAAAGGTCGACTTTAGCCAAAATCTGGCTTAAATAAGGAGTTAATAAATCACTCTCTACAAGAGATATAAGGCGATCACTCATTGACGATAACTAAAACTAATCACGGAAGTAGAAATAAAAAATTAATTATCAAAAATTGTCAATTCACCGATTGGGACTTCCCAAAAATCAATAAAATTTTAATCACAAACTCACTCACCCAATTACACCTATGGGTCAGAGCCATAATTAAAACCTCAACCAACCTTCCCGTCTCCAGTAGCAACGTATGGCGTCATCACCTGTTTACTAATTTAGCCGTGATTGGAAAGCATTCAGATGCGAGTCCATCAACAAAAACTATAACCTTTTTATTCATGCCAAATACCCGATGGATACTTTCAATTACCACCTGATAAGATAGAAAAAAACAACCCGTGTTTGCATTCCGGAATGATGGATCCACGTACTCCGCCCAGAATTAAAATTTTTAAATCCCGCCATTTTTTTCACCTCGCTCCTTGGATGCGGTTGTTTAAAAATTCCGTTTGCCATGGCAACTGCAGCAATAAACAACCCGTCCCGCTCCATAAGAGGGGGGGATGTGTGTACTCTCTTTTGCATTCGCAGAAACTGGAATACATTCCATTTTTTACAGCCGAAACAAAATATTCAGTCGCTTTTTACTTTGTCTGCAGTAACAGGGAATATTCAGACGGCATTTTAAAAAAATCGTGCTAATCCCGAATGCAGCGCTATCCGCCAATAAAAACGTTGGTTTGTTTCATATATACGATTCCGAGATAACAAACATGGGGTAATAAATCGTCTCAAGCAGCAAATGCACGTACTTCAATTAATCACGGTGCATCGAGAAATTTTATTCCGCGATCGCGCGCCCTCTAAAAATCTTTCGATATTCCCGATAAAAACATGGCGTAAGTGATGCTTTTATACATGGAAAATACACCCGCGGAGTATAAAAAACGGCATAGATTTCATTTCGTTACAATTTTTGATTAATGACTGTCTCTATTACACAGTGCAAAGTTCATCCATTTTAATTTGCTTACGGAATTATTCTTTTTTTATGGAAACGAAGCTGTGCTAGCTTCGTGCGTGATATTTTTCTCTATGCTACGGAATGGAATGGATTTGAAAAATTTACTGGAAAGGTAAAAATCCTATTACGTTATACATAGCAAGTAGCGGCATAGTAGCTGACCGATTTCTAAATATTAATATGTTCAATAACTCAACTGATAACTTTAACTTATAATAAATAAAATAAATAATGTAACCTATAATTAAATCTGTGCGAATAAGACCTATACTAAAAATGTCACCAATCAGACCCTTACATGGACAAAATCATTTGGTATAGTTCTATCATACTCCAGCAAATCGAACACTAAATCGAATGAATCGAATCGAATCGATAAATCGAATTACACTAAATCGAATGAAAACAAGTTATTTACCTAAAAAAGCAAATGGATAAATGTATATTTTCTTTGAGTTTTTTATAAAACCATTTAGGCTATCCGTAACACATATGACTAAATGATTTTTTGAAATTATGGATTTCAAAATTCAGTGCGTTGTCGAAAAATACCTCATCGAATGGATGTATCCCTTTTAAATTGTATCGCCATAAAAACTCAGTTATGTAAACTATACTGATCAACCCAAACTTGGATATTTGGATGCAGCCGTGTGAATAGAAACCCTTTGCGAATTATATTGAAAATCACTTGAAAATTTTTAATTCCGAATTTAGTATCAAAATGGAAAATCCTAAAGTATTTTCATTGTTTTTAATTTCATCATTTTTAGTTTATTACAATTAACTTCCTTATATCATTACTACTATTTTATCATCATTAATATCATATTTCCACATTTTAAAAATCACTTTATCAGGAGATATAGAATTTAAGAGGCTCCATTTAGTTGATTTAGTACGCCCAAACGACCACTTGTCAAATGCAGCGCTGTTTTTGAAACCTATGCAACAAGACTCCAAACGTAATAAAAATTCAACCTGGAAAAACATTTCGAGACCAGAGATACTATTGCGAGGCGCGTAAAAAATCGAGAACTCATGGCGATAACATCTCCTTCTGGCGGAAAAAATATCCCCTAGAGAGAGAGAGAGAGAGCAAAACAAAACGGTGGCGCCATTCTCGCCTCTATCCACTTAAAACCTATAAATTCCGCGCCAAGAAAATGGAATGGAGGAATAATATTTCCTCACGATATGATTTCCGCTGTTTGGAATGCATCCCGCTTGTTTTCGAAGCCTTTAGATTTTGCGCGAGCGATCCGCAAATGCAATGTTTGCACAGCTGGACCGCAAGGGATGCTGTAATGCCCGAGATAGTCGAGAAAAGACCGTGTGTTTGCACCGCTACTCTCCCTTTAATCCTCTAACCTTCTCCTACCGGTTCGTGCTTTCTTTTCGTTTTTCGCTTGTTTTATTTCCTTTCCGGCGCGGGAAGGAGGGGGGAGAGCTTTTGTTTGCGCGACAGATATGGAGGCAAAGAAATATAAATGATGCGCATCCAGCCGTTCTTTTTTTTCTCAGACTTTTTCCTTAATTGGCAGAGTGAGTCTGGTAGTCATCAACCCCTGCGCGAAGTCGGCACGGAAGAGGAGTAATTAAGCTAAAATAGGGAATATGTTTATTAGTTTCTTCCGTTTGATCTTTTCCTTCGTTTTGGTCTAAAAATTTTTCACTCAAACCGATGGGGAGGATTGCAATATTAATTATGAAATCACTATCAGATTGAACAATTAAGGGTTAATTGAAGAGTGCTAAATGAAAGTAATTAAAGTTTAAGTATTAGTAATTAATATTGCTTCGATATCTAAGGTAATTTCGCACGGTAGCCCTCACCGGGAATCGAACTCGGAACTTTCACCAAAGTCGAACATATTACCTACTTGACTATCTGGAGACTCAAAGGTTACAGTGATTTCACAGTAGGTTCCCTGATAGCCAAGTGGGAAGCGCGTTCGACTTTGGTGAGAGTAGTCCCGGGTTCGATTCCCAGTTTGGGCCTATATGAGCGAACTGCTTTAAGGTGTCTAAACTCTTTTTAAAAAATAGTACTAGTGATAATTTCACATCAAAAAAAGTAATTCATACGTATGTGAGATAATATTTCATTCAATCGCTCTATTTTAACAATTCAAAAGCGACTATTTTAAACTATAAAAAGAAGAAAATTAATGGATGAGTTAAAGATGTGGAAAAGCATAGGTTGGCTGCATGTGAAACCATCTGGCCAATTAGTTGTGCGATGCCTGCATTCAAATAATTTAACATCGATAGAATTTGAAACAAAAACATACTATTCGTTGAGTGAACTGAATAAGAATAATTTTCTTTTTACTTCAGGAAGTAAAATACTTAAATATGGACGCCCGAAATGTCCGCATGTCGCCCTAAGGCCGCAGATTCCCCACCTCTGTTCTATATATTTTACTAATGCTATCTCTTGATTGATGAGTTCGCATGACCCTTTATTACTTGACTGAATACAAAAATTACTTACACTGATTCTAGAACAATGAAACTCTTTCGAATACCAAAACAGTCATTCATAAAAACAGCCAATTTTACTGCCAGAGACATATGTTCCTCTGGCACAGGAAATCATTCTTAAACGGTAACGCAAGCAAATTAATCCTTTTGAAGGGCACAAATCGTATAAGGGAGGATGGCAAATATCGATGACCTCAGCGAGTAAGCCAACGCCGCATTTTATTATGAACCGTACAAGGCGCTAAAAATAAAAGGACACGAATTACAGAAATTGCGTCATACGTGCAAAGTGCTGAATGGGTAAGGAACGGGGAACAACCCCTTGACCTTCGGAACACAATGCCGTTGAGAAAATAAACCCTCAATTCAACGACCCACGCGCACGTGGATAAACTTACGCCGCCATCTTGGCTGCAGCGTTTAACAATGAAACTTCCGCTTAGAGACGTATAATTAAGATCAACACATGAGGCCATATTTAGTGTGATACTGCATCTTAGGGAAGTAAACACTCATTCTCTATGACAACCCCACCCAAACAGTATGCCGCATTTTTTTCTTAGTGTTCCGCGTAATGCCGCAAGGTTTAAATTTCATACCGTAATCGCCCATAACTTTTTCATACATTAATTAATTTATTATTATATATGCTGAATGAAGAATTTCTTCCTGTGGCAGCCCCAACCACTCTCTACGAATAGCTTAATTCAATTTCCAATCCATCACACCAAACTTTACACACAGACAAATATTCCAAAAATGACGATCACTACCCGCAGACAGTATTTGAACAGGACAACACTACAACAAGAACTGATTTACAGACATTTCAGACATGAATTTCATCATGGAGTTTGATTTATCTAAAACATGAAAGTTTTCCGATTTTCCTTGTATGAATTGATGAATGAATTAATATTACTACAGCCGATATGAATTCCGACTGTAAAAATCAGACAATGTTAATCCCTCGTAGCGGGCACTGGTCTCTTAGTTGCAGTTCCCATATAATTAAAACGATACGATTACGGTACCATCTACGAAGTGTTAGCTATACGTTATTAATCACATACGGAATTCATGTGGATAGTAAATAGCAGAGCCACGAAGTTTGAGGAAAGACGTAAGTGTTCCGTGTAAAAAAGAGACTGAAAACACAGATCCATTGCTCTAGAAGGTGTATCTTCTATGGAAATCATCAATAATAATAGAAAATATTTTTCTTCCCAGAGGTATTATGTCTACCGAAAACATTCATCCTTACAGTAAATGATACAGAAAATATTTTCAAAGGGAAAATATGAAAATCGCCACTTTTACTTCAACCAATCATTATGGATATTCAATAAAGGAGTGATTTTTCTAATTATTCAATAAACTTTGAGGGATTCTGCCGTTTAGTTGAGCATGGATGTACTAATACTTTCTTCCAAAACAATTAGTTTTTGTATCGTTCTTCGTAATTTCCATTCCAACTTTGAAAATCCTTTTTCACCTGCCATTCCATCTATTTCAGTTAACTCCCTAAACTTCTATGAAGTTTCATTCCTTCCTTTTACATTTTCCCCACGCTTTTCTTCTGCCCTTTGCAACACATTCATACCTCTAATACGTCCCATCAGATAGAGAATGCTCGTCATGAGTCTGGATAGTTCCTTTGAATAAGCTGGGATACGTAGAAACGGAAATGCCAAGTTACTCTTGCTTCATGATGTTGCTGCTGTTTGTCTACCAGTATCGAAGTAAAAGCTGAATAGTTTAACTACGCCATGTACCATAATGGAGCAACTCAGACGTCCCGGATTACGGGCGGATTCAAATCTCTTGATAATGGAACTGCCGGACTCGTAGAGTAACACAGGCGCAATCGGTTCCTCTTAAGGTAATGGATAAATATTATGATTATTGTCAAGCAAAATACAAACATGTCCTAAGTATCTATTCTATCTACCGTTTATTAATACATTGTACGGTTTTGGAGACTAAATAGGTTTCTAAGAACCAGCTCTGTAAGCTCCGCGCTAGCTGTTAACATTTTGCAAATCTTAAACGAGCCAAATTAAAGGAATTCGCTTACGTGACATTTCACAAGCATTTTAATTTTCTATTTATCCAGCAATATGATAACAACACCACCCATTCCCTAAAATATATTTTCGCCATATAGGTCGTTTCCATATCTGGATAAGCCTGAAATAGTCGAACTGTTTCCCATAAATTAAGGGTTAGATGTAAGAGGAGACTTTATAGTCTCAATCTCGCCCTAAATAAAATCCTTTATAATTATTATTATTATAAATATTAATCTATCATTTTAATTTTAGATGAACTGCTCTTGATTCACAAAGAGTTAATACAGATTTTTTATAATATGCACAACTGATAAATAAATGCTACCTATCGCGATGGTAACATACAATTACTTTTTTCATACTCTGTAATCTCATTACCATGAAAACGGATTCTTAATACAATTTGACGCTGATAAACTCGTAGTTGTGAGATATCGGAAATCACCAACTATGTAAAAAGTAATGTGAATATATTAATATTTATATTAATCAAAACACAGTATTGAGATAAGATACCCATAAAATATTCACAATAAATTAAATTTTTAATTAAAAATTTCAACTCGTACGAAACATCTCATTAGAGAATCAGAAAATTATGAATCATAGCCCCCATCCGGAATCGAACCCGGGACTAATTTCATCAGAGGCGGACGTGCTATCTACTTGGATATCTGGGAGCCCAGAGTTCGGCTCCCAGAATAGGCTTGTAATAAAACAAAAAATGGACGGGATTGTTTATGAGAGGCTTCAAGCCTGTTTTAATCATCGAATCAAGCACTATTTTCATTGAAACGCAGCCTCTGAATGCTAAATAAACGTTGAAAAATTGTGTTGAATAAATAAGCCCAAAAACTATAGTATCATGAAATATAAAATGAAATGACACAAAACAAGAAATGCAATAGAGAAATTCACGCATCCTTTCATCGACAGACCTTCAAAAATTCTAAAAGTATAAAAGAAAAAAATTTAAAATATTTTTTCTTCTCGGATATTCGTATATTTAAAATCCGCTCCTCGTAGTAGATGCAAAGCCTCTGATCATATTCAAAACTTCCAAAAGAGGTCATGAAATTCTCCTCTTCCGGTTCGACAGTGCTCCAAAGTTTGAAGTGGTCTATTATGAGAACGATCCTATGGAAAACTTGACGTCGAACGATACTTCGTGGAAGAAACAGCATCTCAGAGGACCCGATCGTAACAGTTACTAAGCGCAGAGCGGATGTATCTTTTAAAAGTTGTCGTGCGATAAATGTTTAATGCAGGAAACTGCAGTAGAAACAACTTTTCTCGCATGCAAAGATCTTTAGTTCGGAAGACGTACAAGTGAGGGAAACATCACTGATAAGAAAATCAGGGCCATTACTTTGGATAAGTAGCAAGTAGCTAAATGCTCCTCAGTATGATAGTAATTTTTATCGACGTCACTCCAGAATTTTACTTGAAGATTCAGAACAGAATTTTAAGAGCTTTTAACTTTGGTCCCAGCTATACGACATATTACCAAGAAAATAGAAGATTGGAGCTTAGATTGTAAGGTAAGTCGAAATTAGGCTGATATTTTCAAGAGATTTACATTTAGTATTGTTCGATTGGCAGTTGGATGTCTTAAAATTTTTAGAACTTGAGTTCTTTGCCAGAATATTAGCATAGATAGCATAAAATCTTAGATTGCATAAATCTTAATTAGCATAAAAGTACAATAATAGTGTGCTCATCCAATGATCTGACACAAAATTAAACCCGGGGGCATTTATTCATTTCCTAATAATTTTGATTATGCTTATTTATAATTCAATCAATTCTTAGTGATAATTTTACATAATAATCCTCATTAAGTCAATAATTGTCTTTCTCGCCCACTTCATTTCAAGCTCTCTTATGCAACAATTAATGTTATCAATAAAGAGTGACTTACACTTTTATCCAGTAATCTTGATGAAATTTTTTTAATTGTGCAGGAGATGAAGTAATTAAGAACTCTAATAGTGTTCGTCTGAATGGGCCTTAGTTTCGCAGCAATAATGTGTTGAAAATTGATCATCGTAGTAAATGCAACCCCGCAACACACCAAGTAAGATACCGATCATCTAAGGATGAGACAATGGTCTCGGCTGATACAATTGGCAGACATCAATTACAAATTGGCAAATACAAATTGACAGACATCGGTGGCTGATTTGTATTTTAATTTTAATGTACAATTTTTATTATTAAGAAATTATTTCCTCTCAGTGTCTGAGGACTCGAAATATCTGATACGTCTGCCTAATAAGCGGTAAGCATAGTATTACTAAGTGTTTCGTAAACTAAAAGAAACCGGGATCGATTGAAAACCCTTATTTATGGGAATCGCCTCTTAAAACAGGAGCATTTTGAATGAGTTTTACTATAATAAATGAAACAATACACACTTAGTAACTTTCACGAAATACATTTTTCTTTCTCTTTAGAGATGAACTCGATGTACGACGGTGCGAATTCGTGGAAGGTCATCATAATAACGGAAAGGAATCAATTGTACAATCCTATTTTGGTATAATTTTACTCTAATATACATTATTATATACTCTAACTGTACAATTGCACGATAACATAACTAATTGTAATTGTATAATTGTAGACTTGTAACAATCTATAGGAAAGTATTTTTTGCTAATATACATTATTATATATATTTTAGATTTATATAAGTAACCCGCAATCCGCTAGTGGCGTATGGCAGGGGATGTAATGACACCATCATCGTTTTCTAAAATAAAATATACACTACTTGTACAATTGCACACTAACGTAACTAAGTGTAATAGCACCCTTGTAACGATATGTGGGAAAATGTGTATTGTTTTGCTAATTATGATGCTCCTTACAAAATTGAGCTTGAACATGGTTTTACTGTAATCGTTGATTTCGCGCCAGTTTCTTTGTAAATGCTCTCCGCAAGTAAGCGTTGAAAATTGCCTTCAATGGCCACGGTTGGGACTTGGAAGATGAAGAGGAACACTGCGAATAAAGGAAGGAAAACGGTCCGTGAAATGCTTCAACATAAGATCCCAGAAGCGTCCTGTTTCACGGACGATTCCCTAAACAGCGGAGGGCATTATGACCAGCAACAGCGAATTGGATTCAAAAGCTTTCCTCGCTAAAAAAAAAAGAAGGCAAAAGAGTTGCGAGAATGGGTGACGAGGTCCGGAACACAAACCTCTCTCAACGAGATAAACTAGCCGTTTTGGGTTTCAATAGTCCGTCTGTCCATTCTGAGGATTAGGAGCCACTTATGAAGCGACCAACGTCATCTGCAACCTGTTCCGAATACGACGCCCTCTCTGGGATGCGAAGGGAAACTGGGTCGGGCATTTTTGTTGTTTTTAGTTTTTCTTATCTTCACCTGCGGGGTTTGGCGAAAACTTATCAGTGGTTCTGTGATGCGTCTCATTTAGAGATTTTGCATAATGGACGAAAAATAAACTTGTTAAATAATTTTGCTAACTTTACGTCTGTCTAATCCTTAGGCTAAGTTCTTAGGTCTAGTTCTTTAACTGAGTCTAACTCGCAACGATGAACTGTAAAAGACTTGAAAACAGTATAAAAATGAGTTTAATTTAATTCAAATTCATTGGGGAGTCCGTGACATAGGAGAAATTAGATTTAAGCTATATTCGAGAATACATAAATGATGGAATGTATGATTAGAATACCTGCCTGGAAAGTGGGAGACCTGGGTTCGAGTCCCGTCACAATTTTTCACTTCTCGTAGAACTTATATTCGAGATGTTGAAATTTAAAGAGCAATTGAAATTTTTCAACTTTTACAATCCACTAAAGAAAATAAGGCGACTGGTTTTGAAAGAAAAGAAATTGTAGCGCGGTAAAATATCAACGGTATTATTATCAACAAAATAAAGATAAAATTTTCTTCTTTAGATAGAGAGGAATGGAGGGCTGCAGTCAACCAATCTACGGATTGAATGACCTATGATGATGATAGGATACGCACTAGTGCATTCATTTTGAGATTTGTAAAAAGAGTGAAGTAACATTCTGTCCTACTCTCCATACTATGGTCTATATTTGAAATCAAATGAAACTGTAATTTAATTAAAACTTCCGCAATTTTGTTTTCAAGGAGACAAAATTCTTGCTTGCTTAGCTCCGTTTAAATCTCATGTTTCCAAGAATAACAAACAAGTTATTTAGTTACGAAGTCATTACATTTAGTCCTCACACGAAGAGACAGAGATATAAGGTAAAATGCCCAAGATTAGCTTTCATAGGAATCCAGGCGGAAAAGAACCCTTGAGAACGTGGCTTTGAGTAAGAATCGATATACAGCGTAAAGAGATGTGAATGAGCTGTCTCTTCGTGTCATGATTAATGGATTTACCGGTATCTCGACAGGCGTAGAGCCAGGAAAAGGCAAAGGAGGAAAATCTCAAAGAGGACGTAGGAGCTTTGACTCATAACCGATTGTAACTACCGCTGCGACTGATCCATGTAAATGCTGTTAACCCATTAAGGCATGCAAATTAATGGTTGCGATGTACCAACGACTATTTCATTTCATATTAAACGGAATCATAGATTGATACACAAGGGGGAGCGCCTTTGAATTAAATGAGATTTTAGTTTTTCAGCATATTAAGATTGATATCCTTTTTGCTTTAAAAATTTAAATTTTTTCTTCAACTTTTATACCTCAGTTGCGCAATGAGGCAAAGGAAAAGTCATCCGCAAAAATCTACGTAATTTCTAATCTGTTATGTGAAGACTTCTTAAAAACTAGCTAAAAACCACCATATTCCATATGAAAGATTGGCATAACGAACATTTCATAATGTATGCAATAACTATTTCTTCGTGTTACACTTAATCTGTACGTGGTCTCCTCATGACTCTTGAAGATGTATAACTTTGTACCGAAATTTTCAAGACAAGACTTCACGTAAAAATAACAAAAACCCTAAGACGACCCGCTCATCAGACATTCTCAGCACTTATTTCCCGAACCCAATCATGATCCCCACAGGTACCTGCTTTTTTACAATCCGGAGAGATACACCCTCCAAAAGTTAAAAGACTCCTCACGCTGGACAACTTCCAGCTCAACAGACGCCTTCGAATGCGTCATCTTTTTTGCACCACATCACAGACGCCGGGAGAGCCATCGACCTTGGTCCACGACGTCGAAGGCCATCCATTCTCCCTCGCCTCACGTTCCTCATCTGTTTCCGCCCCGGGCGACGCGCAACAATAGAGGGGGGCGCGCGCGAAAAACTAGACTTCTTCTTGCGAGCTGACGGTGCGATATTGCTCAGGTCGCCAAAGTCCGCGCTCACGGACATTCGTGATAAATCGTGACTCGATGACTCTGAATCACTCGTATGTCACGGTAGTGCACCGCGATGGAAAAATAAGGAAGGAGCCTTATCGGAAGTTTGCACCGATTCCGTATCCGAATAGATATCGCCCGGTCGATCGTCATTTTTTTCACGCGTGGGCGACGTCCGTTCTTGGTGGGAATTTTTATCACCGAGACGGTTGTCTGGTCACGTCTGTTCCCGACATGCGTCACCATGGCGACGTGCGTCTCGTGGGCGTTTTTTTTCTGGACTTAATAAAAGCGGGCTTCGGAAGGATAAATGGGTCCCGATATAGAGATTCATAAGGTGATGAGACGTGATGTAAATTTTTACGTTAAGAGGTTCGTGATCGAAAAGGCGAACGTAAGCGCACCTAGAATGGCTTGATTGGGAAATGATTCACTTATTCCAAAATGAATGTTCGAAAAGTTATAGATTTCTTACAAACATTACCAGAGTAAAAACGTTAATGACAGGATTACCCGTAGGTATATGAAGGGATATACAATGCAGACATTACTTTCACTTCGTTTCTATGAAAACCCTGTTGATAGGGAAATAGAACAACAAAAGTTAATTTTACTACTTAAAAACCAAGTATTTTTTATTTGGAACAGTCTTACTTCATAACATTAAAATGAGGATTTAATAGGGTTTAATTTAATCATAAATCTTTTGATTAAATATATATATGCGAGATAAAACGTAGAATTCAACGTAATATTTCTTCCGTATTCATCAACAATTTGAAAAAGATTAAAGTAAAATTTAAGAAGTTACGCTCTGAAGCAAAAATTAACGCTTTTCTTTCTGCTTTGAAAAAGAAAACGTTTATATCTAGACTTGGATTCAATAGCTCAGATCAAACGGACCCTGGTTATTAGCCAAGAATAACAGGATCAAAGAATAAAATGTGAAATACATCGCAATTTACATTAAGCCTAAGATTATACGATAATCGGTCATACTTAATGCTCTGGTACTATTACATAAAATAAGCCTAAACACTTTAACCTCAAAAGACATAGAAGTGAAATACTAAATAACTCTGATTTTTTGATTTCCCAACACTGCTACTGTCTTATCTTTTTATCTACCCCCTTAAGAATGATGCTAATCGATCGAACTCTTTGATTACTCGTTATTGAATAAAAAATGGTACTTATGAATCATCTCACGTGGAGATGTTTCTCTGATATCACTCTCAATAACCCGAGCAAGGGAAAATACCTCACTCCTCATCTCGCATAGAATGAGAGAATGAGAATCCTTCATCAGGGCTTATGGCCGCTAATGTTGGAGGGGATGAGGTTCAAGCCTACTTCCAGGCAACTTTACAGACATGGTAGAATAGTAATGTCAAAATGACATTACGGAAGTCATGACTCTCTTTAATTGTTACTTAGTGCAGAAGTTGTACAAAACGTTGGCTTAGGTGCAACATAAAACTTTATCTGCATACTAAACAAAAATCGGATTATTCTTTAGACTCGGTGCCATTCCTACCTCGAAGTTTCCAGCCACATCGGCACGAACAATATTTCCGGAAAGCATTAAATTCTCGAGTCTCTCCACCTACGCACGTCACCGATGTCTCCTTAAGATTCCCAACCCTCAAAAGAATACCACGAGAACTCTGCGCACAAAACTCTTCCGAACGGAAAAAAAACAAGTCTTGAAGGAAAAAGAAGAAAAAAATCCACGCCGCACAAATTACCGCCTTTCGAACCGTGGCAAGTTTACCCTTGTTAAGGCCTTGATATTTTCATTTTTCTCGCAGCCAAAAGGGGATCAAAAGGGAAGTCCTTTGCAAATATAAACCGAAAACTAGGCAGCAAATTGCGGTGAGGGTGATGAAAGGGAGGGCACGATACTAGACAAATATAGGTCACCGATTCGCGTGCAAAGAAGTTCTAAAAAAAAATGTGGGAGGTGATTTATTGAAGCGGAGAAGATTTTTTTATCGCCTAAGAAGGCGGAAGCTTTGCATCGACTGAGTGTAACTTAGAAAAAAAGACGTGGAAAAAATATGGAGAGAGAGAGAGAAACCGAAGAAGACTCAAGGCGATTCGTAAAACACACAAATTTGTCAAGTTATCGATTGTGGATAGTAATCTTTACAGCATGATACTTAAATCTTCTCTCATCGATAAAGGTATATTTCATTCATCTCTGGCTGAGTAGACGAGTTCACTCTAACGCACGATGAAAAAACTCACTACATTCTTGCAAAGGTTTAATTTGCTTTTTTGTTGTTTATTTTCTCCCTACTTTCTGTTACCTTTCTTGTTGTTTCTGTTGCTAAATTTGTTTACTATTATTATATCGTCACTATATTATGCTGTATGTGGTGAATAAATAAATAAATATGTACATCATTAGTTGTAACCCAGCGTTATTTTTTCTACTACCCATGGATGCAATGGTAGCGAGCCAATTCATACGTTATTTCAACAAGAATTTATAAGAACTGACATTTTGGTTTATGCCAATACATTTTCCTACAGTTCGATTACAAACAATAGTCGAGAGACCTAGAAACTATTATGGTAGGATAGAAGATTAGCGAAAACTAGTGATTCAGTACTTATTATATTACACTGAAATCGAAAGAATGAGGAATTATTCGATATTTTTCATTTAAATGAGTTGGATTAATAAATACGTCACCATGGAAACTAAAGGCATTGTTAATTTTGTGCCTCTAAGATTACACCAGGACCACAACATCCACGACTCGAACCAGAAGTAATGAATTCAGAAATATTCGGAGATACATTCTAATAATTACAAATTTAATTAGTTGAATTATTGTTAATAGAAAGAAAGCAATGAAGTCGCATCGATGCGGAAATTTTAGCCCAAAATCGCTCGAGGTTACCTCACTCATTCACTCAGGATCCGCAATAGTAATCATATGTCAGTTGACTTGAACTAAATTCTCATTTAATACGAGAATAAATTATATATACAAATTAAACCACTAATTTATTATATACGAATCAAAACAACGTTTTGAGAATGCTAATTAAAAGTACACTATAAAAATCTGAGCTATCGTAATTCTACTAGTAGCAAGCTACTTATTCGCAAATTTAAACATTGCGAGAATGCATTTGTGGAGGATTTTCGAGTGAGATATTTTTTTGCGTCGTATAAAATAAGCTGAAACGCGTGATAATCTCTTCTCTTTCCATTTTTCCATTCCTTTGAATTTGCATTCGGAATTTCATCATTGTTTCCGTATTTCCCTTTTATTTTTCATTTTTATCTTTCTTCTTATTTTTTCAACGGTTTTCCAGCCCTTCTCTCATTGGGTTTTATCCTCGTAAACCGTAAATTGCTGAGATATTTTTCCCACACTCTACCTTTTCCTTTATCTTTTTTCTATATATTCTGTTTCTAACTATAGTAAATTGACATAGAAGTTCGAGTGGAAGAGAGGCCTAACCTAGCAGAGAAAAGAGTTAAACTAATCGAATCTACTAATGTATTAGTTGATAAATTCAAATGAATCTCGTAGGCTCATGAACCCAACGACGATAAATACAAAAATCGACACCCTAGCTCGAATCAAACTCTCTAATTCTTATGGATTACAATAGTAAAACAAATGAATAACGTGGCGTTTTGCCTTATTCAGCTCCGCTTCCAAAAGCCATTTCGTCCAAAGCCATTCTACATTAGAAGAGAACATGAATTTTAGGGTCGGAAAAGTAAAAGAAAAATCTTTTCTGGAGCAATTGCTACATCCAGATTCCACATTCAGAGCATCCGTTAGCTTTCCTTAGTTTTCAATGCCTTCTATTCAATAAAATCTCCCTCGGGACCAAGGTGATGGTGAAACAAAGTTCTACATCAAGAGATTCTCATTTCGAAATTTTGATGGTGCCCAAGGTTATTGCGGTAGGGTTTTCCGACCGCGCTCTGGATTCGATCTCAAAGCAGATGTCGAGCGTTAATTGGCAGTTCTTTTGGCAACCTATGATTAAATTGAGGAATACATGGAACTTGGCCAAGAATTGTGGAAACTAATTAGATACTGTTCCGGTTGTATTATGCCTGCAGAATTGGGCCGATTTCCGAGCAATTAAAATTTCTTTCGGCTAGATTTATCATTTATGAATCATTACTGACTGGGAAGGCTGGTACACCAGATAGAAATACTTCATTTATTGCCATGTATTGAATTATGGAATTGAATAACTATATCACGTGACGAATGCATATTCGAGGGTGGTCTGAAAAGTTTCCGACCCCAGATTTTTCAGAAATCTTCAGAAATTTTCAGCACACATGTCGAGAAATGGCGAAATGTCGGAAACTTTTCATACCACCCATGTAATTTCGAAGCCCATGTAATCTTGGGTATCTTTTTTTTCATATTAATAAAATTTTATTTGTACTTTTTTATCTGATGTAACGTATCCACCTTTCAAAATAAAATCCAAACTTATCACCATTTTACTCTTTAAAAAATGTACTATGTGGCTTTCCTTCAAAAATTCAAAAGTTGTCAAAGTATTAACAAGGGTATGTTAAGCAAGTTGTCAGGTTTCACACACAAAAGTCAAACTTCTCCAGCATATATGAGAACGTGTGCCCAAGCTAAAGTTTTCTAATTTCAAAACTCCTTCGTTTATGAGATTGGAAACTATGATAAAAATGCATCTTCCATAATGTACTTTTTAAGCCCTCAGATAATGAACAATTTCTTTGGAAATGCCTATGATTACAGAAGCAGCGTAATTTTTAGAATACAACTACAACACAAAATGTAATAATGAGGCATTAAAATAGTTTGAATATTACTGATGGATATTACCTTACATAAAAATCACCGTTTGTATGTATTTATATCATTATATATTTATTTATTCGCTGTCCGTAATTACCGAGAGAAAGATATAAAAGCAATTTTTTAAATTTAATTTTACGCATTTCCAAACGAGATATATGCAATTTGAAAATTCGTTAGATGTCTAATGAACTATCATATTTCCATATTTTTGCCCAAATTTCCATATGCAAATTGACGAAGTGTCATTTTGCATGAATTTTTAAGGATAATACTTACTATTTTTCTTATCACAATCATTGTTTGTTTAATAAATATTTCTAGGACATAAATTTTGATTCTATTCATTCATAAATTTGCAATAAGATCCTCTTCAAAATATTAAATATACAAAAGGGATAAGGAATATGCCATTGAGGAGAAGACTTGCGAATAACGAAAAATTAAACTTGATATTTTCTATACTCCATACAATCTATATTTATCAAGTGTCCCCTGAAGGTTCAAAAGAACATTCTTTTGCTATCTTAGCTATTTCTGAAGGCTACGCATTCCTAGCTGCTTACTAATCATAAGTAGTCTCCATGGAAGCGTAACATGCTGGTAGGAAAGATGATGGATGACTTTATACGACAAAAGAGATAGGAAAAGAAAGAAAAGACGCCCTGAATGAGTAACAGTGTTAGTAATTGAGAGATCAAAAGTTGGAATGTCGGTGTAAGCCTGTAATGAAGTGATGCGCGGATGTATTTGAGGTGACAGTGAAAGAAAATGAAATGACTGATAGAGAGAGAAATGAACTCGCTTATCCCTTTAGAGAAATAAGCCTTATTGGCACGAAGGCACGTCTTTATCTTCCCAGTCATTTTTTGCGCGCCATGGTTTCGATTCAATCTCTCTTTTAATGAGGGATGTTGAAATCCTACTGAGACTGCGTATCATACTCATAAAGGATTCATGTCATTACTCTTTTTATCCTAGAATGCCTCTACAAAAGCTTGCCCCATTCGTATTCCTTTTAATATCAGCAAAAAGCACAAGGGAAGAGATAGATGGAAGACATTATTCGCAATATGTTTGTTCCAGAGAATTTTTAAATTAAGACGTTGCAAATCAGCTAGCCTTGGAATAATGCCATCTTTGAATTACTGTTTTTATGTATTTACTGTCAGGGTCATTGGTACAATTATAAGGATAGCACCGTTACGAGTACAAAACGAGAAATTTTAGCTAAAAAGTTTTCCTTTTTGTACGTAGAAATGTTTTTTAATCAATTAAATATATACTCTGCTTTAGTAATCTAATTTTAGATCAAAAAAGGAATTTTTCCAAGATAGCTTTACTGTAATTCTATAGCACTGTTGTTTTACTACTATTACTAGTTTTAAGACTCTTATGGTTGTTTGTTCAAATCATTTTTATTAGATATTCTAAGACTTAGCACATTATAATTTAAGGAAAGGACTCCGAATATTTTTAAAATAAGTGAGTTTAACGAGTAGGTGATTCTTCTACTATGAACACGTTGGATGAAATAGCTATCCACAATTCAAGTGCTTAAAAAAATATATTTTTGATCTCATGCTATTAATTGAGTTGTTAATTTTTTTGCTTCAATATTTGAGCTGATTGGAAAAAAAGTTGGTTTTAGATCTAAATCTGACAACATTTGATTTCACCTACTCAATTTTACGTTTAAGCAAAACGTCACTTCTACAGTCTAACATAGCGCACAAATATAGATAGAGCTTCCGCTATCCCAAATACAAGAAACAAACTCATCTACTTAATTCGGCCTGCCTATTCAAGTTCATCGAGTGAGTTAACAGATTATACTAATTCTTTCCCCTATATGTCCTCCTTACATATATCTCTAATAAAAAGAGCTCGTTTATATCACCACAGAAACCTTATTGCATAAGAAATACTCTTCTTAAAACAGTAGCCCCTTCAAAACCTACAGTACAGTTAAAGCATTACTTCCGTACACTTCTTGGAAATGTTAGCATCCGAGTGCTTCGCAGGGGTTACTAACCACCGCTGGTGACCATCTGTCTCCATCTCGTTACGTCTTGACGACCGTAATTGTTATTGCGTATCGGAAGGGAGAGTCGAAATTCACTTCCGCCCTTCGCATACTGTAATTACCAACTCGATTACGAGTTCCCAGAAGTTCGTCCTCTAAACTTTGCTCTGTGTATGTGTAACTAGGGACGCACCATGGCAACGGGAGGCTACTTATGATTACTGTTTCAAATATGTACTCACACAGCTAATTTTGACATCTGAGGAAATTATACCAGCAGCCTAGATGATTTATTAATTTCCGTTTGTTTCAATACGGTTCAAAACAGCCGTGACCGATTACGGTGAATCATGACAGAAAGTATAAAAGCTGTTTCTAGCGAGATGGCACATTGTAAACTCTTAAAAACTATTTTTTAAGTGATTCCGACCGTATTTGCAAGACTGATTAGAATTTAGGATGCATGTTATTAGCAGAATATTTCAATTTTTATAAATTTTTATCTTAAATATATAATCAGATATAAAAGTAATTCTGTGTGTAGCGATGTAGGTAACTCATTCCGCGTTGTGAAATGTAGCGTTTAATTAATATCAATGTTAATTAATTTAAAATAAATTAATTGAATAATTTAAATTAAATTAACGTCTTAATCTACCAAAACGTGTTTAATGCATAATTAGGGTAAGACCTTATCCTGAATAGCACCATAGCAAAATTAATAAGCGTTGAAATCAATATGTTCTGGCGTAACTTCGTGGAAAGCCATAATAAATTATACAACTTTGTAATTTTCCACGGATTTTTAATACCGGCTACCGGTTTCTTCGTTTATCTTCATCCCGAAGATGTAAGAACTTCTTACGAAATTAATACCGGTAGCCGGTATTAAAAATCCGAGGAAAATCACAAAGTTGTATAATTTTTAATTTTTTTATAAATAAGCGTTCCTTATAAAATACATAACTACATATTAACCTACACATCAAATAGTCGTCAAGTACAGAAAAATATAGAACTATCCAAAAAAGAATAATTCTATCATAAAAATAAAGGAATTACAAAGAAAACTGCGAATGATTATGGTGTAACAAAACACAACTACATAGTAGTGGATGAAATACTCATTAAATTTAAAAGTAAACAACTTGAGAATAATTGGATATATGAGCCGTTTAATAGCTTCATTCGGATTCCAATAGAGTAGAAAAAGCATAAAAAAAGACAGAAAAACAATGTGAACAACTGCTCCTGAGTAAGAGGCTAAATATGTGAATTTCTTACGATGGCACATAATCATTGTGTTATCATCAATTGATCCAACGTTGTTATCATCAAATCTATGCGATCAAAGAACGAAAATAGCAATGCGATAGCGCAATCCGTTCCAGCCCACGTCCTATCGCGTTTGAGATTGCAGATTAACCCTGGAAATGGCCTTCTGGTCAATATTTTCACAGAAGATAATCGTGTGATATCATGCGAAAAGTACATAGAGAAATCGAAATTATCTCGTGCAATCCAAGCTTATCTTGCACGTCAAGGTCGCCCGTAAGATATATTTTACTATATATTTGTTTTATGCACTCAGTGATAAGAGAATGGAGGTGAATTATTTATCGAGATTCAGATCTCATTGATATTGTGTAATTTTGTTGTTTCCACTCATGTTTCTTGGTTCGAAACAATGCGGGTATTATAAATGGGAAATTTCCGAATAACAGTTTACTATTTTTGAGGCTAACCTATCCAGATTTTGATACAGATCTTTAACTGTGTTTTTTTTCGGGGACAGTTTTTAAAGGAAATCACTTTAATGCGTCTCTGCTACCATGTCTTCGTGAATGGAATATGGCGAATCGAAATTGTACTTTATTCCCCTTTCTAGATGTAAATATCTAACACTTTATGGGATGTTATCGAGTGTTTTCCTTAAAACTTACCGAACCTGAGTATTCTTGGATGTATTCCCACTGCAAGTGAAAGAGCGGAAAATTTTCTGGTACTCACCTAGAAAGAAAAGAAAGAAATAATTAATGGGATCCGAAACAGATATGGGAAATGCATATAAATAAAGAGAACGATTAGTACTTTTTTAAACTCTTAACCAGAAGCGAGCAAATAAATGAGGAGAAATTCAGAGTATCGAAGTTTTATTAATTTATACTCATACACCTTGAGGAATGAAATATTTTTCATTTGTGCTTTCATACAGGCAAGACTTAATGTTTCTTTAATTTACTAAATTTTCACTTTTGTTCGTGGCTGTAATTGCAAAACCGTTATTTGTTCCGTTCCGATTTGCAATTATCAAAATGCACAGAAAATAAACTGGCCGAATCCAAAATACAGTATAACATTTTAATCAAATTTTAAAATAAAAAGGCATTAAAACCTTTATTCATGGGGAAAATAATTTCTAAATTATCCATTAAGATGATGTGCGATTCCTCCATTATATATCTGGCAACACTGGAGTTATCAAATAAATATATCTGTGTATTCTGTATATGCGAGGGTGGTCTGAAAAGTTTCCGATCCCAGATTTTTCAGAAATCTTCAGAAAATTTTCAGAAAGAACTCGAGAAATGGCGAAATGTCGGAAACTTTTAGACCACCCATGTATATCTGGCAACACTGGAGTTATCAAATAAATATGTGATTATTCTATATATATTATGGCATCTCTTCTATAATCTCCATATTAGTATCAACCATTCACACCATTATACCCCTGCTAACCTTAGGAGATTGAAACCCTTAAGGGATGAAAGCCCATTTCTGACTCGAGCACTCTGTTCGCGAGTTGCGAAACAAATGAAATAATTAGCGGGAGAAATGGGAGATTGCAGAGGCGAGTTTCGGGGTCCGTATCCATGGAAGTAAGTCAATGGATCGAGACAAAAACGCAACGAAAAAAAACACGAGGAGTTCCCGCCGTCTGGCATAACTGCTTGCCCCGATTCCCTGGAATAATTTCCTGCGGCACCATTCATACAGAATAGCCCTCCTCATTCCTCGACCACAAGGCTTTGCTCTGTTTGCAACGCTCTGTCCCTCCTTCTGAGCTTATAATGGGCCCAATGAAAAGAAATCTTTCCAATCCAAGTTCTTAATATTTGTTTGCATGCCATTATTGCCTCGTTTAGGATTTCAATCGACCCTAGGCTCGCGATGAACTGGAATCTGGGTCAGGATGCCTCTTTGAAAGGGCAGACCGAGTTAAACGAGGCTGCGAGATTTGTTACGTTACCCTAGAAACCGATGAACACATCATTAATACAGATGAAAGTTTGAACATCTGCAAGCAATTTAGGGTGTTTTCACACAGTTCGATGCAGTAGTTGGGGCGATATTGGTGTCGATTAATTTCTTTTTTTTCTAATAGAAGAGCTGGGGATACTGTAAATCTAACGAATGCGATTGTGAGAATGGAAAAATGGTGCATTTAGTATTTCCATGGAAACCTAATCGCAAAAATGAAAAATAAATATAAATTGTGCAATTGATAGTCTCCAGTTATCATGTATTTCATCAAACAAACATAGCTTAATCTATTAGATTATATATGCTATAGCTATTTAGATTTTTATTTCCTGCTGTTATTTTGATAAAGACGAAAGAGCAATGATGTATGAAAAATAAATGAACTCCCTGTGCTTTTCTCTTTAAAACTAGTTTCTCCATCATCATAACACTTTTATTGAACGGGAAAAGTTCTCATTTCCTCGTTTTTGAAGCCTAAAGCATTCCAATCAAACATTTAGAGGAACAAAAACTTTGTAGCGTACATTTCGAGGAAAACTTTGCGGCGAAAAATTTCATAAATTCCACGGTGGACCAACTTTCCACTCCGTAAAAGATAAAGTGAAAATCTTGGAAGAGAAAAACGTACCCCCAAACATCTCACTTATATTAATGATAACGGATCAATCATGGTAAAACCCCACCAATTTGCTCCAGGTGTTAGTTATATTCCACAATAAATCTTTCTTTTTTTCCTGGGAAACTTTCAATTACCGCCGTAACCTACGACCCAAGCGGGAGCTACAGGTACCAAAAGTGCCAAAAATATTAATTGGGTGATAAATCCCATGAACGTGACGTAACTATAAGGGAGAACGAAAAATTTTTGGAATTGTGGTAAGCGCGCAAGTCCGCCAACTAAAGAATTACAAATATGAAGGCCGAAAAAGTCTGATTGGGTATATCTTTACAAATGTTAACATTCTCAACACTTAAAATTATTTTACCCTTCTAACGATCTCTCATTAACTCTTTTGAATACTTATTGAACTCATAAACTCGATATCATATACCTTCAACTCAAGAAAATTATATATCTGAGATTAATCTAGCTCTCTAATTGTTCACGTTGTTACAAAAGTCTAGCCGGTCCCAGAAAAAAGACTAACGTGAAAGTACCTCTTTGTTGATCTTTGATAACCTCTTTTCGGTAACCTTTCGAAGGCCCTGGGTATATTTGATTAATTCGGGGTCAGACAGGGTCTACGTGATTCCGAAAAGTGAAAGGTTAAGATGTCTAGTAAGATAACCTCATACAGCTCAATTAAGAAAGAAAGTTAATAAGATCCATAAAATAATTTTTTGGCAACCATGAAACTTGATTCCGCATCATTTGCGGTATATGCACGTCAAGGGACACATCAAAGGCAAACTGGATTGAATTAAAGGTAACAAGAGAAAGGCTGTAGACATAGTTAAGGAAAAAAAGAAGGCTAAGATCAAGATGAAATATCGGGAACAAGAGAACGGAGAATTTAAGAGAAAGATAAGTTTTGCCATAAATTAGTCGGAAGAGGAGAAAATTATGGTGACGTTTTGATAATAGGATCTCCATCTTGCGGTTCCCTAGGGGGCGGTGTAGGCGTCAAAGAGAGAAAATTGAAAGTTTACCAAGAATAAGGATCTGAGAGGGCGAATCAAAGATCTTATCAATCTTTTAGCAATGTCTTCTATGTAAGAATGTAATATCTTAGAAAGTTCGCTCGCGAAATTGACCAATCTCTGCATTCTTGAAATTAGCCCTGAATTCACCTGCCATTGGCATTCAATTATGAGAAAAACTGATAAGTTAAATGCAACATTAATCATTAAAATTAATTTGCAATTATCTGATATCGTATCAGAGAAATTTGTGTGTCTAAATAAATTCAAAATCGGAAAAAGCATTATTTATTTTTTTTTCTACTAGGAGAATATTACTTACTATGGGTGGGTGTGTACCCAGGAAATATCCCAAGGAGAACCGGACCTGAATAAAGTCTGAGTGGACCGGGAATCGAACCCTTCCTTTTTCCAGAGGCTGCTTTGACCAACTAAGCTATACAATCAGAACAATTTCAGAGGAAGATTCCGGGTTCGATTCCCGCTCCCGTCAGACTTTTTTCAGGTCTTTGAGAAATTTTAAATTTATATGAAAAACGGTTGGATGCAGGAAGAGACTTTATAATCTCAATCTCTCCCTAAATAAATCACATTATTATTATTATCTCCACGGTGATTCTTAAAAATAATAGTATTTGGTTCAACGTAGTTACAGCAACTCTATAGTCTCAATGTGGCCCTAAATAAAGCCCATTATTATTATTATTATTTCCATGGTAATTCTTAATAATAATGGTATTTCGCTCAACGTAGTCACGGCAATATTTCACGGCGCTCAACGTCGCCAGTGGCAACGTACGGAAGCGATTCAAATGGAGATCCTCCTTTCCTTTAAGTAACGAGTTCGGAGGAAGTAGTCGCCGACGATGAAAGCGAATCTTAAAGATTTCTCCTGGGAAAAGAATCGGTAGGCGATCGAAGAGGGACGTGTTGAACACTTCGGATGAGCGCTCCATTCATTTAAAACTCTTCCTCGACTTTCCTCTCCGCCGCTTTTCGCCACCCTATCCATCTTTGCCTTTTTCCTCTTTGCCAAATTGTTTCTCTCTTACTTTCTCCTCCTGCTTCCCTTTTAATCTCCATCTTATGTTCCTCGGCGCCGGAAGCGTGGGAAAATAAAGAAATAGCGTCAAATGTTTGGACAAGATGGAGGCATCCTTTCCATCATTGAATGAAAAGGAGTTTTTTTTGTTTCTTTAACTTTCTCCGTCATATCTCAGAGATTAAAACTATATCTCGGCGTGATGTAAGTCGTGACCGAGTGAACATATTTGAAACCTCGTTTTGCTGCAGACCATAATGGAGTCTCATAATAAAAATAAAGTAGTTCCTTTAATTTGGTGATGTCTAAAAGGTGGTATATTTTCAAGAGATATTAATCCATATGATTTCATCTTTCGTTCCTAAAAACTTCGTTTTACTGAACAGTTTAATGAAGTCTTATAATAAAATTGAAGTAGTTCCTTTGATTTGGTGATATCTAAAAATAGTATACTTTTAAAGGATATGTATCCATATGGATTAATCTTTTATTCCTAAGGAAAATATAAAGGTGCATCATACCACTCTTTTTTTGGACCTTCAAGAGCTCACTTTCTTATTTCAGAACTGCCGTCCCTCAACACAAAAAAACGAATAACTTAGATGATCACATAAAAAGAAATCGACAGGAATCGAAATTTTGGTGACCCTTCACATTTTACAACAAATCTACTCTCCAAGCAAATTAATGCTTCGTAGTAGGGAAATGGTAATTTAAAGAAGGAAATTGAATTTTAAACATTGAAATTTAAATTAACCATCCTTTGTATTTGCGTTCCTCTTTTAAATGTATTTCGATTTCTCTTCATAGATTTATACGGTTCGATAAAAATACGTAAGAATCGACCATATCAATGAAAGTATCTATATTCGACTTAAAAGAAAAATATTCTTAAGTAAGTAAAACCGCATCGTTAAAGATAGCACCAAAATAGGGACAATAAATCACTATACATTACATCTATACTTTATCGACTATTACGAAAACATATTACATCACGTTGTTCAACAAGTGAAACCTTCATATTCGTTGTTAATTCCCCCTTATTTTTCTCGCAAAACTAATAAGTAAACTCATAACAAAGCCATGGAAAATGATGCACTTCAATGATGAGGATGAAGTCAATGTAAACGATTAATAGGAACGAGTTTTCGAATGCATTAATAAGAAAACAAAAAACAGCTTCGCGTATAAATAAATTAATTTCCATTTTGCTGGCCGAAATTTTCGCACGGAGCAACTAGTATAATTAACCCCCGAGTTACATACGTAAATGACTTTATACAAAAAGTAATATCCGTTGTATACTAATTAAATAATCTAGTGCTTATTCTCCGTCAATCAGGCACCTCAAGGATGAAAGTGCCTAAATATCAGCCTTAGGGCTTAACAAGTCTATTACTTCGCGTTGTCTTTCCCTCAATCTCTCCATCATTTCTTGTAGACTTCCATCCTCCTACGCCTCCTTAATTTTCCGTCTCGAATCCACTCTTCCCTCTGACCCTTCTCAACTTTCCACCTCTCTTTTTTAAGTAGCTTTTCATTGCTTTCATGCTGATGGCAGAGCAGGTGGGCAAGGGATGCTCAGGTCCACTTCCACAGAGTGGAAAAAAATTAGACGGGGCAGCAGTTGTTATAAATTGGGATTCCGGGGGTGGAGAGTAATTGCGGCCCCTGGAACGAGGCTAAGCATCACGGAAAATCTGTTTCCGATAAGCTCCACGAAATGTTTTCACTTTCCGGGGGAATATTTGCCCCCTGCGATGTTTCCCGTATCGCCGGACCCGGAAAGTAATTACCTCCCCTAACTGAGGATTTTTTTCCGAAATGAGCTTAAGGCTTCAGAAGCGAAGATGGATTGCGTTTTTTTTACCTTCTCAGAAGGAGGATTTACTCGTGGAATTTTTGTGGAGCACTCAGGACAGGTAAAAATGTGTGCTTGGTAGAGAGGAAAAAATATGAAAACCTTGTAAAAAATATCCTCGAGGGAAAAATCAATCACAGGTAGCTATCTCCTAATGCCTCGTTCTACGGGTCACATTAATGAAAATACTAGTTGCACATTGCGAAAATCTTTCAAGGGGACACTGATATTCTATTTCTCCACTCAATTAAATTTCAATAAACACTCCAATCACTACAAAAGAGTACACGATCTCTAAAACATACCTAAAAAAATCACCATCATATTCTGTATCAGTCGGTTTCTATATATCTCGTTTGTGTCGATAGATATCGATATCTACACACATAGTAACGAAATTCTATAGAAATTTCAAAATTTAACTCAATTTCTTGACCAAATGTGGCATTTTTCATTTTTTTGTCTATTTTCAGCAGGAAGCGGGAAACTTTTTTTTTAAGATGTGTCATTTACAGTACACGGTTTCATGGAGTATGAAAGGAGAAAAACGCTTAGAAATGATACATTAGGAAGACTCTTCTCTCCAAAATTAAAGCTCAATTTTTCACGACACAAATTCTGAAAATCATATTGACCTTTAGGGTCTTTCAATGATGGGACAGCTTTTTGGGATTTCTGAACTCCCCCGTCACAAAGTGTGCCATAGAGCTGCATATCCTATGTGACACGGTGTCACTGACTCCTAGACCACCCTTAGCGTGTGACGTCATATAAGAACGACCCTTTTTCTCAATCCGAAGTCACAGCTAGACCCATCATATATGTTCCTAAGGAAAATGGTAATTTCCTTGCTGTCAATGACACTTTTCTTACGAAGAACAAAAGGAAAATAACTGTTTCCAAACTCCATGCTCTATTCCTTCCTCAACTTCACTGAAACCATGGTAGTTAAGCAACCATTCCTGGGGTCCCTCAGTATAAAAACTTTTGGCTTTCTCTCCAGGAATTTCCTCGTAAAACAAGTATTTTTCAACTTGAATGATATTGGGAAATTTCTTTTCAACGGTAAAGATAAAATACCCGTAAAAATTAACTCTTATTTAAATATACTAGCGTTCAAAGATTGCGATACCATTTACCTAGGACAGATAAACAGGAATTCTTCTATTAGTTAGTTCCCCTTTTCTGAGCCAAGTTAAGATCGATTGGGAAAAGAATGCAACTTACTTTTTGAATTTCCCTCACACTAGGTGCAATTTATTTCACAATGAACGGTTTAGTTCCACAAAATGAAGGCTTGGGTAGTCGATTATATATTAAGTGATGTAAATGTGTATAAGTGTACATTTGTACATTTGAAACTAGAGATATATTTAGAATGCAAAACCTGAGTTCCAAAATGATAGAAAAAATACTTTCACATTCCCTTAGTATTGAAAACAAACCAAGTGGTTTCATTATCCTAATGGAATTATGCTAACCATAATGAAGTATTTAAATGATGGGGTGGGTACATATGAGTCAATTTTAGGACATTCACGGAACATGTATACATTCACAATAGTTTGCAGAGATACTTTCATATCGCAATAATTCTTATCCATTAACAATAAAACATTCTACACATACGTTACACATTTTTTGCCACTTTCAGCGTCGACCCTAAGAAAAGCTTCTCATTACAAGTTGCAAAACTCCAATCAAGAAAGTGACTTGGTAAAAACTAAAGGAAAGAATGATTTTAATCTCAAGGATTGTTCTCAGAATTCTCTAACTACCCTACCTTTGATAAAAAGATCAAAGATCGAAATATTATTTGCTTGAAGAAAGATACTTCAAGGATAACTTGTTCTTAGACTACAATAAGAATTGAGTTTTGAAATACCGTATCTTGGCACTGAGAAACTGGATAATTTCCGTTGTTATAATAGCAAACAGCGTTATATTTAAGAAAAGCATGTTCTATCTATTGAAACTATTTTCCCAACTCTAAAATATTTTTCTATGATACTTTTTACAGTTTTACAGAAAGAGAGGCAAAACCATCATCATAATTTAAGCATTTTCTTCAGTCTATCTTTTTCGTTTCTATCTAGCATATATATAAGGAACGGTATTAGAATCGTTTTCCATCGATAAGCAGCGCTATTAATTACAAAAGTGACCTAAAATGTCTTTTGTATGATTTTTACGGTCCTGATTGAAAATTTACATAGATTAATATGTAAAGAAGAATATGTATCTGTTTATTTTCAGCTGGACACTTCGAAGTGGAATTAAAGAAATTTCTAAATATATCATTTAAGAATTGATTTCTGTACCATGTTTTAAAGCAAAGATTTTCTCAAATTTCAGTTATTGAAATGAACACTTCAAAAGTAACTTCGCCACTGCATCCCAGAACTCGCTTAGCGCTGAATATCGATTCTAATGGGTCTTTATAAATTTAAGAAAGGCCCTGCGATTTAAGAACGAACTGAAATCCAATATCGTGGTGATTATCCATACTTAGTATAATTTATGTTCCAACATCACTTAAAAATCCCATCTCATTCAACGTTGGAAAATTCCATTTCCTGAATCCTCAACTACATAGAAACAGCACACATACCATCAGACGGGTATCCTAGCAACCGATAAGCTTAATCCAAAGTTTTCCTATTTCCGGAAAGCAGTTTTAACCCCACTTCTAGATGCTAAAACTTCGTGATACACAGCAGTATTTTAAAACGAGGAGAGCTACATTCTTCCTTCACAAACACATTAATGGGAAATGTTCAAGGCAGTTAATTTACCTCTGATTTATTAACCAAAAGATGCATTAAAGAAAGCCTTAAATTCGTAGAACAAAGTTCACGATAGTTAAAAAAGAATTACCAAGGTTAGATGATCCCACAAAATAATCCTTCAGAATTATATTGAGGGAAGAATTCACTTAATTTTCTCGGATATGGGAAAGGAGACATTCATCTGTGCAACAAGTCAGACGTGAATAAAAATGTCCTCTAATCGAGAGGGTGAAATACATTGCAATGAGAGATAAGAGAGCCATAAGAGATTGTATTTAGCCTGACCAAATCCCATCTAGTTGAAAACCGGAAATTTCCCATCTGTAATACGCGATACAAAGGGGCTTAATTTTTCGTCCTATTTTTCTCGGGAGATGTACTCATTTCTTTAACGCAGGTATTATTTTAGATAATTCTTGACAAGTATGTAGAGAGTTATTTTATCTTAGCCAGAGACATGATTAACTAGAACATATCATTGGTACTGGAAAATTAAGAAAAATCCTAATCGAAATCAATTGGAATTCTTCCATTAGATTCAAGGTTCTATTTGTGAATAGGTTAAAATTTTTCGTATTCAATTGCTGATGAAGAAATGCTACAAAGAATTTTTAGTAATTGTGAACGAATTTTATTAGCTTAATCTTTTACTTCTTATACTTTATTATATAGAATAGTATAATGCATAGAGACCTAAGAAAGGAGTGATCAAGAGGATTACATCCCATATATCATGTTTCCTTGATTGTCTCCAGAAGCAGTATCACTATCCTCATATATTTCAGTAATTAGAATACGACACGGAGTTAAAAGACATCGCTAGGTATTCGGAAAGACATTACTAGGAGAAATGCTTGAAAAACCACATTCAAGATTAATTATAGATATTTACGAGACATAAGATTTCTTATAATTTAGTTTGCTCTTTATAGAGTCGGATTAACAATGTTGGAACGAATTCCCGTCCCGACTGATATCACTATTTTAACTGGAAAGAACATTCTTCCTTAATATTCTTTCAAGATTGAAACGTCCACACTGCAAATTTATAAATCCATCTATAAATTTGAATTATATTGAAACAGGTAAGATTTCGATCCATGAGCAAATACCAAACCCCCTTCCACTTTCAATGACCTTATACACCAAATACACAGATCAATCCTAAGCAACGACAGCCATCGAGGTTATTAAATCCAAAATTTCATCAATATCGCCGTAATCAAACGTGGCATGCGGTGTGTCCGTCCGTATCGAACGGACACACCGCATGAAATCAACTCAATTTCAGATGACAGAGACGCGTAAAAAACTCATCAATTATCAGCCCAATTACTCTCCAACGTCTTCTTTATTCGGTTCTGCTTCTCTCGGAGCTGAATGAGAGGTGACAATGAATGATGGACACTTTATGCTGCCATGACGACCGGATAAAAAGCAGCGCCAGTCCCTCTCGCGGTGCAGACGCGAAACAAACCGGGAGGTAAGGAAAACTTGCGCCCTCTCTAAAGGACGAGCCATCAAAGTTAATGATCCGATTTGATACGCGGCTCAGAAAAGGAGAAAAACAAATGACGGCTTATCGAGCGCAGCTGTGCGGATACCACGGCGATTAGGAAGGAGCTTAATAAAGCAGAAAAACGTTCTCGTGAAAATAATGAAAGAAATGGTCTTCTCCGGAGGTAAATTTCGTCTCCTACGCTAGGAGAGGATTTCTATCAATGATCACCTTATTGATGACGAAAAACTGTCTACATTTTGGTAAGAAATCGTATAATAAATTTCAAAATTCATTGTAGAAATAAGTATTATTTTCAGGGATGTTAAAAAAAATTTTTAAATAATTTTTACAATTGCTTTACCCAGCTGTTACATACCATTCCGTTAATACAGGTCTTCCGATTTCTCAAATCATCCCACTTTTATGTATAAGGCATACTCTATCAGTAGAACCCACATTTATTCTAGATATTTTTTCGGGGAAACTTAATAACACTGGATATTTTCAGAGCAATTTTGAAGCAGAGGTTTTATAGCTATCGGTGTAATAAATACTGAGTTCAAGACCGGATTTCATTATCTCTTTTCTTCAGACATATTTTTATCAGAAAAAGTATTATAAGAAAAATTAAATCCTAGATATTTTATTACTATCTAAAAAGCTGTATTTTGCTCTCGTTCATTAAGGTGTTCCTATTTCCATAAATTTTTTCAATGAACTTCCACGCAGAACTATCACTTCAATATATAGTGGGGTAGTTATTTAATGTTAATATAGATTATATCCTCATAACAACTGTATTAAAAGTATTTTTCTAATGGTACTATCCACGTGAGAAACTTTTTAATGTGAATCTTTGAGATTGCTCTATACTAATAAGGTTTTCAAAGGCAGAAGAAAGAACACAATAACTATTTTGAATTCCGAAACGGGGAGTAAAAAGTCACAGAACAACCTTGGAATTCCTTATCACTGAATTTCTTTTCTACATTCCTTTTACCGGGTAATTCAGTTAATCAATGCACTGAAGCAACAACTACAGCGAGAGTAATCAATTCTGGCTAACTGTATCTGCTATTACTTGCGATTCAGGGTGATTGCTAAGATGAGAATAGTTCCATGAAGTATTTAACCTTGTCTTTCTTATATCTACATTTCAACCATCAATGACAACGTGAAACATTGAGTATATGACCTTGACCATACAATGAACACAATGTGAAAATTATTGAAGATCTATTGCCAGCTCAGCATACTTTGAGTATGAAGGAAAATAGTAGAAAATTACAATACAGTTTCAAAATAAATTTTCCATTTCTCAGACCGCAAATGAGGAAAACGAAGTGCTTCTAAGATCAAAATGAACCAAGTAGATACAATTAAATTCGAAAATTTCAGTATTGAACGCTCAAAGAGATTTTTATTAAACAGGCAAATATAACGAGATAACGGAAAATAACGAGGTTTAACGCTGGTTTTACTAGGAAAAACATTTTTACTCACGGACTCCATCGGATTACTTAGTTTAAGTATCATTGCTCCATTGGTATAGAGAGAACGGCACATGTAATCACATACTATAGTGCGTTCCAGCTTTTCTAGTCAGTAATGATAGATTATATGACAATTGAATTCTACGATTTTTTTCTCCGTATCGCAAGAATAGCCTTATTTCAAGTAGCCTCTATGCGGTTTTTTTCGATCTGCTTATTAAAATTACGAATCGTAGTTAACATCGGAGGATTTCAGGTACAGTATTCAGCTATCGAACTGACCAGAAAGACTGGAACGCACTATATACATACGCAGCTTTAGATGGCAAAATTTCAATAAAATGTAATACAATCAGCCTTAATGTATTATTTTATTACTGCGATTGCGGATTCTTATTGCCTGAAGATAGTCATTATAATAATATTTTACAATATACACAATATACAATTTTATGTACAATATTAGATTAATCGCGATGATAAAATGAAAAAACTAGCATATGCGACAGTTTAATTGAACATATATACGTAGATATGGATATAGATATAAGAAACAGAATAAAGAAAAAAATCCCTCAGTACATGGACCAAAAATCCACTTCCTCTCGAAAGCATCCCATTCCTCAAAGGATAAAACCAAGCAGAAAAAAGCGGAAAAAAGAAAAAAAACACGAACGCTTTGCGCCGAGCGCTAAACACCGAAGATAGAGAGTAAAAAACAGGATCTCTTTCACTCAATTTCTGTTTTGCGGACCCTTAAAATTTTATGCTTGTACATACATAATGAGATTGTAATTTGAGTATTTAAAGAATCCCTATAAGTTTTGTGAAAGTTTACATACTACTCTATTAGTTCTTGAAGTCCTATTACAATCATAATTAAATTCGAAAATATTAATATTGAACGCTCGAATATATTTCATAAACAGACAAATACATAGAGGTAACAAAAAATAACGAGGTTCAACGCTGAGTTTACCAGGAAAAACATTTTTACTCACGTACTCCATCGGATTATTTTAATTAAGAATCATCGGTCCATGGGTATAGAAAATATGGCACACACAATTAAATATTATGTACGTAGCTGTATATGGCTAAATCTCAATAAAATGTAATACAATCAGCCTTGATTTTGCTTACTGCGATTGCGGATTCTTATTGCCTGAAGATAGTCATTATAATATTATCAATATTTGATTAATCGCGATAGTGAAATGAAAAAATACAAGCATATATGCCATTGCAATCGAACATATACACTTAGATCTGGATATAGATTAGAGCATCAGAATAAAGTATAAAATCACTCAATACATTTAGCTCTAAAAATCCACTTCCTCTCGAAAGCATCCCATTCCTCAAAGGATAAAACCAAGCAGAAAAAAAGCGGGAAAAATAAAAAAAACACGAACGCTTTGCGCCGAGCGCTAAACACCGAAGATAGAGGGTAAAAAGATGGCGTCTCTGAAACCAATCATGCAAAAGAGAAGAGGAGACTCGTGCGTCGCATTAACTCTCGTCACCTAGGAATTCCAAGACGGCGAGGATAAAAGCGGAGCGATACAAAAACGTTTTCGTGTCACGTGATCCGTGAACATCCTCGCGGAGACAGAGGTCTTACCGAAACGCGAAAGGGGGTCGCTGGAGAAATTGTTAGGGAAGGAATGTGTTGAAGGATTATGAGAGGAAATGAGACAGGAGCTTTCCTAAACCCTTTACGAAAAATACGGGTAACCGAGGTGACGAGACGAAAGAAATCTCCAGGGAGACAGAGCGCGTCGGAATATTTACGGAGGACTGGCGTTGTTTACGTCTTTTCGGACGGGTTTGGGCCCGGAAAAAGTTGCTATGATTGGGAAGAAAAATTCGTCTATTTTACTGTACTACAAAGAAGCACTGGAGATTTTCTTCTGTAATGCGATCGTTTGAATACTCTTTACTATTCAGCGGTGTTGATTATCCTTGCATAAATCTAACAATGGACGGTTATACATGAAGTGAAAAATAGTGACTTGGCTGGGATCCGAACCCAGATCTCCAACTTTCTGGGCAGGTATTCCAACCACTGAAATACCTAGAGAGGATATTCCTTACATAAATTCATATAATATCGAAAACTTTCCTAATGAAGACGAGTGTGAACAATAATTCTTCTATCCTATACTTTCTGAATCGGCCTCTTGTGATTGCATTAAATAAAACAATTTTATTACGTTTTTTCCCAGTCTCGGTGTTGTAGGGTTATAGAGTCAAAATTGCTAATTTAGGGATTCTGTCGCCATATCTAGCAACTTTTCCTCTTCTAGCGACATTTTTACTGTTTTAGAAACATCTCGCACGCTAGGTGACATGTTCTGTTAGGTATATCCTCATCTTAGGATTCATAACTTGAGATATTGGCTTATTTTAAAGTCAAAAGAGTTTATTCGATGAAATATATAAAATTCTATTATACTATACATTTAATTTTATTACCTTAACTTACATTCTATTTATTACAGAAAATTTTAACTAGTTTATGTTTATTTACGATATTTTATCTTTCTCTTAACACCTCTAAGTGGTTCAGAGAGAAAATAGCAACATTTGAACATTTAGTAAGAAATAATACGGTAGATGAGATATAGTAGATTTAGTACTCAAAATAATTCCTACATATTTACCGAGATTCCTTGATAAATTTAGAGACAGCGCGTTTACAGTGAACGTAATCAATATTATGCCACCCCCTGCTACTTCAGTCAATCCGACAATGAGCGTAAAATAAGAGAAATAGACCCTAGAAAAGTTCGTTTTAAGGACTCATTCTTTCCGCGAACAAAACGCGATGACAACAGGCTAAAAAAAGTAGCTCAATCGTTCGGTGTTTACATCCCCTGCTACACGCCGAAAGGCGGATTGCAGGGCATTTATATAGACGTATATACAAAAAACACGCACGATACGAAGGCAGGACTTCAGAGGTGAGAAACCAAAGCAACCTCTTAGTATAGGTGAAAGAACACTCCAGCAAAGAAGACGAAAATAAACGCCCAAAAACACGCGAAGGAACTAAAAGCCCGGCTCGCAGTCATCAGGACAAAGGATGGACATAGTTCGAGAGAGACCATGCAGAGGTCAAAGGAGAGAGAGAGAGAGAGAGAGATGGGGAGATAGTAGAGGAAGACTCTTCTAGGCAGGAGATGGGCCGGATACGTTTGAGGTGCACCTTAAAGGATGATGAGGGGGAGGTTCATGAGGATGCGAGTAGACGGCGCTGAAGGGAGGGGTCTCTTTCCTTTTAAGACATGCAGGAAAGAGGGGGTATCAGGTGTGTCTGTTGAAGATGATTGAGAAGAAGAGGGCTGCGGTGAGGAAGGAATAAACGTGATGCAAGAGCGGAAATCTTCCTCCTCTGTTGTGACGAGAGCTGAAAGGAAACAACTCGAACCCTTCATGACTTTGCCTTAGAAGGTTCCGTATGTGTTTCCCCTTTAAAAAAAACCCGTCTTCTTTGTTTCTCCGCATCCAGCCTTTGATCCTCCGGAGGGATGGTTTTCTTAAGGAATATTCTCCCGCGATGTTTGAATGTTTTATTTTGGTCGTTTTGGGAATAGGTTCCGAGGTTAGGAGGCGTTGAGGAAAATTAAAAAGTTTTTTTTTTATTTCCTTCCGGTGACCGCCCTCAGGTTTCAGTAATCGGCGGAGGAACTTGTAGGTATACGTAACTTTTTCTATTCTGAAATTTTCTCGCTAAAAAGATCCAAACATGTACACGATGTATGCGATAAAGCATAAAGTCGATGTTTCCGGAGTAATAGAGAGGTGAATGTTGGATGAGAATCATGCTTTAATGCGCCCCTTATCATGAGAACTCGCAGTTTGAGGAATTATTATATACATAGTTAAAAATGTAACTAACTAACCATATTATCGCCTTCGAAAGAAAGTCTTGTATCTCAAAAAAGTAAAAAAGATGTTTGATTACAATTTCAGATATAATGTCTTGTATCTCAACCATAAACCAGCTGAGAGGCGCCCATCGCAGTGAAAATGACATGCTTCCAGCTGATTAATAGCTGAGATACGAGTCATTCTATCTATAAAGAGCAGTAGAGCATCACTTTATTTTTATGATACGAGTTTCTCAAACTAAGACGACGTTGATTTCCCTTTGGCCCCATTTATTCGTACTCCAATGTGAACGACAAGTAAATAAATAAGTACTCGACTTTAGCACGGACATAAATGAATCATTTTTATGTATGCTTATTCAATCCACCCTATACTGATTTATTTTACATTGATTACTTCGAAGCATGTGGAAAATTCTTTAGTTGTTTCGATAACTATATCACGTTAAATCCATTTAAGTACTTCTCCCAAACAAACTCGAAGAAAATAAAATAAAAATTACCATTGGTTTCCTCATGACTTAAGGAATGCTGCATCAAATAAAAATATCCCGGAATGAAAAGGGAATCTTACTTGTCCTTTTAATGGGTACAAAGAGGAGATTAAGCTGTAAATCTGTTTCTCTCGAGGAACGCCGTCCTTCTGAGCCAAGGCAACATGCCGGGGGAGGGCAAAAGCATTTTACTTCCACACCTCTAGAGAATATTATCCCCAACGGTGACGTCAGATACGCTGGAGATTCCCGAGATGACTAATTACTCCCCTCATGCATAAAGATTCTGCTTGTCCTGCGTAAATCTTGGAGAATCCCCTCATTATACTCATCCAAGAAAAGGGAATATTCAACTCAAGTTCCGGTGCTCGTAGAAATATTATATGGATAAACACCCGGGAAATATTTTATTTTCTGTGAGGTACACTTCAGGGAAATATGCATGCATAGCCTGCATGTATTTAATCAAACTGGATACTTCTTTGGTGACTTCAGTTACTGCCATGGGAATTTCAGATGGCAAATTAAACAATATAGTATATTATATATAATATAGTACTATATACAAAATAGTGCAAAACTATACAATATTAATTATACTGACTTGGATTCAATAATTTATGCACATTGCCCTCATTCATATCAAAAGTATGTACGTACAAACGTAAAGATACAGATGTACACAGATTTATTATTTTCTATATCTGATCATGTACTTTTCAAATATATATTCTTTTGAAATTGAAAATTATTTTACGGTGTCATTTGTAGTTATCAGGACGAATTAATCGGAAGAAAGAAATGATAAATTCGTTAAATTTTAACAATAAATCGGCGCAACTACGCGTGATACGAAATGAAATTTCTCTTACTTGATGTCGTTGAAACAGAAATTTTGATTAATATAATCGCGAATGTTATCTTCCGTAATTTAATTAGAAAAGAGCATTCCTTCAAATCCATCAATGGATTTTACTCCATACAATATAACTATCATCAATTCGATTTGTACTCACAGACATACATTCAAAGAATTACAGAAAGAAACTAACACACAGAGGAATGTAATCAATGGATGCGTTCGTAGCACGAAATGAAATTATTTTTTCAAAATATTTGCACTGCGAAAGCATTGCGAGTAATGCAGGCCCTGAGGACCACATTAGCAGAAAGAGGAAAGTAATAAATGCGAAAATGAATTTCTATTGAATTTTCTATTTTTTATTTCGCCCACACAAACTTTTTAATCAAGGGACCCTATAAGAATAAATTATCATGCCTGTTCATTGCACTATCAAAAATACAGTAAATAAATAAATTACATCTTGTTACTTTGCTATTTATTAAATTGATGTAGACATAAATTAACTAATTCTGAGATTAAACCCAATTTTTCGATATGATTAACAAAAGTTTTTTTATATCTTGATAATCTAAATAAAAATATATATAGGTAAAAATTTGGAAATCTAATCTTCCCATATTTTACTTATATAATTCTTACGGTCTGCATTGCTTGCAATGTTTTCACGGCGAAAAGAATTTATTTCTATACTCATTTTATTTTAATAGGAGGGATAAGCAACCAGAAAACGAAGGAAACTCAATTAAAAGTGGAATGCATGGGCACAATTGAACTTACGTTAAAAAAATGAACAAATATATTTTCCTTAGAAAAATATTCCCGCTATATAGATAATAAGAGATAATAATAATATAGCGATAATAATGCCTAAGCAGTAGCACGATAATAATAATAATAATGATCTTAAACATTAATAAAATAATAATATAACAATAAGAAAATAATAATACAACAATAATAAAATAATAATATAACAATAAGAAAATAATAATGTAACAATAACAAAATAATAATATAACAATTATTATAAATTATAACAATGATAGTAAAATTCCAACAACACTTCTACAGCAAACAGGAAGCAGCTCGTAGTTATAGGTAAACGAACTTGACAGCAAAGATTTTAAAAAATCCTCCAACCGATTCTCTCAGAACAAAACATCCATCCGCTGTCACAACGCTAAACTGTAGACGCATAGCGAGGCTGAGCACAATAAAATTTCAATCAACCGCAAGAGGAGGCGGATTTCACCATATTTTTCCGCGATTCGACAGGAGCACATTCTCAGTCGTAAAAAAAACATCGCCGCCGTCGATGAAAAAAATAAAAAGATGAAAAAACAACATTACTTCGCATCCGAATGGAATGCTGATTAAAAAAAAGCGGCGAAGCCATTTTTACACGACGCAGAAATATTGCAGACCGGTGACAGAACATTGATTTTTTTCGCTCACACCGAATCGAGAGGAAACTGAGGTAATCCCGTAATATACGATCCCTGAACGGGGTTTTCGCTCGGGGAAAAAAATGAAGGAAGTCGTAAATAAGGGGATTATTCCGAAATTTCATCCTCCATTGTAAAAGATCGCCGAGTGATGGGAATGTTCTCCCTCTGCCGGTCATAATGACGATCTACGTCGGCGAAAAATGTTCTTCCGTGAGTTCGATTTGGACCAAAATGACGCCGAATAAATCCTCTGGACTGCTTCGAAATTTGGAGAATATAGGGAAACGCTTAGGAGTGAATTCAAAAGAGGGAAAAATGAGAGAAAATTATGCCTGTCCCAAACTAGGAAAAGTTAGGTAGATTAAAAATAAATTTACGGTCACAATGAATCAAGAAAATAGTTGAAAGAAAAGAAAATTAAACACGACTGTTAATTAATGAGAGGTTTGAAAAATTGGCTCCAATAGCCGATTTTCTGTATTATTTCGGTCCATGGTATAGAACAGGAAATTCGGGATGAATGACGTCCTTGGAATCACTAGCAGAAAGAGGTTAAAAGCTCTGATAAGGATGAAGGGGAATCCCTCAGAATGATATTATAGCTATTGAAATGCGCATGGGATGATTCTTAGATAATCAGTATAGTAATCCCGGTCTTCCCGCCCTGAACACTATTGCAGTCAGTTATCAGGGCGTTTTTCACACCTATAAAACATTCCCTAAGGACAGAAAAACATATATAGATATCGATAAAATAATGGTGATAGTAAACATTCTCCTCTTACTCCAAGTATAATATTCTTTCCTTTCGATATGATAATAACAATAATGATTAATTGGCCTTCATTAGTGCGAGATTGAGACTAGAAGTCTCTTCTTATATCTAACCCAGCAATCTGTATATGTACACATCTGTTTAAGTGAAAGTAACCCTAGATATCTTAAAGAAAGATAGAGGTATCAATTCACCCAAAGGTTTTCAAAAGATCAAAATTTTGCCTAAAGTATCTTATTTAAAAAATTGCTGAAAAAAATAAGTACTAGAGAAGTTAACAGTAGAAGTTACTAGTAGAAGTTAACATTCCCAATAGAATTGTTGGATTTAAATAGAAAAAGAAAGATAATTTTTCAAAATGGTAGCATACCCTCTCAAAGTCAATCATCATGTAGGATTCTAATTTAATTAATTAATTAACTTAACAAATTAAATTTCCTCAATATTATTCGTAAATATAGGAAATTACGTCCCATTGAGGTTCTGAAAATTTCGAATCTCTCCGTACTGAATGAAAAAACAACTCTTAATTTCCCAAACATGGATATTTTCTGGGTAGCCGTAATGGAAGGATATGCTACTTTTAGGATAGACATACATGGGTGGTCTGAAAAGTTTCCGACATTTCGCCATTTCTCGACATGTTTTCTGAAAATTTCTGAAAAAATTCTGAAGATTTCTGAAAAATCTGGGGTCGGAAACTTTTCAGACCACCCTCGTATTTCAACAGAAAATAACATACCAAACGAGGGTTATCAATAACCATCCCTAACTTATCAAACCCTCAGATTGTAAATTTTCCGGATAAATGGTTCTCCTTGGTATATCTAAATTGCAAAAGATTAATTTGCTCTAACTTGAGATTATACGATTCCAGTCGGTCTAATTTTTGCAGTTTTATTTCCTAGCTGCAGCTATAGGAAGTGCAGGCCAACGAATGCATACACGTAATGGTCTAAAAAGCCTTCGGGACTAATTACGCCGGACGGCTGAACCTTTAGAGCGCATTTTTATAGGCAAAAGTAATTGATGTAACGCATGTCTGAAGCACTTTCAGGAACAACATTAAGCGGATGGCGACCAGAACGTTAAAGTCTGCCCCCTATCATAAAGTACTTTCTAGGACCATTCATGACCTTAAACGTCAAAGATAATTACGCGGGTCTTAAAATCCCACAAAACCTAGCGATAAAGAAAGAAATATAGTGGAAGGAACAGAATGGCGACTTTTGCGAAAATGTGCTGCTGAAGTTGCAATGCGAATAAAAATAAACATGACTTCTTTTGGGATATTAAATCGATTCATCATTAACATTTCACTCTAATATCATTCCTCACGAGCAACATTTAAAATTATATGGGAAAGAAAAGTTCACATTCTGATGACCCGTTCAGGAAATTACTTATTTGTAATGGATATATCCCTCTTTAAGGAGCATGGAACACACAGAAGAAACAATTTCATTAATTTTATGTACGCAATAATCGTTGCCAATATGGAGACTGGACTGTAACCATAGTTATGGACTTATGGACTAGGCTATATAGACTTGTAGACTAGACAGCTATTTATTTATTTATTGGACCCTTCATTAGGCGCGGTTAGGCCCGAGTGGGCCTCTCTTCCACCTAACCTCGTATGAAGATACATGGTTATCAAGATGTAAAATAATACTAAGAGAAAAAAAAACGAAATAGAAAGATTTGATTTGTGGGAAAAAATCTCCATAACTGAAGGTTGATAGAGAAAAAACCCACAGTGCGGGAAAACACCCACATAAGAAGGGGAGCGAAAAAAAACCGCGAAAACACAGCGAAAACATATAATAAATAAAATAATTTTTAAATTAAAAAATCATAGAGAAAAGTACAAAAAGTAAAGTAAAAAGTATATAAGTAAAAATACAAAAAAATAAAAATAATAAAAATAAAAAAATAATTTTTTTAATAGTAAAAATGGAGTAATGACATAAGACAGCTAGATCATAACTGGACTTATAGACCGCAGGCCGAAAAATAGTGATGTCGAGTGGTTCATAAAATTGTGAGAACTTGTCATGCCAACGCGTTATTTCCACTTTCATGGAAATTTTTCACAAATATTGTTAAATATGACCGTTCTACATTATCACAATCATTCCACGCGTAAAATAGGAAAGTTGTAATTTGTTTTATGCGTGTAAAACTTTAAAGTTGCTGGTAAAATATGCAGATTAAAATGTCATAATTCATCGATAAACTGAAATGAACATTGGATTCGATATATTCTAATGAAAAACTACATTTCTTTTTACATTTTGCAGAAAAAATTACGCGTGAAAGTGAAAATAGCGTACAGAATTCAGCGCAAATAGTAGGAAAAGAATGAAACAGAACTGAATATAATGACACATTTGGAACGAAAAAACAGCTCAAATAAGACAAAGCAACTACTTTTTAACCTTCTCAAACAACTCAGATCATACTTGTATACGGGGTGTGAAGAAGTTTTCAATCTTAAGAAATAATTAACAGTAAT